>OY288278.1:63361667-65761667 GCA_958450335.1 Hibiscus tridactylites | reverse complement strand
TGCGATGAAATTCGTGTAATTCCCAGCCTCTCGCTTTACATACACCCTAGCTGGTCCTCCACCCTCGGGTTGAACTGCCACCACATGAGCTAAGTTCCTCTGACCATCATTCCTTGGTTGAAAATTACCTCGACCGCGCCCATGGCCTCTATGATGCTCAAATCCTCTAGCTGGAGCCTGTCCACCCCTAGTCGGGTGTGGACATTTATGCCTCAAATGATCTCAGGAACCACAACTCCAACATACCTCAAAGGTACTCATACACTCGCCCGGGTGGCGTCTCCCGCATATAGTGCACTCAGGAGTGTGAACAACAGCTCCTTGGCCCTGGTGACCACGCCCATGGTTACCGCCCGTATGTCTCGAATCAGGCTGATACCTCATATCTTTGTGCCTCTTGGCATGTTCTATGTCCCAATCCGTATGTCTCTTCCCGGAATCAAACCCACTAGCACGAGTTTGAGCCTAAACTTTGCTCAATATCCTTGACCCTTGAGACCAAAACATCAAACTCGATGTAATCAGAAGCAAGCATATAAGTCTTCACATCCCTAGTCAAACCATAACGGAAGCGCTCATATCGGTCTCTCTCATTGGGAACCAACTCGGGAGCATACTGGCTCAACCTTGTTCAACTGCCTATAGTCTATACACATCCTCATACCGCCGTCCTTTTTCTTCATAATGTGTTCATGTTGATTTTCACATATAGCATGTTTGATTATCACATATTAGCTTATAACATATTAACTATATCGAAGACTTACCATACTCACCTTTAGCATCCACACATGCTTGCTCTACTTGAGCTTTAGACAAAATGCACATCAAAATCACAAATCAAATGCAACGGGATGGCACCTAGCCTATCCCTTAACACAACCACACTCACCTTTATTACAAGGCTCTTGGATTACCACTTCTTTGTGCCTAGCTTCCTTCAAAGACGACAAGGGGTCCTTCTCCACCACTTGAGCTAACACAAGATTAGGGGTTGTATTAGGATCGAAACGAAGGATTTATAAACATTTTTCAAGCTTACCAAAGTTTGTAGATAACATCGGAATAACGAAATTAGCTTCCTAATCCATGAGCTTATATTTTAACTTTGAAAACCTAATCTTAAAATTAAACCTTGAGGAATCATGGAATCATGAATTAGCTTAGGGGTTTTACTCACCGATTTGTGGGCTTTCAATCGGTGTATCGAAGTTGAACAAAGGTCAAGGATGGAACCGAGGTGTTTGCTTAGCTTGAGCTTGAAGATGGAAATGGTGGTGTGTGCTTAGTGAAAGACGAGGGTTGTGTTTTGATGTTTAGGAGGTTCAAGCAACAAGATGAAGACTTTCTTTTGCTATATTTTAAAACCCCTTAATATCTCCTAATCGTTTCCCACCCATTTCTTGGCCAATAAGATGATTTCCTCAAGACAAGGGTTTGCTCAACCCAAAGGCCAAATGTTTTCCACCCTTTGACTATTGAAAATAGTCACCTTTTCTTATGGCTCTCACATGAAGAAGGCAAGCTAGGAGGTGACTCATCTCTCTCATTTCAATTTAGACTTTGAACAGATTCGAAACAGGGGACTCGTATCGATACCCTCCATAACTGTATCGATCTGGTTACGCTAAAACAAGTAAGTTAGTATTGGCAGTTAAGTTGTATCAATAATGGTCTCACCGTATCGATACGCCTAGCTTAGATTACAGATTTTCAGTTTGAATTTCATATAAGGAAGTTTAACTATTCAAATGGGACCAAGGTGTAACTTCATTACATAAGAGGGGTACAAAGGTCAATAACTTATAACATTTAACACACCTGAGTCAAAATTTCTGATCACCGGAACCTAATTCCATCTAGGTCGGTTTTCGAGATGTGACATATTCAGTAAATGCATGCATGGTCATGTTTAAGAATATGGTTAATTTTGTTAATGTCTAATTGATTACAGAAAATGTTAGTAAACCAATTAAGACTGCAATTCTCGTTTAGGAATATGGGTGACCTGTAAGAACTTCTGAGATCCAAGAATATTTGATAAGACTATTATACCTTAATCTAATATGTCTGTTAATGATCTCACTTCTAAAATGCTAAGTTAAGAAATGATGGAAATGCCCTTAAGGTGCAAGAATGATTAAAATACCCTGACAATGAAAGCGATCTAGAATTTTACATTAGATCTGGTAGAACAACTGATTCGTCTGAAAATCTTGGAGTACTTGGATAGTTGTGATAACAAGAATTAAACCTTAGAGATTATAAAGTACTTGGATTTTGTTGATTTCTGAATAAATCTCCAAAGATAAATTTACGGGAAACTATTGGTAAGCCTGAATTAATCAAGTGGCGTAAAATACTGAATTGATTGAGATGACTAAAAAGGATTAGAAATACGAATAAGGTTGAACTGATCGAAATGATCGTAATGACCAAAAACCCTGAAGTATTCTCGAGCACTGAAATTTCCAAATTAACCGAAATGATGGGTAAACCCTCGAGTTTTGAAATGGATGAATTGTTTGGATGTACCGAAAGTACCTAAATGACTGAAACACCATCGAGCACTTAAATTATTGAAATACCTACGTGACTTGAGACATGTGGAAGCTTGGAAAATCCTAAAATTTTGGATAGACCACAAATGACTATAATACCCACATGGGTCTAAAGCATGACTTATGTAAATCAGTCATTCTTAATACTGTTACAATAATGGAAAAATATTGCATAAATATATGTTCAATCACTCGAGGCTCGTTCCAAGATAATTTGTGATGGTGAGGTGTACCTATTCGAATACTTGAAAATTAACGCATTGATGAGACATGTTTAATGGGATAGACTTGGAAGCCTAACAAGCCGACAACAATCTTTAGCTCAGTAAATCACTGACTTACCCTATCAAGGATAAATTACGAAATTGCCTTGATTTCTAAAATGAACAAAATGCCTTTTTAAGCGAAGTTGACAGGAACTCTCCTGATATATTCGGAATCTTGTTTGATCCTTATCAACCCGAATTCTTAAAATTGTCATGATATATCTAAATTCCTCCATAATCATGATATACTAGAAATATTGAATGATCTTGAAGTATAATTCCTAAATACCTAGATGAAGTTTATAATTATCGAATTCCTTTAAATATGATTCGTGATTCTAAATTCAGTCTAGAATGGACTATAATTCAGTGTCTCATTTCTGTAATTTGCAATAATTTCCTAAGTAATAAATTGGACCACTTAGTGTGTCCCATGATTACATGATTATTCTTCCTGATTGGAAACCAATCTATCCATTTTGATCCCAAGTGACCATGTTATTTGAAGTAAAAATATGACTTCTGGTTCCTGATTTCTGATACAAGTATACCCAATTCATGGTTCATGATACTTCAGTTCTACTCATTAAACATATGTTTGTATCCTGAATTTCTAATATATTGCTATTGAATATTGAATTGTATGTTACCGTCCAAATTTGTTTTACTAGGTACTGGGATACTGATTGAAGACTGTAGGTTTAGCCCTAATTAGGCTGGTAATTCCGCCCGTATTAGGTTCCTAGCTTTGGCTAGGGTAATTTCACTCGTACTAGGTTTCTAGCTTCGGCTAGGGTAATTTCGCATGGGACCTAAAGTAACCCCTTGGGTCGGTACCTACGCCCATTAGGCCTAGGTTAACGCCTGTACTAGGTTTCTAGCTTCGGCTAGGGTAATTCCGCCCGGGACCTAAGGTAACCCCTTAGGTTAGTACTCACGCCCATTAAGCCTGGGTTAACGCCTGTACAAATGCAGTTCTAAGGAGCTGCATACTGGAGTATGGTTGGAGGGTAGTTAGGCTAATACCAAAATTTTCATGTCTCCTCCTTTATCTCTATAAAAAAAATCTTATGTTGTCTGAAACTTTCTGTCGATCCTTCTTGATTCTCGTTGTAGGGAGACACCAAACTCCCTAGCTTAATTCATATAAAATATCTTTCCTTTCTGATTCTTCTGGATTATAGAATGCCCGACTGATATTCGGAAGTTCAAGTATTGAACAACCTTGTTGTCTTTAAGTATGACATAATACGAGATGTTATACCGTAATGGGACCCTGTTGATGTCATGATCTTTATGTCTGCGCTATGCTTTACCTTATACATGCGTGTGCTTACAGCATCATTTGATGGTTTTGTATTACTAAGCTTTTTCAAGCTCACATTGTTTTTACCATCGGAGGTTAGAAGAAATCTATCATGGTATAGTGACCGACATCAGTGTTTGGAGTTCTCTCGGTGTTGCTTTTAGAGTACGGTACTATTATAGTTAGTGGGCATGCATGACGTGTATTGTTTTATGTTAGAGTCTGTTATATATTTTCTTTAATTCTTGTTATATGTTTAAATGATTTCTTGAAATGATATTTTAACTAGATATTTGTTTTTCAGCTTTAATGTGGTTAAAGAAAAATATTGTTATGTGGATTTTTACTATGGATCGCTCTCGTGACCCTAATGTGACCTCTTAGATTTAGGTGTGTCACATAGTCGGGTCTAGGGGGTTACAATTATCTCCTTTTCACATTAAATACTAGTAGGGATGGAGCCTCCTTTGGACCCATAGGGACTTAGGCCTCTTTCGTAAATCTCAATATTTGATAATTTTTTGTCTAATAATTCATGTAAAAAATAAAGTATTTAAAATATAAGAATTTATTAAATATTTCATTAAGCGGACTGAATTAAAGAAGGATGGACACGTGTCATCATTTTTTGGTCTAATAGCAATCTCTATAATTTTAAATGTTAGACAAATTAAGTATTATTTCCTGAATTTTGAGTTTAAATACTCAAAAAGCCCTTGCATTTTGAAATTCAATATTTTGATTCTTCATGATGTTTAATCATAACTTCGCCCCTAAATACTAGATTAATTATTCTGAAAAAATAGATTGTCCATCCGTTTAATATAATAGGATTAGCATGGCGAACTGTATGGTGTATAAAATAAAGTTAAAGCCCATCTATAGGAATTGTGTCATTTTTTTTTATCAATTACATTTATTGTGTCATATGTGTTTCCTTTGTGCTGGAAGTCATAAAAGATAATCCGAATGTGTTTCCTTAGAAGCAAAATAGGAAACTATATGAGAGGTAAGTCTCGATATTGAACATGAATATTTCAAGAAAAATAAAGAATCAAAATAATATATATTCGATCCGCCATAGCCTCCATTAGCAGGGTAGTTAGTTTCCATTGACATATGGAGTAGCTTTTAAAAAAAAAATTAAACATTACTACATTAGGTGGCATTTGCAATATCTTTCTCAGAAGAGGAATCATTTGATTCCACTTTTGAAGTCTACTTTATATGCAATTATTATTATTTTTGAAACAAAAATATGCAATTATTAGATTCCTTTTCGAATGAGATTCCAACAATTGTTAGCAAAGCAGCCGGCAGCATATAATAATAATGAGAAAATATACGACATGTTACTTAAATATATGTTTAATAATAAATATGTATTTTAAAAACAAATAGTAATGATTTAGTTACTTGAATCAAATTTTGTTATATATTATTTTACCATCAAATTTTGTTATAGAGTATTTTACCATCAAATTTTAAAATTACACATTTGGTCTATGTTATTTACTCATTCTTTCAATTCAGTCATAATTTTAAATTAATAAAATAATAAATTATTTAATTAGGTGATGACACGTGTTAACACCTTATTGGAGGACTTTAATTATTTATAAACCCTAAACCCAAACTCTCAATCCAATATAAATAATTAAAGTCCTCCAATAAGGTGTTGACACATGTCACCACTTAATTAAATAATTTATTATTTTATTAATTTAAAATTAGGACTAAATTGAAAGAATGTGTAAATAACAAGGACCAATTGTGCAATTTTAAAATTTTCCCGTTAATTGCTACGTGGTAATTCCGTCACTCCACCATTAAGTTTTTAACGACGGTGGTCAAAATAGGTTGATTTTATAAGTTCGGTGCTCTGATTGACGAGTTTGTTAGTTCGATGGTCAAAATAGAAATCTTCAATTAGTTCGGTGGTCAATGGTATAGTTAACCCTTATTATTATTATTATTATTATTATTATTATTATTATTATTATTATTATTATTATTATTATTATTATTATTATTATTATTATTATTATTATTATCTTTTCCGCTGCTAAAGCCTTTGCAAAATGATTGTTTTGATCTTTTTATATTTTTGTTCGATAAAGTTGAGATATAATTATATTCTCAAGTCAAATGTTGAGATTCAAACTCATATATATTCAAATAACATAAATATTTTTAACCGCTCAATCAGTTAATGAATCTTTTAATTTTTTATATTTTAATATTTAATGTAAACGATTTTTTTTCTGAAATCGAATTATTGTGATAAATTGTGTCAAATATAAAATAATTGAGATACAGCACGAAAGAAACAAGAAGGTAATCTAAATACGAAACGAAAATAACTTTAAGTTGTCTTTTTGTTGACCAACCTAAAAATTGACTTTGAACTTGGACGTGAAGGTTGGTCAATGAATAAACAAGTGGGACTGAATATCATGGCCAATTTGTCTGAATATTTTTTATTTTTGTAAATTATTTTTAATTGCAACCCTAGTGCAGATCATTCAGAAAAATAACCCCTTCTAATTTACGTTAAACAACTCGCAGTTTATAAAACGCAGATTATGAACATATTTTTTTGTTGTTGTCAGATGTGGGTTTTATCTTATTTTAATGATATGTTTAAGCACTACAACGAATAAGGGGTGACACCTAAAATTGAACTCGTGTCTAGCAATAAGCGTATTCATAATTCACAGGTTGGCCTTGCATGGGTTGAAATAGAGTTATTTTTCTAAATAACCTGGGTTGGGTGTTGGAATTCCAAATAATTGCCTGAAAAGGAATATTTAGACAAAATAGTCGAATATCAAACTGATGAGATTTGTTTTACCTATTCTTATAACTATTGAAATCTGACCTATCAATCGGCTAATCTGAACAGAATACTGTAGAGATTCATTATGAAAACGACTCTTTCTACCATGTTTTTCTATTTACAACTTCAAAATTTAAGCTCTTAATTAATCTAGATATAATATTGTAGATGTCTATTATGAGAACAATTTTCTTAATCATGTTTGTTTCAATCACAACGCCAGTATTCAACCTAAAAATCTTCTTAAGAGTTAAAAAACTTAACATCTTAATTCACTAAACTAATCGATAGTTGGTTGTCTATCATCAAATTCGTTTAATGAATTAATAATCTAGAGATAATAATTTGTGAGTTTTAAATTATTATTTAGAGTTTGGATATTGCATATAAATCCATCTTTCTTGTCCACGTAAATTTTGTGATAGATAAATTGAAGTGGTAAATATATTGAATATAAATATTTAATATATAGGCTATGTTTGACAATTAGCGGATTACATTAGCTGATAGCTGAGGGCTGATTGCATTAGCTGATTTGACTAGCGAATTGTATAAAAGTGTTTGGTAAAATTAACGGATAGCTGATAGCTGTTAGATTATTTAAACAAGCAAAACGACATATAAAGACATGATTATATTCAATACTTGTTTGAATAGTTTATTAGTTATCAATGTTTTGTATCTAATTAATATTAATTAGATCTAAAAATTATTTTTAATATAACGTTTTTAAACACGTTTGAATGATTTATATATTAATTTATTATTTATATAATTATTTTAATATAATTTAATTAATTAATAAATTTAAATATGTGAATAAAAAGAAAAAATAAATAGGGTGATAAAATATTTAATTTAAGTTATTTTGAGATTTTTGGTAATTGATAAGGGTAAAAGAGTCTTTACAACTCTAATATTAAACCTCTAATATAAAAAGCTCATATTACGAGCTTTTTCAAAATTAGCAGTTTCACCTCAATTCGCTCTTTCAATCTGTTGTTCACCAAACAACAATATTAACGGATTTGACTGTTCAATCCTCTAATTATACCCCAAACTTTTAATTTTTACCTAAACTTCTCTTTACCAAGCAAGACCATAATCTTAATGTCATCAATTTCTAAACTATAAAATATCATTAAGTTTAAACCTACGTAGATAATTAAGTACATATGATAAACATTCATTATTTTATTTGGTTAATATTAAATTAGAGAAGGATTAGTTTGACCAATTCAATGATTTTTATTTTTTTAGTTATTAGTATTCTAACATTCAAAACTTCAAATTTGACTTGGTTCATAAAATATAAAACTCCTAAGTATATGATAACTATATATGTGTGTATGCATGAGATGATATATATATATATATATATATATATATATATATATATATATATATATATATATTGAAATAGCACGAGACAATCATTTGAACTTAAACTTTTCGGTGTATAGCACGTTGTCTCAGTGGTTAAGGGAACGGTTGTTGTTCCTAGAAGTCACGGGTTCAAGCACCAGCAGCTGCAGCAGGGTGATTGAGCGTCCATTGTCAAATAGTTGAGAGTATATTTAGAACAGATACTATTTGTAATCACTTTAGCTTTCATAAAAAAAACTTTTTGGTGTATAATTGTACACACACTTTTTTTTAGTATTTTTCCTATATATTTCAAGATAACTATTGACTTGGTCTTATCCCAGTTTTAGTTGTCCTTTATGTTTAAGGATGTATGGAGTTCTCGAGCATTAAAAAAGTGATTGGACTTTTAAATCGAAAAATTAAATTAATTGAATCATAAAAATTAAATTAGTAATTTTTTACCAATTAATTGTTAATTTTTAACGATTTTCTTGAGAAATTACTACTATATGAAACATTATTGTTCTATTAAAGTGACATTTATAATTTATTTTAAAATCTAAAAAATAAATAAAATTTTGAAAATGTCATGCGATATGAATGAGGCACAAGATAATATTTTCATGTATAATTTTTTCACTGTAATAAAATCACACTTGCTGATAAAAAAATTTATGACATGAGATGTGACACCAAACATTTAAAACATTTTTCAAATAATAATTAATATTAATCGGGATAAATTGATGAAATTTTAAAATAATTTAATTTAATTAGGTGAAAAAAATCCGGTCGACATATTTCTCACCTATAATAATAATTTTTTGTTAACATAAAGTGGTATTTGAATGAAGTTAATTATTGAAATAATACGAATAAAATTTAAATTAACACTAAATTTAATTTAATTTAACCATATAATTATATTTAAGAATGACTCTTAAATTAATTATATTAAGTTTATACTTTTAATACAATACAATTTTATCTATATTATCATCAAATAATGTAAAAAATATTACTATAAATAAAACAAACCTTATCCAAACAAAAAAAATATATTTATAATGAAAAACAACCAACGTCACATCTGTAATAGCAAAACAAACTGAATACCAATTCCGTCATTTTACATCTCCGCCATTAAAAATAAAAAAGCTATTCGTCTCCGTCGAATTTCTTTTGCAATTTCCCCTTCCCTTTCTCTTTCTCATTTTCTCTGCCTTACCCCCGAAAAATAGCCCCTGATTTTCAGTCAAAATTACGTGAAACGCCCTCTCCCGGGTCTTTTGGTGGTTGGTGTTGAAATTGTAAAGAGGGAACGGGGAAAATTGTGATCGGACGACGGCGGCGGCGACGGCGGAGGTTTGTTGGTGAACGATGACGGAGTGCGGCTTATGGATATCCGCGGGGGACCATCGAAACACTGATATCAAATCGAATAACAATAGCTTGTGGGGGTTTAGCAACGAAAGCGAACACGATTTGGCTTTGATGGTTAGTGATTTCCTGGAAAACAACGGTGGTAGCGCCGGCGCCGATTCTTGGTGTAGCAGCGATAGCGAGTCCGGTTTCTCCGATCTTATCCACCTCGCCGATAAAATCTCCGTTAGTATTTAACCATTTCCGTTTTGAGCATATTTGTTTCTTTTTCTGGAATTTAATTTTTAAATTAATTCAGATTACTCATTTATATATATGATTTATGTGCGAAAGAACTAGCTGAATTAAGGATTGGAGTTTTATTTTTCCCATTTTAAGATTGTTTATTATTATTACTATTATTATTATTTTGGTATAAGATAAAGCCACAATATAATATTGAGCTTGAAATATGAAGCTTTAAAATTTTTTATTTAACATGAAAAATGTTTTTTTTTTTTTGTATCTGTTTGGAGATGGAAGAGTATGTGAATTCGTTAGAAATTCCTATATATGTGGTTATTGTTCATAATTCAGATATGCCCTCTCTTCACCAGCATAAATTTTGAATGGTATTCTAGATTGAATTATATGAATGAATTTTTGATACGGACATCCGAGCTCATGTAACTCAATCCGAAATATTTGAAGTTCCTTAAGATTTCCCTGTAAATGTGTGAATCTGTTCTTTTTCTTTTCGAAGTTGGTGTTTTGTCATTTTCATATGGTTCAGAGTGTTTTTGAATCTATGAGCATGGGAATTTGGTGATTCTTTGTACTTTTGACCTCTCTTATTTGCCCACCGAAAGCGTTTACTAAATTTATTGCCAATCTAATTCTCTTTTGTTCTGTTCTGTTGTGTTGTGTTGCAGTTCCATAAGCACTCGCTCTGTCAGTACGATTTGGACTTGTTGTCTGTGGTTCATTCGCTTCTATTATCGATGGGTGAGACGGATCTACACTTTGTGAAGTCTGGTCCATGTAATGCCAGCTGCATCAGATATTGTCTCGTAAAGCTGTTGAGGCTTTCTGGCTATGATGCTGCTCTGTGTGTATCGAGGTGGCAGCGTACTGGCAAAGTTCCTGGAGGTACAACAATAGCCTCTGAATCCTAAATTATACATATACATACATACATATTTAGTTTTGTTTCTGGATCATTTAATACTCGAGTTTGTTGTTGCCTAGAGCCTAGAATATATGACTCTTATTGAACTTATTCTTTCAAGATGTCCTGCACATGTTGTGCGCTTGCATGAGACTTTGTTGTGGAAAATCTATTGTTCTGCCGCATCCGTATCTTTGTTGCACGTATCATTGAGTTCATCCTTACCATTCACGATGAAAATGAGTTTCGAGTTTCTGTTCAATTAGTTTAAAATGTGTTGTCCATGATAATTTTTTCTCTAGCTGTGAAAATATAGTGACATTTTGCGAACTTTCTAGTTACCCTTCGTAATTTTAACAAAACCAGTTTGTGATATATATATATATGCAGGTGATCATGAGTATATTGATGTTGTCAATTACAACAATGGGAATTCTGAGCGTTTGATTATTGATATCGACTTCCAAAGCCATTTTGAGATAGCTAGAGCAGTTGATTCTTACGATCAAATACTGAATTCACTACCAGTTGTTTATGTTGGTTCCTTGTCTCGGTTGAAACAATTGCTTCAACTTATGGTTGAAGCCGCTAGGTCGTCTCTCAAGCAAAACTCAATGCCGTTCCCTCCGTGGAGATCTCTTGCTTATTTGCAAGCAAAGTGGCAATCGCCCTACCAGCGACAGATTGGTCCTCTTGAACATGACATCATTGGCGGCAATGTTTCTCCTGGCCATAAACAGTGCAAAGGGCATTTAAGGAGGCTGCAGCCTTCGCTTCAGTCCGAATTAGAAGCAGCACGACTATTGAAACCCATGAACATTGATAATACCCGAAGATTGAAGCATGACAGGGCGAGACGCTCTTCATTCAGGGCTCTCTGACATGTACCGATTCTGGATCTACAAGATTGGAATTCATTTTTTCCCTTTTTCTGAGAGATGAATTGTATGGCGGCATTTTTCTTTTAGCTATTCTTTTTCTTGATAGTGAATAAGTGCGGACCTCGGAATGAAGGATAGTTAGTTCAGACATCTTCATTCGTCATCTCGAGCTGTGGACGTCGATAATCTCCGTGTTGGTAAGTAACAGTATGAGAACAGCTTCGGAATTGTTTGGTCCGGAACAACTCGGATAGTCAACTACACTAGATATATTCTTATTTGTTTTCCCCTGGCCTATTATTTTTACGAGGTCGGGAAGTTTGTTCTTAGAATGTTTCGTTCTTTCTTTTTCATATGTAATTTCGTGGTGTAAGATTTGGCTTCAACATATGGTTTGATTATATATAAAATAGTGTGCCAGTTTTATGTTCCTCCATTTGTCCTTGTCTATGTTATTCAATAATGACTCATTGATCAATCTCACAGTTTGATTTAGCGGAAGTCCGAATCTTAACTCAAATTAAGTTGAAACGTTCGATTTCGTAGTATGGCATCTTAATAAAGGGTCACACACGAGCAAAAATGACTTCTCATTCCATCCTTCCTTTCTGATTCTACAATTGTGTAAATCTGCTATCAGACCGAACGTATTTATAGATTAAAGTAACATTTCGATAATTAATATATTTTTAGGAGAAGAATATGTAATTTAGGAGAAGAATAATTAAATTGGTATCGTTAAATTTATTAAACTGTTTTGAATGGATGGAAACCATCTACCCTTTTCGGTGCTCTTACTTATGCCTTACACTCAAAATTAGGTTTAGAGATTAGGGTTTAGAATTTTAGGTTAGGGGTTATGGTCAGGGTTTAGAGAATTTAGGGTATGATGTATTTTTAGGGTGTAGGGTTTATGTTTTAGAATTTAGAATTTAGGGTTAGAGCTTAGAATTTAATTTTGTTGTGTTTTTTAGTGTTGGGGCATAAGTAAGGACACCAAAAAGGGGCAGAAGATTTTTATCTGTTTTGAATTTAAACTAAATTGATAGAAGATATAAATATTAAATATTAAAATTTAAAACCGTCATTATATCAAAGCATCTCATTATTGCGTATATTTAAAAGTTAATGGCCTATTTGTAATAACTTTTTAATTAAATGACCTATTTGTGGCGTTAGAAGAAATACCCCTTTCATAAATAAATGAAAGAACTAAAGAAAGAACCCAACATCTAGAGCCTTAGCAACAATATAATGAACTTAAAGGTACCCTAAAAACAAGGTCAATCGAATTTTTGGGCCAATTAGTGAGACGGGGTCCACGTCCTTAAAGGTACAATTCGACCGAGTCCAAACCCAATAATGAAATTGATTATTTTATTTGTTTGTAATATATATGTTCGTCTTATAGTTTATGTTCAGAGTGCGAGATTGTTCCTCCCAACAATAATATCACCAAAATTTAAACTCGTGTGTTCTTCTTAAGAGTACAATATGATTTACTAATGCACCCAATACTTGATGGTGAACTTAGCTCATTTTAAATATACTCTTGCTATACCTTGCCCCGAGTGCGCACTTTTTCCCTATTTGAGCTCATCTCGTCCAAGTAGAATTTGTGTTAAGTAATACAATTATTGTCTATATGATAGTCTGATTAGTGTTGAGTAATACAATTGTTGTCTCTGAATTAATTATTACAATTGATTAATGTCCAAATAAACAATTACAACAAAACCATAACTTTAAAAAAATTTGGCCTGCTTTGAAGGAGGACGTGATGAATTTTTTCGAAAATTTCTTTGAGGGCATTATAAGTGATATTATTTTTAATCACTCGTTCACAGGACGTATCTACCATAGGTCATGGTAGGTCACTTGACCTACCATAAAAAATGGTTAAACTATTTTAGATGTCATTTAATTATTAATAAAGTTACAATTAAGTTATTCAATTATTAAAAGTTACAATTGGGTCACTTAATTCAAGTTTTAGTTACGCTCAGATCACTCCTCGTTAAAATACAAATGAACATCTAACAAGGTTTGGTATAATTATAGTTTCAGTCCTCAAAACTTATATATTCTACCAATTTAATCCTAATTCAAATTAATTCAAAAAATTTAACCATAATATTTACAAAAGACATCAATTTAGTCATTTTCTTCTCCAAATCACATATATACATTCGTTAACACTAGAGTACTTCATTTAAAACTATTAATTAATCTAGTACACAAATTTATAAATGAAAATATATTTATAATTATTTTTAATGCTAGATCTATAATTAGTATCTACATTAGAATTAAATTCATTGAAATCTATTTAAAATTATTTATGAAAACGTTCTACTTTAGTTATTGTTACCCCGTAATTTTCTACAAAAATTAAAGTTTTTATATTATTATATAATTTTCATAGTAATTTCATATATTATTAAACGACTTCATTATTTCCTTTTTATTTTAAAACAAATTAATAATTAAATTTTTTAAGTTACTGAATTTTTATTATTTAACAAATTTCTTAAATTCTTAGCAAGTCTTTGTATTTTTATTAAAAAAATGAAGTTATAAAGATTTAGTGATAGAAATTAGTGATTATTCATATAAGAGTGCGGGAAGTCATTTTAGATGGTTTAAGTTACTTACAAGTAATATAAAATGTTTTGTGTTCAGAGCATTAGTTGTAAAAATGATGTTTTAGAATTATTTGTTTAGGGAGAAAATTTGTATAGACTAATGTGAATTGCTCTATACATGTTTTATTAAAGAGAATTAGTAACTAAATCATAGTGGACCCCTTACATATGTATTTATGTGTGATTGAATGGTTCTTTGTCATGTCAGTTATGAACATTTTAAGTAATTTTTATGACTTATTCAATCTATTCTTATCTTACTTACATATAATTGTATTTATTATTGGTGGGTGAACTACCAAACTTAAATTTCTAGATCAGCCTCCGCTAGTTCATAACACTGATCTCAAAAGTAGTTGCCCATGAAAATGTGAACGAGTTTAGGCCAATTAGTCTAGTTAGGAGTTTGTATAAGATCCTAGCTCGTGTATTGTCTCGAAGGCTAGTAGGTTGTATCGGTAAAGTCATCAGCGAGACCCAATTTACTTTTACTGCAGGAAAACAACTTGCAGACTGTGTTTTAATAGCTAATGAGGCAATTGATTTCTTGAGACGCAACCAATGTGAAACCATATTATTTAAAGCTGACTTCAAGAGGGCGCATGACACAGTCGATTAAAATTTTCTCGATTTAGGTTTTTCATTGGATGGGGTTTGGTCAGAGATGGAGGAAGTGGATCCAACTATGCATATCCACTATTTCAATATCAGTTTTAATCAATGGAGTTTCGACCGGCTGATTCAAAACGAGTAGGGGTTTGCGCCAAGGGTGTCCAATTTCACCCATGCTCTTCAATCTGATATGAGAAGCACTAAGCGTTCTAATCAATAGTGCTGTTGAGAAGGGGATAATGAAAGGAGTGCCTATCGAAGTTAATGGCTACTACATTTCGCACCTATAATTTGCGGACGATCTCATTCTCTTCTTTGAAGCTAGCGAAGAGAATATTCAAAATACCAAAAGAATACTAAAGATTTTTGAAGTAAGATCTGTATTATTAAATTTACATGTTTTTTTCATGTCGATCTTTCAGATGCTGGTGGCAGTCTCAAACAAATTAAATAAGTTGATAGTAAAGTTTATTTGGGGCTCTTCATCGAGTCGTTCCATTCATTGGGTCAAATGGCAAGATTTATGTAGGCCTAAGCAGTTTGGAGGGCTAGGTTTCTTCGATTTCAAGCTTCGTAATCGCTCACTACTCAATAAATAGTTATGGAGGTATGGAAACGAGCGCAACAGCCTCTGGAGAAAAGTGATTGATGCGAAAGTCGGCATTAATTCAAATAATTTGATACCCACGCACTCCAACGGAAAGATTGTTTCTTGGATGTGGAAGGGTATTACATGTCCACTGTCTAATGCTGATGACTATTTTACAAAGAATATGCGGTTCATTCTAGGGGATGGAAAAGCTATCAATTTTCTGGATAGGGGACAAGCCTCTCAAGGTAATTTATCCGCGTATTTATGCTCGATCTAAAAGCTTGTGGATTGGTTCCATGAGGAGGGTGAGACAGTAAAGGGAAGATTAAACTGTACGGTGCTAAGGATAAGGAAAGGAAATGCAGATCTGGTTTCTTCATTACATATGATTATGAATGGTCTATTTGTGGTCTCAGATAAATAAGATAAAACTACCTTTCAAAAAAGACTGTAGTATATTAAAGACATGTCCAAGGCTAAAACAGAACATATAATTTTAATTTCATAATTTCACCCAAAAGTACATACACATATGGAAATACAACCTAAGCAATTAAACAAGAGAGACATCATGGTGACCCTATATGGATGCTCGATTTTCTTTTAAATCCCTCATTGTTTCTTCGGAAAATCAGTCATCCCTGAAAAAAAAAGGAAAAACATCACCCCATGAATTAAGTAATAAAATATATAAATAAAGATAATCAGAAGTAAAAATAAATAATAAAAAGCATGTTATTCAATGTCACCTTTGGCATGAGTCTAATCAAAGATCAACGCAAATTATGCCCATCCTTTCCCATGTATATAATACTTCATATCTGGTGCGGTACTGACGACCAATTGGGTCATAATAATACTACAATCATCGTCAATTTCGTATTAATGTAAAAAAATTATGAAATATACGTATAAAATATGTATAGATGTATGGGTATTGTGAAGGAGTTTACCCTATAGAGCCTGCCTGATGGAACAATTCGCTCCTCAGCTACCCATCCTGGTAGCAGCCAACTGTAGCGAAGCTCTGTGTTGTCGAAATGCCGTTCCGAACCGCCTGGTTTCTTTCGATCTTTCCCTTGACGTTGTCTTTCTCTTATCTTCTGTAGAGTGGCCAACGTTTCCGGTGACCATTGCTCCCCAAAATCGGGTGGGGGAGGAGACACACTCCTCCCCTTACTTGCTCGGTACTGCTCGAAACCAGGTGGAGGAGAAACTTTTCTCGCCTGACTCGAGCTACTGAAACCGGGCGGAGGAGACAGTCTTCTTGCCTTACTTAAGTTAGCCGGCTGCTCCATAGTACTCGCCATCACCTTCACTTTGAAAGAGATTGGAAATGCTAACGATAATGCTTATACCGTTCTGTTTGCTGCACTATAAATAGGCGTTACAAGGTTTGTATATTTTGCAGTTTTCGCTCTCAATTTTGCTTTTCTTTTAGTTTAGTCCTACAACTTGTTTAATTTGTTTACTTTGAGCTATTATTTCAACAATTCCATTAAGAAAATCTATTGAGTAGGGCTAATCTATTTGAGTATGCTATTATTTTGAAAACAAACATTTATACGTTCAACGTGCATGGATAAAATTACGTATGTCGCATGAACATATACGTTACACGTGACTTCTATTTACGCACGTTCATAATTTTCGGTTTCTGACTTAAGCATCGGAGAATTACGAAATCTTTTAATTAGTATTAATCATGTTACAATAATTTTAGTGTATATAATCTAATTCTATGTTTAGTTTCTTATATTTGAACTTTTTTTTACAAATTTGTTTAGTGTTAATCTATTGAGTATATACTATTATTTTAAAAACGGTAACTTATGCTTGATGTATATGGATAAAATTACGTACGTTGCATGAATGTGTACATTACATGTTTTTTATTCGTATGTGTTCATAATTTTAGGTTTCTGGCTTAAGCATCGAGAAACTAAAAAAACTTATAATTAATATTGATTATATGATGATAATTTCACCGCGATATTAATTATTCTATAACAAATAACGCGGACAACATAATAATAGTGTATTGCCATGTACTATCATTATATTAATCCATTCGCCTAATTCGCAAGGTTTGTAATAATAAAATAAACTTATTTTAGGACATTGATAACAAGTTAAAAGAAGGGGAAGGGGGTGTTTTAAGGAATAACAAATATTTTGATGGATTTAATAGGGAATACTTTAAAATATTGGATTTAAATCGAATTTCGATAATACATCAACGGCATTGAAGAAAAAACGTGAAATTATTATTGTTTTTTAAAAGGTACTTACCACCTATTTTTTAAGGATAATTACCAAAAAAGTATTTTTGTATATATGGTAAGTAAAATTTATTAATAGTTGCCAACGAGGCGGAGTTGGTAAAGAGACCCACGACAGTTTCTGTTTTATTATTAAATAATAAAATCACATACATTGTCACAATAAATTATTTGAATTCGAGTCTTTTTAAATATTTATGTTTTGGAACTTAACAAGTGTCTCAGTGAAAAAGCAGATAATGCTCATTTTAGGAGACACGAGTTCAAATCACTTTTATTTACAAGGTGTATGCGCATTATCAAATGATTAAAAATATATATGAGCAGATATTACCTTGTAATCACATCTAGACTATTAAAAAATGTTTACGTTATAAAAACTATTTTTCTGTTTAAAATATTAAATATTTTAAATTATTACCGCTGGGTTGTTAAAATGTTAATGGTCAGTCATTTATGATATATGCACATTGTTTAAGAGAAAATTAAAGTTAAGTAATGACAGAAAATAATTGACCAATTGAGTCTAAAAATGGCTAGCATTGATTATTTGAGATTTTGTTTATCCCCCCAAGAATTCTACGGTTTTCCATTTGGGTCCACTGCTAGTCAATTGGTTGGTTTGAAATGTTACCTTTTATTTCACTTATTTCCTTAATTGTCCCTACTAAATTTTCAAGGTGGATTTTCCATATTAATTTCCTAAATAATTTTGATCTTAAATATATTCTCAAAAATTCTATGTAACTTAATTTACTTAAATTATTTTACACACTTTTATAAGGTTTATATTATTTAATCAGATACAAAGTCAAGATTAGATAATGGAAGGGGGAAAGTCGCCTAATTTCAAAATTAACAAGGATAAGACTTAATTTGGGAGGGGCAAGACTAAAATTTGAAAAAAATAAGACTTAATTTGACAAGTATTTAAACTAGTAGGGATTAAAAGTGTCATTAGACAAAAAAATTGGAAGAGGCACAAGCCCCTCCCATCATCTTAATACATATGTCATATATTTGAATTTAATTAAGTAATCATATTTCATATCTTGTGTTAAAATTTTTTTTTTGTTTTTTAAATGTAAATTAAGGAACGTTACAAATACTAAATTCTACTCGTGAAGGTAAACAACTTCACCGTGATATATCAAATATCTAAATTCTTATAAACAAACAAAAAATAAGTCATGTAAAAATGTTAAACTTTTTAAAAAATCTTGAACTAGATCCCAAATGGAATTGTTCCGTGTATTGAATTTGCAAGAAACTCGAAAACTTTTATTAAAACGGAAGTAGAATCTGAGTTAACACTAAGAGGATGAATAATTTTGCAAATCATCAACAAAGTAGCGATATTTGGGATCGGAAATCCAGAGTTTGGCAATGTAGTGATGAGATGCAAATTGCCTATTAAATTGTTCAATAACCCATACACTTGCTTCAGCTTTACTTGGATCAATAACATTGCCAATAGGCTGCCTCAACATCACTTCATTGTTGCCTCTTGATTCATCCCATTGTTTCAAAAGCATTTGTGTGAGGTAATGCAATGGTTGCTCATACTTTTGCCTCATTGATTCTCCTAGTCTTTGCCATGTGACGAGTGACGGTTCAGGAGAAACCGATATCGGAACCGGCTTCGGTATCAACAACTTCTTCATCTCTTCCTGATATTTTTTCGCTTTTTTCGTCACTTCATATTCTAACGTTAAAAAATAAGAGAAAAATATTAGATATACAGAAAAAAGAGAAATAAATAAAATTGAACTATTGAAAGAAAAAAAAACTTAGCATAGGTATAAAAATCAACCTGGCTCTTCCTTGAATGCTGCCTTGTCTTGACTACTCTCTCCATTGACCTTCTTGTGATTAGATCTATTACATTCCTTTTTAATAGATTTTCTTCTATTATTATTTCTAACTTTTTTGTTTGAATGCTTGTTGTCAATAAAATCGTCGTTGTCCGACTCCGTCTCTGAATCTGATAAAAAGAGATGATCTTTTTTCGAAGGATAAAATCGTTTCAACATCTTAGAAGAAAAAGAGAAGAGGGAAAAAGGAAAATGATATAACGGATACTTAGGGTTTGAATAATACTAGATTTTTATACCCGACTACCGCTCAAAAAATTATAAAATTAATTGTAAATAAATTAAAATTTAATTATATTAAAATTTTATTTAAATATTCATACTATTATTTTTAAATAGTTTAGAATCACATTTAAAAAAACTCATATACTATACCAAAAATGAGATAAAATAATAGTATGGTACATAACACAACACAAAAATATGAAAGAGAAATGGATATAAGTTTATTACACTACAAAAAAAAATGACATTTATCGACGGCCGGTAATTCAAGAGGAAGAATAATGGAGATTAGTGCACTAAAATCTCATACAAATACCTAAAAGTTTTTCGGTAGATAACTTGTTTAAACATACACATTTTTTAAAAAAATATATATTTATTTTTTTATTAGATAGATGTAGTTATTTGTGTACACACTATTTATACGTAAACAATATGACAATTTGAATAACTTTTAAAAATGGAATAAAAACAAAAATGTATGTATATTAATACATAAAACCAAAGTTCATATATAATATTGCACATTTTTTTGACAATGACAATTGAATTTTATTAAAAAAAATTATAAAGATAGTACATATACAATGCATCCAAGAGGGAGAATAATGGGGACTAGTCCACCAAAATCTCATACAAATACTTAAAAGTGCAAAGAAAAATAAATATTTCCATAGAGATTAACATACCATCAAAATCCAAAAGCTTTCTTGAATCCCCTTATCTCTGTCCAAACGAGACGCATTACGGGGTGAAAAATAAGTGGTGAGCGAGCCAAACTATCAGAGAGATTGTTCCGATATCCAGGACTGATTATATCGGCAAACAACCATCAACTAGGTGAGATCTATCTTGCTATGACCACCGACTGAATCATAATCAGAACTAGCGTCGTGAAGATCTCTGTGCGAGCACCAAACGACCACTAAGGTATGTTGAAATCATGCCAAAACGAAACCACAAAAACAAAGAAAACGTGCCACAAAAGTAAAGGAAAAGCGTGCCACAAGAGCAGAGATTTTTTTAAAATAAAAAGTTAAAAAAATTAAAAACATAAAAAATAAAAATAATAGAAATAACAAACACTGACGATTGATAATTAACATCAAAATGATTTTCGATGGTCGGCTAATTCAAAAATAAATAAGAACAATAAGTAGCGGTTTTTTTGAAAGACAAATAGAGTTTTGGCTATTTTCAAAAAGAAAACTAGGGTTTTGGCTTTTATAATAGGTAAACTATACTAATGACCACCGAACTATGGGGTTGGTGTCGATTTGACCACTATATTTTCAATTGTGTTAAATATACCACATAACTATTTAATTGGTTCCAATATAGTCACCTGTCGTTAAAAAAAACGAAAAAGTTAACGGGGCTGTTAAAATAATTAGTATAATTACACATTTAGTCCCCTTTATTTATACACTCATTCAATTTAGTCCTAATTTTAATCTAATAAAATAAATAAATTAATTATTCAATTAGGTGATGACACGTGTCACCACCTTATTTGAGGGATTTATCTATTTTCATTAAATTTATTTTCCTTCCCCAGTCAGGTGGTAACATGTGTCACCACCAATGGAGTAAGAAAAATAAAATTGTAGAAGTTAGCCTCAAGGAGAATCAAACTCAAGTCACTTGAGAAAGAAAGCAATACCCTTGCCACTGAGTTAAGCATGTATTTCATTTATCAAATATGAAGGCAGTCAACACTTTGGTATCTTAGACTTGGTTCTTAGACGTCTAAAACTTTTAGTTAAATGCAGAATATTACTTGCCTGGGAAGGAAACCGACCATTGAAAGCAGTTTGTTCCAGGTGTAATGTTCCAACAGAGGTTGCTTCGTATATGCCATAAAGAAGTTTCAATTCAAAATCAAACGGAAAAAGCTTCATGCCTGGCTTGATTTTCTCAACAACATCTAATTGTCCAGCAGGTAGACCAAATACACGGTACATGTAGCACTGTGGTTTTGTTCTTCCGTTGCACATAAATATAGAACCCGAAAGCTGTTCTTGGTCATTCTCATCGATTTGTTTTTCTTTAATGATGATATCATTGTAATAAGTGGCATGGCCTTGTGCAGGAACAATAGCATGAGATGCTTGGCTCTTTAATGCCATTTAATTGGCAATATAGTAAAGGAACAGGGCTGTCAAGATTGAAAATTTTAGTTTCATTCAGTTTATTTCAATCATAATAGTAACACTTAATAAACAAGAGCATTAAAGCGGGGCAAGGTGAAAATGACAACTTAAGGAAGATGGGGAAAACTATGAACTTGGAACGCCAAAGATAAAAAATTTACCTGTAGAATCAGTAGATGGTTGAAAACTGGAACTGCTTCACATTATTGGTATTGCCATTTGCCATTGCTATTGTTTTGTGTTTGATCGTGATGGCCTTTCGCATTAGCCAACCATCTCCTCTCGCTGGTGGACCATTCACCAGATACACATCCTTGCAATTTGAAGACTATCCAGTCCCACATATTCGTCATCCCTTTCAATAGTACACGTAACTCAGAAATTTTCTTCACAGAAATTGTCTTGTTTGCAGATCTATATCTCCAAACGGATAACACATATACCACATATAGAATATTTGGTATTGCATATGCTAAAAACATGCTTAACCCAATGGCAAGGGCATTGCTTTCTTTTCCTAGTGACCCGAGTTCAATTCTCCTTGGAGCCAACTTCCACAATTTCATTTTTCTGACTCCTTTGGTGGTGACACGTGTCACCACCTGATTGGGGAAGGAAAATAAATTTAATAAAAATAGATAAATCCCTCAAATAAGGTGGTGACACGTGTCATCACCTAATTGAATAATTAATTTATTTTATTAGATTAAAATTAGGACTAAATTAAATGAGTGTATAAATAAAGGGGACTAAATGTGTAATTATACCAATTATTTTAACAGCCCCGTTAACCTTTTCGTTTTTTTAACGACAAGTGGCTATATTGGAATCAATTAAATAGTTATGTGGTATATTTAACACAATTGAAAATATAGTGGTCAAATCGACACTAACCCCATAGTTCGGTGATCATTAGTATAGTTTACCCTTTATAATACTGCGCATTTGACCAAAGATGATGTTTAGTTTTGATATTTATTAATAAAAAACTATCAAAGTTTGAGGTTAATATAAATTCAGAAACATCAATGTATTTTACTTTAATATACATATGTTATGAATTTTAATATTTATTTTTTTACTAATTTATTAATTATTTAGATTATAATTAACATATTTTTACACTCCTCCACTAATCCTTTTGTTTTATAATAGTAGTTATAAATATTTTTTTATAAATTTAATATATATAATTAATTTAAATACCAATTTAACTTGAAATCTATAATCATAGAATTCATGAGGAGCTTTAGTAATCATATGTTGAACCTTTGCTAGGGAAGTCTTGGGTTAAACTACTTAGCCAAAATGATAATAATAAAATGAATATTTTTCGATTACAGTGATCAAAATACAAATACTCTAAAATTTTAGTGACAATTAATATAATTTACCTTAATCTCATAGAAAACTGCAAGAAAATTTTTTAGTTCCATCAGCTCAAATTAACGATGTTTATGATATATTTTAAAAGGGTAAACTACACAGATGACCACTGAACTATAGGTTTAGTGTCAAGATGACCACTATATTATTTTTTGCCGCAAATGCACCACACAACTATTTAAATGGTTCTATTTTAGTCAAACGCCGTTAAAAAAATAAAAAAAAAATTGACAGAACTGTTAAAAAATTGGTATAATTACACATTTGGTCCTCTATATTTATACAACATATCAATTTAGTCCTAATTTTAATCTATTAAAATAAACTAATTATTCAATAAGATGGTGACACGTGTCACCACCTTATTGGAAGTCTTTAATTATTTTTATTCACACTCAATTGGAGGTGGAAAATGTTAACATGAAGATCGCTTCTAAGGAGAATTGGACGTGGGACCTTGGAATGCAAAGGGCATGTGCTTGCCACTGGGCCAAGCACTTTTTTGTACCATGAAATACAATCTTTAATATATATTTAAATGATAAATCCTTTAGTTTTAATCTCATGGCCTTGAAGTTCCCTGTGCTGTAGACAAGTTAAAGGTCTCGGTTTGTTTTAACAGTGTTATCACCTTCAAAACCAAATCACACCTGATGGGGAGACGTCTCCCCAAATGCCGGGATGAAAATCGGCATTGGGACGATTCTCCGTGTTGCAGGAAACCGGTGAAGCAAGAACTTGAAAAACCTCTGAAGCCATATCTGTTGTTAGATTTGGAACCAAATGTTGTACAAGTGCTAATCTTCTGTTAAAACTAGCACAGATGTTTTGTGAGGCTAAGACTGCAATTGTTGCATCTATTTATACATACCATATTACTAAATGCAGTCAAACAAATACAACTTTGATTTTAAGGAAATTATAACATTGAAAAGTAAAAAAACAAAACAAAATCAAGAGCACCTGATGTTGGAATGCAAATAAAAGATTAAAAGCTTTCTTACTTTTGTTCAAAGTTGATGACTGCAAAACATTACTAAATAAGTATCTTATGCTCAGGTGTGATTTGGTTTTGCAGGTGATAACACTGTTGAAACAAATCGAGGCCTTTATCTTGTCTACAGCACAAGGAACTTCAAGGCCATGAGATTAAAACTAAAGGATTTATCATTTAATTATATATTAAAGACTGTACTTCATAGTACAAAAAGTGTTTGGCCTAGTGGCAAGCACTTGCCCTTTGCATTCTAAAGTCTCAGGTTCAATTCTCCTTCGAAGCAATGTTCATGGTGACATTTTTCCACCTCCAATTGGGCGTGATACGTGTCACTACTTGATTGGAGGTGTAAATTAATTAAATAAATTAAATAAAAATAATTAAAGACTTCTATTAACATTTTATTGAATAATTAATTTATTTTATTAGATTAAAATTAGGACTAAATTGATATATTGTATAAATATAGATGACCAAATGTGTAATTATACCAAATTTTTTAACAGTTCCGTCAACTTTTTCGTTTTTTTTAACGGCGTGTGGCTAAAATTTCAATATATTAATATTTTGACACCAAACCCATAGTGTAATTATACCAAATATAGTAGTCATTTTGACACCAAACTCATAGTTCAGTGGTCATCTGTGTAGTTTACCCTATTTTTATTTTAAAAATTTCAATATATTAATATTTTGGTGTATATTTTCAAATAATTTTATTTTAAATTTTTGGGCTGAATCGAAACTGACAAAATTTTCATTCGAAGCTGACTTCCAAATATGAAAACTTTAAATTGGATTAGTGTAAGAAATTTGTGAGTCTATTTAAATAATTTTTTTTTCAAATTTCAAAATTCAAATTTGTTCCTCTTAAGGAAATGTTCTAGAAATTCAAAGGTGTCAATTTTTTTAAAGTAATTAAGGAAAAGGTAAACTGCATTGGGGTCATTTAATTATTGGTGAAGTTACAAACGAATCACTAAATTATTAAAATTTATAACCGGGTCACTCAATTAAAGTTTAATTACAATCGGGTCACTTTTCTTTTAAAATACAAACGAAATTTTAATAACGTTGATAATATATTTAAATAAATTTTGAGGCAGATTGAGTTCTTGTGTTTATAGAATAGAGTCGTTTTGAATTCGAGGTAGGAAAAAATCGCCCTAAAATATCTGTTTGTGGCGTTTAACAATTGTGGCGTTTTTTTATGAAACGCCACTAACGGTGACATATTGCAGCGTTTTTCTTAAAAATGCCACTAAAAACAACACATAGATAGAATGGACCTATTGCGACATTTGTTGTTAAAACGCTACTAAAGGAGACCTATTGGGACATTTTTTTTAAAATGCCACCAACAGAGACATATTTGCGTCATTCTTTTACAAAAGCCACTAAAACGACACCTAGAATGGATCTATTACGGCGTTTTTTTTAAAAAACGCTACGATATGTTACTCTTTAGCGTCGTTTGTGCGTAAAAGGCCGCTATGTGTGTCGTTTTGTGGGACTGTTCTGTAAACGTCGTTATAGGTTCAATATTACGATGTTTGATCCAAAAACGCCACAAAAAGCACCGCTATATACCGACCCTAGTGTAGTGGTGCCAATCAACCTGTAACTAGGGGTGTTCAAAATCGGGTACCCGGAGTGTCGGGTACCTAGTTCCTCGGGTAGCACATTTGTCCGCCCGTGTCCTCACCCATAATTACATGGTACCCGGTTCACATTATTCATTTATTTTTTAAATTTTTTAAAAATTACGTAGTAAACACATAAAATTAAAAGTCCATAATATATTAAAACAAATATTAGTGATTTGGAGTTAGTTTTAAGATAGAAATATTTGGATATATATATATATATATATATATATATATATATATATATATATATATTAGAGTTTATCATATTAAGGAATTTAAAATTAAAAAATATTAAAAGTATCGGGTCGGGTACCCGATTACAAAAGAAATTCGGCCCAGACTCAACCCAGTTACTCGAGAAAAATCTCGGGTTGAGAACCCGACTCGATCAGGTAATTTTTAAAAAAAGAAATACCTAATTTTTTAAGGTTATGGTCGGCGGGTCAACGAGGCGAGTCAACTAAATCAGGTATTTTTGAACACCTTTACTTGTAACGATCCAAACCTAAGAAGATTTGAACCCGGAAAAGTTGAAACTCAAACGTGAGATAAGTCCACCAAAAGCCAAAAAAAAATCTATAATTTCATGTTATATTGAATAACTCAATGAACGAGTTTACATACGAAGGAGATCTCTATTTATAGTTGAATTTTGTTTAAATATATACATATCAAATTATTGGTAATATTATTGCAATATTAACCCGTTAGGCACTGACTGAATAATAATTATTACACGACCACAATTACTTCTTGAGCCGGCGATAGTGGCGCGCGTGTACGAGAAAGTTATTTAACCACATTCAAAAAGGAGGGGTAAAGAAGACTCTTTAAATACACTTCCCATGGGATGTACCCTCTCAATGTTGGATATAACCAACACAAATTACATTAATGCTTTTCATTAAAGTGAATATTCTAAAGTAAACGCCATGTACTAATATGTACCACTAATGATTTGTATTGATATGCGCCATTAATTATTTTAATAACTTTTGAAATTATAGAGACTCAAAGCGTGATTATTGCTTGAAACACTTTTTTCCACATTTCAATTTTTTTAATTTTTAATTCAAAAATAATATTTTTTTTGAAAAATTAATTGATAAAAAGATATACTTTTACTTTATTAGGTGAATCGACGTCGTTCGCAGCGGATAACTATGAGTCATATGACATAGATGATAGTAGCCGTTAGGGTTTATTAGTGGAGAAGATGAAGCTACGTTAAATATTAGATAATGAATTGATAAAAATTATACTTTTACTTTATTTAATACTATTTTTAAAAAATTAATTAAAATTTAAATGGTAATTATTGTTTTAATAAAATTTTATTATTTTGAATTATAAATTAAAAAACCCCTGAAAAAGTGGCTAAAATTTTCATCATATTTATTCTAAAAAAATGAATAATCACGTTTTAAGTTCTCATGATTTCAAAACTTATGAACATAGTTAATGGTGCATATTATTAATGATACATATAGATACACACGTTTACTCTAGACTCTTCCCATTGAAAATATATGATCCCCGTTTTCGTTGGTACAAATTATTTTCCCATATTTTACACCCAATTAAAGTCTTTAAATCTTTAAATAAAAAATTAAAATTAAAAAAAGTCTTTTAATAATTTTCGGATTATAAATTTTAAGATACTTTTTAATAAATTATATATGAGTTTCTCAAATTTTTAAAGGGTAAACTACATAAATAGTCCCCCGACTATGCTCCAATTATCTTTTGCATCCTCCGACTATCAGAAGTTACAAACTGGTCCCCTGACTTAAAAAAAATAACAAATTGATCTAGTGCCGTTAAAATTTTAACGGTTGGTGACATGGCAGTTAACAAAAATTGGCATAATAACACATTTAGTCCTCAACTTTTACACTTTGTTTAACTTTGCCCTAATTCTAAAAAAAATGACCCTTAACATTTCAAATTTCTATCAATTTAATCCATTTTTTTCTCTTCACACAATCCTAAATAAGAACGGTCTTCTTTCTAAAACAAAAATCAAATATTCATTTCTCCTCTTTCTAAAAAAAATGACCCTTGTCTATGGTCAAATGAATGAGCCACCTGGTGCTCGTGCTCGTGTTGGCCTTACTGGTTTGACTGTTGTTGAACACTTCCGTGATGCTGAAGGGCAGGATGTTCTTCTCTTTATTGACAACATTTTCCGTTTTACTAAAGTGAGTTGGCTTATCGTGGAAGCTTTTGAAACACTTTCTTGTGCATGTCATATGTTGCTAATGGTGTGTATTGCACGTGTTTGTTCTTTTTCAGGCGAACTCAGAAGTGTCTGCTTTGCTTGGTCGAATTCCATCTGCTGTCGATTACCAACTGACTTTGGCTACTGATCTTGGAGGCCTTCAAGAGCGTATTACCACCACCAAGAAAGGTTCCATCACTTCTGTGCAAGCCATTTATGTGCCTGCGGATGACTTGACTGATCCAGCTCTTGCGACAACCTTTGCTCACTTGGATGCTACAACTGTGTTGTCCCGGCAGGTATTGTACATTTCTATATGTCACTTTTTTGGAAGTGCTTTATCTGATGTTACTTTATGATTACCTCTAGCTCTCTGTTCATAACATTTGTTTCTTTTTTTTATTTTATCAGATCTCTGAGCTTGGTATTTACCCTGTTGTTGATCCTTTGGATTCTACATCTCGTATGCTCTCTCCTCATATTTTGGGTGAGGAACACTATAATACTGCCCGTGGTGTGCAGAAGGTTCTCCAAAACTACAAAAACTTGCAAGATATTATTGCCATTTTGGGAATGGATGAGCTCACTGGTGCCCCGGGCATGTATGTGGAGTTGAAAGAGAGCATCACCAGCTTCCAGGTACCATTTATTATTTCTCTGCCCTGGGCTTCTATTATGGTGTGTTATGGCATGCATGGCAAAGTGATTAGCTACTTATAATGAGCAGATACATTGTATTATATCCACCATTTTTAAAATTAGTCCAGCTTTTAAAAGTTCTTTGATCTCATCAGCAGATGCTATGCTATAATGAAGTGGCCAACTTATGAGACGCGTGGATAAAATTCACTTCCATTATAGAGTAAATAAATGCCATGTGATCTGTATGGCTAAACCCAGATATATATATGTAAATGGTAATTTCTTGGTTGTGGGTTGGCATGTGTCAACTTGTGGTTTAGACAGATAATATTAATCGGGACAATGGGATGTATATTTGTCTTATGTAGATATTCAGACCCAGATTTTAATGAGAATTCATTGACAAGGTTTCTAACGAAATTGGCTAAAATATATCTTGGTTGAGAAAATCAATCTGATTATGCTACTAGCTGCTATGTGCATAATTTAGCGGTTGATCGTGTATGCGTCATGTGCATCAGAATTAGTTGTATATTGTGTGGTATTAGTAAGCATGAATTCTGAATAATCATGACTGGGTACACTACAGGGGGTGTTGGATGGAAAGTATGATGATCTTCCAGAGCAATCATTTTACATGGTTGGAGGAATAGAGGAGGTGCTTTCCAAGGCAGACAAGATTGCCAAGGAATCTGCAGCCTAACTATATTTGTTTCATCTCTTGGATAGCTGCACAAATAATCAAGGTGGCGTTGGCCATGCCATTTTCAGTGACCGGACTGTTATTTTTTTACGATCAAGTGTACCAGAGTGTTTTTGATTTATGTTCGAACGATTTTCCTCGATTGTGAGAGAGGAAATAAACCCAAACCCCTTTTTTTACTTGTTAAATAAGTGAAAACACAAAGCGGATGTGTACATTTTTACTGGTTCCTTGAAACCCGTGGATTTTGAAGTGCAATCAGAACTGTGAATGTGATATTTCTCATTTGAAGTGCAATCGGAACTGTGAATTTCAGAGAATATTATTCATAGTATTAGTTTTATAAAATGTTAATTAAAACATAGATTTTGATAGAAGAGGAGCAACAAGCACAAAATCAATTTTTCATTTAACAAAAACTAACCAAAACCAGTTATGTGGAGAGAAAAAATGGATTAAATTGATAGAATTTTGAAATGTTAAGAGTCATTTTTTAGAATTAGGGCAAAGTTAACCAAAGTGTAAAAGTTGAGGACTAAATGTGTTATTATGCCAATTTTTGTTAACTGCCACATCACCAGCCGTTAAATTTTTAACGGCACTGGATCAATTTGTTATTTTTTAAGTCAGGGGACCAATTTGTAACTTCTGATAGTTAGAGAATGCAAAAGATAATTGGAGCATAGTCAGAGGACTATTTATGTAGTTTACCCATTTTTAAACCGCTACAAAGACCGGCAAGTTCAAAACAAAAGTCGAAATTGAAGTCACATCTTATTGATGAAATAATTGTTACATTTCCTTCGTCTGTTCATAGAAAATTTCATAAACTAGCCTTTTGCACTAATTGTAACAATATTTATTTAAATAAACAATTAAAAAATAACAAATAAAAATTAATATTTTTTAATTAAAGAAGTCAATTTATTTCCTAATAACTTTTAGGAATTAAATTGATCCTTCTAGGAATTATTTATAGCAAAGCAAACCTTCACTCATATTTGATCTTTCGTTATCCAATTCTTCAATATATTTGCAGTTGCCATAACCTGTATAAACATTAAATAAAGAAGAATTAAAAAAATAATATAATTGAACTTTTGATTTTATTGTTTAAATTAAATTAAAAATAATTTTCGTTGCATGATTGCTAAGTTAGTTTTTTATTCCAAAATGTCACATTAGTTAATTTAACAGAAGAATTTTAATGTCATAACAATTGAACTTGAATTTTTAGATGTTATAAGTAGATTAAATAAATTCCTAGAAATAAAAAGTAGAAAGATACATTCCAATTATATGAAGGGTATAGGGGCTTGAAGCATATTTTAACATTTTTAATAGTCTTATTTGGTTTGATTAATACTAAATTATTAATAATTCGATGAACATTTTTAAAAAATGTTACCAAAAATCATAAGATTTATTGATAAATGGGTTATTAGGATTCAATTACTAAACCTTGAAAGATAATTTTTTAATCAAATTATGATTTTAATTCTTCTATTATGTTTAAATTTGAAAATCAATCCTTAAACTTCAATCTAAAGTAATTTAACCAAATGTTTTCAGCTTACTTGGATTGTCGATGGTAAGCTCAGCAGCGCCACTAAAATCGCAGGAGTTAAGCTCCTAGAAATGCTGCTGGTAATAAGCATTCATGGCGAATTTTGCACGAGACCTGACGGTGACTGGTTCGGAGCAAACAGCACCAGGTTGAATTGGACCGCAATCGACCTCTGGTCGACTGCAGGCCCAATCCAAGGCTTTCTGCAAATCAGCATCGCTAGCTCCAATTTTCGGCACACACCAAAATTCGGGCAATGTTTTACCATCAGGAAGTACAACTCCGTGGGCTTCTACGACGCCGGAGGAGGAGAAGAGATGGAAGACGACGATGGTGGCGAGGAGGAGGAAAGAAATTCTGCTCAACGACTCCATGCTAATAGTATTCTTCTTCTTCTTTGAATTTGTTTAGTGTTTATAAGTCGTGTGTGTGTGTATATATACGGGGAGATGAGTAAATCATGTAACATAGTGTATGATCAATACTTTGACATGTGGAAAACTCTGAGAATTAACAGGATGCAATGGCGGATCATAGAAAGAGTCAAAAGAAAGGCCTTGTAATTTTCATTTAAGTCCTTTTAAACTAAGGGCAAATTATGTAAATCATCATTAAACTTTATTTTCAAACCTATTTTGGTCACTAAAGTTTTAAAACGTTCAATTTACTCGCTGAAGTTTAGTCATTGAAAGTTTTTGGTCATTCCATCATTAACCTTTGTCGAACATCAACTGTAGATGATGGTCGTTCGATACCGAATTTCACATGTTGTTTCGTATCTTCCCATGAGCCCGAATTCGACCTCCATTTCGCCAGAAGTGCCTTAAAGTCCACGAATCGGGCAATAACCTTGTTGTATCTCTTATCGATCTCCCTCATCAGTCGCATGATGGAGCATGTTTCTCAATTTATTGATTCCCTTGTGCCGGTGATGCTTCTCACCGTTCGAATCTTGGAGAAAATCATCCGTTCTGTAGTAAATGAACGCCGCCAAAAACTTATCGAAAAAGTGACCAAATATGTTCCATGTCTGAACTTAAGTGATTAAATTGAATATTTTAAAACCTAAGTAATCAAAATATGTTTGAAAGTAAAATTCAGTGATGATTTACATAATTTACCCTAAATTAAATTTTAACTTTTATCATTCATTTTGCAATCTACGAATAATTCTTTTCAGCCGGGTGATATTCGGGTAAAATCTTTGTTTTATGGTACGAGAGTAATTATGTTCGAACCGCAAGTGATATTCACATATAATCCTTTCAACGAAGATGATTTCGAACTTTTATCTATTTGTTTCACTGTAATTTATTTTTTGAAAATAATTTACATAAAATAAATTATATTTTTTTGAAAAGAAGTTTACATAAATCATCTTTTAGTGTTTAGATGACGTTGTATAAATTATTTTACGTTATTTGGTAAATTTTCTTAAAAAATTGTTTTTAAAGATTTTTTATAGTAAAACGAACATTACATTTTTATCTCTTATTTTTATTGAATTAAATTTTACAAAATTTTATTTTAAATAAGTGCATCAAATCAAAATTTAATGTCTCTCAATTTTCTTATAATTGTAAATAAAGTGTTACAATCTTAATAAAAAAATATTTCAATAACATGAGTTCTCGTAAATAAGTGCATCTTGTTCTTTGCTCTTAAACAACTCTACAACCTGAAAATAAAGATGAACACATTAAAAACAACAAAAATTCTCATAAGCATCACACATTAAGCCAATCCCTGGATTCAATTCCCACCCACCAATTCCCCTGTCAAAATTATTAGAGTTGGTACAGAGAGGAGTTGAAAGGAAGATGAAGGAAAGATGCTTACCAGAGTTAGAGTACTACCGATTTTTTATCCGTAGTACAAATTACGAGAAACAACAAACAAACACCGAAAAACTTAGAAAATGAAATTTAGAAAATTATTTATTGTCTGCTTGTTTCACTGAAAATAGATTTCGAAAAATAAATTTTATAAATTAAATTATATTTTTTAGAAAACAGTTTACGAAAATTATTTAAATGATGTTGTGTAAATCATTTTTCGGTGTTTAAATAAATTTTTGAAGAATATGTTTTTAGTAAAACAAAAATAAAATATAAAATTTATTATATTAATTTTATTGGTAAACAATTATATTTTTTAAAATCTTAAATATATTACAATGCTTTATTAAAAGTTTGACATGCCATATAGGTATTAATCAAGCTCCCAAACATAAATTGAAGTATCATATAGGGATGATAATTGTTAGTCCTTGGACTGCTAATGTTATCTTATATGTTTGTCTTTTATTCTTCTTTTAGAAATTATTTTCATGGTGATCTTATCTTTGCTGAAATTCATATAAATATCAATTTTAGATTCATAGACTATATCAAAATTTAGCATATATAAACTCCGGATAAAAAGACCCAACAAAAACTTGAAAAGACATTTTTTTTTTCCACCGAACGAAAACTAAAAAAGAGTCATTATAAAAATTGCAACAAAGAATTGAAACAAATAATAAAAATTTATTCAGCATACTGCTTACTATAAAGCTGAATCATATAAAAAAAATATAAATGAAGCAAGAACAATAACTGAGTTCCAAATCTTTTAATATAGATTTGTTAAATTTTAGTGGAAGTTAAACTTTTGTAATTCAATTAAAGATTACCCCAAACAACACCCTAAACCTATAAAAAAAATATAAAGCATGAACTTCGAAAACATAAGGCCTAAACAGACCATATCATGTATAAAAGTAGCGCATAATCATTCATCAATTTATCTTCTAAAATTTTGATTATTTCATAGAATAAACGGAACAACCGCATACCTTTATAACTTGATCCAGTTCTTTGTTCAAAAGTAAAATTGATCACAAATAAAAATCAACACTTCAAAAATAAGAAGCACAAACGACACAAATCATGAAAAGTTATTGTCATAACATCATGCCATAAAAACCCAATAACTCGTCCTCATTCCTCAACAACTGTCTTAGCGAGACATGAGAATAATGAATCAATCACACCTCTCCAAGAATATAAGGTTGAACAAAATGAAATCTTATTTTTTTCAAAGGAAAAGAAAAAGAATTTACGTAAACAAATTAACGGAGATGATGACATGTCATGAGATAAAAATAATTTTAGTTCTAAAACTTACACATTATATTAATTAGGTCCTAACTCAAAATAACTCAACAAATATATGGGTCAAACCCAAATTTGTTCATTTTCTTTCTTCTTCCCCTCTGCAACAACACTTGTCTTCTTTTCTTCTTCAGTGCCTGCTCCCGTTGCGGATTATCCTTGTTTGGATGTGCTTTTGATCAACACCAAACGCGGGAACAAGATTGCTGGGTTTTACTTGAAAAACCCCTACGCGCGCCTTATTGTGCTGTATTCTCATGGCAATGCTGTTGATCTTGGCCAACTCTATGACCTCTTTGTCCACCTCAAGGTCAATCTCATGGGTCAGTATTTCTTTTTCACTTGTTTTCTGCTTGAAAATTATGGTCACCTTTTTGCTTGTGTAAGTTGGTAGTTTTGTCACTCTTGTTTGCATTTTGTAAGTGCATCTTAAGCTTTACTATGTTATATTTCTCTAAGTTGATGGTTTTAAAAAGAAAAAGAAAAAGAAAATTGTTCATCACTTTAGCTTGAATTTGTATACAATCAGATGTTGAGGAAATGCTATTTTATCACTTTACTCTGCTATTTACTACTTGGTTGTGGCTATGGAGCATCTACTGGGAAGGTAGCTCATCGTTTCTATAATGCTGCATTGCTCTAGTTGTAGCTGTTTCGGCGATGCATCATCCGCTATTTCATATATATATATGTCGTCTAATAGACTTTAATTATGTATTTTTGGCTTCTTCACCTTATTAGAAGTAGTTATAATAACTAAGTTTGTTATAAGTTAGTTATACGGTTATTAAATGTATTTGGGCTATATATAGCCATCTGATGTATTGGGCCAGATATAATAAAAATCCAATATCATTTTCTCTCTAATTTCTCTTTGTTTCGTTTATCAGATTATCCTTCTTTCCCTTTTCTTTCTTTTCTAAAATTCTCCTTCGTTCTCTCAAATCCATCACTGGTTCATCCTAACATGGTATCAGAGTATGAATTTGTTGCTTGAGCAGTGACGGTTGACGGAGGAGAGGTTGCCGGCATCGCTATTGCTGGAAATTTCCGATTGTGGCTGCGCATCTGATTTTTTTAGGGCTTCTGGGTCGGTGAGATCTTTTCATCTCTTTGCTGTGATTTCGGTTGCGTTTTGTGCTCCTATTGTTCGCCTCTGTGTTCTTGCTCTTTGTTTGGTTTCTGCTCTGCTATCTTTCTGTTATCGTTGTTCGTCTTAATGATCTGTGATGTTCAGTTTGCTATTACTCGCTGTGTAACTGCGCGTCTTTCCGATTTACTGTTTCTGATCTGTGCTTCGCCTGTGATCTTCAATTTCTCTTGTGTATTTCTGATTTGCTGTGTGCCTGAGCTTCTCTGATTTGTGGATCTGTCTGTGTTGTTCTTCCTTTGCGTTATGCCTAATTCTGGTGATATTGCGGGTTCTGGTTCTGGTGAGGATCAGAGTAATAATGTTGTTTGGTTTCTGCTCTGCTATCTTTCTGTTATCGTTGTTCGTCTTAATGATCTGTGATGTTCAGTTTGCTATTACTCGCTGTGTAACTGCGCGTCTTTCCGATTTACTGTTTCTGATCTGTGCTTCGCCTGTGATCTTCAATTTCTCTTGTGTATTTCTGATTTGCTGTGTGCCTGAGCTTCTCTGATTTGTGGATCTGTCTGTGTTGTTCTTCCTTTGCGTTATGCCTAATTCTGGTGATATTGCGGGTTCTGGTTCTGGTGAGGATCAGAGTAATAATGTTGTTCAGTCTCAATCTGTTCACTCGTCTAATACAACTAGGTTCTTCTCTACTAAGAAAATTAATGTCACTTTAGATGACAATAACTACCTTCTGTGGCAGCAACAAGTTCTGCTCACTGTTAAAACTAATAGGCTACAAAAGTTTCTTGATAAGAATGTTACCTGGCCATCTCAGTATGTTACAAAGGATGGAGTTGTTAGTTTAAATCCTGAGTATGAACTTTATGAAGAGCAAGATGGTGCCTTAGCCTCTTGGCTCTTATCTACTGTTAGTGAGGAGGTTTTACCTCATTTGATTGGGCATAATACATCTGTTGCTATTTGGAATACTTTGCATCAGCTTTATAGTGGTAAAACAACTTCCAGGTTAATGTCTTTAAGGAGGTTACTTCATGCTCAGAGAAAGGGAGAGATGAATATGAGGGAATTTCTAGTGAAAATTAATACCATATGTGACAGCTTAGCTAGTTGTGGAGAGGTTATCTCAGATCATGAACATGTGACTGCTATTCTTAATGGATTACCTCCAGAATATGAATCTGTCATAACTGTGATTACTGCTAGCTCTACATCTTCTGATGTTTGTTCTGTCAGTACAATTTTGCTGGATGCTGAGGCTAGACAAACAAGTATTTTGAGTCAGATTAGTGGTTCTGCTCATGTGTCTGTTCATCATACTAGTTCTCCTACTCCTGATTCTGTTGTTGGATCTGTTCAGTATGCCTCTAATAATTTGGATGGTGAATCTTTTGATAATACTGATGTTGGACAGAATACTTCTAGTTCTTTTGGCTATAGAGGCAGAGGTAGGGGTAGGTTCTCTTCGCCTAGACCTCAGTGTCAAATCTGTGGCAAGCTTGGGCATTTAGCAGATAGGTGTTATTCCAGATTTGATATGTCCTTCAAGAATGAGTCATCTAGGTTTATGCCAAGAGGGTCTTACAGAGGAGGTTTTGCTAATAGAGGTGGTTTTTCTAATAGAGGAGGCTTTTCTAGTTATCCTGGTACTCAAGCTAACACTTGTGTTTATGCTTATGGGCCTGGTGGTACACCTTCTGCTAGTCCTTACAACACAGTCTACTACTCATCTCCTAATGCTGTGCTGCCTACTCCTGTTCAATCTCATTATTTTTCTCCATCTCAATCACATGTTGTTACTCAGAATCCTGTGTTGTCTGCCTCGTCTACCTTTTCTCAGGGATCTGGTGGTTATCCTCTTGCTGCTCCTGCTTCTTTTCAACCAGCTGTTGACATTTCACAACATGCTCCTGTTCAGTCTCATGCCTTGCTGGCTACACCTAAGTCAGTTGCTGATAATGCCTGGTATCCTGACTCAGGTGCCACTCATCACTTGACCAATAATCTTTCCACCTTGCAAGCTGAGACCTGTCATCCTGGTTCAGGTAATGTTAAAGTGGGTAATGGTCAACTTCTTCCTGTACATTCTGTTGGGCAGTCATCTCTTTTGTCATATCCTAAGTCTCTAAATTTAAAAAATGTTTTATATGTCCCTGGAATTACTAAAAATTTGTTGTCTGTTTCAAAGCTTGCTCAGGACAACAGGGTTCTTCTTGAGTTTCATCCTCATCATTGTCAGATTCGTGACTTAGCTACTAGACAACTTCTTCTTGAAGGGGTTGAGCATGAAGGCTTATATGAGCTTAAGTGTCCTTTTAACCTTTCTGCAAATAAAACTGGTTCCTCTACTGTTGGTCAGTCTGTTATTGGTAATTGTCATCTTACTACTAGTCATAAGGTGTCTTTAGATGTTTGGCATAAGAGGCTTGGGCATCCTGCTCAAGATACTCTTACTGCAGCTCTAACACATTGTAATGTTTCATTCACAAAGAATAAAACTGTATTTGCTTGTTCTGCTTGTCAATTTGGCAAATCTCACAAATTGCCTTTTGCTTCTTCTTCAACTCAATATTCTAACCATTTAGAATTAATTGTTGCTGATGTATGGGGACCAGCCCCTGTTTTCTCTAATGGGTTTAAATATTATGTTGCATTTACTGATGTTTATTCTCGCTATACTTGGGTTTATTTCTTAAAACTTAAATATGGAGTTCACAGTGCCTTTGTTCAGTTTCATAGACAGGTTGAAAGGCAGTTTGGATGCAAACTTAAGACTCTTCAAACAGATGGTGGTGGAGAGTTTATTGCATTGCAGTCCTACTTAGCTTCTCAAGGTATTGTTCATCGTTTATCTTGTCCATATACATCTGAACAAAATGGGATTGTTGAGCGCAAACATAGACAAATAGTAGAAGTAGGTCTTACTTTGCTTGCCCAGTCTTCTATGCCTTTGTCCTATTGGAATGATGCCTTCATTAGTTCCATTTTTCTTATTAATAGACTGCCTTCAAAAGCTTTAGATGGAGTATCCCCTTATGAAAAATTGTTTAAAACTTGTCCTGATTACACCTTTTTGAGAATATTTGGTTGTCTTTGTTTTCCTTTTCTAGGCCCATATAACAAAAACAAGTTACAGTTTCGGTCTTCAGCCTGTGTTTTTCTAGGGTATTCTCCCTCCCATAAGGGTTATAAGTGCCTTGATCATACTAGTAGGATTTTCATCTCTAGGCATGTCACCTTTGATGAGAATATTTTTCCTTTTGCTTCTGTTGCCTCTTTTAATTCATCCTTGTCTGGTTCAAAGTGTGTTCAGTGTTCAAAAAGGTCTAAGCCTGCAAGTTTGTCTAGTTTTCTTCAGGATCAAGTTTTTACTACTACTGTGTCTTCTGTTTCTGCATATCCTCCATCCTCACAGTTGCCTACTGCAACTTCTTCTGTTAAGCAGGTATCTGCATCTTCACAAAGGTTGCCTCCTGCACCTGTGCATTCAAATGATTCATCTTTACAGTTGCCTACTGCAACTTCTCCTGTTGAACATGCATCTACATTTTCACAAAGGGTGCCTACTGCACCTGCATCTTCTTCACCTGTGCATTCAAATGATTCATCTTCACAGTTGCCTACTGCAACTTCTCCTGTTGAACATGCATCTACATCTTCACAAAGGTTGCCTACTGCACCTATGCATATTTCTCCTTCACCCCAGAGGTTGCCTACTTCTTCCTCTTCACCTGTGCATAATTCTTCTCCTCTGCATACATCTGCATTCTTACCCCTTTCACCTACTGCATCTTCCTCATCCACCCATTCTCCTTTGTCTTTACTGCAGTCACCTACTGCACCATCACCATCCCCTCATACCTCTTCTCCATTTCTCTCATCACCTTCACTTGCTGCAAATCCTTCAAATCCATCTTCCATCATTTATTCTCATCCTTCAAATCCATCTTCCATCCTCCATCCTACTCATTCAAATCCATCCTCCATCATCCACTCTAATCCTTCAAATCCGTCTTCCATATCCCCTTCCCCTGGTACTGTTGTTCATAATCAGCATCCTATGGTTACACGTGGAAAGGCTGGAATTTTTAAGCCAAAGGTGTTCTTGGCTGAAGGTGATGCTCTTGAGCCCACTAGTATTTCTGAAGCATTGCTTGATCCTGCTTGGAATAGTGCTGTCCAGAAAGAGTATGAGGCCTTGCTTAAAACTGGGACTTGGGAACTTCAACCCTTGCCCTCGGGACGAAAAGCAGTTGGGTGTAAATGGCTATTCAAGATAAAGAGGAATCCTGATGGTTCAGTTGAACGGTTCAAAGCTCGTTTGGTTGCCAAGGGCTTCTCTCAAGCTGAAGGGTGTGACTTTCATGAGACCTTCAGTCCAGTGGTGAGGTCAACTACTATTCGCACTGTGTTGTCAGCTGCTGTTTTAAATCACTGGTTCATAAGGCAAATTGATATTGATAATGCCTTTTTGAATGGTGCTCTGGTTGAAGACATCTATATGACCCAACCTCCTGGATTTGAGCAGTGTGGACCCAATGGAGAGAAGTTGGTGTGCCATCTCAAGAAGGCACTCTATGGTTTGAAGCAAGCACCTCGAGCATGGTTTGACACCCTTAAAGCCTTTCTCGTTACTCAGTTGCATTTTGTTGCTTCTAAAGCTGATTCCTCACTGTTTGTTCGTCACTCTACCTCCTCCAAGCTCCTCTTGATGGTTTATGTTGACGATATTTTTCTAACTGGGGATAATCTCACTGAAATTGATGATGTGATTCGACAAATTAATACTGAGTTTTCTTTGAAAGATCTGGGCAGTCTTGGATTTTTCTTGGGCATGAAAGTTCAGTTGTCTTCAGCAGGCTTGCTCCTCAATCAGAAGAAATATGTTACTGAACTTCTCTTAAAGGATGGATTGAGTAAGTCCTCATCTGTTCCTACTCCTATGGTTGTCACACCTAAATTAGCTGCAAGTGATAGTGAGCCATTTGATGACATTCACTTGTATAGGAGTGTAGTTGGAGGACTCCAATATGTTTGCCTCACTCGTCCTGACATTGCGTATGCTGTTAACAAGGTCAGCCAATACATGAACTCTCCTTGCATGTCTCATTGGCAAGCTGTTAAACGCGTTCTTCGTTACCTTAGTGGAACTATAGACCATGGAATTTTCTTTAGACCTGGTGGGGTTCCTAACCTTGTATGTTTTGCTGATACTGATTGGGCTTCGTCTGTTGAAGATAGACGATCTACTTCAGGTTATTGTATTTATCTCGGTGGAAATCCCATTGCTTGGTGCTCGAAAAAGCAAGGGGTTGTTTCAAGGTCTACGTGTGAGGCAGAATATAGGAGCTTGGCAAATGCAGTTTCTGAATTGTTGTGGGTAGAGCAGTTACTCACTGAGATTGGTTTTTCTCTTGTTGGCAAACCTACTGTTTGGTGTGATAACACCTCCACTGTGTCTATGTCTGCCAATCCCACACATCATGCTCGTGTTAAGCATGTTGAAATTGATCTGCATTTTGTGCGAGAAAGGGTGCTTGCTGGACAGTTGATTGTGAACTATGTCCCTAGTTCTGAACAACTTGCTGATATCCTTACAAAACCAATACCTCCTGCTTATTTTTCAACTATGAGAACTCGTCTTGGAGTTGTTTCTTCTATGGATGTTCTGCAGGAGACGGAGAAACCAGGAGAGTATTAGAGTATTCTCTAATAAGGAAAACCGGAAGGATATTAGAAGTAGTTATAATAACTAAGTTTGTTATAAGTTAGTTATACGGTTATCAAATGTATTTGGACTATATATAGCCATCTGATGTATTGGGCCAGATATAATAAAAATCCAATATCATTTTCTCTCTAATTTCTCTTTGTTTCGTTTATCAGATTATCCTTCTTTCCCTTTTCTTTCTTTTCTAAAATTGTCTTTCGTTCTCTCAAATTCATCACTGGTTCATCCTAACACACCTATCTTATTTGTGCTGTCTTTGCTAATGTTTTTGTTTTATGCTTTCCAGCCAAGTGAATCAAACACTTGTGCTGATATTGAGTTTGAGATTTGACGTTTAATTATTTTGAATTAAGACCTAGTTAATAGAATTTATAAGTTTTACGACTAAAATCGTTATTATTCCATGACATGTTACCATCTCCGTTAATTTTTAAACGTTCGGTGACCAAAATGATAACGAGACAAAATATTAGTGACGATTTTAACGAAAAAAATAATTTGATGACCAAAACAGGAAAAATGTGATAGTGAGGTGACCACCCGGTGTAGCTTACCCTTAGATCAACTATTTAAAGATGGTATGAAAACATAAATCAAATTTTATTTCAAAAATTGTTGCCATTTCATCAAAGAATTTTATTCGTTTTTCTTCATTTAGGTTTAAGAAGGTGTTTTTAACGAGACACCTGGTGATATCAACCCTTTTCTAAATATATATATATATATATTTTGTTACATTCCATGATAACCATCAATTTATTTCGCAAAAACAATATTTTCAGAAAAACTTGATTTTTACAATTTTAATCTATTTCGCAGAAAATAATTTAATCAATAAAAAAATGAAGTTGGGTTAACAAAAACAACGATATTTAAATGTATGTAGAAAATTCTTGTTGAAACCGGAAGGGTAAAAAAAAAACAGTAATATTTGTATGTTACATATTATTCTTTTCAATTATGAAACGATTTATTTAAAAAAATAGAATTCTTTTTCTTTTGTAAAACGTTCAAATATATAAAAAATTAATACATTTAAAAAGTAATTATATTTCCAAAAAAACATTTTTAAAATAGATTTTACGAAATAAATTGATCCCTTTTCTACAAGCATATTTTCACATCCAATTCTTCAAGGGTAGCGGCAGTTTCCATAACCTGCATCAAAAATAAATCCACAATTAAAATTAAGAGAATAATAGATTTGAATTTCTAAATTTAATAAGTCTATTTTTAATAAAAATTTAAAAAGTGAATAATAAAAATGATATTCGAATTCAAATTCGTTGTCATCAAAGGTAAAATATGTTTGAATGATAAATTTTTAAACCTAAATATATTATCCACCAGTATATTATCAACTATTTAAAGATGGTATGAAAACACAAATCAAATTTTATTTCAAAAAATGTTGCCATTTGATCAAAGAATTTACATCGTTTTCCTTCATTTAGGTTTAAGAAGGTGTTTTTAACGAGACACATGGTGATATCAACCCTTTTCTAAAAAATATATATACATTGTTACATTGCATGATAACTATCAATTTATTTCACAAAAACAATATTTTCAGAAAAACTTGATTTTTACAATTTTAATCTATTTCGCAGAAAATAATTTAATCAATAAAAAAATGAAGTTGGGTTAACAAAATCAACGATATTTAAATGTATGTAAAAAATTCTTGTTGAAATCGGAAGGGCAACAAAAAAAAAACAGTAATATTTGAATGTTACATATTATTCTTTTCAATTATGAAACGATTTATTTAAAAAAATAGAATTCTTTTTCTTTTGTAAAACGTTCAAATATAAAAAAAAATTAATACATTTAAAAAGTAATTATATTTCCAAAAAACATTTTTAAAATAGATTTTACGAAATAAATTGATCCCTTTTCTACAAGCATATTTTCACATCCAATTCTTCAAGGGTAGCGGCAGTTTCCATAACCTGCATCAAAAATAAATCCACAATTAAAATTAAGAGAATAATAGATTCGAATTTCTAAATTTAATAAGTCTATTTTAATAAAAATTTAAAAAGTGAATAATAAAAATGATATTCGAATTCAAATTCGTCGTCATCAAAGGTAAAATATATTTGAATGTAAATTTTTAAATCTAAATATATTATCCACCAATAAAGTGGATTGAGATAATGGAATAGGACTGATATTTAAAGCTACCTTGAACGTAGTGTTATAGTAATTAAAATATCTTAATCCGAAAATTATCTAAATCTATAATATTTGAATATACGTAAAGGAAATCAAATGCCTAAAATCTAAAGGAATTAACGTTATCTAGAGGTGGTAAACGAGTCGTTCAGTTCAAGTTTAATTCGAGTTATTTTAGATTAAATAATTTTGGGCATGACTTTGTTTGGTTTAAGTTCGGTTCAGGTCTGGATTGCTTGTAGTTCGAGTTGGGTTGAGTCAATATCAGTTCAGTTGATGTCGGGTTGGATATTTGCAGGTTGGTTGATTTCGGGTCATGTCGATATCAGGTCAATTGGAAACCGATCGTTTTTTAATTCATATCAATCTTTGGATCTTCGGGCTGAATTAAGTATGAGTCTAATAGAAGTATATATAGAATATTAGTTTATTCTTGTAAATTTTATTTGGTCAAATCGGATTTGAGTAAAATAAATTCGAGTTGTGTTCGGTTCGAGTTGCCTTCGGTTCGGTTGAAAATCAGTTCGAGTCTATATTAGTTGAGCTAAAATTCGAGTTGATTTCGGTTCAATTCGATATTTTGAATTTCAGATCAAGTTCAGGTCGAAATTACGTCTCAAATTAGATGAATCGATTCGAGTCTTAGGTATCAGATTGAATTTGCTTCGTCTAACACTATCCATTGTTCCGTCATACTAGCTCAAAACAAAAGGAATTAAAAGAAAATAAACAAACAACTCTGATTTTTTTTGCTTACTTGGATCAACGGGGGTGATTTGGCCGGTGCCGGTAAAATCACAGGCGCTATCAACACCTTTCATCCTAAAGAAAGAGTTCATGGCATATTTAGCACGAGAGCTCACGGTGGCCGGATCGGCACAAACTGCACCCGGTTGTATCGGACTGCAATCGGCTCCTTGGCTACATGCAAGATCCAAGTTCTTCTGCAATTGGTCATCGGGAACTCCAGGTTTCGGCACACAAAACTTCTTAGCATTGGTCGCCGCTGGTACAGTTTGGGTTGGAACCGGGTTTGGTTGCGGCTGAACAGGCTTCATCAAAGAAGAAAATTGAGAACAATTAATGAAATCTTTCAAAGCATAAATATCGAATTATGATTTGGTCCTCTACTTTTATAATATCATTAAATTGTTTAAATAATTAATATTATTAACTATTCCGATTATATTATTAATACAGTTTTCTCTTAGATGTATTTATTCCAACATACGAAAGTACATATCAAAATAATATAGTTATTGTTGTTAAAGTGGTGACATGAAATTTTTACCTATTCGTTAATGCAATTAATTTCATGTCATAATAAATTTTTTAATGTTTTACAAATACTCACTCCCAAAAATTTTAATGTTAGCACTAATTCTTTGTTATGTATGATGAGGTAGCCAGTGAAGAACTCGAAGGCCCATATGTCACGTCAGACCCAGCTACCAAGGATGAAACCGATGCAACAACCTTGTCAGCTTTGCGTCGAGGAAGTAGAGAGAGGAGAGCTCCACGTGCCCTTCACGACTATGAAATATAACCGTTTATTTCTTTTTTGTTGTTAAAAGGACGGCTGGAAAAGAAGCCAGACATGCAAAAACCTAAGAAACCTTCTATTTTCTGCAATATAATTCTCCTTCTCTTCTATTTCTCTGTGCTTTTCTTATTGAACGCCCAAGCAACCAAACAGTTTGGTGCTTTCATTGAGTCTTCCACCATGGTTAACAATACCGAATCCATTCGCGCCCTCCAAGAAATCGCTTCCCGCCATGAGAACACCCTCACATTCCTAGAAAATCAAGTCACCAAGCAAGAGCAGTGGAATGCTGCTACTCAAAATCCCTTCAGGAAATTTCTGGGTTTCTGCAGACCATTGCCACTTAGCTCCGTATCTCTCCTTCAACGAACACTGGCAGCGATATGACAGCCGACAATTCTGTTCCACGAGGTAAAGCGAAGATCAACCCAGAAATCGACGATGCTTTTTCTTTTTCACCCAAGCCTATTCAAGTGGAGTTGCCACTCTTTACCGGAGACGATGCAAAGGATTAGCTTGCTTCTGCGCAAGAGTTTTTTGAGTTCTATGGCACCGACGACCATCACCGCGTCACCATGGCTTCGTTTTGGATGACCGACACTGCCAAAAAATGGTTTCGGTGGATGCAGCGACAACGACAACGGGTAGGGTGGAACCATTTGGTCGACGCCATTCGCAAACGCTTTATGGCTCTGGAGATCGAATCCCCCGCGGGTCAACTTTCAAAACTGTTGCAAACAACTACAATGGCAGAGTATCAGTCAAAGTTCGAAGACCTTGCCCTCAGAACGACCAACTTATCCGATGAGTTTCTCCTCGACTGTTTCACGTCCGGTTTACGTCCAGATCTCAAAAATGAAGTTCTAAGCCATCGCGCGACTTCTATGCTCGAAGTTCAGGCCCTTGCCCGCTTCCATGAGGCTAGATTACAAGACCGTCGTTTCCCGGGAAAGCCTGTCGGCCCTAAACTTTCACTTTTATTACCGACTCCAACCGTGCCACCTCAAGATCCCCGCGGACAACCAGGTCGACCACCGCCTGTCGAGCGATCTCCTTCTTCCACTCTAGTTGTTCGACGTATTTCCTCAGCGGAAGCCCGGCAACGTCGTTTGAAAGGGTTGTGCTATTACTGCGACGAACGCTACGTTCCGGGCCATAAGTGCCACACTCCTCAACTTTTCTTGCTTGATGATGATTCTCCGTCGGACGACGGTCTCGGTCCAGGTCTCGACCAGCCGTCCCCTCTGGAAAATGCTAATATGGGTTCTTCGGTTACCCAGGGACATTCGACGACGTCCTTTAACGCCTTGGCTGGGTTTCATGCTCCGACGACACTCCGAGTCCAGGGTACAATTCAAGGAAAACCTGTGCACATCCTTATCGATGGAGGCATTACACATACCTTTATCCAAACTAGAGTGGCGAAATATTTGTGCTTACCGATCACGACCACACCCAACTTTAATGTAATTGTGGGTAACGGCCAGCGATTGAAGAATGAAGGGTGTGCTCGAGATGTATTAATTTCCGTCCAGGGTTCCGATTTCATTACAGACTTCTATATATTGCCTTTGGAAGGGGATGATGTGGTTTTGGGTGTCGCCTGGATGGCCACCCTCGGGCCAGTGACCATGGATTTCACAAACTTAACATTTCAGTTTCGACTCAGCAATGCTACTGTTTGTTGGCAAGGTGATACAGACCTTGGATTGCAGCAAGTTCAACTCCATTCTATTCATCGAATGTCTGACACTGGGGCCATTGCTGAATTTTTTCACTTACAGCTGCATAAGACACAGAGTTGCGAGGACTCTCAGCTGCCTGCAGATGTACAACAACTACTCACTGAGTTCGATGGTGTCTTCGAACCACCACAAGGACTCCCACCCCTCGCTCCACCGATCATGAAATCCATTTGGATCCTACGAGTAAACCCGTCAACGTCCGGCCGTACCATTATCCTCATTTTCAGAAATCTGAAATTGAAACACAAGTACATCACATGCTCGATCGTGGTTTGATTCGCCCAAGCACCAGCCCGTATTCTTCCCCGGTGTTATTGGTTCGCAAAAAGGATGGGACCTGGCGTTTTTGCGTCGATTATCGCGCACTCAACGCCATTACGATTCGCGATAAGTATCCCATACATACTGCCGATGAATTATTTGATGAATTGGGGCATGCTCACTATTTTTCTAAGCTCGATCTGCTGGCAGGTTACCATCAGATTCGGGTATGCAAGGATGATGTTCCTAAAATAGCGTTTCAGACTTACAACGGACACTATGAATTTCTCGTTATGTCGTTTGGTTTGACGAATGCACCGTCTACATTCCAAGCAACAATGAATGAGATCTTTTGCCCTATCTACGACACTTTGTCCTCATTTTTCTCGATGACATCTTGGTTTTCAGCGAAACTTGGAATGATCACATGCAACATTTACGTGTGGTTCTTCTCACGTTACAACAACATGGTTTTGTTGCCAAGAAATCGAAATGCTCGTTTGGCCAACAATCAGTCGAATATTTGGGCCACGTTATTTCCCATCAAGGTCTTGCCGTTGACCCTTCTAAGGTGGCAGCTATTCAGGATTGGCCTATCCCAGCCACGATTCGCAATGTGCGTGCTTTTTTGGGGTTGTCCGGCTACTATCACAGATTCATTCGCGGCTATGCATCTTTGGCTGCTCCTCTTACAGATTTGCTCAAAAAGGACCGACCCTTTGTTTGGACAGCCACATCACAAACATCGTTCGAACATCTCAAAGAGGCTTTATGCTTCGCACCTATCTTGGCCTTACCGGATTTCACACAGGGGTTTGTAGTGGAGACGAATGCTTCTTGACTTGGGGTTGGTGATGTGCTTAACCAGGGTAACAAACCAGTAGCTTTCTTCAGTCAGAAATTATGCGTGCGTATGCAAGCAGCCTCCACGTACAGCAGGGAAATGTTCGCCATAACTCAAGCGGTCAGTAAATGGAGACAATATCTATTGGGCCGACATTTCACCATTGTTACCGACCAGCAAAGCCTTCGCGAGCTGACCCAACAGACGATACAGACGCCTGAGCAACAACGTTGGTTGGTAAAGCTCATTGGTTTTGATTTTGAGATTAAGTATCGTCCTGGTAAACTCAACATGGTGGCGGACTCTCTCTCTCGTGCACATGGTGCCCAGCTTTTGACTTTCACACGACCGGTTTTTGGCATTTTGGAAGATATACGGGTGGCTACACAATATGATTCTTCTCTCGCCTCTATGCTAACATCTATCGCCGATGGAACACGACCACTTCCGGGGTACAAACACCACCAAGGCTTGCTGTTATATAATGGTCGAGTGGTGGTCCCTTGTGAGAGTTCCTTACGAGCTCGTCTTCTTCGCGAATTCCACAGTTCCACGACAGGTGGCCATGCGGGTATCAACCGTACATTTCGACGTTTAGCCGGGAATTTCTTTTGGACTGGTATGCGCAAGGATGTTCAACAGTTTGTTTCGAGTTGTTCCGTCTGTCAGCGTATGAAATCTGATTCACGTGCTCCAGCTAGGTTGCTTCAACCACTACCAATCCCGGAACAAGTTTTTGATGATGTGGCCTTGGATTTTATAACTGGACTGCCCTGTTCGAATGGCAAAGAGGCGATTCTCGTGGTTGTCGACCGCCTCACCAAATATGGTCATTTTTTCGCATTGCCGCGCCACTACGATGCCCTATTCATTGCGAACGTTCTGGTCCAGGGTATCATAAAATTACATGGCATTCCTCGCTCCATAGTCAGTGATCGTGACCCTATTTTTCTTAGTTCAATATGGACGGAGTTGACCAAATTACAGGGTACTGAACTTTGCCTCAGCTCGGCCTACCATCCTCAGTCCGATGGACAAACGGAAGCACTAAATCATTGCCTCGAGATGTACTTACATTGCATGACGGGTGATGAACCGTGTAAATGAAAATCCTACCTACTTTGGGCAGAATTTTGGTACAACACTGCCTTCCAAGCGTCGGCAGGAATGTCTCCATTTCACGCATTATATGGTCGTGATCCACCAACAATGATTTCCTATGTCGACGGTGGTGCCTCCAATCCTACGATCGATTCTGAGTTGAGAGACCGTGATGCAATTCTTCGCCAATTGAAGCACAATATACTCCAAGCACAATTACGGATGAAGAATCAAGCTGATCGTAAACGCCGTGAGGTGGAGTTTAACGTTGGCGATTGGGCTTTCATCCGTCTGCAACCATACCGCCACTTGTCTCTCCGGCTTCGTCGACACCACAAATTGAGTCCCCGATATTTCGGTCTGTACAAAATCTCTCATCGAATCGGCCCTGTGGCTTACAGACTTGAACTACCAGGGGCATCACGTATTCACCCAGTCTTCCATGTCTCCCAACTGAAGCCTTGCAAAGGTCAACCATTGCACCAGTTCACTCCTCTGCCTTTGCTCACTGACAACCTTGCAAACCTTGGGGACAAGGTTTCTCTTGCAGATGGGGGTCATGTTATGAATGATGAGGTAGCCAGTGAAGAACCCGAAGGCCCATATGCCACGTCAGACCCAGCTACTAAGGATGAAACCGATGCAACAACATTGCCAGCTTTGCGTCGAGGAAGTAGAGAGAGGAGAGCTCCACGTGCCTTGCATGACTATGAAATGTAACCGTTTATTTTCTTTTTGTTGTTAAAACGATGGCTGGAAAAGAAGCCAGGCATGCAAAAACTTAAGAAACTTTCTATTTTCTGCAATAGAATTCTCCTTCTCTTCTATTTCTCTGTGCTTTTCTTATTGAACGCCCAAGCAACCTAACATTCTTATTATTTAGTTTAATGAAACCACTCGAATATAAGTTTTTCCCCTTTTAAATGGTGATTAGTCTCTTCTTACAAATAGAAGATTTTTTTTAAATTCATATATGTATTTTAACTAAAATAGTCAATAGACTAAATTATTTTAAATTAAAGTCGAAAAACTACGGTTAGTTCCAATGTTCAATTATTATGTGATATGAACATCTTCGTATTGGGTGAGCAAAAGTCGGCCCGACTTGAAAAAAATTGAAATTGATTTGATTCATCTTGGTTCGACTCATAATTTTATAAACTAAACTTAGAAAATTTCAAATAAAATTTGAGTTATTAAATGAAAATTCAAATAACTCGAAATTTTTAGTAATTAGTAAATCGATTTTCAAGTTTGAGACTAGCCTATCAATTCTACCTAATATACATATCACATATGAAAAAAAACATAAAGAAATATATGTGTGTATTGTATGTGGTTATAAAAAGTCATTTAAATTAACTAATTAGTACCATAACATTATAAATGTTTACGACTAATTTTGAACAGAAACTCGAATAACTCAACTCGACTTGGAAAAATTTCAAATAAAGTCCGAGTTAAAAAATAAGATTAATTTATAAACTAACTCAATTTTTTTTACTCAGATTAAATTTAACCTTCTTGTTTCCATTGTTTTTGATTTATAATCATACCTGAGGATTGATAACCGAGGGATCCCTCCTAGGGCCATTGTCACGGGGGACTCGAGGGCCAGCGCCACCGCCAGGGGCCGGGAGAGGGGGTACGACGATGAAATCGGGATTGCTAAGATTAGGGACCGGGCCATCGCGCAAAGCTCCAGACACATAAACGGGTGTGAAATCTGGCTGAAACAATCCCCAGTTCTTCTCAGTAATAGGACCTGGTTTCTGATTCTCATTAAACAATGCGAAAATGGAAGCATCGAACGTCCGGTTCGGCATCAACGGCGTCCCGATGCCGGAAACGATTTTCCTAATCAAATGCCCGTTGTAAGAAGCCGCATTATCAATTGTAGCAGCAAGGTTCCCTGGATCACCCAACGAAGGCCAACCGGTCTCGCCGATGACGATGTCGACATCCCCGAAACCGACGGCCAACATGGCGGAGTATGTCTTGTCCATAAGAACATCAAAGGCATTGCTGTACATTTTTTTACTGTTGCCGTCGAAAACGCCGGGGGTTTTCCTGAAAACGGCGAAGTCCACGTTGTTGGCCATCACGTTCAGTTCGAAGTATGGGTATGGGTTGATCATGAGTGGTGATTTGGATTCTCGGAGGTATAGGAGCAACGGTTCAAAGAAGGTTTTTGCAAGGTCGATCCTGAACCGGGCCAAACTTGGAACTGTCACACCTTCGAACATGTTTAGGGCATGTGCTGTTGTAACCTGGTAAATAGGACAATGCAAATCAAAACCATGGTTACAAGAAGAAGATGAATCATGGATTTTTGTACATTTACATACATATCTTATATATAGATATAGATATAGATGAGTGTGTATATAATATTTTGAAAAATTAAAATATAATTGTATCAGGGATTATCATTCTATACACAAACGATAGAATAAAACCATTTCATAAGCATGTTATTTTAGAGTTAGATTTAGTTTAGGGTTAAGGTTATTATGGTTAGAATTTAAAATTTTATAGTGTAATGATAGGTCAGGGAGGGGAAATTGCTCCTCCCAACTTTGATAGTTTAATTGTATTTTAAGTCATTGATAATTTTGAAACTATTGTAATTAAGTTCCTACCCTCCTAAAATTAATGGTTTAATTAATTTTTATGATCTTGTTAATTTTAAAATTAATGAAATTAAGTCTTGACTCTCAAATTTTAGTTTAATTACTTTTTTAGCCCTTTAATTTCAAAATTAGAAAAAAATAAAATCTCAACTCCTTTAATTTTATAATTCAATTGCTTTTTAAGACTCTATTCATTTCAAAGTTAAGAAACTTACCTCTATCATGAGTGAATCTTGACTCTGACCATGGTTTAAGGGTTATAATTTAAAATTTATATTTTATATTTTAATGTTAAAATAAACATATTTGTGTAAAAAAAAATTACATCGACAATGTATCAATAATAATATTTCTTTTCATCAATAATAATAATAACACCGTTTTATCATTGCTTTAGTTTATAACAATATAATTTTTGATGACACTAAACTGAAATTCTATATTTTTAGAGAGTCAAATTAAAATTTAACTTTTAATTTTATACAGTAAAATTTCTATAAATTAATACTTTCTGAATTAATAAATTTTATTAAATAATAAATTTTTCCAGTTTCGATTTGGGCCAATGTAAAAAATCATCAAATTCGATAAGATATTAATATAATAATTTTTTGGAGATCCCCTTTATAAATATAAAGGTCCCATCAAAACTATAAATTAACAATTCATAAATATTAAAATTACTACTTTGGTAACTTGCTAAAATATGAATCTATTGTAATCTGTTTCATTTTAAAATTCAAATCTAATTTAATTTCATCTCTAACTTTTCTAATTGCACCCACAAGTTCCGATATTATGATCTTATTATTTTTCTTTCCATATTGAGATTTATATAGTAATTTTGTTCACTTATCATGCATGAATATATTTAATTAGTTACATTAAATCAGTACATAGTTTTTTAACTTATTATTTGATTAATTACAATGAACTTAATAGATACATGAAAATATTTAATTAGTTTCAATGAATTCGTAAATTCATGAATACAATATTAAATTGAAACAATAAATTATTAAGTACATGCATTAGTCTAGTTAGATATAAATAATTTGATACATGAATATATTTAATAACATATACATGAATCTACTTATTTTTAATTAATTAGAATATTATGTACAATTTACAATTTATTTGCACACAATATCTTTATCAAAGTTATATTTGCTGAATTGAGAAATTTTCTTTTAATTAATAAATTATTAATTTATCGATATATCAATATCTCTCTAAATTAATAAAATTTTATAGTCCCAAAAGTATTAATTTATAGAGGTTTTACTGTAATTTTAAATTTTGCAGAGGCTAAAGTTAAAATTTGATCACCATTTAGGGGGTATGACTCCTCGAACTGTAACATTCTAAAACCTTTAAGTTTAAATTCACAATATCCTTCAATTTATGATCTACGGTAATTTCTTTTATCGATTATTATATAAGTTTATTATAATTAATTACTAATAATTACTTGTTTGGTACCTTAATATCTTGAAACTCAGGCCCAGCTCCACGCAATGCATCTGTAAGAGCCCTCATTGCAGGCACAAGACCACTAATATGAGCAGGATCATTGCTAAGCACCACTTCGTTGCCTACAGATATATATTTGATCTTTGTTTGTGGATGGAAAGGTCTAATATTGGTGTCCACCCATGCCGCTGCCACCCCTCCGATGTTCAAATTAGGGATTTCGCCGTTCGGGATCGTGACGGTCATCGTGATATTGGTGTTGGCAAAGGCTTGAAGAACGGTAGGGTTAGTGTCGAAAATTTTTACGCTGTCAAAAATAGTTTTTGTTACGATGAAGTTGGCAACATCCGCGGGCGAACGAAGGTTATCTGCAACCATGCCATAGTTAACGCCGATGGCGGCGGTGGAGGAGAAGAGGTGGAAGAAGGTGGTGAGGAGGAGGAGGACAAGGAGTTGTGGATTAAGAAAAATGGTGGTGAGGGACTTCATGGTTGCAATTTTATTTGTTTTATTTGACCCTTGATTTTGTTTTGGTGTTATAATTAATGACTTAATGTATATATAGAGGAGATGATTCACCCATGGATAGTAGTTTATGAGCAATATTTTGACATATGGGGAAGAATGAGACATCACAGCTTCAGCCAATAATGCACCATAAGCTTTTGACCTTTCAAAATGTTCCAAAATTAGATTTCAAATTATTTAGAGTTGAAGTTATGACATTCATTTAAAACTGGCTCTTAAATTTTTATGTGTTTCAATTTCATCTTCAAACTATGGGTCACATTTTAAATTAATTTCTAAACTTTTAAATATTTCAGTTTTATCCCCAAACTATATCTTCAAACTTTTGAATGTTTCAATTTCATTATCAAATTATTGTTTGTGCCACATCATATTATAATATAATACACATCAATGTTTACATGACAAGCAACAATTTTTATAACAATTTTATTAACATAGAATAAGATTATCATATATTGGTAATTTGTAGATAATAATAGAACATTCAAAAATTGGAGGACCAATTTAGAATGAGTAACAATTTGAAGATGAAATTGAAACATTTAAAGGTTTGGAAGCCAATCTAAAATGAGGACCATAATTTGGTTTGGTTAATATGTAATCAAACTGTTCTATTAATCGTTAATAACAATTAACTATTAGTGGTTAATCGTATTTTAATGGTTAGATTACGATAAACAAAATTTAATAATAGGTTAAATGTTACGATTGATCGACCACAAACACTCTATTAATAGTAGGGATGTAAAAACAAGTCAGAACCTGGTAACCTGACTGAAACCTGCCCGAGTCAGAACCTGATTTGACCCGAACCCGACCTGCAACCGACTGTTGTTGATCCGAACCCGAATTTGACCTGTTACTGTAGCAACCGAACCCGATCTGCGTCCGACTGAAAACGACCCGAACCCGAATTGGACCTGTTAATTTGGACCTGAAACCCGACCTGTGTCCGACTGAAAAGAACCCGAACCCGAAGCCAACCTGGCAAATAACCGAAATTACCCGACTGAATTGACCCGATATCCGATTTTACCCGACCTGAAATGGACCCGACCTGAAAATGGACCCGACCTGAAATAGACCCGACCTGAAATGGACTCGACTGAAATGGACCCGACCTGCTTTTAAACCCGACCTGTTAAGTGACCCGACCTGTTCTTGACCTGAGCTGAAATTAACCCGAAACCTATGACATGATGAATTAAAAAATTTATAAAAGTTGATATACCATATACATATATAATGTATATACATATACACTTACATATATTGATATAGGTGATGTATATACATTAAGTACTAAAGTTTGAAAAAAGAATAAGTAATTGATAATTTATGAAAATAAAAAATTAAATGAAGAGTAGTTTTTAATTTTAAAGTTTATTCATTAACTTGAATAAAATTGTAAACTTACAAATTATAAAAAATTAAATAACAATGGTAAACTTATTTGTAGTTCATAAAATTTACTAAAGTTATAACATATGTATAGTATTTGTAGTTCAAAAATTTATAAGTCTACAATTTTATAAGTCTACAATTTTATTTTTTTATACTTAACAGTTAACACTTAACACTTAACAGATTCTTCAAGTTTGTAAAACTTAGTGAAATTATAACTTATGTATAACATTTATAATTAAAAAAAGATTAAGTAAATTTAGAAATTATAAAAAAATTGAAAGTCTACAACTTTAATATTTTATACTTAACAGATTCAAGTTATAAAAATTGTAAGTCTTCCTACAACTTTTGCAGTTCAAAATTGATAAAGTTATAAAATATATGATTTTACTTAATTAGAACATATTAAGTAATTGTTGTCTTAAGTTACAAAATGTAGAATTAAGTTAAGATATAAAATAAAATTCATACACTTAAGTAAAAAATTAACAGATATAAAATAAAAATAACTAGAAATTAATTTTGAGTTAACAGACATATGTGTGATGGATGAATTTAAAAATTAATAAGTTGTGATGGATGAATTTAAAACAAATTATTTAAAATTTAAATCAATTTATTAATTGTGATCATTAAATTTAAGAAATATTTTATTTAAAAAAATTAATTATAACTATTAATATAATAAAAAAATATTTTTTAGTTTAGGGGAATTTTTTTTTGAATTAATGGGGGAAATTTTTTTTGATTGATAGAAAATTATGGGGGGTTTGGCACCATATCAAACAAAATGGGGGAATTTGGCACTATATGAAACATAAATAAAATGGGGGTTGCCGCCCTTTAAACAAAATTGGGTTCGGGGGTGATTTGCCGCCATTCAAACAAAATTAGGTTTGGGGGGGGGGGGATTTTCCCGCTTATAAAACAAATTGAGAGAGGTGAGATTTTTTATTTATTTAGGGGTTAATTATGCTTTAGGTCCTTCCTTAATTAGATGGTTAGGGTTTATGTTTAGTTTTTTAAATTTTATTTAATTAGGCCATGCTTTATAAATTAATTAATTATTAAGCTTTTTGGTTTGCTTTAAATTTAATTTGGTCATCGTATAAAGATTTCGTAAGTAATTAGGTTTAATAATTTTATTCATTTATAATTTGGGCTCTAATTAATAATTTGGTTTTAATTTATTTTTAGATATGTACTTTTTATGTTTCAATTTATTTTGTTTGTTAGATTTATGAGTTTATGTTTAGGGTTTAATGGTAAGTGTGTCAAGTTGATTGTTTGGGGCTATGAGAGTAGTTTAGGGATTGTGTGATTATGCTTGCACTCTAATTATTAGTGAATAGTGTCTGTAAGATTTAGATATTCATGTTTGGGGTTTAGGGGTAAATGTGTCAACTTATTTATTTGGGGTTATGAAATTAGTTTAAGGATTAGGGGATTAGGCTTATACTCTAATTATTATTGATTATAAGATTTAAGGGTTGAGGTTTATTGGTATTGTTTAGGGGTATACATATATACATACACATATGTCTGTTAACCCATTTTGATTATTTTTTTAATTACTCTAATGTTTTATAATTATAATTTGATATGACTTTAAATAATTAACTCAAAATTAATGACGATTGATGAAGGTCAACCTAAAGTCTATCAACTACTTATATGGTTGTATGACCGAACTCAAACTGAATACGAATTTCAATCCCAAAAATACCCCGACCTGAATTACCCGACCTGAAGCTACCCGACCTGAAATTACCCGACCTGAAATGCACCCGACCTGAAATGCACCCGACCTGAAATGAACCCGAACTGAAATGGACCCGACCTAAAATGTATCCGAACCCGAATTAACCTGCCAATTATCTGCTTTGGACCCGACCCGTTCTAACCCGACCTGAAATGGACCCGACTTGAAATGGACCCGACCTGAAATGGACCCGGTCTGAAATGGACCCGACCTAGAATGGACCCGACCTGAAATGGATCCGCACCCGACCCGAGTCGAGTCAATTTTTTTTTTACCTGAAATGACCTGTATCTGATTTTACCCGACCTGACAGAACCCGACCTGAAACCTGACCGATTACCTGTTTTTACATCCCTAATTAATAGGATGAAACAATGATTAAATTTTGAAGGGACAAATGTTAATATCCGTAAAGGGACAAATGTTAATATCTTTTTACGGACCACTATTGAAAATTAAAAGTCACAGCTCATTTTTTGAAAGAGCGAATTGGGGAGTAAAATTTGACCGACGTGAAAAAGTTCGATTTAAATTGAATCTCAATTTTATAAATTTAACTCGAAAAAATTTAAATAAAATTTAAATTGTATCATAAGACTCAAATAACTCGAATCTTTTGATAATTAATTGATCAATTTTTAAGTTCGAATCATATGTCTTAACTCTGCTCGTATATGTATATAAAAAAGCCCCATAAAAATGCAATTACTTACAATAAAGAAAAACATCACTATATAACACGTGAAGTGGTCCCAGTGGTAAAAGATGATATACTTCATTCAGATGACCCATGTTCGAGTACCATGTGTGCATGGTGTGGGTGCGTTTAAAAGGTAAAAAATTAAACAAACACTACCTTATAATCACACCAACATATTAAAAAAATATCACTATATTTTTCGCAAACAATTACAGTAAAACCTCTATAAATTGATACCATTGGGTCCATGAAATTTTATTAATTTAGAGAGATATTAATATATCGATAAATTAATAATTTATTAACTAAAAGAAAATTTCTCAATTCAACAAATTGCTTTCGACACTGCAAAATTCGCTCAAATGATGAAGCAGCCTCAAGGGACTTAAGTGAGACAACTTTTGAAGAAGGCTTACATGAACTTGAGAATATGATCAACGATATTGGCTATCGCAATAAAATGGACGTCAATAACTTGTTGGATTATCCAGGTGAAAATGACGAATGTTTACAAGTTCAAAGTTTAGAGGAAATTGTGGCTAATATTTTTGAAAGTTCTACTAATGATGAAGTTGAAGATGATTCAACACCACTTGAACTAGTCACGCGAAAGGAAGCATTGAATGCAGCAACAACTCTTCACAACTTTTTATTGCAGTTGGAGACCTCAACGCCGGAACTTGTGGGTGCAATTAGAAAAATTAGAGATGAAATTGAATTAGATTTGAATTTTAAAAAGAAACATATTACAATATATTCATATTTTAGCAAGTTACCAAAATAGTAATTGTAATATTTATGAATTATTAATTTATAGTTTTGATGGGACCTTTATATTTATAAAGGGGGTCTCCAAAAAATTATTATATTATTATCTTATTGAATTTGATGATTTTTTACATTGACCCAAGTCGGGACCGAAGAAATTTATTATTTAATAGAGTTTATTAATTTCAAAAGTATCAGTTTATAGAGGTTTTACTGTACTTCTATGAATGAAAAGATCCACGAAAACAATAGACAAAGCCCGAAAATAACTCTGAAAATAGCATAAAAACACTAAAATAAAATAAACAAGTTACACAATACACCCGAGACTTAAGATAAAATAATAACTTAATGTCTTGTTTGCCCCTGAAGTATACATAAAATACCGAACTGCCCCTTAAAGTATTTTTTGGGACGTTTTGCCCTTTGAACTAAGAATCGTTACTTCGTTTGGTCTCTTCGTCTAATACCGTTTAAAAAAAATTCATGGACCAATCAGAACACGCCACATGTTATTTTATTAACAAAAAAATAATATAACCTAATTAAAAGGGGTAAATTACACGTTAAGTATGCCATAATTTATTTGTTGTTCATTTTAGTCACTAACTATTCATCTTCTTCAACATTCCTATCTTTCTCTGCAACATGTAGCTTCAATTTCAAGACTTTGATCTATGGAAATTCTTCAATATTCTTCAACATCACATCAGCATTCATATCTTTCTCTGTAACAATCTCAACCATGTAATAATATCTCCCTTCTCGATTCACCAAATTCCCACTTTTGCAGCTCTTGAAGAACATGGAGCTCACCACAGTATCAAGAACAACAAAAATGGAGTACAAATAAGCAATCAAAACCCCTTCCAAAGACATAGAAAACCCACTAAAATCACCATCGCTACAGTACCTTAAGCTCGAACAACAACACATTAATGGATCAGAGCTTCAATGGCCGCCAACACCAGATTCCTAGGCACCGCCAATGCCAAAGCAGTCAAAGTCCTCCCCGTAATATAAATTACTAGACATGTAAGTCATTAAAGTACATTCAGATCATATACATATTCGAATAGCTACTCAAGCATTCAATTAGGACATATTCATGTACACAAAGAGATATGTCAAAATAGTCCACACATTCAAGTAATTACTCAAATTAGTTCATTTTCCTTTCTATCAATTTAAGCATGACAAGATAGACCAAATATATTCAGTTCATGAAAAAATCAATCCATTAGACATGTATAAACATTTATACGTATCAAAGCAATCCAATTATATTCAAATCAAAGCATTTCACTACCACATGTTCGAACAGCTCAAGCATGCCAAATATACTTACTCACACACATTGTTGTTTACGAATTCATCAAGTAACTATCGCCTTCTTATCAAAATCATTGAAGCAAATCTACTTAAACCAACAGAACTGAAATTTTACAACATAGATTCCACTTGTAATTTCCTTACATACCAAGACAAATAGGTCATATAAACCTATACAACAACCTAAGTGCCACCATCCTAGGAGTTTCTAACAAGAGCTTCTAAAATTATACTTGAATCCAAAGTAGCAACTTGAAATCCTCGATCCCAATTAACATACACAAGCTTTATGACCTGCAATACATGATCATGAAATGCATTAGGCTTATATAGCCTAAGTAAGGCAGTAAACATCGACAGATAAAACATTTCATACATAATATCAAAGTAACATACACTTAGGAATACAATCAGATATTAATTTTTGTCATTGAGTTAATTAAATTTATGAGTTTTAGGGAGTACATTGGCTCTTTCAAACTTCATTTTACAATAAGTTGATCTTTTCGAAGATCAACTTGGCACACTGGAGTCTTCATTAGACTTGACCGATATTCTTTAATTTCATTTCTTAAATAAATCTTATTAGTACTTCTAGGCTTTCAGGGTTTATCAATTCCAGAATCTCCAAGAGCTTATCATTTCCGGACTCGCCAGAAGCTTTATCGATTTCAGGCTTAGCAAAGCTTTATCGATCCCGGGCTCATCAAGAGCTTTATCCATTCTGGGCTCACCTTGAGCTATCACTGCATATACTTGATTATAACTCTTTTGAATTCTTTACTTAATGTGAACATTTTAGATCTTTTACGGGTTTGCCTTGGATCACCATTGGTGATGAATAACATTAATTCAAACGATACTAAGCTCAGAGCACATAGCAGAGGCTAATATCAAAACATATCAAGAGGGCGTCCCCTAAGTAATTGCTTAAACAAGAGTACCAGAGGTACTAAAAGATCATCTGATCTTAATAACAAGAGACCGTAGTCTAAACAATTCAGGCGTCATCCATTAGATCCAAGGTCTTCCATTTTTAGAGGCAACTTATAAGTTTTATCTTAGTTTGATATTCGAGAAGTTGCTTGTTGTACAAGTAGCTTTACTTTTAAAGCTTACATATATTTCTTAGGTTACAAGTAACCTTATTTCTTTTCTTATTTCAATAGCTTTTAACATATTCAAGCTTATTATCAATTATACATTCCTCTCCACATCAAGACTTTCTATAATCGATCACTCAAGCATAGCATGACATTAAAACATAAGGATTGCAACATCATTCAAATCTAAACATGAATGCCATACTATAGATGTACGTTCAACCTCAATTAGCTCTATTTGATCATTTTACACAATGCATGTATATAATGCAATTCATCCACAAACAATTAATATTTAACAATAACGAATTAAACATCGGGATAACTCTAAGTTACCCGAGTCGAACATAACTGCACTCACCTCTTATCCCGAAGTTACGGGATACTTGAGTCCACAATTCTATCATTCTTTCCCAACACTTCCAAATCCTAGTTTTCCTTATAACGTGTGTACCTCAAAAAAATAGTAACTCATTATAATCTACCCAAAACAACCCAAATCAAGTATGTGTACGCATAGAAGCACAAAACAATTTTCATATTCATGTAGGTAATCAAAATAGTTCTTGTACATGTTTAAATACAATCGAACAACATTAAATTTATAGGCATACAAATAAACTTGCTTAACACAATCCATAACATTTTACTAACATAAAAAACAATCCATATTCTTGTGAAATCAGTCCTTTATAGTGCATTATTTTAACACAACAACTTCTAACATATATACATACACAAAACTTCATTTTTTAACATTCAAAACCATACATACAAGTCTGCATTCAAAGCTGTTCGAAACTGCACAGTTTTAAACTTGAGACTTGTTTTTATACCTTCTCATAGAGCCGTTGAGGCTCTCTCTTCTCTCCATAAATGCAGTTTTGCAACTACCCGTATCGAAACACGAGACCCCTATATCGAAACGGACACCCAAAAAAGAAATATTCGTTATGTGTAAAACGTGCCCGTATTGAAACGGTTATAGGCCGTATCAAAATAGTAAAGGCAAAAAGAAGGTTGTATCGAAACAGATAAGGGCTGTATCGAAACGTTTTAAAACTGTAAACTGGTGTTTCGAAACAGCTTAGGGGTGTATCGAAACACTTAACCAAATCTTCAAAATTCAGTTTTTGACAAGTAACAACTAGTTCATTTAATGCCCAATTTTTTAAATTTACTTAATCCATGTATCGAAACTGGTGTGAGCCGTTTCGAAACAATACTCAAAAATCAAAAGCCCAGATAAAGGTCGTATCAAAATGGGTGTGAGACGTTTCGAAATAGGTGTCTCCAGTGGCAAATTGTATCAAAATAGTTGTAAGCTGTTTCGAACATGTGTCTCCAGTGACAAAACGTATCGAAACACTTTGAGGTTGTTTCGAAACGCCTGAGCGATTTTGTATATTTTGGCCTTGAATCACTTAGAAAAATTTATGGGGTTTAAGTTTTGACTTGAAAATATTTTAAGTATAAATTGTACTTATCAAAATCGAGTATTTTGATTACTTAAAAATTTATTTACTTTACAATTTAGTCCTTGAATTACTTGTTATATCAAAAATCAAATTTTAGTTTTACAATCTCCCCTTTTTGATATAACAAAACCAAATAATTTTTTTTAAGTAAACTCCCCATAAATTTAAGCTAGTTTTAAAAAAAATTAAAATTTTTTCTTAACACCCTTCTCCCCCTTTTTGTTAGGTTAAAATTAATGAAGGAATATAGCAATATAGCACAAGTCAAACCACAATTAAAGCAACATAATTTCATTAAGCATTAAAAACCAAAGCAAATTAAGTTCATAAATTCAACGAGTGGAGGATTCTCGACATGGGTCCACTCTCCATCAATAAAATGAAATTTGCTTCGGAGAAGTGAGTGCTCATCGATGGGATCTTTGAGTGGTTCCGGATAGTCAAGCGAGCAATCAATTCCCAACTTAGAAAACAAGTAGCTCAAAGCCGTGCCATAGGTGAAAGAGGTAACAAGATCAGAGTTGCGATTTTGGACAAGGTACACCATCTCAGCAAATATAATTTGACATAGATTCGGACGATGTTCTTCACGAAAGCTCCGAATTCGAAAATCATCCACTTGCCTAATGTGAAAGAACTTGCCTCCAGAAGGGCGAAACCACCACGATACCATGAGATGTAGGATGCGATCATGAGCATCAAGAACCGTGACGGAGCCACCAAGGGTATGACCTAGTGAGTTCTTATCCGAGATTCCCTCATCTTCAAACACGAACACATTGCACAAACTTCTAAATCAACCCTAAACCTCTTTCCCACGATATAGAACTCAATAACAAGCACTTGACCGGCATTGGAAATGCAACGAGCATTGGCATAAAATAGAAGCACCATGTTACGGTACAAGGTACCAGGTAAGCCCAAGAAAACTTTAAAATTCCAACGCCTCAATAGATCAAGATAATGGAATTGAAAACGCTCGGAATCCAAAAAGGGAAGAGAAACGATACGCTCACGTCGGATATCATGATCTTGAAATAGCTTAAAATTGGTATAGGCATCTTTGTTGCGGAGAGACTTTTGGTAGAGCAAAGTAAGATTTGGACGAGTAGAATCGTCATCAACGTTGGAGCTCCCACTAGCCTCATTGGTTCTAACTCTATTCCTAGAAGTCATGTTTAAAATCTGAAACGAAATCAAGACAAAAAAATATGTATGCGTAAATCAACCAAATTCAATCCAATATACAATCATATAATCAAGGTATTAATAAAAACTATACAATATAGTTTTAAAAATATATATAAACATAAAAAAATTTGATGAAAAGAATTTAAAAAGATTTAAAAATTATACGATATAAATTTATATTCGAATTAAAAAAAATTAAAAATTTATTTTTTTTTGCAAAAACTTGAAAAACTATACTATATGCATATGTTTTATACAAAAAGGAATTAAAAACAACCTATAAATTTAAAAGAGAATTGAAAATAAAAAGAAAAAAATTTATACCTTGATATGGGATAAGGATGAATGAGAGATGATTGATGCACCAAATTGCTTGCAAAACTCTAGCCTTGATATGTAGATTGAAAAACCTAAAAATTAAGTTTTGATGTGAAAAAATTATGTGATTTGAAGAGTTTTATAAGGGTTTTGCCGGTTAGGGTTTGATAGAAAAAGAGTTGGTGTTTTAATTAAAATTTGATGCCTATTTAAAGCAGTCTACGCGATCGTGTTTCGATACGTCACTTGGCGTATCGGAACGCCTATTTCGAAACGCTACCGAGTCGTTTCGGTACTAGAATCGTTTCGATACAAGTTGACCCTATTTTGGAACGATACCACAAACTCGTATCAAAATGCGAAGAGCCCGTTTCGATATGATTCACTACTGGAATCACCCTAAATTAAGCCTGTGTGGAAACAAATTTAGCCGTTTCGATACACCCTTACCAGAAACTACATTTTGGGCAGTTTCATATTCAAAGAGCCAACTTAGTTCGAGCCTAAATGCATGTGAATGATATATGAGCAAGATTTAATGACTAAAACTGATGCATACTCCCCCTAGCAACATGCATAGAAGCAAAATGAGGCAAGTTAACATAAGCGTGAATATCAACCAAGTTCAAGCAAAATTTTGACCATTTGGGACCTAAAGGGGTCAAGAAAGGCTAGTTAAACCTAACTCTCTCCTAAGGGTCCAAAAACGCTCTTTATCTAAGAGTTTTGTAAATATATCCGCTAATTGGTTCAAGGTTTCAACATATTCTAGAACAACATCATTTTTCGAAACATGGTCTCTAATAAAATGATGTCTAATTTCTATATGTTTAGTTCTAGAGTGTTGAATGAGATTCTTAGTGAGACAAATGGCACTAGTGTTGTCACACCTAAAGGGTATTACATCTACTTGAACACCATAATCTAAGAGTTGTCGCTTCATCCAAGGGACTTGAGCACAACAACTCCCTAAGGATATGTACTCTGCTTCGGTGGTAGATAAGGCTACGCTATTTTGTTTCTTAGAAAACCAAGATACGAGCATACTACCTAAGAATTGACATGTTCCGGAGGTACTTTTCCTATCTATCTTGCATCCCCCATAATCCGCATCCAAATAAGCATGAAGGCTAAAGGAAGAATCCTTAGGATACCAAAGACCTAAGTTAGGCGTGTCTCTAAGGTATCTAAAAATTCTCTTAATGGCTACTAAGTGTGTTTCTCTAGGACTAGCTCGGAACCTAGCACACAAGCAAACACTAAACATAATATTCGATCTACTTGCGTAAGATAAAGCAAAGAACCTATCATAGATCTATAAAGCTTAGAATCGACACACTTACCTCTTTCATCTTTGTCAAGCTTTATAGAAGAGCTCATAGGAGTGGCTTGGGGCTTCACATTCTCCAAGCCAAACTTCTTGAGTATATCATTAACGTACTTTGCCTAATTGATGAAGGTGTCATCCTTTCTTTGTTTGATTTGGAGCCCCAAAAAGAATGAGAGCTCCCCCATCATGCTCATCTCGAACTCACCTTGCATTAGCTTATAAAATTCTTTGCAATAGCATTCATTATTAGAACAAAAAATGATATCATCAACATAAATTTGTACTACTAAAATGTCATTACAATATATTTTTATGAAAAGTGTAGTGTCCACCTTGCCTTTTTCAAAATCCTTTTCAATCAAAAAGTTTGAAAGCCTTTCATATCATGTTCTAGGAGCTTGTTTTAAACCATAAGGAGCTTTGGTTAATTTAACAACATGATTTGGAAATTTAGGATCCTCAAAACCCGGTGGTTGTTCAACATACACTTCTTCATTTATAAAACCATTTACAAAAGCACTTTTTACATCAATTTGAAAAAGCTTGAAATCATGGTAACATGCAAATGCTAGAAGCATCCTAATAGCTTTCATTCTAGCTACGAGTGCATACATTTCATCAAAATCAATTCCTTCTTCTTGAGTGTAACCTTGAGCAACAAGCCTAGCCTTGTTTCTCACTTTGTTACCAGTCATCTAATTTGTTCTTAAAGACCCATTTAGTTCCTATAGTAGATTGATTACTAGGCCTTTCAACTAATGTCCATACTTTACTTCTCTCAAATTGATTAAGTTTCTAACCCCCTAGACCGTCCTATGCGGATTGGCCATGTCTAGCAAGGCACATCACATTTAAAACTTAAGTGGAAAATCTGTTGGCAAATTAAATATATATTTCGACAGCATAACAACATGACTCGATAAAAGCCATCAAGTTAGATACACTTGTTTAGTGCATCAAATAGCATTTCCAAAGTCAATCATAACATAAACTCATAAATGATATAGACAGCCATGACCACATAAGTAAACCCATCATAGGGTGGTTACAAAATAAGTATCAATTAGTATATCAAAATATTTTAAGTTTAATACCATACATAACAAAATATAGGCACATGTCACCCTGAAAGTACAAACGGTGGATAGAAACATTACATTCAAAAAGAATACCAAATGTGTCGATCCTCCAAGTGTCAGCTACGGGGTGGCCTATCCAAAATATCTGAAAGGGGAAAGAATTTGGGGGCATGAGCTAGAAAGCTCAGTGTGTTCCAATAGTGCAAGTAAAACAATTGCATTATTTCATAATAAATCATGTCATGCAAACATAGCATAAAAAATATCTAAGTTTCCATGCAACCTATCTACCCTCCAACCGAACACCATGATACAGTTCCCCAGAACAATATCACATACTGGCATTAACCCAAGCCCATTGAGCGCGGGTACCATCCTAAGGAAATACCTTAGAATACGGGCGACCCTAGTCGAAACTTAGGAACTGAAAACGGGCGGACCTGGCCGAAGCCTAGGATCCGAATACGGGTGGACCTAGCCGAAGCTTAGGATCCGAATACGGGCGATCTTACCAGCTGGATCAGGGCTGAGTTGATAGTCTCCACATCATACCCCAAGTACCTATACTAATTAGACTGGGCAGTAACATAGTACGCAACAATAACAATCATAACTATGCTTAACAACATATTTCTACACCGATAACCGAAAACCATAGAGCATGCTTGTCATATCGAATGCTAGGGCATAAATAAAACATACAGTGCAATCGTGTTTCTTTCATAAGAAGAAAACATGCTAGTTTTACACAAAATCAAGTTTAACAATCATGTGCACATAGTATGTTTTATTAAAACATATGAAGCATGTAAAAACAGTAAATATGCAACAGTCATATAGCACACAAGGAACACACCTGAAAAGATCTGATCGGTCGGTCGAAAGGTCTATCGAGCACCGGGATTACGCTCCGCTACAGTATTGAAACCTAAATAAACAAGGATTATGGTTACTACCAAATTTACACCTTGATCGTAATAAAATACTAGGTTTTAGGGTAGTACGAGTGACGATAGAATCACGAGGTGGTACAGATTGGAACGAGCTGGGCTGAGCGTAGGCACGATCAGGAGATCCACGAGTACCTATTAAATCAGAAGATCAATATCAGTCCTTAATCATCAATTTCTCTTAAATGACATAACTTTATACATATGCATGTTCGGGTTCAATGTCCAATTCAGAGGCTTTTATATTAGAATTTCGCAAAACGGGCTTCAAAATCAGACCCAGGACGTCAAAAAACATAAAATAGGACTTTTTGGTCAAAGTCAACGCTGACGTTACTAGTCCAAAGGCTGACTCGACGAGTTGACTCACTGGGTTGACTCGGGCGAGTTGACTTACTGAGTTGACTCGGGCGAGTTGACTTGGTCAACGGGTCGGGTCGGTCAGCGGGTTGGGTCAATGGGTCAGGTCGGTCAATGTGTCGGGTCAGTCAACAGGTCGGGTCAACGGCTTTGACTGAGTTCACTGGTTCAACCGGTCCAGTCGGTTCAGATCAGTTTGGTCTACGCGGACCGGTTCTTACCCCCAGGAATCGAAGGTCGCTAGACAGTCACCGGAACATCGCCGAAATTTTCATTTTGCATCGTTTCTGCCGGAAAAACGTAGATTCTTAGACCAGCAATTTAACTTACATGATTAAAACATGAAAATAAAGTCAGAAATCGATAAAATCTTACCTTAAAGCTTCGAACTCGCCGGAAAATACGTAACTCCGACAAGCTCTTCCCGGCGCCGATACGACGAGAAATTGTAAGGGTTTTGATTGACTTGGGACGGGGAACCAAACAATGGTGGTGGCGCGGCGAATGGATGCCCACGGCGGCCAAAATCTTTAAAAAGCCGATAGGGTCTTAACCCTGGGTTCGACAAACCTCTAACGGCCGATTGCCGGTGATCAGTGCGACGAACGCGCGAGTGGCCTTAGAGGTTTTGGTCGGCGTGTGACGGCGATTTCAAGGGCACCTGCGGTGAGCGACACGGCACGACGGTGAGGGCGGATCGATACTGGCCGGTTCGATTTAAGGAAATAAAGCGAACGACGATGAGAGAGGGTGTTTCTGGAATCTTTCGGGACGACATGCTCATTAATTTCCAATAAGATGGTAGGTAGGATATTTTAATTATTTTATTATTCTATTATTTTAGGATCTAATAAAATTTAATGGGGGTGGCTTATAACCAAGAGCCTCATTAGCTCAATTAGCTGGGCACCCGGTTAAAACCACTTGGGGATGTGGGTTTGATTCCCACAACCCTCACTCCCTCTTTCTTTTAATTTCCATTTCATTTTATTTTTTAAGGGTGTTACAAAGTTCTTCTTGTATGGCTAAAATCCAAAAATCATCTTTTAATGCTTCTTTGATATTTTTAAGCTCAATGAATGAAATAAATGCAACATGATTTATTAGTTTGAGAGAGGATCTAGTAGTTACCCCCTTAGATGGATCACCCAAGATTTCACCACCTTTGACATAGTTGAACTCCCTTGGGTATGTCACCTCCTTTTCCTTAAGAGCCAAGTCCTTCAAGGCTTTAAGAGGTGGATCTTGTGCATCTTCTTCTTTGGTTGGAATCTCATCCACCTTTGATGTTTTCCTCCATCAATGGCTTCAATGATCCCTACATCATCATCATCACAAGATTCATTCATCGAAAGGAGGTTATCATCGAAAACAACATGTATAGACTCTTAAACAACCAAAGTTCTTTTATTAAATACACAACAGACTTTAGAGTTTAGAGAATAACCCAAAAATATTGCTTCATCACTTTTAGCATCAAATTTACCTAATTTGTTTTTTCCATTGTTTTAAACAAAACATTTACAACCAAATGGTGGAAATAGCTAATGTTAGGCTTTTTGGATTTTAAAATCTCATAAGGTGTTTTCTTTAAAATAGGCCTAATCATTACTCTATTAATAATATAACAAGCCGTATTAGTGGCTTCCGCCAAAAAATACATAGGTAAGTTGTTTTCATAAAGCATAGTCCTAGCCATTTCTTCTAAAGTTCTATTTTCCCTCTTAACTACCCCATTTGTTGAGGAGTGCGAGGAGCCAAAAAATTATGGCTAATACCATTTTCATTACAAAAATCTTCAAAACCCATATTTTGAAATTCGGTTCCATGATCAGTTCTAATGTGTGAAATTTTATGATCAAGATCATTTTGGGTACTTTTTGTAAATGTAATAAAATTTTCTAAAGCCTCATCATTAGTACTTAAGAATATAACCCAAGTGTATCTAGAAAAGTCATCTACCAATACAAATGCATATGAGTTACCACCCAAGCTCATAGTTCTAATAGGCCCAAACAAATCCACATGGATTAGTTGTAATACACTACTAGTCGAAACATCATTAAAGGTTTTAAATGAAGTTCTCTTTTGTTTACCCTTAGCACAAGCATCACATATTTTATCTAATGAAAATTTTAGTTTGGGTAAACCTCTAACTAGATTTATGGAAGCTAATTTTTCTAAAACACTTATGCTAGCATGCCCAAGTTTCCTATGCCACAACCATGCATCATTCTCATCATGTGCAACTAAACATGCATAGAATGAATGTATGTCATCTAAATGCACCATATAGATATTTTCTATGCGATGACCAATGAACATTAATTTATTTGTTTTAATGTTCACAATTTTACACCCATTTTTATCAAAATGAACATTAAAGTCTTTATCACAAAGTTGACTAATGCTCGAAAGATTATGTTTTAGACCATTGAAATTTAACACATTTCAATGAATGTAGATGAGAGATTACCAATGGAGCCTATGCCTTCAATGTGCCCTTTGGAGTTGTCAACAAATGTCACACATCCTCCACTTTTTGGTTTAAGCTCTAAGAATCTACTCTTGTCTCCGATCATGTTATCGAGCATCCACTATTAAAGTACAATGTGTTTTGACTTGAAGCTTTGACCTTGTAGCAATGCCCCCTACAAACAGAGATTAGTTTCTTGATTTTGGTACCCAAATCATTTTGGGTCCATGAGTTTTAGCTCCCAAAAGCTTGGTTCCCTTAGGAATCCAAGAAGCAATATCATTTACATTATTAGAAACAATGAGTTCCCTAGGAATCCATACACTCTTAACTCTTTTAACTTTGGATTTCTTTTGAAAACCTCTTAAAATATTGAGTTTTTGAAGAACTTCATTTTTCAAAAATATGTTTCCCAATAGTAAGAGAAGTTTTGAGATTATCTACCTCATTGGTGTGATAATCTTGAAAATCGGAAAGAAGTTTTTCTAAATCAAGATTTTACTTTTTGAGATCATTTGAAAGATTAATCAAATACAAAATCTTCTTTTCCAATTCGAAATTGGTTTTTGAAAGAGACTCATTTTGATTTTTCAAATTAGAAATATTTTTCTTATTTTTCAAAATAGACTCTTTGTATTTTTCAACCAACTCGTCATAAACATCTTGTAACTCATCATAAGCATCATATAATTCATTGTAAGTAAGAGATGATGAGTTAGGGTTTACCATTGGTTCCTCTTCAAATGTCATGAGACAAAGGTTGGCCACTTCCTCCTCCTCTTCGGATGACTCCTTGTCACTCTAAGTTGCCACTTGATCTTTGAGCTTGTTCTTCTTCCCAAAGCTTTTCTTTCTCAATTGAAGGCGCTCGGATCGGATATGGTCAGTCTTCTTGCACTCATAACAAATGATTTGGTCCTTCTCTTCTTCTTTACCCCTATTCTTGAAGTCCCCTTTTGTATTGATTTTTCTTCCTCTATTGGAATTCATGAATCGTGTGAATCTTTTGACCAACACGGCCATCTTCTCATCTTCCTCTTCACTAGAATCGCTATCGTTTTATGAAGCTTTAAGTGCGATTCCAATCTTCTTCTTTTTAACCTCATTCTTCTCAACCTTCCTCTCTTCTTTCTTCTTTCTTCTTCTCTTCTTCCCTCCCTTGTTTCTTGATCTCATGAGTGAGTAGAGATCCAACAAGGGCATCAAGCTTGAGAGTCTTCAAATCTCTAGCTTCGATGATGGTCGTTCTTTTTTCATCCCAAGATTCTGAAAGAGAATATAAGAGTTGTCGAACTAGCTTGTCTTCGAGAATGACTTCACCAAAACCCTTTAATCCGTTGATGATGACCGAGAACCGATCAAACATCTTGGAGACGCTTTCATCGGGGTCCATCTTGAAATTTTCATAGCTTAAATTGAGCAATCCGATCTTCGTCTCTTTAACATCGCTAGTTCCCTCATATGTGGTCTCAAGAGTATCCCAAACTTCCTTGGCGCTCTCGATTGAAGACACCTTTGAATAGATATCAGAACCGAGAGCACAAAAGATCATATGCAAGGCTTTATCATTGACTTGCAACTGTCTTCTATCTTCGTCAGTCATCTCGGCTTTGATCTTCGAGACTAATCTTCCTTCACCATCTCTCCTCATAGGAATGCTTGGTCCGTCTTCTACAACGTCTCATACCATGTAGTCATTAGATTTGATGAAGAGTCGCATATGATTCTTCCAATATGGGTAGTTATCCCCATTGAAGAATGGTGATTTGGTGGTGGATTGAGACTCATAGAGGTTGGGACCGTTGGTGGATGCCATTGCTTCAATTTGTTGTTAGTCAAACTCTCCTAGAATCGACTCAGGAGGGTTGTAATCCTTCCAATAAGTGTGACTCTGATACCAATTGTTGAGTTGATCAAACGATTACAAATGGCAAAGAGGGGGTGAATTGGCAATAAAAATTTGAAGGGAGAGATTAGATGAATGAAAATTTTGACACAAGGAAATTTATAGTGGTGCAAGTTTCTAAATAAACTATACATTCACTACCTTAGCTCCCACTAAGGACTTTCAACCAATTCACTAATTGATTCTTCCCCTTTTCTTAGATGATGGGGAAACCTTACAAGACCGATTAAGCTTTCTACCCAAAGCTTAATCCAGCACACTCTTTACAAAGATGGAATTTGGCAAACCTTACAATTACCTCTCAAAGGTTGATGTTTACCCAAATACAAACAATCACACCCCAAGCTCTCAATAAAAATTACAATGAAAAACACAATTGAGTTGGGTACAAAGATTTGACTCTAAATGATCAAGGTTTAGATTTGAATGCTTTGATGTTGCTCGAAGGCTTAATAGTTTCTGTTGTAGCTTTTGAGACTTGTTTTTATACCTTCTCATTGATTTCTAGCCGTTTGAGTGGTTGAGATCATCAATAGAGCCGTTGGGGCTCTCTCTTCCCGTCATAAATGCAGTTTTGCAACTACCCATATCGGAACACGAGACCCTTGTATCGAAACGAACACTCAAAAAAGAAAGATTTGTTATATGTAAAAAGGGCCCGTATTGAAACAGTTATAGGCTGTATCGAAATAGTAAAGGCAAAAAGAAGGTTGCATCGAAATGTTTTGAAACTGTAAACTAGTGTTTCGAAATAGCTTAAGGGTGTATCGAAGCACTTAACCAAATCTTCAAAAATCAGTTTTTGAGAAGTAACGGCTAGTTCATTTAATGCCCAATTTTTAAATTTACTTAACCCTTGTATCAAAACGGGTGTGAGCCCTTTCGAAACAATACTTAAAAATCAAAGCCCAGATAAAGGTCGTATCGAAACAGGTGTGAGCCATTTGGAAACAGGTGTCTCCAGTGGCAAGACGTATCGAAAAGGTTGTGAATCATTTCAAAATAGGTGACTCTAGTGGCAAAACATATCGAAACACTTTGAGGGTGTTTCAAAATGCCTGAGCGATTTTCTATATTTTGGCATTGAAACACTTAGAAAAATTTCTGGAGTTTAAGTTTTAACTTGAAAACATTTTAAGAATAAATTGTTCTTGTCAAAATCGAGTATTTTGATTACTTCAAAATTTATTTACTTTATAATTTAGTCCTTGAATTACTTGTTATATCAAAATCAAATATTAGTTTTACAATTTCAAAACAGTCTTCTTATTCAGGGTGTAATTCTTTTAGCAGCTTAAGTATCCAGATTCCTTCACAGATTCCCAATGCCAAGGCTCTAAATTTTGTCTCAGCACTACTTCTTGAAACAACTGATTGTTTCTTACTTCTCCAAGTAAAAAGGTTTCCACACACAAATGTGCAATAGCCACTAGTAGACCTCCTTTCTGTTAAGTCCCCTGCCCAGCTAGAGTTTGTAAAGACTTTCACAGATCTGTCTTGTGACTTTTTGAACATTAAACCATGACCAAGAGTTTTCTTCAAGTACTTCAGGATCCTGTTAGCTGCTGCCATGTGTTCTTCATTAGGATTAGCCATATGTTGACTAATTATATTTATTGAAAAAGCTATACCCGACCTGGTTAATGACAAGTAGATTAGATTCAAACTAACCTTTGAAATCTATCTTTATCTGCTAAGGAGCTTGCTCCTTCCTTGTTGAATTTCAGGCTGGCTTCCATTGGTGTATCTACTGGCTTACACCCTAAAAAACCTACTTCATTGAGTAAGTCAAGAACATACTTTCTTTGGTTGATCTCGAGACCCTCTTTAGATTTTGCAACCTCCCTGTTTATGAGTGTTTTTAAGCTAATTTTCTCATCATCATCTCCAGTTAGGATTATGCCATCCACATACACAATTAGGATAGCTCTTTTGTTTCTGGAATTTTTCTTGATGAAGAGTGTATGATCGGCAAGGGACTTCTTGTAGCCATTTCTTAGGATCACTTTGGTAAACCTTTCAAACCAGGTCCTAGGGGACTGTTTTAGCCCATATAGTGACCTATTAAGCTTGCACACTTTCTGATTTCCTTCAATAGACTCCAAACCAGGTGGTACCATTAAATAGACCTCCTCCTCGAGTTTGCCATTGAGAAAGGCAATTTTGACATCAAGTTGATGTAATTTCTAGTCATGGTTGACAGAAAGACTTAATAGTACCCGAACTGTATTGAGTTTAGCCACTGTAGCAAAAGTATTTGTAAAATCTACCCCATAGGTTTGTGTATATCCTTTAGCCACTAGTCTCGCTTTGTACCTCTGTACACTGCCATTAGAATTATAGTTCACAACAAAGACCCATTTACAACCAACAGGTTTTTTTTACCTTGCGGAAGGTTTGTTATAGTTCATGTAGCATTCTTCTCGAGTGCACTGATTTCCTCTTCAACTGCCCTTCTCTATTTAGAATCCTTTAATGCTTCATCAATATTTGAGAGGATTTGTTCTTCATTTAAGCTAGTTGTAAAGGCTTGGAAAGAAGGCAATAAAGAGCTGTAACCAACAATTCTCTGAATAGGGTGTTTCGTGCATTCCCTTACTCCCTTTCTAATGGGAATAGGAAAAACATCAAGATTAGGAGAAGTGGACTTACTGTACCCATTTCCTTCTTCTTCCACATTGGCAGCTGGACCTAAATCTAACTCTCAGAAAGTGTCAGATTACAGAATAGCCTTAGGTATAGTTTTCTTTTTCCTTGTGTAAACCATAAGTTGTTTAGGGGGTGTAGTTTTGGAAGTATCAGGATAATTATTAGGAGTGGGTGTAGAAGAATCATAAGGTGTGAAAGGAAAGGTAGTAGGTGTAGATAACAAAGGTGGATTTGAAGGTGACAAATCTGAAGGTATTGGAAAATTAGGAGAGGTTACTTGATGTTGATGATAAGGCTGAAAATCAGTCCATGTCTCCCCCTGAATTTCAGCTTTAGTAAAATAGGGGTCCTGCTAAAAAAACGTGAGATCCATAGTGACATAAAATCGTTTAGAAGGTGGATGATAGCATTTATAACCCTTCTTTTCCCTACTAGAACACATTTTAAGGATCTAGGATCAAACTTGGACCTACTAGGAGCAGAATTATGAATAAAAACAGTGCAACCAAAGACTTTAAGAGGTAAAATAGAAGAAATAGGCTGGAAGTGGGGGTAACTCTCCAAGAAATTGGATTGAGGAGTATGGAAATTCAAGGCCTTACTAGGCATACAGATTATCAAATATGTGTCAGATAACAAGGCCTCTGCTCACATGTAGGTTGGAACGTTGTTGGTGAAGAGAAGGGAACGAGTAACATCAAGAAGGTGTCTATTTTTTCTTCTCGACAATGCCATTTTGCTGTGGAGTGTCAACACAAGAACTAATGTGAACTATTCCTTTTGTTTAAAAAAACCACCCAACGATGTAGCAAAGAATTCACTACCAGTATCAGAATAAAAAAGTTGAATTTTGGAATGAAATTGGGTGTCAACCATGGTATAAAATTGCTCAAATATAACAGAAGTTTCATATTTGTCTTGCATCAAATAAGTCCAAGTTAGCCTACTATGGTCATCGATTAATGTAAAGAACCACTTACAACCATTAGCATTCTTCACTCTAGAAGGGCCCCAAATTTCACTATGAATCAAAGAAAAAAGGCGTGAAGGCTTATATTTAGATGGTGAATATGATGCTTTGGTATGTTTGGTAAGAGAACAAATATGACAATTATAAAAATGTGGCTTTTTATTAATAAAAAGAGAAGGATATAACTTTGCAAGATATTGAAAATTAGGATGGCCTAACCTAAAATGCCATAACATAATTGTGTCAATTTTTTCTAAGGCTGTGAAAGAAGTGGGAGGTGGCTGTTCGAAAGCCGATGGAGGGTCATTTAGGATATAGAGGCCATTGTGCAAGCTAGCATTGCCAATCATCTTCTTCATGTCCAGTGCTTGCAAAGTACAACCAGATCCATTAAAATTGATAGTACAATTTAAATCCTTCGAAAGTTTACTGACATATATGAGGTTGCAAGCAAGATTTGGTACAAAAAGGACATTATCAAGAATCAAATTCTTATTGAGAGAGATAGAACCATGTCCATGAATCTAGAAAAGGGAACCATCTGCAGTTTTAATAGCCCTGCCAAATGTAGCTGAAAAGTTTTAAACAATGTCCTGTTGCCAATCATGTGATCTGAAGCCCTAGAGTCAAGGACCCAAGTGGGGGTTAACCGTTCAGAAAGAAGGGTTGTAGGAAAGGTTTTACCTTATGGTTAAGCCATGACTAGATTACCCACTCGAGGCCCTTCTAATTGACTAAACATCCTCTGAAGATCTGCAATTTGTTCCTTGGTGAAATTAGAAACAATAGTGGCAGAAGCCGAGGTGGACTGAGTTGCTGTAGAGGACTTGGATTTCCAGTCAACTAGTTTACCATGAAGCTTACAACATTTTTCTTTGGAGTGGCCTGGTTTCTTGCAGTGATCACACCAAGGTCTTCCCTTCTTATGTGAGTTGGAGGATGCTTGGGAAAAAGGGGCAAATTCTTCATCATAGAGAATTTCAAGGAGCACGACAAATCTTATGCTAGCTTTTTTCTTAACCATGGAGAACACTTCTCTAATCGATGGAAGGGGAGATTTCCAAGGATTCTGCCACGAACCTCATCTAATTCCTTATTAAGTCCTTGAAAGAATTGGAAAATCCTCTTCTGAGTAGTGATTTTCTAGAAAAGAGCAACATTAGCTAGATTCTGCCATTCGTTTTGACCATAAAGAACAAGCTGCTGCCATAGTGCATTGAGGGTGTTATAGTATAAAGTGACAGTTATCCCTTCTTGTTTGAGAGCTGCTGCCTGGATTTCAATCCCATATAATTCAGAGATGTTGTCTGTGCTAGAATAAGTTTATTGAGCAGCACGCCAAATAGCATATGTAGTTTGATAAAGAAGAAAGTTACGACCCATACTAGGAAACATAGAATTAATAAGCATCGTCATTACCTGACTATTCTCTCGCATCCATTTGGCATAACTAGAGGCTCCAACAGTAGGTTTTGCGATGTCCACAATGACATATCCCAATCTTTCTCCTCCCGCAAGGAAGATTTTCACGAATTGAGACCATTCGATATAATTATTACCATTCAATCAATGGCAGGTAATGACCAGATTGGAAGATTCATGAAGGTCATCAGAACCATAAACAAATTCTAGCGAAGAGATAATCTCAGTAGAAGAGGAGGAGGAAGAGGAAGAAGTATTAGCCATCGATTAGGATTTAGAATGGTCGAAACCTAATCTTATACCATGTGAGAAATCAGAGTAATTCTATGTTATTTCATTACATAATCAGTAGGATTTGTTACATATTTTATACAAGCTATATCTATATCTTAGGAAACTTTAAGTTGGGAAAGAAACTAATTCTAGGGATTGTAACTACAAGAAATATTCATAAAATCCTATTAAAAGCATTCCTAATTTAAACTATTTCTTGACACATATTCCTACAGTTTCTACATCATTTTGGTATTCAATACAGTTTCCTAGTATAAGTTTTCCGCATTCATAACAAACTGCATTATTTGTATAATCTAAACTGAATACATGCTTTACTATACTAATTCGAACTGGTTTTCTGCAGTATCCTAACTGTTTACTGTATCAAATTTACAATTTACATGCATTCAATATGTACACATATTGCAGTATATAACATACATGATTTACAACATATTTTAGCTTACACAATCAGCATCACTAAGCTAATCAATTTGATTCAAACATTTTCATGAACCTATCATACTCCCTTAGCACAAGCAGTCTTTTAAACATTAGTATTTGTATTTTATACTTTAGAAGTATCCCTAAATTTTTGTATGCATAGAAAACAATCTCGTAACATGTATATATATATTAACATACCAATATTATCATTACAAATTAGATTTCATAAACATAGTTTCTGTAACACCCCATTTTAGCCCTAATTTGTAAACCCTAATTGTAAAAATTCCCAATTGGAAACCCTAGAATTTGGGGGAAATCTCAGATTTTAACCTAATTTGAATTCGGGAGCTAATTGATTAAAGTTAAAACTTGGTGGCAATTTGTTAGGCGGGCTAAAGTTGGGACCCTTCTTCTATAATTTTCCCATTTGTTTAGGGTAAACACCCTTTTATCTCTATTTTACTTTTGAATGCCGAACTCGTTATCTATTCTCCCTCTTCTCTCCAAAGCAAATCGAACACCCCCTCTTTTCCCCGTTTTCCGTTGAAGCTCCAGCCAAGGGGCCACCATCGTCTGTTCGGCATTTCAAGGTTACCGGTGCGCTTATCGTGACTGTGCAATCAAAGCCGCCCACCCAACTCTCATCGTGTCGTCGTTCTTTGATAGAAATGGTTCAAAACTGTTCGTTTAATCATGCTTTGTCGCCGCCGTCCTCCTAGTACGCCGCTTCCGTCCCGGGTTTGGGTGAGTATCGTGGTCGAGCCTGATGGGTTTTCAATTGCCGCCACCGTCGGTTTGTCGGTCACCGTGAATCCTTACTGGTTGCCGTCGGGATGGGTCAACCGACTAGGGTTTGGTTTTGGGGGATGTTTGTTTAGGGTTTTGGTTAATTTGGGGATTAGGCTGAATCTGATTTGGGTTGGTGATTGAACTGAACCGGGTTGGGTAGTTGAACCAGACTAGAACGCTGAACCAAATCGGCCAGCTTTGACCGAGATGGATGACATCAGCAATGACGCCATCTGCTGTTGTAATGGTGATGCAGGCTGGCGTCAACGATGGCGTCATCACGGTGAATGATGACGTCAGCGTTGACTTTTGGGTTGACTTTTTCGGCCGAGTTCACCATTATGTTTTTTGACGTTCTGGTTCCATTTTCGTTGTCCGTTTCTTCAAATTTGAACCCGAAATACCTTTTTTGGATCAAGTTTATTTGTTGAACTCAGAATTTTGTTAAGTGTTGCAACAGAGTTTGACTCAGTTATTTATGTGTTCAGGTGACGTGGACTCTGACCCCGAGACTTTACCTCATCCTCCGCCAAGTAGACCTCTGGTGGCACAGTGTTCGAGATCTTCTAGTAATATTTCTGTTAGCATAGCTTATTCGAATGTGGCATAGTGAGAATCTTATATAGTGTTCTTTGTTTTAGGAGTTGATTCTGTTCGACCTTCCGCTAGAACTGAGCATGGGATACATTACTATCGATGTTTATAGTTTAGCTGCCTAAGGTGTGTTCTCTGTCTGTGCTACATGTCTTTGTTGTCTGATTGTATGATCTGTATGATATATATATATTTCTGTGCTATCCTGCTCTGTTATCTGCTAAATATATTTTATGACTCGAATGTTGTGATCATGTTATGTAACTGTAACCCCCTTGTCCCGGTCTGGCCGGATGGCCGGTTCGAGTGGGCCACACGGGGAAAACCGAGTGTAACCCCTTAAGGTTCCCCCTCGGTTAGAAACCCTATTTTTTTTTCTTTTTAGTTCAATCTTGTCTAGAGGAATATTAAGTCCTAAGTGATTCACAACAGCGGAAGACATCCAAAAAAGATCACATTCGAACCCTGACCATACATACATAGTCCATTTTTAAGCTTACAGGGCAGACGTATCGGTACCCTAACTAGGGGTATCGATACGCCCTGACCAGGTCAACCCAAATAGTCAACTCGAAGAAGACCATATCGATACAGCCCTTGAGCGTATCGATACGCCCTCTTCAGTCAACATCTCGTGGTCAACGAGATAAACCCGTACCGATACGCCCTGACACCGTATCGATACGCCAAAAACTCCCCAATTTCTCAGAATTCCAGTGACCAAAAACCGTATCGATACACCCCCGTGTATCGATACGCCGAGCCAAAACTGATCTCTGCAGGCAAGACCGTATCGATACGGCCTACCGATACGCCCTGCTCTGCAATTCCACCATTTCCAATTTGGTGACCTCAAACACGACTCTAGATGCATTTTTAGACTCTCCTATACACATACAAACATACATACATCAAAACTACAACCGAGATTTAGCTTACAAGGCATTGAATCTAACAAGGATCATACAAATCAAAACTTCATGCAATTTCACAAAAAGGGGCATACTTAGCAAGCATAAGGCACCATACTCTAGATATTGAAGCATAAGGCATACATAGGCCAACGACATACACATTTAGGCATGTTCACATAAGCAACATAACAAGCATAAACCACAATCCATGAAACAAAAGCATAACACAACCACAAGTTTAACATGCTCAAACACAATCTCCTAAGGAGTTTGACACCAACTCCTAAAACTCTATACCCCATTGTCTAGGCATTATTACAAAATGCAAACCATACTTGAGCTAGCTTGAGAACTCCAAAAGCTCCTCCCTCGCCCGCTTGCCTCCCAAACTCTAACGATCTGCACGTTGGAAACAAAGAGAGCATAAGCCAACTAGTTTAGTGAGAGAGGCTCTACAATTCACAACATGCAGTTTTCCAAAACACGATTTGTATGCAAGAAAGCAATGGATGCACGAGGGTCTATCTCAACAACAACACATGATGTGCACAAGCACAACCAACATACACGTACGGTGGGACTACACATCACCGTTTCGACTAGTGGATTTCCAATGGGACTACACATCAAAGTACTACCCTACTAGTCACTACCGGTGGGACTACACATCACCGTAGTTTAGACTACCATCACGTGAGGCACGAACTCAACTCGACTACACATTAACAACTTAAAATGCATTTAATGATCACGACATATAAGCATTCAACATATCACAACAACATGGGAGTAGAAAGGCTTACACACGGGTTTAGGTGACCCCTCAAGGTCCCACCCAAACCCCAAAAAGGATCCATATCGAGCACAATGCATAAAACAACAATTCTACTCACCGTTGTTACCCAAGAGAAGATCGAAGACCAAGCTCAAGACTCCGAAATCCCCGGATTTGTCCCCGAAGCTTCACCAACCAAATTTCTCGTTTCTAAACATTCCAACACCAAGCAAACAATCCCAAATCAATCCATATTCCAAAATAGTCAACCCGGATTACATACCAAGCACAAGACATCAATTTTTCCATTGAAAACAAGCCCAAAATTCCTAATCCCGAGCAGCCCTTAAGCACCCCTTAAAACCATTGATTCCAACCCTTAAATTGCTCCTTAAAGCCTTCAAAACAATACTTACATATAGCCTAACCATAAGCCCTCAAGATTCCACCTAAAACACCCCCAAAACTCAACTTAAAACCTCCTAAAAACCCCATTTCGGGAAACACCCCAAACCTTGCAAAAATCATACCCATTGGACCCCTTTAGACTTAAAACAACTCATATAACATTAATAAATCAAAAACCTAAGTTAAAGATGTTAAAAATGACATTTTTAATCAAAATTTCAAAACACCCAAATTACAAAAATCATGAGTTTTATAGGAAATAAGGGTATGTACTCGTAGAGGATGATGAGAGCAAGTAAAAAACGACCTTACCTTTGCAAAATCTTCAAGAATGGGTGAGTTATGGAATGGAATAGTACTCCAAAAGGGAGAGGGGTTTTTGACGTGGGTTTTGATGGAGGGAGGAAGAAGATGAGTGAATTTTTGATATTTTAGTTCTTTTGTTTTAACCCAAAAGACCCATTTACCGTTAATGGATAGGGAAAATTCCAATAGCATGACATCCATGACTTTTTGGGCTCGATTTAACATAAGCCCAACATAAACCCGTTTGTTTGAAAATACGAGGCCCAACAATTATTTTAATTATAAAACCGGACCCGAAATAATATTAAATTATTATTTTCACCTGACCCCTAAACCCGGGTGTTACAGTAACACATATCAGAATCAGACTATTATGTACATGCATCTTAGTTGTTTAATAAGATTGCATTCAGACTCTGAAATCAGATAACATGTCATATCATTAGGATGAGATATTGTATGGAGGAAGCTCAACGACTTCATCCTTCGGGTTGAAATTCACTTCGGATTAGTAGTTCCATCTTTCAGGATGAGTTCTGCTTCAAACATGGTGTTGCGGTGTAGAGTGGTTCAGGGGAACCTCACTCTTCGGATGGTGAAGTAGATGGGTGCATGTCATGTTATGCTAACATTATGCCTTGCTTGTAATACTTCGAAATGACTGTTTAATCTTGATTGTTGATGGACTGTTGGTTATACCTCTATTATGCACTATAGAGACACACTAAGCTTTATAGCTGACTCCCCCTTAGTATCTGTTTCAGATTTCCAAACTTAGGATTCAGTACTTGGAGGACCTCATTCGAACGGATTTGATATTATTATTCAGTATGGATTATTTCAAGTTTCTTTTCATTATTTATGTATTTTAGACTTGGTTGTAAATTTGGACTTTGGACTTTTATTTTGGGATTGATTAACTAATTTTCGCATGCATTGTTTTATGACGAAACTTCAAAGGACTTTATAATTGAATAATAAATTTCGACACGCTTTTCTTTTAAGTGATCTTTCTTGAGGGGCAAGTTTCCTAAAACAACAAATATAATTTAATCAAACCTCTTAGGTAAAAATAGGGGGTTACATTTAGTGGTATCAGAGCCAGGTTACACCCCTCGACCTGTGTGGCTCGACAAAATTTGATTTTAATATTTTCAAAATTTTACATGCATAATATATGTTTTCGGGAACTACGAGATTTTAAGATAAATTTCCGAATTAGAGACTCCAAGTACCAATTCTGACTTTAGGATTCTTCTTTTTGTAGATAGACTACTATGCCACCCAGTAGGACTACTGGAGTTACGGCTGGCTGAGGTCGAGGTCATAGACGAGGTCGTACTGTTGTGGATACGAGTGACGTTAATCCTCTTGAGCATTCGCCACAACATCAAGAGGACCCACAACATGAGCAAGCCGAGGAGCAACCTGAGGATCATACAAGTGATCAACATACCGATCACCCTGGTCAGCAAACTCAGAGCGGAGGTCCTCGTGTAGTCGGTAACAGTAAGACTGCTGGAGTTGATGTTGCTGCAGTGCATTTGATGTTACTTGAGTATCTTCGATAGGGTTCTAGGAGACCCATATCTGCTGAGTTTTTGTCTGTTGGGATGTCGATGGTTGATGGTAAGACGATTGCAGATCCGGCTGACGCAGAGTATTGGATGAAGAAATTACAATAGCTATTTGATGAGATGGACTATCCTACTGACAGAAAATTAAGAGCGGTTGTATCATTATTGAAGGGTGAAGCCCAGAACTGGTGGGAGGCTGAGGAGAATGTTATTTATACTAGTCGGGTCACATGGGATCATTTTCGTCAAGATTTCTGAGACAGATATGTTGGGGCAGAGTATCTAGCCAAGTGTCGAGAGGACTTTATGAAACTGAAGAAAAATGACATGACCGTGAATCAGTATGAGATCGAGTTTTTGAGGCTGATACAGTACGTCCCTGGGTTAGTTACTACAAAGAAAAAGAAGTGCGACTGGTTTCTGAGGGGTCTTCGACCTTCGATCAAGACTGGTGTTGCTTTGCATTTGGACAAAGAGTACAAGGACATTACCTTGCGAGCTAGGACTGCTGAACGCAATGAGGCAGAGTTGAGGCAAGTTGAGTCTCAGGGTATGGATCGGGGTAAGAGGCAGTCGACCGCGTCAGTTCAGTAGAGCCAAGGTAATCAGACCAGAAAGAGGGCAAGAGATGAGAGTGATTATCAGAGTTATTCTAGAGCCAGACCGGTGACCACTGTTGTTCCGACTTCTAGTGTTGGAGGATCGACTAGCACACGAGGGGTATCGCAATGTTCTTTCTGCAAGAAATGACATTTAAGAGAGTGTAGGATACAGTCTGGGGCTTGTTTTCGTTATGGGTCGTTCGACCGTCTTTTCAGAGATTGTTCGCTTGCACCTCCGTCATCTCATATGACGAGTCAGTCACAGGCATCGGTACAGACTCCTGCTAGAGGTAAAGGTCGAGGTAGATCTGACATTACAATTTTTGCTGGTAGGGGCAGGCCAACTTAGAGTGGAGAATCAGCTGGATTCGGGGTGAGACAGCCAGGTTTGGTTTATGCTACCAGGAGACATGATGATCGTGATGAGCCAGATGTAATTGCTGGTACCTTTTCTATTCACTCTATATCGTATTTTTTATTATTGGATATTGGTTCCACTCATTCGTATGTTGCGAGTTCGGTATTTGGGGGACTTGAAATTTCGGTTGAGAATACTTTGAATGCGGTTTCAGTTTATAGTCCAGTGGGTGACCATGTCGAGGTTACTAAGGTGTACAAGAATTGCCCTTTGGAGATTCAAGGGAAAATATTTTCTACTGATTTGATGGAGTTACCTTTTAGAGAGTTCGATCTTATTCTCGGAATGGATTGGTTATCCGCTCATCGAGTCAATTTGGATTGTGAAAAGAAAAGGGCGACTCTGAAAACCTCAAATGGGTACGAGGTGATTCTGGTGGGAGAGCGTAGAGGTTGCATGTCCAATGTTCTTTCGGCTCTCAAAGCGGATAAGATGATTCGACATGGGGCCATTGCCTACCTTGCTTATATTCTTGACTCGAGACAGTCAAATTCTGGTTTGGATAAGATCCGAGTGGTTAGGGATTTTCCAGATGTTTTTCCAGAGGAATTGCCGGGGGTACCGCCAAAACGTGACGAGGTTGAGTTTGGCATAAATGTTTATCCGAATACATCCCCTGTCTCTATGGCTCCTTACAGGATGGCTCCGAAAAAGCTTAAAGAATTGAAGATTCAGTTGCAAGAATTTCTAGATAGGGGTTTCATCCGACCTAGTGTTTCCCCCAAGGGAGCCCTTGTTTTATTTGTGAAGAAGAAGGATGGATCACTTCGGCTTTGTATTGACTATCGAAAGCTGAACAAGCTAACGATCAAGAACATGTATCCCCTTCCTCGTATTGATGACTTGTTCGACCAGTTTTGGGGAGCTACAATATTCTCTAAGATAGACCTGAGATCGGGTTATTACCAACTTAAGGTTAAGGATTCTGATGTGTTCAAGACCGCTTTTCGGACTCGTTATGGTCATTACGAGTTTCTGGTGATGCCGTTTGGATTGACTAATGCTCCTGCAGCATTTATGGATATGATGAATAGGGTGTTTCAACACTACCTGGATCAGTTCGTGGTGGTTTTCATTGACGACATACTGGTTTATTCAAAATCGGAGGCAGAACATGAGGAACATCTCCGAATTGTCCTACAGACTTTGCGAGAGAAGCAGTTGTATGGAAAGTTCAGTAAATGTGAATTTTGGTTGACCGAGGTTACCTTCTTGAGACACGTGGTTTCTACTAATGGTATTCAGGTTGATCTAAAGAAGATTGAGGCTATTTTGAGCTAGAAGCAGCCCAAGAATGTTCCTGAGATTCGAAGCTTCTTGGGTTTAGCTGGCTACTATTCGAGGTTTGTGGAGGGTTTCTCGATTATTGCAGCTCCTTTGACTAAACTTCTGAGGAAGGATAATCCTTTTGTCTGGACTGAGGCTCAGCAAACCAGTTTTGAGAAGCTTAAGACCGTGTTGACTGAAGCACCGGTTCTGATTCAGCCTGAGCCTGGGAAGGCTTATACGATATACAATGATGCCTCCCACACGGGATTAGGATGTGTTCTGATGCAGGAGGGGAAGGTAGTGGCTTATGCGTCTCATCAGTTGAAAGCGCATGAGTGCAACTACCATACCTATGATTTGGAGCTTGCTGCTGTGATTTTTGCTCTGAAAATCTAGAGACACTATCTTTACGGAGAGAAGTGCTATATTTTCACCGATCACAAAAGTCTAAAGTACCTCCTTACGCAAAAAGAGTTGAATATGAGACAACGTCCCTGGTTGGAACTTCTCAAGGATTACGACTGTGAGATAGAGTATCACCCAGGAAAGGCAAACGTGATTGTCGATGCCTTGAGTCGTAACGCCATCTCGGATTTGAGGACCTTGTTTGCTCGGATGAGTTTGTTTGAGAATGGTAGTTTGATGGCAGAACTTCGAGTTATTCCTACGCTGATATCTGATATTCGAGCTGAGCGGCCTACTGATCCTTTTCTTATGCACCATATTAGAGAGGTTTCTGAGGGTACATCTGTGGATTTTACTATTGATCAGGATGGTGTTTTGTGTTTTCTAGGCCGATATTGAATTTCGAGGAAATCTAGGTTAAAACAGGTTATTCTTCGCGAGGCACGTGACAACCCTTATTCTATGCATCCTGGTGGTGATAAGATGTATAAGAACCTTCGTCAGAGGTACTGATGGAAAGGTCTTAAACGAGATGTTGTCGGATTTGTGTCTAAGTGTATGACTTGTCAGAGAGTCAAGATAGAACATCAGTGTCCATCTAGGTTGCTTCAACACATCGAAATTCCTCAGTGGAAGTGGGAGCCTGTGGCTATGGATTTTGTTAGTGGTCTTCCGATGACTCCGTCTAAGAAGGATTCCATCTGGGTTATAGTGGACCGTTTGACTAAGTCTGCGCATTTCATTCCGGTTTGAGTTAACTATCCTTTGAGTAAGTTGACTCGACTTTATATTTCTAGATTGTTCGACTTCATGGGGTACCAATATCGATTATTTCTGATTGTGATCCGATATTACAGCGAAGTTCTGGAAGGCACTTCACTCTGCTTTGCGTACCCGGTTGAACTTTAGTACATCTTATCATCCGCAGACTGACGGGCAGTCCGAGCGTGTGATTCAGATTCTTGAGGACATGTTGAGAGATTGTGTTCTCGATTATAGTGGTAGTTGGGAGGATTTCTTGCCGCTCGCAGAGTTTGTATATAATAACAGCTATCAAGCCAATATCAAGATGGCACCGTATGAGGCTCTGTATGGACGTAAGTGTAGGTCACCGATTGGATGGACTGGACTTAATGAGCATAGATTGTTGGGACCAAACATAGTTCGTGAGGCCGAGCAGACAGTCAAATTGATTCGAGATTGGCTTAAGGTTTCTTTTGACAGACATAAGTCTTATTTTGACTTGAGACGTTGGGATCTTGAATTTGAGGTCGGTGATGAGGTTTTCTTGAAAGTATCTCCTTGGGGGAAGGTACTTCGGTTTGGTCGGAAGGGCAAGCTGAGTCCTCGATATATTGGCCTGTAACGCCCCGATTTTGGGCTCAGAAGTTTTGGGCGTTGACCGGTTCGGTCAAAGTGCTGATCGAATATTTAAGAGTGAATTTAGGAAAGCCTAGTTCGGGTTGCATTAAAAATATGGAAAAATGTTCTAAAATCATCTTTTAATATATAAAAGTGAACTGTGAAATCAATTTTGGAAAATGAGGTTCGGAAGGTTGACATTTTGGGCTGGTGACCAAAATGTAATTTTTGAAAGTTGCGGGACAGTTTTATAAAGGATTGAAACTTTGAATCTTTAAGGAGCTATTATTCCAAAAAGAGTTTCTCCAGATTTTTCTAAGATATTTTAAGGCTTTATTCTGATTTTTAAAGATTATGAAAGGGAGGGAAATCATTTTAACCAATTTCTTAACTAACTTTCCATTTTCTCTCAATTTTCCTTTTCTCTCATTTTCTCTCAACCCAAACACAATTCTCCAGATTTCCTTCTCTGATTTTGACATCTAAATCTCTCATTTCAACTCTCATTTGATTCCTAATCATCTCATCAACAAAACCTCTCAATTTGCAAGTTGTTTCATCAAGCTTTTTGGCTCTAAAATGGAGAAATTCAAGTTTTGAGGTAAGAACGTCCTTCTCCTCTAAACTATCAGTTCTTTACTGAAATTCCTAAGTTCTCAATCCTTGATTTATGTTTTGTTAATGGCTTTTCAAATGAAATCTTGATTTTTGGCTAAAATGCAAGATTTGGTGATTTTGGTGAAATTTTCGTGTGATCTGTTTGGGCAGTGTTTTGGAGTGTCAAAATGATGTTAAATGAATGCTAAATTGATTAGAAGTTGAGGTTTAATCAATGCAATCCCGGATAGGTTGAATTTCCTAAGTTTGGCTTGAGTTTTTGGTTGTTTTTGGAGTGTTTTTGGTGATCTGTTATACCTGGAGGTATAAGGATGTGTTTGTGATCATTTTGGATGTTGATTGATGTATAAAAATGGTTAGAAGTGATGGATCTTGGCTGGGTTAAGTTTTGGAAGTGTTTGGAGGTGATTTCGGTTGTGTTTGGTAGCCAAATTGTTGGATTTGTGATGAGCAGCGAGTTGTGTTGTTGTTGCTGGTGTTTTAATGCATAAGGATGCATTAATGTTCTGTTTTTGTGTGCTTGAAACAGGGGAGTTTGATCCGTGAGCTTTGGAGGTGTTTGCGGAAGGTTTCGGAAGCTTGGAAGGCTTGTTGGCTAGCCTTGTTTTGGTTATCGGTGAGTGAAGTTGGGATTTCAACTTTTAAACCAAGGTTTGAAGGTTTTTGGGAGCTTAGTGTAAGTCTAAACAACTTTGCTAAGCTCAAGAGTAAGTGAATGGATTTTTGCTCTTGATTTGTGTTGTGATTTGGTTTTAAAAGCAAATGTGGTTGATGATTGAAATGCATGTGTTTTGCATGGTTTAATTCTGTTTTGTAAGCATGTTTTAGAATGGTTTAATGCTGGTTTTGAAAGCCATTTGAGAAGGATGCTCAAGGTAAGGGATCCTTGGTTTTGTATATGGTAAATGTGGTTTTGATGCATAGTGTTGCATGTTGATTAATGGCTTTGTATGATGCTTTAAAACAGTGAATTGATGATGGTAAATGTTACCTTTTGCATATTGGTTATGCATGTGAATCATTGGATTAATGAGGTAATGGTTTTGCATATTGGTTATGCATGTGAATCATTGGGCTAATGTTGTGATGGTTTTGCATTATGTTTATGCATGTGGAACATTGGATTAATATGGTAAGATGGTTATATTGGCAAGTGATGTAAGTGGTTCTTGGTTTGTTGATCGGATATAGTTAGCCGGCTATAGGATTGGGTGCACCGTGAATTAAGTCGCCTTGGAGGTGGAGTGGTCAAGAGTGGACCGGATAAGCTCCCTTCAAGTACCCTAACGAGATGAGGTCATAATGGAGGTTGTTGCCCATTCGAGGACCTTGGTTGAGCAAAGGTTATATGGTGGTTAAAAGTCCATATGTGAGAACCTTGTGCTTGTTGAGATCACAATGGCAGTGTTAAGTCCATGTGTGGATCTTGTGTAGGGTGTCCCGGATCTCGTTAGTGATGTTCTACAACTACCAATCGGTGAATGCAAAGGTTGTATGGTGTTGAAAGTCCATACATGAGAACCTTAGGATGTTGAGGTCAAATGGTGGCTAAAAGCCCATTTGGGAGACCTTGGATTGGTAGGGTGTAGGGAGCGTAGGGACAACGCTCGGAATCCGCGTATCTGATTGGATGTTGAGTTGAAAAGTGAAGGTGGTTGATCACTCGAAGGCCAATATGATATTCTTGATTGTAAAGAAGCATGGGATGCTTGAAATGATGCATAATTGCATGTGAGGCATGAGATGCTTGAGATGATGTATGATTGCATATGAAGCATGGGATGCTTGAAAAGATGCATTGTTGCATGAAAAGTGTATGATGCTAGTGAATGCATGTTTACTTGTTAAGTTGAACAAGTGTTGGTAATCATTTGGTAAATGATGCATGTGAGCATGAAATATCTATATTGCATTGGAGTCTTGTAAGACTTGTTTTAAAGGCATGTGAAGATGATGTTATGGTTTTATGTTGCCTTGGTTAAATGCATGTGATAGAATATTTGAGCTATGGTTTTAAAAGGTTTCTTGCTTGATGTGGCTTCCAAGTTTAAGAAAGGTATGTTGTGAAATGGGAGTGTTTTCCATGGTTTTGTTAAGCTTGGCATATGGTGTTTATGCGTGATTTGAGCTTGATGTTGAAAAGGTTTTTCAAACATGGCTTTGGTAAACAATCGGGTTTGTTTTAAAAGTGTTTTAATGACCCGCTGCATTGATGGTGTTTTGGTTTTGAGCATTCCTCACTAAGCATTATGTGCTTACGCTCCTTTTTGTCCATCAATGCAGATTCTTGAAGTTTGGACAGCAAGGAGCAAGGGATTCAAAGTGGACTCCAATGGAGATGTATGTCTCGGTGAATAGCTATAGTTAATAAGGGCAATGGGGTAGAATCTCTCGGGTTGATGTGTATGTGATCGTGTATGTTTGATCAAGAATGTCTAAATGTTGTTGCTAATGTTGTTGGAACATGTTTTGGCTTATATGAGATTGTTTTGGAAAGGTTTTTGCATGAATGATTAGCTTATGTAGGAAGCTTGCCATTATAATTGGGGCTTTTCGCATGTGATGGTTATATGTTGAATCGGTGATGCAATTATGGTCCCTGCATGTTGATTGATTATGTGGTATGATTTGGTGTTGTTAAATGGAAGTTTGAAGCATGTATGATGTTGATTTTGATTCGATTTCAGGCAGGGGTATCGGTACTCGGGCTTGCGTATCGATACGCATGAGCCAAATATGCACATTTCTGCACAGGGGTATCGATACGGTTGTGTGGGTATCGATACCGTCTAGGCTATTTATGAATGCCGTATCGAAACGCGGGATCTCGTATCGATACCATCTCTGGAGTTTGGTTACTGTCTTCCCCGCGTATCGATACGACTCCAGTCGTATCGATACGTGACCGTTAATTCGGTTAAAAGTATCTTTGTATGTTTTAGAATGTTTGCGTTTTGGTCCTGATTCTTGTTTTTGCAATTGTATGAGCTTGGGATGCTCGTTTGAGCTAAAATTTGGCAGAGAGGCATGAAACCTGATTAATTTCAAGATGGTAACTTTAATTTGGGCTAAGTCCTCATATTTATCAGAGTTTACAATTTGGTCCCTAAAGTTGTAATTTGTTCAATTGGGTCCCTGTTTGATCTCTGATGTTTGTGATCTTTGATTATGATGTTCGTGTGATCACATCTAAGGTTAATGTGCATCTAGACAAGGTTAAAAAGAAAAAAAAGGGTCGTTAATCAAGGTTGACTTTTGGGTTGACTTTGGTTTTCCCCGTGTAATCTTCGTAGTTCGGGTCAACCGTCTAGGCCGGGCTACGGGGGTTACATGGCCCTTATCGGATTCTTCGCCGGGTTGGACCTGTTGCCTATCAGCTTGAGTTACCACCAGAGCTTCAGTGTATTCATGATGTTTTCCATGTTTCTGTGTTGAGACGCTACCATGCTGACCCGTCTCATGTTTTGCATGTGGAGGAGATTGAGATTCGTCCCGATTTGCGCTTTGAGGAGGAGCCTATCGAGATTCTTGCTCAGGATAAGAAATTTCTCAAAAGGAAGACCATTAAAATGGTCAAAGTCTTGTGGTGTGGTCGCAGTCATGATGAGGCTACCTGGGAGCCCAAAGCTGTCATCAAAGCTCAGTATCCACATTTGTTTGCTCCAGTTAAATTTCGAGGCCGAAATTTCTTTTTACGGGGGGAGAGTTGTAACACCCCATTTTAGCCCCAATTTGTAAACCATAATCGTGAAAATTCCCAATTGGAAACCCTAGAATATGGGGGAAATCTTGGATTTTAACCTAATTTGAATTCGGGACCTAATTCATTAAATTTAAAAGTTGGTGGGCAATTTGTTAGGCGTGCTAAAGTTGGGACCCTTCTTCTGTAATTTTCCCATTTGTTTAGGGTAAACACCCTTTTGTCTCTATTTTACTTTTGAACGTCGCACTCGTTATCTCTTCTCCCTCTTCTCTCCAAAGCAAATCGAACACCCCCTTTTTTCCCCATTTTCTGTTGAAGCTCCGGCCAATGGGCCATCATCGTCCGTTCAGCGTTTCAAGGTTACCGGTGCGCTTATCATGACCGCGCGATAAAAGTCGTCCAGCCAACTCTCGTCGCGACATCGTTCTTTGCTGGAAACGGTTCAAAATCGTTCGTTTCATCGTGCTCTGTCGCCGTCGTCCTCCTCGTACGCCGCTTCCTTCCTGGGTTTGGGAGAGTATCGTGGTCGAGCCTGATGGGTTTTCGATTGCCGCCGCCGTCGGTTTGTCGGCCGCCGTGAATCCTTGCTGGTTGTCGTCGGGATGGGTTAACCGATTAGGGTTTGGTTTTGGGGGATGTTTGTTTAGGGTTTTGGTTAATTTGAGGATTAGGCTGAATCTGATTTGGGTTGGTGATTGAACTGAACTGGGTTGGGTAGTTGAACCGGACCAGAATGCTGAACCAAACCGGTCAGCTTTGACTGAGATGTATGACGTCAGCAGTGACATCATCTGTTGTTGTAATGGTGATGCAGGCTGGCGTCAACGATGATGTCATCATGGTCAATGATGACGTCAGTGTTGACTTTTGGGTTGACTTTTTCGGCCGAGTTCACCTTTATGTTTTTCGACGTTCTGGTTCCGTTTCCGCTGTCTGTTTCTTCAAATTCGAACCTGAAATACCTTTTTGGATCAAGTTTATTTGTTGAACTTAGAATTTTTTGAAGTGTTGCATCAGAGTTTGACTCAGTTATTTATGTGTTCAGGTGACATGGACTCTGACCCCGAGACTTTACCTCCTCCTCCTCCAGGCAGACCTCTAGTGGCATAGTCTTCGAGATCTGCTAGTAAGATTTCTGTTAGCATAGCTTATTCGAATGTGGTATAGTAGGAATCTTATATAATGTTCTTTGTTTTAGGAGCTGATTCTGTTCGACCTTCTGCTAGAATTGAGAGTGGGAGACGTCACTACCGACGTTGATAGTTTAGCTGCCTAAGGTGTGTTCTCTGTCTGTGCTACATGTCTTTGTTGTCTGATTGCATGTTCTGTATGATATATATATATATATATTTATGTTTCTGTTATCTGTTAAATATATTTTATGACTCGAATGTTGTGATCATGTTATGTAACACATATCGGAATCGGACTATTATGTACATGCATCTTAGTTGTTTAACAAGATTGCATTCGGACTCTGAAATCGGATAACATGTCATATCATTGGGATGGGATATCGTATGGAGGAAGCTCAGCGACTTCATCCTTCGGGTTGAACTTCGCTTCAGATTAGTAGTTTCATCTTTCGGGATGAGTTCTGCTTCGGACATGGTGTTGCGGTGTAGAGTGGTTCATGGGAACCTCACTCTTCGGATGGTGATGTAGATGGCTGCATGTCATGTTATGCTAACATTATGCCTTGCTTGTAATGCTTCGGAATAACTGTTTAATCATAATTGTTGATGGATTGTTGGTTATACCTATGTTATGCACTTTAGAGACATACTGAGCTTTATAGCTGACTCCCCTTAGTATCTATTTTAGATTTTCAGACTTAGGATTTGGTACTTGGAGGACCTCATTCGAACGGATTTGATATTATTATTCAGTATGGATTATTTCAAGTTTTTTTTCAATATTTATGTATTTCGGACTTGGTTGTAAATTTGGACTTTTATTTTGGGATTGATGAACTAATTTCCGCATGCATTGTTTTATGACGAAACTTTAAAGGACTTTACAATTGAATAATAAATTTTGACACAGTTTTTTTTAAGTGATCTTTCTTGAGGAGCAAGTTTCCTAAAACGACAAATATAATTTAAGCAAACCTCAATAGGGGTTACAGTTTCACATTTTCAATCTTTTACTATACAATTCCTCAATTCAGGTTTCATCTCAACCGTTTATTAAACTGATCTTTTATTATGTTTCCCTCAAAGCTTAAACCACTTACAATCATTTGGCCTATTGTATTACTTTTATATGTAATTCAAAACTGTACTGTTAAAGACTCTACACTGCACTTTTATGTTTGTCAAAACTGTATTTCTAACATGAAATCTGTACTTTTAAACAGCTTTTATTCACATATATGCTTACCAGTATTTTTCCATGGTTACAATAATATTAAGCAGACTCAATTTGTACTCGTCTACAGGTTATACACATTTAAAAACATTAAAAATAGCTTGAAACAAAATAAGTAATGAGCAATGTAGCCATTTGCTAGTTCACTCACTCTTAAGATAAATCTATAGTCTGTCCAATAACTTAAATGTGCAGTTCTAAATTCAACCAGTTTAACATAATCTCCATGTACTCTAAACATGACACTTTTACACATATACAAGACATATTCAAGCATTCAAACCAGAATAGTATCTTTTTATTTATTTACAAATTCACATTCCAATATGGAACCCCAAGTAAACTTTACACACATGTTTTCTCAATTTATAAATCTCAATTCAAACAATTTCATGCACCGATTTATTGGTATTCATTTATATTCTCACCAACCAGCCCAAAGGTTTAATAAAACTGTGTCAAATGTTACCAAATCAGTCTCCCCTATTTTGTGATCATTAAAATCAGTCCCCAAATACATGATTAATATGTAAAACAGTCCCTTTTCATATGTATATACAAACATGTTTGAAAATAGTCCCATTACATGTATGTGCCTCAATTTCAGATGCAAAACAGCCAATAAACTGTACGTATATCCTCTCGAAACATCCTCAACTACAATCAATTGTTCCTACTTATGAAACAGTCCTTATTTCACAAATTTCACATTTATGCATACAATTTCCATGGTTGCTTTCACTATGAACTAATAACATATAACATTCAAGATATTAATTATAAATTCTCAATTGGAAGACAAAAATTAAGGTAGAATGATAAAGCTTACCTTCTCTTAAAGTTATTCCATCTACTAAACGTAGGGTCTAATTACCTTGAGTTTAATTCCTTTAAGCTTCCTTTGCAACACACCTTTCTCTCACTAAATTAGGAGTTTCGATTAAGGAGAGGGTGGAAGAGGAAGATGATAGTCTTCCATTTCCTTTTCCCTTCCAAAATGCCGAGGGATCCTTCTCCCCCAACCACACTTGCCATTGTCTTGGCATGACATGTGTATCACTCCTTATATTTTTAATTATTTAACGTGCAATCTATTTGTTTGCACAATTTTCAGCTTGGTCATTTCGTAGTTAGCTACTCAAATTTCCTTAATTACAATTTGACCCCATGTCACTTAATATGTCTAATTGATTTTACAATCTATAATATCTTAACTTAAGATCCAAAGTGACCTTCTCTTGGGCCGTAGTTTAGGGTATTACAATTCTCTTCTATTCTAATTTAACCCCAAAGATTTAAATAATTTAATCTAAAAAATTTCGTTTAAACTAAAAACATCCAAAAATAACTACATACTACTTGACCGATTTTCGAGATGTTACAGTATAAATCGTTTTTCTTTGTTATTTACCATACCAAGACAAAAAGCATTTCTTATCTTTCACGGGATGTTTCTTTTATTTGTTTGATTGTTCGGGCTTTTTGATACAGGGAATGGAGAGTCACATGTTGCTCTATCCTTTAAACTATTACATGTATTAGTATAGTAATTTAGTATTATTTAAGCTTTTGTCTTTGCTGCCTTTTAGGACTTTTGTTCTTCACTTGTTTCTTTTAGCTTGCTGGGTTTTGTTGATAAAATTTGATTCATTTTAATGATTGTTTTATGGGTTTTAGATCATCATCGTTTGTTTTCCTTGAAGTTTAGGAGTTTTTACTTGGCTTAATGGTTTGTTTGGCCTTTGAAGTATAGATAAAATATCGAACTACCCCTTAAAGTATTATTTTTGGATGTTTTGTCCCCTGAAGTATACATCGTGACCTTTTATGCCCCTTTCGTTCAAAAAAATCTCACAGACCAATTAGAGCGTGCCACGTGTCACTAATAAAAAAATCAATTGACTTATTTTAAAGGGGTAAATTTTACGTTAAATTTTTTATTTTTGTTCAATTTAGTCCTAAAAATCTTTATTTAACCCGAATTGACCCAAATTGCTTTCTAATTTTTATAATTAGTCCGATATTTTTAATATGCTAACGTTTTAGTTCAATTTATTCCTCAAAAACTTTATTTAACCCACAATTGACCCCTCTACTTTATAATTTTTATAAATTAGTCCAATATTTTAATATGCCGGTATTTTTGTTCAATTTTGTCACCAAAATCTTTATTTAACTCACAAATGATCCCTACTACTTTATAATTTTATGATTTAGTCTAATATTTTAAATATAATTATATTTTTTTGTTCAATTTAGTAATAAAATCTCTATTTAACCCAAAATTGACCCATATTTCTTTATAATTTAGTCCAATATTTTAAACATAATCATATTTTTGTTCAATTTAGTCAAAAAAATCATTTTAACCTAAAATTAACCCTAATTTCTTTCTAATTTTTATAATTCAGTCCAATATTTTAAATATAATTATATTTTTGTTCAATTCAGTCCAAAATATCTTTATTTAACCCGTCATTAACCTCAATTTATTTATAATTTTTATAAATAAGTCTAATATTTTTAATATGTTGATATTTTTGTTCAATATAGTCATCAAAATCTTTATTTAACCCGAAATTGACCCATGTTTCTTTATAATTTTTATAATTAATTCCAAAATTTTAAATATAATCGTATTTTTATTCATTTAGTCCAAAAAAGGTCAATTTCGGGTTAAATATATATATTTTAAATGTAATCGTATTTTGTTCAATTGAACAAAAATATAATTATATTTAAAATATTGGACTAAATTATAAAAATTAGAAAGAAATTGGGGTTAATTTCATGTTAAAAATTATTTTTGACTAAATTGAACAAAAATATGATTATATTTAAAATATTGGACTAAATTATAAAAATTATAAAGAAATATGGGTCAATTTTGGGTTAAATAGAGATTTTAGGACTAAATTGAAAAAATATATAATTATATTTAAAATATTGGACTAAATTATAAAAATTATAAATTATTAGGAATTAATTGTGAGTTAAATAAAGATTTTGATGAAAAAATTGAACAAAAATATTAGCATATTAAAAATATTGAACTAATTTATAAAAAAGTAGTAGGGCTTAATTGTGGGTTAAATAAATTTTTTGAGGACTAAATTGAACAAAAACATGAACATATTAAAAATAATAGACTAATTTATAAAAATTAGAAAGCAATTTGGGTCAATTCGGGTTAAATAAAGATTTTAGGACTAAATTGAACAAAAATAAAAATTTTATAGAGTTACCCCTTTAAAATAAGTCAGCTGGTTTTTTTATTAGTGACATGCGGCACGTTCTGATTGGTCTATAAGAATTTATTTTAACGAAAGGGGCATATGAGGTTATGATTTTTAGTTTAGGGGCCAACGAAGGTCACGATTTATAGTTCAGGGAGCAAAACGTCCAAAAAAAGACTTTAGGGGGTAGTTCGATATTTTGTGTATACTTCGAGGGCGAAACAGACCATTAAGCTTTTTACTTCTGATTCTAAGAAAAATGGAGGGGGTTTAGATAATCTTGAATCATGCATATTTTTTTGTTAATAAAATGAATAGTTAGTGACTAAAATGAACAACAAATAAATTTTGGCATACTTAACGTGTAATTTACCCCTTTCATTTAAGTTAGATTATTTTTTGTTAATAAAATGACACATGGCGTGTTCTGATTAGTCCATGAATTTTTATAAACAGTGTTAGACGGAGGGGCCAAATAGGATAACGATTCTCAGTTCAGGGGGAAAAACGTCCTAAAAATAATTTAAGGGCAGTTCGATATTTTGTGTATACTTCAGATGTCATACGTGCATTTAAGCCTAAAATAATTATATGTATTTCACTGACTAATTTTGAAATATAGTTATTTTACTTACATCACAATCTCTAATTCTTATTAGAAATTACAAACATGAGAAAGAAAAAATATTTAATTATAATTTCAAAACTTATCTCTGAATAATTGTCTCAAACTTTATATATATATATTACCCTAATTCTAATCCTAATCCAACTTAGATGAGAGGGGAAGGAAGAGGGTGTTCCTAGTGGTTCTAGAACCCATAACCTAAGGGAAATGGGGGAACAAAGATGAGCAACTTAGCTAATTGGTCAAATGTGCTAGCTTTGCCTCAAACTTGTTTCGAAAGTTATATTCAAAAGTTAATACATTTCGATAGGTTAATGTATATTTCAAAAACCCAAATCGTAATTTCATCGATTCGATTTTTAAAAAATAAAGTTTAAATTTTAAAATGAGACTTGAATAATTCATTTTTTTTAGTAATTAGTCTATAGCTTTTGAGGTTCGAGAAGAGTATCTCAACTTTGCCTGATAAATCACATGTTAAAATGTAACCCCTTCGTCCCGGTCTAGCCAACAGACCGAACCGAACGGGTCACACGGGGAAAACCGAAGCGAAACCCGTTAGGATCTTACTCCGATTAGCAACCCTATTTTTTCTTTATTTATCTAGTCTATATGCTTCATTCGACCCTATGTGAGAAAAGCAAACAGGGGAAGAGCAACAAGAATACAAACCAAACATATTAGGCAATAAAAGACAAGTTTTAGCCATTTACCTCAGGCCGTATCGATACTCCAAGGGATCGTATGGATACGTCTTCAACGGTCAACCTTCCCCAACGTCAACTTTGAGAGTCCGTACCGATACCCTACAAGCTGGTATCGATACGCACCCAACGGTCATATTCTCAAAGTCAACCCCCAAGACTGTAACGGTACGCCTGAGGCCCGTACCGATACCCTAATTTCTCGTCAATTTCTCAGATTTCCAGTAGCAAAATGGTATCGGTACGTCTTCCCGTGTACCGATACCCTTTACTCGACAATGCAAAAATTTGTTGGTTTAAGCCAAAAAGCAACACCATAACACTAACTTAAGACCTCTAAACATGTATACATACACGAGCCAACATAGAGCAATCAAGTAACACTCATTTAAGGCAATCAAACATGCAACAAGGCTCAATTCATTAAACAAGGTTTAATAAGCAACCAAACATGCTTAACATCCAACGAAAAGGTCAAAAGCCAATTCAAGTATACTTCAACACTTTAAACATGTTAACAACATTAACAATAGCAAAACATAAGCGTTTGGACACCAACTCCATAGCAACAATTCTAGCATTCCCATTGCCTAAGTATTACTACAACTAAGAAAATCATACTTTGAGCTAGCAAGGAACCCCTCCCTTGCCCCGCTCGCCTCCAAAGCTACTAACGATCTGCATTGTTGGAAAAAGAGAGCGTAAGCTTAAAAGCTTAGTGAGCGGAGCTCTAAAACACAACAACAACAACAATCCAGTTCAAAACATATATATATTTTTAAAGACAAAACCATATGAGGGGGAAGTACGATAAATGGAAACATGGACAAAACATGGTTTGCACATGTATAACCAATTTCGGTGGGACTACACATCACCGTACACAACAACTAGCATATTGCGATGGGACTACACATCACCGTACTCATCTACTAGTCCTCTCCGGTGGGACTACACAACACCGTATTCAACAACGACTAACCATCACTCGAGGCTCGACAACAACTACGACAACGCAACAACATTAAAAAGTGAGGCAAAAGCATTTCATAATTCACTCCACAACACAAACAAACTCATAAGCCAACAATTTAGGAAACGAGACGAACATAGATAACTTACGCTCGGGTTTAGGTTGGCCCCTAAGGCTCCACCCAAACCCCAAGAAACCTCGCTTAGCAATTAAAGCTTCAAAACAATTTTCACTCACCAACTCAAAAGCCCGAAACAAGCTAGTTGTTCCCCTTCAAGCTTCTGCAACTCCTGGTGTGATGTCCGAAGGACCCGAATCGTTATCCGCTGCTTCTACCCAAATCAAAACAAGGGATTAATACATCTTTCAACACTCAAACTTGCTGAAATCAATTCCATCAAAATCCGACAACAACTAGCCATTTATTTCTTTTCCAACTATCCAAAACCATCTTCAAACCTACTCTAACTTCAAGTCAGCCATATCCCCATCAATTTACCATCCAAACCACGTTCAAACGCTCTAAAAACATCTACCCAACAACACCAAAACATTAGGAATCCTTCTCCACCATTTCTAAGCCAAAACCCAAATACCCATTAGTCAAAAATATTCATTTCTCCAAAATCCGGGATTTTATGCTAAACACAATATCTCAACACCATTTACCCTCAAAATATGATTTACAACTAACCCAAAACGTTGTTTTCATCAAAAAGCTTAAACCCTTCAAAAACCTCATTTTTTTACTCAATGGAGAACTTGAGAAAATCTTCAAAACTTGAAAGAATAATGCTAAAAACAAGACTAAAATGAAGTGGGGAATAAAATCAAGTGCTTACCTCTTTGAAATCTCCAAAAATGATGAAGCTTGGTGAAAAAGTGGGTGTGGCTATGATTTTGGAGGGTTTAACGTGAAATGGGATTTTGGGAAGAAGATGAGATGACAAACTTTTGAAATATATTATTTTATTTTAATTCAAAATTTATCTTAAAAACATGTTCTTCCTTATTTTACCAAAAGACCCCTTTTTAAAATCTCTTTCCTTCAAAATATCTAAATTGGTTTTAATTTAATTGTTTCCCTAAAATTGCTTAACCCGAACCAGCCTACCTAACCCGAATATCTCCCGGGCCCTAAACCCGGGCGTTACATAAAATATGAAGAAATATAAATATGTATATGGTATATGACTATAGAAAGTCGTATAAATTAGAACAAATTTAAATAAATTTTTTCATTTTTTCATTGAAGAAGAAAAGAAGACAAGTGTTGTTGCAGAGAGGAAGAAGAAAGAAAATGAAAAAATTTGGGTTTGACCCATATTTGTTGAGTTATTTTGAGTTAGGACCTAATTAATATAATGTGTAAGTTTTAGAACTAAAATTGTTATTATCCCATGACACGTCATCATCTCCGTTAATTTTTTAACGGTCGGTGACCAAAATAATAATGAAACAAAACATTAGTGACAATTTTAACAAAAAAATTAGTTGAGTGACTAAAATAAGAAAAAAAAAAGCGACCACCCGTGTAGGAAAGGTGTGTTTGTTTTGCATATTTTATTTTACGGAAATAGTTTTCCTTATTTTCCTTTGTTTGTTTTACGTAGAGTAACTATGATCAATGCGTATAATTTTACGGTCAACGAAAAATGGGATGGAAATCATCTGCCCCCAAAGTATGCCTCCATTTGTGCCTCCACTTTAAAATAGTGGGTTTAGGGTTTAGAGTTTGGGATTTAAAGTTGGTGCTTAGGGTTAGGGTGTAGGGAATTAGGGGTAGGGTGTATTTTTTAGGGTTTAGGGTTTGGGGTTTAAGATATGAAAATTAGGGTTATGGGGCAAGATTTAATTATTATCTATTTTTTAGGCAGGGGCATAGAATGAGGCATGGTTAGGGGAGGAGATTTTTACCCCGAAAAATGAGCATGTTATTCCGTAGAATGACTTACAGTCTTTTTTTTTTGATAAATCGTTTTCTGTAAAAGAAAGCGATAAGGTTACCCTATTCTCCCTCTTTATTTTTTCGTAACACTCTCTCGTCTCTCCTCCTCTCACCGGCGCAATGTTCCTCGCTCACTAACTTTTTTGCTTTCTAATCAGCGCTCTCACAATTCCACTGCAATATGTTTCTCTACTTTCTTCTTGATTTGTTCTTTTTCTTTTCCTTTGAAAAAAATAAGATTCCATTTTGTTCAACCATATATTCTTGGAGAGGTGTTCCTGCTCTCATTTGATTGTTTATGTGATTGATTCTTTATTCTCATGTCTTGCTAAGACAGTTGTTGAGGAATGAGGATGAGTTATTTGGGTTTTTACAGTAGCTTTTCATGATCTGTTTCGATTGTGCTTTTTATTTTTAGAGTGTTGATTCTTATTTGTGATCAATTTTACTTTTTTTTCATTGATTTCTTTTTTATTTTAGGGATGGCGTCAACGAATCTCAATTTAACAAGCTTTTGAACAAAGAACTGGATCAAGTTATAAAGTTATGCGGTTGTTCCTTTCATTATATAGAATAATCAAAATTTTAGAAGATAAATTGATGAATGATTATGCGCTACTTTTATACATGATAGGGTATATTTAGGTCTCATGTTTTTTAAGTTCATGCTTTATATTTCTTTATAGTTTTCGTTCGGTGGCAAAGAATGTCTTTTTAAGTTCTTTGTTAGGTCTTTCATCTAGAGTTTGTATATGCTGAATTTTGATATCGTCTATGAATCTAAAATTGATATTTATATGAATTTCAGCAAAGATAAGAGCACCATGAAAATAATTTCTAAAAGAAAAATAAAAGACAAACATATAAGATAACATTGTCAGAATCTACAGAATTACTATTTTGGTTGAGAGCCAATTGGTACATATTTCATGAGTTCAAGTCCAAGGACTAACAATTATCATCCCTATATGGTACTTCAATTTATGTTTGGGAGCTTGATTAATACCTATATGGCATGTCAAACTTTTAATAAAGCATTGTAATATATTTAAGATTTTATAAAATATAATTGTGTACCAATAAAATTAATATAATAAAATATAAAAATTAATAAAATTTATATTTTGTTTTTGTTTTACTAAAAACATATTCTTCAAAAATTTATTTAAACACCGAAAAATGATTTACACAACATCATTCAAATAATTTTCGTAAACTGTTTTCTAAAAAATATAATTTAATTTATAAAATTTATTTTTCGAAATCTATTTTCAGTGAAACAAGCAGACAATAAATAATTTTCTAAAATTCATTTTCTAAGTTTTTCGGTGTTTGTTTGTTGTTTCTCGTAATTTGTACTACGGATAAAAAATCGGTAGTACTCTAACTCTGGTAAGCATCTTTCCTTCATCTTCCTTTCAACTCCTCTCTGTACCAACTCTAATAATTTTGACAGGGGAATTGGTGGGTGGGAATTGAATCCAGGGATTGGCTTAATGTGTGATGCTTATGAGAATTTTTGTTGTTTTTAATGTGTTCATCTTTATTTTCAGGTTGTAGAGTTGTTTAAGAGCAAAGAACAAGATGCACTTATTTACGAGAACTCATGTTATTGAAATATTTTTTTATTAAGATTGTAACACTTTATTTACAATTATAAGAAAATTGAGAGACATTAAATTTTGATTTGATGCACTTATTTAAAATAAAATTTTGTAAAATTTAATTCAATAAAAATAAGAGATAAAAATGTAATGTTCGTTTTACTATAAAAAATCTTTAAAAACAATTTTTTAAGAAAATTTACCAAACAACGTAAAATGATTTATACAACATCATCTAAACATTAAGAAATGATTTATGTAAACTTCTTTTCAAAAAAATATAATTTATTTTATGTAAATTATTTTCCAAAAAATAAATTACAGTGAAACAAATAGATCTAAAGTTCGAAATCATCTTTGTTGAAAGGATTATATGTGAATATCACTTGCGGTTCGAACATAATTACTCTCGTACCATAAAACAAAGATTTTACCCGAATATCACCCGGCTGAAAAGAATTATTCGTAGATTGCAAAATGAATGATAAAAGTTAAAATTTAATTTAAGGGTAAATTATGTAAATCATCACTGAACTTTACTTTCAAACATATTTTGATTACTGAAGTTTTAAAATATTCAATTTAATCACTGAAGTTCAGACATGGAACATATTTGGTCATTTTTTCGATAACTTTTTGGCGGCGTTCATTTACTAGAGAACGGATGATTTTCTCTAAGATTCGAACGGTGAGAAGCATCACCGGCACAAAGGAATCAATATATTGAGAAACAGGCTCCATCATGCGACTGATGAGGGAAATCGGTAAGAGAGATACAACAAGGTTATTGCCCGATTCGTGGACTTTAAGGCACTTCTGGCGAAATGGAGGTCGGACTTGAGCTCATGGGAAGAGACGAAACAACATGTGAAATTCGGTATCGAACGATCATCATCTACAGTGCATGTTCGACAACGGTTAATGATGGAATGACCAAAAACTTTCAATGACTAAACTTCAGTGAGTAAATTGAACGTTTTAAAACTTCAGTGACCAAAATAAGTTTGAAAGTAAAGTTTAATGATGATTTACATAATTTGCCCTTAGTTTAAAAGGAGTTAAATGAAAATTACAAGGCCTTTCTTTTGAGTCTTTCTATGATCCGCCATTGCATCCTGTTAGTTCTCAGAGTTTTCCACATGTCAAAGTATTGATCATACACTATGTTACATGATTTACTCATCTCCCCGTATATATACACACACACACGACTTATAAACACTAAACAAATTCAAAGAAGAAGAAGAATACTATTAGCATGGAGTCGTTGAGCAGAATTTCTTTCCTCCTCCTCGCCACCATCGTCGTCTTCCATCTCTTCTCCTCCTCCGGCGTCGTAGAAGCCCACGGAGTTGTACTTCCTGATGGTAAAACATTGCCCGAATTTTGGTGTGTGCCGAAAATTGGAGCTAGCGATGCTGATTTGCAGAAAGCCTTGGATTGGGCCTGCAGTCGACCAGAGGTCGATTGCGGTCCAATTCAACCTGGTGCTGTTTGCTCCGAACCAGTCACCGTCAGGTCTCGTGCAAAATTCGCCATGAATGCTTATTACCAGCAGCATTTCTAGGAGCTTAACTCCTGCGATTTTAGTGGCGCTGCTGAGCTTACCACCGACAATCCAAGTAAGCTGAAAACATTTAGTTAAATTACTTTAGATTGAAGTTTAATGATTGATTTTCAAATTTAAACATAATAGAAGAATTAAAATCATAATTTGATTAAAAAATTATCTTTCAAGGTTTAGTAATTGAATCCTAATAACCCATTTATCAATAAATCTTATGATTTTTGGTAACGTTTTTAAAAATGTCCATCGAATTATTAATAATTTAGTATTAATCAAACCAAATAAGACTATTAAAAATGTTAAAATATGCTTCAAGCCCATATACCCTTCATATAATTGGAATGTAGTCTTTCTACTTTTTATTTCTAGGAATTTATTTCATCTATTTATAACATCTAAAAATTCAAGTTCAATTGTTATGACATTAAAATTCTTCTGTTAAATTAACTAATGTGACATTTTGGAATAAAAAACTAACTTAGCAATCATGCAACGAAAATTATTTTTAATTTAATTTAAACAATAAAATCAAAAGTTCAATTATATTATTGTTTAATTCTTCTTTATTTAATTTTTATACAGGTTATGGCAACTGCAAATATTATTGAAGAATTGGATAACGAAAGATCAGATATGAGTGAAGGTTTGCTTTAATATAAATAATTCCTAGAAGGATCAATTTAATTCCTAAAAGTTATTAGGAAATAAATTGACTTCTTTAATTAAAAAAAATATTTTTTATTTGTTTTTTTAATTGTTTATTTAAATAAATATTGTTACAATTAGTGCAAAAGGCTAGTTTATTAGGAGAGGTTTTGTGAAAAAAAGAGATTTTCTTTTGGAGAAGATGACACTTTTTTAAACTTCTTTTCTTTATTTCATTTAACTAAAAATTTCCCTCTTCAAATTTCATTAATGATATTTTTGTAATTAATGGCAATTTTTATAAAATCATCATTTTATATCTAAATTTAACCTGGACTAAACCTAGATCTAAACCGATAACTCCCGGGCCCTAAACCGGGGCGTTACAACTCTTCCCCACTTAAGGAATTTCATCCCCGAAATTACCTGACGGTAAAAGATACGGAAACTATTTTTCCATGTCTTCCTTCCTCTCCCAAGTGGCCTCTTCCACACCTTAGTGTTTCCACAAGACCTTGACTAACTCGATAGATCTCCCACGCAACACCTTCCTATCCGTAGCAAGAATTTCAACCAGCTCTTCATCATATGACAGCTCGGGGTTCAACTCAATCTCTTCTACTGGCATTACATGAGATGGATCCGACTTATACTTCTGAAGCATCGAAACGTGGAACACATCATGAATCTTTTCTAACTATGTCGGAAGTCTCAATCTATAAGCAACGAGACTGGTCCTCTCAACTACCTTGTAAGGACCAATGAATCGCGGACTCAACTTACCTTTCATACCAAACCTCATCACCTTCTTCCAAGGTGAGACTTTCAAAAACACTTTTTCGCCCACAACATACTCTATCTCCTTTCTCTTCAAGTCGGCATACGACTTCTGTCGGTCTGAAGTCGTCTTCAAGCGATCACATATTAGTTTTACCTTCTCGGTAGTGCCCTTAAGCAAGTCGGGCATCGGTACAATCTTCTGTCCGACCTCGGCCCAACAAACAGGTGTTCTACACCTCCTACCATACAGAGCCTCATACGGTGCCATCTGAATACTAGCCTGATAACTGTTGTTGTACGCAAACTCTACTAACGGTAGATGTTTCTCCCAAGAACCCTGAAAGTTAATGATACAACACCTCAACATGTCCTTCAACACCTGAATAACTCTCTCCGACTGACCATCTGACTGCGGATGATACGAAGTACTGAAGTTCAACCAAGTACCCAAGGCACAATGCAAACACTCCCAAAATCTAGTTGTAAACCTTGAATCTCGGTCTGATACAATCGACTTCGGTACCTCATGCAACCTCACTATCTCACTGATGTACAGATCAGCCAACTTATCTAAGGTGTAGGTAGTATGAACAAGTATGAAATGGGCACACTTAGTGAATCTATCGACTATCACCCACACTGAATTCTTCTTCGAAGGAGTCAACAGTAAACCCGACACAAAATCCATGGTAATACGTTCCCACTTCTATTCCGGAATCTTCAACGGCTGTAGCAAACCTGAAGGAGACTGATGCTCGGTCTTGACTCGCTGACAAACCATACACTTACTCACAAACTCGGCCACATCTCTCTTCAACCCAATCCAGTAGTACTCTTCTTTTAACCCACGGTACATCTTCGTACTACTCGGATGCATAACAAAAGGACTATTATGGGCTTCATTCAAGATGGCGCGCCTTAACTCGGCATCTTTTGGGACTGCTATTGTTGCGTGTAAAATAGTCTATCGCAATTATAGTGCAAGTATACACGACGCAAGTAGTAAAGTGATACAAAGTATCGGATATCGTCTCCACAGGGATTGGGCTAATAGCTTCACCTAAATTCACTGCACGAAAGTAAAGGAAATAATTAAGAGTTGTCACGAGAATAATAAAGTAAAAACGTAAATAAAAGATTGAGATATCAAGAGAGAGAGAATGGGCTGGTATTGAGTTGCTCGGTAGTGCAGGTATTGAATTGCTTAGGATCTCCAGTTCTGTCGTCGCACCCGTCGCCGACAGCACCTGTCGCGGCGTCTGTCCGTTAGCTGTCGCGGCAGCGAACACTAACTCCGTACTTCAAGCTTGGCAAGAATCCCAGATCTGCCTTGCCCTATCCCTAGGCACAAGTCTGTCGATGATCACGTCTTTGATGATACCTCCCGGCGTGAATCGAAGGATGAACACCGATGTGTATGAATTCTTCCTTAGCCACTTAACCTCGCCTTATCCCTAAGCACGAGATGGTTCAACTATAAACTAGAGAACGCGTTTTTACCTCTTTCGTATACTTAACTCTCCCGATGCTAAGTAAATGGATAACCTCACAATGCTCTCCCGATGCTCTTGCAAGATATTAAAACCAAGATAAAAGAACTTGAAGTTTATTTTATTGAACTTGAAAAATCCTAAAACAAAGCAACCCTTGCAACTACTTTACAAAACAACCCGTAGCCCTAGGGGGAGTTTAGAACATATCGGTGACAGGTAAACGGCAGGGTTTTGGTTTTGGTTATGGGGTAGTCGGCTATGTCCTAGGTTTAATCTATGCCCTTTATATAAGCTTTGGGCTCAAGTTATCTAAGGTAACAAGGATTACAACTTTAATTAAAAGTAAGATTCTAATAAAGACTAAATCTCTAAGGATTCCTACTTTTCAGCCGCCTCCTTGTTTCATGGGAATTCTCCTCCTTGAGCTTTGGCTTGACATATCTTTTGATCCGGGGCTTGGAAAAATATTCGGTTTCCACACGACAGACGAGCAGATTTTTCTCTATCTATCGAGGTCCACTTCACTTTTCCTCTTCATAAATCTGCTGTCATCATGCTGTCACGACAGGTCCATGACAGGTTCGTCTTCTTCAGCTGCTTGTCCAGTTCAGCTCTCCTGCTTATCTGCCCTGCACCTGCCTTCGACATCCACTGTGACAGATACCTGCAAAAATAGCCATCTTTCAGTAGAATCCGTGCCTTTTATATAATTGTGATATTTTATTGAAAACTAACCTAAATGCAATGCAAAGATGCTTGAATGCAGCAGAAATATGGGTTTAAAAAGGTGTAAATGATAGATCTTTTACACACCCAACACACCCCCAAACTCAAGTTTTTGCTTGCCCTCAAGCAATGAAGACTTAAAAGAAAACTGAAAATTTTTGTGTTTGGCCTTCAAACAGTGAACTGTCCCTCACCTGTCGCTCATTCTCTATGACGGCAGCAACCTGTCGGAAGGGTTAGGATCTGTCCGGAATCTCCCTATAGCTCTCGTGCAGTGTGTGCATGTTTGTGAACAATTATATGCTAAGACTCTCTTAGTTTCACTAGAATATTCAACTCCTTAACTTGAATTTTATGCCAAAGTTTACTTTCTTTTAGAAGGCACATTTTCATGCTTCTTTTTCTTCTATTTTCAAGCTAAGTTTTTCTAGAGCCAGTTTTGGGCACCTCTAGTTAGCTTCCTAGAGCCGGTTTCGGGCACCTCTAGGTTTTTGATTTTCTTTTGCTAAACTTCTTTCCTAGAGCCAGTGTTAGGCACCTCTAGGGGCTATCCAAGTTCTAAGCTTCCTATTCTAGTTTGGCTAAAAGAAGTCTAAGCAATATAACAGTCACAAAAGTGTTTAAGTTTTCAGAACTATGGAAAGGCTCTAAACTTTTCCTTAACCTGTCCTAAAGATGCTGCCACGACAGAGCCGTCATGACAGGTAAGTTAACTTCACAGTTTTAAGCCAACAGTTCAAATTTTCTGATTTTTCTGATTTTTCTGATTTTTTTTAAGAAAATAAATAACTAATAAGACACAACAATTAAACAAAAGATGTGCTAAAGACTCCATTAAATATGGAGGGTTGCCACCCCCAAACCCGAGGGTTGCATTGCCCTCAATGCAAAATGACACTAAAACAAATAAAGAAAAACATGAAAAATAAAAGTACATCACAATATATAAGGGCAGGCAGCAATAAGAGGAGTAAAAGAAATAAAAACTTAAATTTTATGTGCTGTCCTCGCTGCTGCTGCTGACGCGGATCTGATGGTAGCGTCTGCGTTGGGGAGGTGGCTGGGCAGGTTCCGGAGCAGGTTGGTCAACAGGTTCATCAGCCTGTTGAGGTGCAGGTTCTTCCTCCGGTTGGGGGACAGGGTCGTCAGCAGGTTGAAGGGCAGGTGGCTCCACTAGTCGGACATCAGAACTGCTGCTGCTGTCCCAGCTGTTACTCGTGATGGCTTTGGAAAGCATCCTCTTGTTGGCCACATGTTTAATTCTCTTCACCCGTGTGAAGGCGCTGTCCAAGTTCCTCCGGACAAGAGGGCTGTCGTCAGTGGCAGCTCGCTTGGTGCCTCGAGGGGAAGTGTCCGCCGGTGGGCTGCCGGCTGCTGTCGGAGAGGGTGTGGAGGAGGCAGATTCTCCGTGGGGAGAGACAGGTGGTGTGGGAGTGGGGGAGGGGATATTAAAGTAATGGGCGGGGAAGGTGGGGAAAATGACATCCGAAAAATTCAAAGTATTGGTAATGAAGTTTACCGTTGCATTGGAGAAGTCACGGATGAATGTTATTAAACCCATCTGGCGCTCCTCGATCCTCAAGATGGCAGCTAAGATGTGGGCGTTCTGATCTGTCGGAGCGGTGTTGGTCGCAACTTCTGGGGCAGGTTCGGTGGCAGGTTCATCATCAGACTCAGCAGGTGGGGCGTTTGGATCGAAGGCGTTGAGGGGCGATACGACGATGATCTCCATGAGGCTGGAGATGTTGCTGTCGGTCCAGCCGCTGCCCTTCTTGATTTTGTCTGAAGGGTCCTCCGGTACGGCAGCGCAGCGACAGAGGGCAGTGATGGTGAAGGGCAGGCATAGTCGTGAATCTGATCTGAAAGCACAATCGAGAATGCTGTCTCGCATGTACCTGCCCACGTTGATCGGCCTGTCATGCATGATAGAGTGGATGAGGGCCAGCCGCTGCCTGTTGACTGTCGTGTGGTGGGACGAGGGCAGGATACGCTTTTTGATAAAAGCATTCCATAGTTTTGCCTCGGGGAGCAGCTCTGCCCGGTTGACGGAGTTGGGGTTCTTCTTGCTGGTGCTCCAGGTTGTGCCCTCCTCTGTCAATTCCCTCATGACAGCATCATGTCCGGCAGCGTCGAGGGAGTCCCAAAACTGTTGATGAGCATCGTCATTGGGGCCAAAGAAGAGGCCGAATACATGGTTGATGCTGCTGGCGGTGAAAGGAACTGTCACTCCTCGGACGACGACAGATGTCGCCGACTTACTTTCGATCGCCTCATAGAATTCCCTGACCAGAGTGTCGTTAAGCTCTGCCAGCTGCTCGGCAAAGTCTTCCCAAAGTTGTGCCGTAATGGCCTTCATAATGAACGGCCGGAGTCCAAAAAGAGGGGCATCTTTGTTATAGATGAAGCTCCGTTCCTCCCATAGTTCCTTGTTGGCGAACGGGGATGCTGCTGCTGAAGAAGAGGCGGTAGCAGCATTCTGGCGAGTTTGTCGTGAAGACATTTTTTTGTTGCAAGGGCTGAAAAAGAAAGAAAATAGATAAACTAGGAGAGAATACAAGAGAGAAAAAATCAGAAGTGAGGAAAAATGAAAGGGAGAAGGGGTTTATATAGCGGTCGAGTAGCTGCCCATTTAATGCCGCAACGGCAGGCGGGAATAACGGGGCGGCAGATTGGATATTGCGTGTCTGACGCGTCTGACACGCATTAATGCGTCTGCTGAGCGTCTGCCGGATGCTTCTTCGTCTGCTGTGCGTCTGTTGACAGCCTGTCAAATCCGTCTGCGCCGGCAGCCGAAGCGACAGGTTACCATATATGGGCTTTATTGGGCTGGTGGATGGGCGGTGGTCTTGGGCCACTTCTTCTTTCTCGCTTGACTCCTTTATTTCCTAAAAACTGAAATTGAAAACAAAACATTATTCGAATAAAATTAACCTAAATTCCTAATAAATAATAATAAATAATAAAATAACATAAATAAAAATTAGGTTAAATTAGGGATGCCTTGTGGGGCATCACCTAAAGTAACCACTTTCTGTATTCCTGGGGCTTCAGTCCCCTGATAATGCTTGAGGCGTTGTCCATTGACTTTGAATTGGTGCCCGTCCTTTAATGATTGAATTGTAATGGCACCATGGGGAAAAACTTGAACCACTTGGAACGGGCCAGACCATCTAGATTTAAGCTTCCCTGGGAAGAGTTTCAACCTAGAATTAAACAACAACACAAGCTGCCCTGGGCAGAACTGACATGGCAGCAACTTCTTGTCATGCCACTTCTTTGTTTTCTCCTTGTATATTCTTGCGTTGTCGTAGGCCATCGTCCGTATTTCATCGATCTCGTTCAAATCTAACAGCCTTTTCTGGCCTGCCTTGTCTAAGTCCATGTTTACTGCCTTGATTGCCCAATATGCCTTGTGCTCTATCTCGACAGGCAGGTGGCAGGTTTTCCCATAGATCAATCGGAATGGAGACATGCCTAATGGAGTTTTGAAAGCTGTCCTGTATGCCCATAATGCATCATTCAGAAGTAGAGACCAATCTTTCCTAGTTGGTTTAACCATCTTTTCAAGAATGTTCTTCACTTCCCTGTTGGAAATCTCAGCCTGTCCATTGGTCTGTGGGTGGTATGCTGTCGCTATCCTGTGCTTGACACCATATTTCTTCAAGGCGGCAGCAATTACCCTGTTATCGAAATGTCTCCCTTCATCACTGATAATCGCTCTAGGGATGCCAAATCTAGAAAAGATGTTTTTGTGCAAAAACTTTTGAACCGTTTTGGCATCATTCTTTTGAGTTGCGATTGCTTCTACCCACTTGGAGACATAATCTACTGCTAGGAGGATGTAAAGATTTCCACACGAAGATGGAAAAGGTCCCATAAAATCAATCCCCCAAACGTCGAAGATTTCGACTTCTAAAATATTCTGCAGTGGCATCTCGTTTCTCCTTGAGATGTTACCTGTTCGCTGGCACCTGTCACAGTTTTTGTAAAATTCATGTGCGTCCTTATACAGTGTCGGCCAATAGAACCCTGACTGCAGCACCTTGGCAGCAGTTTTATTGCCTCCTAAGTGTCCTCCATATTGTGAGGCATGACAGTGATGGAGAACGTCTTCTTGCTCTTCTTGAGGTACACATCTCCTTATAACCTGATCTGCGCACATTTTGAAAAGAAGAGGTTCGTCCCAATAATAATGTTTAACATCATTTTGAAACCTCTTCCTGGCTTGATAAGTAAGATCAGAAGGTAATATTTCGCTAACTATAAAATTAACGAAATCAGCATACCAGGGAAGGTTAGAAGACTTACCTGCCGCCATGGCTGTTGCGACAGCTATTGCGGCAGCAAAGAGCTGCTCATCTGGGAAGGTCTCTAGTATGTGTGTCTCATCTAAAGGTAGACTCTGTCCCATCTCCAACCTCGACAAGTGATCTGCCACCTGATTTTCTGTCCCCTTTTTGTCTTTGATTTCAAGGTCGAATTCTTGTAATAGCAAGATCCATCGTATCAACCTAGGCTTTGCATCCTTCTTCGCGAACAAGTACTTAAGGGCAGAATGATCGGTGTGCACTATTACTTTCGTTCCAAGTATATAAGAACGAAACTTGTCGATGGAGAACACCACAGCTAACAGCTCCTTTTCTGTGGTGGTATAATTCACTTGGGCATCATTCAATGTTTTGCTGGCATAATATATGACATGAAACAGCCTGTCCTTGCGCTGCCCAAGTGCTGCCCCGACAGCATAGTCACTAGCATCACACATAATTTCAAACGGTTGCGTCCAGTCTGGTGGCTGTACTATGGGGGCTGTCACTAGCTTTTCCTTCAGAACCTTGAATGCTTCAGTGCATTCTTCATTAAAGTCAAAGGGTCGGTTCTGCTCTAAGAGATGACATAGGGGCTTCGTGATTTTTGAGAAATTTGCAATAAATCTCCTATAGAAACCAGCATGCCCTAGGAAACTCCTAATGCCTTTGACTGTGGTTGGCGGCGGCAGCTTCTCTATGACTTCAATCTTTGCCCTGTCGACCTCTATCCCATTTGCTATCGGAGATGGCGTAAATAATACCAGCATCTAACCATTTAATTATTTCTTTACGCACTACCTCCTTCATTGCAAGGTTTAACCGCCGTTGGGCATCAATAGTCGGCTTATGATCTTCCTCTAGGAGGATTTTGTGCATACAGATTGCCGGACTAATGCCCTGAATGTCTGCTATAGTCCATCCTATTGCCCTTTTATGCTGCCTTAACATGTCGATCAGCTGTCGTTCCTGTTCCTGCGGCAGCTTAGCAGAGATGATTACGGGCAGTGTTTTATCACAACCAAGATAAGCATATTTGAGCTGCCCTGGCAGGGGCTTAAGTTCTAAGACAGGTGGTTCAACAGTAGAGGGCTTTTGGATTAAATGGTTATCTGAAGTGTAATTCAAGGGTTCGAATAACTTACCTGGGCGATGGTCTAACCAGTCTACCTCCTCATGACCTTCAGTATCAGATGTATCGGATTCAGAGGAGTCGCTGTCGTCGGTGCTGTCGTCGTTGCCGTCGTGACAGGCTTGTAAATGGCTGTCGCAGCAGTGACCAAATTTTATATCCCGGCAGCCCGACCTGATGCAGGGTTGATCAAAGGTTACCTCGATGATGGCCTTGCATTCTTCATCCACATCAGCATGTTTCATTGCTTGGAGAACATTCAACTTAATTTCTTGATCGTTTACACGCATGGTGAGTTCTCCTTTCTCCACATCAATCAATGATCTTCCTGTGGCTAAGAAGGGTCGCCCTAGGATGACTGGTGCGTTCTCATCTGCCTCACAATCTAAAATAAGGAAGTCAGCAGGAAAAATAAGTTTATCCACTCTTACCAAAATATCTTCAATTTTTCCCTCGGGGTGAACGTAAGAGCGGTCGGCTAGCTGTAGGGTAACTGTCGTGGGCCGCGCCTTGCCAATACCTAATTTCTGAAAAACAGATTTGGGCATTAAATTAACACTAGCACCAAGATCACATAATGCCTTACCCACAAATTTATCTCCGATTACGCAAGGTATGAGGAAGCTCCCTGGATCCTTCTTTTTCTGGGGTGGTTGTCGATGAAGAATACTCATGCACCCTTCTTGCATCCTTACCGTTTCAAATTCCCCAAGTTTAGATTTTTTAGACATGACATCCTTGAGAAATTTAGCATAACCGGGCATTTCCCTAACAACATCTAACAACGGAATGTTAATATGAACCTGTTTAAAAATATCATAAATCTTTTTAAGTTGAGATTCATGCTTAGCTTGCTGTATCCGTTGCGGAAAAGGTGGTGGAGGACGATAATCAGCAATGCGTCCTTCCTACTGCATGCGAATCTGAGGTCGATACTCATCTTTTTTCTCCTCTGTCGCTTCTGCTGTCGTGACAGGCTCATCGGCAGCAGTCTGTTCATTACCTGTCGGGGCAGCTTCCTCGGCAGGCTTATCCAAGGCAGGTTTCTTTTCTGTTTCAGCTTCTTTTTCCGGCCCTGGTAACTTTTTCCCACTCCTAGTAGTGATTGCCTTACATTGCTCGTGTGGGGGCGGTCTAGCATTTTCAGTATTGCTAGGGAAACCTCCATTCTGCCTCGGTTTAATATGCTGCGACACCTGACCCATTTGTGTCTCTAGAGATTTCAAGGTGGCCTCATGGTTTGTCATTCTCATCTTAGTTTCATCCATAAAATCTTCCGTTTTCTTGACAAACTTATTGATGTTATCCATATACGTGCCGGTCTGAGACATAAAGGTGGCCAGAGTCTGCTCCAATACACTACTCGTGGCAGGTGGTGGCTGCTGTTGTTCTGAGGCGGCAGGTTCTGCAGCTGTGGCTGCTGTCGCGTCAACAATCTAGGACCCCCTTGATTCTGATTATAGGCTTGCGGATTTAGGGCGTTGTTGGGGTTACTCCAGGAAAATTTGGGATCTTTCCTCCAATTAGGGTTGTAATTGTTGGAATTGTAGTTTGGCTTGTAATTTCCAACATATTTTCCTTCTTCTATATTTATAGGGCATTCATCCCTACTATGATTTCCTTCACATGTAGCACAAACTTCCTCGACAGCAAACCCTCGTACTTCCTCTTCACTCAATAAGTGTTTCATGGCTTTGGTGAGGAATGCTACCTGTGATTTCATAGTGCTGTCGGCCTCATAATCCTTGACAGCAAGTACCCGTTTACCTCCTCTTCTAGCGGTTGGAAACTGCTCCTCATTCTTAGCCAGATGTTTCAAAACTTGCAGGGCTTCGTCCGGATCTTTATCCAATAATAGTCCATTTGCTGCAGAATCAATTCGAATGCGAGTTTGTAAGTTAGCAGCATTATAGAACTTAGTTACCTGATTCCAAACGGGGAATCCATGCATTGGGCAGTTTCGGAGAAGAGTTGTGAATCTGTCCCAGGCCTCGTGCATTGGCTCGTCATCTTCCTGTTGAAAAGTAGCAATTTCATTACGTAATCGCTCAGCTAAATGTGAAGGATTAAAACGAGACAAAAATTCACGAGTTAAATCTGCCCAAGTCATAATAGAACCCGGTGTAAGTTTATTCCACCAAGTTTTAGCTTTATCCCTCAATGAATGGGGGAATAACCGAAGCCTCAGTATCTCCGGACTAACTCCTGGTAGTCTAAACGAACCACAGATCTCCTGGAACGTTTTGAGATGCTCCCTGGCATCTTCTGTCGCAGAACCACTGAACTGTCCGGCGTTGTTGATCATACTAAACATGACAGGTTTAAGCTCGAAGTTGTCAACATCAATATCCGGCAGCGTGGTCTCCAGCTCTACATGATCGTTCAGCATGTAGTCACGACATGACCGTCGTCCACCTGCCGCGGGCGGGTCACCGACAGGCGGGATTTCTTCACCGGTAGGCTGATTACGGGCCATCTGCTCTAGCTGTTCTTCAAGGTATTCGTTTCGGTCTAAGAGGTGGCGAATCTGTTTCTTGAGATTAAAGGAACGTTCGATCTCCGGATCTAATTTATACTCAGGATCTTCACCTCTTTTCGATCTGCGCATAAACAGGAAAACCTTGTGAAAAGCAAGAGTTTAAAACACAAAAGAAAAATTAAAGAAAATAAAAATAAAAACAAAAACGAAAACGAAAATAAAAAAAAAACAAAAAGTGCAAGGAAAGAAAGGTGTAGTTATGTTGCCAATCCCCGGCAACGGCGCCAAAAACTTGTTGCGTGTAAAATAGTCTATCGCAATTATAGTGCAAGTATACACGACGCAAGTAGTAAAGTGATACAAAGTATCGGATATCGTCTCCACAGGGATTGGGCTAATAGCTTCACCTAAATTCACTGCACGAAAGTAAAGGAAATAATTAAGAGTTGTCACGAGAATAATAAAGTAAAAACGTAAATAAAAGATTGAGATATCAAGAGAGAGAGAATGGGCTGGTATTGAGTTGCTCGGTAGTGCAGGTATTGAATTGCTTAGGATCTCCAGTTCTGTCGTCGCACCCGTCGCCGACAGCACCTGTCGCGGCGTCTGTCCGTTAGATGTCGCGGCAGCGAACACTAACTCCGTACTTCAAGCTTGGCAAGAATCCCAGATCTGCCTTGCCCTATCCCTAGGCACAAGTCTGTCGATGATCACGTCTTTGATGATACCTCCCGGCGTGAATCGAAGGATGAACACCGATGTGTATGAATTCTTCCTTAGCCACTTAACCTCGCCTTATCCCTAAGCACGAGACTATAAACTAGAGAACGCGCTTTTACCTCTTTCGTATACTTAACTCTCCCGATGCTAAGTAAATGGATAACCTCACAATGCTCTCCCGATGCTCTTGCAAGATATTAAAACCAAGATAAAAGAACTTGAAGTTTATTTTATTGAACTTGAAAAATCCTAAAACAAAGCAACCCTTGCAACTACTTTACAAAACAACCCGTAGCCCTAGGGGGAGTTTAGAACATATCGGTGACAGGTAAACGGCAGGGTTTTGGTTTCGGTTATGGGGTAGTCGGCTATGTCCTAGGTTTAATCTATGCCCTTTATATAAGCTTTGGGCTCAAGTTATCTAAGGTAACAAGGATTACAACTTTAATTAAAAGTAAGATTCTAATAAAGACTAAATCTCTAAGGATTCCTACTTTTCAGCCGCCTCCTTGTTTCATGGGAATTCTCCTCCTTGAGCTTTGGCTTGACATATCTTTTGATCCGGGGCTTGGAAAAATATTCGGTTTCCACACGACAGACGAGCAGATTTTTCTCTATCTATCGAGGTCCACTTTAGTTTTCCTCTTCATAAATCTGCTGTCATCATGCTGTCACGACAGGTCCATGACAGGTTCGTCTTCTTCAGCTGCTTGTCCAGTTCAGCTCTCCTGCTTATCTGCCCTGCGCCTGCCTTCGACATCCACTGTGACAGATACCTGCAAAAATAGCCATCTTTCAGTAGAATCCGTGCCTTTTATATAATTGTGATATTTTATTGAAAACTAACCTAAATGCAATGCAAAGATGCTTGAATGCAGCAGAAATATGGGTTTAAAAAGGTGTAAATGATAGATCTTTTACACACCCAACAACTATCCTATCCTTGAAACATAGGATCCCGTTCTCACCAAAGCAAAAATCTGTGGGTCTACCCTCGGCTATATCTTGCACGTGAGGTGCCAAAGACTCGCCTATTAACTGTTTCTCTCGAATCAACTGAGCCAACAAAGGTCTAACATGTAACTCGACTATCAAACCACCATCCCGTGACACACTCAATCTCGCAAACATGGCTCACAACTCAACTGCCACTTTTCTACTCAAAGCATCGGCCACTACATTTGCCTTACATGGATGGTATTCTACCGTAAGGTCATAGTCCTTAAGAAGCTCAAACCACATGTGTTGTCTAAGGTTCAACTCTCTCTAAGTCATCAAGTATATCAAACTCTTGTGGTCGGTATAAATTGTGCACTTCTCACCATAAAGATGTTGTCTCCAAATCTTCAAAGCAAACATAACTGCGGCTAACTCAATATCTTGAGTGGGGTAGTTCTTCTCGTGAATCTTCAACTGTCTCGAAGCATAAGCTACAACCTTACCTTCTTGCATAAGCACACAACCTAAACCTACAAACGAAGCATCACTGTAAATTACAAACTTTTTTCCGGTTCAGGCTGAATCGAAATATGAGCTTCGGTCAAAGCTTTCTTCAACTTCTCAAACGCTTGTTGTCTTGCATCCGACCACTCATACGGAACATTCTTCTGTAGCAATTTAGTCAAAGGTGCCGCAATCTTCAAAAATCCTTCAACAAATCTTTGGTAATTCCTCGCCAAGCCTAGGAAACTTCGGATTTTTGTCACTGACTTTGATTGCTTCCAACTCACTATGGCTTCTATCTTTTTGGGATCCACACTAATTCCATGGGCCGAGATCACATGACCTACGAAGATTACCTCCTTAATCTTTAACTCGCATTTACTCAACTTGGCATACAACTGATTCTCAAGCAAAGTCTGAAGCACTAGCCGCAAATGCTCATCATGCTCCTCCTCGGTCCTAGAGTACACTAAGATGTCATCTATGAACACTGCCACAAACCTATCCAAAAACTCGTGGAACACTCGGTTCATCATATCCATAAATGCTGCTAAAGCATTAGTCAAACCGAAAGGCATTACCAAGAACTCATAGTGCCCATAACGTGTACGGAAAGCTGTCTTCGGTATGTTCACATCTTTCACCTTCAACTGGTAGTAACCCGATCTCAAATCAATCTTCGAAAACACTGAAGCACCTCTCAACTAATCAAGCAAATCATCTATCTGAGGCAAAGGGTACTTGTTTTTCAATGTTACCTTGTTCAACTGCTTATAGTCTATACGCATCCTCATATTGTCGTCCGTTTTCTTCGCAAACAAGACCGGAGCACCCCACGGAGAAATACTAGGCCTAATGAAACCTCTATATAACAGTTCCTGAAGCTGTGTCTTCAATTCTTTCAAATCTTTCAATGTCATTCTATACGGAGCAAAAGACACGAGGGAAGAATCGGAATACGTCTCAATAGAAAACTCAACTTCCCTATCTGGAGGCAAACCCGACAACTCTTCCGGAAAAACACTAAGGAAATCACAAACATTTCTGATGTCTTGCAGCCTAACCTCACTCATATTCGGATTCATCACATAAGCCAAGTACGCCTGACAACCCGAATCCATCAATCTCTGAGCTTATAAAGCAGATACAACATTGGATAAGAACTTAATGTTCTCGCCCACCACTACAACTTCAAAATCATCTGTAAGCCTCAATGAGACTCTCTTGGTCTCAAAGTCTACCTTAGTTCTATGCTCTACGAGCCAATCCATGCCCAAAATCCCATCAAAACCATAAAACAGTAACTTCATCATGTCAACCGAAAACACATGGTCTTAAACCTTCAAATGATACCTCCTATACATCTTCCTAACTACCACGGTCTCGACGAAAGAACTAGTAACATTCAAACCTACTTCTAACCACTCATACGGTAAACCTAGAGACCTTGCATGTTCACCCAAAATATACGAATGTGTCGACCCCGAATCTATCAAAGGAAGCAAAGTCAAAGACTGTAACAAGAAATTACCTGCAATGACATCCGTGTCAATCCCAGCCTCTCGCTGCGCATACAACCAAGCCGGTCCTCCACCCTCGGGCTAAACTGCCACCACATGAGCTAAGTTCCTCTGACCATCGTTCCTCGGCTGAAGATTACCTCGACCGCACCCACAACCTCTCTGATGCTCAAAACCTTTAGCTGGAGCCGGTCCGCCCCTAGCCAGGTGTGGACAGTTATGCCTCAAATGATCTCGGGAACCACAGTTCCAACATACCCAAAAGGTATCCATACAATCGTCCTGATGGCGTCTCCCACATCTAGTGCACTCAAGAGTGTGAACAACAACCCCTTGGCCCTGGTGGCCCCGTCCATGGTTATCGCCCCTATGTCTCAAATCAGGCTGATACCTCCTATCTATGTGCCTCTTGGCATGATCTCTGTCCCAATCCGTATGTCTTTTCCCGGAATCAGACCCACTAGCACGGGTACTCGAGCTCAAGTTCTGCACAATATCCTTGGCCCTGGAGACCAAAACATCAAACTCAGTGTAGTCAGAGGCAAGCATATAAGTCTTCACATCTCTAGTCAACCCATATCGAAAACGCTCACATCGTTCCCTCTCACTGGGAACCAACTCGGGAGCATACTGGCTTAACCTCACAAACTGAACCTCATACTCAGACACCGTCTTGCTACCCTGAACCAAAGTCATAAATTCTCTCTTCTTCTCATCCTGATATCGAACTCCAAGATACTTCTTCTTAAAGGCAGTTCTGAAGAATTCCCAAGTGGCATCCGCCTCTGCCATACCCGAAGTAACGGTGGTCCACCAAGCATATGCATCTCCCTAAAGCAAGGAAACAACACAACCCAACTTACGAGTGTCTGAGCACTACATCTGACCCAAGATGCGTGTAGTACTCTCGAGCCAAGCCTCTGAACCCTCGAGAGTCAAACCACGGAACTCGACTCCACCCAAGCTACGAAGCCTCTCAAGGGGTAAACCAGTCCCCGCACCCTGAGGTGGTGCTGCAGCATGCATACCGGCTAAGGCTGTCTAAAAAGCCACGGCTATAGTCTGAATCAAATGAGTCATGTCCGCACCTGCCGGACCCTGACCCGTCTGAGCTCCATTACCCCTAACATTTGCACCGGCCTGAAGTCTATTACCTTCTCCACCCACCCCATTACCATCGGGAGCAGGAGGAACATGAGGCACATCCCCGGGTGCCTGGTCACCCGCTCTAGGTCGTCCTCTCGGTCTTACCATAACAAAGATAAAATCTAAAACATCAAACACAAGAAAACATGAGGTTAGCAAGGGCAAGGATCCAAGTTCTCAAGCTCTTTAAACCAAAACCATTTTCCAATAACAACACCTAACAATGGGAACACTCGACTAAACTCTAACCAACAACAAGAACAATTAAAGCATGCTTTCATACACCGTGCAATGGCAACCAATACGAACAATCCAACTTACCTGACTTACCTTCCTGGGATACCTCATAACCGAGGCTCTAATACCACCAAATGTAACCCTCTCGTCCTGGTCTAGCCAACAGACCGAACTGAACAGGTTACACGGGGAAAACCGAAGCGAAACCCGCTAAGGCCTCACTCCGATTAGCAACTCTAATTTGATTGTATTCGATTCTATTTAATCGGCAGAATCAAAATGGGATGTATAAACGAAAGTTCATTTATTTATCTTGTCTAAATGTTACTCTTAATCCTATGTGTGAAGACAACAGCGGAGAAGCGGACAAAGACACTAACCGAGTAGGGCATACAATATCTTAAACTTACCAATAGCTCATTTGTCAATTTTCATGCTCTCGAAGCAAAACATTTACAAAGGGGCACATACCACTTATTTAGGAAGCATACAAGCTTTAAGGACTAAAATGCAACAATTGAAAACCCTTAAAGATGTCGTTTATCCATTTTAGCTGCATGCGTTTCGAAACAAGCTTGCCCGTTCCAAAACGCGGGCTCTATTCAAAAAGGTAAAACCAAGCTATTCCGAAACGGTCCCACTTTGTTCCGGAACGAGAGCCTTCAGTGGCAAATCAAACCGAAACTGTCCTACATGGTTCCGAAACAGGAGCCTCTAGTGGCAAATCGTACCGAAACGGCACCACCTCCATTGTGATACGAGTACCCCTGGAGCTCGAACGTTCTGAAACCATATCAGGCATTTCGAAACGCCTGCACATAGTTTGGCCCGAATACATGTTTTGGAATCTCCAAACGTCCCCAAACTCGCCCCAAAACATCGCAAAGCACATAGCAACATATCATACTTTGAACATAGCATCAACATTTAAAACATGCTAGCAACAAAATGGTTTTCAAGTCCAAAGCCCACAAGAATACTTAGCTTAAACAAAGCCACATTTAAAACAAAGCATCAACATTTAAAACATGCTAGCAACATAAACAAAGCCAAAGTATAGGAGTTTGAACACCAACTCCCTCATGACAAGCCTAGCAATCCCATTGTCTAAGTGTTATTACAACTAATAAAACCATACTTTGAGCCACCCAAGAACTCCGAGAAACTCCTCCCTTGCCCACTTGCCTCCCAAAGCCACTAACGATCTGCATTGTTGGAAAAGGAGAGAGCATAAGCTTAAAGCTTAGTGAGCGGAGCTCTAAACACAACAAAAATGCAATTTAAAGCAAACATTTTAGTTTTTGCACATGTACAACCATTCCCGGTGGGACTACACATCACCGTTCACAACAACTAGTAGTTTTTCGATGGGACTACACATCATCGTACTCTTCTACTAGTCAATACCGATGAGACTACACATCATCGTAGCAACGATAACCATCACGTGAGGCTTGACACCAACAACGACTATACAATAACATTAAACGAAGAGTGAAGGCAATCTACATTTCACACAACAACACAAATAATCGCACACACCAACACTTAACGAACAAGGTGAGTTAGCAAACTTACACTTGGGTTTAGGTTAGCCTTTAAGGCTCCACCAAAACCCCCAAGAACCCACTTTGAAATCATTTTAAACTTCAAAATGTTACCACTCACCGATTAAGCCCAAACGTAAGCCGAAACACCGTTCTCAAGCCTCCGCAACACCCGGTATCGCGCCCAAAGTACCCGAATCAATCTCCTCTGTTTCAAGACAACCCAAAACAAACTATTGGGATGTTAATACACTTTTAAACCAGCAACAACCCGGAAATCTACTCCTTGCAACCAAAACACATTAATTCAAACCCAAATTTCATTCAAAACTTCACCATTTTCGTTCTAGACAAACCCCACACTGAATCCAACCATTTCAACCATCAAAACACATCCAAAATCATCTAGAAAATCCCCCAACATCAAAGGAACCACCAGCCACGTTTTCAACCCAAAACCAAGCCAAAAAGTCAACATTTTCAACCCAAAAATTTCATTTTTATACCCATTTCGGGTTTCCCACTATTAACCACCATTTTAACATTTTTAAGACACCAAAGCATGATTAAAAACACCCTTAAACATGTCATCAAAATACCCACATGAAAATCCCATAGAAATACCCATTTCTCAAACCCAACACCAAATTAAAAATGCATTTTAATGGGTTTTAAAAGAAGGTTTTCAATGAGTGCAAGCTAAATATGCAAGAACCTAAGAAAGGAAGAGATTACCTTGAAAATTCTTGCTTGGATGAGGGACTTGAGGCAATGGAATAATGGATTAGGGTTTAGGAGAGGTTTTGTGGAAAAAGGGATTTTCTTTTGGAGAAGATGGCACTTTTTCAAACTTCTTTTCTTTATTTCATTTAACTAAAAATTCTCCTCTTCAAATTTTATTAATGACATTTTGTAATTAATGGCAATTTTATAAAATCATCATTTTAAATCTAAATTTAAATCGGACTAAACCTAGATCTAAACTGATAACTCCCAGACCCTAAACCGTGGCGTTACAACGACTGCACTTTAAATAATCGGGATACCCTCGTGATTGAGATAAGTTAAAGCTTTGAAATCTTGAACTTCTGATCACATGCAAGTGATTGTAATATTCAAATGGGTTGAAGTATGGATTATGCATGTCAATCATTTCTTAATACCCAAATTGGCATAAATGCATGTTCAACCTCTCGAGTCATGTTTCGAGATAATGCGACAACGATTTATACAGATGTACAACATAGTCAGAATTAAATAGTAAACCCAAAGAATGTGCACCAATTTGAATGCATGGAAAGTAATGTATTGGTGAGATTAGTATAGTGGAATGGTCTTGGAAGCCTAGTAAATCGTCGAAAATCTTCAGCGCGACAAATCATTGACCTATCCTCTCAGGATCAGATTATGGAACTGCCCCGGAGTGTTAAACGACCAAAATGTCATTATTGGCCAAATGACCAGAACAATCTTGATATATTTGAAATCCTAGTTGATCGTATCGTATCGATTTTCAAATGCTTGGTCGGAGACATTGATTATGAGGCCCCTTTATATAGGGACAACGTTTCTGAAATCAATTTAGAATTATCAAAAGTTTAGTGTTTCATCTCTCCTTGTGAATACCAAGTATCTTTGAGAAATAAATCATTCCACTTGTGTGTTCCAAGTGCACATAAATATCCTCTCCGCTTGAACCGTAGACTGTCTCATGATCTGAATCATGACTATTAATTAACCGGAATATGCCTTTGTATTAGAACTGAAACTAAAGATTGCTTCATATCTACTGTTATAACCGATTATTATTGTTTACTACTAATTATTGTTATTAACGATTACTACCGATTACTATTGTCACTGCCTAGACCGTTACCGAGATATTTGGGATAGAGTATGAAGTTACCGTAGGTTCAGCCCTGATCAGGCTGGTAATTCCTTACCGTTTCAGGTTCCTATGCTCCGGCAAGGGTAATTCCTTACCGTACCTAAGGTATCCCCTTAGGCTGGTACCTACGCTCAATGGGCCTAGGTTAATGCCCGTTATAGTTGCAGTTTTTGGGAACTGCATACCGGATTTTGGTTGGAGGGTAGAAAGAAAATCTAAAATGAACCTTATCGCTAACATTATATAACCGTGAAATAACGTTCACCACACCGTTACTCTATACGTGTTAACTTTACACCGTTGGAACACACATTAAGCCCCTGATTTAGCTATTGTAATCCATATCTTGTCTAACTCTTCGGTCTATATGTTCCTAGTACGATACTTAGTGATTGAATAAAGAACAATTCTATTATCTTCATGTATACCGCTTCTTTGAAATATCGGATCATATTTTTGGAACCTATTATTGCCCGAAACATCATGATGATGTTATGTTTACCACATACATACATGTTACTTATAGCATTCATTGATAGTTCTGTATTACTGAGCTTTTCAAAGCTCACATTGTTTTTACCCTCACAGGTTAGTAGAAATTTATCATGTTATAATGATCGATATCAGTGTTTGAAGTTCTCTCGGCGTTGCTTGGGAGTACGGTACTGGTACAGTTAGTGGGCATATATGTCATGTATAGTTTTATGATAGTGTTTATAAAATGTTTTCTGAAATTACTGTTGTATGTTTATATGATATCCTGAAATGATATTTAAGCAGAAGTTTGTTTTACAGTTTAATAAGTGTTTTAAGGGAAAAAATGGTTTTATGTGGATTTTTACCGTGGGCCGCTCTTGTGACCCTAATGTGACTTCCTAACACCCGTGGTAACGCATAGGTGGGTCTAGGGGGTTACATCCCTCTATTTTTATGGTTATTTAAACTTTATCTCCTTGATCGTGGGCGCGGTCGTGGTTACTTCCAGTCGAGGGCTGATGCACCTAGGATAGAGGCATCGAGGAATCTTGCTCATGTTGTGGCAGTACATCCAGAGGCCGGTGGACCAGCTAGAGTCTACGCTCAGAGAGAGGTAGGGAATGACACAGATGTGATAGCATGTAATTTGAGTTATAGTCCATATCTTTGCTTTCCTTAGTCGATTCGGGTTCTACGCATTCTTACATTTTGAGTGAGCATGCAAAGAAGTTAGACATACCTGTTGAGATCTTAGATGTAGGGATGCATGTGACTAGTTCCTTCGGTGAGACAGTTGTAGTTAGACGGATGTATAGGAGGTGTCCGCTGAAGATTCAGGGTCACGTGTTTCCTGTTGATATGATGGAGCTTCCGTTCTATGGTTTTGACATTATTTTGGGTATGGATTGGTTGGTTGAGCACAGAGCTAGTGTAGATTTTGAGACAATGAGAATTTCGTTGAAGCTTTCTGATGACTACGAGGTAGTGGTTGTAGGCGAGAACATTAAGTTCTTGTCGAATGTTGTGTCAGCTTTAGAGGCTCATAGGTTGATGGATTCCGATTGTGGGGCTTATTTAGCGTATGTGATGAATCCGAATATGAGTGAGGCTAGACCGAAAGATATCATGACAGTTTGTGAGTTTCCGGATGTGTTTCCAAAAGAGTTACCAGGTTTGTCTCCTGACAGAGATGTAGAGTTTGTGATTGAGACTGTTTCAGGGTCTACTCCAGTTTCTATTGCTCCGTACCGTATTGGTCCGAAAGAGTTGAAAAGTCAGCTTCAGTAATTGTTAGACCGTGGTTTTATTAGGACTAGTAGTTCGTCTTGGGGTGCTCCCGTGTTGTTTGTGAAGAAGAAGGATGGCAATATGAGAATGTGTATCGACTACAGGCAGTTGAACCAGTTGACAGTAAAGAACAAGTATTCGTTGCCTCGTATAGATGACTTGTTTGATCTGTTAAGGGGTGCCTTAGTGTTTTCGAAGATAGATTTTAGATCAGGGTACTATTAGTTGAAGGTAAAAGAGTGTGATGTCCCGAAGACAACTTTTAGGACTAGATATGGTCACTATGAGTTCCTTGTGATGCCGTTTGGGCTCACGAATGCACCAGCAGCTTTCATGGATATGATGAATAGAGTTTTCTGAGACTATCTAGACCGATTTGTAGTTGTTTTTATAGATGACATCCTTGTGCACTCAAGATCAGAAGAAGAACATGATGAGCACTTGAGACTTGTTTTGCAGAGATTGATGAGTAATCAGTTGTATGCTAAGCTTAGTAAATGTGAGTTCTGGATTCGAGAGGTTGTGTTTCTTGGCCATATTATGTCAGCTGAAGGTATCCATGTTGATCCGACGAAGATTGAAGCCATTGTTGAGTGGAAACAACCTAAGTCAGTGACTGAGATTAGGAGTTTCCTAGGACTAGCCGGTTACTACAGGAGATTCGTTGATGGTTTCTCTAGAGTAGCTGCTCCGTTGACTAAACTGTTGCAAAAGGAGTGAAGTTTGAGTGGTCAGATGCGAGACAGAAGGCTTTTGAGAAATAGAAAGAAGCTTTGAAGAATGCTCCAGTGTTAGTACAACTCGTTTCAGGGAAGGAGTTCGTGATCTATAGTGATGCTTCCTACGTAGGTTTAGGTTGTGTTCTTATGCAAGAAAGGAGATTTGTTGCCTATGCTTCAAGACAGTTGAAGGTGCATGAGAAGAACTACCCTACGCATGATATTGAGTTAGCCGCAGTTGTGTTTGCGTTGAAGATTTGGTGTCACTGCCTGTATGGTGAGAAGTGCACGGTTTACACTGATCATAAAAGTTTGAAGTATCTGATGACTTAGAGAGAGTTGAACTTGAGACAGAGAAGATGGCTTGAGCTGTTGAAAGGCTATGATTTGACTATTGAGTACCATCCGGGTAAGGCAAATGTAGTAGCCGATGCGTTGAGCAGAAAAGTTGCAGTTGAGTTGCGAGCTATGTTTGCTAGACTGAGTGTATCAGGGGATGGTGGTTTGATTACCTAGTTGCAAGTGAAGCCTTCTTTGATTCAGATGATCAGAGAGAAACAATTGCAAGATGTGTCTTTAGTTTCTCATGTTCAGGACATAGCCGAAGGTAGACCGACCGAGTATAGCTTCAGTGATGAGAATGTGTTGTGTTTCAGAGACAGAGTTGTAGTACCTGAAGATGTTGAGTTAAGACGTATGATTCTGAGTGAGGCACATTCGAGTCCTTTTTCGATGCATCCGGGCAGCACTAAGATGTACCGAGATATGAAGAGTGACTATTTCTGGGTTGGTTTGAAGAAGAATGTAGCCGAGTATGTGAGTCGTTGCATGGTTTGTCAGAGAGTGAAGGCAGAAAATCAGGTTCCTTCAGGTTTGTTACAGCCTTTAAAGATTCCGGAATGGAAATGGGAGAGAATCACTATGGACTTTGTGTCAGGGTTGCCGTTGTCTCCTTCGAAGAAGAATTCTGTTTGGGTGATAGTTGATAGGTTCACTAAGTGTGCCCATTTCTTAGCAGTGAACATTACGGATTCTTTAGACAAGTTGGCAAGTTTGTACATTCGCGAGATTGTGAGACTTCATGGAGTTCCGAAGTCTATTGTGTCAGAAAGAGATCTGAGATTCACTTTGAGGTTCTGGGGTTGTTTGCATAGTGCCCTAGGTAGCTGTTTGCATTTCAGTACTTCGTATCATTCGCAGTTAGATGTTCAGTCAGAGCGAGTGATACAGATTTTAGAGGATATGCTCTGTTGTTGTGTGATTGACTTCCAAGGTTCTTGGGAGAAGCATTTGCCCTTAGTTGAGTTTGCTTACAACAACACTTACTAGGCTAGTATACGATGGCTTCTTATGAGGCTTTGTATGGTAGGCGGTGTAGGACTTCGATCTGTTGGGCTGAAACGGGTCAAAAATTATTACCTATGCCAGATTTTCTTAAGGGAACTACTGAAAAAGTGAAGTTGATTTGTGACCATTTGAAAGCAGCTTTCGATCGTCAGAAATCTTACACGGATTTGAAGAGAAAATAGATTGAGTTCTCAATGGGTGAGAAAGTGTTTCTGAAAGTATCTCCGTGGAAGAAGGTAATGCGTTTTGGCCGGAAAGGCAAGTTGAGTCCGAGGTTTATCGGTCTGTATGAGATAGTTGAGCGGATTGGGCCAGTAGCTTACCGTTTGAGATTGCCTTCAGAGTTAGAGAAGATCCATGATGTTTTCTATGTGTCGATGCTTAGGAGATATAGATCAGATTCGTCTCATATTATGCCCGTTGAGGAGATAGAGTTGAATCCGGACTTGTCTTACAATGAAAAACCAGTTGAGATACTTGCTTCTGATAGTAAGGTGTTGCGTGGTAAGACCATATGGTTGGTCAAGGTGTTGTGCAGACATAGAGGTGTGGAAGAGGCCACGTGGGAGAGGAAAGTTGATATGCTTGAGCAATTTCCGTACTTGTTTCCGTCAGGTAATTTCGGGGACGAAACTCCTTAAGTGGGGGAGAGTTGTAACACTCGAGTTTGGGGTCGGGTGAATTTAAAATAATAAAATATTATTTTGGGGCTCGGGTTTTCAAAACAAATATTTTATGTTGGACTTGTTTTGATTTTAAAGCCCAATTCCTTGGATTTTAGATATTTGAGATAGCCATCTCATTAATGGAAAAAGTGTAAATAAGTGGTCTTGCAAAATAAAAATCCCATTTATTTTAAAATAGCCTTTTTCACCATCTTCTTCCCCCCTTCATTTCATTTTCAACGACAACTCTTCCTCTACCTCAAAGGTTACTATTCCATCATCTCTCTTGCTCATTGTTGGAGATTTTTCGAAGGTAAAACCATTCTTGACTTGTCCTCCCTTCCCTCTACAAGTTGGTACCATTTTCTTCATAAAGCTCATGGTTTTTGTAGTTTGAGGTTTTGAGTTTTTAGATTAAAAATGTCATCTTTATTGTCTTTAACTTAAGCTATTGATTTATTAATGTTACATGAGTTGTTTACTATCTAAAAGGTCCAACATATTCGATTTTTACAAAGTTTTATGGTGATTCCCGAAATTGGGTTTTAGAGAGGTTTTATAGAGTTAAATGTTGAGTTTTGGGGGTGTTTTGTGTGAGAGTTTGTTGGTTGATGGTTAGGCTATGTATAAGGGTTGTTTTGGAAGCTTTTGGGAGTAATTTAAGAGTTGGAATCATCGGTTTTGGACTATGCTTTAGGGCTGCTCGGGAATGAAGGTTTTGGAGTTGTCTTTAGCTTGAAATCTTGTATTTTGTGCTTGGTTTGTGTTCCGGGTTGGCTACATTAATTTGTGAACTGATTTAAGGTTATTTTGATTGTGTTGGGGTGCTTAGAAGCAAGGATTTGTGTTGGTGAAGCTTCAGGATCGAATCTGGAACCGTTGGGAGTTTGATCGGCTTGTGTTGTTGAGCTTGGAATAGTCGGTGAGTGGTTAAATGTTTTTAAATGGTGTTCAAGTGTTGGTTCAAGCATGTGGACTAGGTTGGGCTTGGTAGACCCACCTAGAGTTGGGATTAGATTGGTAGTCTAATCCCAAGCTTTAATTAGAGACTTTAGTTGAACTTTAATTGTTGAGTATGCCTCGTGTTTAATTGTGATTATGGTGGTTATGTATATTGTGTTATACATGATGTATTGAGGCATGTTGTTGATGCGTTGTTATATGCATGTGGTTTGTGCATGACGGTAAGTCATGATGAGTACGTGCTAAGCACGGAAGTTGATATGAAATGGTGTTGTGAGAGGTTATAACTTGTGTGATTATTGGCACTAGTATGCTTGGGTACAATGATCGATCATTAGGATGTTTAGTGTGCACACGAGAGTGAAAATGCGTGCGTGGTCTTGATGATGGTAGTCATCAAGATGGAGTACGGGTTCGCTTGGAAATCTTCATATATATGTTAGTCGGTGATGAGTGTAATCCCATCGACGGGGCGTGAGGATGAGTGGAATCCCCTCTGTGTGGAACGGTGATGAGTGTAATCCCACCGTAAGGTAATGGTTGTGTTCGATGTGAGTTCCAACGGTTATCCGCGTATTCGAGTCATAGCTAGGTGTCAATATGGATTGATATATGTGTTGCCAATACGGTTTATGGAATGTGTTTGATGTATACATTGATATATGTATTTCCATGTGTTAAGCTTATGAGTTGTTGAGCATGGCATGATGAAGATATTTATGTTCATGCATCATTTATATTTTGGCTCATGTGGTTTGAAGGTAAGATCATGCATTCTACCTTGGTTGTGTGCTCATGCTTGGACCCTACATTGTCGAGGTTTGTTTTATGAGCTTACCCTCACTAAGCTTTATGCTTATGCTCGCTTTTGTTTGACAATGCAGATCCATTGTTCGTGGGTTGCTCGTGCAAGGAGAGGGCCTCCAAGTGTGCTAGTTTGGCTTTTGAGTTTAACAAGTATGGATTTTTATGTTATGAGAATGTAATAGTCAAGCAATGGGATTTGAGCTTTTGATGTATGTTGATGTTTGGTTTTAGGAGCATGTTTAGACTCCTTGTTTTGTGGATGATATGTTTAAGGTTGCTTGCCTAGTATGTTGGCCTTGTGCCTTTTATGGATGCTTAAGTGAATGCTCTTATGTATGTTTGTCTAAAGCATGTATCTTGAATGCTATGAATGTTCTTATGTTGAATGTTGATCCCTTGAATGTATGGCTTTTATCTGTATGTTTGGGTTGAACATGCTTGTTATAGGGTGCCTTGCACCTAGAGTTGTTGTGTGTTTGGTTGTGGAAGGTTTTAGGTTGTGTTTGAGGCAGCCTTGTGCCAAAAACCAGCTAAAACATGTTTGTTTGCAGCAGGTGTATCGAAACTGTTGGTCCCGTTTCGATACGGCCTCTTGTTTCAGGCCAGGCGTTTCGGTACGCAAGGGGGTCATTTCGATACGTTTTTGCCACTGGAAATCTGAGATTTTGACGATAAATTGAAGTATCGAAACGGGCCTTGGCGTTTCGGAACGGTCTTCGTATCGTTGACCACGAGAAGTTGACCGCTGAGGGCGTTTCGGAACGGTTGACCAACGTTTCGATACGTTGACTTTGGCCAGTTGACCTAGTCAAGGCGTTCCAATACACTCCTTGGGTGTTTCGAAACGGCCTGTAGTTTAAGTTAAAAATGGGATGTTTGGTTGTTTGCCTCGTTTGTTTCTTCCGTTGTTGCCTTTCTCACATAGGACTTAATAATTCATCTAAATAAGATAAAATGTAATGAAAAGTTTTCTCGGGTTGTTAACCGGAGTGAATCCTTAACGAGTTTTGCCCCGGTTATCCCCGTGTGACCCGCTCGGACCGGTCAAGCGTCCGGACCGGGACGAGGGGGTTACAAACCAAATGTGATTATACCAATTTTATTTAACAACCAAGTTAGTTTTTTCGTTTTTTAACGGTTGGTGGCCTGATTGGAACCAATTAAATAGTTTAGTGGTATATTTGACAAAATTGAAAATATAGTGGTCATATTGACACTGGCCTCATAATTAGGTGGTCATTTGTGTATTTTACCCTTAGATTTAATTCTATATTCTAACGGTTATCAACTTTAGTTGAGGATTTATTAGATTGTTAGAAGAGAGTGCTAAAAAGTTGTTAGAAATAACAACCATAAATTTAAAAAATAGTCATTATAAACAGTAAAATTGATCCTCGTTTCATTTAAAAATAAAAGCTAAATTTAGAACCAATTTAAAAGTCATATATATTTTTAAAGGTCACTCGACTATTTTTTTTTTTGAAAGGGAGAGATTTTTATTCAAGAATGTAGAAGTCTACATGATTCTCGCCTCATTAAAAAACCTCCCTAATCCTAATATGAAGTAAAAAGAGTGCTAAGAATTCATGTTTACAAACTCACTCTAGTCTTTCAGAGACCATTAACTCTTGTTCTTTCTACCCTTTACAGAGGTACATCCATACCAGCACAAAATAACACCTTCAAAAAGCAACGTTTTGTTTTGAAGCCATTCAGCAACGTAGCACTAATGCACAACCGAGACAGAACACATGCCACACCCCATCAAGGAATTCGTCGCAGAGCTAATTTCAGCTTACCCCTATCCCAGCTTGAGGTTCGAATTGCATTCTCCCTTCTGTCAACTCCTTTCTTACTAATAATCAGCCTAAACAATTGCCTCCTTTGGCTCTTGTTAGAGATCAGAACAACATTTTTGTCTACTATAAGCTAGAGCTGCTCTAAACGAAATGCTGCCAACTGTTGTGGTCTCGAATTTGAGCCCAACGAGAACACTATTACCTGGGGGCCGTCTCCCTATTACGCTCCAGAAGAACACTCCAAAACCACGACTTGACTCAATCTGCACTTCCATTCTTCACTAATCTCATTGTAGTAACCGCAACTTGCTTCTCGCACCAACCTGAAAGGCAAGCACTCAAGACCTGGGGACCACATAGACAAAGACCACCCGTCGAACAAAGGAAAGGAAAAACAACTTCTTTTTTTTCGAAATGAAATCCTTACTCCTGCAGCCAGCAGGGGTTAAACACAATCACGCAAAGAAACATGACCCACATGAACTACCTGCCAAAAATAATCAGTGGTGAGTTTCTGTCAATTCCTTTTTTTTGCTAAGGAGTCAGCCACAGCGTTATTTTCTCTCGGGATCAGGATTATGTCCCACGTCAGGTTGGAACCTTCCTTTAAACACTTTTCAATTAGGTCTTTAAAGGTTATCGGGCAAAGGGATGGTTGACGAATCCAACTAACTGCAATAGAGCTATCGCATTCGACCAACAGCTTCTTGGAATGAAGATCAATGCAGCTTTGAAACAGTTTTAGAGCTTCCAGTATTGCTAGAATTTCGGCAGTAGTGACATCGGTAATACCTGCTGCTTTGGAGAAGGTAATCAATGAGTTTGAAGCTTCATCCCTCAGAATGCCGCCAATACCAGCACGACCATAGATTTTGATCACAGCACCATCAGTATTGAATTTAAGAAACCCTGCTATAGGGGGGATCCAAAAAGACTGTTTTATCATCTGCTTAGGATGTTTGAAGTAAGTGAATTTTCCAGCATCCATGGAAATATCATTGAAGGATATAATAACTTTTGGCCACTTTGCCTTACACCAAAGGCAAAGACAATGAATGAAGAGCTCAAAAATACTGTCCGACGATGAGTCTTTTTCATTGAACACGGTGTCATTTCGAAATAACCAACAAGACCAAAGAATACAGAAAAAACTCATGAACCATACCTCAGGTAGGAGACCTTTCGGGACCAGATTTTGCCAGAGAAGAAAGAAACTTTTGACTGTTCCCAGGCAAACCAGACGAATCCTCCAGATGCTGCACCATTTCTGCCAGATTAACCAAACTGAGGGGCAATGACAAAGAATGTGGTCGACTGATTCCGGAAACCGCTTGAACAAAGAGCATAGAATTGAGTTTTGATGTAGACAATTTCGTTTTTGAAGTTCCACTTTTGTATGGATTCGACCATGGAAAACTTTCCAGCAAAATGCTTCTACTTTAGAGGTACTAATCCAGACCAAATTAGCTTCCAATTAACAGGCTGATCTGCGGTTGAGGGGACGGATGCCTCGTGAAAAGATTTTACAGTGTAGGTGCTACTAGTGTTTGGAATCCACTTTATACTATCACTGAGATCTTGGGTAATTTTGACTTGAACCAAAATGTTATTGAGTGCTAACCATTGATCATTTTCCCAATCGAAAGTTTCCCTGCGTAATTTTAATTGCCATGTCCAAGCACCATCGATGTGTACACCATGTTCTGCTACAGTTCCGGTCTTGTTTAAGGCCAGCGCAAAAATCCTGGGAAACTCGATACAGAGGGGAGAGTTGCCAAGCCAAGTGTCGCTCCAAAACAGGATCCTTTTGCCATCTCCAACAAAGAGTCTTACATTATCATAGAATACTCTTTCAACCTTGACAAAATTATTAACGATGCTCCTCCATATCCAAGACTTATTCCAAGGTTTAACATTCTTTGGAAAAATCGATTTGGAATTACCTTCATACCTAGCCACAATGATACGTCGCCATAAGCTTTTCGGTTCTACTCCATATCTCCAAATCCATTTTAACAGGAGACCTTGATTCTTTATAATAGGATCGAATAAACCGAGACCACAATATTTCGGGGTACACAGATATTCCCATTTAAACTAGTGAATTGCTCTACAGTCTAAAGACTCCCACAAGAAGCTTGCAAACATACGAGTGAGTTTATTGCTGATTTTCTTCGGCATGGGGAATATGGACATGTAATAAATCAAGAGATTCGACAGGATAGACTTTACAAGCGTAATCCGACCCCCGAAAGATAACAATTTCGCTTTCCACCCTGTTAGCTCAGTCTTCACTCTTTCCATAATGGGGGACCATATATGGGCATCATTTTTGCTTTGACCAAGGGGTAGTCCCAAGTACATCGAAGGCAAGGATTATGATTTGCATTTTATTAGGGAAGCCCAATGCTTTACAACCTGATCGTGTACGTCAATGCCTATTAACTTTGATTGTTGCAGATTTAGGCTCAATCCGGAGGCAATTTCGAAGCCCTTTAACAAGCGTACGATATTTCGTATGCCATTTTCATTAGCCACGCTGAAAATGATTAAGTCGTCGGCAAATTGGATATGCGAAATAGCATCTATGCTGTCACCAATGTGTATGCCGGAGAAGAGCCCCAATCTTTCAGCCTTGGATAGCAGTGCACTAAGTGCTTCCGCAACAATGTTGAACAGCAGTGGAGACAAGGGGCAGCCATGCCGAAGTCCTCTTTTTAAATGGAAAGCTTTTGTTGGTGACTCGTTGACTAGAATTGAAATAGTGGTCGTGGATATACAAGATTTTATCCAGTCACACCAAACAGATCCGAATCCCATTTGCTTCAAGATGAAAATTAAGAAGTCCCAGTCAACGGAGTCATAGGCCTTACGAAAGTCAGCTTTAAAAATTACTCCCTCGAGACCTCGCTTTTTAGTGTAGTCAATGATCTAGTTGGAAATTAACGAGCAATCCAAAATTTGTTTGCCTGGGCAAAAAGCAAATTGCTGGTCTCCGATAACCTCTTTAGATACTCTACTCAACCGAAAAGCTAAAACCTTTGCTATCAGCTTATAAACACAACCCACCAAACTGATTGGACGGTAACCTTCCATTGTAGATGGATCAGGCTTTTTCGGAATTAACACTATAAAGGAATGGTTGTATGAGAAATCGGTAAGCTTACCCCCATGCAACTTCTGGAAAAAACTTAGCACATCCTCTTTTATATTCTGCCAAAATTTCTTTAGGAATCCGATGTTAAATCTGTCGGGTCCCGGAGCTTTTGAACTGTCCATAGCTGCAAGGGCTTGCTCAATCTCGCTAGAAGAGAAAGGGGACTCCAATAGCGCTGCTGACTCGGATTTTAGAGATCTTAGGCAGCAGTCAAGTTTCCCAAATGGAGCTGTATTGCACTTGTTATAAAATTCCTTGAAGTATTTTTTAATAGCATTTTTTACCTCCGAAGGATTTGTTTCTCTTCTTCCACCCACATTCAGAGAGCCCATATAGTTTTTCCTTCTTCTTGCTGATGCAACAATATGAAAGAACTTGGTATTTCTATTGCCAAAGGAGACCCACTTCATTCTGGATTTCTGGATCCACTCGCGCTCTTCTTTCCTCGCACACTTCCATAGTCTTGTTATTGTTTCTTTTAACTCTGTTATCGTTTGAGAATTGGCGGAACCACTACTAATCTCCAGCTCCAACTTGTGGCATTTAAGCTCTAGGGCTTTTAATGTTTCATTGCTGTCATTGGACCTTTTAAGAAGCCATTTCTTTGTTTCAGCCTTACACTCACGAAGCACCAACGATATCCCTCGCCCCTTGTTCTGGTCGCAAGAATTTTTCAGCAGATTCATCAACTCAATTTCATCCGCCCAATGAACAAACTATTTAAATGGTTTAGGCCCCCAATCCTTGACACAAATTGATAGGGAGATTGAGTTGTGATCCGAGATTCCTCTGGGAAGGATGTTTTGCATAATACCTGGCCACCAACTCACGATATCTGTGGAGATTAGGAATCAATCAAGCCTGCAAAAACTGGGATTCTCTCTCAAATTAGACCATGTAAACCATCCACCCGTCGGGGGTAAATCAATGAGGCCTAATTTGTCGATGAAGTTAGAGAAGATTCGTATGTCTTTCCTTTTCAGCTTTGGCCCTGATTTTTCTTCAGCCTCCCTGATGATATTAAAATCACCCCCTATGATAACTGGTAAATTAATTTGTTCAGTGGCTTTAATGATTTCCTCCAGCACCTCCATTCTTGGTTCACTATCATTAGGAAGATACACATTGATGAGAAAACAACTGGAATTACTTCCCTCGAATTAACCGATGACGCCAATGAAACACTCTTTAACTATAACCTGAGAAATAGATATGGATTCTGAGTCCCACAGGGTCATAATTCCACCCAAACAACCATTTGAAGGTGATTGAATTACTCGAAGGGGATTTGATTTTCCGCAGATTATATCTTTGACGAAGCCGTCCAACTTCATCAATTTTGTTTCTTGGATAAAGATAACCCGAGCATGAGTGGAATTTATAATCTTTCTAACTGCCATTTTTTTCTCAAATTTTTCGAGCCCCCTGATATTCCACGATAGAACAAGACACCCTGAATTCATGGGATATATGGCTAGTACTCGATAATACCTGAGAATCTATTGATGCCCTGCTTCCCCTTTTCCAGCTTCTGGAATTAACCACGATAACCTCTTCTATACTTCTTTGTCGCTTTCTTTAAAGCCCAGGTCGGCAATTTTGCACACTTTCAAAGTGAGTTCTTCCTCTGATACGGAAGGATCATTATTGAGGTAGGTAGATTGGGGGAATTGTTCGGGATTGACTTGGGGAGGTTTATCAGCTTTTTGCCGCAAGTTTTTTTGAGGTGGGAATTTGGTGAGACTTTTCAGCGTTTTCAGGTATTTGGGCTTAATGGTGAATAGGCCGGTTGTGTTGTCTAATGTAGGTACCACCAGCCCACTAAAATCTGAGGTTTCTTTAGAGGTTTCATGGGTGGACAGGATTGGGACCTCAATAAGGCCCGATGTATTATATCTCCACGTCACCGAGGCCTGGTCCACATGATCTGGGGTTAGACATGGGGTGCAGAGGGATTAGTTGGGGGGACATTTGGTAATGCAACAGGAGGTGTCAGGGAATGTTCAGTAGTTCCCACTATCTCCCTAATTATACAGATACCATACTCCACAAGCAAGCCGAAGAAACTCTCATACCGACATTGACAGTTGCGACAAAGTCGATCTTCTGACCTGTGATGGTAAAAACAACGTGAGCTTCGAAATGCTCAGTAATACAAACTACCAAGAGATGCTAAAAGCACAAAAAGGTATATGGCAAGCTTTACATTGTCATGAAGAACTGAGCAGCAGTAAGCTCAAATTACGATATGAGATTTTAGAAGAGCATTATACCAGAAGGTAACGGAGTTGTTCTTTATTTGATCACCCGAACCTTAAAAGATGAGTCTAAAGCCGGATATTTAAAGAGATTCAGATTTCAAAAGTTGAATCAAGGAGTTCACAGTGGTTCGTTAAGCGCAAATTGTAAGTTTACGGGGAGTCCGACCTTGATATATTAATTTAGTAAGGTATTTTCTGAAGAGGACATAAAGTTTTATTAATTTACTTAACTACCCTCCAACCGAACTCCAAAATACAATTCCCCCTGAGTTGCATACAGAAGGTCTTACCCTAGGCCTGAGGCGTAGGAGCCTACCTAATGGAATGCTTTAGGTCCAGAAAGACTTACCCTAACCTATGTTTGATTTTGATATAATTAAATCCTTGAGGATTATTTTGTAAAACTTAAAATTAGTTTTTAAGTCCCTTAATAAGTTTTTAAAACACCAACACTTTGAAACTGATTTATAAAACTCAAACTCAAAATATTTTCTAAGTGTTCCAAGGCAAAACCATCCAAAAACGTCCAGGCGTATCAATACAGCACTCAACGTATCGATACCATTTTACCAAACTTGGTCACTGCCGGAACCTGTATCGATACCCCAAACCCTCGTATCGATACAGCCCTGTGTTAAAGTTCAAAGATTTTGAATACGGTACCGATACGGCTAACCCCCGTATCGATACGGGCTTTGTAATTTTTTTAATATAAGTCGGTTTAAAAAATATGACCGTTGGTGTCAGTTGGTTGGTAACCAAACTTTAAAAGTTCGTTGACCCGTATCGATATGCCAAACCCCCGTACCGATACGGAGTTGGACAGTGAGCTAAGTTCAGAAAATAGTATCGATACGGCCCTTGCCGTTTCGATACCCAGTACCGATACGCTTACGCGCGTATCGATACCCCTGTATTAAATGCACACAACGGCTCTTTCTTTTCTGAGACAGGTACCGATACCCCTTCCCGCGTACCGATACCGGTAGCTACAGAAGTGCATTTATGGTGGTAAGAGAGGGTTCCAACGGCTCTAATTAAGTCCCCAACCACCCAAACGGCTAGAAATCAATGAAGAGGTATAAAAGACACATCAAAAAGCTACAGCAACAACTATTGAACTTCAAGCAAACACTTATTCATCAAATCCAAGCAATTGTGCCAAATTTCATATTTGTCTAGAAATCCCAATTTGTGTTCTTCATTCATACTTTGTAAAATTGGGTTGAGTGCTTGTATTGGGGGTATCATTTGTATTGAGAGATACCTAATTAGCCTACAAATTTCTTTGTTCTCTTGTGTGAGGGTTGGGTTGATTTTTGGGTAGAAAAATCAACCCGAAATTGTAAAGGGTTGCCTCCTTGTCCTAGAAAAGGGGAAGATCAATTTAGTGAAATTGTTGCAAATCCTTAGTGAGACTAAGGTAGTGGATGTAGAGTTCATTTGGAACTTGAACCACTCTAAATCCCTTGTTCATCATTTTTAATTTGCCAATTTTCACTCACAATCCTTTAAATTCCAATTCACCCCCCTCTTGGTAATTATCGATCTTTCGATCCACTCAACAATTGGTATCAGAGCTTAACTCTTTGAGGACTAACAACCACAAGAGGAGATCCTTGGAAGAGTGTGATCATCAAAATATCAAGAGATGGCTTCAACCTCCGGTTCCGGCATGTACGAGTCACAATCAACCACCAAGCCTCCTTTCTTCAATGGTGACAACTATTCTTTTTGGAAGAATAAAATGAGGCTATTCATCAAGTCTAGTAACTATCTTGTGTGGGATGTCATTGAGGATGGGCCATACATTCCATTGAAGCAAGATGGTGAAGGCAAGATGGTGTTGAAGAAGAAAGCCGAAATGAGTGAAGAGGAGAGGAAGAAGATTCAAGTCAACGATAAAGCTCTCCACATGCTTTTTTGTGCTTTTGGTCCGGACATCTACTCAAAGGTCTCATCCATTGAAAGTGCCAAAGAAGTGTGGGACACTCTTGAGACCACTTTTGAAGGCACCAATGATGTCAAAGAAACTAAGATTGGACTTCTCGATCTTAGTTATGAAAACTTCAAGATGGAGCCCGATGAGACGGTGTCAAAAATGTTTGATCGATTCTCCACAATTGTCAACGGTCTAAAGGGATATGGAGAGATCATACCGGAAGACAAGCTTGTCTGGAAGCTACTCTATTCACTTCCCGAGTCTTGGGATGGGAAGAGAACCGCTATCATCGAAGCAAAGAACTTGAAGACACTAAAGCTTGATGAGCTTGTGGGTTCTCTCCTTACTCATGAGATCATGAAGCAAGGAAGGGAAGATGAGAAAAAGAAAGAAGAGAAAAGAGTAGAGAAGCTTGAGGTTGAGAAGAAGAAGAAGATGGGTATAGCTCTCAAGGCTAAAGCTTCACAACTTGATGAGAGCTCATCTAGTGATGAGGATGAACTTGAAGAATTGGCTATGATAGCCAAACGGTTCTCACGCTTCATGAGGTCCAACCGGGGTAGAAAAATCCAAAGAAAGATGGACTTCAAAGGGAAGAACAAAGAAGAAGGAAAGGATCCCATCATTTGCTATGAGTGCAAACAACCCGGCCACATCCGTTCGGAGTGCCCTCAACTCAAGAAGAAGGGCTTTGAGAAGAAGAAGAAACTCAAAGCCAAGCTTGCTACTTGGAGTGATGAGGAGTCATCGGAGGATGACGAACAAGAAGTGGCTAATCTTTGTCTCATGGCACTTGAGGAAGATTCCTCCTTGGTAACCTCTAACTCATCTACTTTAGATTTTTCATATGAAGAGTTAAATGATGCATATGATGAGTTACAAGAGGTATATGATGAATTAGTTGAGAAGTTTAAAGAGTCGGTCATTAAAAACAAGAAAATCATTTTAGAGCTAAATGAGAAAAATGACTCACTCACTCAAGCTAATTCTAAATTTGATAAAAAGATTTTAGGATTAAAAGATGAACTTAAATTTTTTCAAGATGAAAATGTTGATCTTAATAATCTTTTGTCTCAATGCAATAGTGAACACCAAAAGGTGTTAGGTGAGCTAAATGAGCTCAAAAAGTCCTTAAAAAATGTTGGTAGTGTCAAGCATGAAGTAGGAGAATCCTCTAGAACACACCAACCTAAGAAAAAGACTAATTACTACAAACAAGGTAGCTACCCTAGACATAGTAGAGCTAAAAGAATTAGAAGTGTATGGGTTCCTAAGGAACTTGTAAAATCTAATAATATTATTGCTATGTCATCTTGGATTCCTAAGGGAACCAAGGTTTTGGGAGCTAACACTCATGGACCCAAAATGATTTGGGTACCAAAAACCAAGGTTTAATATCTTTGTTTGTAGGGGGAGCATTGCTTCAAGGCCAAAGCACAAAGTCAAAACTCATGGTACCTTGATAGTGGATGCTCGAGACACATGACCGGAGACAAGAGTCGATTCATGGATTTAAAGCCAAAAAGTGGAGGAGGAGTAACATTTGGTGACAACTCCAAAGGCCACATTAAAGGTATTGGCTCCATAGGTAATCACTCTACCATTCTCATTGAAAATGTCTTATATGTCGATGGTCTTAAACACAATTTATTGAGCATAAGTCAATTATGTGATAAAGGATTTAATGTTCTTTTTGATAAAAATGGATGCAAAATTGTAGACATTAAATCTAATAGTATTATGCTCATGGGTCATCGCATAGGAAACACATACATGGTGCATTTAGATAACATTCATACATCTCATGCATGCTTAGTTGCTCAAAATGAAAATGATGCATGGTTGTGGCATATGAAGCTAGGACATGCTAGCATTAGTGTTTTGGAAAAACTAGTCTCTCTAAATCTAGTTAGAGGTTTGCCCAAAATAAAATTTTCAAATGATAAAATTTGTGATGCATGCTCAAAGGGTAAACAACATAGGTCTTCCTTTAAATCCATTAATGATGCTTCTACTAGTAGATGCTTACAACTAATTCACATGGATTTGTTTGGGCCAATTAGGACTATGAGCTTGGGTGGTAAATCGTATGCTTTTGTGCTAGTTGATGATTTTTCTAGATTTACTTGGGTTCTCTTTTTAAGTACTAAAGATGAGGCTTTGGAAAAATTCATCACATTTTCAAAATTAACCCAAAATGATCTTGAACTTAGAATTTCACATATTAGAAGTGATCATGGAACCGAGTTTCAAAATTTAGGGTTTGAAGAATTTTTGAATGAAAATGGTATTAGCCATAATTTTTCGGCTCCTCGAACTCCTCAACAAAATAGGGTAGTTGAGAGGAAAAATAGAACTTTACAAGAAATGGCTAGAACTATGCTTTGTGAAAACAATTTACCTAAATATTTTTTGGCGGAAGCCACAAACACCGCTTGTTATATTGTAAATCGAGTTATGATTAGGCCAATTTTAAAGAAAACACCTTATGAGATTTTAAAATCTAAAAAGCCTAACATTAGCTATTTTCACCCTTTTGGGTGCAAGTGTTTTGTTTTAAATAATGGAAAAGATAACTTAGGTAAATTTGATGCAAAAAGTGATGAAGCTATTTTTATAGGTTACTCTTTAACCTCTAAAGCCTATCGAGTATTTAACAAAAGAACTTTAGTAGTAGAAGAATCTATTCATGTTGTATTCGATGATAACCTCCTTCCTAGGAAGGATTCTTGTGATGATGATGATGTAGGAATCATAAATACCTTTGATGGAGGTCAAACTTCAAAGGAGGATGAGATTCCAACAAAAGAAGAAGACACACAAGAACCACCTCTTGAAGCCTTGAAGGACTTGGCTATTGAGGAAAAGGAAGTGAGCTACCCAAGGGAGTTGAACTATGTCAAAGATGGTGAAATCTTGGGTGATCCATCCAAGGGGGTAACCACTCGTTCTTCTCTTAGATTAATGAACCATGTTGCATTTATCTCATGCATAGAGCCTAAAAATATAAAAGAAGCATTGAAAGATGACTTTTGGATTATGGCTATGCAAGAAGAGCTAAATCAATTTGAGAGAAGTAATGTATGGACATTAGTTGATAGGCCTAGTAATCAATCTACAATAGGAACTAAATGGGTCTTTAGGAACAAACTAGATGAGAGTGGTAACATTGTGAGAAATAAAGCTAGACTTGTAGCACAAGGTTACACTCAAGAAGAGGGAATAGATTTTGATGAAACCTATGCACCCGTAGCTAGAATGGAAGCCATTAGGATGTTGCTTGCATATGCATGTTATCATAATTTCAAGCTTTTTCAAATGGATGTTAAAAGCGCAGTTTTAAATGGTTTTATAAATGAAGAAGTGTATGTGGAACAACTACCGGGTTTTGAAGATTCAAAATTTCCAAATCATGTTTTCAAACTTACCAAAGCTCTTTATGGTTTAAAACAAGCTCCTAGAGCTTGGTATGAAAGGCTTTCAAATTTTTTGATTGAAAAAGGATTTGAAAAAGGTAAGGTGGACACTACACTCTTTATAAAAATGTATAAAAATGACATCTTAGTAGTTCAAATTTATGTTGATGATATTATTTTTGGTTCTACTAATGAATGTCATTGTCAAGAGTTTGCTAAGTTAATGCAAGGTGAATTTGAGATGAGCATGATGGGGGAGCTCTCAATCTTTTTGGGACTCCAAATCAAGCAAAAGAAGGATGGCACCTTCATCAACCAAGCAAAATACATAAAGGATATGCTCAAGAAGTTTGGCTTGGAGAATGCAAAGCCTCAAGCCACTCCTATGAGCTCATCTACAAAGCTTGACAAAGATGAAGGAGGTAAGTGTGTTGACTCTAAGCTTTATCGTTCTATGATTGGTTCATTGCTTTACCTTACCGCAAGTAGACCAGATATCTTGTTTAGTGTTTGCTTGTGTGCTAGGTTTCAAGCTAGTCCTAGAGAGTCTCACCTTATAGCCGTTAAGAGAATCTTTAGATACCTTAGAGACACTCCTTGTTTAGGCCTTTGGTATCCTAGAGACTCTACCTTCAACCTTCATGCTTACTCGGATGCGGATTATGGGGGTTGCAAAATTGATAGGAAAAGTACTTCGGGAACTTGCCAATTCTTAGGTAGTATGCTCATATCTTGGTTCTCTAAGAAACAAAATAGTGTAGCCTTATCTACCACCGAAGCCGAGTACATATCCTTAGGGAGTTGTTGTGCTCAAGTCCTTTGGATGAAGCAACAACTCTTAGATTATGGTATTAAAGTTGAAACCATACCCCTAAAATGTGACAACACTAGTGCTATTTGTTTAACAAAAAATCCCATCCAACACTCTAGAACCAAACATATAGAAATAAGGCATCATTTCATTAGAGATCATGTCCTTAAGGAAGATGTGGTTATAGAGTATGTAGACACCTTGAATCAATTAGCGGACATTTTTACAAAACCCTTAGACAAAGAGCGTTTTTGGTCCCTTAGGAGAGAGTTAGGTCTAGCTAGCCTATCTTGATCTTTTTGGACCTATTTTATGCTTAAATATGCTTGATCTTGTGAAATGCCATGTTTGTATGCTTAGACTCCCAATTTCTTCCATGCCTATAGTTAGGGGGAGTATGTTTCTGTCAAAATATGCTTAGAACTGCTCATACATCATTTGCATACTCATAGGAGAGTTTAGGTTCGAGCCTTTGGTTGTTCTTTGTACCAAATATGCATTTCTGGGCTTAATTTCTCTTTTAGATCATGGCACCAAAAGAGCCATCGAGGAAGCGACAAAGGGCTAATTAAGCCGGTGAATCTTCCAACCTTTGAGTGATTGCTCGTCCTAACTACTCGACTATCTATGAGCAATCCTTTGAAAGCAATTCGGGTCTCAATCACTTTCGTCAATATGAGAATTACAAGATCCGTGCCGAAAGGGTAGTATCCATCTCTTTTCTCAATTCGGAGCGTTTCAAGTTTGAATACCTCCCCTTGCTTCATCGTTGGAATTTCATTCATTTTCTCTCTATTCCCGGTATTTTCTATCGTCTCTTGGTTTTGATTTTCTATGCTAATGCAAGATGTGTCAGTCGTAATGGGGAAGTTGTTGCAATTAACTCCTATCTTATGGGAAAGAAAATAACCCTTGATGTTGAGTTTATTTGTGAGGTTTTTAAGTTGGATGATGAAGGCCTCGATGATGAGCACCGTGGGGGGCATGTTCTTAGTGGATCCGTCACCGCCCTAAATGCTCACGACCGAATTCTACATTTGATGGTATCGTGGTGGTTTCGTCCTTCCGGAGGAAAATATTCCACCATTCGTCAAGTGGATGATTTTTGGATTCGGTGTTTTCGTGAAGCCAAGCGACCAAATCTAGCTCGACTTATGTTTGCGGAGATTGTCTATCTCGTTCAAAATCGTCACCAACCTCATGTCACCTCCTTCACATACGGTACGGATTTGAGCTATTTCTTTGTTAAAAAGGAAATTGATTGCTCATATGACATTACAACTCCTCTCACCGATCCTATTGATGAGCACTCCCTTGCTCGGGAAAAATTCTCTTATATTAATGGTGAATGGGTTCGTCTTGCCGAGTTACCACCGGAAGTTGCCGCAATGCATGAAGCGGCTCAAGCTCCTCAAGCTCCTCAAGCTCCTCAAGTCCAACAACCCAATATGGATGCTCTCATGACCTATCTCAATGAGCAATTCACTGGGTTACGTACGGACATGAATACTCGTCTCACATCCATGGAAACTACTTTTGACACTAGGATGACGGGTTTTGAGAATCGCCTCGCATCTCTTGAAAGTGGGCATAATTCCTTGAATATCTCCATTGCCGCTTTCCATGATGAGTGGCGTAATAGTATGCGCACCAATGAGCCTTTGGGAGATGATGATGAAGAGGATGACGACGACGAAGATGATGCTTAGACTTTTTTCTCTTGTTTGTCATGCATATCATTTAGGATTTTATATTATTATGCACCTATGCTTTATGTTTTTAGGATTGAGTTTGTCTTAGGATTAAAACCTATGCTTTGATTTCTATTTTTTGCCTTTGTTTGGATTTTAAGTATGTTGCTTTAATGAATAAATATCTATGTTGCTTATTATACCTTTGATTCCTTTATGCACTTAATTGTCTTAAAGATTTTTTGATCTAACAAAAAGGGGGAGAAGAAACTAGCTCACACTTTAAAATATTTTGATTTAAATTCAAAGGTTACCAAGCTTATATTAAGGGGGAGTTCTTTATGAAGATTTTTCAAAATTTTAAGTTTTAGTTTTGTTATATCAAAAAGGGGGAGATTGTAAAACCTATGTTTGATTTTGATATAATTAAATCCTTGAGGATTATTTTGTAAAACTTAAAATTAGTTTTTAAGTCCCTTAATAAGTTTTTAAAACACCAACACTTTGAAACTGATTTATAAAACTCAAACTCAAAATATTTTCTAAGTGTTCCAAGGCAAAACCATCCAAAAACGTCCAGGCGTATCGATACAGCACCCAGCGTATCGATACCATTTTACCAAACTTGGTCACTGCCGGAACCTGTATCGATACCCCAAACCCTCGTATCGATACAGCCCTATGTTAAAGTTCAAAGATTTTGAATACGGTACCGATACGGCTAACCCCCGTAACGATACGGGCTTTGTAATTTTTTTAATATAAGTCGGTTTAAAAAATATGACCGTTGGTGTCAGTTGGTTGGTAACCAAACTTTAAAAGTTCGTTGACCCGTATCGATACGCCAAACCCCCGTACCGATACGGAGTTGGACAGTGAGCTAAGTTCATAAAATAGTATCGATACGGCCCTTGCCGTTTCGATACCCAGTACCGATACGCTTACGCGCGTATCGATACCCATGTATTAAATGCACACAACGACTCTTTCTTTTCTGGGACAGGTACCGATACCCCTTCCCGCGTACCGATACCGGTAGCTGCAGAAGTGCATTTATGATGGTAAGAGAGGGTTCCAACGGCTCTAATTAAGTCCCCAACCACCCAAACGGCTAGAAATCAATGAAGAGGTATAAAAGACACATCAAAAAGCTACAGCAACAACTATTGAACTTCAAGCAAACACTTATTCATCAAATCCAAGCAATTGTGCCAAATTTCATATTTGTCTAGAAATCCCAATTTGTGTTCTTCATTCATACTTTGTAAAATTGGGTTGAGTGCTTGTATTGGGGCTATCATTTGTATTGAGAGATACCTAATTAGCCTACAAATTTCTTTGTTCTCTTGTGTGAGGGTTGGGTTGATTTTTGGGTAGAAAAATCAACCGAAATTGTAAAGGGTTGCCTCCTTGTCCTAGAAAAGGGGAAGATCGATTTAGTGAAATTGTTGCAAATCCTTAGTGAGACTAAGGTAGTGGATGTAGAGTTCATTTGGAACTTGAACCACTCTAAATCCCTTGTTCATCATTTTTAATTTTCCAATTTTCACTCACAATCCTTTAAATTCCAATTCACCCCCCCTCTTGGTAATTATCGATCTTTCGATCCACTCAACAAGAAGGTCTTACCCTAGGCCTGAGGCGTAGGAGCCTACCTAATGGAATGCTTTAGGTCCAGAAAGACTTACCCTAGGCCCGTGGGCATAGGAGCTTATGTCCAGAAGGACTTACCAGCGCTGAGTCTACAGATCTTCATTCATATCCCAGATAATATACCCAATATGATTCTAGTTTATATTCAGAATATAGTATTACAGAAAATAGACGTTAGATCTATTTTTATACCGAAGACAGATGCCAAATTATTATTATTATTATTATTATTTCCTATTCAATGTCATATATCAGATATATTTTTCATATCAGAGGTTAGAAACCAGGGAATTGCTTCCCTTTTGAATAACAGGGTTGTACTTTTAATTTTTAGCAGATGGTCTTGGCTTAGATCAAAGAGTATTTATGGATACATAGTATGTGCCTTACGACTCAATTTATTTTTCAGAGACACTCGATAAGTATCAAAAAGAGGCATTCGACAATCTTTGAACAGATTTCAGAACGAGATACCTACGAATAGGGGAGTTTGATAAAATGACTCAGACCAAACATCGGAAGTTGAGGCATCAGGATTATCGGGATTTCAGATATATCGTGAGCAAATCAAACGTTACAACTTACGATGGTATTATGGTCGTTTTGACCTTCATGGGTAATTTGATAATTTAGACAAACCAAGCATAAGTAACGATACACAGAATTTAAGAATTTGAGTTGCTCTTCAGGTTTCTGAGTCCCTTGAACTGGTCAGAACCCAACAATTCGATGTTTATTATTTAACCGGATAGGCAAGCCTTAAACATTTGTTTCACAAAACTGACCACAACGTACAACCAAAAGTAGTTCGTCTTTCACTAATCGCCCACTAAACTTATTACCAAGAATCGAGCATATATTCGAACGATATTTTCCAAGTATTCGAACATGTGCATTACACTTGAACTCATTCCAAAACATCGAATGTGCCTTAAGAGAACATATCTCTCTTACTATTATCTATGTACTTTCTCCCAATAAATTGTACGCCTTCATATGGTATTCCTCCAATATCATCTTAGTATCAGAAACGACCAACAGACACAGGTGGTATATTACCACTTTTTATTTGAGCCATTACATGGTTGGCTTTATTTGGAGTTCTCAATTCCATGTCTTAGAAATATTCTCAATCACTATAATATTCGAGGGTATTTCAGACAATTCGACGCTCGAAGGTGCTACGATTGTTCAGAGTCTTCCGATCCATCCAATTATTCATTCATTTAAGTTCTCGAGGGTAAACCATCATTTTGATTAATTTACCAACTAGTGTCGAGGATGGATTATTCTTTTTGGTCATTATGGATATTATGATCAGTTCAACATCATCAGTATTTCCAAACATTTTTGTCATTTTAATCAATTCAGCAATTTACGCAATTTTGACTAATTCAACATACAAATATTTTCTCGCAAACGTCTTTAGAAATTTATTCAGTTTCAAAAAGAATTTGAGCAATTTACAATCTCAAAGGTGAAGCCTCGTTATTATAACTTCCCAAGCTAGTTTCAAGATTTTCAAAGGAATTAGTTGAAATACCGAATCTAGTGTAGATTCTTAGTCCACTTTCAATGATAGGGATATTTTAGTCATTTTCATACATCAAGGGATTTTCGTAATTCATTAGCCAACATAATCAGATTTGGAAATCAACCATTTTTAGTAATCGCTTACTGAACTCGAAAGCCCTTTCAATTTATCAAACCTCTTATTCGAGTATTTGTACTGGTCATTATTATTTTTATCTCATAAATGATCGACATATGCGAAAGTAATCACATGCTCAAACATGGTCGTGCAAGCGTTAACCAATTACCAACATGTTACAAAAGCATGCAGAAGGTAGTGATGCATTACCTTGAATCCTTGATGTATCGGTTGACCCTCAAACGGCATTTGAACACCCTTGAACCTGGATTTGACGTCCCTCCACCATTCGTATTCAAGGAATTGTGAGTACCTTCAATCACACAATATCCCATTTTAGTTCTTATTCATAGAACACTTAACTGAATAGATAAATACATAAACAAGTCCGGGTTCAAGGTCATATTTGGAGGCTTTCGAGTCAGAATTTTACGAAACGGGCTTCAAAATCGGATTCAGAACGTCGACAGTCAACGCTGATGTCAACAGTCAAGTCAATGCTGACGTCAGCAGTCAAGTCAACGCTGACGTCAGCATGACATCATCGGTCAAGGTCAATTGAGTTGACTCGGCGAGTTGACTCAATCGGGTCGGATGCGGGTTAGAGGCGGGTCGGGTCGGACTCGGGTCAGGACGGTTCGGGTTTGGGTCATGGGCCGACCAGTTTAACCGGTCCGGCCAGTTCACTTACCCAAAATCTCAAGTCGCCGGAAAAATGGTCGCCGGAGATCTCGACGGACACGATTCTGCAATAAAAATATAGATCGGTCAACTACGATTTCAACCTATACAAATATAACGCGAAACAAGCTGGAAATCTATCAGAAATTACCTATCACGCACTCGAACGGCCAAAAAAACAACGAGACTCCGATGAGGAGCTTACCGGCGTCGGACGGGCAAGCGGTCGACTGGGTTTTACTCGCTGTCACATCAGGGGCCCGGATCTGGTTCCCGTTTCACAAACGGCCGGCAACCGAGGCCGGAACAAGCAAGAAACAGCGGTGACGATTGGGTTTCTCGCAACCGCTTCAAACGGGGTTTGCCAGCGAAAGACGACCCGACTACGCGCGTGGTGGTTATGGCTGGGATCGTGGCGACGCGACGCCTTCGGCGATGTAGGCGGTGCCCACCACCACCCGACGGTGACGGAGATGGACGGCGGCCGATCGGGAAGGTGAAAGGTCGCTTTAAAAAAACTAAGCAATCTAATTTTTTTTATCTAGAATGTTCATTGGTTTCGGGTAGGTGAGGAGTCTCACTTTTATTCGATTTTGAATTAGACAATTAAACCATGGTTAAATAAAAACAGAAGTAAATTAAAACTATGAATAGCCTTAGCTCAGATGGTTAAAGTTTGGGTTTACCAAATATATGTTATGAGTTCAAGCCTTCACAACTATATTTACCAAATATGTTTTTTTACTTGCTTCTCCCTTTTAAGCTTCTATTTTTTATTTTAGGGTGTTACATAAATATTCCATTTTGGAATAGCCACATCTTCGTTGCCACAGCTTGGCTTATTTTCAATGTTTGAATTCCTGATTCCGTGACCCATTTTTCTTCTACAATTGTACTTTATTTGGTAAAATGAGAGATAGAGAAATGAACGAAAGGAAGGAGTGAAAAAATAGAATGAAAATAAATTTCAAATGCGTTTGGCAAGAAAAAAAAAAGTGAAACAAAAAATAAAATAAGAGATTATTATTTTCATCATCGTTTAAAAATAAATCATTTTAACTTGAAAGGAAGAGAAGAGAGAATGAGTTAATTCAAGATTAAGAAACTTCTAAGTTTAATTTTCTTTTATTTTTCTTTTTTTATCATAATTTTTTCTTTCTTTTCGTTTCTCAATTCTACCCAGCAATGAATGCAGAAACAGAGCATAATGAGGGTTTAAGGGCATTGGCCCCCAATAATTTGGAAAATTCATAATATGTCCTTTATTTTTCTGAAAATTTTAACTTGACCCCTCAAATTTAAAAAAAAAAATCATATTTAACATTAATTCTTTTAAATATTTTTAATTAAATCCTCTAATATTTTAATTTGGCCCATTCAATTTTTTAGTCTAATGCCAATTTATGTCCTTATAAATTTAAATATTAGATAAATTAGGCATTGGCCACTAAATTTTGAGTTTAACTACTTAATAAAACTTTATAATTTTAAGTTCAATAATTTGAAACCTCCCGATATTCGATTATGGCTCCGTCCCTAAATGAATAGAAAAAAAATACATTTTCTTTCGATTTTTTCCATCCTTATTACCAAAACACACCAATGAAAAGAAAATTTTTATTTTTCCATCTATCCCTTTAGTTTCTCATCATTCCAATTTTCTTTCCACACTATCGGTCAAGCCTTAGGTTCGAAATCTTGAAATAAATTAATGGTTTTTGAATCAAAGTTATGTTATATATTTAATGTGAGAGTTCGATTATATTTGTGGGCCTAATTGGTTTAATAATATTTATATATGTTTATTTAGACCGTTAAATGAATAATGAAACACATATGATTCACCAGAATAATAATAACAATAATTGTCAAAACAAAAACAATAACAATAATGATTTTTAATCAAACATATAGTTATACCCACCCTAAAATCGATCCGAGCATTGCGTTGAAATTATATGTAAATTCTCAGAGTTTTCCATATGTCAAAATATTGATCATAAACTACTCTATATAAACACACGAATTACAACCCCAAAACAATATCAAGGATCAAAAATAAAATTGGAATAAAATAAAATAAAATTGGATTCATGAAGTCATAGAGCAGCGTCTTGGAATTCAAACAGGAAAAAGGGCGATCCATTCAGAGGTAAAAATAATATGGGAAAAAAGAAGCTTTGCGTGCCGAAAGATGGAGTTGGCGATGCTACAATGCAGAAAAACTTTGATTGGGTTTGCGGTCAAGGCATCGATCGCAGTCCGATTCAACCCGATGTTGTTTACGTCGGGCCGGCCACCGTCAGGTCTCGCGCAACATTCGCCATGAATTCTTACCATAGGAGGAAAGGAGATATTGAGAGCGCCTGCGATTTTAGAAGCACTGCTCAGACCACCACCAAGGATCCAAGTAAGCTAAAAACAATTTGGATTTTTTGTTATTTAGTCCCTATATTTTCATTTGAAATAATTTGTTCTCTAATTTTATAATACAATTAGTGAATCCAAATAGTTAATACCATTAAGTATTTAGATTAAATTGTTGACATAGTCACATAGAGATATTTTTAAGGAGAAAAAAACAAGTCAGCATTTTAACCGAAATAGTTGACAATGTTAACCATTTGAGCTAACTAATGATATTATGAAAGTAGAGGAACCAAATTACCTTAAATTAAAGTATAAGGACTAAATACTAAATGTGAATATAGTATAGGGGCCAAAATCATAATTTGACAAAAGTATTTTTCGTATTTAGGAACTAAAATTTGAATCATCTATTTAAACCATAAATCACATCGTTGTTGGTAATTTTTTCTATATTAAATTGTTTCTTTATTATTATTTTTTCTTGCAGGTTATGGAAAATGCAAATATGTTTGAAGAATTGGATGAGGAAAGATTAGTTATGAGTGAAGGTTTTACTTTGCTTGTAGAAATTCTTAAAAAAAGGATAATTTTATGTAAAAATTATTAGAAAAAAAATCCTAAATTGAAAAAGGAAATTAGTTTTTTACTAAATAAATAGATCCTTATTATGCCATGTAATTACATAATCTAATTAAATGATCTTTTTGAAATAATTGTGCTTTATATGTTTGGTTGGATATTTTTGTTTGGTTAAATTTTACTATTAGTTAGAGGGATAATTCTACGATAAATAACATGTATTGTATCACTATTCATATATACTGCAATGTACCATTAACTGTTTTAATTAGTTTTGAAATTTTAAGGACCAAAAGTGTTATTATCCCCTTTTATAGTAAAATCTTAAAAAATATTTTTAGAATTTCATTTATATTTTAATTCAAAAAAAATTAAACTTTTATTTCTATAATAATTGCTACATTCACTTTAGTTTGGGTAAACTTTACAAATGGTCACTAAACTTTGATCAATTATTTAATTTGGTAACTAAACTCCTAATTGTTTCAAATTTACCATTAAACTTTTAGTTTTGTTTCAATTTGGCCACTGACCCGTTAACCATTGTTAAAAGGGTGATGGGACTGTTAAAATATTTTGTATAATAATACATTTGGTTCTTCACGTTTACATATTCAAACAATGTAGTCCTAATTCGAAAGGAATAATAAATTTAACCCTCATTATTTCAATTTGACCCTATTTTTAATTAGAGATAATTTATTATTTTATTTTGATATCTAAGCTATAAATAGTGTTATCTTGTCCTTCCAATCCCAACCATACCCAATTCGTCCTTTAAAATTTTGATGACCCGCAATTAGCATAATATTTTCAGAATATCTTGACGTCAACCGAATCAAGATAAATTAATAGCAAAATGATATTTTTAAAATATTATGCTAATTATGGGTCATCAAAATTTTAAAGGATGGATTGGGTATGGTTGGGACTTGGAGGGACAAGACAACATTAATTATAATTGAGAGATGAAAATGAAATATTAAATATCTCTAACTAAAAATAGGGTGAAATTGAAATAATGAGGCTTACATTTATTATTTCTTTCGAATTAGGACTAAATTGTTTGAGTGTGTAAACGTGGAGGACTAAATATGTTATTATACAAAATATTTTAATAGCCATGCCACTCTTTTAACGGTTGTTAATGGGTCAGTGACCAAATTGAAACAAAACTAAAAGTTTAATAGTGATATTGAAACAATTGAAAGTTTGGTTATCAAATTGAATAATTGATCAAAATATAGTGACCACTTGTGATGTAACACCCTAAACCCGACTTAAAATGAAAATGTCAAATTTAGGAAGTCACAATTAAACTTTATCTCAAGAAACCAATTTAATCTATATATTTCATAATAAATGTGAAATAATTAAATATTTAATAGTTCGTCAAAACCAAAACGTTGAAATAATAACTGAAAATTTAATAATTTAACATGAATAAGAATTACTTAATATATACTGAAAAATAAATTCAAATCCCATAAATTTTAAATCTAAAATTACATAAAAACCCCAAATTAACCTTAGTAATAAAATATTCTTAAAAATAGAATATGTCCATACTGAAGATAAAATAGAATTAATAAAATAAAAAAAATCTCCGAGTACCAAGTCGTCTAGTGTCCAAAAAATCTATAAGAGAAAATTATAGGGAGTAAACTATAAGACTCAGTGTGTCTTTAAAGTGCAACGAACCACAAACTCAGTTTCACAACAATTCTCATAAAAATATTTTAAAGACACAAATTATGTTTAAACACAGTTTGATGAAATCACAATGCAATGCATTCATACTGCATAATCACCAAAAATAGTAGGTTCTCCATAACCCCTCACTACATAGTCACCAACGCAAGTGGTGTAAAACCATTAAACTTACTCCGTACAATCCTAACCCATGATAACACAATAAAAAATATATCACAATTTCTACAGTCTCAGCACAGTCCGATAATAAATCAAAGCTTCACAACTCATTTATTTTAAATGACAACCTGAAAATAATTTTCACGGAAAATATAATGTAAAATCAAAACACAGTTAAAAATTAATGTCACAAAAAAATAAAGTAAGTAGCATGGAAAGAGAACACACAAATAAAATCATTTATTTATAGCACCGAAAGAAACACATTAGCCCAAGCAACTCAATCTACTGATTATCATGTTTTTTACGTTCAGAAGTACTGGGTCTAACTATATTAAATTCGGAAAAGAAACTTTTATCCAGCAAAAACTCAAACAGTAAGAGATGATATTGCACGAGATCAAAATATTGGATCGAATAATGATAACAAAAAACAGTGTTGCGCCGATAGGGGAAAAGATGAACAACGGTGCGGGTGAATTTCAATATAAGATTAGACAAAAGAGTTTCTAAGGGTTTTAATTTATATAGTAAAATAAATAAAATAATTTAATATTAGAAAGGGTAGAAAATTCGTTTCCAGTAGAGAACTAGGAGAATTGAATTTAATCTAAAACAAAAAGGGTTAATTTTGCAAGAAGTCCCCAATCTTTATAGGGCTTTGAAAAAGGAACAAAAGAAATATATAGTTTGAGCTCAAACTTTTTATAAAATCACAAATTAAGCTTTAAGCTTAAGAAAAATAAATAAAAACATAATCTCTATACTTAAAAAAATTACAAATTAACCCTAAAGTTAAATAAAATTGCAAAGAAATCCTTGAACCTTCCAAATTTATAATTTTAGCCACCAAATTTAAATTACTAAAATTAGATCATGAGATCAAAAATCCCTAAAAGTTAGGGTTTTAGAATTAAGAATTCCAAAATTAGGGTCTTAAATTTGGGGAAAAATTCAGGGTGTTACATGTGAACTTTACCCTTAAATTAAAGTGAATGTAGGAATTATTATAATAATAAAAGTTTAATTATTTTTTGAATTAAAAAAATAAAAGAAAATCTGAAAAAGTAATAAAAATTATTTTTTAAGATTTTATTCTTAAATGAGATAATAACACTTCTAGTCCTTAATATTTTAAATCTAATTAAAACAGTTAATAATACATTACAGTACATATAAATAATAGTACATTGTTGTATAAGGTATTTACCGTAAAATTATCCTAGTTCAAGTATTATGATAAATTACATATTTAATCTTTACACTCTAATATCATTTTTAATCTTTGCACTTTTCAAATTTTGATCTTAATCAAAACAAAACCTGTTAATTTTATTAAGTTAAATTTTATTATTAATCCTTGTAAAATGCGCAAAATTATTTTTGCCCAGCAAACATCATTTTATTGATATAATGAACCGCAAAAGTAGCAGTACAAAAACTATAGACCAGCGAAAAGCAGTCCATAGTGAGATAAACAAAAAGTCAGAAGACCATTTGTCTATAATTGAGACATAAATGAATAAGTATATTTGGCCACTCGAACAAATTAATCATATTTTTTTTATATATTTTTTATGTCATAAGTTTTAGACTCACTAGGAGCACTTTCTCCATTCTCCTAGGGACGGGGCGGAGCCAGAAATTTATTTAAAGAGTGTTATTTTTCAAATGGTATTTAACATGAATTAATATTATTTATACAGTGATGTCATTTTATTTGTAAAGGGATGTCACTTATATTTTTTTATTTTTTATATACAAATTATATAAAAAAAGACAAATTTTAAAAAAAAAATTGGGTGTCAACCGACACCCAATGTTCAATGTGGCTCTGCCCATGCCCCTAGAGTCTTTTCTTCTCCCACTCTGGTAGGATTAAGATTAAAATTTATACAATAATAATAATAATGTTCATCACCCACATTTTGACTCATATTTTTTTGAACCAATTTAATTTCAACAATTTATTTTGAGTCAAAATCACCTTTATGCAGATGAAAACTATTAATCACTCTTATCTTGTACCAAACTAAACTCCAATCTGAAAACGAGACGCCACCATGAAGCTGCCATAAAAAATATGCTAGCAAAAAAAAATGTATTGTGAAGTGGTTTCCAGGTGAATTTTTCATAATTGCCTAGTGAAGATGGTATCAATAGAGGATATTGATTATCAACTCAAAACAATGTTTCAAGAGTCGGGAGTCCTTTCGTAGATTTAGTTTTGTTCTCCAAATTGATTGTTTTTATTTCCTGTAATTTAGTCGAATTATCATGTATTTTTTTTTCTGCTAGGCAAAGTGGATTTTATTAAATGGCAAAGCCAAAGTTCAAACCGATGGTATGCCTCATTAAAAATAAAAACTTTCTTAATCTAAAATAGAGGAAAATAATACACACAACCCATATATATTTCACAGACAATACTTTCTACCGCAAAGTCTAGAAAAAAAAAAGAATGATGAACCCCCTCCCCACCCCCACCCACACAAAAAAAAATTAAGGTTGCCGCAATCCTTACGAGCTCCACTTTTGAAAACTAAAAAAAAAGTCGCCAACAATCTTTTTTTTTTAAAAAAGTGTGATTGAATCACTTTAAAACAGAGTCATTTTAATAAAACGTTTTATTTATTAAAACAACATTTTGGTCTACCAAAATCAGAAAATAGTTTCGGGGGTTGATTACGTGTGGAGAAGGGTTAGCACCCCTACGACACCAAAAAATTGGTACCTTATTGATTTCAAAAGAATTTTCAAAATTGGAATTTTCAAGTTCACAAAAATTTCGATTTTATTTGTCCGTTTAATGAATATAAATATATTTTAACGGCCTTATCGCCTAGGAAATGAACTTCATCACCACCAACACTTCTAACACTAACCCGTCATTCTCGTTTGACAAGACACCGCATTGATTAAATTTTCACTTTTTTAAACAAACCAAAGAAAAGGTTAGTGGGTTGTGGTTTTTTAGAATTTAGTGTTTAAATCCTAGGGAAATCTAAATTCATTATATTTGTTAAAGTTATAATATTTAAAGTGTATTTTATTTCAAAAGGTGAAGAACATTTTGTCAACCAAGTTTTTAATCTAAATTCAAAGACCCTAATCCTAAGGCTTCAAACATATGTACACATAAAAACAAGAGAATTAAATGTTTTATTTTTTATTAAAACCAAATTAGTGATTACACTCTAAAGAAAATGTCTACATAATTTAAAATTCTTCATTTGGATTAAAGTTTAATTTAAGTGTGCATTATTTTTATGAGATGAATACTTTTCAACAAACAAATGCTCTAATCTAAGGTTTTTTGGGACTTATTCTTAAAGGTTCAACCAAAAACTAAACGAACTAATAAATAGAACAAGAATACGTAAAAAGATATACAAATAATAAAAGCTGAATTAAACGAATAAATGACATGATTTTTATTTAAAAAAACCTTTCTATCATTTTATTTTATTTTTAGTATATAAGGTAAAATAAATATAATTTTAAAAAACTCAATAAATATAAAAAGTGACCAAATTGAGAGAAAAACATAATGTTGGGACAAAATTCAAAAGAAAAAGGACGAAATTGAATGATTTAAAAAATGAAGGCTCGCGATGCAAGATCCATGGATGAAAACGGATATGTGCGGATCTTTAATCAGATCTAAATTAGGTTGTCGGGTTTAGTATAAGACATAACAAAATAAAATCATTTTCATCTCATTTCCCCCCCAAAAACCGAGAGCACTCCCCCATTTCTCCTCCGAAATCCTTCGTGTCGGTCACCGTTTATCAACGCCGGCCAATGTTTTTAATGATAAAAAATGCTTTTCCAATTCCTTTTTGAGATCTTTACCCCCAAAATTGGTTGAAAAACTTGAATCTGCACGAGAAAAAAAATAAAAAAATGACCCTTTTTTAGAAATATAGTTCAAAATCCGACGAGTAAAACATGCAACTGTCATCGGAGTTGTGGCCCCGGTCGTCACGCACGGCGGCGCTTATTCGACGGTCAAGTAAAAAATAAACCTTTCTATTTCTGTTTTAACATGCATGCATACGAATGTAAAGCGAAAGTGATTACTAGAAGAAAAAAAAGCTTGTTTTATTCCTCTGAAGCGCCCAAATACAATTGTTTCTTGCTATTATGAATGCTTTTTTAGTATAATTTTCGTGTATTTTCGTATGTATCGTGTCCTTTACATGAAAAATACAAGGGTTTTTAAAGGTGCAAATTTGCTTGAATTCTAAACTCGAATCCCTGATTTCTTCCCCGAATTTGATTCAGATTTTGCTTGATCCTTGCCCTAGCTTCAATTTTGGGATACTCTCTTAATTTTGGCTTGATTTTTGACTGAGTTGTTGAGCTTCAGTTTCGAGATTTAACCCTCTTCTTGTCTTTGTTTCTTGTGTCTGCAAATCATGGGGGAAACACCGGCGAGGAGCGGTCCGAGGCAAAAATAGTCAGGCGTTCATTGAAGAAGACGAAACAGCCACTGGAAGCTGAAGCGACAAGTGTGTGGCTTCCACGCGCGAGTGGCGATCCGTGTGTCTCACTGGTGATCAATCTAGGCCGTTAGATTTCCCCCGATCGAATGGGAAGGAAGATGTGGCGTTTACCCTTCTAGTTTGGCTGTGCTTTGCGCTGTAGGATCAGGGGACTAATCCTACGATCATACTTTGGTTGCACATAAGCATAAAGATAATTAGGGTTTCGGCTTAGATAAGGAAATGGGCCAAACAAGCTCTAATTGTATGTGTTTATTTAATGGACTCTTTACTAATTATAATAGACTCTTTATTTATTCTTATAACGGATCTTTTTAACTTTATTTTAATACAAACAGGTTGTTTTTTACATTCTTGGATTTTTGCTAATATTATACAAAACTTACAAAAATGGGCAGATCAACACTTTGTTAATATCTTGTAACCTAATATAATGGATTTGCCTAAATGCAAAAGGACCTAACTATTATAGAGTCCACAAAATTATTTATCTTACCATACACAACTTGTTTTTTATGATTATATTAGCTAATTAATTATGATACAAAACTAACATCAATTATAATACATAACAAAATTAAACCAAAAGTAATAAAAAGAAGACAATAAAAACACGTAAAAGGTTAGGTGAAAATTTAGTGACAACAAATGCCCCTCTTTGGTCATTCTGGTGAAACATGAATAGAACAAAGAACAAAAGGACACTAATTTTCACCAATGACCAAATCGTCAAAACTTCTGGTATCGACGAGGAGGCAGGCTTCGTTCTCCTTTTGCTCAAACAAAAAGCAGGTTTCATTCTCCAAATGCCCGAACGGATAGGCGAATTTTATTCTCCAAACGCTCGAATAGATAAGCGGGTTCTATTCTCCAAACGCCCGAACGGATAGTCGGGTTCTATTCTCCTTATGCTCGAATAGATAAGTGGGTCCCATTTTCCAAACACCCGAACAAATAGACGAGTTTTATTCTCCTTATGCTCGAATAGATAAGCGGGTTCCATTCTCTAAACGCCCGAACGGATATGCGGGTTCTATTCTCCTTATGCTTGAATAGATAAACGGGTTCCATTCTCCAAATGCCCGAACGGATAGGCATGTTCTATTCTCCTTATGCTTGAATAGATAAGCATGTTCTATTCTCCTCATGCATGAATAGATATGCAACTTCTATTCTTCTCATGCCTGAATAGATTGGCAGGTTCTTCTGCTGAAAAGTCTTTCGTGTACCTAAAAAATACGATACACAATGCAATTATAATGTGCATGCCCCTAGGGATGCCTAAAACATGAATGCATGTCGAGCTTCGTGTTTTTCCTTTTAAAAAAATAATCTTTTTGCCAGAATTAATTTTTTGTCATGCGACCAACACAGAATGAACTATGAAGCTCTGAGGTACTTGGATTGCATCATCTCAAGAATTTGTTCAACTCTAGTAAAAATGGTAGGCGTCTATGCTCGCCCAACTAATATGAACTCCTTTTCATTCCTTCACACCGAATCAGACTTTGCACAATGTTCTTAGGATCACAAGCTAGCAACATCCCATCTTTCAATTCTAGTTGGCTCCACAAATTTCTTGTTTGTTAAAATTACATAGATCATTTCTTGGAAAAAAAATCTTTGCCATTGCGTACTCTTAACATAAGAGATTAAGCGAAATTAGAATTCACCAAAACGCCACAGGGCCACGATATGGGTTTAGCGTCATAACTTTTTTTTTGCCTTATTAAGGAAATTTCTAATATTTTGCCCACTCAATCCAGTTATCTTGAAAGAAGGGGAAACAAGCAGTAGAAAATGAGAGAACGAAGGGGAAACAACCAGTAGAAAATGAGAAGGGCAAACGACTCTGTGAGGAAGAGAAGAAAAATGTGGCTGCATGGAATAAAAAGGTACACAACAACAAGATGCGCTTGATGGAGTTGTAGTCAGCCTATGATGAAGCCTGCGAGAAATTGAAGCAAAGCCATATTTCTGTTACTGAGTTAGAGGCCAAGATAGAGGATCTTAACCAGACGCTTCACAAGATGCAGAGTGATCAGACTTATGAGAAGCTTCAGGCTAGTTTGAATGAGAATGATTTCCTAAAGGAACGAATGGAGGAAATGGACAACATCATCCAAGAATACAGAACAAAGATCTTAGTCCTTGAAGATGTTGCTGAAGGAGGAAATGATTACTGGTCCACTCGTCTCATAGACAACGCCCGAAGGTTCCAGGAGCGAGATGAGTTCAATAATTCTGTGATGACATGGATCCAAGATGTGGCCATGCATGTAGTGATGTTGGCAACTGAAGCCACAGCTCTCCGTCGTTACATTAGGCCCATAGGAGAAGGAGGACCAAGTCTTATGAGGCTGATCGAGGAAATCAAGGAGTTGGGTGCTCGGGCCGAGAAGTATTTGTGATTTCTTTTTAAAAAATTTTTGTAATAAAGGACCTTTTGATATTCAATAAAGAGAGTTGTTTCTATGAGCAAATGTTTTATGGAATTAATGGCCCTTCGACTACATTCATGCATTTTCATTGCTTTGTTGTTTGTTTTGTTGGCTTTCCTTTTACATAAAGTTTAATCTATTGTTTGTGCATACATTCACACGTGATAAAAACTAACTTAATATAATATTTATAGAGAAGTGAGGTAGGTTAAATGCGGAAAAATATTCCAAAAATATGGCTATTAAATCTCCATCTGATTTAATTCGGAAAAAATCTATTAATACCACATTAAACTGAAATACTCTTGTAACACTTGGGTTTGTGGTTCGGGTGAAATTAAATTATTAAAATATTATTTTGGGCCTTGTATTTTCAAAACAAATAAATTATGTTGGAATTGTTTTAAATTAAACCCAAATAGCCAAGGATTTTATACTATGGTAATAACCCAATTTCATTAAGGGTAAAATTGACTTTTGGCTTTTAAAAATAAAACACAACAAATAAAACACCCATTTTTCATCATCTTCTTCCCCGCCCATTTTCAAACCAACGACAAGCTTCCTCCTTCATCTCAAGTTACTATTCCATTTCCCCCTTGCTTCATCTTTGAAGATTTTTGAAAGGTAATAACGTTTTTGAGTTGTCCTCATCTTCCCCTTGCTACTCATGTTTTTAGTTTTCCACGAAGCCCATTATTTTGTGTTTTGAGTTTTTGAGTTTAAAGAATAAAAATCCAAACTTTATTGACTTTTTATCGAGCTTTTGATTCTTTGAAGTTTGATAAGTGTTGGAAATTGATGGCTGATGTTTGTGTGATGTTTAAGGGTTATTTTGGAAGCTCTTAGGTGTGTTAAAAGTGTTGGAATCAATGGTTATTAGCTGTGCAAATGGGCTGCTCGAAAATATGTGTTTAAGGGTGTTCTTAGTTGGCTAAATGCTTGTTTTGTGCTCCGAGGGTTGCTATAGTGATTTGTGGGCTGATTTGTGTTTGTTTTGTTGGCTTTGATTGACTAGCATCGAGATTTGGTGTTGGAGAATCTTCAGGAATCAATCCGGAACCGTTGGGAGCTTGATCGGTTGTTTGCTTGTGTTTGGAAAGTCCGGTGAGTGGTTCTTCGATTTTAAATTGGTTTTCAAATGTTGGTTCGAGCATGTGGACCTAGGTCGGGATTGGTAAACCCACCTAGAGTTGGGATTAGATTGGTAGTCTAATCTCAAGCTTTAGTTTAGAAGACTTTGGTTGAACTTCTAAATGTGGTGTTATGCCTCATGTGTTAAATGTGAATGATGTTGCTATGCATTTTGTGCATATGTGTTGAGATGAGGTATGATAATTCATTTATGCATTGTGATATGCATGTGTTTGATGAAATGTGAGTGCATGATGGTAAATCATGGTGGCTACGTGCTAGGCACGGGAAATGGTAAGAACATAGTGTTATGATGAGCTTGTGATGAGTTAGTATTGACACTAGTATGCTTGGGTACAAATGATCAATCATTAGGATGTTAGTGTGCATACGAGTGTCGAAATGCGTGCGTGGTCTTCGTGATGGTAGTCATCAAGATGTAGTACGGGTACGCCCGAAAATCTTCATTTATATTTTAGTCGGGGATGAGTGGAATCTCATCGACGGGGCGTGAGGATGAGTGGAATCCCCTTCGCGTGAAACAGTGATGAGTGTAATCCCACTATAAGGTAATGGTTGAGTTGTTTGATGTGAGTTCCAACAGTTGTTATCCGCGTATTCGGGTCATAGCTAAGTGCCAATACATTTGTTGAATGTGTTTCATATGGTCGTATTTATGGACATGTTGAGCATGGCAGGATATTTGATGTTATGTTCATGCATTATATATTTGACTCTTGTGGCTTCGAAGGTAAGAAAACATGCATTCTTCCTTGGTTATGTTGCTCGTGCTTGGACCCTGCATTGTCGAGGTTTGTTTTATGAGCTTACCCTCACTAAGCTTTACACTTACACTCTCTTTTGTTCGACAATGCAGATCCTTAGTTCGTGGGTTGCTTGTGCAAGGAGAAGGCCTCCAAGTGTGCTATCTTAATCCTCAAGTATGAACTTTTAAGTTATGAGATGTAATGGATAAGCAATGGGATATGTGTTGTTGTTTTGTGTTAGGAGCTTGTTTAGACTTCTTTTGTATGTTGATGTGTGGTGGTGGTTTGTTCATGCCATGTATGTTGGCCTTGTGCCCCTATCTTCATGTTTTTGTGTATGTTTTGTTCTAAGGCATGAAACCTTGTTTGCAATGTATGTCTCTTTATGGTGAATGCTTGATCCCTTTGAATGTATGCCCTTTTCATGTATGTTGTGTGTTGACCATGTTTGGAGTAGGGTAAACGCCTCTAGAGTACGTGGTTGCATGTTATATCTTGTTTCTTGATGATTGAGGCATGTTGGGAGCTTTTGGAGATGTGAAAATCTGGTTTTAGTAATACACAGACTGCAGGCGTTTCGGAACGGGAGTGGTTCTAAGGACACCCGTAACGGAACACGTTCCAGTACAGTTTGGCTACTGTGAACTCCTATTCCGATACGAGTATCGAAACGTTTTGTCTACTGTGAGAGCCTGTTCCGGAACGTGTTTCGGAACACCTAGGCGAAATGGACCTCTGTTCTGAAATAGGGTGGAGTGTATCGGAACGGATGGTCTAGCTTTTTAAACTGGGGCCCATGTATCGAAATGGGCAAGCCTGTTTTGAAACACAGGCCCGAAATATGGGCTTTTGATATCTCTAAAGGTTCTCAAGTGTTGGGTATTAGGCCCTGTTCGATGTTTGTTTTCTTGTGAGCCTTATTAGTAATCGTTTAGGTGTGTTTTGGTCGCGCGTGCAAGGAATCAACCTAACTTGAATACATGGTAACTTTAAATCAATTACGTGCGTTTGTATGATTTAGTCTTGTTTTCCGCTGTCGCTTCTCACATAGGTCTAATTGAATCCATCTAGACAAGATAAATAAAGAAAAAGTTTTCTCGGGTTGCTAACCGAAGTGGAGCCTTAACGAGTTTCGCCTCAGTTATCCCCGTGTAGCCCACTCGGACCGGTCGACTGCCCAGGTCGGGATGAGGGGGTTACACTTGTTGGTATCAGAGCCTGAGGTTTCCGAGACCTCGGGCAGGTAAGTGAGGTAAGTTAAACTCTTGTACTGCAATTGTACGATGTTTTCTTGCCATGTAAGTATGTTTGCTTGCTTATCAAGTATGCTTCGATGTTTGCTTAATTGATCGTATGTGTGTGTTGTTTGAAGCATGTTGAGTAGAGTCCCATTGCTTCTATTACATCGGAAAAAGAGATTTTTAAGTGAGGGAAACATACTTGAGCCACTTGGACCCTTTCCCTTGCTAACCCAATTTTTGTATGTTATTGTTGTAGTTGTTATCTGTGAGCGGTTTTGTCAAGGCCTAGAGGTAGACCGAGGTTGGTTCGTCAGGAACCTCGTGTTGCGGCTCCTGCTAATGAGCCGGTGGATGGAGTAGAGGCTCTTGTGGAAGAGCCTGCTGTCCGAGTCGGAGCTCCTCCACCACCACCTCCCCAGCCTGATGTGGAAGGCGAGGCTGGAGCTGAGGGAGCGGGACCTCGGGTTGGCCAGGGTGGCCAAGGTCTTGTAGGGATAGACATGGCTCCGCTAGTTCAAGCTATAGCGGGAGCGTTTCAGGCTGCAGTTGTCGGAGCTCAGGCTGCAGCTCAGCCGAGAGGGGATGATGCTAGCTTACCCTTAGAGAGGCTACATAGCCTCGGAGCGGATGAGTTCAGGGGATCTACGCCTGAGAGATCAGAGTTGTGGCTAGAGAAGATAGTCCGTATTTTGGCTCAGATGAGATATGTTGGGGCTCGTAAGTTGGGTTGTGTAGTTTCGTTGCTTCAGGGTGATGCCTACACCTGGTGGGTCAATATTACTACCGGCGTGCCTGAGGCCGAGATCAGTTGGAATTTCTTTGAGACTGCTTTCCGAAAGAGGTATTTGGGTCCAAGATATTTAGATGAGAAGAAGAGGGAGTTCATGGCTCTTGTTCAGGGAGACACATCAGTGACAGATTACGAGATTCGCTTTGTCCGATTGAGTCAGTATGCTCCGGAGTTGGTTCTTACTGAGAGGGACCATTGTGATCAGTTAAGGTATGGACTTCATGAGGAAGTCAAGAGGTACACCTTGGCTACTGATTATTTTGATTTTGATGTCTTGGTCTCTAGGGCCAAGGACATCGAGCATAGCTTGGGGCTGACCAAGCGTTTGGGAGGATCCAGTTTAGGGAAGAGGCACAACAACTTTGATCGTGGTGATGCCAAGAGGCATCGGGGCAGTGGACAACAGTTTGATCATAGGCGTGGTGGTGGCCACCATGGTAGAAGCCATCAAGGCCAGAGAGCTGGAGGGCGTTTGCCCGAGTGTGCCCGATGTGGGAGACAACATTCAGAAGAGTGTTGGAGAAACTATCATGCTTCCTGGAACTGTGGATCGAGAGACCACTTCAAGAGAGAGTGTCTGCATCAGGCGACACAAGCACCGATTCAGGCACAGGCTCCTGCGAGAGCGATTGACTATCAGAGAGGCCGTGGGCGCGGTCGTGGTTACTTCCAGCCGAGGGCAGATGCACCTAGGATAGAGGCACCGAGGAATCTTGCTCATGTAGTGGCAGTTCAGCCAGAGACCAGTGGACCAGCTAGAGTCTACGCACAGAGAGAGGCAGGGAATGACACAAATGTGATAGCAGGTTATTTTGAGTTACAGTCCATGTCTTTGCTTTCCTTAGTTGATTCGGGTTCCACGCTTTCTTATATTTTGAGTGAGCATGCAAAGAAGTTAGACTTACATGCTGAGATTTTAGACATAGGGATGCATGTGACTAGTTCCTTTGGTGAGACAGTTGTAGTTAGACGGATGTATAGGAGGTGTCCGTTGAAGATTCAGGGTCATGTGTTTCCTGTTGATATGATGGAGCTTCCGTTCTACGGTTTTGATATCATTTTGGGTATGGATTGGTTGGTTGAGCATAGAGCTAGAGTAGATTTTGAGACAAAGAGAATTTCGTTGAAGCTTTCCGAGAGCTACGAGGTAGTAGTTGTAGGCGAGAACGTTAAGTTCTTGTCGAACGTTGTGTCGGCTTTAGAGGCTCATAGGTTGATGGACTCCGGTTGTGAGGCTTATTTAGCGTATGTGATGAATCCGAATATGAGTAAGGTTAAGCCGAAAGATATCAGGACAGTCTGTGATTATCCGGATGTGTTTCCAGAAGAATTACCGGGTTTGCCTCCTGACAGAGATGTAGAGTTTGTGATTGAGACTGTTTCAGGGTTTACTCCAGTTTCTATTGCTCCGTACCGTATGGCTCCGAAAGAGTTGAAAAGTCAGCTTCAGGAGTTGTTAGAACAAGGTTTTATTAGGCCTAGTAGTTCGCCTTGGGTGCTCCCGTGTTGTTTGTGAAGAAGAATGATGACAATATGAGAATGTGTATCGACTATAGGCATTTGAACCAGTTGACAGTGAAAAACATGTATATGTTGCCTCGTATAGATGACATGTTTGATCAGTTGAGGGTAGGGGTGTTCAAAAATACCCGGCCCAAACTACCCGACCCGCCGACCCGATTTAATTTTACCGGGTATTTATATTAAAGTACCCGATTTTTTCGGGCCGGGTACCCGACCCGCAATTTTTTCCGGGTAGTTGGGCCGGGTCAGGGCCAAAATTTTTTTATAACCGGGTACCCAACCCGACCCGCTAATTTTAATATTTATATATTTTATATTTAAAATTCTATTTTCATTTTATGTTTCTTATTATTTTTCCTTAAAAATTAATTTTAAACCCCTAACTTCTTTTTATACTTGTATTATATACTTTTAAGTTTATAACTTTTCAAAAATATTTATATTAATTTGTCAATATTAGAGTCGAAAAAAATCATGGTCGAGATTTATATTTTTAATACATTCTTTTGTCGATAAACTTTAATATATATACATATATATACAAATATTTCTCTCTTAAAATTAACCACAAATCAATAATTTTAGTGTTTGAAATATATATCATGAAATTTTATGTGTTTCTTATGTATTTTTTTAAAAAAAAATTAGATTTAAAAAATATAAAAAAATAAACCGGGTACCCGATACCCGATTTTACGTGTACCCGAATTTTACGGGTACCCGATTTGCGGGTACCCGGTTCTTATGGGCCGGGTCACGGGCTGACTTTTAGGTACCCGTAAATTCCGGGTACCCGAAATTTAGGGTACCCGAAAATCTGGGTACCCGGATATGAACACCCCTAGTTGAGGGGTGCCTCAATGTTTTCAAAGATAGATTTGAGATCAGGGTACTATTAGTTGAAGGTAAAGGAGTGTGATGTTCTGAAGACAGCTTTTAGGACTAGATACGGTCATTATGAGTTCTTTGTGATGTCGTTTGGGCTCACGAACGCACTAGCAGCTTTCATGGACATGATGAACAGAGTTTTCCAAGACTATCTAGACCGACTTGTAGTTGTTTTCATAGACGACATCCTTGTGTACTCGAGATCAAAATAAGAACATGATGAGCATTTGAGACTTGTTTTGCAGAGATTGATGAGTAATCAATTGTATGCTAAGTTGAGTAAATGCGAGTTTTGGATTAGAGAGGTTGTGTTTCTTAGCCACGTTGTGTCAGTTGAAGGTATCCGTGTTGAACCGACGAAGATTGAAGCCATTGTTGGGTGGAAACAACCTAAGTCAGTGACATAGATTAGGAGTTTCTTAGGACTAGCGGGTTACTATAGGAGGTTCGTTGATGGTTTCTCTAGAGTAGCTGCTCCGTTGACTAAATTGTTGCAAAAAAGGAGTTAAGTTTGAGTGGTCAGATACGAGATAGAAGGCATTTGAGAAATTAAAAGAAGCTTTGACGAATGCTCCAGTGTTAGTACAGCCAGTTTCAGGGAAAGAGTTCGTGATCTATAGCGATGCTTCCTACGTAGGTTTAAGTTGTGTTCTTATGCAAGAAAAGAGAGTTGTTGCTTATGCTTCGAGACAGTTGAAGGTGCACGGGAAGAACTACCATACGCACGATATTGAGTTAGCAGCAGTTGTGTTTGCGTTGAAGATTTGGCGTCACTACTTTTATGGTGAGAAGTGCACAATTTACACTAATCATAAAAGCTTGAAGTATCTGATGACTCAGAGAGAGCTGAACTTGAGACATAGAAGATGGCTTGAACTGTTGAAAGACTATGATTTGACTGTTGAGTACCATCCAGGTAAGGCAAATGCAGTGGCCGATGCGTTGAGCAAAAAAGTTGTAGTCGAGTTGCGAGTTATGTTTGCTAGGCTGAGTGTATCAGGGGATGGTGGTTTGATTACAGAGTTGCAAGTGAAGCCTTCGTTGATTCAGATGATCAAAGAGAAACAATTGCAAGACGTATCTTTAGCTTCATATGTTCAGGACATTGCAGAAGGTAGACCGACAGAGTACAATTTCAGTGATGAGAACGTGTTGTGTTTTAAAGACAGAATTGTAGTACTTGAAGATGTTGAGTTGAGACGTATGATTCTGAGCGAAGCACATTCGAGTCCTTTTTCTATACATCCGGGCAGTACTAAGATGTACCGAGATCTAAAGAGTGATTATTTCTGGGTTGGTTTGAAGAAGGATATAGCCGAGCATGTGAGCCATTGCATGGTTTGTCAAAGGGTAAAGGTAGAACATCAGGTTCCTTCAGGTTTGTTACAGCCTTTGAAAATTCCGGAATGGAAATGGGAAAGAATCACTATGGACTTTGTGTCAAGATTGTCGTTGTCTCCTTAGAAGAAGAATTCTGTCTTGGTGATAGTTGATAGATTCACTAAGTGTGCCCATTTCTTAGCAGTGAACACCACAGGTTCTTTAGACAAGTTGGCAGATTTGTACATCCGCGAGATTGTGAGACTGCATGGAGTTCCAAAGTCTATTGTATCAGACAGAGATCCGAGATTCACATCGAGGTTCTAGGGTTGTTTGCATAGTGCCCTAGGTAGTCGTTTGCATTTCAGTACTTCATATCATCCGCAGTCAGATGGTCAGTCAGAGCGAGTGATACAACTATTAGAGGATATGCTCCGTTGTTGTGTGATTGACTTCTAGGGTTATTGGGAGAAGCATTTACCCTTAGTCGAGTTTGCTTACAACAACAGTTACCAGACTAGTATCCAGATGGCTCCTTATGAGGCATTGTATGGTAGACGATGTAGGACTCCGATCTGTTGGGCCGAAACGGGTCAAAAATTGTTACCTATGCCAGATTTGCTTAAGTGGACTACCGACAAGGTGAAGTTGATCTGCGACCGTTTGAAAGCAGCTTTTGATCGTCAGAAATCTTACGCAGATTTGAAGAGAAAAGAGATTGAGATTTCAGTGGGTGAGAAGGTGTTTCTGAAAGTGTCTCCGTGGAAGAAGGTAATGCGATTTGGCCGGAAAGGCAAGTTGAGTCCGAGGTTTATCGGTCCGTATGAGATAGTTGAGCGGATTGGGCCAGTAGCTTACCGTTTGAGATTGCCTTCAGAGTTAGAGAAGATCCACGATGTTTTCCATGTATCGATGCTCAAGAGATATAGATCATATTCGTCTCATGTTATGCCCGTTGAGGAGATAGAACTGAATCCAGATTTTTCTTACAATGAAGAACCAGTTGAGATACTTGCTTCTGATAGCAAGGTGTTGCGTGGCAAGACCATAGAGTTGGTCAATGTGTTGTGGAGACATGGAGGCGTGGAAGAGGCCACGTGGGAGAGGAAAGTGGATATGCTTGAGCAGTTCCCGTACTTGTTTCCGTCAGGTAATTTTAGGGACGAAATTCCTTAAGTGATGGAGAGTTGTAACACCCGGGTTTGTGGGTCGGGTGAAATTAAATTATTAAAATATTATTTTGGGCCTTGTATTTTCAAAACAAATAAATTATGTTGGGCTTGTTTTAAATTAAACCCAAATAGCCATGGATTTTATACTATGGTAATAACCCAATTTCATTAAGGGTAAAAGTGACTTTTGGCTTTAAAAAATAAAACACAACAAATAAAACACCCATTTTTCATCATCTTCTTCCCCACCCATTTTCAAACCAACGACAAGTTTCCTCCTTCATCTCAAGTTACTATTCCATTTCCCCATTGCTTCATCTTTGAAGATTTTTGAAAGGTAATAATGTTTTTGAGTTGTCCTCATCTTCCCTTTGCTACTCATGTTTTTAGTTTTCCACGAAGCCCTTTATTTTTGTGTTTTGAGTTTTTGAGTTTAAAGAATAAAAATCCAAACTTTATTGACTTTTGATCGAGCTTTTGATTCTTTGAAGTTAGATAAGTGTTTAGTAACTCAAATGGTCCAACATATCTAATTTTTACATGGTTTTATAATGATTTTCGGATATGGGTTTTAGGGAGGTTTAAGATGGTTCAAATGGCAAGTTATGGGGCTATTTAGTGTTGGAAATTGATGGTTGATGTTTATGTGATATTTAAGGGTTATTTTGGAAGCTTTTAGGTGTGTTAAAAGTGTTGGAATCAATGGTTATTAGCTGTGCAAATGGGCTGCTCGAAAATAAGTGTTTAAGGGTGTTCTTAGTTGGCTAAATGCTTGTTTTGTGCTTCGAGGGTTGCTACAGTGATTTTTGGGCTGATTTGTGTTTGTTTTGTTGGCTTTGATTGACTAGCATCAGGATTTGGTGTTGGAAAATCTTCAGGAATCAATCTGGAACCGTTGGGAGCTTGATCGGTTGTTTGCTTGTGTTTGGAAAGTTCGGTGAGTGGTTCTTCGATTTTAAATTGGTTTTCAAATGTTGGTTCGAGCATTTGAACCTAGGTCGGGATTGGTAAACCCACCTAGAGTTGGGATTAGATTGGTAGTCTAATCTCAAGCTTTAGTTTAGAAGACTTTGGTTGAACTTCTAAATGTGGTGTTATGCCTCATATGTTAAATGTGAATGATGTTGCTATGCATTTTGTGGATATGTGTTGTGATGAGGTATGATAATTCATTTATGCATTGTGATATGCATGTGTTAGATGAAATGCGAGTGCATGATGGTAAATCATGGTGGCTACATGCTAGGCACGGGAAATGGTAAGAACATAGTGTTATGATGAGCTTGTGATGAGTTAGTATTGGCACTAGTATGCTTGGGTACAAATGATCGATCATTAGCAAGTTAGTGTGCACACGAGTGTCGAAATGCGCGCGTGGTCTTGGTGATGGTAGTCATCAAGATGGAGTACGGGTACACCTGGAAATCTTCATTTATATTTTAGTCGATGATGAATGGAATCCCATCGACGGGGCATGAGGATAAGTGGAATCCCCTCCGCGTGAAACGGTGATGAGTGTAATCCCACCGTAAGGTAATGGTTGAGTTGTTGGATTTGAGTTCCAACGGTTGTTATCTGCGTATTCGGTTCATAGCTAGGTGCCAATACATTTTTTGAATGTGTTTCATATGGTCGTATTTATGGACATGTTGAGCATGGCGTGATATTTGATTTTATGTTCATGCATTATATATTTGACTCTTGTGGCTTCGAAGGTAGGAAAACATGCATTCTTCCTTAGTTATGTTGCTCGTGCTTGGGCCCTGCATTATCGAGGTTTGTTTTATGAGCTTACCCTCACTAAGCTTTATGCTTACACTCTCTTTTGTTCGACAATATAGATCCTTAGTTCGTGGGTTGCTTGGGCAAGGAGAAGGCATCCAAGTGTGCTATCTTAATCCTCAAGTATGAACTTTTAAGTTATGAGATGTAATGGATAAGCAATGGGATATGTGTTGTTGTTTTGTGTTAGAAGCTTGTTTAGACTCCTTTGGTATGTTGATGTGTGGTGGTGGTTTGTTCATGCCATGTATGTTGGCCTTGTGCCCCTATCTTCATGTTTTTGTGTATGTTTTGTTCTAAGGCATGAAACCTTGTTTGCAATGTATGTCTCTTTATGGTGAATGCTTGATCCCTTTGAATGTATGCCCTTTTCATGTATGTTGTGTGTTGACCATGTTTGGAGTAGGGTAAACGCCTCTAGAGTACGTGGTTGCATGTTATATCTTATTTCTTGATGATTGAGGCATGTTGGGAGCTTTTGGAGATGTGAAAATCTGGTTTTAGTAACACACAGACTGCAGGCGTTTCGAAACGAGTGTGGTTCCAGGGATACCCGTATCAGAACGCGTTTCGGTACGGTTTGGCTACTGTGAACCCCTGTTCCGATACGAGTATTGAAACATTTTGGCTACTGTGAGAGCCTGTTTCGGAACTCCTAGGCGAAATGGACCCTTGTTCCGAAACGGGGTGGAGCGTATCGGAACGGATGGTCTAGCTTTTTAAACTAGGGCCCATGTATCGAAACGGGCAAGCCTGTTTCGAAACACAGGCCTGAAATGTGGGCTTTTGACATCTCTAAAGGTTCTCAACTGTTGGACATTAGGCCATGTTCAATGTTAGCTTTCTTATAAGCCTTATTAGTAATCGTTTAGGTGTGTTTTTGGTCGCGTGTGCAAGGAATCAACCTAACTTGAATACATGGTAAGTTTAAATCAATTACGTGTCGTTTGTATGGTTTAGTCTTGTTTTCCGTTGTCGCTTCTCACATAGGTCTAATTGAATCCATCTAGACAAGATATTTAAAGAAAAAGTTTTCTCGGGTTGTTAACCAAAGTGGAGCCTTAACTGGTTTCGCCTCGGTTATCCCCGTGTAGCCTACTCGAACCGGTCGACCGCCCAGGCCGGGACGAGGGGGTTACAACTCTCGTGAATTGCATTCATTACCTTTAATATCCGAATTTAAATGGAAAATAAAAAAATGTCCTATTTAATTCGGAATATTCGCAATATATGTCATTTATAAAGAAAAAAAATATTCAACGTAGGAAAAATATCCGCAGGCCCACGAAGGACCCGATCGGTCTAGACTTTCACGTTTCCCACGTTGTGCGAGTGCGCCCCAGCCCGAATAGGATTGATTCACACCCCTTACGTGCGAGGCACAATTTCAATCCAAGTCATTCTATGACCACAAAGAGGGTAGGTGTATATAAACACTTCCCATTCCATTTATCCCATCAATGTGGGATAGGGGGTTTTCCACTTCATTATTCAATTCACAACTACCTTCCTTTGAGCATCAATTTCTCATTCATTACTCAACCGTTTCGAGCATATAAGATACCGTTGTAAAGGTCTTATGGAGTAGAATAAGACCCTATAGAGTTGTTAACGAATCTCCACCTTTACCCATTCGAAATATGGCTCAAAGGTATCATTTTCCTCACATTTTCCATCAATTCTATGATTGTTAGTTGCATAGGATAGGTAGGTTTCCTCTTTTGAACATTCCCTTTTGAAAATATATTTACTTTACTAGCTATCTAGTAGACGTGATGTCCTTGAACTACTCTGTCGTTTGTGTAAATGATGATATACTCCACACAACTAACTCTCTGACAAGAGTATTTGTTCTCATGGTTATGTCCATATGGTAGTGGACATCGCCTGGTTCTGCAAGAGTTTGAAAGAACTATGCCCAATAGTCTCCTTGACGCAGCCCCACTTCACTCTCACATAGGTGACTTATGTTGCTTGGCTCACCAAAGCACACAATGGTTATTAAAAGAAATTGATTAGCCTAAACTATTTTTTTCATTGTTTACATCATAGGAACGGACTTGGAGATGAATACCCCCACAGTGACTGACAGGTCTATGCAATTAGGTTGTCCCTTTGAACCTAGATCTTGGGATCTCCAGTCAGCTAGATAGGGTTTTCCTTCATATAGTGCCTTTATTTTTCCATGGGCTGTGGTCTCATTCCTTTAGATGTTTTCTTAACTTGATCTCAATTTAACCCTTTGGTTAACAAATCCGCAACATTATCTTTTGATCTTAAATAATCAATAGAGATAACTTCATTTGAGATCAGTTGTCTAACGGTATTATGTCGTCGACGCATATGTCTCGACTTACCTTTGTACATACAAATTTGTGCCCTAGCAATCGTTGCTTGATTATCACAGTATATACATATTGTGGGCACATGTTTCGGCCATTCAGGAATATCCTCAAGAAATTTCCTAATACATTCGGCTTCCTCTTCCCATTTATCCAGAGCAACGAACTCAAATTCCATGTAGATTTGGTTATGATCGTTTTTCTTGATGATTTCCATGACACGACTCCTTCTCCCAAAGTGAAGACATATCCACTTGTACCATTGGTATCTTGAATGTCAGATATCCAACTGGCATTGGAGTATCCTTCTAAAATAGTAGGATCTCTGGAATAATGCAATATGTAGTTCCGAGTATATCTAAGATATCCAGTACCCTCACAATCATTTTCCAATGGTTTTCACCTGAATTGTTTGTGAATCTACTTAAACTGTTCACAGTAAAAGCAATATCCGATCTAGTGCACCTCACGAGGTACATTAGACTGCCTATGACCCTTGCATATTCCACTTAGTCAATGCCTTGGACAAATGTTGTCATGCGTCTATTGGAGTTTTGGCTATACCAAAATCATCCTTGCCAAATTTCTCAAGAATCTTGTTTGCATACTGTGACTGTGTTAAATATATTTCTTCATCAAGGTCTCCAAAGTTTGTTTCATTGAATTTGGATCAGCTTCCTTAAATATATTTTCAAAGAATGGGCCATTCTTTATTATCACATTCTTGTGAATCTATTTGTACATAAGAAAATGATATTTGTTAATATGTTCTACATAGTCAATGAAAATATAGTTCACTTATTTTTCATGTACTTCAGTAATGAGAATATTACCTTTGCAAGACCCCACATTTTTGTTTAGTTGTAGGAAGGTTTTATTTCCTTCCATAACTCATACGGTGTCTTGTTTGTTTTGAGATACCTTAATAAAGGTAGTTAGCTGATAGAACAACTTCCCCCAAATCAGGCACATTTTGAAGATCCAATTCCTTTTAGAAGTTATCTTCAATATCATTGTTCCCTTAAATGTTGCAGCGTTACTCACATAAAGTTTTCTTCCCCAAAATTAATCAATTTGTTAAGTTTGGGTTTCAACATCCTACTTATAGAGAATAATTCCTCTATAGCATGAAGGTAATATAAATTTTGCTTCAAACACTTGTTTGCCATATCACTTGTTATGAGAAAATATTGTCATAACATCGATCAATAGTCCAAAGACATGTTACCCATCTTATGGAAATTGAAATGTTTCTCGTGAATTTTTTGTTTCTTGAACACACTGCCTAATTTGCATTTTGAAGTCATTTTTTACTTCCGCTACGTTTGTCATGGTAATATTTTCCTTAGCAATATTTACCTTAATAACATTTGAAGGTGGTAACAAAATTTACCATTTCCTCTCTAAATAATAGGAGGAACATCCTTTAGATCTTTGATTGAGATTTATCATGGTCAAATATGCAACATCTTTTGTTTCCACATTTTAAAATTCTTTCCAATGAATTTTACTGGTTTTTCCATTTTGTATTTATAGTCCAACGATCCTCACAATTCTTTAGCCATTTTTTAAACATTTTTCACTTCATAGCATGCATCAGAATAGGTTTTAAGAATTTAATTTGACATAGAGAACAAATTTCTTCTATGCTTTGATTCGAGAATTCGGTCGGAATCAACTCTTTGAATTTGGTAACCAATGTTACTTCTAGAAATAAATTCACCGATTTATTTCTAAAATAGAATCATACTTGATTCTTAAGAAATAATAAATTTGAGTTATTTCTTTTTCCAAAATAAATTCATCAATTTATTTCAAAATTGAATCATTCTAGATTCTCACGAAATTAAATCCAACGATTTATTTTCCTTAACAAGTTAAAATCAATGCATAATTTTAGCATAGAAATAAATTTAATGATTTATTTCCTTTGTTATATCTTCTATTAAACATTGAGATTAGTAGCACTAAGATCCACATCAGAGATATCACGGTAACAAAAATCAAAAGGAATTAATTATTTTTATTTTGTTGATTATTGTTTTTGAAAAATATCATGAAAATCCGTTAAAACGACAAGAATTAAATCTCGAAACGAATTATTTACAAGATCTTAGTTTCCCAAATTACGCATGAGTATCATGTTCGTCTCTATAATTTCTCAAGGAAAATTATTTATAGAAATAATAATTCATAGTGTTGCCAAAATACAAATAAATTTAATTTTAATAATTATTATTTCACAAGAATAAAATATTCCTTTTACTTGTCATATATTATTTAGGAATGTCTTAATAACACCCTAATTAATATTACCAAGAGATAATAATTACATGGTTATGAATTTACCTTAATAATAGCATAATATTATTATCAAATAATATCATAATTATGACATTACCATGATACATGCACACATATATTTATATAAATCATTAAAGATTAAAAACTATTAAGGAATATAACCTTAATAAAACATTCCAAGTTTAAAACTTGGTAAGTAAACATTTTTTTCTTTCGTGAATTATCTCCCATTTGAGGATCATTTTCTTGGCAACAAAGCTCTTTCTTTTCTTTGTTCTAGTAAAAGAAAGAGACAAACTCGGAAATAATAATTCTAATAAATCGAAAGTTAATTTTATCGTTTATCTTTGATTTTGTTATTGCACAAAATTCGTAACCTCGGTTACTTATCATGACACTTTCTGTAAACAGATTTGTCCCCTTTTTAGGTTAAGCAAATGACACTTTCTGTAAACAGATTTGTCCCTTTTTAGATTAAGCAAACTCATTTAAACGAATGATAAATACTGAAAACGAATTTATTTACTTTCTCGAATCGTAATTATTTCAAATTGCCTTGTATGTATTCTGTCTTAAGATTGTTGGGCAAAACAAGGTTTATTCGAAATAAAATTATTAAATAAATAAACGAAATACAATATTTAAAATAATAGACCAAATTCGAGATATACCAAACATGGATTGATGAGGCCTGCAGAAACGCAATTTCCTTAAGACAGATTCGACCACTCCCCAGTGCTTGAGATCTTAGGTCGTCAGTCTCCTAGAATACAAGAGCGAACGATCTTCGAGAGCAACACTGGTGAAGAGATCATTAATAGAAACTTGCCTTTGACTATCACCGAAAAGACAATGCAATTTTGAAGAAAAAAAAATTTATGAGTTGTGTTTAAATCAAAGGAATGTCATTCAATTTATAGGGGGTGAGGTAGGCTAAATGTGGAAAAAATATTCTGAAAATATGACTATTAAATCTCTATCCGGTTTAATTTGAAAAAATTCTGTTAATACCATATTAAATCGGAATATTCTCGTGAATTGCACTCATCACCTTTTAATATCCGAATTTAAATGGAAAATAAAAAGATATCTTATTTAATTCAGAATATTCAAAAGATACGTCATTTATAATTAAGGGAAAAATATATTCGACGTGGGTAAAATATTCATAAGTCCATGAAGCGACTAAGTGGTTCAAACATTTGTGCAACCTCAAATCATGTAAGTGTATCCCAATCCATATGGGATTGATTTGCAACCTCTCTTGCATGCAAGGCACAATTTCAATCCAAATCATTTAATAATTATTAAGAGGGTAAGTGTACATAAACACTTCTCATTCCATTTATCCCATTAATGTGGGATATGTGGTTTTCTATTTCGTTATTCAACTACCTTTTTTGAGCATCAATTTCTCATTTATTACTCAACCGTTTTGAGCATATAAGATACCATTGTAAAGTTCTCATGAAGTAAAATAAGACCCAATAGAGTTCTTATTCAAATCACCACCTTTATGCATTCAAAATATGGCTCAAATTTACCATTTTCCTCACATTTTTCTAACAACAATATCACAGCTCCCGCAAAGATCACCACCACGCTTTAAAACACTCTTTGACGATTATGGCCATGATTAGCAAGACACACTGCCAAAACATTACAATCCCTGGAGAAATGACAAAATTGAACTTTTTCTATCCTTGGAGTAAGTTTGTCAATTTCAGCAAGTATCAGCCAGCAACACCAAAGACACTGCATAGGGTTAAAAATCCAGTTCAAAACAATTTTGGAATCCAATTCTACCACCAACGAAGCTTTGCCTGTCCACCCAGCAGCAACAAAGCATATTTAATCGAAGCCAGCCCTGCAAAATGAGCACCAAATCCCTGCAAAGGCCCTGAGAAAAGTGTTCGAAGCAAACCCCCAGAAGCAGCCCCATTCACAACAGCACCGCCATGGACATTAAACTTGACAATCCCAGCCGAGGGAGGATCCCAAACTGCACGTAAGTTGTGGATATCAACCAACAGCTTACTGGATAAAAATGGCTCTTCTAAATTATTTGCATCCAAATCCATAATCTTCTTAAAATTCAAATTAAAAATTGTTCACCATCTCCGAGAGCTGCAGCTGACATGCTTCTTAAAAAATTTGAACACCATGCCTTTCAAAACCTTCGGATCCGTAATGTACTTTAGACCATGAATTGCTCTTCTCTTTGCACGTATCCTCACTACATTATGGAAGAAAGCTGTATTGGAATCCCCCTTAGAGAGCCAATTCACTCGTGATTGTTGCTTCCACAAATCCTCATGTAGTCTTAGAGTTTCCCAAAGTTCCAAACTGCACTGATTCTCACAATCCAAGTTGCCAACATTTCCAAGTTCTTTTAGCCTATTAATCCTCATTTCTAGTTCTTGTACCTTTGGTTTTAGAAAATATTTTCTGTTTTTGCTTTCACTTTTAAAAATTATTTTTATTTTTAGTTTTCTAAAAATTAAAAAACATGTTTGGTTAATAGGGATGGAAAATTATTTTTAAAAATGAAAATAGTAAAAACGTGTTTGGTTTATAGCTTTTCAAAATAAAAATGAAAAAATAATTATTAAATAATTGAAATAAAATATAGTTAGAAAATATTATTATTATTATAATGATAAATAAAATATGAGTAAATAAACCAAATTTTTAAAAAATGACATTAGAAGGATTCGAACTCAGGTTAAAATTACAAAAAATTCATTGTTTTTGTTGTGAATAAAATAAAGAACAAGAATAAGAACAAAGAACAAGAATGGAAGAACAAAGAGATGAGAGAAAGAGGAAAATTTGTATTATTCTCAAATATAGACTTGTATACAATGCCTTCAGTAAATCATCTATTTATAGGCATAAGAAGTACATAATACATTAAACTCTAATCAATGTAGATAATATTCCTAATGATAAAGTAAGTTAAATCTCATTGATAAAGTTCTTATCATGATAGACATTCACATAGATAAATATTCATAATACTCTCCCTTGGATGTCTATGAAGATAATGTGCCTCGTTAAAACCTTACTAAGATAAAAACCCAATGGGAAAAAATCTTTAGTGAAGGAAAAAGAGTACACACATCTTTGATACGCATAACATGTTGCCTCATTAAAAACCTTACCATGAAAACTCATTGGGACAAAACCTCGGTTAAGGGAAAAAGAGTGCAACGCGTATTTACTCAACCTCATGAAAACATCACATAAGATATTTGAATCTTCATAATTCAATCTTAAATACTATTTTTCTAAAGATCATGAGGGATAGAACTTTGGAGTAATATGTTCCATGATGTATCCATCTTTCGATTGAGATATACATCTTGCATTATCTCTACACAAGATAGCTTTCTATCGTGAAAGTAAATCACATATCTTCTGGATATGTTGGGACAATAGTCTTAGCCAAACATTTTGGGTTGTCTCGTGCACAACAATTATTTCTACAAGATTTGAGGAGGCATCGACGAATGTTTGAAGATCAAAGGTAAATGATCTTTGTATATTCATGGATATTTCTTGACCAACTAATATATGGTGCTTCAAGACCAAGAAAAGATATAATTATCTTTATTCACATCCAACAATCTTACAACTATTGGGATACTCAATAGATATGTTCTATTCATATTGAATATTCTTTAAGATTCTTTCAGCTTATGTTTATTCATAGACAAAAAGAAATATATAAAAATGTTCGATCTTCAGGTCGAGATAAACTTGATGTCAAGATTCAAGTACTTGTATTGAAAGTACTTCATGAGTTTCCAATTTGAAGCTCTTTAGGAGTTCTAAAATTATCATAATGGATCTTGATCCAAACTCCTTTATAAAATACATAAGGAAATCTGATCATTCTTATAGTATTTTTTCAATTAGTATTCACTAAGGCGATTATACCAAATGCGCCAAAATATTCATGAGACATGTCTAAATAAATTTCCTCGGAAATTTCCAAATGCTTCTAGCATTTTAAATCATTCAAGGATAAATATGGATCCACAAATAATTAGACGCGTGTAAAATTTTTCATAACTGCCAAAGTAATTGCATCCACCATGAAGTAATTAAAACTTTGGGTAAACTACTTCATTGACCACCATACTATTAGAAAAGTTGCGATTTGACCACATTACTTTTTTTCGAAGCAATTAAACCATCAAAGTATTTAAATGGTATCAATGTGACCACCAACCGTTAAAAGTAACAGAAAAGTTGACGGGGCTGTTAAATAAAATTTGTATAATTACACATTTGGTCCCTTATATTTAAAAAATATATCAATTTAATTCTAATAAAATAAATTAATTATTTAATTAAGTGGTGACACGTGTCACAACCTTTGGAGAAAGAAAATTAAATAAATTTGAGGCTTGCCCACGCTGGGTTTGAACCTGGGCATTGAAGGAGTTGGAGCAATGGGTTTACCACTGCACCAAACTCAATTTTTAATCACATGCTTCAAAATACAATAAATATCATAATATGTCCAGTCACATTCTAATGGGAAAATGCAGAGCGCAAAATAGACAACCTTTGGTATAATAGCATGGGCACTTTCCCAAGCTCCACCGGTATAAACTCCACAACAAAAGAGGACAACAACATTCAAGCAAAGCAGAGCATACTCAAGGAAGAAGAATATCACAAATCGTAGATACATACCCTTTACGTTCATTATACAAATCTCTTTCTAGTTTTCTGACTACAAACTCGAAAAGCTGGAATAATCCAGCAGCAATACGATCAATGTCAATATTTGTCTTGCCAAGAGCTTGTGCTTGGAATCACATCATATGGGCTCGCTTCTGTAAGAGTCTTGTCATTCATGGAAAGTGGTCTGACTTGTTCAGCAACCTTCTTAGTCAAGGTTACCTGGTATACAAGAGGTGCAAAATGAAAAAAAGGGGATAACAAAAAAATGGTAATTGTTGCAGTAAAACACTATATCTAAGTCTCTTTAGTCAAGTTACCCAGAGTTTCAATAATACACGCTTATTTGATTCTCCAGATTATTCCAGGTTACTCAAGATCATAAATTCAAAATTTCCATTGATTTCTTTAAGGTCTGCTCCTCGAGTGTTTTCACTTTCTAATGGCTAATGATCAGATCCATTGGTTCTCGATAGTTAATTCTTTGATGATTGTGATTCTCCTCTCGGGGACAGTGGCTATGATCATGCTACGAACTCTATATCGGGACATCTTCAAGTACAACCAACTCGAAACACAAGAAGAAGCACAAGAGGGGACATGTGAAAGCTGGTGCACGGGGATTTTGTAACCCCCTGTACCTACCTATGTGTTACACCTAAGTTACCAAAGATTATCATAACATATATATGTGACATTTATTCAGTTTTCATGAAAATCAGACATCACTATAGAGTGATCAAGATAATGATAGGTAAAAACATATCCATTCTAAAGTTTCGTAACGATGATACTCACATACCATCGAATCAACTATCAAGTACATAATCTAAAACCATTTCAAAGTTTAAGTTACAAAATAACGCCATCATGGCTAACTAGTAAGGTATATCATAACAAAATATAGGCTCATGTCACCCAAAATAGACAGTATGGTGGATAAGAACATTACAACAAAAGTATAGTAAGAATGTGCCGATCCTCCAAGTGCCAAGTCCACGTGTAGCCTATCCAAAAGTATCTGAAAGGGGGAAGTTTGGGGGTGTGAGCTAGGAAGCTCAGTGTGTTCCAATAAGTGCAAGGAAACATATATATACGGTTCAAATATGCATAAGACATTACAAACATGCCATAAGAGCAACCAAGGTTCCAATTTAACCTATCTACCCTCCAATCGAACACCAAAATGCAATTCCTCATTAACTGCATACAGAAGGTCTTACCCTAGGCCTGAGGCGTAGGAGCCTACCTAAGGGAATGCCTTAGGTCCAGAAAGACTTACCCTAGGCCCGTGGGCATAGGAGCTTAATAGAAGGGTTTACCAGCTCGATCAGGGATGTACCTACAGACACTTCAAATCATATCCCCAGAATATACCCCCAAACAGTACAGTTTTGTTCAATAAACATAGGCATCAGAATTCAGATGGCAGACATATGTTTAATCACATCAACCAGAAATCATATATTTCAATTCTAGATCAGATATGGGCATGCTATCAGATATAATCCAACTATGCTCTCAAACAGCCATCATGCTTTCAACAAAATAGTCATGCTTTCAACAGAATAGTCATGCTTTCAATAAAAAGGTAGTCATGTCCTTAATTCAGAAATTATATCATAATTCATACATTTTCATATCTATGTTCAGATAAGTACATTCAAGTAAACAAGCAAAACATAAATGTAGCACACACGGAACACACCTCAAAAGTTGGTCAGAGAATCTATCGGGATCCTACCTCGCTATGATCTACCACAATACTAGATCCTAGATCAATAAAAGATTATGGATCCTACCTCAAAAGTTGGTCAGAGAATCTATCGGGCTCATACTAGTAACTATCGGAACGCGCGGAGGAGCGGATCGGGAGGAACTAGGCTGAGCAAACGAACGGTCAGGGGAGTCTCGATTACCTTTAAACAGATAAAAGCGTATATTAGTCATTTATTCGATTTACATTTAACTCAATGAAACAATTAAGCACATATGCATGGTTTGGGTTTAGAGACAGATTCAAAGGTCTTCGAGTTAGAATTTCGCAAAACGGGCTTCAAAAATGGACTCAAGACATCGAAAAACATAAATAGGGATTTTTCAAAAATTTTGACTTTTTGGTCAAAGTCAATGCTGACGTCAGCAAGTCAAGATCAACGGGGGACATGGTCAACGCTGATGTCATGCTGACATCAGCGATCAACAAAAGGTCAACTGAGTCAACTCGCTGAGTCAACTCAGTGAGTCAACTCACCCGAGTTGACTCAGCGAGTTGACTCAATCTTGGGTCGGGTTAGACACGGGTCGGGTCAGGTTGGACCGGTTCAGTTCGGACTACTTGGGCCGGCCGGTTCAGACCGATTCTTACCCTAGGAGATCGGGCATCGTCGGACAGTGGCCGGAAAACTCGCAGGAGAGCTCAACGGACGCGGTTCTGCCGGAAAAACATAGATCATTAGACCACAATTCCAACCCATACATTTTTAATCCGAAACAAGCTAGAAAATAGGCCGGACCTTACCTTTAAAGTTCGAAACGGTCGGAATGTTCGAAGCTCCGATGGAACCCTTCCCGGTGTCGGAACGCTAATTGGCCGGGTGGGTTTTGATCAGCTCGTCGAGGGGAGCATCATCGTACCGACGACAAATCAAGACGACGGCAGCACGGACGAGAAATCAGAGGCGGCCCGACTCGAAACTTCAACTTGATTTCTAATGTAGACGACGGCACGGAAGGGCGCGTCACAGACGTCAAAGGGTTCGAAGCGGCGACGCGCGTTCGCCGGCGCAAGCGGTGGTGCACACCGGACGTCGGTGTGGACGGTAAGGGTTTGCCGGAACTAAGGAGGGAGAGGGGTCTGCAAGGGATATGAGGGGACGATTCAAAGTTCGAATTGGGTAGGAATTAATTGAGGGTAGGTGGAAAGGCAGATAAATATTAATGTGGTTTAGAGTTATTTTTAACTAAGTTAAAATCAAGGTTTGGCAACCTTTAAGAGAAATGAGCTCTAAGCTCAATTGAAGGAACGTTGAATGGTGAGGGGTGAGGTCGTAGGTTCGAGCCCCCACACCCTCACCTTTTTTTTTCTTTTTTTAGCACACACACACACACACACACATATATATATATATATATATATATATATATATATATATATATATATATATATATATATATATATATATATATATATTTATCAGGGTGTTACAACTCTCCCCACCTTAAGAAAATTTCATCCTCGAAATTTACCTGAATCAAACAGATGTGGAAACTGCTTTCTCATGGGTCCTTCGATCTCCCAAGTAGCCTCTGTAGGGCTACGATTGCTCCACAGAACTTTAACCATAGGAATACGTCTATTCCTCAAAACCCTCTCGTCCGAGTCTAGAATCTTTATTGGTTCCTCCTCATAGGACAAGTCTGGCCTCAACTCCACATCCTGGACCTGAATGACATGGCTCGGATCAGGATGGTATTGCCTCAACATGGACACATGGAAGACATCATGGATACAGTTAAGCTGGGGAGGCAACTCAAGCTGATAGGCAACTGGCCCAACTCGCTTCACAATACGATACGGCCTAATAAATCTCGGACTCAACTTACCCTTTTTCCCAAACCTCAAAACTTTCTTCCATGGTTATACTTTTAGAAAAACCTAGTTCCGACCTCAAACTCGATATCCTTCCTTCTCCGATCAGCATAAGACTTCTGTTTGTCAAACGCCTCTTTCAGACGATCACGAATTAATCTGACAGTATCTTCGGTCTCTTGGATCAACTCCGGACCCAAAGTCTTCTTATCATACAACTCAGTCCAACAGATAGGAGTTCGGCACTTGCGACCATACAAAGCTTCATAAGGTGTCATGCGAATACTAGCCTGGTAGCTATTATTATAAGCAAACTCGGCCAAGGGTAAGAAATCTTCCCAACTACCACGGAAGTCTATAACGCACCCCCTCAACATATCTTCAAGAACCTGAATTACCCTCTCGGACTGACCATCGGTCTGTGGATGGAAGGATGTACTGAAATTCAAACGTGTACCCAAAGCATTATGCAAGGCCGACCAGAAATGAGAAGTGAACCTCGAGTCTCGATCGGATATAATAGATAAAGGTACACCATGCAACTTGACAATCTCTGAGATATATAGCCTAGCCAGCTTCTCTAGAGAATAACTAACTCGTACAGGAATAAAGTGAGCTGACTTGGTGAGTCGATCAACAATAACCCAGACCGAATCCTTTTTAGAAGGAGTTAGAGGCAACCCGGTAACGAAATCCATCGTGATACGCTCCCATTTCCACTCGGGAATCTTAATGGTCTGTAATAAACCAGAAGGATGCTGATGTTCCGCTTTGACTTGCTGACAAGTCATACACTTTGATACATAATTCTATATATCCTTCTTCATACCCTCCCAACGGTACCTTTGCTTAAGATTCTGGTACATCTTGTCTCCACCAGGATGCATGGCATAAGGGCTGCTATGAGCCTCACTGAGTATGGCTCGCTTCAGGTCAGCATCATCAGGGACACAATAACGACCCTTGAAGCACATAACGCCATCCTAATCGAAGGCATAAACAGATGTGGATCCCTGCTCAACTTGTTGTATAACTGGAAGTAGGGAACTGTCTAAGAGTTGCTTGGCCTTAATCTCATCGGCCAAAGTTGGTTTAACTTGCAATTCCGCTAGCAAACTGCCATCGCTAAAAATGCTCATCCTGGCAAACATGGATCTCATGTCAGATATGGCCTTACGACTCAAGGCATCATCAACAACATTGGCTTTTCCCGGATGGTACTCAAACACACATTCATAGTCCTTTAGAAGTTCCACCCAACGACGTTGCCTCATATTTAAATCCCTCTGAATGAGGATATACTTTAAGCTCTTGTGATCAGTAAAGATATAACACTTCTCTCCGTAAAGATAGTGCCTCTAGATCTTCAGAGCAAAGATCACTGCAGCTAACTCGAGGTCATGGGTCGGATAGTTACACTCATGAGGTCGTAACTGACGTGATGCATAAGCGATAACCTTCACATCCTGCATCAGTACACAACCGAGCCCGGAGTGTGATGCATCAGTGTACACTGAGAAGTCCTTTCCAAACAAAAGCGTCGGACCAAACAAAAGGAACATTCTTCCTCAGTAGCTTTGTCAAAGGGATGGCAATGATGGAGAAACCCTCGACAAAGCGTCGGTAGTATCCAGCCAAACCCAAGAAGCTACGAATCTCAGAGACATTTTTAGGTTGCTTCCAATTGGTGATGGCCTCGATCTTACTTGGATCAACCTGAATGCCTCGAGCAGATACAACATGCCCCAGAAATGTCACTTCTCTGAGCCAAAATTCACATTTGCTCAACTTAGCATACAAACGATTCTCTCTCAAGGTTTGCAGAACAATCCTCAAGTGCTCAACATGCTCTGTCTCTGTCCGAGAATAGACCAAAATACCGTCAATGAAAACCACAACAAACTGGTCTATAAAGGGTCGGAACACACGATTCATCATGTCCATAAAAGCAGCTGGTGCATTAGTAAGACCAAAAGGCATCACGAGAAACTCGTAATGCCCGTATCTAGTACGGATGGCCGCCTTAGCAACATCAAAATATTTTATTTTTAACTGATAATACCCAGATCGAAGATCAATCTTTGAGAAAATTGTGGCTCCCCGAAATTGATCAAATAAGTCATCAATCCTGGGTAACGGATATTTGTTCTTCACAGTCAATTTATTCAACTTCCGATAATCAATACATAAACGAAGTGAACCATCTTTCTTCTTCACGAAGAGAACAGGAGCTCCCCAAGGCGACGAGCTAGGTCGAATAAAGCCTCGGTCAAGAAGCTCTTGTAACTGGACCTTTAACTCCTTGAGCTCCTTAGGGGCCATACGATAAGGATTCATGGACACCGGTGCAGACCCCGGATAAGTCTTGATTTCAAACTCAACATCCCTGTCTGGCGGTAACCCAGGTAACTCTTCAGGGAACACATCAGGAAACTCGCTAACAGTGCGAATGTCCTCAATCTTAGATAAAGAGCCCTTCGTGTTCAAGAAACAAGCAATGAAGGTTTCATATCCTTTTCGGATCATCCTATCAGCAGTCAGAGCGGACACCACATTGGACAAGTAACCTCGGCGCTCTCCGACTAAGATCACTAATCGACCATCTGAAGTTTTCAAGGTAGCCCTTTTTGACTCACAATCCAGACTAACCCGATGCTCCGTCAGCCAATCCATACCCGGAATCAGATCGAACTCCTCCAACGGAAGTTCCATGAGATCGGCCAGAAAGATCTCCCCTTGAACCTCAAAAGGACATCACCTAAGTACTTTGTCCACATTCACTGACTGACCCACTGGGCTCATGACTGTAACAACACTTTTTGTGGCTTCTAAGGGAATCTGAAGGTCTCGGGATACTGATTTTGAAATATAGGAGTGGGTGGAACCATTGTCGAGCAATGCAAAGTATGGAACAGAATAAATGGTAAAGGTACCTGCAATAACATCTAGCTCGTCTCTATCATCCTGGTGTCTGGTGGCATACACAAGTGCCGGTTGTCTAGCCTCAGATAAAACTGGTCCTCCACTCTGATATGATCGAGCTCTGGTGTCAGTCCTGGCAGCAGATGCAGAAGGTCTACCCTGACTACGATCCCTAGCTGGAGTCTGAATAGAAGCCTGTGAATGGGCAGGAGTCTGAGGAGATGCTCGATGACAAGATGGTGGAACAGGGCAACCCTTCAGGAAATGATCTCCAGAACCGCAACAGAAACATGTGCCCTCCTTCCTCCTACACTCCCCTTGATGCCATTTGCCACAATGCTCACAAAGAGGTGCCTTAGAAAAACTTGATGAACCACCTCGACTAGCTGTCAAGGGCTAAGGGGCTGGAGGCCTAGAACTGGTGTCACTCCTCGGAGGTGCAGTAGTGCGAGCCTTCTTACTTGCCCGTGCTGAAAACACGGTGCTAGAAGGCCTCCTAGATCGGTCTCGATCTACTCTATCGCTCTCTGTGGCCATTAACTCAACCTTCTCTAAATCTTTTTCCAACTCGATCACCTTATCAAAATCCTTATCAAGGTGGCCGATAACCTGTACGCACAACTCATGACGGAGTCCGAGTGCAAACTTGCGGCATTTTTCTTTTTTAGTGGGTACCAAACTGGATCCAAACCTCAGGAGGTCTAAAAACCTCGTCTCATACTCAGATACAGTCATATCCCCTTGTGTCAGAGTCCTGAACTGCTCTTGCATCTGTCTCATATAACATTCTCTGATAAAACGGCTCTTGAAGCGTTCTTTGAAGAAGTCCCATGTAAGACGAGTAGCAGAGATGCTACTCACAACAGACTCCCTCCAAGTTCGGGCACTCCCATAAAGTAGTGAAACAACTCCCAAATATTTCTTGGGCGGCTCAAGACCCAACGAATCCATGCGTCTCTCAAGATCATGAAGCCACTCTTCTACCTCAGTCGGGGCTCCACCAGTAGGGCCATCAAAGGTCTTAGCCCCGTTAGTGATTAGTGTCTGAGAGATAGGAACTTCAGGCACAACTCTTGCAGCTCTAACTGCACCATGAATCAACTGTAAAAACTGTCTGCTAAGAGCCTCATCAGACACTATCGTGGATGGCTTAGTACGGGGTGCAGGGGCTCCTCTAACCGGAGTCGTCATATCGATACCAGTTGTAGGCGGTGGATCAACCGGAGCCGTAGGACCTCTAGGGGCAGGAGGATCTATAGGAGCTGAGGGATCATTAGTCACGTTCTCAATCGGGTCGGAGAATCTAGCAGGTCAACCTCGCCTCCGAGCAGGTCGAAGACCACGTCTAGTACTCATCAGTTAGTCTCGGCTCTACAAAAAGAAGAACTTAAGGTCAGAACTGGCACAAGAGTACCGAACACAATTTAAACATATAAAAACTTGGTGACATGACCTTTTTCTGAAAATATATAAATATTTAAAACCTTTTATAAAACATAACATTTAGGACCCACTCACAGTCCGAGGTTTAAAAAACCTAAGGCTCTGATACCAATTAAATGTAACCCCTTGTACCTGCCTATGCGTTACACCTAAGTTACCAAAGATTATCATACCATATATATGTGACATGTATTCAGTTTTCATGAAAATCAGACATCACTATAGAGTGATCAAGATAATGATAGATAAAAACATATCCATTCTAAAGTCACGTAACGATGATACTCACATACCATCGAATCAACTATCAAGTACATAATCTAAAACCATTTCAAAGTTTAAGTTACAAAATAACGCCATCATGGCTAACTAGTAAGGTATATCATAACAAAATATAGGCTCATGTCACCCAAAATAGACAGTATGGTGGATAAGAACATTACAACAAAAGTATATTAAGAATGTGTCGATCCTCTAAGTGCCAGGTCCACGGGTAGCCTATCCAAAAGTATCTGAAAAGGGAAAGTTTGGGGGTGTGAGCTAGGCAGCTCAGTGTGTTCCAATAAGTGCAAGGAAACATATATATACAGTTAAAATATGCATAAGACATTACAAACATGCCATAAGAGCAACCAAGGTTCCGATTTAACCTATCTACCCTCCAACCGAACACCAAAATACAATTCCCCATGAACTACATAGAGAAGGTCTTACCCTAGGCCTGAGGCGTAGAAACCTACCTAAGAGAATGCCTTAGGTCCAAAAAGACTTACCCTAGGCCCGTGGGTGTAGGAGCTTAACAGAAGGGTTTACCAACTGGATCAGGGTTGTACCTGCAGACACTTCAAATCATATCCCCAGAATATACCCCCAAACAGTACAATTTTGTTCAATAAACATAGGCATCATAATTCAGATGGCAGATATATGATTAATCACATTAACTAGAAATCGAATATTTCAATTCCAGATCAGATATGGGCATGCTATCAGATATAACCCAACTATGCTCTCAAACAACAATCATGCTTTCAACAAAATAGTCATGCTTTCAACAGAATAGTCATGCTTTCAATAAAAAAAGGTAGTCATGTCCTTAATTCAGAAATTATCTCATAATTCATACATTTTCATATCTATGTTCAGATAAGTACATTCAAGTAAACAAGCAAAACAGAAATGTAGCACACACGGAACACACCTCAAAAGCTGGTCAGAGAATCTATTGGGCTTCTGCCTCACTATGATCTGCCACAATACTAGATCCTAGATCAATAAAAGATGGGTAAAATACTAAAATAATCACTCATCTTTGGTCATTTGACCTATTTTAGTCACTCAACTTTAAAAACGCTAAATTTGCTCACTCAACTTTCAACATTGTGATTTTTTCATCATTCCACCGTTAACTCAGTTACTGTACAATGACATTGCTTATTTAAATAATTTTTGGGCCACGTAGGCACCCTCACAAATTCCGATAAATCCTCACCACGACCAGCCATCGCCTTGGCCGCCGATGTCGACCGTCGTTATACCCAAAACAATTTAACCACCATATTTCGATCGCTAAATCTGAATCTAATCTCCATTTCGCTCAAATCCATCAACATTTTCATCAATACATAGTTCTCTTGATCTGCCATTACTAGCTCTTCAGCTAATCTTTTGCATTTGCAAAGAGAAAGAAAGAATAGAGGAAGATGATCTGTGTCCAGCATCAAAAGTGGTAAAATGTCTACATATTTCCATCTTAATCTCATTAATGGATTTCTTACTAATTTTCAAAGTTGAAACAAAACAAATCAACAATCCCAGACAAGCAATCAAACGCCTAAGTTGACCCAGTTCCATACCCATACCATACCCAAAACCAGACCCAGTTCCAGACCCATACCATACCCAAAATCAGACCCAGTTCCAGACCCAAACTCAAATCGGTAACCCTTTCCGAATCAATCAGGTGACCTCTCAAAGCTTGAACCATAACTCCATCCGTTCTCAAGGCTGAAACCCCATCACCAACTGTAGTCTCAGTTGGGGGCATGCGCAGAATCAGTGGCACCACTTGGAGCATTGGAGCCCTCAATTTTCATGGAGGTAAATGTTTTCCAATTACCCCCGCAGCCATTGCCGCCACCAGCAGCAGCAATAACATTACTAAATGCAAGCAGTGAAAAGAAGAGAAAAGGAGAGAAACGAAGGGACCCAAGTTGCAATTTCTTCTCCATTTTTGAAGATTTAAAAGCTGTAAACGGTTATCCTTTTCTCTAAAGCCAGCGATGGAGTAAAAAATGATGGGGGTTGACGGTAATAGATAATGCTAGGGTTGAGAGGGGATTGGGATTTAGATATTTTAGGAGATTTTTTATTTATTTTAAATTATATTTATAATTAAATATTAACAAATTTTTCATGTCATAATAAAAATAATAATAAAATAATTCATGTCATAACGGTGTTAAAAAGTTAACGGGAGAGTGACCAGATATGTTCGATCTGTAAAGTTGAGTGAGCAAATTTAACGTTTTTAAAGTTGAGTGACTAAAATAGGTCAAATGACCAAAGTTGAGTGATGATTTCAGTATTTTATATGGTTACTACAAGGTATAAGTGTTAACTCTAATAGCTTACAAGGTTTACAAATTCATACTAGTTACTATCAGAACGCGCGGAGGAGCGGATCGGGAGGAACTAGGCTGAGCAGACGAACGGTCAGTGGAGTCTCGATTACCTTTAAACAGATAAAAGCGTATATTAGTCATTTATTCGATTTACATTTAACTCAATGAAACAATTAAGCACATATTCATGGTTTGGGTTTAGAGACAGATTCGGAGGTCTTCGAGTTAGAATTTCGCAAAACGGGCTTCAAAAATGGACTCAGGACGTCGAAAAACATAAAATAGGGTTTTTTTCGAAAATTTTGACTTTTTGTTCAAAGTCAACGCTGACGTCAACAGGTCAAGGTCAACGGGGGGACATGGTCAACGCTGACGTCATGCTGACATCAACGATTAGCAGAAGGTCAACTGATTCGACTCGGTGAGTTTACTCAGTGAGTCAACTTGGTGAGTTGACTTATCGAGTTGACTCAATCTTGGGTCGGGTCAAACACGGGTCGGGTCAGACTCGGGTCGGGTTGGACCGGTTCAGTTCGGACTACTCGAGTCGGCCGGTTTAGACCGATTCTTACCCTAGGACATCGGGCGTCGTCGGACGGTGGCCGGAAAACTCGCCAGATAGCTCAACGGACGCGGTTCTGCCGGAAAAACATAGATCATTAGACCACAATTCCAGCCCATACATTTTTAATCCGAAACAAGCGAGAAAATAGGTCGGACCTTACCTTTAAAGTTCGAAACGGTCGGAATGTTCGAAGCTCCGATGGAACCCTTCCCGGTGTCGGAACGCTAATCGACCGGGTGGGTTTTGATCAGCTCGTCGAGGGGAGCGTCGTCGTACCGACGACAAATCAAGACGCCAACGGCATGAACGAGAAATTAGAGGCGGCCCGACTCGAAACTTCAACTTGATTTCTAATGCAGACGACGGCACGGAAGGGCGCGTCACAGACGTCAAAGGGTTCTAAGCGACGACGAGCGTTCGCTTGCGCAAGCGGTGGTGCACACCGGACGGCGGTGTGGACGGTAAGGGTTTGCCAGAACTGAGGAGGGAGAGGGGTCTGTGAGGGAGATGAGGGGACGATTCAAAGTTTGAAATGGATAGGAATTAATTGCGGGTAGGTGGAAAGGTAGATAAAAATTAATGGGGTTCAGAGTTATTTTTAACTAAGTTAAAATCAAGGTTTGGCAACTTTTGACAAAAATTAGCTCTAAGCTTAACGGCAGGAACGTTGAATGGTGAGGGGTGAGGTCGTAGGTTCGAGCCCCCACACCCTCACCTTCTTTTCTCTTTTTTTAGCGCATGTGTATATATATTTATCAGGGTGTTACAGATGTTTTTAGGCCTCCAACTCGAAATTCAAGACAATTGCAGCTTAAAAAAAGAATAGATGGAAAGAAAAGAAAAGAGAACATACCTAGAGCCAAGCAATTACATATGTAGGCTTCAGGATGTATAACTGCTGGAATCAAGCTGTTGGCTTACTGTTATTGTGTGAAACTGCTTCAATGATGGTGGATTCCGAGTTGACAGTTCCTGAGAAACATGTTGCATGCTTGGTCGAGATTGTGAATTGGTGCGTAAGCATAGAAATGCTAGTTTTACAATGGAGACCACTTCTGCAGCTGTTTGTTTCCTAGGAGATGGAAGATGCTGGTCTAACAGATCCTTCAGTAGTAAATGATTGAAGGTTGTTGATGATGAACATGATGGTGAGAGTGAAGAAAATGATGACGACATGAAAGAAATCAGATTCCCAGGATGCCTACCCATGAGAGTTTCCAATGTCACCACTCCAAAGCTAAAGACATCACATTTTTCATTGACTTGCATGGTATAAGCAAGCTCTACAAAAGAAAACAGGAGCTCAAGTGCATGATTATGACTTCAGCTTGTGTTCAACAATTTACTATATTTAAATATTATGATACATATTTTATTTTGAAGCTTATGATTTAGAACTGAGTTTGGTGCAGTGGTAAACCCATTGCTCTAACTTCCTCAATGCCCAGGTTCAAACCCCAGCGTGGGTAAGCCTCAAATTTATTCAATTTTCTTTCTCCTAAAATTATTAAATCAAATATATATAGTTAAAGGCCTCTAATCAGGTGGTGACACGTGTCACCACTTAATTAAATAATTAATTTATTTTATTAGACTAAAATTAGAATTAAATTGATAGATTTTTTAAATATAAGGGACCAAATGTGTAATTATACAAATTTTATTTAACATCCCCGCCAACTTTTTCTGTTACTTTTAACGGTTGGTGGTCACATTGACACCATTTAAATAGTTTGATGGTTTAATTGCTTCGGAAAAAAAATAATGTGGTCAAATCGCAACTTTTCTAATAGTATGGTGGTCAATGAGGTAGTTTACCCTAAAACTTTTCATAAATCATAGTTCAAGTCGTATTTACGATTACTTATTTGAGCCTCACTTGCATTACACTTTTAGGTGTTTGGACTGCCGGTCCAAATACTTCTATTTTAGAAGTTTAAAGCGTCTTTCAACATCAGTCAATTCAATATCTATACTTCTGGATAGACTTTATACAAGATCCTCGATTTCTTTCTTTACTTCTATAGAAGTATTTTATGTAAAATTGTTTGTAAAATCGTTGTCGACAACTTTCCAATTTTCTGGTTCCATTCTCGTAATGACATAACTCATCGAGATCTCTTCAAGATTTCAATCTTTATTTCAGGTACCTGAAACTCTTCAAGAGTTTTATTATTAGTTATGTCTTGGGTCTCTTTAGGAGCACATGCCTCCAATATATGAACATCTCATAATACTTTTCATTTACGAGAATTTTGATCATTGGAACCATTTCAACTATCATGCTTCAAGCATGATTTACATCCACTTGCTCTAACATGTAATTTAAACTTAGAGCATTTCAACTGGTATTTGAGACTAAATTACTCTCATTGGGTCAGTAAATATGTCTGTCAGTTGACATGAAATAACATGAATTATCTTGTGAACTTTTAGTTCATATTCGAGGATCTAGATAATGATAATTCATTTCCTTCTTTATCTAACTGATTATTCTCTCCCACTGATGTTGAGAAAAATCATCTAATAAATGACTCTCTAATTAATGTTTAGAATTTAAACATAAAAGGAGACTCGTACTCAATATATATTCTCAACCCTTTTTACTTGCCTATTTTATGCGTTATGGTGGAGCAATTCAACTATATATCGCACATTAAAAAAATTCAAAAATGGGAAATATGACTTCTCACCAAAATTCAAATCATAACGGGGAGTTTATTACAACTCGTTGGCTTGATGCGTATAAGTGTTGCTATATGGAAATGCCATATAAATAATAGGGGAAAATACTGAAATAATCACTCAACTTTGGTCATTTGACCTATTTTAATCACTCAACTTTAAAAACGCTCAATTTACTCATTAAACTTTATTTTTTTGACCTATTTTGGTCACTTTAGATTATTTTATTAATATTTAAGTATGACATGGTATATTTTATTATTATTAAATATAAAAATAATTTAAAATAAAAAATAAAATATATTTTATTTTTTAATAAATAAAAAGTAATTTAAAATAAAAACCCTAACCCCAAACACCCCAAATATCCCAAATCCCAACCACCCAAACTCTCAAACCCTTACTAGAATCACTCTCACCGGTGGCCACCACCCCCTCCGCTGCCGCCGACAACTTCGCTCGCCACCGACGGTAAGAGTGACACTGGTAAGGGTGTTTGGTTATCAAAACCATCACTTTGGGATAATGTGCAAGGAAGATGATGCCCCAGACCCTGTGGTAAGCTGTCTCACGCCCTCTCCTTCCCGGATTTTTGTTGTTTGACTGACTTCTTATTAAATTTCATGTGGACTAAGAAGACCCTGACTTGGTTTCCCTTCACATCTTGAATACAAATAAACACTTGTAATGGCTTTTACGGTGATGCATTCTCTCCTAACAAACCTTACAAACCTACATTGTGGACCGAGGCTTGGAGTGGCTGGTGAGTACTTAATTTGTCACTGCTTAAAGATGTAATGTAATGCTTGTTTATTGATCTGATATTTCTGCACTCAACAACGAGAAGGTTTATAAAATTTGGTGGTGCAATTAACCGCCGCCCGGTTCAAGACTTGGCATTTGCAGTTGCTCGTTTGAGAATTTGGGTGAGAGTGACACATGTAAGGGTTTGAGAATTTGGGTTTTGGGATTTGGGATATTTAGGGTGTTTGGGATTATGTTTTTTTATTTTAAATTACTTTTTCATTTTTTAATAAAAAATATTATTTATTTTTATTTTAAATTATTTTTTATATATAATAATAATAAAATATACCATGTCATACCTAAATATTAATAAAATAATCCAAAGTGACAAAAATAGGTCAAAAAGTAAAGTTTAATGAGTAAATTGAGCGTTTTTAAAGTTGAGTGACTAAAATAGGTCAAATGACCAAAATTGAGTGATGATTTCAGTATTTTACCCTAAATAATAAATGTTTTGTTTTCACGGTTTAGCTATTAAATAGGAGGCATCAAATTAAAAATTTTCTAAATCGTATTTTTCATAATCAATAGGCTTTGTAACAACCGATATAGGCTAAAATATAAACCCACAAGCTTTTGCAAAACGAATAGTCTAATTACATAATCTGAATCCTTTTAGAATCAATCTCACAAACTTCTGGTTGTAAGTTGATAAAACAATGTAGATGCATCTACTAAAATCATATAAAACTTTCCACATTTATGGATATATGGGCTCCTATTTCGTTCAGATATGCAAGACATACAGTCTCAACTTCATTACAAGAACTTCAAGTTCTAATTCTTTTGTTAAGGGGGACCATCTATATCCTTTGAGAACAAACAACACAAGAACTTCAGGTTCTTTTAGTAAATGGAATTTAATCAATTCCTTTAAGCAACACAAGAACTTCACGTTCTTTAATAAGTGGAATTTAATTCATTCCTTTGAGAATAAGCACCATAAGAACTCCAGGTTCTTTTAATATATGTGCATGTAAATCTCAATAGCTTTCACATCATTATTGATCAGGATGGTCTAACCGATCATACCAACTACATACAAGTGTGTATATACATTTCTGAATTTTGTAAACTTTTGGTTTACCATAACATGTGATTCAATCTCACTCGTACATGTCTAGTACGATCATCAAAATTGTTCCTTTGAATAGGAATATATTTAGCTCTTTTGGAGCTTTCAATGGAAATTATCTTTTGGTAGCAATATATATAGCTTTTTTAGAGCATTCAACTAACTTTTTGGCTACCAAAATTTATATCCACAATGGCTTATTTCAAATGCTAATTGATAACATATGTTATCTATAATTTTTAAAGGGATATTTTGCGAACTCATATTGCTCTCTTAAAATTTCCGCTTATAGTGGTGACGATATTATTACCATTAGCGATAATTATTGCAATATTCACAATTCTGCACTTTTCATAATGTGCTTTCTCTCAAGAATTTATTGCTCTTCTAGAGCATCAATATTTTCAGTACTTTGAGATATAGTACTCACATTATTCCCTTGCATCTAAATGGGAAAATATATCTTATGCTTATGTTGAGCATAAATCGTCACCATAGATTGTATTTGACAAGTAATCATGTTAAACAAAATAAATAAATATCACAATATATAAATATAAATATAAAACGTAAATAATTAATGTGTGTAAAATAAATAAACGTAAAGCAAAATAAATATAAATAAATAAATAATTCTCTTCAAAGTTATGAGAATACTTAGAAGATGATTTATTTCTTTCGAGGGTTATAAGAAAATCAACAACGTCCAAATGAGTTGGACCAGCAATGTCCAAATAAAGTTGGACAAATATTATCTTCGTCATGTTTTGCAAACAAAATTTTCTTCTATTTTATTTCCTTTATCATTCAATGATTCTTGATTTTTCAACGTACAACACATACGAGACCAATGGTTTATAACATCGCATTGGTAATAAGAAGAGTTTTACTTCAATAGAATGATCTTTATCACTCTTGTCATCCTTATAACCTCACCACCAGTGGGTAGAAGTATTCTTAAAATGACCATATTTTTCATGTCTATATTCATAGTCTCGACCACGACCACAACTTCCAATGTGGTTTTTATTCCTTCCATAATATAATCTCACATTCACTTCAGGGAATGGAGTAGAGTCAATGGGCCTTTGAAACCTTTTTCATATATCCTTATCACAGAGAACAAAGATTTAATCCTCGTACGTGACATTGTTAAACATGTCCACAAGGCCCTTTAAAAACCTCCTTTGAGACCAATAGCCTCGCAGAACGGGATGTTCAGCCAATATACTTGGATTATATCGAAATTATGTCTCTAATTAAATAATGATTTACCATGTTTGCATTCACTTCAGGGAATGAAACAGTTCCAATAATCGCATAGAATAAACATCATACCTGCATTCACTTCAGGGAATGCTCCATCATTGATAATCGCATGGAATAAACATCATGCTTTTGACGAAGAAGAAATATTGCTTTCGAGCAAATATATGCTTTATAACAATCTTTTTATAGATTGAAATTCACCATGATTTATCACACATTAAAATCATAATTTAAAGGAAAAAATAAAATCAAAATTTACCGATATTGGTTTTCCTCTCGAGGATAATTGAGACGTAGCAAATGACCAAGACAACTTCTCATAATGTCTTGTCTCTTTCCAAGTCATTATATCATGCAAAAACTCAAAACACGGTTAAAAATATCAACTATTATAAAATAAATAAATCCAATATAAAATATGAAACATTAATTTTGTTCTTAATTATGGAAGAAACATATCATATACTCATACAATTTGAGCGCACAAACAGACTGAGTTTTTCTTCCATGATTTTAACTTTAGCGTATAAGCATGATTATTAGCAATGTGAATCATGCGTGTCAAAACAAATATGGGCGTCTTCCTTTCAAAAAAAATCTGCGTCTAGACTTATTTTAACTTTGTTGTAAAATAAATATAAATAGAAGACATACCCGATAACCAAGAAACTCAACTTTCAAACACATTACAAATTCAATCAGTTATATATGGATAAGTATATCAAACGCATTACTATATGGATATGCTTTCCAAGATTTTATTTTTAAAAAAATATTGTGATATCCGTTAGGAGAAATATTGTGATTTTCAAAACACATTGATAACGAAAAATAGAAATTAATTTACGATAAGATAAATATAATATTACCTAAAAGACGAAGTTTGAAATTACCGTGAACCAAGAAAAAATATTGCAAAAGGAGAAGCATTGCTTGAGGTGTTGAAAGTAGAATCATAATAGTTGAGCGAGATCGTGCTGATAACGTGTTGTGAATAAAATAAAGAACAAGAATAAGAACAAAGAACAAGAATGGAAGAACAAAGAGATGAGAGAAAGAGAGAGATTTGTATTATTCTCAAACATAGACTTGTATACAATGCCTTCAGTAAATCATCTATTTATAGGCATAAGAAGTACATAATACATTAAACTCTAATTATTGTAGATAATATTCATAATGATAAAGTAAGTCAAATCTCATTGATAAAGTTCTTATCATGATAGACATCCACATAGATAAATATTCATAACAGTTTTCATATTTTTCATTTTCCTAAAATATTTTCAATGATCTTTTTTATTTTATCAAATTTTCACTTATTTTTGTTTTTATTTTCTAAAAATCATTTATCATTTTCCAACTAAACATGTTTTCTTCATCGTTTTCTATTTTTTTTTAAAATAAAATAAAAATAGACTTCATTCTCTAAAACCGAACGCACCCTTAGAGTTTCAATTCATCAATATGCTCTTCAACGTTCTAAGTTTCAATGAAAAATCAGATTTGTTGCAAGCTTTTCTACCAAAAAATCATCATGTATTGTTTGGGCAACGACGAAACACTGTAAGGACATGTGTGGGTTATGGGATGAAAATCATCTGCCCCCAAAGTATGCACCCATTTGTGTTCCCACTTTAAAATAATGGGTTTAGGGTTTAGGTTTTGAGGTTTAAGGTTGGGGCTTAGGATTAGGGTGTAGGGAATTAGAGGTAGGGTGTATTTTTTTAGGGTTTGGGGTTTAGGGTTTATGATATGAAAATTAGGGTTATGGGGTAAGATTTAATTTTTAAGTAATTTTAGGCAGGGGCATAGAAGGAGGCATGGTTAGGGGGCAGGAGATTTTTACTCTGGGTTATGGCTCCTACAAAATTTTGAAAAATTGTCATTTGACTCTTTAAAATTTTTTAAAATATCATCAGGTCCCTCAAATATTTAAAATATTTCAATTATTTCCTTAAAAAAATTTATAGTAGTTATATATTGAAGAAACCGTCAAATTTTTGTTTTATATGGATGTTAGGGGTTTAGGGGTTTAGAATATATGGTTTAGGGTTAGGGTTCAAAGGTTAGAGTTTAGTTTTAACCTATAAACCCTAAATTATAACTCAGTCCCTAAATGCTAACCACAATACATCAATTTTAAACCAACTAAACATAAACCTCTAATATTTAAACCTTAAAATCTAACCTTAAGGCGCTTGTTGAAACTATTTATTTCTATTGCATGCATGTGTATTGAATAATTATCCAATATTTATAACTCTTTTAGAAGAAAAAAAATCTCTAATTGCCCCTCAAAGTCAAATGTCAATATCCACTACTTCGTTTGGATGAATATTAAAATTAAAAAATACGTAAATTAAAATTGATAAGGGTGAGATATCTCTACATGTGTTTGATAGTTTGGAAGCTGCTCGACATAACCTGTGGAGATGAGGTTATTAATGTCGAGGCGATTCTGTCAGAAATGATGATAAATTTGTGTAGAGAATTTTATATATATAATAAGATGATCATCTTGTGTTGCCCTTCAATTGGTTTTTTTGTAGCCGGCAAAGAGCATAGCTCGACTCTATCGGCTGTTTTGTTTTGAGCATTGAATGTGCGTTGTCTTCATGTCATGCATATTTGGTGAGAATTTTGTTGCATTTTTCTCTACTTTAGAGCACGTTTTTCTATAATATGGTATGTTTTATGATTACTTTTACAAATGTTCGTTCAGTGATTCTCACGATTTTGTTTCTGATTTGTGTTTGTCGGCGGTTTTGAATATTTTGATCCTTTTTGAGTTGTTAAATGATGTAATCAGAACTCTGTTGCGGATCATTGCCTTTGAGAATACACGTGAAATGCGATGATTGATTTTGGGAATTTCATCTAGTTTGTGTTTTGACAACTCCCAATGATCCTTTCTTACAACGGATCGCAGAGATTTTCTTTGATAAAAAGAGGAAGTGTATGATCTGACATGTGCAACGCTTATCTTTTCTTAATATATTGTTTTCTTTTTTTGTTGTTTTTTTTTATGTTTTAAAACTTTTGATAGGTTATGTTCTTGTTTTACTTTTCTTTATTAATAAAGTTGTATGGTTGTTCCCTAAAAAATAAATTTAGAGAAAAATACAATGGCCTTATTTGGAAAATAGCGGATAGCTGATAGCGAATTTCATTAGTTGATTTGACTAGCGGATTGTATTAGCTGATTGTATAAAAGTGTTTGGTAAAATAAACTGGTAGCTGATAGTTGTTTGATTATTTAAACAAGCAAAAAGACATATAAGGACGTGATTATATTCGATACTTGTTTGAATAGTTTATTAGTTATCAATACTTTTTATCTATTAATATTAATTAGATTATGAAAAAAAATTAATATATTACTAAACATATTTGAAGGATTGATAAGCTCTCAAATGTGACACTTTTTAATTGCTATTTTTCAAGTTTTTAGGATTTCTTGCTACCTAATCCATTTCATTCTGCTATATTTTGTGCAAGGGACCTAATTCTGGAAAACATCAGCAAAAGAGGGCATTTCTGCAGTCTTTTTATTATTCTGGTCATGACTGGCATCGTGGGCACGACACTGGGCACGACGCGTCTGACATGGCAGATGCGTGGCGACTTCTAGAAGCTTCTGGAACGTTCTGAGAGATCTTATCAGCTTATCCGTTTAGATTTTCTGCATTTAAATTTCAAAACATTTGAATTGTTTTATCTTTACTTTATTATTTTAAATTTCCTTATCTTTTATCTTTGTAAATCCAAGCCTATAATTACCACTCCTTGGTAAAGGCTTAGGCATCAATCAATCAATCTTCATCGTTTAGTTTGAAACTCTTGTTATATCTAGTCTTTAATCAAGTTCTCTTTTCTTTACTTTTTGTTCTTTTAATGTTCTTCAATTATTTATGAAATCAAGTTAAGTATGATAACTAATATCATGCTTAGTTAAATCTCTTTAGCCAAGAACTACCCAAGTCAATTCAAATCGTGAGAATTGAACATTGCTTAAATTCCTTCGAGAATACATTTTTATCTTTCTGCTTAGATAGTTTGGCAATCGGCCTTACTAAAAGTTTTTAATCATTTTTCAAATCAAAAAGAGCTCCTTGGTCTGGAATCATTTAAAAACATAGTTGGGAGAAAGGATCGGCCTGTGCCAAATTTTGACTTCCTGTGAACACTCTTAGTGGCGGTCCGCTAAGGAAAGATAAAATCAGAAACGATTCTTTTTAAGACAATTTCTGAGTCGGGCTTTTCCTGCTTTCAAAACTAAATACTTTAACGACGATAGACGTGGTTAATTTTTTTAAGAATCAACCTTCGAAGATAGACTTGGGAGGATTGGTTACTCGAGAGAGAAGCAAGTTGCGACAGGTTGGGCCTCGCAGACTGTAACCGACATGATCCCTGAAGTAAAAATCCATTTCAATGATCGAAAGAATTAACAAAGGTAGCTCGAGGCTATTTTATATATCTGAACTTTCTTATTATTTTCTTTACCTTGCATTTAAATTCTTCTATTTTATCTACGCTCAATATTCGATCACCCCCCTTTTTTAATTTCCTTATTTAAACAGATATCCTGGAAGTATTAATCAAAGCAACCTTCAGTCAAGAATTTCGACTAATCTCCCTGTGGATCGACTCTCTTTCCCTATAACTACTTAATTTCTTTATTTTATTATTTGTTGAAAGAGGTTAACTTATTTATTTATTTTGACGAGTATAACGACGCTTGTCAAAATTGGCGTCGTTGCCGGGGAGATTTACTTTCGGCACTTTTGATTGATTTAGTTTTTTTATGACCAGGAAAAACTCGGGTACTTTAGCTCCATACAACCACGAAATCGAAGCAAGCGCTCGTAAAACTCACGGTGAAACGCTTCGGCGAAAGAAACAACAACAAGAACAAAGCACACAACAATCCGATCAGGAATCCACTTCTGAAACTACACGAGTCGAAGAACCTATACTAGAACCAGAATTGATGGCAGATCAAACGATTCGACAGCTAAACGCCGCCCCTACTGTGCAACAACCACTCTGCATCACTTTTCCTCAAGGCGATACTCCCTTCCAGCTCAAAACGGGATTAATCCACCTACTCCCAACTTTTAATGGCCTCCCTACTGAAAGCCCACACAAGCACCTTGCCGAATTCCATATGGTGTGCAGTAGCATGAAACCGCAAGGGGTCTCGGAGAATCAAATAAAACTAAGGGCTTTTCCTTTTTCCGGCTAAGGAGTGGTTATTCTATTTACCTCTAAATTCGATTAATACGTGGTCTGTTCTCTCTCGTGTTTTTCTTGACAGATATTTCCATGTGGCAAACGCAACAGAACTTAGATGAAGCATTTTGGGAATCCAACAAATGCACGATGAGTCCCTATACGAATATTGGGAGAGATTCAAAAAGTTGTGTGCAAGTTGTTTGCAACATGGTTTATCCGAGCAAACACTTTTTCAATACTTATACGAAGGAATGTTGCCAATGGACAAAAAGATGGTAGACGCAGCAAGCGGTGACGCGCTCGTTAACATGACCCCTACTGCAGCGAGAACATTAATCTCTACAATGGCTGCTAATTCTTAGCAATTTGGTTCTGCAAGTGTGTAACACCCATGTTTTGGGGTTAGGAGTTAGTCGGGTTCGTAGGTCCGAGTCGGTAAAATTAATTTCAATCAATATGGCCTAGGCTTGACCTAATTGAAATTTAAAATAATAAGGAGGGACCAATGTGGTGATTTAACCTAAAATAATTTAAAAAGGAAGACAACTTTTTGAAAGTTAAAAAGAACAAAAAAATGTGGTCTTCTCTTCTCCCCTTCTCCCCCAACGTTGAAAACCCCTAAACCTCTCTCAAACCACCAAATCACTATTCCATTAAATTGCTTCTTCATCTCAATGCCATTTTCAAAGGTAAATATATTTTTGGACTCTCCTTTTCATTCTCTACCTTTACATGGTTATAGGTTTTGAAACTATCATCTTTTGGAGTTTTAGGGTTTAATGAAAGTTTGGGTTTTTATGGAGTTTTTCAACTTGTTTTGAAATGTTAGGTTGGGTTTTGATTTAGCCACCTTAAAATACATATAATATGTTAAAATGGGTAAGTTTGGGTGAAAACCCGAAATGGGATCTTGTGGCCAATTTTAAAGTGTCTAAAACTTGGTTTTTGGTGAGTTTTAGGGTAAATTTGGAGGGCTGGTGGTTTAAGTATGATAGGAAGGTGTTTTGGGGCCAATGGGGTGTCATTTGTGTGTTTGAAAATAGGATTTCCAGCTAGGTTTGGAAGGAGCACGAAAATGGACATTTTTGGGTGATTATTTGGGTTGGAATTGGTTGAGGTTTGGTTGCTAAGGAAGGGTGGTCAGTAACTTTAAATGTGTTTTAAATTTGGTTCAAGTGTGTGTAGTGTATGAGTTGGAATGTGCTTGGTAGGCCATTTCTATGTGGAGTTAAATTGGTAACTTAGCTCCTTGATTTCCATTAAATGCTACTTATGCCTTGCCTATTTGCTCTTGTGAATGTGGGTTGACTTACATATGTGTACCATGATATGTGTATGTAATAAGTATGAGATATGAATGGTGGATATGAGATGTGGTAAATGAAATTGGCACTAATTAACTTACCGGATGTAAATGATTGATCATTAGGATTAGTGTTCACACAAATTGAGTCAAAACGTACGTGGCCTTGATGGCGTTGAGTCATCAAGGAGGAGTACGGTGATGTAACATTCCACCGGAAATTTATATATATTCTACGGGGTGATGAGTGGAATCCCATTCGTAGGACATGTGGTGATGAGTGGAATCCCGCCCATGCGAGGTCCGGTGATGAGTGTAACCCCACCGAGGTAATGTGATTGTCGAGATTAAATCCGCACATCCGGGTAAACTAATAGTGGCCAATTGAACTTGTTCTTATGATTGTGATGTATGATGTTGATATATGATGTTTGAGCTTAGTATGATGTGGGATGCCATATTATGACTCTTGAAAGACTAGCTAGGTCTACTTGTTGATTTACCTATGTATGTTGTATGTGAGATTTAAGGATTGCATGCTTGAACCCTGCATTGTTGATGTTTTCGATTTTAGAGCATCCTCACTAAGCTTCTAGCTTACGCTCTCATTTTCAACAATGCAGATCATTAGCGTGGTGTTAGCTCGGAGCAAGGTGAAGGGGCTTTCCAAGTTTTTGTTGCTCAAGTACGGTTAAACAATTAGTTAGTAGTTTAGCAATGTGGCAAGAGTGTGTTTTTGTATGAGCTATGTGTGACTCCTATATGTGTTGATGTTTAAGGATTGACTTGAGTTGTAAACACGTGATGCCTTGCCATATGCTTGTGTGATGGTATGCCTTATGGATGTTTAAATTGCTTTTGAATGGCATGTATACCTTTTTGAGATGAATTGTGCCTTTTGGCTTTTAATGTCTTCAAGCATGCCTTATAATGAAATGTTGCTTTTGTGTAAATGCCATGAATGAATGTTTCTACATATGCTTTGTGTATTTGAGCACGTTTAATATAGGATCCATGCCTCTAGTTCGTGTATGTTTGTGTTAAGTGCCTTTTAGGGTCATTTAGGGCCTTTAGATTTGTTGAGAAATGCCTAAGTCTAGTTTTTTAGGGTTGCAGACAGCCCGGGTTTCGAAACGAGCTGGGCCGTTTCGGAACGGGTAAGGCTTCAGGGACCCCATATCGGAACGCATTTTGATACGGTTTGGCCACTGAGAGCCCCTGTTCCGATACGGGTTTCGGAACGTTTTGGCTACTGGAAATCTGAGAAATTGACGAGATAAAAGCGTTTTGAAACAGGACTAAGGGTTTTGAAACGATCAAAATCTCGTTGACCACGAGAAGTTGACCGTTGAGGGTGTTTCGGAATGGTTGACCTCCGTTCCGATACGGCCTCTTCGTATGGGCTTGGGGTAGTTGACCTGGTCAAGGCGTTTCGATATGCCTCAAGGGTGTTTCGAAACGGCCTGCTTAATGGATTAAAATTGGACTGTTTAATTGATGTTTTGGGTTCGGATGATTGTTTTCTTCATTTTTTATTCCGCTGTCTTGATCACGTAGGACTTAAATGTGCCATTAGAGAAGATAAGTTAAAAGAAAAAAATTAGGGTTGCTAACCGAGGGGGAACCTTAACGGGTTTCGCTTCGGTTTTTCCCATGTGGCCTACTCGGACCGGTCATCCGGCCAGACCGGAATGAGGGGGTTACAAAGTGAACCCAGCCGACGGGTTCAAACAGTAAGCACAATTTCATTAGAGAATAAGATAGACAATTTGACTAATATTGTGTATTCTCTTGTTTCAGGGGAGATAGGAGCTGCTAAGGTATGCGGAATATGCACTATGCCAGATCACGCAACTGACTTATGCCCATTGTTGCGGGATACATCTGGTGCCCAAGTTAATGACATACACAACTTTCTCGGACCTCTCCAAAGACCCTATAACCCACAGAGCAATATGTTCAATCCCGGTTGGAGAGATCACCCAAACTTGAGCTACGGTAATCAGAACCCGAATTACCAACCTAGGCAACAACCTCCCCACCAAAACCAAGCACCCCAAAAATCCTCGCTTGAGTCTATTGTTGAGAGATTGGCAGTTTAGTAGGAAAAAATCCAAACCCAAACACAATCCCATCTCCAGCAAATCGACAAACAAATAAGCCAACTAGCTCAAGCCATTAGCCGTCTAGAATCTCAGGGAAAGTTACCATCCCAAACCGAAACAACCCAAGGAAAAACGTTAGTGCGATAACTTTGCGTAGTGGAACAGTGATAACGCCTAAACCACCCAAGCAAGATGAGCGAAAATCCGACGAACCGGGAAACTCTTCGGAAGACCAGAACGACAAGTCTCCTCCCACCGCAGGTAATGCCAAATCTAAAATTTATGTTTCTACTTACGAACATGTTCCTCCTTTTCCAGGTAGATTGGTGAAACAAGATAAAAAGGAGGAAGAGAAGGAAATTTTGGATATATTCAAGAAGGTGGAAATTAATATTCCACTTCTTGATGTTATTCGGAAAGTGCCCAAATACGCAAGGTTTCTGAAGGACTTATGCACAAACCGAAGGCGACTATCCGAAAATGAAAAAGTTAACCTTGGTGAAAATATTTTGGCCATCTTTCAAAAGTCGTTGCCGCCAAAGTACAAGGACCAAGGTATGTTTGTGATTCCCTATAAAACTGGAATGTTGGGATAAAAAGAGCGATGTGTGATTTAGGCGCATCTATCAACGTCACGTCGTTAAGCGTCTACAACAAAATTTCGACTGAACCATTGAAAGAAACGCGAGTGACGGTTCAATTAGCCGATCGATCAGTCATCTACCCCGAGGGAGTACTAGAAAACGTTTTGGTACATGTAAAAAATCTTATTTTCCCTGCTGATTTCTATATTATTGACATGGAAATTGATCGCAGCAATAACAGATCCATAATCTTGCTTGGCCGACCTTTCCTATCAACCGTGAATACAAAGATTGATGTCCGCGACGGCATCTTAACTATGGAATTTGATGGGGAAGTATTTAAATTTGATATGTATAAAGCTATGAAGTATCCTGATTCGGTCGCAAGTTTAAATTTTGTTGATATTATAGATCCGTTAGTTGATGATTTGATCGAAATTGATTTGTGTTATGACTTTTGTAGGGAATTCGCGGATCTCGACGATGAAAATATAGGCGAAATCATTTCAACTCTTTCTTCCCTTTCTGATTTTCGATTAATTCCAACTCGATCTAAACATTTCAATCAATTTTGAAGAAGCCAAAGTTAAAACAATTTAATCATATATTTTTAAGCGACAACCAAACTTTGCCAATCATCATCTTAAGTAAGTTGTCGCATCGAGAAGGAGGTAGAAGCTTAGTTGTTTTGCGCACAAATAAAAAGATGAAGGAAGGCGTTAAAACGAAAAGGGATGGACATCACCGTTTATTTGAAGACCTTTCTTTTGAAGAACCAAAAATTTAGCAAAGGTCATCGAGCTAAACGACGTTAAACAAAGTGCTAAATGGGAGGCAACCCATTCTTTTCATTTTTGTTAATTTTAATTTCCTTTCTTTTATATTTTATTTATTTTTCTTTTTCTAATTACCTTAATAATTTTTATGCAGGATTTTTCTTTTCACACAGCAAGCACAATTCAAGCCTAAGCTGAAGTGCATCGTTTCATTAAAATCGGTGCATTTTAGCACACCCAAATGATTCGGTGCACTTTAGCCATGCCCTTACACCCGTCATTTTTTCCCTCTTCCTCCCTTTCTTTTCTTTCTTTCCCGCAAACCACCAAACCCTAAAAGCACAATACACCCAGCCGCAAAACTCACTCAGCCGCAATTCACCATTCCTCCTCCCTACCGTGGTGGCCGACGACCAGCAACCATTCGACGGGTGCCCAACGAAAATGCCGAATCGCCCTTCGCTGCACCTTCTCCAGCACCGTTTGTCAGCCGCCGTTCAAGGCTTTCCACCACCGCTAGCCCATGCAACTCCCAATGTGCTCCTCCTCCTCGTTCACCGTCTCCCTCATTCCACTCTATGCCAATGGTGGACTCAATTTCATCACTCACGGGGAGTATCTTTTACCCTTATTTGTTCCTCATTTTCTTTATTTTTATTTTGAATTGGGGCAATTCATTTAAGTGAGGGGGAGGGTAGCAAAACCACTTCTCTTGCTTGTTTGCTATATGTTTGACTTTGAGATGAACTTTTTCTTGCCATTGAGCATGTTATACTTACAGTGCATAGGAATATTTGAAAGTTGACATTTTTTATAATCAAATGGCATGAGTAAATGATAGTTTGACATCTCTTTCAATTTGCCTTGACTGTGATAATTGGATTTCTCGCCTAGCTTAATCAACATAGCCTAATTTTGTGAGAATTTGAACCTTGAGCATGCATCTTATTCTTTATGCTCGTTTTTCCTTGCTTGAGAATGTCATCTTGAATTTAGGAATCTAGAACTTGTGACTTGTATACGATTTGAGGCTACACTAGAATGAGGTGCTTTAAGATGATTTAGGCATTAGGATTTAACCATTTTCTCTCTTTCATTTAAAAAAAACCCCACCTTTTTCTAATCACTTAGTGAACCCTCTTGAAGCCTTATATCCCATTTTTTGGCTTAACCCTCAAACCTTGTTCTTCTTTGACCAAACTTTCTTTTTGAACTGATCAAATTCTAGAAACTATATTACTAGAAAAATAAGGGGCTGCAATTCGAATAAGAGCAGAATTTTTCCAAAAATGAGAAAAAAAAAAGAAAAACATAATAAAAGGAAGCAATTGCTTCGAAAGAAGAAAAAAGAAGAAGAAAAACAGTTTCGAAAAGATGAAAAGAAAAAAAGTGTTTGCTTGCCCATTTTTTTAGCTCCTCTTTTGTCTTCACTATTTATTGTTTGAAATATCTTGCATTGATCATCTTCTTTTGTTTTTTTTTCTTTCCATCTTTCTACCCTTTTTCTAAACCCACATTACACCTTGAACAAAAGACCTAATGATTTTCGCACCTCGATTCTAATTAGTGGAGAATTGAACTTGTTACAAGCCTATGGAAACCTTTGTTCATGCATGACTTAGAGTGTTCTTGCTTCACATCTACCTTTAAACACTTTGAGTGTTCTTGAGTGTACCTTGGTGAGGATTAAGACTAGGTTAGGATTTGATTACTACTTGATAGGCAATTGAAAGAATGAAAGGTTGTTCTTTTCTTATATCCACCTGGTTTGATTTGTGTCTCTTTCATGATATTTCTTTTGCACTAGAACTCTTATAATTATGTTTGATACTTGTGATAGCTTGAGAAATGCATTCTTGGGTTAATATCTTTTTCGGACATACTTGAGGACAAGTATGAGACAAGTGAGGGGGAATTTGATAAGCTCTCAAATGTGACACTTTTTAATTTCTATTTTTCAAGTTTTTAGGATTTCTTGCTACCTAATCCATTTCAATCTACTATATTTTGTGCAAGGGGCCTAATTCTGAAAACAGCAGCAAAAGAGGGCATTTCTGCAGTATTTTTATTATTCTGGTCATGACTGGCATCGTGGGCACGACACTGGGCACGACGCGTCTGACGTGGCAGATGTGTGGCGACTTCTAAAAGCTTCTGGAACATTCTGAGAGATCTTATCAGCTTGTCTGTTTAGATTTTCTGCATTTAAATTTCAAAACATTTGAATTGTTTTATCTTTACTTTATTATTTTAAATTTTCTTATCTTTTATCTTTGTAAATCCAAGACTATAAATATCACTCCTTGGTAAAGGCTTAGGCATCAATCAATCAATCTTCATCGTTTAGTTTGAAACTCTTGTTATTTCTAGTCTTTAATCAAGTTCTCTTTTCTTTACTTTTTGTTCTTTTAATGTTCTTCAATTATTTTTATGAAATCAAGTTAAGTATGATAACTAATATCATGCTTAGCTAAATCTCTTGAGCCAAGAACTACCCAAGTCAATTCAAATCGTGAGAATTGAACATTGCTTAAATTCCTTTGGGAATACATTTTATCTTTCTGCTTAGATAGTTTGGCAATCGGCCTTACTAAAAGTTTTTAATCATTTTCCAAATCAAAAAGAGCTCGTTGGTCTGGAATCATTTAAAAATATAGTTTGGAGGAAGGATCAGCCTGTGGCAAATTTCGACTTCTTGTGAACACTCTTAGCGGCGGTCCGCTAAGGAAAGATAAAATCTGAAGCGATTCTTTTTAAGACAATTTCTGAGTCTGGCTTTTCCTGCTTTCAAAACTAAACATTTTAACGGCGATAGACGTGGTTAATTTCTTTAAGAATCAACCTTCGAAGATAGACTTGGGATGATTGGTTACTCGAGAGAGAAGCAAGTTGCGACGGGTTGGGCCTCACAGACTGTAACCAACATGATCCCCTCAGTAAAAATCCATTTCAATGATCGAAAGAATTGACAAGGGTAGCTCGAGGCTATTTTATATATCTGAACTTTCTTATTATTTTCTTTACCTTGCATTTAAATTCTTCTATTTTATCTACACTCAATATTCGATCACCCCCCTTTTTTACTTTCCTTGTTTTAACAGATATCCTGGAAGTATTAATCAAAGCAACCTTCAGTCAAGAATTTCGACTAATCTCCCTGTGGATCGACTCTCTTTCCCTATAACTACTTAATTTCTTTATTTTATTATTTGTTGAAAGATGTTAATTTATTTATTAATTTTGACGGGTATAACGACGCATGTCAAGGATCTATATGTTAATTTATTATTTATATAATCATTTTTAATACAATTTAATTAATTATTAAATTTAAGGGTAAACTACATAAATGACCACTATACTATGTGTTTGGACTCGATTGGACTACTATACTTCTAATTGAAGCAATTAAACCACTGAACTATTAAATTGGACTCAATGTGACCACTGACCATTAGAAACCAACAGAGGGAGTGACGTGGCCGTCAGTAAAAATTGTATAATTTCACATTTGGTCCCGCTATTTACACATTTTTACTAATTTGGTCCTAATTTTATTTAATAAAATAATTTGATTATTTAATTAGGTGGCGACTGTCGCCATCTAATTGGAAGACTTTATTTATAATTTTTTAACATATATTTGATTTAACTAATTAATTTTTCTCCTCCAATCAGGTGATGACATGTGTCGCCTAATAGGAGAAGGAAAATGGAAGCAAAGCAAATGGCCCTAGGCGGATTCAAACACGAGTTTGGATTCGCTAAATGAATTTAATATAATTTTAAACGTTTGATTTTAAATCGTGCACTAACTATAATTTAAAAAATATAAAAATATTGTTAACTTTAATTTAATTATAAAATTTATTTAATTGGGTTAGATGTTTTTATGCATCATAAGTATGCTATGTTCGAATTCCCTAAAACCACATTTCCTTCCTTTTTCCATGCATTAACAACCATCTAACACATATATTAATTGTTGTATTTTATAACACACAAAAAAGTTCGGCCTAGTGGTAAACACTTGCCACTTGCACTCCAAAGATCCTAGTTTGAGTCCGCCTAGGGCCATTTTCTTTTGCTTCTATTTTCCTTCTCCAATCAGGTGATGATAAGGTGGTGACACGTGTTATCACCTAATTAAATTATTTTATTAAATAAAATTAGGACCAAATTGATAAAATATGTAAATAGCAGGGACCAAATGTGGAATTATTCATATTTTTACTAACAGCCACGTCACTCCCTCTGTTGGTTTCTAACGATTGAAGGTCACATTGAGTCCAATTAGGTGACACATGTCATCACCTGATTGGAGGAGAAAAATTAATTAATTAAATCAAATATATATTCAAAAAATATAAATAAAGTCCTCCAATAAGGTGGTGACACGTGTCGTCTCCTAATTAAATAATTAAATTATTTTATTAAATAAAATTAGGACCAAATTGATAAAATGTGTAAATAGCGGGTACCAAATGTGGAATTATTCAAATTTTTACTAACGGTCACGTCACTCCCTCTGTTGGTTTCTAACGGTTGAAGGTCACATTGAGTCCAATTTAATATTTCAGTGGTTTAATTGTTGCAATTAGAAGTATAGTGGTCAAATCGAGTCCAAACTTATAGTATAATAGTCATTTATGTAGTTTACCCTAAATTTAAATACAAAACAAAATGTGTGAGAATAAAAAAACAAAAAATATTAGTTTACAAATGTTACAATGTAAAATTGTAAATACGTAAGGGTGAAGAATTAAAATAGAAAATGTTAAGTTTAGATTATTTGGAGATTTTTTATAATTGTTGAGGGTAAAGGGTCTTTATAATTCTTATGTCAAAATCTCTAATTTTAAAAAGCTCTTATTAGCAGTTTTTTTTAAATTAGAAGTTTTACTTCAATCCGCTATTCACAAAATATTTAAATTACAAATTTGACCGTTTAAACCTCTAATTTTGGTCAAACCGCTATTTACCAAACAAGGTTTGTATTTGGTTTGAGAAACTCATCAATACGTCAAAATTTGTGGGTAAACTATTTTTCTCACCACACAACTTTTAAAAAGTTTAATTTTATCACTCAACTTTTGAAATTGGATTTTAAGTCACTATACCGTTAATAATTTAACAGTGTTACCGCAAGACATTTTTTAATTTATAGGAAAAAAATCCCAAAACTTTCTTCTATTTTGTGAAAACCCATGTAATCTTTCTTCCTAAAATTTAAACCTAGCTTTTTAGCTTCTCTTCATTTCTCTGATATTGGAGCATTTTCTTCTTAATCCTAATGGTGGGAAGGTGGAAAGGAGGAGGACAAACAATATATTTTGATTCCACGTTGTTCATACGTACAGTGAAGATTATAGATCGTGTTCATTTTTTCTAGGTTTGAGTTGACGTTTTGCGAGCTTTAAAGAAATTTTTGGAAAAATATAAACTAATAAAGTAATATGAAATGGTGAGAGCAGTTCGTCAATGTCTGGAGTGGTCAAAGAAGTCACCGACGAATGACGGTTTCAACAATAATGTGACATGAAGATAAAATTCTTAAAGTTTGTTTTTGTGGGGAAGACAATGAAATAAATTTTAAAAAAAAATAGAGAATAAAAACCACGTCGAAAAAAAAGTCTATTTCTCTCCGTTGATTTCACTTAATGCTCGAGTGACTAAAAACAATTTAGAAAGTTAAGTTATGAAATTAAAAAAAATCAAACTTGAGTGATCGAAACAGAAATACGTACAGAGTTGATGATGAAAAAAGCAAAAATGTCCATGTCACCCTGTTGTTTGTTACTGAACGCTGGAGTGATTAAAAATACAATCCAAAAGTTGAATAATGAAATTAAATTTTTTTAAAGTTGAGTGATTTAAATAGAAACACAAACAAAATTAAATGGTGGAAAAAGTAGTTTACTCAAAATTTATAAATGAACATGCGAAAAAATAGGAATTGATAACACCATTAAACTGAATCGTTCCTCCATTAGGCTCATGCCGGGGCTTAATTGGCCAAGTAAGCCAACATTGGCTTAATAATTAGGGAATAGGGGTGCAATGGCCGAAATTTTGCAAAGTATGCCAATTTTTACAGTGAACACAGCACAACGCCACCTGCAGACGGCCTGCCTTGGACCTCTCCTCCTCCTCCTGGCGTGATCCTGTTGGAGGCAGGCTTGGCAGCGTGGGCGGCTCAGCTCCTCAGCTGCATGCTTCTCCCTGACGTGCCTGAATGGCACATGCATGAACAGCATCACGCCATTTGCAAATGGCGAGGTGTTGTTCATGCATGTGCCATGCAGGCACGTCAGACTTTATATATGCTTTAAAATAGATAGGGTTCGGCAGAGATAAGGTTGGCTTTAGGGTATACGGGTCAGAGATAGGTTTGGGTTTAGGGTATAAGGTTTAGTAGTTGGTTATAATATGATTTTTATATAGTATGTATAGGTAAAATATTGTATGTGTTCTAAAAAAGATACTAAGATGACGGGTCGTATTTGAAAAGTATATATATATATATATTTAACATATTATTAAAATTTAATTTTTTTAATAAACAAAGTAAAAAAATGATTATTCAGACCGTACGGAATATTTCGGTTAACCGAATAAACTGTTAACTGGTTGAATGGTTACGATATAGGGTCGAGATTTGAGTGACCCGAACTTACCGGTTGACCGGAACAATTTACAAATGGTTAATCGAACCCAATTTTGCACACCCTAATTTGCATGTATGTTGTACTCGCATGTTTCATGATTTTTGTTAAGTTGATAAAAATATTTTATACATTCGGTTGGTAAAAATATAGGGTCGAGATTTGAGTGACCCGAACTTACTCGCACAAATTAAAAATATTTTAATCGAACCCGATTTTGAACACCCTAATAACCTAATATTTTTAAAGTTGATAAAAAAATTTATCTTTTAAAAAGTATAACATAGTATGTATTATGTTGGTACAGATTTTATACATAACTTAAAAACAATAATTTTAAAATTAAAATATCCATCGAACCCTATTTAATTTTACCCTTTAATAGCAGGTGTTTTAATAAATCTAGCCCGTACCTAGAACCCTATTTACCCTTTAATAGCCTGACGTGCCTAAACCATATTTAATTTTACCCATATACACTTGCCTGACGTGCTAGCATGGGACATGCAGGTGAACAGGACCTCGCCATTGCAAATGGCGAGGTCCTGTTCACCTGCATACGTCAGGCTATTAAAGGGTAAATAGGGTTCTAGGTACGGGCTGGATTTATTAAAGGGGATTAATTTTTTAATATTATTTTATGTGTATATATAGAGGGTTTAGGGAAGATGAGATGAGTGTGTAGTGGTTGAGAAAAAAATTAAGAGAGTTTTTCAGCAAAGAGGGACGAGTTTGTGAGTTTCTGAATAAATATTCGAAGACGGTGATTGAAGAGTTCGTAAAGGCCAGTGAAAATTAAGTAAGTAAATTTTGCCTTTTAATCTAAATTTTTTAATTCTAGAGAGTTTGTATATTTTTTGTATGATTGAAGATATATTCAGATGGTAATAGTATTTTTAAATTTTAATAAGAAAACCCAAAAATTTAATGTTGTGCTTATGTTTTTTTAATATTTACAGAAGATGAGTTCATCAACATATTCGGACACCGAACCCACAGTTGGTCGTTGGGGCGAATCGCTTGAAGATTTCAGTGATGATGAAAAAAATATTGTTCCTATGAGTGAAGAAGATGGCGTTCAGTTACTCGATGCTGATGATATTGACGCTGTTATGACAGAAGCGTCTCAAGGCAATGGTATTGATGTTGAAGAAGATGTTTGGGTCGCGGCTGTTAGTAGGCTCGGGTTGAGAAATGAACAGCCGGCTGTTTGGGGTAATGCTGCACCGCAACCCCAACAACCGGAACCTCCAGCCTATGAAGCTCTAGCAGCCCGCATGTATGAAGTTGAGTATACTGCAATGCAAGATCAAGAATATCAAGCTCGCGTATTTGGTTCTTCATCATCTTCGAACTTTGGAGAATTGGAACTAAAAGCTGAATTTGAAACAAAAAAAAGCCGCGAAGCTTGCAGTTCAAGAGCACTGTCTCAATCGACATACGTCATTTTCTGTTGTTGAGTCCAACAAAATTACCTATTGTGTAAGGTGTTATTATTGGAAGAACAATTGTCTGTGGTGGGTAAGAATTTCTTACAAGAAGAGGACTGAAATGTGGGAGGTGTCACGGTTTATTGATCAGCACACATGTACCAATATGGCTTTATCACAGGACCATATTAATTTAAACTCTGATCTAATATGTGCTTGCATCAAGACTTTGGTTGAACATGAACCAAGAATTTCGATTGCAGTGTTAGTAGCATCTATCCGGTCCCAGTTTGGTTATGTTCCGTCTTACTACAAGGCGTGGATGGCAAAGCAAAAGGCGATGGCGGAACTCTATGGTGATTGGGATAAATCGTATAATGAGCTACCAGCTCTTTTATAAGCAATGCAACATTTCATCCCGGGGACCGTTGTAGAGTACGAGACTTTGCCGGTGTTCAACTTACAAGGCGAATTAATTCCTGGTAAAAGAGTATTTAGTAAGTTATTTTGGGCGTTCAATGCGTGCATTCAAGGGTTTCCATTCTGCAAACGCATGATTCAAGTGGATGGTACATGGTTGTATGGGAAGTACGGTCATATATTACTCGTGGCCATTGCACAGGATGGAAACAGTAATATATTCCCAATTGCCTTTGCCATAGTTGAAAAGGAAGACGCGGATGGATGGGAATTCTTTTTGAAGCACCTACGCAATTATGTTGTAAAAGAAGACGGGATTTACATGATTTCTGATAGAGGAACTGTGCTCTTATCAGTAATTGACAGACGTGGGAGTTTATGGATACCTCCACATGCATATCCAGCATATTGTGTACGGCATATTGCAGCGAATGCGAAGACGCGATTCGGAAACAATCAGATCCGAAGAGAGATTTTAGGCGCGGGTAAGTTGTTATTTGTTGTTTATAAAAATTTTAAATTTTTTTTGAGTTCATCTTGTTGTTTTATTTAACTTATTTTTTATTTATAAATAGGGTATGAACTAGTTCAACCAAAATTCCATGAAAGGATCAGAAGGTTGAGGCGGCACGATGCACGTGTGATAAAATTTGTAAATGACATCCCCACGGAAAGATGGTCACAAGCCTATGATGAAGGTCGGCGTTATGGTCATATAACAACTAACCTTGCAGAGGCTATAAACTTTGTTCTTAAAGAAACATGGCATCTCCCAATTGCAAGTATTGTGTGGGAGACTTACTTTAGATTGGGCAAAGTGTGGTTCGACAAAGGGCAAGATGCCAACGCCCGAATAAACAACGGAAATATTGGTCTAAAGCCCTGCGAAAAAAAAATGATCGCTCTTCAAGCTAAAGCGTCCGCTATGCGAGTAAGATCATTCGACTCACATAGATGGGAATTTTCTGTGGAAGCTACAGTCCGAGGTGAGAAAAAAATGTTCATTGTCAAACTTCATCAGAAATGGTGTGATTGTGGTGCATTCCAAGCATTTAGATACCCTTGCTCTCACGCACACGCCGCCTGTTTGCATTTTCGACTCGACCCTTATGGTTTTGCGGATGACTGTTATAAACTAGAGAATATTGCAAATATATATAGAATTCAGTTCAACACAATCCCAAACCAAGACTATTGGCCGGTAGAGCCAATATACGAAGAATGGTTACCAAATCCAGTGCTTCGTAGAAAGTTGAAGGGTCCACCGAAGTTTACTCGTATTAATACGAATATGGATGATCCAGATGATAGAGAGGGAGGAGTTCAAGTTAGACATTGTAGTCTTTGTAGTCAACCGGGTCATTCAAGAAACAAGTGTCCGAACAAATCAAATCTTTCCAACTATCGTGCTGGACCGTCAACCTAAATGCTTTGTTTAATGTATGTCTAATTTTATGGTAATGAGAAAATATAGCATCTTTTCAATTTTTATTTGTTTCAATTTTATCACATGTGCACCGTCAACCTATTAATTCTCATTTTTTTCAAAAATGTTTAACTTGTTACCTTTGAAGAATTCATATATGTGACCTTTAATTTTTGACCTATGAACCCACAACACTTGACTTTTAGACATTTAAACATCACTGCACTAGAAACCATCTAAAGGTAATATAATTTGTTCTTATTTAATATACTTTAAGGTAATATAATTTAATTTATTATAATTTATTATTTGTTCTTATTTTGTATTTTGTATTTTTTATTTTTCTCTATAATATTATTTACTATAATTTAAAATCTTGATTTGGAATTGGAATTCGAATTTAAAAATTGAATACGAAAATTAAAAAAAAACATAAATATCAAAATGCAACCGAAATTAAAAGAAATACATATAACATTAAATATCAGGGGTTCGCAAATTACAAATAAATAAAAACAAAACAAAACCCTATTTTCGCCTCCTCCCCCTCCTGGTGGGTAATTCTTGCCGGTGGAGAGGGCATGTTTGTTAGTACCGCGGAGCGGGTTGAACCTGTCTACGAGCTCTTGGATTAGGAGTCAGCTCATCGTCATCGAAAAATTGCTCATCCGTTATTTTCATAGTAGGTGGTGTAGCAAACATTTCTTCAGGATGAAATGATGGGCTGCTAATGGTAGTTGTTGACAACATAGATGTCATGCTACCAACACCAAAACCTTCCCCATATACAGATGATTGAGGATACTGAAATTGTGGTACGTATCCTTCATCATCATTGTAAGCCGGCTGAGAAGATGAGCTATCACCAGTTGCAAAATTAAAAGGTGATTGTTGCGGAACATGACCAAATCCAAATGTTTGATGACTTTGTTGAAATGGGGTTTGTTCTGAAACATTACCAAATGGTGGTTGCTCCCAAAGATTACTGCTTACATGTCTCGGGGGGAGTCAGATCGCGCCCACGAAGAAGTCCAACCTCGGTTGGTTGCTCCCGAAATTCCTTCCAAGTTTGGTTCGTCTGTTGATTGCTGAGAGCTCTGACCAAACTCGGTTGAGAGGCGGACCTGTCTTGAGCACTGCGGATTTTCAAGCCATCTATTTGCATCTTCGACAGATGCTATAAACGGTTTCCCATTTGTCGAAAACCATGAATAGTATTCTGTATTAAATTAAAAATCGCTGGCTTGAATTGGACTCAAATCATTAGCCCACCGCGCCCATCTTTCCTCCCACAATTCAATGAAATCGACTTGCTTCACAATCCAATTCTCATTGAATCTACCTCTATGAACGGTGTGAATTTGTTCTCGTGGAGCTCTTGGAATGGGTTGATGGAAGTTAAACTGCCTCAATACTCTGTCAGCACAATGAAACTCAACAATAGAAAAATGGATCAAAGGCACAATCGCACCCCAGAATCCTGCACATTCAAGCACAGTAGGTGGTAGGCAAGCCTTGACGTCGTCATTCGTATACGGCTGCCAAATAAACTGTAAAAAATTATTAATATGAATTCACTCACAATGAAATATACAATTTTTCTTTCAAAATTAAAATATACAATATACAAAATAAGATCAAATAATAAATTAAATTATATTAAATAAGAACAATTAATATATTAAAATAAATTGATTATGATACCAGATCTTTTCCTATTGTTTGGATCTTTAATCTCGTCTCTCTGACAGTGTTGTGAACCACCCCCGCATTCTTCAACTTATGCCTCCATCTGCAAAGATATATTGAAATTATATTTCGAAGTCATTGGATATAAATATTATATCAATAAATATTTATATACAACTGCAATCACATTATAACCTTCCAGCAAGCGGAAACTCCATATCTACCGGTACAGAAAAAGTAGGCGTTAGATAAGGCAGCCTGTACCACGCCCAGGACTGCAGTAATACTTGACATCCACCCATATCTGAATTTGCCTTTTCACCATGCATAATTGTGACCTTGCACATTTCATGGTACAAAAATGTCAATACTGCGGACCCCCAACTATATGTAGCAGTTGTGTCCAAATTACCCAAGAACTGCAGGTATTGTGTGTGAACCATATTACCAGATGTATCTGGCATCAACACACCACCAATAAGTTGCAGTATATAAGCTCGAGCTGCACACTCAAGTTCTTGATGACCAGATTCATCGGTCACAATAAATTACTGTTGCAACCATGATAATCTGAGGCGTAGCCCGTCCACACAGCTCTGAGGAGGAGCTTTGCCCAGGTACTGCATGCAAAGGTCATATGTATTGTAATTATTTTGTCCAACCAATGGTGTCCCATTTGTTGGAATACCAAGTTGTACCGCAACATCCTCCATGGTTATTGTATATTCGCTAAATAGAAAATGAAATGTGTGGGTCTCTAGTCTCCACCGTTCAATCAATGCAGTAATCAACCTGGGGACTATCTTAAACCCACGGAGAAAGGTGACATTATAAAAACCAGCTCGCTGTAAGTAATACACTAAACGCTGATCAGGTTCCTTTATCTTCATTCCTCAACGGCGTATCATATGCTCTACATCATATAATTAATTCATTGTAATTTCGAGTTATAATAATTACATAGTAAATATGAAATTTTAAATTACAAAACATTTACTTACTTGCTCTTCGTGAATATGAGACGAAATGTGTTCATGGTTACGGTACAACAAAACTCCTTCAGATGTCATTATCTATTTCTACAGCTAAAAAACAATTAGCATTCGAATATATACAAAAAAAATATATTAACTTCAACATTTTGAATATATACAGCTAATAAACTAGCTTTAAAAAATCAGATTAAAAAAATACATGCCCTTACCAGATTCAAAATTCGAAAAACTAACTTCTATTGTTCGAAACGACAATCACAACCAACCAGGATACCTTCACCAATAATAAAAAAATAAATTTCATTAGATCATCAATCACACAAAATAATATACGGACACTAATAATTACAAAAACAACAGATAAATTTAAACTCAAAATTTTTCTCACCCTCTTCGAATATATCTTTAAAATGATATACAGAAAATTCTTCACCTTCACAATTTTTTTTCTCTTCTTCTCTTCACAAATAACCAACTCTAAAATTTTAACTCACACCAGCTATCTATATATATACACACAAATAATGTAAAAAAAATTGGGCAAGCCACCTGCTGCAGCCCGTGAGCCCATCTGACCAGCCTGCACCTCGGCATAAGGAGAGGGCGAGGTAGGCCAGCCCACGTGAAGCCGCAGCAGCAAGCCTGCACGCCTGCACCAGCCACAGCTCGCCTGCAGCAGCCGAGCCATTGGCTCTCCCAGTCGGTCACTAGAGACCACGCCAGAAGGAGGTGGCGAGGTCCAAGGCACGCCGTCTGCAGGTGACATTGTGTTGTGTTCACTGTAGAAATTAGCCTACTTTGCCAAATTTCGGCCATTGCACCCTTATTCCCTAATTATTAAGCCAATGTTGGCTTACTTGGCCAATTAAGCGGTCATGTCGGTGTCTTAATCCACCTTGTAGTCTCAATAAAATCTTACCATTTTCTTTTAAAATAAAATCGTTCCAATTGAAATCCTTTTATAGTATTTAAATTGAAATCCTATAACATAATTTTATCCAACTTGAAATTTTAATTGAAAGCTTAACTCCGACTTAATTTAATATAATTTGTATATTTTTTAATTTTTTCAAAAAATTATATAATAATCATTTATTAAAATCAGTAATATAAAATCGACATATAATTTAATTCAATATCATAATTTTAGTACCTTATATATGTATATGTTTTAGATTTTTTATCAAAATTTAACTAATAATGTAAAATATAAGTAAATTACGTAAATCATCATTTAACTTTATTTTTAAACCTATTTTGGTCACTAAAGTTTCAAAACGTTCCATTTACTCACTGAAGTTTAGACATTAAATGTTTTTTGTAAGTAAATTTCAGACATTGAATGTTTTTTGTCACTCTTAAACCCCAAACAGTCGTAGATGGTGGTCATTCGGTCTCAAATTTCACCAGCCACTTCGTCTCGGCCCCTGAGTCTGAATTCCACCTCCATTTTTTCGAAAAGTACTTAGAAGTTCACGAATCGATAAAAATCTTTCGGTTTCTCTCTCGTCGATCTCCCTCCTCTGTCGTCAGATGAAGCCCGTTTCTCGTTGTGTTACTTTTCTTGTGCTAATGAAGTTTTCCACCGTTTCAATCTTGGAGAAGTTTTTTCGTTCGCTAGTAAATGTATGTCGTCAAAAAATTAAGAGAGGAGTGACCAAAAACGTTCAACGTATAAACTTAGCGAATAAATTGAACGTTTTGAAATTTCGGTGACCAAAATAAGTTTGAGAGTAAAGTTGAGTGATGATTCCGTCGGTTACGATTTTTCCCCTACGTTTTAACTAAAAATGAAACAAAAATTATGGATCAATGAAGCTGTAAAATCTCTGAGTTCCCCATATGTCAAAATACTAACTAATAACTACCTTCCATAGTTTATTCATCTTCTCTATATATCCACCAATTATACCCTCCAAAACATAATCAAGTGTCAAATAATAATAAAATTGGAATCATGAATTCATTGAGCAGAGTTTCTTTCCTCCTCCTCGGCACAGTCGTCTTCCACCTCTTCTCCTCCGCCGCAGCAGGAATGATTAGAGGAGGCTCACTCGCTGCCGATACCAAGAGTTATTGTCTTCCAAAACCCGGAACTAGCAACGACGAACTCTTGAGGAACATCGATATTGCATGCAACCAAGGCGCCGATTGCGGTCCGATTGACACCGGTGGCACTTGTGCCCAACCGTCCGACGCCAGGTCTTATGCATCATTCGCCATGAACTCTTACTTTAGGCTTAAAGGAAGCTGTGATTTTGAGGGCACTGGTCTGATCACAGCCAACGATCCAAGTAAGCTGGAAAAACTTTGGTTTTGATCTCTCGCTTATTTTAAATTTTATATTTAGTCCCCATATTTTATTTAATTTAATTTGATTTCTAATTTTATTATGTGAGTCAGTTAATTGAAATAGACAACACGTCGAATATTTCAGTCAAAATGTTGACACATATATCATTTTAATTGAAATAACTAAGGAATTTGATTATCTGAATTAAATTAAAAGAAAAAATAGAATCAAATTTGAAATTTCAAGAATTTAATTTAATTTGATGACTAAAATAGAAAGGTCTGAATAAAAATGGGTAAATCACGTAAATTTATCACTGAACTTTTCTCTCAAACTTATTTTGGTCATTAAAGTTTTAAAACATTCAATTACTCACTGAAGTTTAGACATTGAACGTTTTTTGTCACCTATCCGTTAACTTTTTGACGGCGTCTATTTATTGGCAAACGGATGAACTTCTCTAAGATTCGAAATGTGGAAAGCTTCATCGACATGAGGGAAGCAACATACTAGGAAACGAACTCCATCCGACGGCGGAGGAGGGAGACCGGCGAGAGAGAAACCCAAAGGTTTTTTTCTTAATCCGTGGACTTTGGGGTACTTTTCGACGAAATGAAAGTCAGATTCGAACACAGGGACCGAGATAAAATGACTGGTGAAATTTGGGACCGAACGACCACCATCTACGTTCAATGTCTAAACTTCAATGACCAAAATAGGTTTGAGAGTAAAGTTAAGTGACTAAAAACGTTCAATGTCTAAACTTTAATGAATAAATTAAATGTTTTGAAACTTTAGTACCAAAATAGATTTGATAGTAAAGTTTAATGATAATTTATCTAATTTATCTAATTAAAATTCAATGACGGCATAGTTTAATTTTCTTTATTTGATTGCGTATTCATTTTTATGCAGGTCATGGAGAATGCAAATATGCTTGAAGAATTGGACGAGTTTGTTACTAAAATAATGAGCTTGTAGGTTCGAGTATTTTTAAGTGTGCAATTATTTAAATTTAATTAGTTTAGAGTTTTAGAATTTATAAGTAATTTATATATTGTATTAAGATAAATAAATTGATCGTTAACATGCAATGTAATTCAACTTATTTTATAAAGATTTAATTGCATTACACGTCTTGGAATTATAATTTTATTTTGAATTAGTTCTTAAAATTTTTAAAATTTTAATTTCATCCTTAAACTAAGGCTAATTTTAAATTGGCCTCTGAACTTTTGAATGTTTTAATTTCATCCCCGAAAGGGGCGGAACTAGAAATTTTAAAGGAGGGGACCAAAATGAGACTAATAGTTTTGAGGGGGGCTAAAATAAAATTTTATAAAAATTGAAGGATTACAACACTAATTTTACCTTTTTTCCTAAAGAAATTAGCAAGTTGGAGGGGATCACATCCCCGTAGACCCCGTGATGTTTCGCCCATAATCCCTGAACTATGATTCCAAAAACATCCCCTAACTACGACATACATACATAGATTATTTTATAACAAAAAGATTATTGTATCAATTAAATAATAACAGGGGTTAAACCGGGCCAAACTTGAAACCTTTCAAAGGCCGAGTCTATTAAGAGGAAACGAAATGAAGAAAAAGGACAAAATTTATAACGCCCACCGTGGGGCTCGAACCCACGACCACAAGGTTAAGAGCCTTGCGCTCTACCGACTGAGCTAGACGGGCTTTGATTTTGTCTTTCATTATAATTATCAAAAACGTTAAAATAATAAATTTGAAATTTCAGTCAACGTTGAGGAAAAGCTGAAGAACACTATTAAATTAGAATTTTCCTAACACCATTTTAAAATGTGTAAAACTTTTAAGTTATATATATATATATATGTGTGTCTCTAAGAAATAATGCTAAATTAGAATGTTCTAACACCATTTCCAACTTCGTTCTGTATATAATGAGTTTTCTATTTTGATTTATTTATGGGGATAATGATGTATACAAAATGGGTATGGATGCTAATACTTTTCTTTTCCGGATGCATATTCTTTTTACCAGATTCCATGTCCTGATATATGTAATCCTGCCGAGAAATACTTGACGTTGATCTTTCCTGCTTTCAATGAAGAACATAGGCTTCCCGGTGTCGTCGGCGAAACCATGAAGTAAGTTAATGATCCCCTTTTAAACCCCCTAATCCTAATGTCTGCTCCATATGTGCTTTAGAAGGATGGTGTGGAAACAAACTTAGGTTTTATATTTCTTAGAACTCGTTCAGCTGCAAGAACGGCCGTTTCGCACGCAAACGCTAAAATATTGTTAAACTGTTCCGATAAAATCGCGTTACCGCTGTTTTTGTTAGATTTTACGTCTCAAAAATTGGCTTTTCACTGCCAATTTTTTTCGCTTCTCCGATGTCGCAATTTTTTCATCGCAAATGATGTCCAACTGTGTAGCTGAACGAATTCTTAGTGCAGGATGCATATTTCCAATACTCATTAATATCTCAAAATGCTAACATGTATCGTTTATTATGACCTGTTTCTTTACCTACTAAAAGATTATGCTTAAGTGTAGTAATTGTTATAACCTATTTTATCCGAGGTATTAACTAATTTTTGTTTTTTTAATAATGGACTTTGTTACGTTTCTTAATTAGCTATTATTATTATCATTATTCATATTATTATCATCAGTATTATCATTGTCTCCTCTTATTACCTTTATTATTATTATTATTATTATTATTATTGTTATTATTATTATTATTATTATTATTATTATTATTTTGAAACAAATCAGAAAACTAGAAAAGAAAAAAAAGACTAATATATATGAATGTTGTATTTACTATATTATTAACATATTATTAGCCATTATTATTATTATCCATATTATTATCATCAGTATTATCATTGTCTCCTCTTATTACCTTTATTATTATTATTATTATTATTATTATTATTATTATTCATAACATTATTATTATTGTTATTATTATTATTATTATTATTATTATTATTTTTGAAACAAATCAGAAAACTAGAAAAGAAAAAAAAGACTAATATATATGAATATACATGCCCCAATCGAATAAATAAAAGCCAATACAAATAATATAAGCCCAACGGTTTAGTGAAGTCCATATACAAAGCCTAAAAAAACATTAATTACAAGGCCCGTTTGGGCCCAACCTAACCAAAAAAAACAAATATGATGGTCTCTTTGTGTCTTGCGCAGCCAAAGCACCACCGTCAGATCTCATTTAGATCTGACGGTCCAGATCACACCGTGGATAGAAACCCTAGAAGCCCATCAAGTCCCTCAGCGCCGCATCGATCAGGAACGTTAGATCGGGCTCGCGATCTGACGGCCAGGATCAATCCCCCTCATGCGTGAGATCCACGCACGATCATCCACCTTCTCCACGCGCGCGTATGAGACAAGCCCGAGCCGCTCCAGCTTCCACATCGATCGTCCAGATCCCCATCGACAGCCGAGATCGGCTCCACGTCCCTTGGTTTGTCCTCTAGTCCTTCCTCCCCCTCGTTCGAGCCGTCACATGCAAACAAGTGAAGAAAAAAACAGAATGTCAGAATGCGCAACAAATTCCAGAAAATACAACGGATTTTCAGAGATGAATCTGGCCAAAAAAATTAGAGGCAACCAATAGCATATTTTGACAATCACATATAATTAAAAAAAATGTAATTTTTCGAGCTATAAAAGCCGAAACCAACCATTGTAATCCCAACTTTTACGGGAAAAATATAGAGAGCAATAGAAGCAACCAAAACCTCAAGTTTACAGAGGTATATCATCGATTCCCATTTCTTCATTTTGAAGTAAAAAAATAGTGAGTTGGGTCTTTTTACCTTCGTGTCGGTTCACGTTCCCTCATCGACAATAAGCTTTTCGGCCTCCCGGAGGCTGTGCATGGTGAGTCGGAGGGGACGATAACCAAAAAAGAAAGATCGTTTTAAGGATTTGGCTTTCCGGTCTATTTGGATTTTTGGGGTCTCCGTTTTCTTTTAAAAACGAAGGGGGAAATAGTTTTTTTTTTGATTTTGGGGGTTCGAAAGGTTTCAAAAAAATGTTCTGTTTTTAGGTTTAGGGTTTTGCCGGCCGCCGGGTGCCGGCGTCGTGAGAGAGGTGAGAAGCAGAGAGGATGGGAAGTGTTTAGGATTAACAAAATGAAGAAAAGGGCTGAAATGTTTTTTTAACTCAACTTTTATAGTGTTTTAAGGTTTTAATATTGGTCTAATTACGTTTTAAAGACCTATGTGTCCCTTTAATTACACTTATAAGGGCTTTTGCATTTCAAAACCTTTTTCGCGGTCCCTCCAGCTTTTTAAATGTTTTCAATTTCGTCACCAATTTGGTTTTGATCAGATTTCGAGTGAGTTAATTCCCATTTTTGTCCTTTAGGCTTTCTGCGTCTTTTTATTTTGATTCTTAATCTTTAATTTAATTGGTTTTTTATGAATTTGTCACTGTTTTGGTCCCTCAAATTTTCGTTCTTATTTTAATTTAGTCTATTTTTCAGTTTTTCCCTTTAGTCTTGCATTTTGTATTTCTTTAATTTTGGACCCTGTTTTATTTTATTTGCTTTATTTATGTTTGGTTGATATTGTATAGTTGGTGTGGCACTTGATATATTGTATTTTATGATCGTATGCTTTTTACATAATCTTGTTTAATATATGGTTCTTGCAAAGTGTGTTTTTATAATATATAGTTTCATTATGCATATAATACATAGTGTTTAATATGTGGGCATAGCTAGTTTTTTTATGTTGTTCGAATATATGTGATATGTATTTTAAATGGTCATCGTGTGACTTTTGATATTCTGATGTGCATAATAATTAATTAATATCATAAAAAGGAGATACTTATTAATTCGCGTATTCGATACGAAATATTCTAGCTTATTGGATATTCCTCGAATATTCGGATTAATTCGCATCGTCTAAAGGTAAAATTCGTAATTAAAACGAACAAGACCAATGACATCATACTTTATCTATTTGCATCATGCATAAAGGTGACGTACGGGATCCGAACCCCAAACTAACACGTCAGTCAGACTTATATGATGTCGGTTTAGTCTTTGGTCCGATGTACCGTCATCCTTTTTAATTAAATGTCTAATTAATTTGAAACCGCCAATTTAAATAAGCTCGTATAATTAAAGTTTAATTTTCGATTAAGAACCCCTAATCAAATTCATTTTAAATTTTAAATAATTTCCATCGATCAAAAGCAACAATTGTTTTGGTACCGATTTTCGGGCGTGATGGGGGTGCTAACCCTTCCCCACACGTAACCAACTTCCGAACCCTTTCAAATGAATTTCTAGTTTTGTTTTTACAGTATTCGGCCTACCTTAGTGGCCGGTGGCAACTCCAAAATATTTCTTAAAAGTTTTTTCTATACTCGAACTTTTAAAAATTCCCTTTTAATTAAATGTTTCAAAAAAAGTGGGTTTCTTAAAAAAAAAAAAAAAACTTACACAGTAATATTTGATCTTAAACGGTGGAACATAGAATATGGTTTGTAAGTAATAGATGGAGCTCTTACTTTCATGATTATGAGTTGTTTCTCATATTGGATTATGCATGCAGGTGGTGTTTCGATGTCGAGCTAGATTTCCTCTGCAAATGGTTTTGTACTCCGGGTCTGAAATTCCGGGATCCAAGGTAAACGTATTGAGTATACCGAACATGCTTTGGGAACTTGCCCTCATGTCCGTCGGCTACAGAACTCGTATGTGAATAATTAACTCCAGATGTTGCATTTTTTTCGGGACAAAAGAGAAGCAATGTAGTGGTTTGATAACCCTAGGTTACATTCTTTAGGAAAAAACCTTTTACAGTTAGCTGAAATCAGTTTATCCGAGCTTTTTTCTTTGTAGTTTTGAGTTAACTCTTCGGACAAACGCAATATGAGTAAAATCCTTGAACCCGATCGGCGTGTAGAGGGTCATTTGAGAACTGCTCGTATGCACCATGTAGTACTGATGTCTCACTTTCAGATTGTCCCAAAGCTGATAGCCTGCGTTCCAAGACTCAAGGCAATTATAACGCTGGAAGATGGTGTGTATTTGACCCATATTGTATGCTGCTCGATGTGTTCATCCCCTGCAATACATGTTTGGGAGTGGTGTCTATTCCGAAAAATAAGGACTTTGTGATTCCTCATATTGTATGATCTTTAACCAGTAACTAAACATAAACTAGAGAACATGACAAGGAGAAATCTTCACACAAATAAAAACATTCTTCACATAGTACATAATCGAGATCTGAGTATATCTGTTGAAGAGAGATGAAAATACCCAACCCAGGAGCTTCACACACAAGGATCGGCAACTCCGATAATTCTTTGGTTTGTTCTCTGTAAGATAGCTAAACGATTCAAGGTAAAACTGGCAGCTCGACCTTTGCAAAGGAGAAGAAACTGACACGCCCGTTTTCTACGTCACAAAACTTCAAAGGGACTGCGCAGTGCTTTCTTTCAACAGCCTCGATTTCTACTTTGGATGGTGGTCTACCCCTGTATGAGAAGACAAGTCGAGCAAAAAGTGAAATTTCTACATAGACGGATAAAGAATCTTACACATGAGTATATACATGCTTTCTCTATACAGCCATACAAGTTCATTTCAAGAATGCAAGGCAGTCCTAAGTCCACAAATCAAACAATGCAATGCACAGTGTAACCATAGACATATCCGACACTCACACCCGAGTCCAAGTAACTTAGCATAACAGAGTATTTATGCGTCGAATAGAATTCGTATTCAATAATAAAGGATGATAGAATAGAATAAGCCTCATTGAGTCAGGAAAGCTAGCATATGATAATTAACAGTCGAAGAAAAGCTCTGCATAAACTGCTTTCTTTTCAGCCGGTTCTGGAAAAGAATTATAATAACAAGACAATAGCTTATAGAGATAAACAAAATGAGAAGAACATTATTGATTTCAGTCATGAAAGAGGGGTGATTCTGTATTCAGTTGTCTATAGAAAAGATCAGGATAGTCCCAAGTTGAGAGCAATAGGAAGAACAGAGAAATTAAGAGAAGCTCACAAGGCATTCTAATGAATCCAGGTTTTAAATTGCTTGTCTTTACCACGACGATTTTGCAGGCCAATAGACCTCAGCCTTATGCGTCTCAAAATGCAACAAGTTCTAAAATTAATGCAAAGAATTGGGAATTTGAACAATCATTTCATGACTAGACCTTCCGCAAAAAGGTTACCGTGATGCGTAAGCAACAGTATATCCTTCTCCAATACACTTGCGCCGTTAACCATTCAACATCAAGGGAAAACAATCTTATGTTGGAATCCAACACAAAGACAGATATTCAACAACATAAACGAAAGGTATGCAGTGAATCACCATATTCATGAGTGTACAAGACTTTCCGAACTATCGTTAATAAGTAATATGATCTTACCTACTCATGCATAGAATAAAACTTGGATCACCCAGAGAAGACTTTCTAAACTTGCTGTTTGGAAGATAAACATGAAAAGCCGGAGTCACTTCTGTAATCTGCAAATTATTGAACAACTCAATGATGGAGTTCTTGTTGTCTTGCTCCATTTCTAGCAATTCAATGCACTTTTGACTGCTCTCGAGTGAACAGGTTCCAGACTTGATCTTTTGAGCCTTCAAAGACCAAGGGATACCATGGCGCCCAACTACATAACCAAGAGATTTCAGGTGCCTATACGCCTCAAAAAGCTCCCAATTGCATCCACCCTTTTCATCTGAAAGCTTCTCATATAATTCTTTTAGAGAAAAATGTATACCATTTCCATCGAAAACATGCAATGCCCCTATTTCAACCAAAAACCTAGAAAATTATTGCTTAAAATTAATGAACATAAACTTTCAACAACCAAAAATCTAAGTCAAGTTGGGTTTCACCTACAGAATTTCCTCGATGGAGCAATATGTGTTGCTGTTGCGAACTATCCCCATAGTCACCCACATCTTGCCCTTCTTTTCAACAACCTCAGCCATAGCCAGATCATCAATCCATTGAGCCTTTGAGATATCGTTCCTGAAAACAGATACTAACTTTTACTTTCCTAAGATGTTTGCTATAAAACAAAAGCAAAATGGCATGGTTTCATGCAAGGAAGAACAATTCTAAGCAGATAGCTAATAAAACAAAGAGTACCTAAACTGTAACCTGGATATGAGTCCGGGCGAGTAGAAATCCTCTTCATCATCATCGTCATCCTCGTTTCCGTCTTCAAGATAGACCTCGTTGTCTGGACAACTTTCCCAATCCTCAGTGTCCATTATAATTACAACAATTGCTGCAGAAGATGAAAAACAAAAAGAGAGATGATCACTTTAATGAATCATCACCAGCAACGTAGGGAAAGAAGATGAAACCTACAAGTGAGAGATTAGATTAGACCACTATGGAAGCCTTTAGCCATGGATGGACAGAGAGGGTGCTAAGGGCGGTGGCACCCAATTTCTAATTCTCATATATAATTTATGTATTTTGTTTATCGATGATTTAAGTTCACACCTTGAAGTTTTATAATTTCGCAGTCCTAAATTTCTAATAGTTTACACCTCGGACATAAAATTTTGTGTCCGTCTCAACTCTGTCACAAACGCCACTACTCAAACCTTGGCTAACGGTTAATGGTTAAGGAGAATTAACAAAAATGACTAAAGTTCTTCCCTTTTGTTCTAATCTGTTGCTTTGGGTGTACAAATCTTGGAAAACCAAATTATAAACACAAAATTAATAGCTGCTAATTGTTTTCAAATGAGAACCATTTGGTGTCAACTGAGTAACATGTGTTTCAAAGAAAGGTGTCATGTTCGCGAGGGAAAGTTCAAAAGAATTAGGGATACAATCTATGAAGATTGGAGATTCTGAGAACATTCGTGGGCTATCCAAAGAGGAGCTGAACGACGTCGTGCTGATTAAAGGAAACGAACTGAGCGCCAAGGCAAAAATGGGCCTCACGTTGGTTGGAAAGAATTGGGCTTGAGACGGGATTCGCCCCAATTACCGCGAGATCCAGTAATCAGGAGGAAGCCTAGTCAACTGAATAGTGAAATTCTTGTTACGAGTTAGTTGTTAATTGCCAGCTGTAAATAAACAAATTGTCCACAGTGCCAACATCTATATTATAAGTTGTACTAGACAGAGAAAATTTTATCTGATGAATAAAATTACAACTTTTCTCTTCTAAAACCTAATCTCTACTCTCTCTGAAATCTCCAAATTCTCATTTTCTACACTTCACCATTGCATTTGGTAATCAGAGCCAGGTCCCTGATTCAACAGTCATGCTGGGAAAACAAAAGAAGACACAGCCAATGGGGGATAACGTGGACTTAACCGTCCTGCAGCGCCAAATGGATGAGATGAAAGCAGACAAGGATAGATTGAAGGAAAGGATGGACAAAATCGATTCTCGAATGGATGAGGTCCAGGAAGATCGTTGCTGATGTGACAAGAGAGGTGGGAAGCCCAGATCCAGTAACACCTGAGAAGAACAAACAGTCATCAGTCGAGCACCAAACGAAACAAGAAGGTAAGAAGCCTATTCAAGTAACTTTCATTGATGATAAGGAAAGATACTCCATTAATCTTGACGACCCAGGAGTCTTAGCATCAAAACCACAAGGTAACATGTCATCTGAAGGGAAATAGAAACCTGGAGGGATGTGGAATGAAAAAGAAAATACTTCGAATCCCCAAGGAAGCCAAATAGTGGAAAGGGAAAGTCGGGAGAACTGGTGGAACTCTTTAAATCTAAGACCTAAAATAGAGTTGAGCATGTTCGAAAGGGAGAACCCGAGAGGCTGGATAAGAAGGTGTGAAAAATACTTTGCCATTTTCAATATACCAGAAAATCACAAGATGGAAATAGCTGCAATGCATTTGAGTGGAAGGGCAGAGACATGGTTTGATGGCTATATGATGCAGAAACACAGAATGAGCTGGCATGAGTTCATAGCTGACTTATGCCACAGGTTCTGTAACAGGACCACTAGTGATGTGATTGAGGAGTTTAACAAGCTGACTCAGAGGTCAACTGTTGAAGAGTATCAGGACAAATTTGAAGAATTGAAACCATATATGCTGCAGCTGAATTCATCCCTAAGTGAAAACTATTTTGTCTCTAGTTTTATTAGTGGGTTGAAGGAGGAGTTGAGGCACAGAATCAAGGTCCATCCCCCAAAGGACCTCTCGGAGGCTTTCAAACAAGCAAGGTTAATCGAACTATCCCTGGACTTTGAACATAAGAAACAGAAATATTCCACTAAAAGCTTCACTCCAGCTAGCTCATAAGGAAACAACAGACCACCAGAAATTCCCATGAATGCAAGAAATGCTCCCCAGGTGTAGGGCAACAGACAAACAATGTTAGAATATAGGAGGACTCATAATCTTTGTTTCAGATGTGGTGAGAAATACTCTTCTGGGCACCAGTGCAAAGTTAAGCAGTTAAATGTGATGGAAGAGAAAGACACAGAAGTAATAGAAACAAAGGAAGAAGAGGAGGAAATGGGGGAGGAGAAACCAAAGGAGACAGATTTGGAAATTTCTATGAATGCCTTGACTGGCAGCATTGGGCACAACACCCTCAGGATCCCTAGAACAATTAAAGGGAAGATGCTCAGTATATTGGTAGACAGTGGGAGCACACATTGCTTCATCACTCCTAGTTGGGCAAGAGGAGGAGTAGAACTTGTACAAACACCACCTTTAGCAATCACTATTGCAAATGGTGAAAAACTATATAGCACATGCAAGTGCAACAAATTGAGTTGGAAGATGCAGGGCCAAGACTTTGAACATGATTTCAAAATCTTAAGACTAGGAGGGAGTGATATGGTCCTAGGAGTTGATTGGATGAGCATGTACAATCTCATTTTAATGGACTTCAAGAAGATGACCCTGAGCTTTGAGAAGCAGGGGAAGATAGTAGAGCTACAAGATGGGAGGAAGACAGACAAAATCAAGGAAATTTCCAGTAATAAGATGCTGAAATTGACAGAAAAAGACCCTAACTGTTTTAGGGAAGTATACTTGCTAAACATAGAAGGAGAAGAGACAGAAGTTCCTAATAACCTCAGAGATATTCTAGTGGAATATTCTGATGTATTTGAAGAGCCTAAGGGACTCCCACCCACCAGGACCCATGATCATGCTATCATACTCAAACCAGGAACATCTCCTATCAACCTGAGGCCTTACAGATATCCCTACCACCAGAAAACAGAGATTGAAAAGCAAGTAACTAAGATGCTAGCCAACTCTGTAATCCATACTAGCAAGAACCCTTTTGCTGCACCTTGTTTAATGGTCAAGAAGAAGGATGGGAGCTGGACGTTCTGTGTAGACTACAGGCAACTCAATTTAGCAACTGAGAAGAACATGTTTCCTATTCCTGTAGTAGAAGACCTGCTGGATGAACTAAAGGATGTTGGGTATTTCTCAAAAGTTGACCTTAGATCAGGATATTGGCATATTAGGGTCAAGGAGGAAGACATTCCCAAAATAGCCTTTAGAACCCATCAAGAGCACTATGAGTTCAGGGTTATGCCTTTTGGGCTAACCAATGCCCCTGCTACCTTTCAAGCATTAATGAATGAACTATTTGAACCTTACTTGAGGAAGTTTGTATTGGTGTTCTTTGATGATATCCTAATCTACAACAAGGGGATGAAGGAGCATGAAGGGCATGTCGGAGTTGTTTTGAAGGTGTTGAGGGAGAACAAGTCCTAAAAGAGGATTTTTAGGTCTAACAGGCTACTACAGAAAGTTCATCTGAGACTATGGAACAATTAGTAAGCCACTCACTAGCATGCTTAAGAAGGAAGGTTTCAGTTGGTCAGAAGAATCCAAGAAGGCATTTGAAATCCTAAAAGAGGCCATGTGTAAAGCCCCAGTGCTAGCTTTATCAAATTTCAACAAGGCTTTTTGTTTGGAAACAGATGCCAGTGCTAAAGGAATTGGAGCTGTGCTATCTCAGGATGGAAGGCCCATTGCCTACTTGAGTAAAGCCTTAGGCCCTAAAGATGCTGACTTATCCATATATGAAAAAAATATTTGGCAATCCTCCTAGCAGTCACTAAGTGGAGGCACTACTTAGAGGGAAACTCTTTTATTATAAAGACAGACCATGAAGCACTTAAACATCTACTGGAGAAAAAGTGGACCACTACTATACAGAAGAAAGGGCTTACTAAATTGTTGGGGTTGGACTACATCATCCAGTACAGGAAGGGAAGAACAAATGTGGTTGCAGATGCATTGTCCAGACAAGAAGAAGGTTGTCCTGAGTTACTGGGCCTCACAGAGACAAGCTTAGTACCAGAATGGGTCAAGGAGATAGAAAGAAGCTATGATCAAGATAGCTTAGCCCAGGAAGCTATATCAGCTCTAACTGTGAGTCAGATTTACAAACCAGGTTGGACACACTCTAAAGGAGTACTGAGATTTGAGGATAAAGTTTATGTTGAGGAAACAAGGGAGTTAAGAGCACAACTGCTTAAAGAGTTGCATGACTCCCCACAAGGAGGGCATTCAGGGATCCAGGCCACCCTTCTGAGATTGAAGAGTACTTTCTATTGGCCTAGAATGAAGAACTCTGTTAGAACCTATGTACAGCAATGTGAGGTGTGTCAAAGGACAAAAGGAGAACATGTTGCTAAGCCAGGGCTGCTACAACCTATTGCAGTTCCTACTCAGGCCTGGGATGTTATCACTATGGACTTCATTGACGGCCTTCCTACCTATATGAAGTACAATTGTGCCCTGGTAATTATAGACAAGTACACAAAGTATGCACATTTCCTAGGCTTATCCCATCCTTACACTGCTATGGATGTTGCCCGAGCCTACCTGGATTAGGTCTAAAAGCTTCACGGGCCCCCTAAGATGGCTATTTCAGATAGGGACAAGGTATTCACAAGTCTGTTTTGGAAAGAACTCATGAAACAGGTAGGGACATCAATTCATTTCAGCACAGCATACCACCCTGAGACGGATCGAAAGAGTGAAAGGTTGAATCAATGCCTCGAACAGTACCTCTGAGGCATGTGTTTCCTAAAGCCTAATGCTTGGGCTAAGTACCTACCCCAAGTAGAATGGTGGTACAATACTAGCTACCACACTGCTATAGGAGTTACCCCATTTGAAGCACTTTATGGGTACAAGCCTCCTAACCTAGCTTGGAATCTAGACACTACTGTCAACAGTGTACAAGAAGAGAGGGCAAATCGTGAACACATGGGAAAAATACTAAAGGAACAGTTGGAGAAAGCACAGCAAAGGATGAAACATTGCGCAGATAAACATAGATCAGAAAGGCAGTTTAATGTAGGAGATGAGGTTTATTTAAAATTACAACCTTATCGGCAAACGACCCTGGCATTGAGGAAGAACTTGAAGCTGTCCGCGAAATTTTATGGACCCTACAAGGTGATACAGAGGATAGGGTTAGTAGCGTATAAACTGCAATTGTCGGAAGGTTCCAGGTTACACCCCGTGTTTCACGTGAGTCTGTTGAAGAAGAAGATTTGCACAGAGAAGTTACCTCGATGGAACCAACTGAGACCACCGACGACGACCAAGTGAAGGTTTATCTCGCCCTAGTTCTGGACAAGAGGATGGTGAAGCGGAACAATCGGGCGGTGACACAGCTGCTGATCCAATGGTCAAATCTCGGAGAGGAGAACGCCACCTAGGAAGATTACAGTGTGCTTCAGTCTCAATTTCCAGACTTTGATCCTTGGGGACAAGGATCTGCTGAAGGGGAGGGAAATGTCATGTTCGCGTGGAAAAGTTCAAAAGAATTAGGGATTCAATCTCTGAAGATTGGGGATTCTGAGAACAATCGTGGGCTATCCAAAGAGGAGCTGAACGACGTCGTGCTGATTAAAGGAAACGGACCGGGCGCCAAGGCAAAAATGGGCCTCACGTTGGTTGGAAAGAATTGGGCTTGAGACGGGATTCGCCCCAATTACCGCGAGATCCAGTAATCATGAGGAAGCCTAGTCAGCTGAATAGTGAAATTCTTGTTACGAGTTAGTTGTTAACTGCCAGCTGTAAATAAACAAATTGTCCACAGTGCCAACAGCTATATTATGAGTTGTACTAGACAGAGAAAATTTTATCTGATGAATGAAATTACAACGTTTCTCTTCTAAAACCTAATCTCTACTCTCTCTGAATCTCCAAATTCTCATTTTCTACACTTCACCATTACAAAAGGTTGAGCTTGAATTTTAAAAAGAGCTTACAGTGGCAGAGTTGAACGCCGACGAGGCGACCGAGGTCTCCGAGCAAGCAATGGCTTGACGCCGACGAGCTGTTGTCGGCCAACGTTGGGTTTAGTACTTCAATTCAACGATGTTTAGGTTTAGGACGATGAGTGAGAGAGGCATAGAGTAAAGTAGATTTTCAGGGTTTTAGTTTTATTGGTTTGGAATAATGTATAATTTAGTCTTCATATATTTACACCTTTATCAATTTGATCCTATCATTTTATCTAAATTTAACCTTCAACTTGTTTAAATCAATTTGTTGTATTTTAATTGGAAACGTCTTAAACTGTTAAAATTTTCGCTGTGCTAATGTGAAAACCCTCGTAACAATTTAACACAACACTATTGGAGGATCAAATGGAAAATTATAGGGAAAGACCTCTTAATTTAAGAGGCTAAAAAAAGACGTGTACACAAATTCTTACAATAAATCGTAAGAATTTGTGTACATGTACCGAAATTCTTACAAAAATGATAAATATTTGTGTACATATATCGAGTTCACGATTTTTGTAAGAATTTATGTACAGTCATTTTTTAGCCTCTTTTTAAGAGGTCGTCTTTTAGAATTTTCCAGGATCAAATTGAAAATTTATTTTAATTAAAATTTATTACCAACAAGCGTTAGGTGCATTGATAGAACAAATTGTACTCCCAATGAGATATTGAGAGAAGCCTTGAACGTTTAAACCCCGAACATGAACCGTAAGACAGACATACATATTACTAAAAGTTTAATTTATTAGTTTTTTCGAATTAGGATTAAATTTCTCTCAAATTATATATATATATATATATATATATATATATATATATATATATATATATATATATATATATATATATATTAAAATCTAGGATAATGGCATCTGCATTATGAAATTGAAACATTAATAGAACAAAATTCATCAATCAAAATAACAACCAACACTAATAGTGTAAATCAGCAATGATTTTAAATGAGGGAGGAAAACATCCATCCTAATGGCATGTCAAATGCATTACATTGACGGATTTATATCCAATACACTGGCGTTTAGTTTCCATAAGCACCTTAGTTTTAAGGTTTAGGGGTTTAGTTTAGAGCGTATGGTTTAAGATTTTAGGCGTAGGGGTTTATAATTTTAGAGGTGATGATTAGGGTTTAAAAGTTAGGGTTTAGATTTAGGGTTTAAAGGTTAGGGTTTAGATATTAGAATAATATATTGAAGATTTAAGTTTTAACCTACAAACCCTAAATTTTAACCCTAAACATTAAATTCTATTCACAAACCCTAAATTCTAAACCCCTAAACCATACACCTTAAACCAAGTAAAACTAAGGCCTGTATCAAATAATTATCCTACATTGATTCAAGAGTAAACTGAAATTCAAAATCTAACAAGAATTCATCTTCAATAAACTCGGAAAACCAGCTTCAGCACCGTAAATTTAATGTCGAAAAGACTAACAAGTAGCATGTTCTCCGATCCGATCCGATCTACAGGAATGGGGGAAGAATGACCCATCTTCGGGGGTACCTCGGCCTTCCATCCTTACCGTCAAATAGCTGCAAGCAACGAGTAAACTTCAATTGAAGAAGGGAATAATGAACCACAACATAAACTAAACGATAAGCCCCAACCATAGCAAGATTCCTAAACAGTTAATTTTCCTTCGTTTATGAACTTATAGGAGTTTATATGCAGCGAGCTTTGCCTACGCATTCGATTAACACAAGGAAGCAACTTAACATGTTACTCAAAGAAATCCGAATCCGCTGCGTGCTCGACAAACTAAATAATAGTGCATAGTTGTTTATCTAATTTACTTTCACATTAAGGCAGAAAGGAAATACCTTCTTCAATCGGCGATGCTTTGCAAGGGCCCAGTTTGTCATGATAGAAGTAGCAACCACAAGAAATACATAGCCTGCAACTGTCTGAGTGGCAATATTGAAACCCAACCACTGATAAATCTCGGTTGTGTAATTTGCGCATGTCACGATGTTGAACAGAAAGCCACGAGGAATTTGATACCCTCCACTGCCGTCAGGACTGCGTAGATTCTTCAGTATGATATGACAATAGAAGTTTGCAAGTTGACAAACCACTCCGAACCCAAAGCCAATCTTCATCTGAAGGTCACCGACAGGCGTATAAAGTGGGTGGTTGACGTAGTAAGCAATGTACGAACCAAAGGTCCAGTAATAAGCACAATTCCTGAAGACGTTTGATACTGGAGATGTCGCATGGCTGAAACGATGGATGAAGAATGTTTCCATAATTCGTTTGAAGTAGTGGAAACACCAGTAATATAAAGCATATGTTTGAACAGGGTGGATGACATGCTTCTCTTCGTATCCAAAGAACTTATACACCGGGAAGTAGTAGAAGACGGGATAGAGGATCAAAGGACCCAAGTACTCAAAGAAGAAAAGTGTTCGGTAAGACACTTGTGGACCCAAGTCCTTGAACACTAAAGTTAAGCTGTTTTCGTTCCCATCACAGTAGTCTTTGAGATTCTTCTTGTAGTTAAGGACAACAGGCCTCTCCTTTGATCCCGATGGCACGGGAAGAGTTAGTCTTTGTCTCGACGGATAGAACTTTTTAGCTGTTATAACAACACACAAGAACTCGATTAGAAAGAACCTAATGACCAAAAAAACCGCCTACACCGACGCAATCACAAACACCTCTCGAGGAATTAAGATAACAACATAAAAGACATACAAAAGCCAATCAAAAGATCAACATGCCGAGTCAAGTATTGCAACTCGAGTCAACAAAATTAGGAAATCATTATCCATGCAATACAATATGGAATAGAAAGGGGTGAAAAGAGCATCTAATTGATTCTATTTGCAAAGATTTGAAGCAAAAGAGAATACCCAAAACAAAAACACAGCATAATGACAAGAAATTCCAACAAACAAGCAATTATTCTCCCCAATTTCAGAATTATAGTTTTGTAAATTAGAACTTAATTGACAACTACAACGAAATCACTTACTTCTCTTGTGAATTGCCTCCTGCAGATCAGCCACAGTAGCCTGCAAAACAAAAATAAAAACAAAGAAACACAATAAATTTCCTTTCTTTCTTTTCAAAGCAAACAATTAAAAACAAACAAATCACAATGAAGATAAAGAAAGGCATACCGAGTCATTAAGCTCAAGGCCACCTTTGATGAACTCTCTCCCACTGCGAGAAACCAGAGTGACCTTCATCCTTTCTAAACCCAAAACAAAAGAAACCCAGTTTTTGTAATGGCAAAATAAACTAACCCTTTGAAGATTTAAGCTTGGAAGTTGGAAAAGTTTTGATCTTTAGAGTTCCCCAGATCTCAAAGATTAGAACTTGGATAAAAAGAACGTGAGAAAGTTGGTGTTAATTTAAGAAATGGGGGAACTGCTGGAATTGAGAGATTATTAAAGGCGTATGGTTAGGGTAGGAGAGCTAACTATCTTGGCCGATGAACCAACGCCGATTTCTTTAATGCCTGCTGACTTGGTTGGTTGAGTGAATGCAGGGGGGACCATTTGGGGGTGGCTCATGGATTTCGACGGTGATGATCTTGACACATCATCTATCTTGTTTCTCTTTCCATTTTCATAAAGTTTGTATTACATGATAGGCTTAAATCAAAAATAGTTTCACAAAGTACACTTTTTTGAATTGTAGGTATTTAAAATATATTTTTTTATAAAATTAGGTGTCTAAAGTATCAAAAAGTTATGTTTTAGTTTGTGCCTTGCTGATTCGATGGTTCGTGACCTTTGAACGCGCTCTCACGCGCTCCCCCGCAGAGCCTCATCCTCGATCGTCGTTGGCTCAAATTAGGAGTCGGATCAGTCTCCTCTCCACCAGTCGTACGTTGCGAGCCGGTGGTTGCGTCGCCTACCCCGGAGTCTGCGCGTCGGTGCCGGATCTGCAGAGACGCGCTCCGTTTTGGTGGTTTCCTGCGTGTTTTCGAGTTTGAGTCTTGTAGGGGCGGTGGCGATGAGGGAAACCGTCGTTTCTCTGACGAGTCGGTGACGGTAAAAAGCAAAGCTAGGCAGATTCTGTTACGGGCCACGAACGTCGGAATAGCCAAGGCCACAGGTGACAGGCTCGGACGACGAGTGTAGAAAATAGGGTGGGTAGGTTGTGATCCGAAAGCACTGTTACCTAGCCCGGCAGCTAGTCCCTGGGCTGAACTTGGTGTTTCGGCCGGAAACTGTTCAAGAGCGTCTCCGTCGTCACAGCTCGAAGGGTTCGTGGGGAAGGTTTTTCTGAGAAGGGCATTTCGGTCTTTTCCTCGATTTTTAGTATGGCACCTTGCTGCACAATGGACAGCTGGCGAACCCGTAGATTCCCAGCTGGTGTCACATAAATTATGGAATCTGGTCCCCCGGTTCAAACTGGGCCTTAAGCTGTTTCATGTGTTTTAATCCTCTCCTTTGGCGTCATCTGGCCCAGATCTTTGGCTGATCTTTTTCAAGCCCACAAATGTTGTCAAGTGGGGGATACGCTTAATGTTGCCAATTCGAGTTTTGTCCAAGATTTCGACCTTCTTTTACGTTAATGCGGATAGCACTCTTAGGAGCTATCCGCATCATGAATGATGCTTTTGGATCCCGCTATTGACTTTTGGAAGGAGCGGTTGGTAGCGGTGCTTTCAAGCCCTTCATCGTGTTGTTTGGTTTTAGTTTGTGCTGGGTTTTTCTATAGGTCTTCTTGTTATTTTCTCTATGTTTGCGATAAACCAGGACTGGGAGTAGGTTCAGATGACTTATGCTTTCTTCACATCCGGGGTTCAGCGGATGATGCCTTGATAAGGACCAATGACTATGCATTGGAAGCCTGCCTCTGGATAGAGCTCTCAGGCACGACTGTTATTTTCTATCCCGGGAAGAGATTATGGAGATTCCCTTGTGACCTATTCCAGCATCGTCCAGGCTTTGTCGTCTTGGTAACACGATCCACGGTTGAGCCGATGGAAGTGTCTTTCTAGGCTATCTCATGTGTTTTTTCGGTGTTGCTGTGTTTGTTTTCGGTTTGGCTCTGTGTGGCTGTTAGGCCTTTATCCTTGGCCCTCGGTGATGTGGCTTCGCCTTGTTGTTCTCCGAGCTTTGTAAGGCCCTGTGTGGCCATTTGCGTGTTTTCGGCTTTCCTTTGCCTATCCCCAGCGGTTGCTGGTTATGTTTCGTGTTTGTTGTTTTTCTTTTCCCGCGTTTAATGAAAGTCCCCTTTGAACAAAAAAAAAGTATCAAAAAGTTATAATTTTAAGTGTTTAATCGTTAATAGATGTTAAATTTTTTTTAATCAATCAATGTTTGACACGTGACACTAATTTGATTTTTTTTAATTTTTTAAAGAAAAACACCCAAAAAATTTAGTTTTACATAAAATCTCAAAATTTTAAAAATCTTGCAAAACAGTCCTCAAATCCTTAAAATTACCCAAACTCCCTAATCGTCGCTTTTGAGCTTACCCCTTTGGTCGTCGGACCAAAGCGGTCATTTCTCCCAACACGGCGTTGTCGAAAACGGCGAACGACGTGCTAGCTGAACGTCGATTTCGCATTTGACGTTTTGTTGTACGCCGTTCACCATTTCCGACGACGCCGTATTGGAGAAAATGACCGCCTTGATCCGACAACCAAAGGGGTGTGCTCAGGGGCGGCAAACGGCGGCGATTTGAGAGTTCGGGTTTAGGTAACTTTAAGGATTTGGGGACTGTGTTGTAAAAACTGAGAGTTTTTTATTTAAAATTTTTAATTTTGAAAAAAAAATATGTCACGTGTCAAGAAGTGGTTGTTCAACAAATTTTTTAACATTCTTTAACGGTCAGACATCTAAAATTATAACAGTTGAAACTTTGAGCACCTATTTTTACAAAAAATGCTTTAAGTACTCAAAATTAAAAAAAAATATATACTTTGAGCACCTATTTTTCATTTAAACTTACATGATATAAGAAAGGTGACCTTGTTTTACAGATCGAATAGGTGATCACTTTTTCTTTTGTTTTTGTTAACTGGATCAATTGATATTGGATAATTATTAAATAAAAAAATAAATAAAAACTAGTTCAATCGTAGATTTTTACCCCAGTTTCGGTTTTTAATAATTTACAATGATTCACATAATTTTGGATTGGTTGGATCTTTAGTTTATGGTTCATCCGGTGGGATCCTATCAATCATATTTGTGGCAGATTTGAGACTGATATCAAGAAAATGTTGTAAAATTTGTTCATTAATCTTAACACTTAAAAAACACATATACATTTCAATTTTTGCATCATGTAAGTTATGAATTAAATTTTGGTTCATTTTCTTGCTCAGGAGTGTAGGGGTGGCAATCGGGTGGGGAATAGCCGAAAACCGTGGGGATCTGAACCGATGGGTATGGGGAATAACCGAAATTCTTACCCATGGGGACGAGGATGGGGGAAGTTTTATAACCGGAGCTCAAATGGGGATGGGGACGGGGATTGCTATATCCGAACCGTGGGGATAACCGAACCGTACCCGTATAAATCACCGTGGGGATCCCCAAAAATATCCGCAAGAATCCCCAAAAATATCCGTAGGGATCCTGATATTTTACGAAGTTTGATGGCCATAAGGGTAATTTACCTATGTTTCATCAAAAATCTATTCTCACCGGAGCATGGCCGGCTAGAGTAAGTTTGAAAATTCTTTGTAAATTCTATACAAATAATTAGAATGTTATCTATACATTGTTGTAAACATGATTTAGTATAGTTTTGATTAAAATACATGGTGATTGATTTAGATATGTATTCTAAATTATATGAATATTTGAATGTTGAAAGATCATAAAAATTTGGCAGCATATTTCTTAAAAAAGTTTTAGTAATGACTTTGAAAATTCACCAAAAATTCTACAAGTTAAATTAGGGAGTGAGAGTTATATTTATATAATCACACGAAAGTCTAGATTTGTTTAAAACAAACAGTTATTGATTTCGAGTTACATATTAGAAATTATTAATTTTTGAGTGAGCAAATGTTAGAAGAAAATACAACATATTGTTTCTAAAAACAACAATAACAGTGACTTCGGAAATTTACCATAAATCGTACGAATAAAATTAGAAGAAGTAATTTATATGATTGGAAAAATTATCAAATCTAGTTTGTTTTAGAACAAACATACCATTATTTGAAACTATATATTATTAATCGCATATTTTCTTTTAAAGGTAGTTCAAGATGTCGTGTTTCAAACGGTTAATATTTAAGTCATGTTTTATAGTTTTGAAATTATGTGTTTGTTGTTTGATAAAACTAAATTTATCTTTTATGTTTGTAATTTTGGAGATTTAATGTTGAGTATTTGTTTTATAAATTAATTTATATTTTTTGGGTATGGGGATTAACCGAAAACCGCGGGGATCCGTAAGGGATGGGTATGAGGATGAAAAAATCCCCGAAATGTTTAATAGGGATTCCCCAAAACCGTACCCGCAAGTGTTGGGGACGGAGTGGGGAATGCAAAACCGTCCCCGATCCGCCCCGTTGCCACCCCTACAGGAGTGGGACGTACACCTCGTGAAGCAAACAAAGCCATGCGCTCACCAATCCTTGGGAATGGATTGCAGCTACTTCACTGGTCGTCCTCGGAACTACGATTGCAATATCTTTATTCCTCTTAACAGGGCATTGTAGTTAGTTTTAACTCTGTTGCCTTTTCTTTTATTACCAAAAAAAAAAAAAATCAGAGTTAGCTTAAGACTTCCATGTGGTGAGAAACCAATTATCCGTATGCTGTAGTCCCCAGCCTGTGGTTTGTAATAGGAGTATTGCATTGAATCGACTCGAATTAAAAATTGATTTTTTTTCTTCGAATCGAGTGCTATGTATCCTAACTCTGATGGAATCGTAGGTACCTGTTATGGACGCAGGTGAAGAATTGAAGGACTTAGGGTTTTCTGATTTGGGATCGAGAAAGAAGGGGAAATTGGAAGCTTCGAAGAGCCTTGCAAGTGAAACTGAAGAGCTGAGTTCGCAAATGTCGAGCACACGTGAGGGATTAAACGCGATTAAGCAAAACGACGTCGTCTCGCGGTCAACTCTGGACGGGCCCAAGGGAGTGAGTTGGAGACGCGAAAATTAGGCCAGCTGACCATCAAGCCCAATAGTTATTATCATTGGAGTCTGAATTAAGGGATATGTTTTACCCTGGTTGTTAGAGTTAGTTTTGCCAACTGTTTATATATAATTTGTACGAACCATTTATATAGAGGGTTGTATTGAGCTGTGTTTTTTTATACTTGATGAATGAAATAAAATTGTTCTCTCCTAAAACCTATCTTCTCTATTCTGAAATCTCCTTTCTTTAAAAATTCTAGCTTGATCGTTACAATTGATAATCAGAGCGGGTTTTAAGATCCAACAAGTACACTGGGAAAATCTAAGAAGTCACAGCAAATGGGTGACGCAGACTTGGCCGCCTTGCAACACCAAATGGACGAGATGAAGAAAGATAAGGACACGCTGATGGACAAAATGGACAGATTCGACACCAGGATGAATGAAGTCCAAGTGGATCGGAGGAAGAATATTAAGGCTGTGACCAGATCGAGTGAAGGCCCCGAACCAGTGACACATGAAAAGAACAAGCAGCCAACAGCCAATACTCAGCCAAAACAAGAGGGTAAGAAACTTGTGTTAGTTACTTATATTGATAACCATGAAAGGTATTTCATGAACTTATAATTTTGTCATCTAAATTGTAACGCTCTGGTTTAGGGCTTGGGAGTTTATTGGTTTTGATCTAGGATTAGTTTCGAGTTAAATTTAGATTAAATGATGATTTTATAAAAATTGTCATTATTTAAAATAATGCCATTAATGAAATTTGAAGATGAGAATTTTTAGTTAAATGAAAAAGAAGTTTAAAAAATGTCATATTCTAAAAAAAATCCCTTTTTTCACAAAACCTCTCATAAACCCTAATCCACCATTCCATTGCCTCAAATCCCTCGTCCAAGCAAGATTTTTTAAGGTAATCTCTTCCTTGCTTAGGTTCTTGCATATTTAGCTTGTACTCATTGAAAACCTTCTTTTAAAACCCATTAAAATGCATTTTTAATTTGGTGTTGGGTTTGAGAAATTGGTATTTCTATGGGATTTTCGTGTGGGTATTTTAATGTCATGTTTAAGGGTGTTTTTAATCATGCTTTGGCGTCTTAAAAATGTTAAAATGGTGGCTAATAGTGGGAAACCCGAAATGGGTATAAAAATGGGATTTTGGGTTGAAAAGGTTGAGTTTTTGGCTTGGTTTTGGGTTGAAGACGTGATTGGTGGTTCCTTTGATATTGAGGGGTGTTTCTAGATGATTTTGGATGTGTTTCGATGGTTGAAATCGATGGATTCAGTTTGGGGTTTGGCTAGAACGAAATTGGTGGAGTTTTTAATGAAATTTGAGTTCGAATCAATGTGTTTTGGTTGCAAGGAGTGGGTTTCCGAGTTGTTGTTGGTTTACAAGTGTATTAGCATCCTAATAGTTTGTTTTGGGTTGTCTTGAAGCAGAGGAGATTGATTTGGTTACTTTGGGCGCGATATCGGGTGTTGCGGAGGCTTGAGAACGGTGTTTCGGCTTACGTTTAGGCTTAATCGGTGAGTGGTAATGTTTTGAAGTTTTAAATGATTCAAAGTGGGTTCTTGGGGGTTTGGGTGGAGCCTTAAGGGCTAACCTAGACCCAAGTGTAAGATTGCTAATTCACCTTGCTCGTTAAGTGTTGGTGTGTGCGATTGTTTGTGTTGTGTGAAATGTGGATTGCCTTTACTCCCCGTCTAATGTTTTTGTGTAGTCGTTGTTGGTGTCAAGCCTCACGTGATGCTTGTCGTTGCTTATGGTGATGTGTAGTCTCACCGGTAGTGACTAGTAGAAGAGTACGGTGATGTGTAGTCCCATCGAAAAACTACTAGTTGTTGTGAACGGTGATGTGTAGTCCTATCGGGAATGGTTGTGCATAAATAAAATAAAATAAGATAAGCAATAAATAAAATAAGAAATTAAATAAGTATAGGGAAAGAGGGTCGATCCGCAGTGAGATTAGCTGGAATTGTTGACTTGAATTTGTTGAATCCGAAATCCCAGGAATATCTGAAAAAGCAAAGAAATAAAAGAGGGGGGTGATATGATATTGGATGAAGTAATGAAATAAAATGCACAAATTAAAAATAAGGGAAACCAAGTGTGTGAAATAGCCTCGAGCTAGCCTTGTCAATTCCTTCGATCATTGAAATAGATTTTTACTCCGGGGATCATGTCGGTTACAGTCTGCGAGGCCCAACCCGTCGCAACTTGCTTCTCTCTCGAGTAACCAATCCTCCCAAGACTATCTTCGAAGGTTGATTCTTAAACAAATTAACCACGTCTATCGCCGTTAAAATATTTAGTTTTGAAAGCAGGAAAAGCCCGACTCAGAAATTGTCTTAAAAAAGAATCGCTTCTGATTTTATCTTTCCTTAGCGGACCGCCGCTAAGAGTGTTCACAGGAAGTCGAAATTGCCACAGGCCGATCCTTCCTCCCAACTATGTCTTTAAACGATTCCAGACCAACGAGTTCTTTTTGATTTGAAAAACGATTAAAAACTTTAGTAAGGCCGATTGCCAAACTATCTAAACAGAAAGATAAAAATGTATTCCCGAAGGAATTTAGGCAATGTTCAATTCTCACGATTAGAATTGATTTGGCTAACTCTTGGCTCAAGAAATTTAGCTAAGCATGATATTGATTATCATGCTTAACTTGGTTTTAGAAAAACAATTGAATAACATAAAATAAATGAAAACAAGAAATTAAAGGAAAATGAACTTGAATTAAAACTAAAAATGTTTACAAAGATAAAAAACTAAATGATTGATGGATGGATCATCTAAGCCTTTACCAAGGGTGGTATTTATAGGCTTAGATTTACAAAGATAAAGTGATAAAATAATTTAAAATAATAAACAAAAGATAAAACAATTCAAATGTTTTAAAATTTAAATGCAGGAATCTAATCGGATAAGCTGATAAGCTCTCTCAGAACGTTCCAGAAGCTTCTAGAAGCCGCCACGTCACTGCCACGTCAGACGCGTCGTGCCCGGTGTCGTGCCCATGATGCCAGTCATGACAGGATTATAATAAAAACTGCAGAAATGCCTCATTTTCACTGCTATTTCTAGAATTAGGTCCCTGCACAAAATGTAACGAAAACAACATGTATTAAGCAGCAAGAAGTCCCAATAGCTAGAAAAATAACAAATGAAATATGTCATAATTGAGCACTCATCAAATTCCCCCTCACTTGTCTCATACTTGTCCTCAAGTATGTCCGAAAAAATTATAAACCCAAGAATGCATTTCTCAAGCCATTACATGCATCAAACATAATCATAAGAGTTCTAGCGCAATTGGAGTATCATGAAAGAGAACATTATCAAACCAAATGGATGCGAGCAAAGATCAGTCCTTATCTTTTTCAATTACCTATCAAGCATTAATCAAATCTTAGCCTAGTCTTAATCCTCACCAAGATACACTCAAGAGCACTCAAAGTGTTTTAAAGGTAAATTTGAAGCAGAAACACTCAAAGTCAATCATGAATAAAGGTTTCCATAGGCTTGTAACAAGTTCAATTCTCCACTACTTTATTAGAATCAAGGTGCAAAAATCATTAGGTCTTCAAGGTGTAATGAGGGTTTAGAGAAAAAAGGTAGAAAGATGGAAAGAAAAAGAAGATGATCAAAGCAAGATATTTCAAACATAAGCAGTGAAGACATTAAAAAGGAGCTAAAAATGGGCAAGCAAAACACACATTTTTTTTTTCTCTTTTCTTCTTTTCGAAACTGTTTTTTATTTTTTTTTCTTTTCTTTTTTTCCGAAGCAATTGCTTCCTTTATTCTTTTTTTTCTTTTTTTTTCATTTCGAAGAATTATGCCCTTTATTCGAATTGCAGCTCCTTATTTGCCTAGTAATATAGTTTCTAGCATTTGATCAATCAAAAAGTGGTTAAGCAAGGAAATGGGGTGTAAGGCTAACAAAGGCTCACTAGGCGATGAGAAAGGGTAAATTAAAATGAAAGGGAAGGAAAAGGTTCAAAGCCTAATGCCTAAATCATTTTAAAGCACCTCGTTCTTAGTGTAGTCTCGAATTGTAAGCAAGCCACAAGTTCTAGATTCCTAAAATTCAGGATGACACTCTCAAGCAAAAGAAATAAGCATAATATGAAGAATGCATGCTCAAGGCTCAAGTCTTACCAAAATTGGGCTAATTTGATTAAGCTAAGTGAGAAATTTAATTAACACTATCAAGAGTAATTAAAAGAGATGTCAAACTGTAGATTACCCATATCATTTGATTATCAAAATGCTCCAATTCAATCATTCCTAAGCATTAGAACAATTATAACATGCTGAATATAATGCAATGGCCAGAAAAAAAAATCATCTTAAGGTTTAATCAAAATCAAAACATATTATCAAACAAGCAGACAAGTTGTAATTTACCCTCCCCCTCACTTAAATGAAGTGCCCCAATTCAGAAAAAATTAAGGAAATAAATAGAAAACAAGGGCAAAAGATACTCCCCGTGGATGTAGAGTGAGTCGATGGGAAAGGTGCACTGTGAGTGGCTCGGATCGGCGGCGGCAGAAGGCTTTGAACGGAGCTGCCAGATGTGCGAAAGAGGGTGCAGCGAAGGGTGGTTCAGCATTGGCACCCGTCGAATGTTTGCTGGTCGTCGGCCATCACGGTAGGGAGGAGGAGTAGGGACTGGCCCGAGTTGCTGAAGGGATGCGAACGGCGGCTGAGCGGTGGAAGCCGTATGGGTGGGGTTCTCGACCGGGGGCTGGGGGTTTGCCGTCATCGACCACCGCGGCGTGGAGGAGGTGTGGGGCATTGCGGCTGAGTGAGTTTGTGGCTGGGTGTGTTGTGTTTTTAGGGATTTGGTGGTTTTGCGGGAAAGAAAGAAAGGGAAAAGGGGAAAGGTTTCAAAGGGGGGAAAATAAAGAAAGGAATTGAAAACAATTCTTACGTTATTTTATTCCCAAGCAACCGGTCAACAGGTTTTGAAAATGGTTGGAAAGGGTTTGCTATCATGAGCCATTAAGTGGAAAGGGATTTTGCTATCGTGCACCACTTTCAATGGGACTGCAGCTTATGATCGAAGAGTTCTTGCTGTGTGAAAAAAAAATCCTGCAGAAAAATTATTAAGGTAATTAGAAAAAGAAAAATAAAGGAAAATAAATAAAATATAAAAAGAAAGGAAATTTAAATTAATGAAAATAAAAAAAATGGGTTGCCTCCCATTTAGCGCTTTGTTTAACGTCGTTTAGCTCGACGACCTTTGTTAAATTTTTTGTTCTTCAAAAGCAAGTTCTTCAAATAAGCGGTAATGTCCATCGCTCGTCGTTTTAACGTCTTCCTTCATCTTTCTTTTTGTGCGCAAAACAACAGCTAAGCTTCTACCTCCTTCCCAAGACGACAACTTACTCAAGATGATGTTTGGCAAAGTTTGGTTGTCGCCTAAAAATATGTAATCAAACCATTCCAACCTTGGCTTGGGTTCCTGCAAAATTGATGGAAAATGTTTAGTTCGAATTGGAATTAATCGAAAATTAGAAAGGGAAGAAAGATTTGAAATGATTTCGCCTTTGTTTTTATCGTCGAGATCTGCGAATTCCCTACAAAATTCATAACACAAATCAGTTTCGATCAAATCATTAGCTAACGGATCTATAATATCAACGAAATTTAAACTTGCGACCGAATCAGGATACTTCATAGCTTTATACATATCAAATTTAACTACTTCCCCATCAAATTCCATAGTTAAGATGCCGTCGCGGACATCGATCTTTGTATGCGCGGTTGATAGGAAAGGTCGGCCAAGCAAGATTTCGGATCCGTTATTGCTGCGATCATTTTCCATGTCAATAATGTAAAAATCAGCAGGAAAAATGAGATTTTTTACCTGTACCAACACGTTTTCTAGTACTCCCTCGGGGTAGATGATTGATCGATCAGCTAATTGAACCGTCACTCGCGTTTCTTTCAATGGTTCAGTCGAAATTTTGTTGTAAACGCTTAACGGCATGACGTTGATAGATGCGCCTAAATCGCACATCGCCCTTTTTATCCCAACATTCCCAATTTTACAAGGAACCACAAACATACCTTGATCCTTGTACTTTGGCGGCAATGGTCTTTGAAGAATAGCTGAAACGTTCTCACCAAGGTTAACTTTTTCATTCCCAGACAATCGCCTTCGGTTTGTGCACAACTCTTTCAGGAACCTTGCATATTTGGGCACTTTTCGAATAACATCAAGAAGTGGAATATTAATTTCCACTTTCTTGAATACATCCAAAATTTCCTTCTCTTCCTCCTTTTTATCACGTTTCGCCAATCTACCTGGAAAAGGAGGAACAGGTTCGTAAGTAGAAACAGAAATATTAGATTTAGAGTTACCTGCAGTGGGTGGAGACTTTTCGTTCGGGTCCTTCGAAGAGTTGCCTTGCTCGTCGGATTTTTGCTCATCTTGCTTGGGCGGTTTAGGCGTTATCATTGTACCACTACGCAAAGTTATCGCACTAACATTTTACCTTGGGTTGGTTTCGGTTTGGGATGGTAGCTTTCCCTGGGATTCTATACGGCTAACGGCTTGAGCTAGTTGGCTTATTTGCTTGTCGATTTGTTGGAGGTGGGATTGTGTTTGGGTTTGGAATTTTTCCTGCGAAACTGCCAATCTCTCAACAATAGACTCAAGCGAGGATTTTTGGGGTGCTTGGTTTTGGTAGGGAGGTTGTTGCCTAGGTTGGTAATTTGGGTTCTGATTACCGTAGCTCAAGTTTGGGTGATCTCTCCAACCGGGATTGAATGTATTGCTATGTGGGTTATAGGGTCTTTGGGGAGGTCCGGGAAAGTTGTGTATGGCGTTAACTTGGGCACTAGATGGATCTTGGAGTAAGGGACATAGATCAGTTACATGATCGGACATGGTACAAACTCCACAAACTTTGGCAGCTCCTAATTTCCCTGAAACAAGTGAATGCACAATATTAGTCAAATTATCAATCTTATTTTCTAATGTAATTGTGCTTACTGTTTGAACCCGTCGACTGGGTTCACTTGCAGAACCAAATTGTTGCGAATTTGCAGCCATTGTGGAGATTAATGTTCTCGCTGCGGTAGGAGTCATGTTAACGAGCGCGCCACCGCTTGCTGCATCTACCATCTTTTTGTCCTTTGGTAACATTCCTTCATATAGGTATTGAAGGAGTGTTTGCTCGGATAGGCCATGTTGCGGACAGCTTGCGCACAGCTTCTTGAACCTTTCCCAATAATCATATAGGGATTCGTCGTGCATTTGTTGGATACTCAATATGTTTCGCCTAATTTCTGTCGCTTTTGCCGCAGGGAAGTATCTGTCAAGAAAAACACGAGAAAGATCAGCCCATGTATTAATAGAATTTGGAGGTAAATAAAATAACCATTCTTTAGCCATTCCGGCTAAAGAAAAAGGAAATGCCCTTAGTTTTATCTGATCCTCTGAAACTCCTTGCGGTTTCATACTGCTGCACACCATATGAAATTCGGCAAGATGCTTATGTGGGCTTTCAGTAGGTAAACCGTTAAAGGTAGGGAGTAGATGAATTAATCCCATTTTGAGTTGGAACGGAGTATCGCCTTGAGGAAAAGCGATGCAGAGTGGTTGTTGCACGGTAGGGGCTGCGTTCAGCTCTCGAATTGTTTGATCTGCCATCGGTTCTGGTTCTTGTGTAAGTTCATCGATTGGTGTGGTTTCGGAGGTGGATTCTTGTTCGGATCGTCGTGTGCTTTGTTGTTTCTTTCGTCGAAGGGTTTCGCCGTGAGTTCTACGAGCGCTTGCTTCGATTTCCGGGTTATATGGAGCCAAAGTACCCGGATTCTTCCTGGTCATAAAATAAAACAAAATCAGTCAATAATTGCCGAAAATAAATCTCCCCGGCAACGGCGCCAATTTTGACAAGTCGTCGTTAACCGGTCAAAATAAATATAAATAATTAACCTCTTTCAGCAATAAATAAAATAAGAAATTAAATAAGTATAGGGAAAGAGGGTCGATCCGCAGGGAGATTAGCTGGAATTGTTGACTTGAATTTGTTGAATCCGAAATCCCAGGAATATCTGAAAAAGCAAAGAAATAAAAGAGGGGGGTGATATGATATTGGATGAAGTAATGAAATAAAATGCACAAATTAAAAATAAGGGAAACCAAGTGTGTGAAATAGCCTCGAGCTAGCCTTGTCAATTCCTTCGATCATTGAAATAGATTTTTACTCCGGGGATCATGTCGGTTACAGTCTGCGAGGCCCAACCCGTCGCAACTTGCTTCTCTCTCGAGTAACCAATCCTCCCAAGACTATCTTCGAAGGTTGATTCTTAAACAAATTAACCACGTCTATCGCCGTTAAAATATTTAGTTTTGAAAGCAGGAAAAGCCCGACTCAGAAATTGTCTTAAAAAAGAATCGCTTCTGATTTTATCTTTCCTTAGCGGACCGCCGCTAAGAGTGTTCACAGGAAGTCGAAATTGCCACAGGCCGATCCTTCCTCCCAACTATGTCTTTAAACGATTCCAGACCAACGAGCTCTTTTTGATTTGAAAAACGATTAAAAACTTTAGTAAGGCCGATTGCCAAACTATCTAAACAGAAAGATAAAAATGTATTCCCGAAGGAATTTAGGCAATGTTCAATTCTCACGATTAGAATTGATTTGGCTAACTCTTGGCTCAAGAAATTTAGCTAAGCATGATATTGATTATCATGCTTAACTTGGTTTTAGAAAAACAATTGAATAACATAAAATAAATGAAAACAAGAAATTAAAGGAAAATGAACTTGAATTAAAACTAAAAATGTTTACAAAGATAAAAAAACTAAATGATTGATGGATGGATCATCTAAGCCTTTACGAAGGGTGGTATTTATAGGCTTAGATTTACAAAGATAAAGTGATAAAATAATTTAAAATAATAAACAAAAGATAAAACAATTCAAATGTTTTAAAATTTAAATGCAGGAATCTAATCGGATAAGCTGATAAGCTCTCTCAGAACGTTCCAGAAGCTTCTAGAAGTCGCCACGTCACTGCCACGTCACTGCCACGTCAGACGCGTCGTGCCCGGTGTCATGCCCATGATGCCAGTCATGACAGGATTATAATAAAAACTCCCGAAATGCCTCATTTTCACTGCTATTTCTAGAATTGGGTCCCTGCACAAAATGTAACGAAAACAACATGTATTAAGCAGCAAGAAGTCCCAATAGCTAGAAAAATAACAAATGAAATATGTCATAATTGAGCACTCATCAGTAGTCCCATCGAAAAACTACTAGTTGTTGTGAACGGTGATGTGTAGTCCTATCGGGAATGGTTGTGCATGTGCAAACCATGTTTGGTCTATGCTTGTGTTTAGTTCATCTCTTACTTATATGATTTTGATTTTCAAAAACTAAAATGTTTGCTTTAAACTGCATTGTTATTGTGTTTAGAGCTCCGCTCACTAAGCTTTAAGCTTACGATCTCTTCTTTTCCAACAATGCAGATCGTTAGAGGCTTTGGGAGGCAAGTGGGCAAGGGAGGAGTTTCTTGGAGTTCTTGCTAAGCTCAAGTATGGTTTTGTGTTTGTAATAATGCTTAGACAATGAGAATACTAGACTTTTATGTTAGGGAGTTGGTCATCAAACTCCTATATTTGGCCTTGTTTATGTTGCTCATATGTTTTAAATGTTGAAACCATGTTAAGTTGAAGTTTGTTATGCTTTTGGTGGATTACTTTGTATTTGGGCTTGTTGGCGTTTTTGAATGCTAAGTGCTCTTATGTGCTTTGAACATGAAATCCATTTTGTTCGGTGTATGCATGTTTGAGGTCGCGTTTAAGGTGTCTTGCCTCTAGATTGATTGTATTTTGAGTTGTCATGTGGTTTGTGTTGTTTCGGGCAAATTTGGGGATGTTTAGAGATGTCAAATTATGTTTTCGGGCCAAACTATGCCCATACGTTTCGGAATGCTCGAAACGGTTTCGGAACGGTCGATGCTCTAGGGGTATCCATATCGGAACGGGGGTGGTGTTGTTTCGGTACGATTTGCCATTGGAGGTTCCTGTTTTGGAACCATATAAGGCCGTTTCGGTACGTTTGGCCACTTGAGGTTCCCGTTCCGAAACATGGTGGGACCGTTCTGGAACGGCTTGATGTTGCTTTTAAAATGGAGCCCGTGTTTCAGAACGGGCAGGCCTGTTTCGAAACGCAGATGGTTAAAACAGTTACAAGGCATAATAGAAGGTTTCCGAATGTTGCGTTTTGGTCCCTAAAGCTTGTATGTTTCATAAATAAGTTATATGTGCCCCTTTGTGATGGTTTCGACTCGTGAGCATGCAATTTGACAAATTAAACTAATTGGTAAGTTTAAGTTATTGTATGCCCTCTGCTTGGGTTCATATTCCGTCTTCTCTTCTCCGTTGTTACCTTCACACATAGGATTAAAACGATATTTAGACAAGATAAATAAAAAAATATAGGGTTGCTAATCGGAGTGAGGCCTTAACGGGTTTCGCTTCGGTTTTCCCCGTGTAACCCGTTCGGTCCGGTCCGTTGGCTAGGTCAGGATGAGGGGGTTATATTTAGTAGTATCAGAGCCTCGGTTATGAGGTCTCTCAGGAAGGTAAGTTGGTTTGTTTGGTTGGTTGCTATTGCACGGTGTATGAAAGCATGTTGTATTGTCCTTGTTGTTAATTGAAGTTTAGTCGAGTGTTCCCATTGTTAGGTGTTGTTATTGGAAAATGGATTTGGTTTAAAGAGCTTGAGAACTTGTGTCCTTGCCCTTTATTGTGTGTGACGTGTTTGTTGTTTTAGATTTTATTTTTGTTATGGTAAGACCGAAAGGACGACCTAGAGCGGGTGACCAGGCACTCGGGGATGTGCCTCATGTCCCTCTTGTTCCCCATGGTAATGGGGTGGGTGGCGAAGGTAATGTGCCTCAGACCGGTACGAATGATGGAGGTGATGGTAATAGACCTCAGGCCGGTGTAAATGTTTGGGGTAATGGAGCTCAGGCAGGTCAGGGTCCTTGTAACCCCCGTAGCCCGGCCTAGACGGTTGACCCGAACTACGAAGATTACACGGGGAAAACCAAAGTCAACCCGAAAGTCAACCTTGATTAACGACCCTTTTTTTTCTTTTTAATCTTGTCTAGATGCACATTAACCTTAAATGTGATCACACAACATCATGCTCAAAGATCACAAACATCAGAGATCAAACAGGGACCCAATTGAACGAATTACAACTTTAGGGACCAAATTGTAATTTCTGAAAATTTTAAGGACTTAACCAGATTTTAAGTTACCAACTTAAAATTAATCATGTTTCATGCTTCCCTGCCAAATTTCAGCTCAAACGGACATCCCAAACTCATACAATTGCACAAACAAGTTTCAGGACCAAAATGCAAACATTTTGAAACATTTAACCGCCCATGTCAGCCCCCCAACGGTCACCCGTTCCGAAACAGGCCAAGCCCGTTCCGAAACACGGGGCCGTTCCGCAACGCGTTCCGCAACGGGGGTCTGGCAGAATGCTTTCCGTTTCGGAACGGTGGCACCCGTTTCGGACGCCTGGGTTCATGCAGGGCACCCGTTCCGAAACGGTGTCATCTGTTCCGAAACGCCTAGCCCAAAATGCTGCATTTTGCACACTCAAACACACAATTGATCAATCAAACATGCTCCAAAAGCCACCAAACTTTACCAACATGCAATTCAACATAAATGAGACATACTTGCATCAACAATTCAACAGAAACACAACATATATGAAAAGCCCCAAATCTATAGGCATGCTTCCTACACAAGCAACCATTTAGGCACAAACCATCCAAATCAATTTCATTTAAGCCAATTCATGTTCCAACAACATTAGCAACAACATTAAAACATTCTTGGTCAAACATAAACGATCACATACACATCAACCCGAGAGATTCTACCCCATTGCCCTTATTAACTATAGCTATTCACCGAGACATACATCTCCATTGGAGTCCACCTTGAATCCCTTGCTCCTTGCTGCCCAAACTTCAAGAATCTGCATTGATGGACAAAAAGGAGCGTAAGCACATAGTGCTTAGTGAGGAATGCTCAAAACCAAAACACCATCAATGCAGCGGGTCATTAAACACTTTTAAAACAAACCCGATTTGTTTACCAAAGCCATGTTTGAAAACCCTTTTCAACATCAAGCTCAAAACATGCATAAACACCATATGCCAAGCTTAAACAAAACCATGGAAAACACTCCCATTTCACAACATACCTCTCTTAAACTTGAAAGCCATATCAAGCAAGAGACCTTTAAAAACCATAGCTCAAGTATTCTATCACATGCATTCAACCAAGGCAATATAAAAACCATACCATCATCTTCACATGCCTTTAAAAACAAGTCTTACAAGACTCCAATGCAATAAAGATATTTCATGCTCACATGCATCATTTACCAAATGATAACCAACACATGTTCAACTTAACAAGTAAACATGCATTCACAAGTATTATACACTTTACATGCAACCATGCATCTTTTCCAAGCATCTCATGCCTCACATGCAATCATGCATCATTTCAAGCATCCCATGCTTCTTTACAATCAAGAATATCATATTGGCCTTCAAGTGATCAACCACCTTCACTTTTCAACTCAACATCCAATCGGATACGCGGATTCCGAGCGTTGTCCCTACGCTCCCTACACCCTACCAATCCAAGGTCTCCCAAATGGACTTTTAACCACCATTTGACCTCAACATCCTAAGGTTCCCATGTATGGACTTTTAAACACCATACAACCTTAGCTTTTTCCCCAAGGTTCCCATGTATGAACTTTTAACCACCATACAACCTTGACATGCACAAGATTCCCATGTATGGACTTTCAAACACCATACAACCTTTGCATTCACCGATTGGTAGTTATAGAACATCACTAACGAGATCCGGGACACCCTACACAAGATCCACACATGGACTTAACACTGCTATTGTGATCTCAACAAGCACAAGGTTCTCACATATGGACTTTTAACCACCATATAACCTTTGCTCAACCAAGGTCCTCGAATGGGCAACAACCTCCATTATGACCTCATCCCGTTAGGATACTTGAAGGGAGCTTTTCCGGTCCACTCTTGACCACTCCACCTCCAAGGCGACTTAATTCACGGTGCACCCAATCCTATAGCCGGCTAACTATATCCGATCAACAAACCAAGAACCACTTACATCACTTGCCAATATAACCATCTTACCACATGAGTCCAATGTTTCACATGTATAACCAATATGCAAAACCATTCCACAATAATCCAATGATTCACATGCATAACCAATATGCAAAACCATTCCACATTAATCTAATGATTCACATGCATAACCAATATGCAAAACCATCATTTATCATCATCAATTCACTGTTTTAAAGCATTACACAAAGCCATGAAACACCATGCAACACCATGCATCAAAACCACATTTACCATATACAAAACCAAGGATCCCTTACCTTGAGCATCCTTCTCAAATGGCTTTCAAAACCAGCATTAAACCATGCTAAAACATGCTTACAAAACAGAATTAAACCATGCAAAACACATGCATTTCAATCATCAACCACATTTGCTTTTATAACCAAATCACAACACAATTCAAGAGCAAAAATCCTTTTACTTACTCTTGAGCTTAGCAAAGTTGTTTAGACTTACACTAAGCTCCCAAAAACCTTCAAACCTTGTTTTAAAAGCTGAAATCCCAACTTCACTCACCGATAACCAAAACAAGACTAGCCAACAAGCCTTCCAAGCCTCCGAAACCTTCCGCAACACCTCTAAAGCTCACGGATCAAACTCCCCTGTTTCAAGCACACAAAAACAGAACATTAATGCATCCTTATGCATTAAAACACCAGCAACGACAACACAACTCGCTGCTCAACACAAATCTAACAATTTGGCTACCAAACACAACCGAAATCATCTCCAAACACTTCCAAAACTTAACCCAGCCAAGATCCATCACTTCTAACCACTTTTATACATCAATTAACATACAAAATGATCACAAACACATCCTTATACCTCCAGGTATAACAGATCACCAAAAACACTCCAAAAACAACCAAAAACTCAAGCCAAACTTAGGAAATTCAACCTATCCGGGATTGCATTGATTAAACCTCAACTTCTAATCAATTTAGCATTCATTTAACATCATTTTGACACTCCAAAACACTGCCCAAACAGATCACACGAAAATTTCACCAAAATCACCAAATCTTGCATTTTAGCCAAAAATCAAGATTTCAATTGAAAAGCCATTAACAAAACATAAATCAAGGATTGAGAACTTAGGAATTTCAGTAAAGAACTGATAGTTTAGAGGAGAAGGACGTTCTTACCTCCAAACTTGAATTTCTCCTTTTTAGAGCCAAAAAGCTTGATGAAACAACTTGCAAATTGAGAGGTTTTGTTGATGAGATGATTAGGAATCAAATGAGAGTTGAAATGAGAGATTTAGATGTCAAAATCAGAGAAGGAAATCTGGAGAATTGTGTTTGGGTTGAGAGAAAATGAGAGAAAAGGAAAATTGAGAGAAAATGGAAAGTTAGTTAAGAAATTGGTTAAAATGATTTCCCTCCCTTTCATAATCTTTAAAAATCAGAATAAAGCCTTAAAATATCTTAGAAAAATCTGGAGAAATCCTTTTTGGAATAATAGCTCCTTAAAGATTCAAAGTTTCAATCCTTTATAAAACTGTCCCGCAACTTTCAAAAATTACATTTTGGTCACTAGCCAAAATGTCAACCTTTCGAACCTCATTTTCCAAAATTGATTTCACAGTTCACTTATATATATTAAAAGATGATTTTAGAACATTTTTCCATATTTTTAATGCAACCCGAACTAGGCTTTCCTAAATTCACTCTTATATATTCGATCAGCACTTTGACCGAACCGGTCAACGCCCAAAACTTCTGAGCCCAAAACCGGGGCGTTACAACTCTCCCCCCCTTAGGAAATTTCGTCCTCGAAATTTCAACCGGCGAAAAGAGAACCACAACCTTCTCAAAGCAACACACAAGACAACACAACCGCCTCAACCTCACTGAACACATTCCACACAAAACCTCCACCATACACTGTTCACAAATCCAAACTCTCAAAGGTAACCACGACTTAACCTTCCACATAACCGGACTGTACACAATCCCAACATCAACCTGAAGAACTTTAGCTCTTACAGCAGACAACACTGTAACACACAACTCCCAAGACTTGTTTACACAGAAACAACAACCAATCCAACTCAGCCACTATGCAAACCCCTCAACCTCTAAAACTCTTGCAAACTCCCAAACCTCTTCCAAAGATTTTCCCAACAAGCAAAAATCCTTAAACATCAACTGTTTACTCAAGCTCTTCAACGAAGCTGACAATCCTTCACATCCGCCGCAACCATTACCATAACAGCTCACCAGGACTACTCACCCCAAATACCAAAAATTACATCACAACCCCAACTTGAAACCGTCAGCCGTTCCACACACCACCAACTGACTTCAAACGGAACTTTCTTAACCACAACCAGCCAACCACTTCTCACAAGAACCCAAACAACCAACGAAAGCCTTTGATCTTTCACAGCCCTTTCACTACAAACTTCAACCAGAACACTTGCATTACCAGAACATTACTTAACCAAAACACACATAACAGCTTCCGAACTCCTCAAAGGTTGCTAAGAACCAACACAACCCTTTCACAACAACTTAAAAGCTAAACTACCTCAGCACTTGGGAACTCAACCACTAAGCCGCAACATCACTTAGCACCAAGGAACTACCACTTCCACTTAGCTAAACAAACCACTTAACCGATACTAACCTCAACCGATACCCTTCACCACCAAACCACCACACTCTCTGAGCATCAAACACTATCCTTCTACCAACAGGCTATTCCACTCTCACTATCACTAGCAACTAGTTTAACAAACTCCAACACTTCTAACTCTCACTCAGCACCAAACAACCTCTAAAAACCCATCATCCCACCTAATCCAACCACAACACTAACAGATTCGATTAGTTATTAGCGAGCGTGAACATCGTATGCATGATCACCTACATGCCCTATCAATGCCTGATGTACATGTATGCAAAACCTCTAGTGTCATGCCACATGTATGCATGGACCAACATATATAATATAGCATATAACAATGATTTTAACTGTGCATGAATGCCAGTTCACACCCTCCAATAACATCCTCAAAATCTGTCTAAGAATAACCTCCTAACTCACCTTTAACTTATCTAACTCCATCATACCAACAACCATTAACCACAATATACTCACCCAAGCCTTCTTCACACCCAAGATATTACCAAACCACGACTACCATTACCCCAAACATACTAGCAACAAGACTAGACTTACCACACAAGGAAAACCAACAGAAACCAAACTAAGGCAACTAAAGCAAAGATCACTTAACAAGGTTACCTGAAAGCACAACACCACCCTGAAGCTTCATCAGACGAGCTCTCTTCCTTGCGAAACCATCATCCTCCTGCCGCACCATTGCAGCACCAGCTAACACACCAGGGTCACCACCAACTCCTTGCGGTAAAGAACCTTGGCTGTTCCGAGCCAACATCAAACAATCACGTCTCATGTGTCCAGCAGACCCACACTTCCAGCAACTCTCCTTTCCCACACTCTTCACAACTTCCTGCTCTTTCTGCCACCTTGCCTCGGCCGTGCCCACGACCTTTCTGAGACCCTTTGGCTAACACCAAAGCTGACTTCACTCCATGTGGACAATCACGCTTAACATGCACTTTAGAACCACAATTCCAACAAGCACCCGCGCCCCTACAACGTCCAACATGGCGCCTTTCACATCGGTCACACATAGATGGCTGAGCTTCCACTCCTTGCTCAAGCAACACTTGCCCCACAACAGCACTACCCGCGCCTTGCTTAACCCTTGGAAACTTCTCTCCAAGATACCTTTCATAAAAAGCCGATACAAAGAAATCCCAACCAAAATCAGGAATATGTGACGCCACAGCCACAGATGTCCACCAGGCACACGCATCTTCCAACATCAAAGAAACAACACTCCCCAGCTTACAGGCATAATCACAGCCTTCCCGATCCAAGATCAGAATCACACTGGCCAACCAGGCCTCAAACATCTCCGGTGTAGAACCATGATATTCCACATCACCCAAATCAAGCAAACGCTGCTTCGGCAAACCCTCACATCTAGCCAGCACATCCACTGATTTTACCTCTACCACAGCCTGAGATGTTCCCAACACCTCCCGCTCAACAGATAATGAACTTTTCATCACAGAACCAGCTTCTTTCCCTTGCCTTACCACTTCAACACTAGGCACAGAAGACTGAGACAAAACACCTTTACAAAAGGGTGAATTCCTTGCCTTAACAACCTGCCCCAAGGCAGCAACCATCTCACTCAACCGCCATTCTTTCATCGACTTTGCCATACCACTAACAACAACAAACATACAATCACAACAAGCAAACAAACCAGTTAGACCAGCATTAAGCAAGGATTCAAATTCCAACTCCAAATAACACAATAGCTATATTAATAAGGCAATGGGTATCCCGAATCCTCCCCTTTACATGACATAACAGTCAACACAACATGGATATCACAACATCAAGCATATCAACAACATACCTTGATCATGCTTACACCAAACAACATCCAATTGCACCAGCATATTAGTACATATCATGCTCAAAACACATTCACCATGCACACATCAGCTCATAGCATCAGCATATATCCACATAAATTCAACCAAGATTCATAACCACAAAACATGCTTGCATACGTTAGCAACATGCTCAGAAACATCAACAGCATACTCAAAAACACATGTCTCAACCAACTTTCAACCACACAACAAGGTAAACATCAAACACACATCACAACAACTTACCGTTTTCCCCAACCTTCGCAACTCAGCTCTGATACCACCAAATGTAACCCCCATAGCCCGGCCTAGACGGTTGACCCGAACTACGAAGATTACACGGGGAAAACCAAAGTCAACCCGAAAGTCAACCTTGATTAACGACCTTTTTTTTCTTTTTAATCTTGTCTAGATGCACATTAACCTTAAATGTGATCACACAACATCATGCTCAAAGATCACAAACATCAGAGATCAAACAGGGACCCAATTGAACGAATTACAACTTTAGGGACCAAATTGTAATTTCTGAAAATTTTAAGGACTTAACCAGATTTTAAGTTACCAACTTAAAATTAATCATGTTTCATGCTTCCCTGCCAAATTTCAGCTCAAACGGACATCCCAAACTCATACAATTGCACAAACAAGTTTCAGGACCAAAATGCAAACATTTTGAAACATTTAACCGCCCATGTCAGCCCCCCAACGGTCACCCGTTCCGAAACAGGCCAAGCCCGTTCCGAAACACGGGAACGTTCCGCAACGCGTTCCGCAACGGGGGTCTGGCAGAATGCTTTCCGTTTCAGAACGGTGGCACCCGTTTCAGACGCCTGGGTTCATGCAGGGCACCCGTTCCGAAACGGTGTCATCTGTTCCGAAACGCCTAGCCCAGAATACTGCATTTTGCACACTCAAACACACAATTGATCAATCAAACATGCTCCAAAAGCCACCAAACTTTACCAACATGCAATTCAACATAAATGAGACATACTTGCATCAACAATTCAACAGAAACACAACATATATGAAAAGCCCCAAATCTATAGGCATGCTTCCTACACAAGCAACCATTTAGGCACAAACCATCCAAATCAATTTCATTTAAGCCAATTCATGTTCCAACAACATTAGCAACAACATTAAAACATTCTTGGTCAAACATAAACGATCACATACACATCAACCCGAGAGATTCTACCCCATTGCCCTTATTAACTATAGCTATTCACCGAGACATACATCTCCATTGGAGTCCACCTTGAATCCCTTGCTCCTTGCTGCCCAAACTTCAAGAATCTGCATTGATGGACAAAAAGGAGCGTAAGCACATAGTGCTTAGTGAGGAATGCTCAAAACCAAAACACCATCAATGCAGCGGGTCATTAAACACTTTTAAAACAAACCCGATTTGTTTACCAAAGCCATGTTTGAAAACCCTTTTCAACATCAAGCTCAAAACATGCATAAACACCATATGCCAAGCTTAAACAAAACCATGGAAAACACTCCCATTTCACAACATACCTCTCTTAAACTTGAAAGCCATATCAAGCAAGAGACCTTTAAAAACCATAGCTCAAGTATTCTATCACATGCATTCAACCAAGGCAATATAAAAACCATACCATCATCTTCACATGCCTTTAAAAACAAGTCTTACAAGACTCCAATGCAATAAAGATATTTCATGCTCACATGCATCATTTACCAAATGATAACCAACACATGTTCAACTTAACAAGTAAACATGCATTCACAAGTATTATACACTTTACATGCAACCATGCATCTTTTCCAAGCATCTCATGCCTCACATGCAATCATGCATCATTTCAAGCATCCCATGCTTCTTTACAATCAAGAATATCATATTGGCCTTCAAGTGATCAACCACCTTCACTTTTCAACTCAACATCCAATCGGATACGCGGATTCCGAGCGTTGTCCCTACGCTCCCTACACCCTACCAATCCAAGGTCTCCCAAATGGACTTTTAACCACCATTTGACCTCAACATCCTAAGGTTCCCATGTATGGACTTTTAAACACCATACAACCTTAGCTTTTTCCCCAAGGTTCCCATGTATGGACTTTTAACCACCATACAACCTTGACATGCACAAGATTCCCATGTATGGACTTTCAAACACCATACAACCTTTGCATTCACCGATTGGTAGTTGTAGAACATCATTAACAAGATCCGGGACACCCTACACAAGATCCACACATGGACTTAACACTGCCATTGTGATCTCAACAAGCACAAGGTTCTCACATATGGACTTTTAACCACCATATAACCTTTGCTCAACCAAGGTCCTCGAATGGGCAACAACCTCCATTATGACCTCATCCCGTTAGGATACTTGAAGGGAGCTTTTCCGGTTCACTCTTGACCACTCCACCTCCAAGGCGACTTAATTCACGGTGCACTCAATCCTATAGCTGGCTAACTATATCCGATCAACAAACCAAGAACCACTTACATCACTTGCCAATATAACCATCTTACCACATGAGTCCAATGTTTCACATGTATAACCAATATGCAAAACCATTCCACAATAATCCAATGATTCACATGCATAACCAATATGCAAAACCATTCCACATTAATCCAATGATTCACATGCATAACCAATATGCAAAACCATCATTTATCATCATCAATTCACTGTTTTAAAGCATTACACAAAGCCATGAAACACCATGCAACACCATGCATCAAAACCACATTTACCATATACAAAACCAAGGATCCCTTACCTTGAGCATCCTTCTCAAATGGCTTTCAAAACCAGCATTAAACCATGCTAAAACATGCTTACAAAACAAAATTAAACCATGCAAAACACATGCATTTCAATCATCAACCACATTTGCTTTTATAACCAAATCACAACACAATTCAAGAGCAAAAATCCTTTTACTTACTCTTGAGCTTAGCAAAGTTGTTTAGACTTACACTAAGCTCCCAAAAACCTTCAAACCTTGTTTTAAAAGCTGAAATCCCAACTTCACTCACCGATAACCAAAACAAGACTAGCCAACAAGCCTTCCAAGCTTCCGAAACCTTCCGCAACACCTCTAAAGCTCACGGATCAAACTCCCATGTTTCAAGCACACAAAAACAGAACATTAATGCATCCTTATGCATTAAAACACCAGCAACAACAACACAACTCGCTGCTCAACACAAATCTAACAATTTGGCTACCAAACACAACCGAAATCATCTCCAAACACTTCCAAAACTTAACCCAGCCAAGATCCATCACTTCTAACCACTTATATACATCAATTAACATACAAAATGATCACAAACACATCCTTATACCTCCAGGTATAACAGATCACAAAAAACACTCCAAAAACAACCAAAAACTCAAGTCAAACTTAGGAAATTCAACCTATCCGGGATTGCATTGATTAAACCTCAACTTCTAATCAATTTAGCATTCATTTAACATCATTTTGACACTCCAAAACACTGCCCAAACAGATCACACGAAAATTTCACCAAAATCACCAAATCTTGCATTTTAGCCAAAAATCAAGATTTCAATTGAAAAGCCATTAACAAAACATAAATCAAGGATTGAGAACTTAGGAATTTCAGTAAAGAACTGATAGTTTAGAGGAGAAGGACGTTCTTACCTCCAAACTTGAATTTCTCCTTTTTAGAGCCAAAAAGCTTGATGAAACAACTTGCAAATTGAGAGGTTTTGTTGATGAGATGATTAGGAATCAAATGAGAGTTGAAATGAGAGATTTAGATGTCAAAATCAGAGAAAGAAATCTGGAGAATTGTGTTTGGGTTGAGAGAAAATGAGAGAAAAGGAAAATTGAGAGAAAATGGAAAGTTAGTTAAGAAATTGGTTAAAATGATTTCCCTCCCTTTCATAATCTTTAAAAATCAGAATAAAGCCTTAAAATATCTTAGAAAAATCTGGAGAAATCCTTTTTGGAATAATAGCTCCTTAAAGATTCAAAGTTTCAATCCTTTATAAAACTGTCCCGCAACTTTCAAAAATTACATTTTGGTCACTAGCCAAAATGTCAACCTTCCGAACCTCATTTTCCAAAATTGATTTCACAGTTCACTTATATATATTAAAAGATGATTTTAGAACATTTTTCCATATTTTTAATGCAACCCGAACTAGGCTTTCCTAAATTCACTCTTATATATTCGATCAGCACTTTGACCGAACCGGTCAACGCCCAAAACTTCTGAGCCCAAAACCGGGGCGTTACAGTCCTGCAGGTGCGGACATGACTCATTTGATTCAGACTATAGTCGGGGCTTTTCAGACAGCTTTAGCTGGTATGCATGCTGCAGCACCACCTCAGACTATAGCCCGATTCGAGACATATGGGCGGTAACCATAGACGGGGCCACCAGGGCCAAGGGGCTATTGTTCACAATTCTGGGTGCACTAGATGCGGGAGACGCCATCAGGGCGAGTGTATTGGTACCTTTGGGGTATGTTGGAATTGTGGTTCCCGAGATCATTTGATGCGTAACTGTCTACACCCGGCTAGGGGCGGACCGGCTCCAGCTAGGGGTGTTGAGCATCAGAGAGGCTATGGGCGCGGTCGTGGTAATTTTCAGCCGAGCAATGATGGTCATAGGAACTTAGCTCATGTGGTGGCAGTTCAGTTCGAGGGTGGAGGACCGGCTAGGGTGTATGCACAGCGAGAGGCTGGGAATGACACATATGTCATCGTAGGTAATTCCTCGTTACAGTCTTTGACTTTGCTTTCTTTGATAGATTTAGGTTCGACATATTCGTATATTTTGGGTGAACATGCAAGGTCCCTAGGTCTACCATATGAGTGGTTAGAGTTAGGTGTAAATGTTACTAGTCTTTTCGGTGAAACCGTGGTAGTTAGGAAGATGTATAGGAGGTGTCCTTTGATGATTCAGGGCCACGTGTTTTCGATTGACATGATGGAGTTATCGTTCTATGGATTTGATGTGATTTTGGGCATGGATTGGCTCGTAGAGCATAGAGGTAGGGTAGACTTTGAGACCAAGAGAGTTTCATTGAGGCTTACGGATGATTTTGAAGTTGTAGTGGTGGGCGAGAACATTAAGTTCTTGTCCAATGTTGTATCTGCTTTAAAGGCTCAGAGATTGATGGATTCGGGTTGTCAGGCATACGTGGCTTATGTGATGAATCCGAATATGAGTAAGGTTAGACCATAAGACATCAGAACAATTTGTTATTTTCCAAGTGTTTTTCTAGAAGAGTTGTTGGGTTTGCCTCCAAATAGGGAAGTTGAGTTTGCTATTGAGACGTATTCCGATTCTACACCCGTGTCTATTGCTCCGTATAGAATGACACCGAAAGAGTTGAAAGAGTTGAAGACATAGCTTCAAGAATTGTCAGAAAGAGGTTTCATTAGGCCTAATATTTCTCCGTGGGGTGCTCCGGTCTTGTTTGTGAAGAAAAAGGACGACAATATGAGGATGTGTATAAACTATAGGCAGTTGAACAAGGTAACAGTGAAGAACAAGTACCCTTTGCCTCAGATAGATGACTTGCTTAATCAGTTGAGAGGTGCTTCAGTGTTTTTGAAGATTTATTTGAGATCCGGTTACTATCAGTTGAAGGTAAAAGATTGGACATACCGAAGACCGCTTTCCGTACACGTTATGGGCACTATGAGTTCTTGGTAATGCCTTTCGGGTTGACTAATGCTTGAGCTGTATTTATGGATATGATGAATCGAGTGTTCTACGAGTTTTTGGACATGTTTGTGGTAGTGTTCATAGATGATATCTTAGTGTACTCTAGGATCAAGGAAGAACATGATGAGCATTTGCGGCTAGTGCTTCAGACTTTGCTTGAAAATCAGTTGTGTGCCAAGTTGAGTAAGTGCGAGTTTTGGATTAAGGAGGTAGTCTTCCTAGGTCATGTGATCTCGGCCAATGGAATTAGTGTGGATCCCAATAAGATAGAAGCCATAGTGAGTTGGAAGCAACCGAAGTCAGTGACAGAAATTCGTAGTTTTCTAGGCTTGGCGGGGTATTATCAAAGATTTGTCGAAAGATTTTTGAAGATTACGGCACCCTTAACTAAATTGCTTCAGAGAATGTTCCGTATGAGTGGTCGGATGCAAGACAACAAGCGTTTGAGAAGTTGAAGAAAGCTTTGATCGAAGCTCCTATTTTGATTCAACCTGAACCAGGGAAAGAGTTTGTGATTTACAGTGATACATCGTATGTAGGTTTAGGTTGTGTGCTTATGCAAGAAGGTAAGGTTGTAGCTTATGCTTCGAGACAATTGAAGATTCACGAGAAGAACTACCCCACTCATGATATTGAGTTAGCCGCAGTCGTGTTTGCTTTGAATATTTGGAGACACCATCTTTATGGTGAGAAGTGCATAGTTTATACCGACCACAAGAGTTTGAAATACTTGATGACTTAGAGAGAGCTGGACCTTAGACAACGTAGGTGGATAGAACTATTTAAGGACTATGACCTTACGATAGAGTACCATCCGGGTAAGGCAAACGTAGTGGTTGATGCTTTGAGTAGAAAAGTGGCAGTTGAGTTGCGAGCTATGTTTGCGATATTGAGTGTGTCACGGGATGGCGGTTTGATAGCCGAGTTACAGGTTAAACCTTCGTTGGTTCAGTTGATTCGAGAGAAACAGTTGCAAGACGAGTCTTTGGCACCTCGCGTGCAAGATATAGCCGAGGGTAGACCTATAGATTTCTGTTTTGGTGAGAACGGGATCCTATGTTTTAAGGATAGGGTAGTAGTCCCAGAAGATGCCGAGTTAAGGCGTACTATTTTGAATGAAGCACATAACAGTCCTTTTTCTATACATTCGGGTAGTACGAAGATGTATCGTAGGTTAAAAGAAGAGTACTAATGGATTGGGTTGAAGAGAGATGTGGCCGAGTTTGTGAGTAAGTGTATGGTATGTCAGCGAGTTAAAGCCGAGCATCAGTTTCCTTCAGGTTTGTTACAGCCGTTGAAGATCCCAAAATAGAAGTGGGAACGTATCACCATGTACTTTTTGTCGGGTTTACCGTTGACTTCTTTGAAGAATAATTCAGCGTGGGTGATAGTCGATAGATTCACTAAGTGTGCCCATTTCATACTACCTACACCTTAGATAAGTTGGTCGATCTGTACATCAGCGAGATAGTGAGATTGCATGGGGTACCGAAATCGATTGTATCAGACCAAGATCCGAGGTTTACAGCTAGATTTTGGGAGTGTTTGCATCGTGCCCTGGGTACTTGGTTGAACTTCAATACTTCGTATCATCCGCAGTCAGGTGGTTAGTCAGTGAGAGTTATTCATGTGTTGGAGGACATATTGAGGTGTTGTATCATCGACTTTCAGGGTACTTTGGAGAAACACCTACCGTTAGTAGAGTTTGCATACAACAACAGTTATCAGGCTAGTATTCAGATAACACCGTATGAGGCTCTGTATGGTAGGAGGTGTAGAACACCTATTTGTTGGGCCGAGGCCGGACAGAAGCTTGTACTGATGCCCGACTTGCTTAAGGGCACTACCGAGAATGTAAAACTGATATGTGATCACTTGAAGGCAGCTTCAGACCGACAGAAGTCGTATGCCGACTTGAAGAGAAAGGGGATAGAGTATGACGTGGGCGAAAAAGTGTTTTTGAAAGTCTCACCTTGGAAGAAGGTGATGTGCTTTGGTAGGAAAGGTAAGTTGAGTCCACGATTCATTGGTCTTTACGAGGTAGTTGAGAGAATCAGTCTCGTCGCGTATAGATTGAGACCGTCGGTAGAGTTAGAGAAGATTCATGATGTGTTCCATGTTTCGATGCTCCGAAAGTATAGATCAGATTTGTCTCATGTAATGCCAGTGGAAGAGATTGAGTTGAACCCCGACCTGTCATATGATGAAGAGCCGGTTGAAATTCTTGCTACAGATATGAAGGTGTTGTGTGGGAGATCTATCGAGTTAGTCAAGGTCTTGTGGAGACACCGAGATGTGGAAGAGGCTACTTGGGAGAGAAAAGAAGACATGGAGAAACAATTTCCGTATCTTTCTTCGTCAAGTAATTTTGGGGACAAAATTCCTTAAGTGGATGAGAGTTGTAACACCCCGGTTTAGGGCCCGAGAGTTTATCGGTTTTGATCTAGGATTAGTTTCGGGTTAAATTTAGATTAAAATGATGATTTTATAAAAATTGCCATTATTTACAATAATGTCATAAATGAAATTTGAAGATAGAAATTTTTAGTTAAATGAAATAAAGAAAAAGAAGTTTGAAAAGTGTCATCTTCTCCAAAACAATCCCTTTTTTCCACAAAACCTCTCCTAAACCCTAATCCATTATTCCATTGCCTCAAATCCCTCATCCAAGAAAGATTTTTCAAGGTAATATCTTCCTTGCTTAGGTTCTAGCATATTTAGCTTGTACTCATTGAAAATCTTCTTTTAAAACCCATTAAAATACATTTTTAATTTGGTGTTGGGTTTGAGAAATGGGTATTTCTATGGGACTTTCGTGTGGGTATTTTAATGTCATGTTTAAGGGTATTTTAATCATGCTTTGGTGTCTTAAAAATGTTAAAATGGTGGCTAATAGTGGGAAACCCGAAATGGGTATAAAAATGGGATTTCTAGGTTGAAAAGGTTGAGTTTTTAGCTTGGTTTTGGGTTGAAAACGAGGCTGGTGATTCCTTTGATGTTGAGGGATGTTTCTATATGATTTTGAATGTGTTTCGATGGTTGAAATCGATGGATTTAGTTTGGGGTTTGGCTAGAACGAAATTGGTGGAGTTTTTGGTGAAATTTGAGTTCGAATCAATGTGTTTTAGTTGCAAGGAGTGGGTCTCCGAGTTGTTGTTGGTTTACAAGTGTATTAGCATCCTAATTGTTTGTTTTGGGTTGTCTTGAAGCAGAGAAAATTGATTTGGGTGCTTTGGGCGTGATACCAGGTGTTGCGGAGACTTGAGAACGGTGTTTCGGCTTACGTTTGGGCTTAATCGATGAGTGGTAACATTTTGAAGTTTTAAATGATTCAAATTGGGTTCTTGGGGGTTTTGGTGGAGCCTTAAGGGCTAACCTAAACCCAAGTGTAAGTTTTCTAATTCACCTTGCTCGTTAAGTGTTGGTGTGTGCAATTGTTTGTGTTGTTGTGTGAAATGTGGATTGCCTTTACTCTCCGTCTAATGTTGTTTTGTAATCGTTGTTGGTGTCAAGCCTCACGTGATGGTTGTCGTTGCTTATGGTGATGTGTAGTCCCACCGGTAGTGACTAGTAGAAGAGTACGATGATGTGTAGTCCCATCAGAAAACTACTAGTTGTTGTGAACGGTGATGTATAGTCCCACCGGGAATGGTTGTGCATGTGCAAACCATGTTTGGTCTATGCTTGTGTTTAGTTCATCTCTTACTTATATGATTTTAATTTTCAAAAACTAAAATGTTTGCTTTAAACTGCATTGTTGTTGTGTTTAGAGCTCCGCTCACTAAGCTTTAAGCTTACGCTCTCTCCTTTTCCAACAATGCAGATCGTTAGAGGCTTTGGGAGGCAAGTGGGCAAGGGAGGAGTTTCTTGGAGTTCTTGCTAAGCTCAAGTATGGTTTTGTGTTTGTAATAATGCTTAGACAATGGGAATACTAGACTTTTATGTTAGAGAGTTGGTGTTCAAACTCCCATGTTTGGCCTTGTTTATGTTGCTCACATGTTTTAAATATTGAAACCATGTTAAGTTGAAGTTTGTTATGCCTTTAGTGAATTACTTTGTATTTGGGCTTGTTGGCGTTTTTGAATGCTAAATGCTCTTATGTGCTTTGAACATTAAATCCATTTTGTTGTGTGTATACATGTTTGAGGTCGCGTTTAGGGTGTCTTGCCTCTATACTGGTTGTATTTTGAGTTGCCATGCGGTTTGTGTTGTTTCGTGCAAATTTGGGGACGTTTGGAGATGTCAAATTATGTTTTCGGGTCAAACTGTGCCCAGGCGTTTCGGAACGCTCGATACAATTTTTGAACAGTCGATGCTCTAGCGGTATTTGTATCAGAACGTGGGTGGTGCCGTTTCGGTACGATTTGTCACTCGAGGTTCCTGTTTCGGAACCATATAGGGCCATTTCGGTACGTTTGGTGATTGGAGGTTCCCGTTTCGAAACAAGGTGGGACCGTTCCAGAACGACTTGATGTTGCTTTTAAAATAGAGCCCGCTTTTCGGAACGTGCAGACCTGTTTCGAAACGCATGTGGTTAAAACAGTTACAAGGCATCTTAGAAGGTTTCTGAATGTTGTGTTTTAGTCCCTAAAGCTTGTATGTTTCCTAAATAAGTTATATGTGCCCCTTTGTGATGGTTTCGACTCGTGAGCATGCAATTTGACAAATTAAGCTAATTGGTAAGTTTAAGTTGTCGTATGTCGTCTTCTTGGGTTCGTATTCCATCTTCGCTTCTCCATTTTTACCTTCACACATAGGATTAAAATGATATTTAGACAAGATAAAAAATATAGGGTTGCTAATCAGAGTGAGGCCTTAACGGGTTTCGCTTCAGTTTTCCCCGTGTAACTCCTTCGGTCCGGTCCGTTGGCTAGGTCAGGACGAGGGGTTACATAAACCACCTCTCACTTCCCCAAAGAAGGAAAAGGGAAACACTTCGAACCCCCAGGAGAACCTCAGAATAGAAAAGAGTAGCCCGGAAAACATGTGGAACTCTTTTAATCTGAAACCTAAGACTGAGCTATCAGTGTTCGATGGGGAAAATCCTAGGGGCTGGGTAAGAAAGTGAGAAAAATATTTTGCTATCTTTAATATCCTAGACAGCCACAAAATAAAAATAGCTGATATGTATTTGAATGGGAGAGCTGAACATGGTTCGATGGCTATATAATACAAAAACATAGAGTCCAATGGCGAGAATTTGTAGCTGATCTATGCCACCGATTCCACAGCAAAAATATTAGTGATGTTGTCGAAGAGTTTAAAAAACTAGCCCAGAAAACCTCAATAGAGGAGTATCAAGACAAGTTTAAAGAGTTAAATCCATTTATGCTGCAAATGAATGCAACCCTGGATGAAAATTATTTTGTATCTAGATTTGTCAGTGGGTTAAAGGAAGAATTGAGACAAGGAATTAAAGTGCACCCTCCCAAGGACTTAGCAGAGGCTTTCAGGCAAGCTAAGTTGTTTGAGCTGGCCCTAGATTTTGAGCATAAACGACAGAAGTATACTGTTGAGAGTTTCTCCACGACAGGGTCACCAGGAAATCAGAGGAATGCTAGCTTAAACCAGAACAGTAAAGTTGCAACCCCAACACTGAATCCTAAATAGTCCCTCATAGAATACAGAAGATCACACAATCTATGCTTTAAGTGTAGGGAAAAGTACAGCCGTGACCATCAATGTAAACTCAAACAATTGAATGTGATGGAAGAAGAACAGTCAGAAGAGGTGGAGGAACAAGAAGAAGGGGATAACTTAGAATGAAGGGTAACAAAAGAGGAGAAATAACAGGATGTGGGTTTAGAGATATCAATGAATGCTCTCACTGGAAGTGTGGGTTTCAATACCCTAAGGATAGCAGGATCCATCAGAGGGAGAGCCCTCAGCATCCTAGTTGATAGTGAAAGTACCTACAGTTTCATCACCCCCACTTGGGCCAAGGATGGGTTAGAATTAGTTTCAAATCCACCACTAGCTATCACTGTAGCTAATGGAGAGAAATTGTATAGCAATGCAAAGAGTAATCAACTGCTCTAGAAGATGCAAGAGGAAGAGTTTGAGCATGATTTTAGAGTCCTAAGGATGGGAGGAAATGACATGGTTCTTGGGGTAGATTGGATAAGTAAATACAACCCTATACTTTTAGATTTTAAAAAGATGACCATCAGCTTTGAAAATGATGGGAGGAACATCACCTTGCATGGAAAAAGTAAAACAACTAAGGTGAAGTGGATATCTGAAAAGAGAATGCTGAAATTGGCTAAGAAGGAACCTGATTGTTGTGGAGAAGCGTATTTGCTAAGCTTGGAAGGAGAAGAAAGTGAGATCCCTAACACTTACAGGCCCTCATAGCAGAATTCACAAACGTTTTTGAAGAACCTAAAGGTCTACCTTCAGAAAGGTCACATGACCATGCTATTACCCTTAAACCAGACACACAACCTATCAACTTGAGACCCTACAGGTTTCCCTATCATCAGAAGGCAGAAATTGAAAAACAGATCACTGAAATGTTGGCTAACTCAGTAATCCAAACAAGCAAGAGCCCATTTGTTGTCCCTTGCCTAATGGTTAAGAAGAAAGATGAAAGCTGGAGGTTCTGTGTAGACTACAGACAACTGAATGCAGCTATTGAAAAGAATAAATTCCCTATTCCCATTGTTGATGATCTCCTTGATAAACTGAATGGGGCATGGTATTTTTCAAAAAACGATTTAAGGTTAGGATACTGGCAGATCAGGGTTAAGAAGGAGGATATCCCTAAGACATCATTCAGGATACACCAAGGGCACTATGAATTTAGGGTAATGCCCTTTGGGCTAACCAATGCCCCAACCACCTTCTAGGCCCTAATGAATGAGTTGTTTGGTCCATTTCTGAGGAAGTTTGTGCTGGTATTTTTCGATGACATACTGATTTATAGCAAAAACTTAGATGAGCACAGTGAGCATTTGAGACTGGTCCTACAAGTCTTGAGAGATAACCAGTTGTATGCAAAGAAAAAGAAATGCTTCTTTGGTCAGAGACACATTGAATGCATGGGACATACTATCTCTGAGGAAGGAGTGCCTACTGATTCACAAAAAATAGAGGCAATGAGGAACTGGCCAGTACCTAAAAGTCTCAAATCATGAGAGGTTTCCTATGGCTAACATGGTACTATAGGAAATTTGTGAAGGGCAACCCAGACACCCGCCACCCGGCAGTACTGATGCTGTCGTCCTGCGCCCACCGACAGCTTCGTATAGACGAAAACAATGATGGCACCTCAAATTAAGTTTCTTGTTTCTCCTGTCTTCTATGTTTCTATTTTTCATTTGTGATGTTTTTATCTTTTTTGTTTTTTATTTGTCATGCATTGAGGACAATGCAACCCTCGAGTTTGGGGGTAGACAGTCCTCTTATTATTATGTGTTTATAACTATTTATTTTTGTATCTAAAAAAATGGCTTAAGTTTTTGAATTCCTCTTACCTGTCGCGGCCTTAACTGTCGTGACAGTAGCTTTAGAATGTTTTAGGAAGCATCTAGAGCCTTAATATAGTTCTGAACTCTCAAAACACTTTTGTGTCTTATATGCTGTTAAGACTCTGTTAGCAAACTTAGAATAGGAAGCAAAGCCACTTGAGTTAGAAAGAAAACTTAGATTCAGTCTTACTCCTAGAGGTGCCTAACACTGGCTCCAGGCAAAAAACTAGAAATACTCCTAGAGGTGCCTAACACTGGCTCTATGAAAAAAACTAAAAGTACTCCTAGAGGTGCCTAACACTGGCTCAAGGCAAAAAACTAGAAGTACTCCTAGAGGTGCCTAACACTGGCTCTAGGAAATTAAGCTAGAGGTGCCCAAAACCGACTCTAGTAAAAATAAAAAAAATTTAGAAGAAAACTAGAGGTGCCCGAAATTGGCTCTAGTTAAAAATTATTTTTGAAGTAAAACTCAAGTAAGTTAAGTAACTATTCTGGTTGCTAAGAAGTCTAAGATCATATTTGTTCACAAAACCCACACACAAGAATTATAGTATTGCTCGGGATAAATCCATAAACATTCGAAAAGGTATTGATCTTGATGGTGAAGATGTTGTAGGTAATGGTTGTTCATTGAGTTAAGCCAAAGGAAAAAAAATTCTTAGTTAGATTGCATTTACTTGAGGACAAGCAATAATTTGAGTTTGGAAGTGTGTTGAGTGAATAAATGTTATATATTTTAACCCTCATTTATCCATATTATTGAAGCACTAATGCATGTTTAGTTGCATTTTAGGATAGAATTTGCATAAACATCACAGATGGATAATTTTGCACAGAAGCTGCTAATTTCGGTTAATTCTTGCAGATAATTGTCGTAGCAGAATCCAGGGCAGCAGAGGAACAGAAGATAACTATCATGGCAGAATCCAGGGCAGCAGAGGAACAAAAGATAAATGTCGTGTCAGAATCCAGGGCAGCAGAGGAACATAAGATAATTGTCGTGGCAGAATCCAAGGCAGTATAGGAACAAAAGATAACTGATGTGACAAAAGTTGTGACAGTGTTGAAGAAAACTGCCTCATACATCACTGTCGTGACAACTGCCATGACAGAAGTGGCGACAGTGTTGAAGAAAACTGCCTTATAAATCACTGTCGTGACAGTTTTCGTGACAGAAGTGGCGACAATATTGAAGCAAACTACCTTATAACTCGTTGCCGTGACATATGTCGTGACAGAGGTGACGACGGTGAAGAAGAAGAGATGGAAAATGCGAAGTGGAGTTGACTGATAGAGGATTTCAAGCCTAATTTTTAGAGACCACTTGCATAATTTTTGGAGCCCAGAAGCATAAGTAAGGCCTTGCCCAAAGTTTGAGGAGAAAGTCAAAGCAAGAAGATATGACAAACTAAAGGACATTTATTCAGAGATTTAATCTTTAATGAATCGTACTTTAATTCGAACTAGTATTCTTGGCCATTAAGAAAACTTGTACCCAAGGCCTATATATATGCGTGTAATTCGACCTAGAAAAAGGGAACCTAGCTCCTAGTCGTCTTCCATCACAAACCCTAGTTTTCCCCTTCTCCATTATGTTCTAAACTTCCCTAGGGCTAAGGGTTGATCTTGTAAAGTAGTTGTAAGGGTTAAACTGTTTCTTAGGATTTTCTGTTCAATTCAATAAAACTTCAAGTTTATTTACTCTGGTTTTCATATCTCATAAGAGTATCGGGAGAGCATTGTGAGGTTATCTATTTACTTAATATCGGGAGAGTTAAGTATACGAAGGGAGTAAATACGAGTTTTCCAGTTTATGGTTAAACTACCTTGGCCTAGTGATAAGTACAAGGTTAAGCAGCTAAAGAAGAATCCACAAACATCGGTGTTCATCCTTCGATTCACGTCGAGAAGTATCATCCAAGACGTGTTCATCGACAGAACTTGGACCTAGGGATAGGACGAGTCACAACAGGGATTCATGCTGAACTTGAAGTACATAGTTGTTGTTCGCTGCCGCGACATCGACAGGTGCTGCCGCGACAGGCTTGACGACAGACACAACAAAAGACCTTTGAACAGTGCAACACCTGCACTACTGAGCAAATCAATACCAGCCTATTTTCTCAATCTAAATTCCTCGTATACTTTAGTTTATATTCAAGAATTTTCACAACTCTTTATTAAATTTATCTTTTCCCTTGTGCAGGAAAATTAATTATGAAGTTGTTCCAATCCCTGTGGAGACGATATCTTTTATACTATAACTTGACACGGGTGTACACTTGCGCTCAAATTTAATAGGACTCTTTCACACGCATCAGTGGTATAATACTAACTATCACACCGCCATTGGAGTAACCCATTTTGAGGCTTTATATGGATATAAGCCCCCTACACAGACATAGAACCTTAATTCTAAAGTGAACAGTGTGCAAGAAGAGCAACAAAAGAGAGAGCAGTTGAATAAACTACTAAGGGAGAATCTAGAAAAAGCTCAGCATCGAATGAAACACTATGCAGACAAGAAAAGGACCGAAAGACAATTTAACGAAGGAGGTGAAGTTTACCTAAAGCTTCAGCCATACCGACAAACCTCGATGGCCTTGAGAAAGAATCTGAAGCTGACTGCAAAGTATTATGACCCTTACAAGATTCAACAGAGAATTGGGTTAGTAGCTTATAGACTCAAATTACCTCCGGAATCTAAACTGCATTCCGTTTTTCACGTAAGTCTGTTAAAGAAAAAACTGCGAAAGGGAACCGTTACCTCGCTGGAACCGCCGGAGATGACGAGTGATGGAAAAGTGAAGGTTTATCCTGCTCTGGTGTTGGATAAAAGGATGGTCAAGCTGCATAACCAGGCTGTCACTCAGTTGCTAATACAGTGGTCGAACTTGAGCTTAGAGAACGCCACTTGGGAAGATTATAGCGTGTTGAAGTCGCAGTTCCCAGATTTCGATCCTTGGGGACAAGAAAGGAGAGGGGAATGTTATGGACGCATGTGAAGAATTGAAGGATTTAGGGTTTTTGATTTGGGATCGAGAAAGAAGGGGAAATTGGGAGCTTCGAAGAGCCTTGCAAGTGAAACTAAAGAGCTGAGTTCGCAAATGCCAGGCGCACGTGAGGGTACGCCGTCTCGCGGTCAACTCTGGACGGGCCCAAGGGAGTGGGTTGGAGATGCGAAAATTGGGTCGGCTGACCATCAAGCCCAATAGATGTTACCGTTGGAGTCTGAATTAAGGGATATGCTTTACCCTAGTTGTTAGAGTTAGTTTTGCCATTTGTTTATATATAATTTGTACGGACCATTTATATAGAAGGTTGTACTGAGCTGTGCTTTTTCATGCTTGATGAATGAAATGAAATAGTTCTCTCCTAAAACCTATCTTCACTATTTTGAAATCCCCTTTCTTTAAAAATTCTAGCTTGATCGTTGGCGGCTAGCAGGCAGCAGCCTCAAGGGTTGAGCTCCTACTTCTTACCAGCCCACACTTAGGCTAGTTATCATGATAAATGTATATAAATATGATAATGTTGCTTGGTCAATCAGTCATGTGCCAATAATAAATTGATGGGTCAATCACTTTTCAATTAGTTAGGAAGAAATCTGTTTTAGGCACCCTTTTTTATTTTAGTTATGGACCAGCCTTCAACCATACTCATGAATGAATGATATCGATGCCAGTGCACTATAATATTAAATTACGACAGCAACATAATGTAGCGGTCGCATCATAAGATCTTTCAAAGTCACCATGACACCACAACCGTAACAGACACCTCAACTGCATTTTAGTACTATGCGGTGCATTGAATTTCAATTTCAAACTAAATTAAAAATTAGGGTTTCCGGGATCAAAACAATCTTATAATTCTCAAGCTACAAAACAATTCCATAAGGCATCACTAGAAGTAACCAAATGTAGATTTAGAATGCTAAATGTTTTCTGGTGAAAGTTTTTAGCATAGATTATCAGAGCATTTATCAAGCAAATGATACCATCACAAAACAAGAACATTTTTGATGAACTGATAAAGAGAACAAACATCAAATTACATCACTATAAGCAAGAATTCTAGGCAGAACTCACTGAGCAACTTTGCAGATATCCTCATACTCGATAGCCTTGAGCACCCTGCCATCGTAGACTCCTTTTTCGATCTGCAACTTCGCACAGAACTTATCTGTATCCACGCCCAACAACCTTGCAGTTGATCCACGATATGCACCATTGACTATCTTTACCATACACCCAATTTGTGGAATAACAGTTTCAAGCTCTTCTTGGTCAACTCGCAATACGTGCTTACTCTCGAGCATCTCAATCTCCCCTACATACCTGTCAATAACTTTCCTCACAACTCCCTTCTGCTTGTAGTATCCTTTTTGCGCCAATGCTTTACTCATTACCTTCACAATGATTCCCTCACAAAGCCAGTAGTCTTTCCTATTACTCCTCTCCTTTGCCTTCTCTTCTTCCCTCATCAACTCTTCCAATGCACTTTTTCTCACACTATTTTCTTTCCTCTCAATCTTCGCCTTCGCCTTCGACTTCTCGTTCTCTTCCTCTTCAAAAACCAACCGAGCAGTACTAGAACTCTCACCTTTCTCTGCTTTTGCTGCAGTTCCCCCTCCTAAAGAAAACCCTATTTTCATTCCACTCTCTAAATTTATCTCTTTGATTACAGCCTTTTCTTCATTCTCCTCGACTTCCGAAGGAGCTTTTAACTGCTCAGCTTTCTCAATTTGCTTCTGAATTTCTCTCTCGTGCTTCTCTTCCTCTACCATATCCAACTTGATTCTTTTATTCTTCATTTTCTCCTTAAAAAGCGTCTCTGAATCCCTATCAATATAAGTAATAAACCAACCTTTGGGTGTCTCGTCAACCTTACACTTCCCAGTCCTTCCCAAATGCTTGACGAACTCCGTTAATGTAGCCCACTGGGTCGAGTTCATATGGACGTGATGCCGGTCATTAATAAACTCATTGTACACTACAGTGGCAGCGATACGACTGAACCGGTGGCTCCGTTTCATAAGGTCGAGGAAGTTACTCTCAAACTCTTCAGAGTACCCAGATACGATCCGGTTAGGGTTTTGCCCGAAGATTTGCATCTGGCGTTGGTGAGATTCACTCATGCAGTGGCATTTGAATCCGTTCTCGTCTCGGCATTGCTTTTGGCACATTTGACAATACCATCGCAGCTTCTGGAGACCTTTGGCTTTGATTCGATTTGCGATTGCTTTGGGGGTTAAGAAATCGTTTTTTCCCATCTGGTAACAAGTCGAAAAAACTAGGGTTTGAAAAAAAGTTTATCAGAAATTACAATTGAACAGAAAAGGCAAACACAATGAATAAAGATTCAAATCAATAGTGGTGTGAACAAATTTCACATGAAAAAGTAAACAGAGAGGGAGGGAGTAACAAGCAATATGATCGAAAACATAAAATAAAATATAACAGAGATCGGATAACTCAAATCGCATGAATCAATTAGAAATCAATCTTCAATTTAAATTTAGGGTTTCCAATATTACCTTATTTAATTTCCAAGTCTGTCGGAAAATTGAAGGCAATAAAAGGCTTTGGGTCAGGGGGTGGAGGACGAGGATGAGGAGGCGGCGGCGGAGAAGAGTGAGAGGCTTGTTTGGAGGCGGCCGGTGAGGATTTATGGAAACAGAGTTGAGACCGGACGTTTTTCTGATGAAACAAATACGAAAATTAAATTGATAATGTTATATATATTATATTCGGAAGCCTTAGATCAATATTATAGTTGATTTTTTTTAAGGGTAATCTTAACTAGTGGTCCCTTTTGTTTAGGACGTGTTCTATTTTGGTCACTAAAATTCAAAAAAAATTATTCTAGTCACTTACGTTTAGAATCGTTTTTATTTTGGTCTCTTAGCCGTTAGTCTCCGTTACTTAAAAAAATATTAGTTTCTAATTTAACCCCTAAACTTTCAAACTTTTATTTTTCACCATGTTCCTCAAAAATTATAAAACTTAAACCCTAGAAAATTAATTTAAAACCTAACCTATACCTCCCCTCCCTATAAATTCACTGCACACACAGAACACAAAAAATCACACAACCAAAAATTTGTAGACAAGGCTCATTGTACCTCAGAAAAATTGATAATATAAATTAGGTTAATGTATGAGATTTAGATTGGCTACAATATTCTCTTGTAACTTTGATACTATAATGAATTTTTTTCAAAGAGGAACTAGTCTAGTTATTATGAGCCATGTTTGCAGATACTCTAATGGATTCGGCCTACGAATCTTTCAAAGAGGATGTGCTACAAACAGTAGCAAGAGAACCTTCGGTTGTTAAAGCTCAGCCTAGTAGTTTGGTGTTGCAGAATATCTCAAGTCCAACCATTTTAATTATTGTAAATCGTATTATTTCCTATGGTCCAACAAGCCATATAAGAGCAAAGGAATTACTTGCACGACATGGAAGCAAGGAAAAAAAAACAAGAACTAAGAAGGAATATTATATATATGAAGACAAACCAAGAATCTTCATAAGAAAACAAACCAAAAGTGTCTTCAACCTTGTATTATTTTTTATACTCGGTGAAATAATGCATGCTAACTTTGTAACAAACATGATACTCCAGGATCATTCTCACCTTGAAATAATTACCATGTTGGGCAAAATGTAACAGCGTTGATCATCATAAGTAGAAAAATTTCTTGCAACTCCTTAAAAACCCAGGCAATTGACAAAATCTTCTCTATCTATTGACAACTTTCAAGAACATAGCAAAATCGATCACGCTTGACAGCACTTTCAGGTCTTTTTTCAAAAATATTTGAGCCAAACACCATCTTCGGGTAAGGTTTTGACTTTGTTGCCTATCATGAAAAGAGATTTTTCGCTCCCTTCTTCCAAACACCCCGTACAGGCAAAGCTCCAGTTGAGTTCTGGCTGCCATCACCCTTGTTATCTCATGGTTCAGGTTCAGAGTCTTGCTCAGAATTTTTGAGATCCAGTAGTGATGCCATTGAACCATCACCACACCAAGTCGTGCTCGGTGAAACTTTGAGGTTTTCTTTCGCTGCTTGCTACCACCGCCTCCATCCCCCGATCCAACTTTCACGTATAAGGACTCATTTTGTCCCCCGAGTTTTATTGATGGCTGATTGCTTGAATTTAGTTGCACCATTTTGTATTCGATTTGATATTTCTGAGGTACAATGAGCCTTGCCTACAAATTTACGGTTGTGTGATTTTCTGTGGTATTTGTGTGCATTGAACTTGTAGGGAGGAGAGGCAGAGGTTAGTGTTTTGAATTAATTTTCTGGAGTTTTAGTTTTATAATTTTTGGTGAAGATGGTGAAAAATAAAATCTTGAAAGTTTAAAGGCTAAATTAAAAACTAATTTTTTTAAGTAATGGAGACTAACCGCCAATAGAAATGATTCTAAACGTAAGTGACCAGAATAATCTTTTTTGAATTTTGGTGACCAAAATAAAACACACCCTAAATGAAAGGGACCACGGGTGAAGATTACCTTTTTTTTTAATTTATCGTATTTGTTAGATTATTTTTAAATGGGTAAACTACATAAATGATCACCATACTATTGGAAAAGTCGCGATTTGATCACTTTACTTTTTTTCGAAGCAATTAAACCATCATACTATTAAATTGGGTGCAATGTGACCGCCAGCCGTTAGGTTAACGGTAGGGTGACGTGGCAGTTAAAAAATTAAGAGTATAATTACACATTTGGTCGTTACTATTTACACGTTCTTTCAATTTAGTTCTAATTTTAAACTAATAAAATAAATTAATTAGGCGATGACACGTGTCAACACATATTTAGATGAGAAAAATAAAATTCTCAAACTTCCACTAGAAGGGAATCAAACCTGGGTGAAATAAGGATAAATGCAACACTTTAACCACTACACCAAGCACATTTTGTATTATAAATCACCAATTATATTATATGTCTTATTGTTTGTTACCATTCAAACTCATCTTTTTCCTCGTCACTTGTGTGTGTGTGTGTGTGTATGGAGTAAGATGCTATAGAGTTCCCTCTGCGTTTAAGATGCTACAGTACAAGGAGCCTTTTAGTTTTAGGGGTTAGGGTTTTAATTTAAGGGTTTAAGTTGTAGGGTTCAAAATGTAAGGTTAGTGTCTAGAATTTAAGATATATGATTTAAGATTTAGGGTTTAATTTTTTAAGGTTAGGGTTAAGATTTTAAAAATTAAATTTTATAGTATAAATATACAGACTTGTATAAAATTGATTTTACACAGCCTGTGTATCAAAATTTTACCCTTATTTTCAATGTAAATTTATATATACCATTTGAACTATTTAGAGTAGAGGTGACCATGGTCAAGTCCAGACCCATATTCGGTCGTGCCCTTATGCTTATTTTATTGTTAAAAAATTTAAAAATGTATTTTGCATAATCCAGTAGCTTATGGTGCACAGGGACAAATACCCTCTTTACCTCAGAAGAATTTTTTTTTTCAATTTTGTCTTATATAAATTTCTTTACAAATTAATTTATTTTTGAATTTGCCTTCCACTTTTAAGGCTCCGTCCCTGATGGTGCAAATACATGAACAAAACATTCAACCCAATATTGTTATTTGAACTCTGGTTTGATGATAATCCAGTAGCTTATGGTGCAAATACATGAACAAGATATAAACCCAAATCACACTGGAAAACCCCATATTATTAACTTTTTTTAAGGCAGAATGTGAACAAGCATTTTGTCTGACTAACCCTCCCAAGTTGATCAATAAGACACCTTAGATACCTGCAACTTAAAAAACAGAACACATCATACCATCAAAGTGGTAGTTGAAATGTTCCTTAAGTGGTGCTATGATTTAGTAGTTTTGCTAAGATAAGAAGACCTTATTACCTGCTGATTGAGCAGAGTATGGAGTTCGAATCCCATGACGTAACCAAGATGGACGAAGAAGCTTGTCTCGAACAGAACAAAGCTTGGTAACAACATCACTCATGTTCATCCGCTCACTTGGTGATTCAGCAGAACAAGTGAGTCTTGTTTCGAATACCGAATTTAGGCAATGAAGGCAACTGTCATTTCCTGTGCTATTTGCATTGCGAGTGATGTCTGTGATTGTTCCTTCTCTCACACTCTCTTGAAGTAGAATGGGTTCTATAATCTCCACCACTCGATCAGGCAAAGCTGCCTTAACATAGGTGTGAAGACTTAAACCTTCTTTGAACATTTCATCAGTTGGCCTTTTCCCTGGAAACACCAACAAAAGGATGCCATAGCTGTACACATCGCCTTTTGTTGATAATTCACTTCCCAAACCATATTCTACAATCACAAATTACATGGACAAGTAATTGTAGACGAAAACCCTCTAAATATACAAAAATAAATAAATAATTATAATAAAAATGGAAGAAAAAACACAATGTAATTACCTGGTGGAGCATAACCAATATTTCCTCTTAATCCAAGGGAGCTTGACTGATTAGCATAATGGTTAAGTCTGTCTGCAAAAAGGATTTTTGCTAAGCCGAAGTCACTTATATGGCCAACCATTTCGCTATCAAGTAGAACATTGCTTGGCTTGAGGTCACAATGAATTATCGGCGTTTCACAACAATGGTGCAGATATTCGAGTGCATGAGCAATATCTACGGCCACATCAACTCTTTGAAAGAAGTTCAAGTTTCTCATCGTCTCTGATTCATTCATGTTGATAGATGGATGCAGGCAGTCCTCCAAGCTTCCATTTGCCATGAACTCATAAACTAAGGCTTTAAAATCATTGCCTTTATAATCGACACCTGAAATGGCTGTTAATACCTTGACAAGATTTCAATGTCGAATGGTCTTCAAGGCCTCACATTCAGCCAAGAAACTTCTTGATGCTCCACGATTCATAAGATTAAGCACCTTTACTGCAATAGCTGCTCCACTCTCTTCAAGAATTCCTTTGTATACAGAACCGAAACTTCCTGAACCAATCATATTTTGCATGGGGAATCCGTTGGTAGCCCTTAAGACACTTTGGTATGATAACTGTAAAAGCGAATTTTCTGCACAAGTTGCTGTTGGCTTTTCCTCTTTCTTCCTTCTAAACCACAAGATGAGTAGACAAATGAAAACCAAAGTCACTCCTAAAACCACAACAACAATTGCAATTTTCAATTTAAGGGAAGTGTTTGATGATGTTTTTGTGTTACATCTCGACAAGTGTAACTCCGGGATACCTCCACAAAGCTTATTGTTTCCCTCAACAAATGTAGCACTTGCATTCTTAAAGACTCCTTGAATTGCAATTTTCAATTTAAGGGAAGTGTTTGATGATGTTTTTGTGTTAGCCGGGATTCTTCCCTATATTTTGTTCACTTCCATTCCTAAACCCACAAGGGTGCTGGAAAAGTTGCTTATGCATTCGGGAAGTTCTCCTCCAAAAATCTTAGTTTGGTATTATTGAGTAAGGTGCACAAAAAGTTCAAGTCACCTTTTCTCCCGTGTCCAAAATGGTTTATGCCTAGTTCAAGGTCAAACAGTTTATCCAACTTCTCTAAGGAAGGCACGTTTCCACTGAAACTGTTATTATAAAGGTCAAGTACATCCAAATTTGAGGCATTGGATAATGAAATCGGGATTTGTCCAGAGATTTGGTTGCCCCCTATGTTAAAGAATTCAACATATGGCATAGTGATTGCCAAGTTAGAATGAAGAGTACCTTGAATCTTGTTTACACCAATATCAAAGCCTCTAATATTGGAGAGGTTGAACATTGTGACAGGAACCACACCAGAAATTGCATTTCCTGGTTTCCCTAATAATATACAATTGTTTTGATTTACAAAGCAATAAGCCAACCCACTCGGCATTACATTTGTAGCAGAAGAATGATTCGATTTGTGGTTTACTCGAACTTGTTCTGTTCCAAAATGTCAAATAGGGTCATACCGCACATTTGAAAACAATATTGTATTAGCATACCACATGGCCATCATCTGGCATGCATGTTGAGTGTTGACAGGGGGTACACGACCTCTCTCGCTGCCAGTACTATTATTGACACTAAGCTCCCAACCAGCATTACTGCTTGTAGTAAAGACACTAATAATTACATGACCTGATCTCAACACTGTATATTGATGCTGCTGGAACATTCGACATTAACAGCCACAAAGTACCATGATCAATCAGTTTGGATAAACGTGTTCAACAGATTTACTGATACAATAAGATTGTCGAAGCGTTAAACTAATAATTACATGAGTTATTTTGTTTTATGTTGGTCTCTTTGTATGTGTCGAGTGTGTGTATTCTATCTAAAAATAAGGTAGCAACAATATTAGATTGTCGAAGCGTTAAACTTTCAGGTGGACATGTGTTATTTGTTTGTTGGGAAGGAAGGGTATTGTGTTTTGTTTTTGTTGTTTTAGTCTCATTGGTATTAACCTTGTTTTCATACCTGATTCTATTGTACTTTTTTCCTTTATAAGATTAGGGAAGCTTTTAACAAGACACACAATTCAGGTTAAGGATTTGTATGATTCTCCTCTAATAAACTCATACTTACCGAGCAATTTTTTTAATTATAATTATATATATAATGTTATGGTACTAATTGATTAGAATTTAAATGATTTTCTATGACTATACATGATACACATGTATATTTCTTCATATGTCTTATACATATATCTTGTAGAGTCGAAGGACTCGACTTGAACTTGATAACTGATACACTAATTACTAAATATTTTGAATTATCCGATTTTATAACTTAAACTTTATTTCAAAAATTTCGAGTCAAATTTATAAAATTACAATTCGAGTTTTGTTCCTACTGATGTTATCCTATTCTATAACCCATCAATTGGTTCAAGTTTTCTGCTTTTAATTCAATGCATAATTTTTTAAGCAATAATTGATGCAATTTTCCACAACTCTACTAATTTCTTGTACGAGAAAATGATAAGAGGAAAACTTCAAACTCTAGATTCTACGGAGAATACTCTCAGCAGAGTCACAATTATGGACCCCCTATTGACTACACTGTGCCATCACTTTCTACATTTCACATTAACTCTAAGTAAACGGTAATACTTTAGAGGTCACCATTCACTATTGTAGTTTTGATGTATACATTACAGGATCGTCTAGGATGGCACGATGCGGTACCTACAATGAATACATTGAGGCATGGCCGTGGAGGGATGGAGCAAATGGAAGTCTTAGGTTTTAAGTTGAGCTGAAACATGCAGCCAATTCTGGTGCTTCAAGTGTTGATGCTATAAAATTACATACCATATTCAACTTATGCTTAATCGCGCTATGAAATATAAATTTTTTAAAAGGGTTTGAACACAACAGCTGCAGCAGGGTGATTGAACATGCATTGTCAAATGGTTGAGAGTATATTCAAAACAGATACTACTTGTATTCAAGTTAGCTAACAGAAAATTCTTCAGCTTATGAAGTAAATACATGAACCAAATATAAAACCAAAGTACACTGAAAAAAGTCCTATTATCTTTTCTCAAAGCAGAATGTGAACAAGCATTTTGCCTGATTAAGCATCCCAAGTTCATCCATACGACACCTTAGGTACCTGCAACTTTAAGAAACAAAGATTTACCATAACACACCATACCAACAAAGAGGGAGTTGAAATGTGCCTTAATGATTATATGATTGCGTATTTTGCTAAGATAAGAAGACCTTATTACCTGACGATTGAGAAGCGTATGGAGTTCGAAACCCACGACGTAATCGAGTTGGACGAAGAAGCTTGTCTCGAACAGAACAAAGCTTGGCAACAACATCACTCATGTCTATACGCTCACTTGGTGATTCAGCAGAACAAGCAAGTCCTATTTCCAATACCGAATTCAAGCAATGAAGGCAGCTGTCATTTCTCATGTTGTTTGCATTACGAGCAATGCCTGCAACTCTTCCTTCTCTGACACACTCTTGAAGTAGAGCGGGATCTATAACCTCAACCACTCCATCAGGCAAAGCTGCCTTAACAAAAGTGTGAAGACTTAAACCTTCTTTGAACCTTTCATCGGTTGGCCTTTTTCCTGTAAACATCTCCAGCAAAAGGATGCCAAAGCTATACACATCGCCTTTTGTTGATAATTCGCTTCCCATACCATACTCTATAATTAATTCATCACAAATTACACAAAAAATTTGTAGAGGAAAACCCTCCGCATATACAAAAGTAAATAAATAATGATTATAAGAATGGAAGTAAAAAATAAAATGTAATTACCTGGTGGAGCATAACCAATAGTTCCTCTTAATCCAAGGGAGCTTGACTGATTAGCATAATGGTTTAGCCTATCTGTAAAAAGGATTTTTGCTAAGCCGAAGTCACTTATATGGGCAACCATTTCGTCATCGAGTAGAATATTGCTTGGCTTGAGGTCACAATGAATTATGGATGTCTCACAATGATGGTGCAGATATTCAAGTGCATGAGCAACATCTATGGTCACATCAACTCTTTGGAATAAGTTGATGTTTCTCATCGTCTCCGGTTCATTCACACTGATAGATGGATGCAGCCAATTGTCCAAGCTTCCATTTTCCATGAACTCATAAACCAAGGCTTTAAAATCATTGCCTTGATAATCGACACCCGAAATGGCTGTTAATACCTTGACAAGATTCCGATGTCGAATATTCTTCAAGGCCTCACATTCAACCAAGAAACTTTTTGATGCTCCACGACTCAGAAGATTAAGCACCTTTACAGCAATAGTTGCTCCACTCTCTTCAAGAATTCCTTTGTATACAGAACCAAAACTTCCCGAGCCAACCAAATTTTGCACGGCAAATCCATCAGTAGCCCTTAGGATGCTTTGGTATGATAATTGTAAAAGCGAATTTTCTGCACAAGTTGCTGTTGGCTTTTGCTCTTTCTTCTTTCTAAACCACAAGATGAGTAGACATGTGAAAACGGAAGCCACTCCAAAAATCACAACAACAGTTGCAATTTTCACTTTACGGGAAGTGCTTGATGATGTTTTCGTGTTACATCTTGATAAGTGTAACCCCGGGATACCTCCACATAGCTTACTGTTTCCCTCAACAAATGTAATACTTGCATTCTTAAAGACTCCTTCACTTGGTATCACTCCCTCAAAATCATTGAAAGAGAGATTCAAATACTTTAATGCTCTGAAGCTCACAAGAAATTCTGGAATGCCACCTGAAAGGTTGTTATCCGATATGTCCAATGCCTCGAGACCTTTCAATGAAGTCAGAGATGAAGGAATGGGCCCTTCAAACAAATTGTCATTCAAGAACAACTTCTCCAGACTTACACAGCTACCAAGGTTGTTTGGAATCAAGCCAGATAACCTATTTTGAGAAACATGGAATTCACCTAGATTTTTCATATGTTCTACTGCAACAGGCAGTTCACCAGTTAAATCATTTGATGATAAGTCTAACATAATAGACAAGGACGGGATTCCGAGTACTTGAGGGGGTATTGGTCCACTAAGATTGTTATTAGAAAGACTCATCAAAAGCAAATTTTGGCAGTTACCTAGACCTGAAGGAATTTTGCCCTGAAGATTGTTAAAATCTAAAGAAAGTTTGATTAACTCGGTTAAATTTGCAATAGAATGAGGAATAGTTCCAGAGAGAAAATTAGCATCAGCTAAAAATATGTTCAGCTTCTGAAGCCTCCCAATTTCAAAGGGAATGGAACCTGATAGTTGATTTTCTGATGCCTCTAGCACCTCCAAATTGACAAGACTTCCAATCCCAACCGGGATCGTTCCCCATATTTTGTTAAAATCAAATGCTAAACCCTCAATGGTGCTGGAAAAATTGCTAATGCATTTGGGAAGTTCCCCTCCAAAATTATTCTTGGCTATGTGTAGAAATGTTAGTTTGGTTTTATTGAGTAAAGTGCAGAGAAAGTTCAAGTCACCTTCTCTCGCATGTCCCAAATTGTTTATGCCTAGTTCAAGGTTAAACAATTTATCCAACTTTTCTAACGAAGGTACATTTCCACTGAAACTGTTATTATGGAATTGAAGTACATTCAAATTCGAGGCATTGGATATTGAAATCGGGATTTGTCCAGAGATTTGGTTTCTTGCTACCGAAAAGAAGTCAAGATATGGCATAGTGATTGCCAAGTTAGAAGGAAGAGTACCTTGAACCTTGTTTCCACCAATATCAAAACGTCTAATATTGGAGAGGTTGAACATTGTGACAGGAACAACACCAGAAATTGCATTTTCTGCTGCCAAGAAAATTGAAAGCTTTGTGAGTTGTCCAAGAGCTTCAGGTATAATCCCACTTAATGCATTCAATGTCAAATCAAGTTTCTCCAGGGATGACAAGTTCCCCAAGGAAGGTGGGATACTCCCTCTCAAACTGTTGTTTCTAAAATACAAGACTTTAAGGTTTGACAAGAGGCCCAAGAAAGCAGGTATTTCTCCTGTTAGCTGGTTGCTCCTCATAATAACTACTTCAAGCTTGGAACAAGCAGATAAACTGGAAGGAATTTCACCACTGATGGAGTTGTTGAGGAGGTCTAACGTTTCCAATCTTCTTAGGAGACCGATTTCTCGTGGAATCTGGTTGTACAAGTTGTTGTTTGAAAGATTCAACTCCCTGAGAAAGCTCAAATTTCCAATGGATGGTGAAATAGATCCTGAGAGTTTGAGGAACTGCAGTTCCAACTTGGTGACTCTCTGATGCTTGCGACCGCACGTAACACCACGCCAGTGACAGAAGTGAACAGAACTATTCCAGGACTCCATAATCTTGAGCTGATCACCACTTATCTTGGCTTTGAACTGGAGTAAGGCTTGTTGATCAGTGTCATTTCCTCTAACCACAGGGCTTGCTGTTGCAAAACCAAGAAAGTTGAAGCATGAGAGAAGAACCATAACTTGAACAACGTAAACAAGTAAGAAAGAGCCGGATGCTTCAAAATGCTCCATTGAATTGAAACAATTTCTTAATTGACGAGAAAGGTTTGTATTTGAGAGTGTTGGGTTCATCAACAAGTGGAGTGCAATATAAATAAGTATGGAACTATGATGTTATCCTATTCTATGTCCCGTCAATAGGTTCGAGTTTTCCGACTTTGAAAGTGATGCAGCAACGTTTTCCAGGGGCCTGCTTTAGTTAGATGCGTCAACTTTGGGGTTGTTTTTTATGATCTTTGTCTTTTACCCTAACTGATGTCATACTTGCCAACGTAATGGAAATGTTGTAAGAAGGAAGTCATATTGCCCCAACTGCTAAGGATTCCTTGGCGTGGTTTTTGGAACAATCCAATGAAGAAACTCGTATTGCCCCAATGGCTAAGGATCAGGGGTGGTTCAAAAATTTATGGGACCCTGTGCAATTTATTAAAATAGGGCATTTAATTTATAGTTTAATTTTATTTTTTTTTAAAAATTATCTTAACACAAAAAATTGTTTAATTACTCTTTTGAACAGCAAAAATTCGCATATAAACAACTAAAAATCTAATATTTTCACTTAAAAATGCCGCTCTTTTTGCATGTTTTGAGCAAAATCATTTACAACATATCCAATATCAACTACTTCCAAAATAGGATGGAAATCATCTGCCCCCAAAGTATGCTCCCATTTGTGCCCCCACTTTAAAATAGTGGGTTTAGGGTTTAGGTTTTGAGGTTTAAAGTTGGGGCTTAGGGTTAGGGTGTAGGGAATTAGGGGTAGGGTGTATTTTTTTAGGGTTTGGGGTTTGGGTTTAGGATATGAAAATTAAGGTTATGGGGCAAGATTTAATTTTTAAGCAGGGGGCATAGAAGGAGGCATGGTTAGGGGGCAGGAGATTTTCACTCTCCAAAATATCACTCTCAAGTCTCAATTGCCATCAAAGCAAGTCCATTTAACCTTTCTTGCGACATAGTTGTCCGTAAGTATGACTTCAACAATTTCAATTTTAAAAATTTTCGTTATGTAGAAGCAACAATATCAAGGGAAGCGGGGAAGGCACTTAAATTAGGTAAGAGGCTCGGGATGCAGATTGTGGGAGATGAGGAGGTGGTGGTTAAGGAAATGGCACTTCTGGATGCTAATTAGCGGGAGTAAGGTTGGGTGAGAGTTGTCTCTGTGCCCGGTGGTGTTAAATATCTGGTAGCTACAGAGGCAAGGTGTTGAGTTGTTTGTAAAGTTTGATGGTCACTTTGAGAATGCTTTTTAAATTAGATGAGAATTTATTAGTTATTTAGCCTTGGTAAGGTGTGCTTTTTTAATTTTGTTGATAAATGTTCTAAGGTCATCACTATAGAATTTTAGTTGGCAGCTTCAATGGTTTTAAGTTAATAGGTTTCATTGGAAATTTTAGGGTCTGAGTTGTGGTTAGTTTGGATTGAGAAAGTGTTATGAAGAAGTTACTACATTGAAGGATTGAATTATTAATCCTAAGCTTGTGGATTAATTCATATTTAATCTTGTCAAGCACATGGTTTGCAAAAGGAATTGAAACTTTCTGGAGATACGATCAAGTTAAGAGGTGAGTTCTCGTTCAAGCTAGTTCAAGGATGTGTCATGAAGTTGGTAAAGGAGAGGCTTAAGTTGTTGGTATTTGGTTTTGGCTTCTGTGTTGTTGCATAGTCAAGTTGATTAAAAGGCGATATGTTCTTCAGTGGATTGGTCATTACATGTTTCTAAGTGTTATGGTGGTTATTGAAGGAGTGTTCATATTTTTCTTGGTTTACTATCTTCTCACTTGTTGGGGGTTTGGTGTTTTGTTGCTTTCTTTGGAGGATGCTTTATTGCTAGTGACTGCATGGTCTCATACTCTCTGTGAGCTTTTATTGCGCGACTCTTGCGGGTTTGCTGGATTGAGCTTCGATTTTGGGAGTCTTGTCCCTATTCTTCTTATCGAGCGCGAGGGTTTTTTTCGCGTTGGTGCCATCATAGAGGTGCTTATGGTTAATTCTCGTCAGCAGTGTGGAGATTTATGCTGGTAAATGATGGGGTGTGCTGTGAAAAGAGGGGAATCATGAAAGCAATATTTACGGGGCCTGTGGAGGGTCTTGGAGAAAGCAATTAAACGTTTTTAAAATCTTAATAATTTCATTGCTCTCATTTTTTTCTTGGGTAAAAATTCTCTAAATAATTCCTGCTCAATAAATGATGTATTTCCTTCAACATCAGATAACTCACCCTTCTTGAGAGCATTTTCAAAATTATTAATGAAAGTGATTTATCATAATGAAACAAGAAGCCATAAATATTCTCATATAAATGATGTTGTTTAAATTTCTTATCCAAAGAAATAATGACTTAATCGATAATATACAAGAAACATTTAATTATAAACTTAGGAGATATTAGTGTTCGTATTTCGCAATTAATTTGAAGGACGGTGTAAGTTTTTCGTAAGTTGTTAATTATCAATATAAAAATTTATAACTATTTTTATTCAAAAAAAATTATAACTATCTAATTTATATATGATCCTTATTTTTTGGGCCCCTCCTTTTCTGGGGTCATGTGCGATCGCTCTATTTGCACATGTCCAGAACCCCACTGCTAAGGATTCCGGTAAGTGTAGAACCAAGTTTTGTAAAGGGACAATTGTTTTGCAAGCAATGATGAGTTTTATATTTCAAACCGATTTCGAATATAGGATTTTTCAAAATGGTTATAAAATCACTTGCATTCCCAAAGACTCCTTCGATTGGCATCACTCCATCAAAATCAAATACTTTAATGCCCTGAAGCTCACAAGTAAATTCTGGAATCTCGCCTGAAAGATTATTATCCGATACGTCCAATGAATCAAGAACAACTTCGGTAGAGGGGGTATAGGTCCATTAAGATTGTTATGAAAAGACGCATCAAATAATGTTTGATTGATAACTTAAATATTTTTCTAAAATGATAAGAGGGAGACTCGAAAGTAAAGTCTAGATTCTTTGGAGGATGCTCTCAGCCGGGGCACTGTGCTGTGCCACCACTTTCTACATATGATATAGAGACTTCAAATAAACACACTTTTGCCACCCCTTTCTACATTTCACCTGTAAAAGAAAATGGTTATATATATATGTACACACACTTTTGCCACCACTTTCTACATTTCACATTCATTCCAAGTAAACGCTGATACTTTCAACTGTGGAGCCACCATTCACTATTCTAGTTTTGATTCTTGGGGTCATTTCTCTGAAGTTTCATAAATCAAAGAATGTTAAGCTATAACCACAGAAAATAAAAGCCAATTGTTTATAATACATGACAGGTGGAATTCTATTCCTAAGCTGCTCAATAAACTCTAGAGCATGTGGATAAAGCTCTTAGTTGACGCCCTCACCTTTTGTTAGGTTGAGGGTTCAAGATCCAATATGAGCAAAATTCCCCTTCCCCCTCCCTTAGGTAGAAATTATTAAAAGAATATGCTGCAAACAAAAATAACTAATTATCATAATCGAATTATACTAGCTGATTAGGTTTTAAGATAAGAAAATACTTTGATACACAAGCTTGTGTAAATTTTAGTTTACATAAACCTTTTAATTCTAGGGTTTAGGGGTTTAATGCGTAGGGTGTAGAATTTAAGGTTTATGGTTATAATTTATAGTTTAGGGTTTATAGTTAAAAGGGTTTAGGGTATCAAAATATTTATACAACTTATGTAAAAAAATTATATTTTGATACACAAGTTGTGTAAAAAAAATTATACAACCTCCATATATGCGTTATAAAATCTATAATGAATATTTTTATAAAGGGTAATGTTCACAAACAGTCCCTTTCGTTTGGTGTTTGTTCTAGTTTGGTCACCAGATTTTAAAACAGCTTATTGTGGTCTCTTACGTTTATAATCTGTTTTATTTTAGTCACTCTTCCGTCATTCTCCGTTAGAGGAGTAACGGCCGGCTGACATGGCAATTTTAAGGGTTCCACAACACCCACCCCATCAACCACTTTCTTCTATATAGACCAAACCCACAACACTCACAAAACCACTGCTTAGGTTCCCCCATCTCCAATCTCTCCAAACAATGCTCAAGCAGCAGACCTTGGTTTTCCCATTTTCAGTTTTCGCAGCTCTCTTCCTTCTCGCTTCCACCACCTTCCACAGTGTCGAAGCTCACTCGCATCGACATGCTTCGACCGTGGGTCGGTTGGTTCTTAAACATCAGAGGAAGCTCTTAACTCAGACCGAACATGGAGAAATCTCAGCTGCTTCTGTCACCGATGGAGCAAAACCCCCATACCACCTTCACTTCATTACCTTGGAGCCAAACTCCGTATTTCTTCCGGTTCTGCTACATGCAGACATGGTTTTGTTTGTCCACACAGGTACACTGCAACTTAATGCTTACGGTATATTCCTATATTTTAATGAATGTGGTTGTGGTTTTTACCAGAGCATTAGGCCGACACAAATGGGCTTGTCTCTGAATATTGGTATGTTAAGTATGATAGAATTTACAAAACTATTTCACAGTTATCTTGGATTGACTTCATTCATATTCTGTTTTAACCTCTATTTTACCCTTATAATAGATATGGCTTTAGCTGCATTCATTGAGCCACTCCCTGTCATAGAGTTTGTTGCTCAGCTACTAGGCAAGGATGTACCGTCAAGGCCATTATCTGATTCTGATCGTGTGAAGGTCTCTTTTTTTCTTTTTACTGCTGCTGCAGGCTGCAGCCTGGTTTTATTCTTGGCGTTTTGATTTTATCATACTAACTTTGAAATATCTGGCAGATTAAAAAGGCACTCAGAGGAGTGAAAGTAGAGGTAACCCATAGGCGGAATGTACGGAGAAAATATCGTGTTTCAGGATTGACTTCTCAGCCTACTAGAGAGTTAGTGTATGTTCTAGCTCTTTCTTTTCTGATTTATGCTTGAATTTCTCTATTGAATATTTTGGTTGATAAAAAATCATGGATTAGTGGATGTTAAATATTTAATGGAGCTTAAATGAGAGTGAAACAAAGTTCTGCTGACCCTTTTCTTTTCTTTTGAGGATGTATGAAATACGAATCATGATTAGTTATATTCCGTACTTACCTATTGTGCCTTTTTCAGGTTTCCAGTTGATGATAACTCAACCATGAAGTCTGTTGTTGAATACTTCGAAGAGATGTATGGCTTTACAATTCAGCATACGCATCTACCTTGCCTTCAAGTAGGAAACCAAAGAAAGGCAAATTATTTACCAATGGAGGTCAGATGTCTTTGAAAATTTTATCATTTTTAGTTATCAACTTTTCCTCCCCTTTGTTCAAGCTCTCATGAGAAATCCTTGTTCTTTGCTTTACCAGGCTTGCAAAATTGTTGAGGGACAGCGATACACCATGACTCCGGATGCATACCCCCATTTGTGTCGGCGATGTATTTGTGGTACCGAGGTTCCATCCAATGGCTCAGATGTCATTCAACAATGATTCATTTGTTTTCATGGGGTTCAGCACATCAACAAAGAAAAACCATCCTCAGTTTCTAGCAGGGAAGAGGTCTGTGCTAGGTAGTCTGGATAAAAAGGTATTGGCTTTGTCATTTAATGTGCGCAACGCAACAATTGATCACCTTCTAAAACCACTGACATGCATACACGTGTATTATACACGTGGAATTTTTTAATTTTAAAATTGCCATGTCAGCCGACCGTTACTCCTCTAACGGAGAATGACGGAAGAGTGACTAAAATAAAACAGATTATAAACGTAATGGACCACAATAAGCTGTTTTGAAATCTGGTGACCAAACTAGAACAAACACCAAACGAAAGGGACTGTTTGTGAACATTACCCTTTTATAAATTATCGCAACCATTTTTAAGCCCGACGTTATTTGGAAAAACCTAAAAAAACACAACAGAATCACCACTAATTTTTTTAAAAAAGTGTGAGTGAGTCACTTTAAAACGAAATTATTTTAATAAAATGTTTTATTTATTAAAATAATATTTTTGGTCTGTAAAGCCAGAAAACGAGATTATATACGAAAAGCCTTGGAACTGTGATGTTATTCTTGACAACTGACATCTAGATTAGGATTGCATTAACGCAGCAGAATTTCTTTAAGCAATAATTGATGCGATTTTCCACCACTTTCAACATTTCTTATTTATCAATTATGTATTCAGAAAACGTTAATTTCAATCTTCGAAAAACTAAAATATATTAAAAATTAAAGTGAAAGTTCACTTTGGAGGCTACTAATTTGATAATGCACAAAGTCTGATATAGGGAGACTTTCAATAAACCCACTTTTGCCTCCACTTTCTACATTTCACATCATTTCCGACGTTCGCATGCCGGATTCATTTATATACTATTTAGAATCTCCGAGCAAAGGGCAGAAATTGCAGGAGAAAACTTTCTCTACCATGTGAGTAATCTACCCACTTGAATTTATTTAATGGTTTATAGAAAGCATACATGTTAATTAATGTGTTAGTTAATGTTTATTTTTTGTCAATTCAAACATTTTTAATAACGTTTTCAATTATTTTTTATTTCTATGATATAAATTTTAGGAAATACTCATAATCTTACTTTTTACGTTTATTTATTTTTAAATAATTAAAAAATATTTTGTTTTCATAGATGATTATATAATTTTATTTTTAAATTTAGACAAAATTATTGTCTAGAAAAAAAATTAAATACTCTTACATTTATATACAAAAGGTAGGGGTGAGCGTTCGATCGAGTCGAGTAAAAAAATTTCGAGTTATTCGATTTGATGTGTCATATTTTATAACTCAAACTTTATTTTCAATTTTTACGATTCGAGTCAAGTTTTCGAGTTCTTATACAAATTTAATTGTAATTATTTATCATGTTACAGTAAAATTTGAATCTAATTTAAACAACTTTCTCTAATCATACAAGATATGCATATATATTTCATCGTATTTTTCATATGCTTTACATATTTCTTCATATTTCTCTAATAATATAAGATATGCATATATAATTGATTCTAATTTGAGGAAGTTGACTCGAACTTAAAAAATCAATCAATTAATTATTAAAAATTTGGAGTTATTCGAATTCCATTTTACAACTCAAACTTTAATTGAAAAATTTTCAAGTCGAATCGAGTTTTGCTCACTTCTAACAAAAGAAATTCGTCTACCCTCACTTTCTATCCTATTCATTGTCCCGTTCACGGATTATTGCCACATAAATTTAATTAATTAGATTTTCTTTTTAACATTATGCCTTATTTACATTTAATAAAATCTATTTTTTTATTTTTGTTGTACAATAATTATGAAATCTATTAAATTAAAATGTTCCCTACATTATATGTTACTTAAAGATTAGTTCTCGTTCTCTAATTTGATAATTTTAAGTTATATTGTCTTGGTATTATGAGCCAATTAGAACTTCCAAATTAAAAAAGTACATGAATTGAACCCAACCAGCGATCTCATTCTCCAATTTGATAAATTTAAGTTATATGGTTTAGTTATAATGTCTTGGTATTATGAGTGAATTGAAATTTTAAAAATTAAACGAGTGGTGTTATTGGAAAGAGAGATTATATTATACTTATCTTAAGGGACCTGAATTCGAGCAGCTTTGTCCGCAAAATACATGAATCGAAACTATCGAAATTAGAATACATGAACTATTATTTTTTTTCTAAAAGAACAAAAACCAACTATTTCATCTTAATTTCGAAATATTATATTTTTTTAATGGCTATTATTTGAAGCAAAATATTTTTATAGGGTAAAAATATGACGAGTAAAAATATTTTTTTAATTAGTTTAATTTCTCTTTTTATTATATTAAAAAAATAAAATATTTCATTAAAAAATAAAAATATTAATTATATTACATTTATAATTATAAAAATTCTTTATGGTAAAAATAAAATATTTCACCACTTTCTACATTTCACATGTAAAAGTAAAGGCCGATACTTTCAGCAGGGTCCCAATTGTGGTTTGTGGAGCCACCATTCACTATTGTAGTTTTGAATTTTCTTTCTGGTTCTAGGGGTCATTTCTCTGAAGTTTCATAAATCAAAGAAGGCTCAAATGAATTTTGAACTTTATGTTCTAAATTATTTTTTTAAAATAATAAGTGCATTGTTGTAATTTTAGGTGCCCGACCATCTATGACCGTTTTAAAAAAATTAGTGTCCAATCAGAACTAGACACGTGGCGGGAATATAAATTTAAGAAAACTACCCCAGTGACCACTCAACTATTGGTCGCGACATGTTTTGACCACCCAACTAAAAAAATTCAAAATTTGACCACCCAATTATTTAAATAGACATATTTTGATCACTGACAGTTAAAATCTAACGAAAAGATGACATGACAGTTAAAGTAAAATTTATATAATTATGCTTTTAGTCCTTGTTAATTACCTATTATATCAATTTGGTCATATTTTTATTTTAATTAAATAAAATTAATCAACTAATCAGATGACAAATATGGCCATGGTAAGGTTTGGCCACATGACCCCTAAGGGGAAACATCCAAGGCTTAACCACTACACCAACTACTAAGATGTGATGTAAACTGCACTATTCTATATATATATCTTATAATGAAGTAAGTTCTAGGGAAAAAGAGGAAAAAATGTTTGAGAGGAGACTCTAACATGGGTCATATGAGATATATATAAAAACATGCATATCAAATATTTGATTTAAATGAAAAGAAATTTGATTTTAAAAATATTCAAATATTTTAAAAAGTATTCGAATATTTGATTTAAAAATATTAAATCGGATTTTTAAAATATTCGAATACTTTTTTTAAATCAAATTTATTTTCTTTTAAATCAAATATTTTTTAAATTGAATATTTAATAAATATTCGATTTAATTTAAATATGAAAAGGAAAAAAATTCGAATATTTTAAATCGAATATCTAATAATTTTAGGTTTTAATTAAATCGAATATATTTGATTTAGTGATATGTTTGTTTTTATAAATCTCATGTGACCCATGTTCGAGTCTCCTCTCAAACAATTTTTCTTCTTTTTTCCCTAAAACTTACTTCATTATAAGATATATATAGAGTACAGTTTATATCACATCTTAGTAGTTGGTGTAGTGGTTAAGCCTTGGATTTTTCCCCTTAGAGGTCATGTGTTTAAACCCTACCATGGCCATATTCTTTTCTCTTGAATTTTCATTCAACCAAGTGGTGACACGTGTCACCACCTGATTGGTGGAATATATATATAATATTAAATAAATTAAATTAAAAATTAAAGTAAATTCATCCAATCGGGTGATGACACATGTCGTTATCTGATTAGTTGATTAATTTTATTTAATTAAATTAAAATTATGACCAAATTGATATAATAGATAATTAACATGGACTAAAAGTGTAATTATACAAATTTTACTTTAACTGCCACGCTACTTTTTCATTAGATTTCAACGGCTGGTGGTCAAAGTAGATCTATTTAAATAGTTGGGTGGTCAATTTTCAATATTTTTTAGTTGGATGGTCAAAACAGGCCGCGACCAATAGTTGGGTGGTCACTGGAATAATTTTCCCTATAAATTTTAGGTGCTTATGTTCTTCCTAGCAGTTTTTTTTTATGTTTCTTGGATATTAATAAAACACACAATTTATCAAAAAAAAAAAAATTTGGAATCTTTGAAACTGATGGTTTTTCATTTCACAAAACAAGTATAAGAAAATTCTTGGCTCTTAAGATTACCAAGGACACTAAACCTAAACAAAACTAATATCCCGTATTGCATCAACCCACCAAGTAAAATTTTGGTTTTCCAGGGGCCTGCTTTAGTTAGATGCGTCAACTTGGGGTTGGTTTTTATGGTCTTTGTCTTTTACCCTCGCTACAAGAAAATGCATTTTTAGTGACATTGAAAATGGTCACTAAAAGTATTAAATTTAGTCACTGAAATTTTTAGTGACTATTTTTCTGAGTCGTCACCAGTCGTCACTAATAACTCCGTCACTATTTTATTAGTGACAACTTTTATGCATTTCGTCACAATTAGTTATATTTTTTATGACTATATTTTTTGACACAAAAGATTAATAATAGTGACTAAAATTTAGACACTAATTTTATTCTTATTAGTGACAATTTTTTTATCACAAATACATATTGAAATAGTGTCTAAAATATGTTGTCACTGTTAGTAATAAAAATTAATTATATTTTTAGTTGTAATCATCCTATTTATGTCCCTGAAATTGAATGGGTCTTTTGCTTTATAGTCAAGCATCACTTTTATCATTTCATTTGGACATTGAACTTTTAATTATAAATAATGTGGCACCCTTATATTTCAATTTTTAATAAACAAATACAATGCATGGCTTCATGGAGGACCGAACCTAGAACCTTTAGGGGGAGCGTGCAATGTCTATCCACTAGGCTAAGTAAGAAATTTAATATTATTTTGAAAGAAAAATATTATTTAGGTTAAATTGTAATTGAAATTAATTTTATTTATTTTAAAAGTATGTATTAATTATAAACTAATTAATATAATAATTTAATTATTTTTTTATAGTTTATTATACGAAATACGTTTGTTGAAGAAAATATATAAAAATAATTGAGTTGGTTTTAAAATGTAAACATATGAATATTAATATTTACACCTAAAATATTAAATATTAGATATTAAATATTATATTTTAATTAATTACATAAATTAATTTAATTCAAATTATTGATTCAATTATCCTTTTTGTGGTAATTATTTAGTATACTAACAATGCAAATTTTAACTCCACAAGCAAAGTTAAAACAAATATCAAGTGTAAAAATTTTCACAAGGTAAAATTTTCTATCACATATTATGCCAAGATTCTATATTAGTCTTTTTACTTTAATTTGGTCACTTTAAGTTTCTGTACTTTTTAAATTTTGAAATTCCGATCTTGACATGAATGGTAGTCTTCAAATATGTTAAGTAAAATTTTGTTTTTAGCCCATTTGTTATACATAAGTTGCATATTTGATTTTTGTTTTTTTATTTCATCAGTTTTAGTCATTGTATTTTATTCGTGTTCGTATTGTCGTTGTCCCATTGGGATTAGGATTAAAATTTTAAAATTTGAAAAATATAGGGACTAAAATTGATCAAAATAGAATGATTAAAACAACAATTTACACATAGTATATAGGCTAATAGAATTATTTTACCTTTTGACAATTAATTTATGGTAACTTTAATTTTTTATAATTTTTATTATTACTATTATTATAAAAATAAATTTATTATTGTGACAACATCTAATTTGTCATTAATTTTATTTTTCATTGGTGACAAAATTTATCGCAACAAAAATTAAAATTTTAAGTGACAAACACTTTTATTGTCACAATAAATATCAAATAATAGTGACCACTTTATATATCATCACTATCATGGGTCAAAGTTTTAGTGACAATAAAATTTGTGTCACAATTATAGACTTATAGTGACAATTTAATTGTGAAAAATATAAATCGTCACAATTACTACTATAATAGTGACCAAATTAAAATACATCACAATTATTAATACTAATAGTGTCGCACAAAAAATTTGTCACAAAAGTTTAATATTTGTGACAAAATTACTTCTAGTCACTAGCAATTTGTCACTAAAAGTCTATATTGTTGTAGTGCCTAACTGAAGTCATACTTGCCAACGTAATGGAAACGTTGTAAGAAGGAAGTCATATTGCCCCAACTACTAAGGATACAGTGCTTGAGGTCACAATGAACTATCGACGTTTCACAACGATGGTGATGATATTCGAGTGCTTGAGCAACATCTACGGCGACATCAACTCTTCGGAAGAATTCAAGTTTCTCATAGCCTCTGATTCATTCATGTTGATAGATGGATGCAGCTGTTATGAACTGTAACGAGAGAAAAACTCAGTTTCTGTTATTGTCAAAATCAATGAATCATGAATGAAGATACAAGGAATTTATATAAGCTACTTTACAAGCTGCCTATGAACCTTAACAAACAAACTAACTTTCTAGAAAACATGTAACTGTAACATCCCCCTCTAGATGGACGCTGATGAATGTTAAGCAAGCCCATCTTGATTATGAATGAATCAAAAGCTAGCGTATGGAGAGGTTTGGTGAAGATGTCAACGAGTTGGTTGTGAGTTCGAATATGATACAATTTGAGAAAGCCATCCTTGATTTTGTCACGAATAAAATAACAATTGACCTCTATATGCTTAGTCTGTTCATGGAAGACTTGATTTGTAACAAGGTGTGTAGCCGATTGATTGTCACAAAACAAAGAAATAGATGGAACTAGAACGTGGAAGGAACTGAAGAGAGATGAAAGCCAAACTAATTCAATTGTTGCAAAAGCCATTGCCCCATATTCAGCCTCTATATGCGTGTTTTTATATATCTCATGTGATCCATGTTCGAGTCTCCTCTCAAACATTTTTCATCTTTTTTCTCTAGCAATGATTTCATTATAAGATATATATAGAATGGTGCAATTTATATCACTTAAGAGTAGTTGGCCTAGTGGTTAAGTTATTGTCTTTTTAACCAAGAGGTCATGGGTTCAAACCACACCATGCACATATTCGTTTCTCTTGAATTTTCCTTTAACTAGGTGGTGGCACGTATCGTTATCTGATTACTTGAATAATTTTATTTAATTAAATTATAATTAAGACCAAATTGATATAATAGGTAATTGACATGGACTGAAAGGGTAATTATATAAATTTTACTTTAACTGCCACATCATCTTTCCGTTAGATTTTAACGGTCGGTGGTCAAAATCGGTCTATTTAAATAGTTGGTTGTCAAATTTTGAATTTTTTTAGTTGGGTGGTCAAAAAAGATCGCGACCAATAGTTGGGCGGTCACTGAGGTAGTTTCCCCTAATACTAGATGTTTCTACTAGTCCTAGCTCTATTCATCCTGTAATTACTAGACCTTCAACAAGTCTCAAATCTACTCCTATGACCCCTCAAAGAACCCAAATTCCACAACTTGAGAGTAAAATGCTGAGTGTCTATAAAAGGAGGCAGAAACTCATTCTAGAGGCCATCTTACAGTCTTACATTTTCCGAGAATTGCAACTAAGTCCAATTGCCTCTGCAACTAATATGGATTCTAATGAGTTACCTATTGCTAAGAGGAAGGGTGTTAGACAATATACAAAACATCCTATTCAAAGATTTGTTTCATATGGGAATTTAATATCTTCTTTCAAAGCTTTTACAGTCAACTTAAATGAGATACAAATTCCAATGACCATAGAAGATGATCTCAAGGATCCTAGATGGAAGAAAGTAGTAGAAGAAGAGATTGAAGCTTTGAAGAAAAATCAAATTTGGACCATGACTGATTTGCCACAAGGAAAGTGTAAAACTAATGAATTGATTTTGATATAACAAAGGCTTTAAGGACTAAATTGAAAAAGAGAAAATAAAATTTTAAGTCCTCAAAACTTCCCAAAGTCTCTAAGCAAATTGTCCTAGTCAAAACCTAAGTTTATTCAAATTTTTCTAAGTGTTTTCCAAGTCAAAACAGTGATTTTCGAGTCACCGTTTCGGAACGACCCTTAGGCGTTTCGGAACGTTTTAAAATAGTTAACATGTGTTTCGAAACAAGCCTTCCCGTTTCGATACGGGTGTATCGAAACATGTCTTCATGTTTCGAAACGGATGAAGAACAACATAACAGGTTGAACCGTTTTGATACGACAATATCGAAACGACCTTAAACGTTTCGAAACGTTTTTCAAACTTGGATTCAAAATATGACCGTTGCAATTTTATAACTAATTTTTAGAGAGACGGTTAGAGTGTATCTAAACCTTTTAAGCCGTTTCGATACGAGTTTTGGCGGTGGCAAAATGTTTCGAAACGGGCTCTAGCACGTTTCGAAATAGGCTCTTAGCGTATCGAAACGATCTGGTCCGTTTTGGTACGGTCTCTTAATTACACCCCCAACGACTATCTATATTTTGGTCTGTTTCGAAACAGGGTCGAGTGTTTCGGAACGAGTAGTTGTAGAACTGCATTTATAGTGGGAAGATTGCATCCCAACGGCTATAATTATGATGGCAACAACCCCAACGGCTATAATTTAATGAAAAGGTATAAAAGGGAGTCCTAAAAGCACCAGAAACAACTATTGATCCTAAGAGAAACATCCAAATATCAAATTCAAGCTCTTGTGCAAAATGTCCATATTCCTTGTAAAACCCCAATTGTGGTTCTTTGTATTTTCCATTTTCTTTGATTCAATTGGGTTGAGTGTTTGTAATTGGGCAACATTTGTATTGAGAGATACTAGTTATTTTCCTTAATATTTTTTGTAACCAAGTGAGAGGGTTTGGTCAATTTTTGGGTAAAAAATTTGGTCATTGTGTAAAGTTTTCCTCCTAAGCCTAAAAAAGGGGAAGATCAACTAGTGGAGTTGTTGGAAAATCCTTAGTGGGAGCTAAGGTAGTGGATGTATAGTTCAATTGGAACTTGAACCACTCTAAATGCCTTGTCTTGATTTTTTTATTTTTCCACTTCACCACCAAACTTTCTAAAAATTCAATTCACCCCCTCTTGGCTTAAATCGATTCAACGATCCACTCAACAATTGGTATCATAGCCTACCTCTTTTGAAGGATTAACAACCACAAGAGGAGTTCCTAGGAGAGTGTGATCAATTTCAAAGACAAGCCATGACATCTACTTCAACCTTCAACCTTTACGAGTCACAATCCACCACTAAACCACATTTCTTCAATGAGGACAACTACCCATATTGGAAGAATCATATGCGTCTCTTCATCAAGTCCACAAATTATATGGTTTTGGATGTAGTGGAAGAAGGTCCTTACATTCCGGTTAAAAGAAATGATGAAGGAAGACTAGTTCCGAAGGTGAAGTCGGAGATGATCGAGGAAGATAGACGAAGGATACAAGTCAACGACAAAGCTCTACATATTATATTTTGTGCACTTGGTCTGGATATCTACTCGAAGGTTTCATCTATCGAAAGTGCGAAAAAAGTGTGGGATACTTTAGAGACGATTTATGAAGGTACTAGCGATGTGAAGGAGACGAAGATAGAGTTGTTAAATTTAAGCTATGAAAATTTCAAGATGGACCCCGATGAGAGCGACTCAAAGATGTCTGATCGGCTTTCGATCATCGTCAATGGTCTTAAAGGATTCAGTGAAGTGATTCCCGAAGATAAGCTAGTAAGGAAGCTTCTACACTCTCTCCCGGAGTCTTGGGATGGTAAAAGGACGACCATCATTGAAGCTAATAATTTGAAAATTTTGAAGCTTGATGAGATCGTTGGGTCTCTTCTTACACATGAGATCATGAAACAAGGAAGAGAAGAAGAAAAGAAGAAGGAAAAGACAAGAATAGAGAAGCATGAGGTGGAAAAGAAGAAGAATGTAGGAGTTGCTCTCAAAGCCTCTATACAATAGGAGAGTTCTTCTAGTGAGGAGGAAGACTTTGAGGAGTTGGCTATGATAGCCAAACGATTCTCACGGTTCATGAAGTCCAACCCAGGGAGAAAATTTCAAAGAAAGATGGACTTCAAGAACAAAGGCAAAGAAGAACAGGGGGATCCAATCATTTGCTTTGAGTGCAAGAAGTCGGGTCACATACGTTCCGATTGCCCTCAACTCAAGAAGAAAGGCTTTGAGAAGAAGAAGAAGCTCAAAGCCAGGCTTGCTACTTGGAGTGATGAGGAGTCATCTGAGGACGAGGAACATGAAGTGGCCAACCTTTGCATCAAGGCTCTTGAGGAGGATTCGATGGTAACCTCTAACTCATCTTGCGTTGATTTTACATTTGATGAATTGCATGATGCATACGATGAGTTACAAGAGGTGTATAATGAGTTAGTAGAAACATATAAGGAGTTAATTTTGAGAAATAAGAAAAATATTTCTGATTTAAAAATTCAAAATGATTCTCTTTCAAAAAGTAACTCGGAATTGGAAAAGAATGTTTTATATTTAATAAATCTTTCAAATGATCTTAAGAAGAAAAATCTTGATATTGAAAAACTTCTTTCCAATTTTCAAGATTATCACAAAAAGGAAGTGGATAATCTTAAAACTTCTATTACTATTGGGAGAAACAATTTTGAAAAAGGAAACTCTTCTAAAACTCAATATGTAAAAAGAAAATCTTTTCATCCTAAACAAAGAAATTTTTCTAAGCAATCTAAAAGTCAAAGAATTAGGAGTGTTTGAGTTCCTAAGGAACTCATTATTTCTAATAACATGAATGCTATTGCTTCTTGGATTCCTAAGGGAACCAAAGTTTTGAGGGCTAACACACATAGACCCAAAATGATTTGGGTACCAAAAACCAAAGCCTAATTTCTTTGTTTGTAGGGGGAGCATTGCTACAAGGCCAAAGCAAAAAGTCAAAATTTGTGGTGCCTTGATAGTGGATGCTCGAGGCACATGACCAGAGACAAGAGTCGATTCATGGAATTAAAGCCAAAAAGTGGAGGAGTAGTAAAATTTGGTGACAACTCCAAAGGCCACATTGAAGGTATTGGCTTCATAGGTAATCACTCTTCCATACTCATTGAAAATGTTTTGTATGTCAATGGTCTAAAACATAACTTGTTGAGCATAAGTCAACTTTGTGTTAAAGGATTTAATGTAATGTTTGATAAAAATGGGTGTAGAATAGTTGACATTAAATCTAATAAAACAATGCTCATTGGTCATCGCATATGCAATACATATATGGTGCATCTAGATGACATTCATACATCCCATGCATGCTTAGTTGCACAAAATGAAAATGTTGCATGGTTATGGCATAGGAAACTAGGACATGCTAGCATTAGTGTTTTGAAAAAAATTAGTTTCCCTTAATCTAGTTAGAGGCCTACCTAAGCTCAAGTTCTCATTAGATCAAATTTGTGATGCATGTGCTAAAGGTAAACAACATAGAGCCTCATTTAAGTCTACCAATGATGTTTCTACAAGTAGGTGTTTGCAATTGATCCATGTGGATCTCTTTGGGCCGATTAGGACTACTAGCTTGGGTGGAAAATCATATGCTTTTGTACTTGTTGATAATTACTCTAGATATACTTGGGTTCTCTTTTTAAGCACCAATGATGAGGCTTTAGAAAACTTCATCACATTTTCAAAAATAACCCAAAATGATCTTGAACTTAAAATTTCTCATATAAGAAGTGATCATGGAACGAAATTTCAAAATATGGGTTTTGATGAGTTTTGTAATGAAATGGGATTAGCCATAATTTTTCGTCTCCTCGAACTCCTCAACAAAATGAGGTAGTTTAGAGGGAAAATAGAAATTTAGAAGAAATGGCTAGGACTATGCTTTGTGAAAATAATTTAACTAAGTATTTTTGGGTGGAAGCCACTAACACCGCTTGCTATATTATAAATCGAGTAATGATTAGGCTTATTTTGAAGAAAACTCCTTATGAGATTTTAAAATCTAAAAAGTCAAACATTAGTTATTTTCAACCTTTTTGATTGCAAGTGTTTTGTTTTAAATAATGGAAAGACAATTTAGGTAAATTTGATGCTAAAAGTGATGAAGCTATTTTCCTAGGTTAATCTTTAAACTCTAAAGCCTATCGTGTGTTTAACAAAAGAACTTTAGTTGTAGAGGAATCTATTCATGCGGTTTTCGATGATAACCTCCTTCCGAGTAAGGATTCTTGTGATGATGATGATGTATGGATCATTGAAGCCAATGATGGTGGAGAATCATCAAAGGTGAATAAGATTCCAACCAAAGAGCAAGAAGCACAAGAACCGCCTCTAGAAGCATTGCAAGACATGTCTCTTGAGGAAAGGAAGTGAGCTACCCAAGGGAGTACAACTATGTCAAGGGTGGTGAGATCTTGGGTGATTCATCCAAGGGGGTAACTACTCGCTCTTCTTTTAAAATGCATAATCATGTTGCATTTATCTCATGCATTGAGCCTAAGAATGTTAAAGAAGCATTAAAAGATGACTTTTGGATTATGGCCACACAAGATGAGTTAAATCAATTTGAGAGAAGTAAAGTGTGGACATTAGTTGATAGGCCTAGAAATAAATCTACTATAGGAACTAAATGGGTCTTTAGAAACAAACTAAATGAGAGTGGTAACATAGTGAGAAACAAGGCTAGGTGTAATCACTAATTTTGTCCGGGGTGTTAAACCCGTTTTCTTTTCCTTTTAGTAATGGGCTTTAATAATAAGAACTAATAAAAAAAGAAAAAAAAAGAAAAAAGTATATATATACTAATATTATATACCTATTATACACCATATATTATTATTATTAGTGTCATTTATTCTATCACCTTTACCCATCCTTACTATGTATTATTTTTATCGCATATTATCATTATTATTATAAATCACTATATTCGTTATCTTATTATGCTTATTATCATTATTATACATGTTACTATCATAAATATTATTATCTACCGTTACTATTATTATTATTATTATTATTATTATTATTATTATTATTATTATTATTATTATTATTATTATTATTATTATTATTATTATTATTATTATTATTATTATTAAATCTGGAAAAACAAAACAGACTATTATAAATAAAAGCCCAACCTTTATAAATAAAGAACCCAAGTTTATTTTAAAGTCCATTATACAATTTCAAAGCCCAAAATAATAAATACAAGTTTGGCCCAAAAAAATCTAGCCCTAATCTGCTGAAAAAAGAAAACCCTAATGGTCTCTTTGTGATGCAGCCGCCACAACACCAGCCGTCAGATCTAGATGGAGATCTGACGGTCCAGATCACACCAGGAGAAGGAAGCCCCCTTTTGCCCTAGCGCCGCAACGCTTCGGCCATTGGATCCAGACCAACATCAACGGACCAGATCGAAGCATAGGAATTCTCCAGAAACTCCACACGCCCACACGCACGTCCATCAGGCTCCCACACGCGCGCGTGTCCATCACGCCCGAGCCCCTTCGAATTTCCCCAGCCGTCCAGATCCATCTCCGACGGTCTGGATTGCTCCACGACGCCGGCCACGTCCCGTGCCTCTCTGGTCCCCCATACGAACCTCACATACAAACAAAACGAGCCAAAATGTCATAAACGCAAGGCAACAAAAAATCAGACGCAAAAACAGAAATCAGAGGCACAATTGCAACAAACATTTTTAGAGGCAATCAACAGACAAATCGTACAAATCAACAATGTATTTCCAACATTTCATGTATTTTGAAAAAAACCGAAAAATGTAATATCGGGGCTATAAAAACCCGAAGCAAGCATTGTAATGGGGGGTTTTTTAAAGAGGATTCAAAAAAAGAATTTCAGAGAGCATTCGCGAGATTGTAATCAAAAAAGCTTTTGCAGAAATCAATACAAGCAGGAAACTTTGAAATTCCAGAGGTATCGTGTTCATTTTTCATTACGAAACGAATTAAAAAATTACACAGAGAAGGGTTTCTCGTTTTACCTTCGCACCCCATCTTTTCGGCGTCTTTCCGTCTCCCCATTGCCGGCGACAAGCCCTCCGGCTTCATCAGTCGTAACGGGTGAGCCAGCGATAGGTGAGTCTCGGTTTAGGATTTTCTTTGGGTTTCGTCTTTTGGGTTTTACAAAAAAGGTTTCGACTTCGGTTTTGGATCTGTAAAAAAGGGGGTTTCTAGTCTCTATTTTGGTTTCGTAAAAAAAAGAAAGGTTTTTAGGATTCCGGCGCCGGCAACGGCGACCGAAACCCATGCGGCGCCGTAGCAAACCGAGAGAAGAGGGGGAGAACTTTGGTCTGGTTAGGGTTTTAAAAATGAAAAAAGGGTTCGAAATGTTTTTTTTGCGGGTTATATAATGTTTTTCGGGTTTTAATTTTGATCTAATAGTATTTAAGGGTCTCCGCACTGTCTTAATTACGCGGGAAGGACTTCCGCTTTTTAAAACCCTCCCCGAAGTCCTCGTCATTTTTCAAACCTTTTCAATTTCGCCACCGTTCTCGTTTCAATTGATTTTCCGGTGGGGTAATTACGCTTTTAGTCCCCGTGGCTTTTCATTTCCTTTTAATTTCGTCCCATTTCGCATTGAGATCAATTTTCTTTAAATGGGTTTATTACAGAAGTGGTCCCTGTCAGTTTGCATTTTATTTATTTCTTTATGTCATATTATATGCTGTCATTCATGCATTTTTTATGTTTGCATCGAATATATGTCATTTTGCATGTTGTTGTGTTCATTTAATGTGTATATAATGTTTTTTAATGTGTGCACATTTTGTCTTTTCATGATGATTCGAGTATATCTTTGCAACATGCATTTATGATGTCATTTCATAAGACTTTTAGCATTTTAATTCGTGTATTAATTAACCTTAACTTTAAAACGGAGATACCTATTAATTCGCGTATTCGGGTCGACTAGCCTAGCTTATTGGATGTCCCGCGAATATTCGGATTAATTCGAATCGTCTAAAGGTAAATTCGATATTAAAACGAACAAGACCATATCATCATCCTTTAATTGCTTGCATCATGCATAAAGGTGACGTACGGGATCCGAACCCTAAACTAACACGACAGTCAGTCTTATATGATGTCGGTTTAGTCTTTGGTCCGGTGTACCATCATCCTTTTTAATTAAATGGTAAATTAATTTGATACCACCAATTTGAAAAAGCTCGTACGATTAAAGTCCGGTTTTCAATCAAGAACCCCTAATTAAAGCCTTTTTAAATTCAGATAACTTCCATCAATTAAAAGCTACAATTATTTTGGTACCGATTTCCGGGCGTGATGGGGGTGCTAACCCTTCCCCACACGTAACCAACTCTCGAACCCTTTCAAAAGAATCTCTGGTTTTGTTTTCTTACGGTGTCTGGCCTACCATAGTGGCCGGTGCGACTCCAACCAACCAAGAAAAAGATTTTTTAAAAGGGAATTTTTCCAAACCGAATCGAATTAGTTTTTAAACTCCCCACCTTTTTTAAATTGAATATTTTTCAAAGTAGCAGGAACTTGATTCGCGAAAAAACCTTGTTACAGTATGGCGACTCTGCTGGGGAGAAATTTTGATTTTCAAAACAAAAAGAGAGTTAGGCCAAGAAAATAATTGTTGCTTTTAATGATGGAAATTTTTGAAATTTAATTTGACTTTAGCGAGATGGTTCTTCCTCGAAAATAGAACTTGAATTATGCGAGCTTTGATAATTAGTGGTCTTGAATTAATTCTTCATTTAATTTCAAAGGAAACACCGACATGTGTTGCATCACGCATTAGGCTCTATACCCGAGCTTCGTCCCTTAAGTGGGAGTGAAACACCCATACCCACGTGAGTCTCCCTCCACGGGTCGGTAATTCACTTCCGGAATCCACGCCTTTGACATGTGAGCAGCCCTCCACGTCATCAGGTCGTGCTTTCCCCCGAACCGAAACCAATTCTCAAGCTTGTAATGGGCCAGAATTGGAATTCTTGTTACCTTAGTAGGTGATAAGATAGGTTCCGGTACCCTTGTTAGAACTGAACCACATGAGTGAGAATTTAAGAAGCCCATACCGATTAGAGCCATGCGGATAACCGTAGAATTAGAATTCATACTATTAGGTCTTGCATCGTCAATTTGCTTTTATGTGTTTCCTTTTGCTTGTTTTATTCAGTATTCATTATTGGTGTTACTAACCCAGTTGCCTTCTTGTCTTGTTTTGCTTATTTTTGCATACTCATCGCATTTTTATACGAAATGTTGATTTGAGAACAGTCTAAAGTTGAAAACATTCATAATGGGAGAAAAGAGTCTGTAGCAACGAAGCTCCCGGAGCGCGCTAATTTAGAAAGAGGGGACGAGCAAAATTTATTGAAAATCGTACCCTTTGTGTTTATTTTCTTGCCTCGTTGTAGCAAGGCTTGATCTCCGTTATGGAAGGTTGTTTAATGAGGATGTTCGTCGAATCAACATTTCCTTGCATTCGATTTTGTGTTTTTTAATTTGTTGCCTTCAATCATTTGTTTCAGTCATGCATACACATTCCATGCATTACATCATTAAATCATGAGATTAATTGTTCGGGGTCATGGCAGCAATCATGACTACCAAAGATTCTACACCCACACTTTACTCGCCATCAAAGAAGGCAAATGGATGAAAGTTTTGCTAAGTTAGAAGCCGACTTGAGAAGGGTCCAAATGGGGCATATGTGGCCATGAACCCTTTTGTGAGTACCATCAGACTGTGGGGCACGGGATTCAGAGTTGTCCGGAATTTAAGCAATTGGTCCAGAATTTGATGGACAATATGGAGGTTGAGTTCCTCAAAGAAGCTTAAGGGGTGGGATGGACGGCCAGCTTAGTTAAGAGTTTATGCATCCATGTTTGTTTGCTTTCATTTCATTGCATTCTAGTTTTTTTTCCTTGAAGTGATATGTGGAATCCAGTTTGCTACCCTTTGCCCGAAGGTAGCAAAGATCTTTTTGTAAGGGCCTCAGACTGCATTTTTTTAGTTTCAATGAAAGGATGTTTTATGTTTCAATTGCCTTTTCATTTTGTGTATATTTGTCTGGTGAGTCCACGTATATCAATTGCACAAGGGACATTGACTTTGACCCCAAAGGTTGACTTCGAGCCGCCTTTGTCTAGTGGAAATCGAAAGCTTTGAAGACGATGAATATGTGGCTTACACTCCGAGTTAATTTGGTCACCTAATTAAATACACATAGAATTAGGGCCTTCAGGAGAATAACCAGAAATTTTCCACGCTAAAAGAAAAAGAAAGAAAAGAGGAAAAAAGAAAAAAGAAAAAGAAAAGAAATAAGAGAAAGAAAAAGAAAAAAAAAGAAAAAAAAGAAAAAAAAAGAGAAGACAAGAGAGAGAGAATGATAAAAGTGTAACAAAAGCACTCCAATGTTCGAAGCCTGGTAATAGGCATCTTCGAATATGAGTGTGGAATTTTTGGGGCACTCCGCTGTAGCAAAAGATCAATAAGGTTGCTATGCACCATCACCTTAGCTACATGAGTGATGGTAATATTTTCAAATCATGACAATGTCGAGTAGCTCGGGGTTTTGTTTTTTTCTCCATCATTTATTTCGAGCCAAAGGAATGTGATGAGTTGACTTCCTCAAAATTATAAAGAAATGATAAAGGCGAAGCCTACAGGAGATAAATCTAATTGATTAAAAGTCGAAATAACTTGGAGAGTATGTCACATTTTCAGACATCAGCTCAGCTTTCGAGGTCTCCTACACACATGATGCTTGAGGCAATCCGTGGTAAGCCATAGTAGTGTCGTTCGTGCACTTGATATTCGGGGTATTTAGTGTGACTTGATATATCCCTAATTTGAAAAGAAAGTATAGTTTTTGAAAATGCATCTCATTTTGAAATCAGAAGATGCAATCTGAATCTTTTGGAACACAAATTAATTTCCCTTTGCTTCAGGGATAAAGTTTAGAATGCATTGCCATGAATACAAATGACAACTTGTTAGTTACTACAGTTTAGAGACTTGAAGCACATTCTTGTCGAGATGTTTCGATTGCTTCAGAAGATGAAATTGGACCGTGATGAACTTAAGAGAAAAGTTCAGGGACTTGGGGCATGTGTTTCCCCCATTGTTGAGAAGAGATGAAGTCGTCGTGTTGAATTAAGACGAAGAGAATAATTTAGCACCCAGTTTGAGAATGGGGCAATGTTTTGAGAACGAGCATTACGAGAAGTGCTATGTCCAGTTTGACCAGCGAAAGTCAACAATCATCTTTCGAAAAGAGATCAAAAGATTGGGATTTGGAAAGTACGAAAGCCAAAAGAGGTTAAGAAGAGGAAGGTCAGGATGGACCAGTCTAAAATGAACTCTAGAAAAGTTCAGGGATTTGGGGGCATGTGATTCCCCCGTTGTTGAGAGAAAAGAAGATTCGTCGCGTTGAGTAAAGATGAAGAGAAAGGTTTAGCACCCGGTTTGAATAGGGGGCAATGCTTTGAGAACGTGCACTACGAGAAGTGTTACGTTGTCTTTTGAGAAGAGACCAAGATTTGGCAAAGATGAGAAGGCCAAAAGAGATTGAGAAGAAGAAGAGACCAAGAGACCGAGATTTGGCAAAGATAAGAAAGCCCGAAGAAATTGGAAAAAAGAAGATAAGAAAAAGAAAGTCGAGATGTACCAACCCAAAGAATGAAAACGTCCGAGCAATTTTGATTTCATAATCCATGCATCATTTGTAGTTAGGCATCCCTAGGATTAGGGGCATGCTAACTCACATCAGCATATCATTTTTACCTACTTTCGACAGGTATTTTAAAGCTTTCCCTATAAAAGGAAACCGGCCTATCTATTCAGGCTCTTGGAGAATAGAACCCGCCTATCCGTTCAGGCTCTTGGAGAATGGAACCGGCCTATCTATTCAGGCTCTTGGAGAGTAGAACCAGCCTATCTATTCAGGCTCTTGGAGAATAGAACCCGCCTATCCGTTCAGGCTCTTGGAGAATGGAACCGGCCTATCTATTCAGGCTCTTGGAGAATAGAACCAGCCTATCTATTCAGGCTCTTGGAGAATAGAACCGACCTATCTATTCAGGCTTTTGGAGAATAGAACCGGCCTATCTATTCAGGCTCTTGGAGAATAGAACCCGCCTATCCGTTTAGGCTCATGGAGAACGGAACCCGCCTATCTATTCAGGCTCTTGGAGAATAGAACCGGCCTATCTATTCAGGCTCTTGGAGAATAGAACCCGCCTATCCGTTCAGGCACTTGGAGAATGGAACCCGCCTATCTATTCAGGCTCTTGGAGAATAGAACCGGCCTATCTATTCAGGCTCTTGGAGAATAGAACCAGCCTATCCGTTCAGGCTCTTGGAGAATGGAACTCGCCTATCCGTTCAGGCTCTTGGAGAATGGAACCGGCCTATCTATTCAGGCTCTTGGAGAATAGAACCGGCCTATCTATTCAGGCTTTTGAAGAATAGAACCTGTCTATCCGTTCAGGCTCTTGGAGAATGGGAACCCGCCTATCTATTCAGGCTTTTGGAGAATGGAACTCGCCTATCCGTTCGGGCTTTTGGAGAATGGAACCTGCCTATCTGTTCGGGCTTTCAGAGAATAGAATCTGCCCATCCGTTCGGGCTTTCAGAGAATGGAATCCGCCTATCTGTTTGGGCTTTCAAAGAATAGAACCTGCCTATCTGTTCGGGCTTTCAGACAATAGAACCCGCCTATCTGTTCGGGCTTTCAGAGAATAGAATCTGCCTATCCGTTCGGGCTTTTAGAGAATGGAATCCGCCTATCTGTTCGGGCTTTCAGAGAATAGAATCTGTCTATCCGTTCGGGCTTTCAGAGAATGGAATCCGCCTATCTGTTCGGGCTTTCGGAGAATAGAATCTGCCTATATGTTCGGGCTTTCAGAGAATAGAATCTGCCTATCCGTTCGGGCTTTCAAAGAATGGAATCCGCCTATCTGTTCGGGCTTTCGGAGAATGGAATCCGCCTATCTATTCGGGCTTTCGGAGAATAGAACTCGCCTATCTGTTCGGGCTTTCGGAGAATAGAACTCGCCTATCTGTTCGGGCTTTCGGAGAATGGAACTCGCCTATCTGTTCGGGCTTTCGGAGAATAGAACCCGCCTATCCGTTCGGGCATTTGGAGAATGGAGCTTCTGCTAATTATCTATTTGATCGGACCTCGAAGGGTTGAAGAATGTTGAAACGAGAAAGACAACTTCAGGCCTCCGCGACCGTTGTGTTTTCCCGTACTAACTTCCGGACCGCCAGTAGTTCAAGTGCATGGTGACTCGGAATCCAAACATGGAAGTCGGACAAAATTGGTGCTTATGGCCTTTGCTTTATCCTTGTGCTACAAGTATAAGCAATGGGGGGCAACTGTAATCACTAATTTTGTCCGGGGTGTTAAACCCGTTTTCTTTTCCTTTTAGTAATGGGCTTAAATAATAAGAACTAATAAAAAAAGAAGAAAAAAAGAAAAAAAATATATATATACTAATATTATATACCTATTATACACTATATATTATTATTATTAGTGTCATTTATTCTATCACCTTTACCCATCCTTACTATGTATTATTTTTATCGCATATTATCATTATTATTATAAATCACTATATTCGTTATCTTATTATGCTTATTATCATTATTATACATGTTACTATCATAAATATTATTATCTACCGTTACTATTATTATTATTGTTATTATTATTATTATTAAATCTGGAAAAACAAAACAGACTATTATAAATAAAAGCCCAACCTTTATAAATAAAGAACCCAAGTTTATTTTAAAGTCCATTATACAATTTCAGAGCCCAAAATAATAAATACAAGTTTGGCCCAAAAAAATCTAGCCCTAATCTGCTGAAAAAAGAAAACCCTAATGGTCTCTTTGTGATGCAGCCGCCACAACACCAGCCGTCAGATCTAGATGGAGATCTGACGGTCCAGATCACACCAGGAGAAGGAAGCCCCCTTTTGCCCTAGCGCCGCAACGCTTCGGCCGTTGGATCCAGACCAGCATCAACGGACCAGATCGAAGCATAGGAATTCTCTAGAAACTCCACGCGCCCACACGCGCGTCCATCGGGCTCCCACACGCGCGCGTGTCCATCACGCCCGAGCCCCTTCGAATTCCCCCAGCCGTCCAGATCCATCTCTGACGGTCTGGATTGCTCCATGACGCCGGCCACGTCCCGTGACTCTCTGGTCCCCCATACGAACCTCGCATGCAAACAAAACGAGCCAAAATGTCAGAAACGCAAGGCAACAAAAAATCAGACGCAAAAACAGAAATCAGAGGCACAATTGCAACAAACATTTTCAGAGGCAATCAACAGACAAATCGTACAAATCAACAATGTATTTCCAGCATTTCATGTATTTAGAAAAAAGCCAAAAAATGTAATATCGGGGCTATAAAAACCCGAAGCAAGCATTGTAATGGGGTTTTTTTAGAGAGGATTCAAAAAAAGAATTTCAGAGAGCATTCGAGAGATTGTAATCAAAAAAGCTTTTGCGGAAATCAATACAAGCAGGAAACTATGAAATTCCAGAGGTATCGTGTTCATTTTTCATTACGAAACGAATTAAAAAATTACACAGAGAAGGGTTTCTCGTTTTACCTTCGCACCCCATCTTTTCGGCGTCTTTCCGTCTCCCCATTGCCGGCGAAAAGCCCTCCGGCTTCATCAGTCATAACGGGTGAGCCAGCGATAGGTGAGTCTCGGTTTAGGATTTTCTTTGGGTTTCATCTTTTGGGTTTTACAAAAAATGTTTCGACTTCGGTTTTGGATCTGTAAAAAAGGGGGGTTTCTAGTCTCTGTTTGGTTTCGTAAAAAAAAAGAAAGGTTTTTAGGGTTCCGGAGCCGGCAACGGCGACCGGAACCCATGCGACGCCAGAGCAAACCGAGAGAAGAGGGGGAGAACTTTGGTCTGGTTAGGGTTTTAAAACTGAAAAAGGGTTCGAAATGTTTTTTTTGCGGGTTATATAATGTTTTTTCGGGTTTTAATTTTGATCTAATAGTATTTAAGGGTCTTCGCACTGTCTTAATTCCGTGGGGAGGACTTCCGCTTTTTAAAACCCTCCCCGCAGTTCTCGTCATTTTTCAAACCTTTTCAATTTCGCCACCGTTCTCGTTTCAATTGATTTTCCATTGGGGTAATTACGCTTTTAGTCCCCGTGGCTTTTCATTTCCTTTTAATTTCGTCCCATTTCGCATTGAGATCAATTTTCTTTAAATGGGTTTATTACAGAGGTGGTCCCTGTCAGTTTGCATTTTATTTATTTTTTTTATGTCATATTATATGCTGTCATTCATGCATTTTTTATGTTTGCATCGAATATATGTCATTTTGCATGTTGTTGTGTTCATTTAATGTGTACATAATATTTTTTAATGTGTGCGCATTTTGTCTTTTCATGATGATTCGAGTATATCTTTGCAACATGCATTTATGATGTCATTTCATAAGACTTTTAGCATTTTAATTCGTGTATTAATTAACCTTAACTTTAAAACGGAGATACCTATTAATTCGCGTATTCGGGTCGACTAGCCTAGCTTATTGGATGTCCCGCGAATATTCGGATTAATTCGAATCGTCTAAAGGTAAATTCGATATTAAAACGAACAAGACCATATCATCATCCTTTAATTGCTTGCGTCATGCATAAAGGTGACGTACGGGATCCGAACCCTAAACTAACACGGCAGTCAGTCTTATATGATGTCGATTTAGTCTTTGGTCGGTGTACCGTCATCCTTTTTAATTAAATGGTAAATTAATTCGATACCACCAATTTGAAAAAGCTCGTACGATTAAAGTCCGGTTTTCAATCAAGAACCCCTAATTAAAGCCTTTTTAAATTCAGATAATTTCCATCAATTAAAAGCAACAATTGTTTTGGTACCGATTTCCGGGCGTGATGGGGGTGCTAACCCTTCCCCACACGTAACCAACTCCCAAACCTTTTCAAAAGAATCTCTGGTTTTGTTTTCTTACGGTGTCTGGCCTACCATAGTGGCCGGTGGCGACTCCAACCAACCGAGAAAAAGATTTTTTAAAAGGGATTTTTCCAAACCGAATCGAATTAGTTTTTAAACTCCCCACCTTTTTGAAATTGAATATTTTTCAAAGTAGCGGGAACTTGATTCGCGAAAAAACCTTGTTACAGTAGGCTTGTTGCTCAAGGTTACACTCAAGAAGAGGAAATTGATTTTGATGAAACCTATGCACCCGTAGCTAGAATGGAAACCATTAGGATGCTACTTGTATTTGCATGTTATCATGATTTCAAGCCTTTTCAAATGGATGTCAAAAGTGTGTTTTAAATGGTTTTATAAACGGCGAAGTGTATGTGGAACAACCATCGAGTTTTGAAGATCTTATTTTTCCAAACCATGTCTTTAAATTGTCAAAAGCTTTGTATGGTTTAAAACAAGCTTGGTGTAACACCCTGTTTTCTAAATAAAATATTAAAAAAAAAGAAGAGAATGGTGCTTGTATGAGGGTTTGAACCCCCGACCTAAGGTTAGAGAGTGCAAGCCTTAACCATTTAAGCTAAGGTAATTTCTGGTTGTAGCCTACCATTTCACTCTTAAGTTATTCATCCAGATATACAAAAAATAATAAAAATATGGAACCGTTCATCTACCTATGTCTGCTCATTTCGAATATGGAGAGAACTTTCTAGATCTAAAACTCCTCCCCAAACTCTCCAGCTACCAAAACCGAACGCCACTCCGATCTCCTTCTCCGGTCGTCCGTGGCATGCACCGCTACCTCCTTTGCGCTCGCCGTTGGACCCCACTCCTAGCCTACCGTCCCACTAGCGCGTTAGCGCCGCCGTCCATTGCGAGGCATGGTTCGAAAATTCGACAGAAACCCTAAGTGCAACCTTCTTTTTCCGTCGATTTCGTCACCGTCCGCCGTCTGTTTGCCACGCCAAGGCCACCGTCAAACTCCTTGTCCCAAGGCGAGAAAAACCCCTATGTTTGATCGCCCATCTGACGTAGACAGGAGCCTCATCGGAGCAACGAGATTTTCGACCGTTCACCTTCGTTTTAGGTAAGATTCGGTTTCTTTTATGTTAATGTTGTTGAATGAGGTGTTTTGGTGAGCTAACCATGCTTTTCCCTTTGTTTTTCCGGCCAAACCGAGGCTTTTGGGCTTCCGACGACACCACCGATGGCTTTCCGACGAGTTTTTCCGGCGAGATCTGTTAGGGTATTCTCGGTTCCTTGGATGCACAATGCTAAGGAATGTCGAATTCGGGTTCGAGGTTATTCTAATGTCGTATCATGAATCGACTGATGTAGCTCGGAGTTAAGGTAATACACTACTACCCCTTGTATGCTTTATGTACATTTCGATATCCGGTTAACGCATGCATGCTTATGATGAAGTGTTTTGTAAACTCTGCTTAAGCCGAATTAGATTCGAGAAATAAGTACGAAAATTATTAAAACCAAAATATTCGAATAAGAATACTAATAGACCAGAAGTATCGAAAGTTAATAGTAATAAATAATACAGTTAAATCTGCAACTCGATCAATGGAGTCTAAGATTCAATGCCCATAATATGGAGTAAAGGATATTGGATATGAGATTTCATAAATGCCCTTGAGGTATAAGAATGACTAAGCTGCCCCTAATAAAGGAAGTGACCTGAAATCTGCATTCGAATTGATTGAAAAATCACCCCACCTAAGATGTATGTTCTATTGGAAAAGACTTCAGCATCATTATTCAAATGCGTGTGATACTAAAAGAAACTTGGATTTTCCCCCAAGCTCTGTATAACACATGAAGGTGAATTTACTGGAATTATCGTTGTATTCTTGAGCTGATCCTTACGACAGTAATGGATGAATTAATTGGAATGATCGTAATGACCAAAAAGACTGTAGTGCCTTCGAGCACCGAAATTATTAATTAATTAGAATGACAATTTTACCCTTAAGTTCTAAAATGAGTAAACCGTCTGTAAGGTCTGAAGAGATCAAAACGACTTAATCTCTACTGAGTACGTAAACGATGGAGGTGCTAAATAGTAAAATTTGACAAAAGTGGTGGATTTATCCTAATTTCCAAAATGACCGAAAAGCCTTTTTGAGTTAAATAGGCAGTTATGCAGTTGATGAAATTCTGGGATTTCTAATAAGACTTTAAGGGCTAAAGTGCCCCTAAGTGCTAGGAAGCACACTCATGTATGTTAATCACTCCTGATATTAATATAAGGTTGGAAGTTTTCCGCACAAAATATAAGTTCGGCTATTCTGTGGCAAGTCTTGCGGTGAATTATGAAAGCAACCGTTCAAATATATGTTAAATATTGTAAATCGTCATTTTATATTACTGGATAAATTACAAAAATCACCCTGATAATTAAAAGACTAAAATGCTCTCGTTGGCCAAGGTAATTAAGATAGCCCTAAATGTATCCGATATCGTGAAAGATCTTGACATAGAAATCTCTGAATGCCCGATTGGAAGCCTGATGAGTAAATAGAATTTCCTGAGCGACTGTTTATGCTTTGTTGGTATAAATTACCAAAATGTCCATATGTGATAAAATGAGCATAATGCCCTTGTAGGCTTAAATGACTAAATAACTCATGATTCGTCTAAACTCTCAAAGATCTTGAGGTATCACCTCCTGAATATCTAGGATAAACCGTTAGCATGAACCCTTTTAATAGGGGCCACGTTTCAGAAATCCGTTCAAATTGTTTAAAGTTTAATGTGTCCCATTCCGTAAATGCCAAGTATCTCCAAGAAATGATATGTCCCACCTAGTGTGTTCCATGTGTGATATATTCTATTGAATGGATTGTATAATGATTTAATCATGAATAATATTATGTTTGATGAACATTTCAATTGTTATTGAGATTGCATCACTATGTTGGAAAATGAGATGAAATGAAGAACTGGATATATGATGACATTCTCTGCCTACTTGATGTATGTCTGCTCAATCTGTATACATGTTATGTGATTGCTTGATCTGTGATGGTATTGTCTGACTGTCTGATGAACTTGATAGTATGATCTGTTAGCTTGACCTATGATGGTATAATCTGTTTGCATGATGAATGATGAAAATGTTTGCTCTTCTCAATGGTATGCCCATTTATCTGTCAAAAGCATGAATCTTCCGTTTCTGATACTTTGAATAGAATGTCTGTCACATGTATTCTGTTACTCATGTCTGGAATCTGAACACCAATTTCTATCTAGGGTACACTATTGGGTTATATTATGAAATCTCTGTCGGTACAACCCTGATCCAGCTGGTAAATCCTTATGGACTCAAGGTCTCCCCTTGAGTAGGTACCGATGCTTTAGCACGGGTAAATTCTTATGGACCTAAGGCAGGCCCTTAGGTGGCACATATGCCCATCGAGCCTAGGGTAAGTCCTTATGGATGCAGTTCTGGGGGACTTCATATTGGTGTAAGGTTGGAGGGTAGTTACTAGTAAACCCTTGTATGTACTTGAACATTTGCATTGAATTGTTATATGTTCTCAAGATATGATTGGTATGCATTTATGCCTATTTGATATGCACCATTTTGGGACACAATAGACTTTAAACTCGTTTTCATCTTCGTAAACTATCAACTTGTATAATTCTCGTTTGTTACTTGATGATTGAATAAAGAACAAGTACCATTAATCTCAAGTATAACATTACCCTGAAATAACAGAAAGGAAAAGAGAACTGTCACTACTTGGAACACCGTGAAAATGTTATGCCTACCATACATCTGCATGAGCTTATAGCATCTTTTGGTAGTTCTGTATTACTGAGCTTTTCCAAGCTCACGTTATTTTTACTATCGCAGGTTTAAAGAATATAGAATGACATAATGTTTGACATCAGTTGTTGGAGTTCCCTCGATGTTACCTCTCGAGTACGGTACTGTATAGTTAGTGGGCATGTATGTCATGTATGTCACGAATTGTTTTATGATAGAGTCTGTAAAGCACTTTCTGCAATTCTTGTTATGTGTTTAAATGATTTTCTGAAATAGTATTTTAAACAGAAGTTGATTTTACAATTTAATAAGTGTTTTGAGGAAATAAAAATATTTTTATGTGTATTTTTATTGTGGATCGCTCTTGTGACCCTAATGTGACTTCTTAGGATCCGTTGTAACGCATAGGCGGGTCTAGGGGGTTACACTTGGTATGAAAGACTTTCAAGTTTTCTAGTTGTAAAAGGTTTTGAGAAAGGAAAGGTGGACACAACATTTTTTATTAAAAACAATGGCAAATATATCTTAGTGGTTCAAATTTATGTTGGTGATATTATATTTGGTTCTACTAATGAATCGTTTTGTCAAGATTTTTCTAAGTTGATGCAAGGAGAATTTGAAATGAGCATGATGGGAGAGCTCTCATTCTTTTTGGGACTCCAAATCAAACAAATGAAGGATGTCATCTTCATCAATCAAGCTAAGTACATCAAAGATATGCTCAAGAAGTTCGGCTTGGAGCAAGCAAAGCCTCAAGCTACACCAATGAGTTCATCCACCAAGCTTGATAAAGATGAAGGAGGTAAATGTGTTGACTCTAAGCTTTATCGCTCTATGATTGGATCTTTTTTTACCTTACCGCAAGTAGACCGGATATATTGTTTAGTGTTTGCTTGCGTGCTAGGTTTCAAGCTAGTCCTAGAGAGTCTCACCTTATAGCCGTTAAAATGATCTTTAAGTACCTTAGAGATACCCCTTGTTTAGGTCTTTGGTACCCTAGAGACTCTACCTTTAACCTTCATGCTTATTTGGATGCGAATTACGGGGGTTGCAAAATAGATAGGAAAAGTACTTCTAGCACTTGCCAATTCCTAGGTAGTATGCTCATATCTTGGTTCTCTAAGAAACAAAATAGTGTAGCTTTATCTACCACCGAAGCCGAGTACATATCCTTAGGGAGTTGTTGTGCTCAAGTCCTTTGGATGAAACAACAACTCTTAGACTATGGAATTAAAGTAGACATCATACCCCTTAAGTGTTATAACACTAGTGCTATATGTCTTACCAAAAATCCCATCCAACACTCTAGAACTAAACACGTAGAAATAAGGCATTATTTCATTAGAGATCATGTCCTTAAGGAAGATGTTATTTTAGAGTATGTAGACACTTTAAATCAATTAGCGAACATCTTTACCAAACCTCTAGATAAGGAGCTGTTTTGGTCCCTTAGGAGAGAGTTAGGTCTAACTAGCCTATCTTGACCTTTTAGGACCTTTTTGTGCTTAAATTGCTTGATTTCTTGTAAAATGTCATGCTTATGTGTTTTTATCCTAATTTCACCGATGCTTATAGTTAGGGGGAGTATGTTTGTGTTTTGATATGTTTTTCTTGCTCATTCATATCAGTTATGCATCTAGGACCTATTAAAATTCAGTTTTCCTGCAATTTAGAGCCTCATCTGCACCTCCAGGCCTAAGCGTATCAAAACGGGTCACTATGTTTCGATACATGTGCCTTAAAAGAATATAATGTGACTAGGGTGTTTCGAAACACCCCAAAGGGTTTCGAAACATTTTGGTTTTGTCAAGACATATATCAAAACGACCCATATGCGTTTCGATACGGGAAATCTCTTGGGCTTCGATACGGTCAAATATGTACCAAAACAGTCATCAGGTTTCAAAATGTTCGTAGATGTTTCGGTACGCCTGTTTCGAAACAGTCCTGCATGTTTCGAAACGCATATTCGAAAAACCTTTTTAAGGGGTTTTAAATGCCCAGTTTCACTTTTTATCAAACTCTTAAAACACCCTAAAAACCCTAAATCGTTTTTCCTCTATAAAACCCTCCAAACATGTTTTTCATCAAATCTTGAGGGCTTTTACTCCCAAACAAAAATCTAAGCAAGCTTCAACAACTTGGTGCAATTTCATCCATCAATTCTTCAAAAATCCCTCTTTTAAGGTATTTTCTAACCTTTTCCTTTTCCTTTTCCTTTGATTTCATTCGAATCTTACGTTAGAAAATTATAGTTTTGTATAGAATATATATTTTACATCATGGGTTTTCCAAAAATTGTAAAAAAATTTCAAAAACTCTAATTTTTTAATTCGAATATATTTGATTTTAATCGTATTTTTTAACACGGTTTTTCAAAATTTTTTTCTTCAAAAAAAATTATGTACATAATTTCAAAGTAGTTTTAAAACCTTAATGGGATTTTTATTGGATTGAATTAGGATTTAAATGCATACACTCAAAATTTTCTTTTGCTTGCTTTGTGCTTTTAGGAATTTTTAATAGAAAACAAGAAAAGAAAGACTCAAGCGGGTGAAGGTTCGACCCAAGACAACATTCGTCCAAACCTTACCCTTCTTTCTCAAAAAATTCTTAAGAATCAAGATGTTAAGGAACGATTCAAAATCATTCATTATTCTACCGTTCGAAGAGAGCGAGTTGTGGATATAGATTTTATTGACTCCGAGCATTTCGAATTTCGTTATCTACCTATCTTGCAAGAATGGAGTTTCTCGGCCTTTTTTAGCATTCTCGACATCGTCTACAAGAACATGGTCGTGCTCTTTTACTCAAATGTCGTTCTTATAGACAATGAGGGTTATACCGAGGTCATTGGCATCGAGTCTTATCTTTTGGGCAAGAAGTTATGTATTGATCCACCCGTCCTAGAGAACACCATTGGGCTCAAAGATGAAGGTATTGAGGATGAAAATCACTTTGGAGATCACACCGGATCGGTTCTTACCTTGGATGCTTATGACCGATTCTTACATTTGATCATCTCTTGGTTCATTCGCCTTTTAGGAGGTAAATTTGCCCACATCCGACAAGTTGATCACTTTTGGCTCGAGTGTTTTCGCCAAGCACAACGGCCGCACTTAGTCAAAATCATGTTCGCCGAGATGGTCCATCAAGTGAAGATTCGTACAACCGACACACTTACATCCTTCACTTATGGGACAGTGTTGAGCTACATCTTCGTTAGAGTCGGTCTTGATTGTTCCTATGATTCTCCGAAACCCAGAAAGCAAAAGATTGGTGAATCTTCTCTTGTGAAGTTTGGGTTTTGTTACACACTTGGCAATTGGGCTCGTGTTGATAGGAGAGCTCCAACACCTCAAGTAGAGCCTCAACCTCAAGCTTCGGCTCCTGTTGCGGCTCCCAACAATGATGCTTTTATGGCTTTCCTTACCGAGCGGTTCAACACGATAGACACGAACATAGCTTCGGACTATTTAATAAACTATATGATGATATGCCATGCAACATATTTCAGAATCGGACTATTTAATATTAAACTAAGTGTGAATGCATCTTTGTTAAATTAACAAGAATGCATTCGAATTCAGAAAATCGGATATAATGTCATATCATTGGGTTGGGAAATTGTACGGGGAAGTTCAACGGTTTCTTCCTTCGGGTTGAAGCCTGCTTCGGATCAGTGGTTCCACCTTTCAGGTCGAGTTCCACTTCGGATGGTGGCGATGTAGAGAGTGGTTTTGGGGAACCTTACTCTTCGAACGGTGTTGTAGTTGGGTGCATGTCACATTATCTCATACATCTTTTTCATACATATATGTTTATTGGAATGACTATTTGGTTGAGTATAATGATAAGACTTAGGCTACAGTACTTGGAGGACCTCGTTTATCAAACGTATTACATATTATCAATATAGATTATTTTGACTTATGGACTTTATTTATTATCACTGGATTTATATATAATTTCAGACTTGATCATTTTATTTGGGAGGTTATTGTTTTTATCATGCATGACTATTTCTGAATATTTTATCAACTTTTCAGGTTATTAATATACGACTAAGTTTTATGTAATAGAAATATTATTGTGTTTAATGTGATGTTACTATTTAATACGAATATTACAAGTTCAAACCTAATAACTTTACTCGGGGAACAAGTTTCAAACCCGACTTCCTATATTCGACACATTTCCTCTGTGCCAGGGTTAGGGGGTTACAAGGCAACTGTCATTTATCATGTTGTTTGCATTACGAGTGATGCCTACAACTCTTCCTTCTCTGCCACACTCTTCAAGTAGAACATGATCTATAACCTCAACCACTCTATTGGGCAAAGCCTCATTAACGAAGGTGTGAAGACTTAAACCTTCTTTAAACCTTTCATCGGTTGGCCTTTTTCCTATAAACATCTCCAGCAAAAGGATGCCAAAGCTATACACATTGCCTTTTGTTGATAACTCGCTTCTCATACCATATGCTACAATTAATTCATCACAAATTACACATACAAAAAATTGTAGAGGAAAACCCTCCACATATACAAAAGTATAAAAATAATGATTATAAGAATGGAAGTAAAAAATACAATTTAATTACCTGGTGGAGCATAACCAATAGTTCCCCTTAATCCAAGTGAGCTTGACTGATTAGCATAATGGTTTAGCCTATCTACAAAAAGGATTTTTGCGAAGTCGAAGTCACTTATATGGCCAACCATTTCGTCATTGAGTAGAATATTACTTGGCTTAAGGTCACAATAAATTATCGATGTCTCACACTGATGGTGTAGATATTCGAGTGCATGAGCAACATTTATAGCCACATCAACATCTATAGCCATTTTCCACCACTTTCAACATTTCATATTTATCAATTATATATTCAGAAAACCTTAATTTGAAAAACTAAAATATATTGAATATTTAAGTGCAAATTCACTTTGGAGGCTTCTAATTTGATAAGAGTATGATATAGGGAGACTTCCAATAAACCCACTTTTGCCTCCACTTTCTACATTTCACATCATTTTCAGGCAAACGCTGAAACTTTCAGCGGGCTCCCAATTGTGGAGCCACTATTCACTTGCTAAAGAATGTTAAGCTCTAAACACAGAAAAGATTGTTTGGGAAATCAATTTCAACATAGCATCTTAACATTTTCGACGTTCGCATGCTGGATTCATTTATATACTATTTAGAAGCTCCGAGTAAAGGGAAGGAATTGTAGTAATTGCTCAGAATTGAATGATTGTTGTTTGCCAGGTGCAGTAATTGTAGAAAAAAGGCAATTTCTCCGACTTTTTACCTTTTATCTTTTCATGATGAACTTGTAGCAGATAGCAACATAGTGTTGCAGGCATAATTTAGTAGAAGTGTTCATTTGGAATCTGAAAACAAAATACATATTCTTGTTGATAGATAATCTAAAAGCAAATAGGCCTTTGGTCTTGCCTAATTATCACTTCTTTTTCTTGTTCAGAATCGTGAATGAAATTTTAATTTTTCACGACTCTTAAATGATAAAATACAAGATCGATTTCTAAAACATATTACTAATCCTTAACTTTTAGAGAAATCCTTTACCAATGGTTGTGACTGACTGATCTTTCTTAATCTTTTCGACCTTGGTTCTGTAGGAGCTAGTGAGAAAAATAAAAAGGGTAAATGAAGGTAAAATATTGAGGTGTTGATTCTTGGATTTTTTTTCACTGACCGCCACAATCGGCTCGAAAGTATGTGATTTTCCACAAGCGGCGTCTGTTGGGATATCAAAGAAAATGCAAAGAAACTTTGAATTCCCAATGCCTTCAGGAATTAATTACATGCATGAGGAGATTCAAAGAGAATGTAAAAGGTTTGACTGAACTGATTAATTTGTTATTTAATTCTATCTAGATGCAAATGTTTTTTTTATTGTTCTACAAAGGACATTAGTCGATTTGGTTGCAAAACTGACCGAGAGAACTGTTTGCTCTCACGTAAGACACCTTGTGTTTCTTCCTGTGGTCGGTTTTGCCTTAAACTGATCCCAATGTGATGTCCATTGTGTTAAAGCAGCTGATTCACTGTGATTTAATGTACTTAATTAGCTCATGTTCATGCACATGCTCCGTTCCCTCTTAATTCACCTTAAACTTTTAAAATTCTCAATTAAAGGATGCACAGGGAACATCAAAGGCTTAATTCTTGAAGCAATAATGGCCCTGTTATGCACTCGCACAATAAATAGACTGGTTTTGTGTCACACCCCAAGACTTTGGGATGCAAATATATATTTGTATGATAAAGAAAAGGGATTTGTGGCTGTGAATGGCTGAACCCGTGTCCTCCAACCTTGTGGATAAAGGTCTTAATCATCAGGGCCAAGATCATTCTTAGTTTAAATCTGTCTCGAGTTGGTTTTAAATTATACCCATTGGGCATATGCAAAATAATAAAATTGTTTTGACTCTTCAGCTACCCCTTCAGTATTGTCGGTTCGTTGGTGAGAGAACCCTGAAGGTTCTAATCTCCCTCAACCACCTCTCTTGCTGTCGTCGATCTCCTCCACCGCGTCACCGTGGTCGTCATTGCCAGCAGCAAACGGAGTGTTGTCGCACCCGGGTTAAATCTCTGGCCACCACTTGCGCGTTAGCGCCATCGTCCGTCGTGAGGCTTGGTTCAAAGATTCGGTAGAAACCTAAAGGTTTGACCCTTCTATTTTTCGGGGATTACATCGCCGTTCGCCCACCGTTTGTCGCACCGCCTTTTCTGCCTTGTCCACCGCCTTTCCCCGACTTCAACCTTGCCTTCCACTCGCAGTGAATGACTGTCGTTCGTCGTGGAGATAGGGTTGAAGCTTCGTTAAAATCCACTTTGAACCAGTCATCATTTTTCCTTTGTTTCGACTGCCTCCGTCGTCGGCAAGGCGCGTCGACTATGCAGGCGTGCTCAGCGTGTGGAGGGGAGCAAAACCCTATTTTTACCGATCATCAATCCGACTCTGGTAAGGGCCACATCGGAGTCGCGCATTTTTTCGGCCGACTTGTCTCGATTTAGGTAAGATCCGGCCATATTACAACTTGTTTTCGCTGAATTTTGGGTTTTGTTTAATCGTGTGTCTGATGGGCTTTCAAAATTCGGCAGAATCGAGCGTTTTGGGGATCACCGGCGAGATTTGTTAGGGTAAGTGAACCGGGTTCAAACCAGCCCCAAACCCGAGCCACTGAACCATTAATTTAGACTCGAACCGTTTGCCTAACCCGAACTATCTGCCCGACCCGACCCATTGACTAACACGACTCGTTGACCCGGTGAGTCGACTCGTCCGGTTCAACTCGATGAGTCAACTCGCCTGAGTTGAGTTAGCTAAGTCAGATCAGTTTACTAGTGATGTCAGCATGACGTCAGCGTTGACTTTGACCCAAAAGTCAAATTTTCTGGAAAGCCATATTTTATATTTTTCGACGTCATGAGTCCGATTTTGAAACCCGTTTTATGAAATTCTAACCCGAAAGCCTCTGAATCTAACCTTGAACTCGAACTTGTATATGTATTTATTTATTCAGTTAAGAGTACTTTGAATAAGGACTAAAATGAGATATTGTGTGATTGAAGGTGTTCTCAGATTCTTGAATACAAATTGCTGAGGGGCATCAAATCCGAGTCCAAGGGTGTTTGAATGTCGTTTCAAGGGGTTGATCGAGGTGAAAAAGATTTAAGGTAATATATTACTACCTTCTGCATGCTTTTAAAATTTGTTGGTATTCGGTTAATGCTTGCACGACCATGATTGAGCATATGGTTAATTTTGCTAATGTCAATCAATTAAGGGCTTGATAAATCGAAAGGCCTTTCGAGTTTTGGTTGATCGACAAGTCTGATCATTTTGGCTAATGAATTGCGAAAATATCATCGATGTATTAAAATGACTAAAATACCCCTATCAATGAAAGTGGTCTGAGAATCTACACTAGATCCGGTAAAACAATCGATTCTTCTGAAAATCTAGAAATTTGCTTGGGAAGTTATAGTAACGAGGCTTCACCTTTGAGACTGTAAATTGCTCAGATTTCTTTTTGAAGTTGAATACAGCTCTAAAGACATTTATGAGAAAATAATTGTATGTTTGAATTAGTTAAAGTTGCATAAATTGCTGAATTGATTGAAATGACTAAAAAGGATTGAATATACTGATAAGACTAAAATGGGTCAGAATGACCCTAAAAATTGATATTTTTCTTTGGGCATTAATTGCCAGTCGGTCGACATATGAGACATATCCTCGAGGTCTGAAACGAATGAATATATGGAAGAACCGAGAAACCCTGAGTAATTGAAATATTTTTTAGCATCATAATGTCTGAAATACCCTCGAATACTAGAATGACGGAGAATACTTCTAAGACATGGAATTAGAAATCCCAATAAAGTCAAATAAATGTAATGGCTCTAAAAGTGATAAAATACTACTCGTGTCAGTTGGTTGATTCAGATACTATAATGATAGTGGAAGAATACCATGTGAATGCACGTGCAATTTATTTGGAGAAAGTACATGGTTAATAGCGAGAGAGATCTGTTCTCCTAAGGCACATTCAATGTTTTGGGAATGAGTTTAGGTACAATGCACATGTTTGAATACTTGGAAAATACCGCTCGAATATTTCCTCGATCTCTAGTAAAAAGTTCTGTGGACGATTGGTGAAAGTAATATATTTTTGTTATACTCTGTAGTTGGTTCTGAGAAATGGATGGTTGAGGTGTACCTATCCGGTGAGATACTAAACACTGTGTTAATGGGTTTCGATTAGTTAAAAGGGACTCGGAAACTTGATGAGCAACTAGAATTCTTGAATTTCGTACATCACCGTTTATACCTTGGTTTAAATTACTAGATTACTCCCGAAGGTCAGAATGGCCAAAATACCCTCGTAGGCTCTAACAATCGAATCACTCTCGATAGATCTGAAATCTCAATGATTATGATGTATCAACTTTGATGTCTGGTTTGAGTCATTGTTACCGAACTTCCCTTTTGTGGGACCTATTTCTGAAATTAGTCTGAAACTGTCAAGTGTTCTCTTTCTGATAATTATCGATTGTCTCTGAGAAATAAATTGGGTCATAAGGCGCATATCATGTATTCGTAAATGTTATTTGTTCTAAACTAAGACTATCTGCTTAAAATTAAAAGTACGATATTGTTATTCGAAAAGAAAGCAATCACTGGCTTCTGTCCTCTGATATAGAGATATATCTGATATACGACCTTGAATAATAATAATAATAATAATAATAATAATAATAATAATAATAATAATAATAATAATAATAATAATAATAATAATAATAATAATAATAATAATTTGTTTGGAAGGTTGGCTCGGGGGAACGAGTGTTGTTTTGGTTTGATGCATGGTGTGTTGAGCAGCCGCTAAAAGATATTTTTCCTCGCCTGTTCTCAATTGCGGTTAATCGTTTAGCATTGGTAGTGGACAATGATATTGAGGGGAGTTTTCAACATGATCGGTGGGGGGATTTGTTCCGTCGTAGCCTGCGTTCGTTTGAGGCTCGGCAATTGCAAGACCTTCGTTCGTTGGTGTGTCATGTACATTTGCGGCAAGGGGAGTTGGATATGCTTGTTTGGACACCGGATAAGCATGGGATTTTTTCAGTCAAAGGGTTATCTCGTTTGCTTATGATGGACAAGGTGGGTGAGAGCGAGTTTGGGGACTGTTTTGCGTGGATAGTCCTGGTTCCTCCTAAGGTCCAGGCGTTTTTGTGGTTTGCTTGGTTACGCCACTTGCCTACCTTTGCGTTTTTGCGGATACGTGGGATCGATTTGGGCAAACACCAAGGTTTGTGTAGGTGGTGTCGAGAGAGGGAGGAAGATATTGAACATTTGTTTTATTTGTGCCCGTTTGCTCAAGGCTTGTGGAATTGGTTTCGAGGGTGGTGGGCGATTTCATTGCCACTGCCTGAAACGTTATCAGATTTTCTTATACCGGATATGCACTGTTCGTTTAAAGGCACATTGAGGAAGCTCTGGGTGTCGAGCATTGCTGCATTATTATGGTTGTTGTGGCTTGCGCGCAACGACTTTGTTTTTAACGGAAAATTTGTACCGGCATCGGAGATAGGATTCTTGGTAAAACTGCGGTCTTTTTATTGGGTGAAGACTCTTAAAGAGGGGTTGTCCTTCAGTGAATCTCTATGGTGGGACTGTCCGAGTTTGTTTCGGGAAGGGGTTGACAAACATGTAGGTCGGTTGGGAGTGTGTTGGGAGCCCCCTCTCGGGGCAACCTTAAAATTTTCGGTGGATGGTTCTGCTCGTGGGAAGCCGGGGCCTGCGGGCTTCGGGGGGGGGGGGGGTGTTGCGTGATGCTCAGAGTCGTATCCTTGCGTTGTTCTCGGGGCCACTTGGTTCTCTTGATTCCAATGTTGCTGAGATTCGGGCGATAGCTTTTGCTTTGGAGTATTTTGTTGCGTCTAAATGGGCTGATCGTCCTCTTATTATTGAGTCGGATTCCAAAGTGGCAATTGGGTGGGTGCTGCAGGTGGAGCGTCGTCCATGGCGCTTATGGGAGTTCTTTCGTGTGATCGACCGTGCTTGTTTGACGCTGGGTTCTGTTTGCTTTTCTCACATTTTCCGAGAGGCGAATGGGCTAGCTGACGCGCTAGCGAAGGAAGGGGTGTCTCGAGTCTCTTTATTTCAGGCATCGATTTGATGGTTTGTAAGGGGTGGGGTCATTGGATTCGTTTTTAAAGTCGACATGTCGTACTCTTTTCCTCCGTTAGGCTTAGAGAGGTTTTTGATGAGGCGCATGTTTGACTTGCGTTGTATATTTACCTTAATAATATACTTCGCTTTGCTGATCAATAATAATAATAATAATAATAATAATAATAATAATAATAATAATAAATTGACATATGTCTTCTGGTATAAAAATAGATATGATGTCAATTTTCTGTAATACTAACTTTGAATATAAACTGAATTCATCTAGGGTATATTATCTGGGATATAAATGAAGATCTGTAGGCTCAGCGCTGGTAAGTCATTCTAGACCTAAGCTCCTACGCCCAATGGGCCTAGGGTAAGCCTTTTTGTAAGCTTCTACGCCCGACGGGCCTAAGGTAAGTCTTTCTGGATACTATTCTAGGTTTCTGCATATTGGCGTATGGTTGGAGGGTAGTTAAGTAAATTAATAAAACTTTCTAACCTCTTTTGAAACATACCCTACTAAATTAATGTAGCAAAGTTGAAACTCCCAGTAAACTTACAATTCACGCTTAATAAACCACTATGAACTCATTGATTCAACTTTTGGAATCTGAATCTCTTGCTTTAGACTCATCTCTTAAGATTCGGGTGATCAAATAAAGAACAACTATGTTACCTTCTAATATAATGCTTCACTGAATTATCGAATCGTAATTTGAGCTTACCATTGCCCAGTTCATCATGGCAATGTTAAGCTTTCCATTTACCTACTTGTTCTTTTTAGCATCTCCTGGTAGTTTGTATTACTGAGCTTTTCGAAGCTCACATTGTTTTTACCATAACATGTTAAAAGATCGCTCATGTTTCAGTTATCAACATCGGTATATGAGTTTCTACGGCTTTGCTTGCGGAGTACGATACCTGTGTAATTAAGGGGCATGTATGTCACATCGTGTCTCATATTTGAGCCTAAAACTTGTTTTAGAAATTTGTATCATAGTTTCTGTTTTATTGTCTGAATGATTTTTGAAATTGTATTTTAAATTTGGAATTTGATTTATGGTTTCAAATGGATTGACAATTTGTTTTAATTGAAATTTTAATGTGGGTCGCTTCGGTGACCCTAATGTGACTTCCTAGGATCCGTGGTAACGCATAGGCAGGTCTAGGGGGTACATTTTGGATTCATTTCAGCTGTGCTCCAACCATTTTAATCAAACATTTGATGGACTAGGAAAATAATTTCATTCTTCTGGCTGAAGCTGGCAATAATTTTGTTGATACTATATATAGTCTTCTTAAGCTTCCTCTCGGAAACATTGCACGACTTGTCGACCAACACCAGAGTTTGCAGCCTGGTTGCTTGAATAACCTATACAACAACGTTCAAAATCTCCTCTTGAATAATTTTCGGACTGAAGCGTATGATGTTGTATCCTAGTAATGTTCATGATGTGGAGTTTACAAAATTGAAGCTTAACATGGATCTTACACGGCCTAGAGGGCATTTTGTATGCAGAAAATTTCAAAGCTTTGTAGATTATAATCTAGCTAGAGATAGAGTGAGACGCACCAATATAAAGGCTCCATGCAGATTGGGCTTTGAAGACATGGTATCTTTTTCACTTCACATTAGCAATGATGATCTAGCGACTTTTCAAGGGGCTATCACTAGTCCGAAGAAAGAGAAATTGATGGCTGCAATGGTTGAGGAGATGACGTCTTTTCAAAAAAAATCATACATGGGAGCTAGCTAGGCTTCCTGAAGGAAAGGAGGTTATTGGTTGCAAATGAGTGTATAAAAGGAAACCATTAGTATCAGAAAAAAAGGGGGAAAAGTTCAAGACTTAATTCATAGCCAAGGGTTTTTCACAGTAGAAGGGAGTTGATTATGATGAAATCTTTTCTTCTGTGGTTAGACACACTCCAATCATGGCAGTACTTGCACTTGTAGCTAGTTCGGATTTGCATTTAGAGCAAATGGATGTTAAAATTACTTTTTTGCATGATGATCTAGAGGAGCAGATTTATATGCAGCAGCCAGAAGGGTTCACTCAATTAGAACATGAGCATTTGGTTTGCAGGTTAAAGAAATCTTTGTATGGGTTGGAACAGTCTCGAAGACAATGGTACAAGCGATTCGACTCCTACATGATTCACATTGGCTATAAGCGATGCGAGTATGATTGTTGTGTTTATGTTAAGAGCCTTGATTATGGTTCTTTTATTTTTCTGCTACTGTATGTTGATTAAATGTTGCTGGCTGCAAAGAATATGCATGATGTTGTCGCTTTGAAAGATTTATTGAGCCAAGAATTTGAAATAAAAGACTTAGGAACTGCAAAGAAAATTCTTGGAATGAAGATTCACAAAGATAGAGGCTCAAGGAAACTATGATTTTCTCAGCAAGGCTTTGTTGAGAAAGTGTTAAACATGTTTGGGATGAGCAATGCAAAGCCCATGAGCACTCCATTGGCAAATCATTTTAAGCTTTCTTCAGGACAGTGCGCGAAGACAAATAAGGAAATTGAAGAGATGGCAAAGGTTCCAGATACTAGTGTTGTTGGCTGCCTGATGTATGCAATGGTATGTACTCGCCTTGATTTAGCTCATGTTGTTGGTCAAGTCTATAAATATACGACTAAACTAGATATATCACATAGGAAAGCAGTCAAGTGAATATTCAGGTAATTGAAGAGTAATGTGGGACATGGAATCGTTTTTGGTAGTCAGCAACATGATCCTTTGGTTGTAGGATATGTGGATTCAGACTATACATGTGATTTGGATGATAGAAGGTCTACAAATGTGTATGTTTTTACTCTTGGTGAAGGGCCTATATGTTGAAAGTCAATTGTTCAGTCAATTGTAGCATTATCAACATCTGAAGCTGAGTACATGGCAGTAGCTGAAGCTGCAAAAGAAGCCTTATGTCTCATTGTGCTAGTGAAGGAATTGGGTATTCAGCAAGGTGGAATTCAGTTGCATTGTGATAGCCAAAGTGCTATTCATTTGGCTAAGAATCAAGTGTATCATGCTAGAACTAAGCATATTGATGTGAGATTTCACAAGATTAGAGAGTTGATTGTATCTGGTGAGATATTGTTACAGAAGGTGTATACCACAGACAATGCAACTGATATGTTGACCAAGCCTGTTACTATTGACAAGTTCATGCATTGCTTGGACTTGTTGAATGTTTGCAAATGCTAGAGAACCACGGTAGCCTAACCCACTTTGATGTTTGAGAAACTCCTAGGTTTATCTCTAAAGGGACATGATATTCGTCAAAGTGGAGATTTGTTAAGTATGACTCATATACTGATGAAGGACAAAAATGTATCGAGGAGAGTTATTTATATATTTTTTATTTGTAACCTAATTTTATGATTGATTGAATCAATAAGAAAAAAAACAATCGCTCTTACTCCTGAGGACGTAAGCACATTGCTGAACCTCGTTAATTTCTTGTGCTCTTGCTTGTTTGATTTTCTTGTTCGTTTGTCTTATCGTACAACAACAAGAAAATAAATAAATATTTAAAACGACAATAAAAACTAAAGGCAAAGTAAAATAAAAAATTGTGATTTCTAACGAAGCATATGCCAGTATCTCTTCTTCCCTTAAAAAAGCAAAATGAATGTGATTTTCCACGGGAGGGGTCAGTTTGTAGAGACCTTGGTCGATTTGGAAAAAAAATCCTCTTGTCCTTTTTTTGGTGTCTCTCTATGTTCAACATTAAAAGAATTAAATTTTAAGCACTAAATTTAAATTCTAAATCATAAACCTTAAAAAATACATCATCTCCTTAATTCCCTAAATCATAATCTTAAACCCTAACTTTAAACTTTAACCCTAAACCTCAACATAATATTTGAATGTGGGGTATAAATAGGGACACCGAAAAGGGGCAAGCGATTTCTATTTCATTTATGTGTCTTTTTATGTGTTCCACCAATGATTTATATGCCACATGTTTTAATAATTTTCATTGTTTTGTGTGTTTCACCAATTATTTTATGTCACATGTGTTTTATTGATGGTTTTCCGATTCAATGTACTTAGCTCATGTTCATGCACATGCTCCGTTTCCTCTTAATTGACCTTAAACTTTTAAAATTCTCAATTAAATGATGTACTGGAAACATTAAAGGCTTAATTCTTGAAGCAAGAACATCCCTGTAATGCACTCGCACGATAAATAGACTGGTTTCGGATTCTTTTCTGCATACTCCAAGCAAGCATCCTCCTTCTGAATCTACGCACTTTTGTTCCGTTCCCCATTCTAATTATATCTATGGCTTTCGAAACGCCTACCATCTCAATCAAACTTTTGATAGACCAGGATAGTAACGCCGTTCTTCTGGCTGAAGCTGGCAATGATTTTGTTGATACTCTCCATAGCCTCCTTAAGCTTCCTCTAGGAAACATTGTACGACTTGTCGACCAGCACCAGAGTTTGCAGCCCGGTTGCTTGAATAACCTATACAACAGCGTTCAAAATCTCCCCTTGAAAAAATTTCGGACTGAAGCATGTAAGCTATGCTGCTGTATCCTAGTAATGTTCATGAGGTGGAGTTTACGAAATTGAAGCTTAACATGGATCTTACAGGGCCTAGAGGGCATTTTGTATGCGGAAATCAACTTTGTAATGAAAAACATGGTTGTTGGTTTAGTTATTATAATACTCCAATATGCACTTGCGGAGGGTTGATGAATGTACGGGCTACTAAATTACGGGAAAGAGTTGCGGTCAAAGATGAAACAGAGGGAGTGTTATACAAGGGTGAATCGATGTTTTTCATCACTGATGATTTAAGGGTGCTGCAAGGTTCTACAGGAGATTTAATTCAAATCCTTCTCAATTTAGGTATCAAGAATGTTAATCAGATTGAAGAAAAAGTTGTGGAAATCGGTTCGAGAGAGATGACCGATCTTTTGATCCATTCATTGATCTCAAAAACTACACTGACAGACGCTTTCTTGAGGAAACAAGGAATTGGAAGCAGTTCCTTGCTACTTAATAAACGGCTGAGTTTCATATCTCCAATTATAAAGGAAACAGCAGAAAAGGATGGCAGAACAAGAGTGAAGTTGATGCTGAGAAAGTCAGATATGAAGTTATTATATGCTGAAGCAAGTGAAGATTTCGTAGATCTTGTATTTAGCTTCCTCACCATCCCTCTGGAATCTGCACTTGAACTCATCTTAGGAGCCAAATGTAACCTCACATTGGGATCCATCTCTAACTTGTTCAGAGATTTAAACACTATGTTCTCAGTTTCCAATCAAAAGAATTCCCAGAAAGGTGTTCTTCCTCCATTTTATAGCTGTCCAAATGAGAGTGGTCAACAAACCATTCGACCCCAAGTCCCCAGTTCCGAGCACAACAAACAGTTCAGGTTATCTAGAGAAGAACTCGTTTGTGATCACAGATGATCTAGTAGTTAAACCACTGTCCTTGCTGTGAGAATGCAGCCATAGGTGGCCGGAAATAGTGACCGACGGTGGTATTAAAGGGATTTAACAGAGTAAAGAGAAAAAGGAAAACTGGAATTTTATTATGTAAAGAAAATAAAAGGAAAATTTGGAAAAGTATTTGATCAATTACATCTTACAGGCTTTTATAGCCCAAATATTAACAACCCAACAACTTTAACAAAATCACAAAAGACTAACCGACTCAGTTAGCTTAGCAAACTAATTTCACTAATTCAACTAATTATATTCTAACATTCACCCCGGTTTCTTCATCTTTTGAATTTCTTCTATCTTCTTCAGTGAGCTGATTCCATAAAGTTCAGTGAAAGTGAACTGAACAGCTATGTACATCTGATTTTTTTTCAGTGTACTTGAAAGAAGCTTTGCTTTCTTTAGCTTTCTTTCTTCCTTTCTTCTTCAGTCTTCAAACTAACTTCCTTTCATATTCACTGCACTTCTTCTACACTTACTATAACTTTCTTTTTGTTGAAAACAAGGCGGTCAAGCTACATGTTTTCGGGTGTAATCGGAAGCTTCTTTTGGGCAAGAAGACACAGTATTTTGTCTGGTTAAGGAAGGCAAGGCTGTTAAACTCTTAAACCTTCCCCAGATATTTTCTTCCACGAATACTTGGCTGTTAGGCATCAAGTTCCTGGTCCATCTTGGTGAAGAAGTAGCAATCAAATGAAGAAATAAAAACCAGAATGTTCTTGAACAAAATCTCAACATTCACCAGCTTTTAACAACCAGTGGAACATAGCACCAGCAATAACAAATCATTGACTTCAACCAACACAACTTAGTTTCCAACATTAACCCAAACTTGAGCATGAATCAGCTTAAGAAATCAACAACCACAACCACATAATTCGGCATAACACAAGACTCAGCCAACATTTGACGCAAGTAGACTCAAAACATGAGCAACTCACGAGCAGCGAAAAATCGAAAAGAATACTGAACAATAACTAGAACTGAAATGAAACTGATACTGAAACAAAACTATTTAATGCATCATTGCATTCTATGCTCCCATGATCAACACTAAGCCAATCCTCCAGTTCAGTGGCAGAGGTACCAAATGAAATAAAGAACGAGCAAATTACTGTGAGGTTGAGGCACAATTACTGACCAAAATTCAACTTCAGTAGAAGCTATAACTTCTCAGCCCAACCACAAATATCGACAACACCACACCATATCAATCCAACTTCGACAGAACGCACAAAATAAGAACATAAGAACCAAGTAACAAACCAGAATACTTGATCTGAAATCAAACAAGTAACATCCAAGGTCTAATTTGAGATCAGCAATCAAAGAAGCATTGCGATCGGATGGAAAACCAACTCGTAAAAGAAACACAAGAACCTACTCTGATTCAAGTTGAAGCTACTGTCAATTCTCAAATATGATTGCAACAAATGAGATAGAAATTGAAACATGAATTCTATCACCAATCAACAGATCACGAGAAACCAAACCTCAAGATGAATCAGATATCAATAAAGCTGGAAACACCAAAGAATTAGTGAAAGCTAGGTGGATCAAAACGACGATAGATGTGTGACGAGATCTGAGCGGTAAAATATGCAACAGCAACAGGTGGCCGACTAAAATTATCATATCAGAGATCTGAAATGGCAGTAGTATCTGTAAGAACTAGAGATTCTTGTCGAAGTGCAACTCAAATCTTCAACGGAAGATCCGGAGATGAGCAAATCTGCAGGAAAATGAACTTATAGCAGAGACGGCAACAAAGAAGAGTTGTGGTGAAGATGGCGAAGAAAACAAATCTTCACGGGAGATGAAGACAATTGATGGATGTTAGTATCGTCGGAATGACTCGTCAGCAGCGGAAGAAAACGATGTCAGGATCGACGGCGACTGATACCATGTGAGAATGCAGCCATAGGTGGCCGGAAATAGTGACCGACGGTGGTATTAAGTGAACAACGATGATTAGGGATTTAACAGAGTAAAGAGAAAAAGGAAAACTGGAATTTTATTATGTAAAGAAAATAAAAGGAAAAGTTGGAAAAGTATCTGATCAATTACATCTTACAGGCTTTTATAGCCCAAATATTAACAATCCAACAACTTTAACAAAATCACAAAAGACTAACCGACTCAGTTAGCTTAGCAAACTAATTTCACTAATTCAACTAATTATATTCTAACACTTGCTTTCTAGCATATCTTTACTAAAGGAATTAGGGATTCTGCTTGATGATGTCGAACAAAAAGTTATTAGCATCAGAGAGGTTGAAGCTATTGCTTTGTTGGGGGCTTGTTTGTGGTCTTCCTCAGCCTTGTCTGCTTCACTTAACTTTTTTGCCAAGAAACCAAAGCAAGAGCCATTATAGGGTCGTAGTTGTAGGATCAAGGGTTTGGATTTGTTATCCCTTTATGTTCAAGATGTTTGGATTTACTTTCATCTAATATTTGTCAAATTCTCACTTTGAAGCTAAGCATTACTTCATCTAGTTATAGAGAGACAAGCATCATAGCTGCTATTGGAATCTTTCTATATAAATATTTGAAAATTAAAAAAATTAAATACATAGTTATGTTTTCTGGTATATAATTATTCTAAGTTTAGATTAGCTGCTGCATTAATGAATGCAATTCAGTATATGTCTTACCAGATTGAAGAGATGCCTACACTGCAATTACATTCTTAACATTGGTTCAAACCTTCTAATATTCTTAACTTATTTCCCTCCAAACCATTATGGGAAATCAATTTCAACATAGAATCTTAATTACATTTCCGACGTTCGCATGCCGGGTTCATTTATATACTATTTAGAAGCTCCGAGTAAAGGGCGGATACTTCCGTACCTTTCTCAGAATTGAAAGATTATTGTTTTGCCAGTCGCAGTAATTGTAGAAAAAAGGTATTTTCTCTGATGAACTGGTAGCAGATAGCAACATAGTGATTGGCCATTAGCCGAAGGTTAAAGCAATGTCAGGGATTTAAATTTGACGTTGTGAATAAAGAAATGTGAACTAGGAGGGTTGCCCCATGTTGATCATATACAAAATAGTAATGTGAACGGCAGAATTCGAATCTGCACGGGCAGAGCCCACATGATTTCTAGTCATGCCCGATAACCACTCCGGCACGTCCACAATTACATTTCAAAAACTCTCACTTCTAATCATTCAATCAGTAATTAACTTTTCTGGTATTAGCTCAAGTGAGTAGAGCTATTAACTATCTGAATGCAAGCATTCTAATTCACCAGTAGAATAGCTCAAGAATTGAATCAAGCATTTCCAGTTTGAATGGTCAAATTTAGAAGGATGACTTTTGACTTTTCACTCCACGGGTTCTTGAATGGTCAATTTTAGAATGAGTACATTGGTGTTTCCAGTGTGGGACATTGACCTCTCCTACAAGAACAAAAATTTTCCGTCCTTTTTTGGAAATTTTTTATGTTACAAAATTAAAAAAATTAAGTCCCAACTCTGTATTCTACCTCTTAAACCTTCAACCCTAAAAAATACTATCACATCTCTAATTCTCTAAACTCTAATCTTAAGCCTTAACCATAAATCTATTTTTCTAGTGTAGAGACATAAATAAAGCACTAAAAGGGAGAAGATAACCATGTTTGGTAAATAGCGGTTTAAGCTAAAATTAAAGGATTGAGCTAATATTAGAGGTTTGACCAGTCAAATCCGTTAATTTGGATGTTTGGTGAATAGCGGATTGCAGTAAAACCTCTCATTTTGAAAAAAACTGCTAATATGAGCTTTTTAAAATTAAATGTGTTGACATAAGAATTATGAGATCATTTTACCTTTAATAATTATCAAAAATCTCCAAATACCACAAATTTTTGTTGTGAATAAAATAACAAAGAACAATGAACAAGAATAAAAGATCAAAGAGATGAGAGAAAGAGGGAGATTTGTATTATTCTCAAAAATAGACTTCGTGTACAATGCTTTCAATGAATCATCTATTTATAGGCATAAGAAGTACATAATATATTAAACTCTAATTTATAGAGATAATATTCCTAATAATAAATAAATCAAACTCCTTTGATAAAGTTCTAATCATGATAGACATCCACATAGATAAATATTCATAACACTCCCCCTTGGATGTCTATGAAGATAATGTGCCTCGTTAAAACCTTACTAAGATAAAAACCCAATGAGAAAAAAAATTCTTTAGTGAAGGAAAAAGAGTACACACATCTTTGATACGCATAACATGTTGCCTCATTAAAAACTTTACCAGGAAAACCCATTGGGACAAAACCTCGGTTAAGGGAAAAAGAGTGCAACGCGTATTTACTCCCCCTCATGTAAACATCACAGAAGATCTTTGAATCTTCATAATTTAATCTTGAATATCATTTTTCTCAAGATCGTGATGGATGAAAACTTAGGAGTAATATGTTCCATGATGTATCCACTTTCAAACTAAGATATACATCTTGTGTTATCTTCACACAAGATAGCTTTTATCATATCTTGTAAAAGTAAATCCACATATCTTTTGGATATGTTGGGTCAATAGTCTTAGCCAAACACATTTTTTTGGCTTGCCTCGTGCATAACAATTATTTCTACGACATTTGAGGAGGCATCAACGAATGTTTGAAGATCTAAATGTAATGATCTTTGTATATTCATAGATATTTCTTGACCAACTAATATATAGTGCTTCAAGACCAAGAAAAGATATAATTATCTTTATTCACATCCAACAATCTTACAACTATTGGGATACTCAATAGGTATGCTTTATACATATTGAATCTTCTTCAAGATTCTTTCAGCTTATGTCTATTCATAGACAAAAGAAATATATAAAAATGCTCGATCTTGAGGTCGAGATAAACTTGATGTCAAGATTCAAGTACTTGTATTGAAAGTACTTCATGAGTTTCCAATTTGAAGCTCTTTAGAAGTTCTAAAATTATCATAATGGATCTTGATCCAAACTCCTTTATAAAATACATAAGGAAATCTGATCATTCTTATAGTATTTTCTCAATCAGTATTCACTAAGGCGATTATACCAAATGCGCCAAAATATTCATGAGACATGTCTAAATAAATTTCCTCAGAAATTTCCAAATGCTTATAGCATTTTAGATCCTTCAAGGATAAATATGGATCCACAAATAATTAGACGCATGTAAAATTTTCAAAACTGCCAAAGTAATTGCATCCACCATGAAGTAATTAAAACTTTTTATAAATCATAGTTCAAGTCGTATTTACGACTACTTATTTGTGCCTCACTTGCATTACACCTTTAGGTGTTTAGACTACTGGTCCAAATACTTCTATTTTAGAAGTTCAAAGCATCTTTCAACATTGGCCAATTCAATATCTATACTTCTGGATAGATTTTTATACAAGATCCTCGATTTCTTTCTTTACTTCTATAGAAGTATTTTATGTAAAATTATTTGTAAAATCGTTGTCGACAACTTTCCAATTTTCTGGTTCCATTCTCGTAATGACATAACTTATCGAGATCTCTTCAAGATTTCAATCTTTATTTCAGGTACCTGAAACTCTTATAGAGTTTTATTATTTGTTATGTCTTGGGTCTCTTCAGGAGCACCCGCCTCCAATATATGACCATCTCATATTACTTTCTATTTACGAGAATTTTGATCATTGGAACCATTTCAACTATCATGCTTCATGCATGATTTACATTCTCTCGCTCTAACATGTAATTTAAACTTAGAGCATTTCAGGTGGTATATGAGACTTAATTACTTTCATTGGGTCAGTAAATATGTCTGGCAGTTGACATGTAATAACATGAATTATCTTATGAACTTCTAGTTCATATACGAGGATCTAGATAATGATAATTCATTTTCCTCTATCCAGCTGATTATTATCTCCCCCTGATGTTGAGAAAAATCATGTCATAAATGATTCTCCAATTAATGTTTAAGAATTTAAACATAAAAGGAGATTCGTACTCAATATATATTCTCAACCCTTTTTATTTACCCATTTTGTGCGTTGTGGTGGAGCAATTCATACCGCACATTCAAAAATCATAAAATGGGAAATGTATGGTTTCTGACCAAAAACCAATCATAACGGGGAGTTTATTATAACTCGTTGGCTTGATGCGTATAAGTGTTGCTATATGGAAACACCATATAAATAATAACTCTTTTGTTCTCATAGTTTAGCTATTAAATAGGAGGCATCCAATTGAAATTTTGCTAAACTATATTTTCATAATCAATAGGCTTTGTAACAACTGATATAGCCTAAAATATAAACCCACTAGCTTTTCAAGACGAATAGTCTAACGGCATAATCTGAATCTTTTTAGAATCAATCTCACAAACTTCTGGTTGTAAGTCGATAAAACAATGTAGATGCATCTACTAAAATCATATAAAACTTTCCACATTTGTGGATATATGGGCCATATTTCTTTCAGATATGCAAGACATGCAGTCTTAACTTCAGTACAAGAACTTTAAGTTCTAATTCTTTTGGTAAGTGGGATCATCTATATCCTTTGAGAAAAAACAACACAACAACTTCATGTTCTTTTAGTAAGTGGAATTTAATCAATTCCTTTAAGCAACATAAGAACTTCACGTTCTTTAATAAGTGGAATTTAATTCATTCCTTTGAGAATAAGCACCACAAGAACTACAGGTTCTTTTAATACATGTGCATGTAAATCTCAATAATTTCTGCACCATTATTGATCAGGATGGTCTAACCGATCATGTCAACTATATATATGTGTGTATATATCTTTGAATTTGTAAACTCCTTGTTTACCATAACATGTAATTCAATCTCACTCGTACATGTCTAGTACGACCATCAAAATTGTTCCTTTAAATAGGAATATATTTATCTCTTTCGGAGCTTTCAATTGAAATTATCTTTTGGTAGCAATATATAGCTCTTCTAGAGCTTTCAACTGACTTTTTGGCTACCAAAACTTATATCCATATTGGCTTATTTCGAATGTCAATTGATAACATATGTTATCTATAATTCCCAAAGGGATAGTTTGCGAACTCATAGTGCTCTCTTTATGACTTTGACGAGTATAACACAATGTGATTATGGAATAAAGTTCCATTTGACAATAACATATTTGCTCAACCAGAGCCTTTTGTGATATTAGTACTTCCGAATATAGTACTCACATTATTCCATTGCATTTTAATCGAGAAATGCATAATTGTGCACCTTTCAAAATGTGCTTTGTTTCATTTACTTCAGGTAATGAAAATATGTACTTTGTATCATTCACTTCGAGGAATGAAAAATATAAAATATAGCACATCATATCAAGTCGATTATCTATCAGAGATAAACTTTCAGGTGCTCTTCCGAAGTATTGATATTTTAGTACTTTGAGAAATACTACTCATATTTCCCCTTGCATTTAAATGGGAAAAATATTTCTTATGCTTAAGTACAATATGAGTACTTGCATTATCTGCTAGGCATAAATAGCCACAATTCTAGGCATAAATAGCCACAATTCATTGTATATTTTATTCCGGAAGTAATCATATTCTTCAAATAATAAATTAACATAAATCGTAAATAAATAATATGTGAAATAAATAAACATAAAGCAAACCAACATAAATAAATAATAAATAAAACGAATTAACATAAGAAAAACTAATTATTCATGTTAGAGGTTATAAGGGAAATAAAATAAATGGTAAATTATTCCCTTCAAGGGTTATGAGAAAATTAACAATATCCAATTGAGTTGGATCAATAACGCCATAATTATTTTCGCCATAAACAAATTTTGTTTATATTTTATTTCATTTATCATTCATGATTATGGAAAAAGTCCATAATACTTTGGCGTTTGACAAGTACGAAACCAATGGTTTATAACATCACGTTGGGAAAAGGATTTCACTTCCTTAGAATGATCTTTATCACTCTTGTCATCCTTATAACTTCGCTACCAGCGGGTAGAAGTATTCTTAAAACGACTATATTTTTCATGTGTATATTCATAGCCTCGACCACGACCACAACTTTTAATGTGATTTTTTATTCCTTTCATAATATAATCTCACATTCACTTCAGGGAATGGAGTAGAGCCAGTGGGCCTTTAAAACCTTTTTCACATATCCTTATCACAGAGAACAAAGATTTAATCCTCGTACGCGACATTGTTAAACCTGTCCACAAGGTCCTTTAAAAACCTCCTTTGAGACCAGTAGCCTCGCAGAACGGGATGTCCAGCCAATTATACTTGGATTATATCGAAATTATGTCTCTAATTGAATAATGATTTACCATGTTTGCATTCACTTCAGGGAATGAAACAGATCCAATAATCGCATGGAATAAACATCATGCTTGCATTCACTTCAAGGAATGCCCCATCATTGATAATTGCATGGAATAAACATCATGCTTGCATTCACTTTAGGGAATGCCCCACCATTGATAATCGCATGGAATAAACATCATGCTTTGCATTTACTTCAAGGAATGCCTCCCATAAAACATTTTGGATCAAGACGAATTTTCGTAACTTGAAATTGGGAGAAGTCTATGGTCAAGTTTTTCAACGAAGAAGAAATATTACTTTCGAGCAAATATAGACTTTATAATAATCTTCTTGTAAATTCAAAATCATCATGATTTATCGCACTTTAAAATAATAATATAAAGAATAAAAATAAAACCAAAATTTACCGATATTGATTTTTCTCTCGTGGACAATGGAGACATAGCATATGACCGAGATAGCTTCTCATAGTTCCTTTATATCACATCTCTTTCCAAGCCATTTAAGCATATCATGTAAAACTCAAAACACGGTTAAAAATATTAACTTTTACCAAATAAAATAACATAAATAATAATATGAAAATATCAAATATAATCATATAAGTAAAAGTATGAATAAGCATACCGCTAATTAACCCTTTTAGGAACAAGAGAAAACACGCGTAATTTACACCAAACACAACCTCTTCGTCTCTATCGATTCATCTTTTGGTTTGTGAGAAGCCACAAATTTATCTCTTTCCAATGTTCGAATAGAATCAAACATACTTCCAAAATTTTCAAAAAATTAAAACAAAGTTAAAATATAAAGAGAAAGACAATCGATAACTAAAAAAAATAAGGAGAAAAAAACTTATCTTTGGTTTATTCTATAATCGAATTCTTCCTGGTAACTTCTTTTGAATTATAACGATGAAGACCTCAGTTGATTAGAGTCTCGTGCTGATAACGTGTTGTGAATAAAATAACAAAGAACAATGAACAAGAATAAAAGATCAAAGAGATGAGAGAAATAGGGAGATTTGTATTATTCTCAAAAATAGACTTTGTGTACAATGCCTTCAATGAATCATCTATTTATAGGCATAAGAAGTACATAATACATTAAACTCTAATTTATAGAGATAATATTCCTAATAATAAATAAATCAAACTCCTTTGATAAAGTTCTAATCATGATAGACATCCACATAGATAAATATTCATAACAATTTTAACATTTTCTATTTTGATTTTTCTCCCATGTATTTACACTATGACATTTGTAAACTAATAGTTTTTGTTTTTTTTCTTTTTATTTTTCACATATTTATATTTGTATTTAAATTTAATAATTAAGTAAATTATATTAAAAATAATTATATAATAATAAATTAATATATATATCCTTCAAATATGCTTAGTAATGTTATATTTTAAAAATTAATTAAACAAGTATCAAATACAATGAGCTAGTACAATCGGCTGGTCAAATCAGCTAATGTAATTCACTATGGCCATGTTTGGTAAATAATGGTTTGAGCTAAATTTAGAAGGTTGACTAATCAAATTCGCTAATTTGGATGTTTGGTGAATATCGGATTGGGGTGAAACCTCTTATTTTGAAAAAAAATGTTAATAAGAGCTTTTTGAAATTAGAAGGTTGACTAATTAAATTCGCTAATATGCTTGGTAATATAATCATGTCTTTATACGCCATTTTGCTCGTTTAAACAATCAAACATCTATCAATTAATTTTACCAAACACATTTATACAATTAACTAGTCAAATCAACTATTAGTAATTTGCTATCAGCTATAAAAATTGTGATATTAACATGGAAATCATTAAAAATTTAAAATAAACTATCACCAAAACCTACTGAAAAATTGCCCCATTCGTTTGCTTCACTAACCCTCTTGTTTCTTATGTTACATTCTTAGATTCACGACCGTAGATGATAATAAAGAAAACAAAAATGAACTATAGAACAGCTTATTTAATGTGGTTGCATTACATGTACAAAAACACAAATTACATTTAATTTGAATTCCTAGAGACTCTTGTGTTGAGGCATAAAGCTGACTGATCCAATGTACTTAGTTGCATCTTAATTGACCTTAAAACTTTTAAAATTGTGGATTAAAGGATGAATAGGGAACATCACAGGCATAATTCCGGAAGCAATAATAGCCCTGTTATGCACTCGCACTATAAATAGACTGGTTTCGGATTCTTTTCTGCTGTGATGCAAGAATCATCCGTCTGACCCTGCTTCGGTTTCCCATTCTAATTATATCTATGGCTTCCGAAACACCTACCATCTCAATCAAACTTTTGATAGACCAGGATAGTAACGCCGTTCTTCTGGCTGAAGCGGGCAATAATTTTGTTGATACTCTCCATAGCCTCCTTAAGCTTCCTCTCGGAAACATTGCACGACTTGTCGACCAGCACCAGAGTTTGCAGCCCGGTTGCTTGAATAACCTATACAACAGCGTTCAAAATCTCCCCTTGAAAAAATTTCGGACTGAAGCATGTAAGCGTATGCTGCTGTATCCTAGAAATGTTCACGACCTCGAGTTTAAGAATTTGAAGCTTAACATGGATCTTACAGGGCCTACAGGGTATTTTGTATGCGGAAATTGGCAATGTAATCAAAAACAAGATGGCTTTTTTAGTTATTATGACACTCCAAGATGCACCTGCGGAAAATTGATGAATGTATGAGCTACAACTTTACGGGAAAGTGTTGTGGTTAAAGATGGATCTGAGGGAGTGTTATACAAGGGAAAATCAATGTTTTTCATCACGGATGATTTAAGGGTGATGCAAGGTTTTCCAGGAGATCTAGTTCAATTCCTTCTCAACTTGGGGTTCAAGAATGCTTGTCCAGTTGAAGAAAATGTTGTGGAAATTGGTTCAAAAGAGATGACTGATATTTTGATCCATTCATTGATCTCAAAGACTACGTTGACTGATGTTTTTCTGAGGAAACAAGGAACTTGTGACAGTACCTTGATGTTTGATGAACAGTTCAGTTTCAAAGCGCCAAATAGAAAGGAATCAACTGAGAAAGATGGGAAAACAAGAGTGAAGACGATGCTGAGAAAGTCGAAGAGGAAGATAGTACTTGCAGAAGCAAGTGAAAATTTCGTAGATCTTCTATTTAGCTTCCTCACCATCCCTCTGGAATCTATATTGGAACTCGTCTTAGGAACCGAGAGTAACCTTACATAGTTACATTGGGATCCATCTTCAACTTGTACAGAGATTTAAACACTGTTTTCTCATTATCCAAGCAAAAGGATTCCCAGAAAGGTGTTCTTCCTCCGTTTTATAGCTGTCCATATGAGTTTCCCAATATCCGTTCCCGGGATCCTCCCGAATTTTTATATGGTTACACCTTCGTCCTCGTCAAAAGACCCCATGAAGGTGAAGTGGTCAACAAACCATTGGACCCCAAGTCTCCTAAGCCGAGCACAACAAACAGTTTGGGCTCTGTCGAGAAAAATTCTTTTGTGGTCACAGATGATCTAGTAGTTAAACAACTGTCCTCTGTTTCTAGCATATCTTTACTAAAGGAATTAGGGATCTCGTTTGTTGATGTTGAACAGAAAGTAATTAGCATCGGCGAGGTAGAAGCGATTGCGTTATTGGGGGCTAGTCTGTGGTCGTCCTCAGCCTTGTCTGCTTTATTTAATTTTTTTTTTCCAAGAAACCTAAGCTAGAGCCATTGTAGGGAAATCAACTTTATATTTTCAAAATATTACTTTGTTGCAGTATCAAGGGTTGGGATTTGTTACCCCTCTATATTCAAGATGTTTCGGTTTACCTTAATCTAGTATTTGTCAAATTCACCGTTTAAAACTCAACATTTTTTTAAGCATTGCTTCTTTATCTTCTCCAACATATTGTTAACCCTTGTCTCTCTATCTAGCTCTTTCTTTTTTACTTTGTGGTCAAATTTAACAACTAATCACTAACCCAAGGTTAACAATCAATCAACATAGTGAACGAGGAGTATGGGTGTAAATGAGTCGAGTCGAGCCTGAGTAGTGCCGAACTCGCTCAACTTGATTCAAGCCTAAGTAGTGTTGAGCTCGACCCAACTAGTTAAGAAATCGAGTCAAGTTCGACCTTAAGTTGAGTCCAATCATCGAATGTTGACTGAGCTTTGATAGAGTAGGACTCGAGTAGGTCGTGATCTGCCTTGTTTTAGATACAACCCTATTCATAATAACAATGATAATAATAATAATAATAATAATAATAATAATAATAATAATAATAATAATAATAATAATAATAATAATAATAATAATAATAATGAGTGCACTTTAATTTAAAAAATATGTATATTATATTTTTGAGTAGTTCACGAGCTTTTCGAGTCAGGTATAGAGTAGCTCGACTTGGTTTGTTAAAAACTCGAGCTGAGTTCAAGCTTGAATCAAATCTAATCGAGTAAAATATTGACCGAGCTTTGACCGAGACAAATTTGAGTAATCTTTCTTATTTCATTTACAGCTCTACCAAGGAATGAAAACGCTGAACATCAGTTATTTTGCTTAAAATTCTTCACATATTTAAATATCAAAGAGTATTCGGATTACAAACTCCAACTCTAATTAATTTCTTACAATTCAAGCCAAAGTAGTGTTGAGCTTGACCCAATTCGTTAAGAAATCGAGTCGAGTTCGAGCTTAAGTTGAGTTCAATCGTCAAATGTTGACCGAGCTTTGATAGAGTATGACTCGAATAGGTCATGATCTGCCTCGTTTTAGATACAACCCTATTTATAATAACAATGAAAATAATAATAATAATGAGTGCACTTTAATTTTAAAAAAAATATGTATATTATATTTTTGAGTAGCTCACGAGCTTTTCGAGTCAGGTATAGAGTAATTCGACTCGGCTTGTTAAAAACTCGAACTAAGTTCGAGCTTGAGTCAAATTTAATCGTGTAAAGTATTAACCGAGCTTTGACCGAGACAGACTTGAGTAATCTTTCTCATTTCATTTACAGCTCTACCAAGGAATGAAAACGCTGAACATCCGTTATTTTGCTTAAAGTTCTTCACTGATTTAAATATCAAAGAGTATTCGGATTACAAACTCCAACTCTAATTAATTTCTTACAATTCAAGCTTGAATTCAACTCAGTTAAATGATAATGTAACTCTTATCACTGATCAATTAAATGTCTTCAACTCTTAACCGACAAGTAATGTGGAAGCGGAGTGAAGAAAAATTTTTGTGCTTAGATTATACGTACACTCACCTCTAGTCGAAATCAATTTCTTAGTGTAACCCCTTAGCACGGTCTAGCCGCCAGACCGAACCAAACAGGTTACATGGAGAAAACTGAAGAAAATTCAAGAAGGATTCCCTCCGATTAGTAACCTTATTTTTTTCTAAATGCCATTAACATCCTATGTGATAGGAACTCGCAGCGGAAGAAAATGAGAACGACAACAAAATCGATTCAAGCATCAAGGGACCCGAATGCAAAACTAAGAAGAGTAGAGGCCTAGCATGAACTTAAGGTTACCAATCTTAAATTAGTCAGGTTTCATGCTTGCATGCAAAAATGCAGCTTAAAACAACCAACCAAACACAAATAAACGATCACGGAACAAAAAGGGACTAAAACGTAAGAAAACAGAACTTCAAAGATTCCAATAACTAACAAAACTGCCAACCGCATCGATACAGGTTGCCGTGTACCGATACAAGCGTATCGAAACAGACTCAATGGGCTCGGAACACTAGCTCGTATCGAAACACACTTGGGGACGTTTCGGTACCGAGGTTTCCAGTAGCAAAATGTACCGGAACGGACCTCAACGTATCGATACATTTAGAACATTTTAGGTCTCCCGTATCGATACAGTCTCGACTGTATCGATACTCGACCTGCAATGCCTCACTTTGCTAGTTTATTGCAACCTTAGCACCTTGAAGACCCTCTAAACGAGATACTCTCATGCATACTACTCAAACATACCAAAAAGCCTCAACAAACATGACAACAACATCAACACAACAAGAATAAACATGACATGATTCTAGATGAACGCAACTTAAACATAACCAATACACAAAACGGTCAAACTTCAAACCAAACCATACTTCAACATGCAAAGACAATTTACAAGTCTAAAAAGGCATCATAAACATGTCTCAACATATGAAGTCTCAAAACAAAACCTCCCAAGCATAAAGGTCTTATCCTAATGCTAACATACTATTATTGGTTTCCAAAACCATACTTGAGCAAAAGAGTAAACTCTTGGACACTTCCTTCCTTCTTTGCTTCCACGAATGGTCTACGGATCTGCATTGTTGGAAAAGAGAGCATAATCAAGAATGCTTAGTGAGCGGTGCTCAAAACCATAACAACAACAATGCAGTTTTAGAATCGTTTAAAACATTTGAAAACCAAAACCATTCCTCAGATCAGTTGATAAGAAAACTTTCCAACGACGTTCTCATATGCATTTCATTCTTGAACTACAATTCAAGGCATAAACATCATAAATTCTCATCGCGAAACATGACAAGCTCAAAGCTTCACAACATCATTCATGCAAACATAGCATAAAGATCAACTTTAACACATATGGGTATATTAACATCTTTAACAATTTTACTCGGATATGCGGATAGCTTCCGGTGGAATCTCACATCACTGTACTCATAACAATAGCAAGGCTTCCTGTGGAATCTCACATCACCGTACTCAAGACAACAACAAGGCTTCCGGTGGAATCTCACATCACCGTACTCCTCATTAGTGAAATATGATATCACTAAGGCCACACACGAATTTTACTATTATAATGCACTCACATCCTATTGGTCGACCAATTATATCCGGTAATTAAGATCCCATCGAATGTCAATATACCCATCAAAGCCAACACTTACCCACTTTTTCTCATGACCACAACAAATTATTTCACATTCCATTTCATATCACATTTCCATGTACTCAAACACATATATCTCATGAACAATTATCATTTAACAAGTGGAATCATATATATGACAAGTACATATCTCAAAACGCATGAAAACAATGGGATACAAGCTAAGCATATAACATGAACATGCTCTCCAAAAACAAGGTAAAATAAGCTGAAATCAAAGGCGAAAACAATCAAACTTAGTATTGAGTTTAGATTGGCCTTTCAAGCTCAATCTAAACCTCACAAAACCTGACCTTAAGCACGTTAAGGCTTTTAAAATAGTTCCACTCACCAGTACTACACAAATGCTAGCCGAAACGCCGAATCAAGCCCCCAGATCACCCAAAATCGTGTCCGAAGTTTCCAAAGACAAATCCTCTGATTCTAAACAATTCAAAACAAAGCATTAGAGCTTATTTCAACCCACAAACCTACAGCAACTCAGAAATCCAACATCTAGCAACATTTGCCTATCAATTCGTAACCGAAATCAACCGAAAACAACTGATAAAACAACCCAAACAATTTCCAGCTCAAACCCAGCAAGTTTATCATCAAAAACACGTCTAATAACATCCAAAAACATCAACTCATCATCATATAACCATCTATTACTGATTTCTCACAATATAAGCCAAAAACTCAATACTATCAACCCAAAACTTCACCAACTCAAAAAATTTCGGAATTTATATGATCAACCCATTATCTCAACATGATCTAACACTAAAAACATTGCCAAAATTATTCCAAAACCCAGCAAACAAGATCTACACTAAAATCTTACAAAAATACCATTTTTAGCTTGATTGAGCACATTTTCATAAATCTCTTTATAAAACCTTTAATCTAAAACTATAAAAGAATCAAGAACGTGGGAATTTCTATAAAGAACCCTACAGTAGAGGAGAAAACGCAGCTCACCTCTAATGGTATAATTTCCCCTTGATTTTCAATGAAAACCTTGAGAAATCTAAAGAAAAACAAATGTGCTTTAGAGGAAAATCATAGGAAATTAGTTGGATGATGTAAAACCAATATAAAAAGGATTTTACCTTTGCAAACTTGAAGGTATAAAGTTGTTTGGTTGAAAAGAAAATGAAGAGAAAGCTTTGAGAGAGTTTTTAACGTCAAAATTATGATAAGATGGAAAATCCTTTAAAATACCTTTTATTTAATTAAGATCTTTTTAAAAGTAAATAATAAATAGGGGACATGTCTAAATTATACTTAGCTAAATAGCTCCTTACAGATTCAACGTTTTGATTCTTTTACAAACTAGTCACCAAAACAGTTTTGAAACTTTGCATTTTAGTCACTAAACTAAAATGTCTACTTTCTAAAAATAATTTTCCAAAATTGTTTCCACCACATTATATATATATATATATATATATATATATATATATATATATATATATATATATATATATATATATATATATATATATATATATATATATATATATATAATGATTTAAAACTTCTTTTTCATAATTCAAATCCTTCAAAAACCTTTTATTTGAAAAAAAATCCTGCAACTAGTCTAAACCGGTAAATCTAACTCGAATGAACCTTCAATAAAATTCGATTAACTTCCAGGCCCTAAAATCGGTGCGTTACAACTCTCCCCCACTTAAGAAATTTCGTCCTCGAAATTTACCTGATAGAAAGAGATACATAAACTGCTTCTTCATATCATCTTTCCTTTCCCAAGTGGCTTCTTCCACATCACGATGTCGCCATTTAACTTTGACCAACTCGATGGTTCTACCACGCAATAATTTGATGTCCGAAGCTAAGATCTCAACTAGTTCTTCATAATAAGACAATTCCAAATTCAATTCAATCTCTTCAACATGCATAACATGTGACAGATCTGATCTATATCTCTGAAGCATCGAAACATGGAATACATCATGACTCTTTTCTAACTCGGGTGGCAAAATCAATCTATAAGCGACGGGACCAACTCGCTCAACTATCTCATAAGAACCAATGAACCTCGGACTCAGTTTACCTTTCCTGCCAAACCTCGTCACCTTCTTCCAAGGAGAAACTTTCAAGAACACTTTGTCGCCCACGACATACTCTATTTTTCTTCTTTTCAAATCTGCATACGACTTTTTTCGATCTGTAGCTGCCTTCAAACGGTCACATATCAACTTCACTTTCTCGGTAGTACCCTTAAGCATGTCTGGAAACGATAATAACTTCTGCCCTGCTTAGTCCCAACAAATAGGTGTTCTACATTTTCTGTCATACAAAGCTTCGTAATGAGCCATCTGAATACTTGCTTAGTAGCTATTATTATAGGAAAACTCTACTAACGGTAGATGCTTCTCACAAGAACCCTGATAATCAATAATGCAACATCTAAACATGTCTTCTAAAACTTGTATAACTCTTTCTGACTGTCTATCGGTCCGAGGATGATAAGAAGTCCTGAAACTCAACTGAGTACCCAAGGCACTATGCAGACTCTCCCAAAATCTAGCTGTGAACCTCGGATCTCTATCAGACACAATCAATTTTGGTACACCGCCCAATCTCACAATCTCACTGATGTAAAAATCAGCCAAGTTATCTAAGGTATAAGTAGTATTAACGGCCAAGAAATGTGCACTTTTCGTGAAATGATCAACAATTTCCCAAACAAATTTCTTCTTAAAAGGTGTCAAAGGCAAACCTGATACGAAATCTATAGTAACTCTCTCATTTTCTACTCGAGAATTCTCAACGGTTGCAACAACCCATAAGGAAACTGATGCTCGACCTTAACATGCTGGCAAACCATGCACTTACTCACAAATTCGGCAACATCCTTCTTCAAACCAACCCAATAATACTCATCTTTCAAACCACAGTACATCTTCATGCTACCCGAATGCATAGCAAACGGACTACTATGTGCTTCGGCCAGAATTGTGTGTCTTAACTCAATATCATTTGGAACAACTATCCTACATTTGAAACATAAAACTCCATTATCACCAAAACTGATGTCTGACGGTCTACCTTCCGCAATATCTTGCACATGGGGTGCCAACGCTCCATCTTGAAACTGCTTTTCTCTAATCAACTGAATCAACGAAGGTTTAATTTGCAATTCCGCCACTAGGCCACCATCTCGTGACAAACTTAGCCTAGCAAACATTGCTCGCAACTCAACTGCCACTTTCCTACTCAAGGCATCAGCCACTACATTGGCTTTACCCGGATGGTACTCAATCGAAAGATCATAATCTTTAAGCAATTCTACCCATCTACGTTGCCTGAGGTTCAACTCCTTTTGCGACATCAGATATTTTAAACTCTTATGATCCGTGTAGACTGTACATTTCTCACCGTAGAGATAATGTCTCCAAACTTTCAAAGCAAACACTACCGCTGCCAACTCTATGTCATGTGTAGGGTAATTGCGCTTGTGTGTCTTCAACTGTCTCGATGCATAAGCTACCACTCTTCCTTCTTGCATTAGCACACAACCTAAACCAATATACGACGCATCACTATAGATCACATACTCTTTTCTTGTCACAGGCTGAACCAAAACGGGAGCTTTCGTTAAAGCTTCTTTCAATTTCTCAAAAGCTTGTTGTCTCACTTCTGTCCACTCAAAAAGAACGTTTTTTGCAAAAATTTAGTTAATGGAGCAGCAACTTTAGAAAACCCTTCTACAAAACGTCGATAATAACCGGCCAAGCCTAAGAAACTGTGAATTTCTGTCACCGACTTCAGTTGTTTCCATATCACAACTGCCTCAACCTTTTTAGGATCAACTCTGATTCCCTCGACTGATACTATATGTCCTAAAAATACTACCTCCCTAATCCAAAATTCACACTTGCTTAGCTTAGCATACAACTGATTATCTAGCAAAGTTTGTAACACCAACTGCAAATGCTTATCATGGTCTTCCTCAGTACGAGAGTATATCAGAATATCATCAATGAACACTACCGCAAACTGGTCTAAATACTTATGAAATACCCTATTCATCATATCCATAAATGCAGCCGGTGCATTTGTCAAACCAAAGGGCATTACCAAGAACTCGTAATGTCCATAGCGAGTGCGAAAAGCTGTTTTTGGTACATCTTGATCTTTTACCTTCAACTGGTAGTAACCGGATCTCAAATCTATCTTGGAAAACACAGAAGCACCTCGCAACTGATCAAATAGGTCGTCCATTCGCGGCAAGGGATACTTATTCTTCACTGTCAACTTATTCAACTGTCGGTAATCTATACACATTCTCAAGCTATTGTCTTTCTTTTTCACAAACAACACTGGTGCACCCCAAGGTAAGACATTAGGACGAATAAATCCTCGATCTAATAGTTCCTGAAGCTGTATTTTCAACTCTTTAACTCTTTAGGCGCCATACGATATGGAGCTATGGATACTAGAGCAGAATTAATATGTCTCTATAGCAAACTCAACCTCTCTATCAGGTGGCAAACCCGATAGCTCTTCTGGAAGTACCTCTAGAAAATCGCAAACGGTTCTGATGTCTTGCGGACGTGCCTCATTCATATTCGGATTCATAATGTAAGCTAAGTATGTCTGACAACCAACATCCATCAACCTCTGAGCCTCTAAAGCTAAAACAACATTGGACAAGAACTTAATGTTCTCTCCTACTACCACTACCTCATAATCGTCTAAAAGTCTTAAAGATACTCTATTTGTCTCAAAATCCACCTTAGCCTTATGTTCTACAAGCCAATCCATACCCAAAATTACATCAAATCCGTAAAACGACAATTCCATCATATCTACTGGAAACACATGACCTTGAACCATCAAAGGACATCTTTTATATACTTTTCTAACCACAATTGTCTCACTAACAGAACTAGTGATATTTATACCAACATCTAATATCTCACACGGTATATCCAATAACTTCGCATGCTCACGCAAAATGTACGAATGTGTAGAGCCAGAATCAATCAAACAAAGCAAAGTTAAAGACTGTAAGGAGAAGTTACCTGCAATCACATCTATATCATTCCTGCCCTCGTGATGCGCATACACTCTAGCTGGTCCACCACCCTCGGGTTGTACAACAACCATATGAGCTGCATTTCTCTGACCATCATCCCTACGCTGAAAGTTACCTCGATCGTGCCCACGACCTCTCTGATGCTCAACTGCTTGAACCGAAGCCTGTCCAACTCTAGCCGGATGTGAACAATCATGTCTCAAATGTGCTCGAGACCCACAATTCCAACAGGTACCATAAGTACCCCAACACTCGCCGAAATGTCGTCTTCCACATTTAGTGCACTCAAGTGTGCGAACAACAGCTCCTTGACCTTGATGGCCACGTCCCAAGTTACCATCTCCACACCTATGGTCAGGTTGGTACCTCTTATCCTTGTGCCTCTTGGCATGGTCTCTACCCCATTCAGCAGGCCTTTATCCTGAACTAGATCCACTACCACGAGTGGTCAATCCCAAGCTTTGTTCAATATCTTTAGCCCTAGTGACCAAAACATCAAAGTCCACATAATCTGAGGCAGACATAAAGGTCTTCACCTCCTGAACCAAACCATATAAAAAACGTTCACATCGTTCCCTCTCAGTGGGAACCAGTTCAGAAGCATACTGACTCAACTAGACAAATTGCACCTCGTACTCAGATACGGTCATGTTACCCTGAACTAAAGCCATGAACTCTCTTCTCATCCTGGTATCTAAGACCAAGATACTTCCTTCGGAAGGCAGTTCGGAAGAAATCCCAAGTAACATCGGCTTCAGGCATGTCAGATGTAACAGTGGTCTACCACATATAAGCATCACCCTGAAGTAGTGACACAACACAACCTAACTTTCGTGCATTGGTGCACTCCATCTGACCCAAGATACGAATAATACTCTCAAACCAAGCTTCAGATCCCTCTAGCGATAAACCATAAAACTCAACTCCGCCCAAACTACAAAGTCTCTCAAGGGGTAAACCACTCCCTGCACCATGAGGTTGTGCCTCAACACGCATACCAGCTACAGTTGTCTGAAATGCCCCGGCTATAGCCTGAATCAAGGGAGTCATATCTATCCCAGCCTACTCCTGACCAACATGAGGTCCAACACCCCCGACACCAGCCCTAACTGCACCCTCGGGAGGAGGGGAGGAGGAGGCCTGTAACCACCTGGACCCGCTTATGCGCTTAACCCAACTCCAGGCAGTCACAACCTATAATCAAACCCTTGTGAAATATCATAGTCAAAAATATCAAAACTGACATAGTTTCCCCCTTTCGGGAGATTTACGAATCATACCATAAAACCTGTTATCAAATACATATCAATACTATTCCCAGAACGATTATAAAATCTACTAGTAACGCTTTCAAATCCATCCAAAAGTAGTAAGCAAAAGCTTAGTATCATGTGATAACAAAATAGATTATATGAAAGCATAAAGTGTTCAATTATATCAAAAGCCAACACCCGACAAAACCAAAAGATAAGTCGTATCAAAATATAGGCATAAGTCACCCAAATACAGACAGTTTGGAAGATAAGAACATTACAACAGTCTAGAGCTAAATGTGCCGATCCTCCAGTTGCCGGGTCCAAAAGGGGTAGCCTATCACAAGTATCTGAAAGGGGATAAGAAGAAGGCATGAGCTAGGGAGCTCAGTGTGTTCCAATAAGTGCAGATCAAACAAGCAATGAATACATAACAATCAGATCATAATAACACATAGCAGATCAATGCAAATGCTCGGGTGCATGAATGAGTTTACTAGTGACTACCCTCCAACCATACACCAAATGCAGTCCCCCAGAACTGCATCCATAAGGACTTACCCTAGGCCCGATGGGCATAGGTGCCACTCAAGGGGAGACCTTGAGTCCATAAGGACTTACCCTAGGCCCGATGGGCATAGGTGCCACTCAAGGGGAGACCTTGAGTCCATAAGGATTTACCAGCTTGATCAGGGCTGTACCAACAGAAACTTCACAACATAACCCAATAGTATACCCCAGATAGTAATCAGTGTCCAGATCTCAGATATGAATAACAGAGTACATGTGGCAGGCATTCTATTCAGAATATCAGAAACAAAAGATTTATATTTTGACAGATAATTGGGCATACCTATTGAGCAAAACAGGCATTCTCATCATTAAACATGCAAACAGATTGTAACATCTCATGTCAAGCTAACATGGCATACTTTCACGTTCATCAAACAATCAGGCAATTCCATCACAGATCAAGAAATCTTATTACAAGTATACGAATTGAGCAAACATACATAATGTCGGCAGAGAATGTCATTATATAACCAGATCATCATTTCATCTCAATCTAACATAGTGATGCAATTTCAACAACAATTAAGATATTAAACAGCATAGTATTGTTTATGATTAATTCATTAAGCAATTCATTCAACAGAATATAGCACACATGGAACACACCTCAAAGCTGGTCGGAGAAGGGTCTAACGGACACCTGCCTCAGTACGCTCAGATACGGGGTCGGATCCTAGATCAAGAAAGAGTAATGGTCATAATGTGATATAAGAGTTAAACTTATTCTTATACACAGGATTTGAATTCATATTGATATTCACTGAAGCGTGAGGGTGAGCGGGTCGAGAGGAGCTAGGCTGAGCTGGTGAGTGGTCACACGAGTCTCGGATACCTTTACACAATTAAAACACTAGTTTAGACACTTATTCGATTTACTGATATCTGAATGGAATAATTAAGTACATATGCATGATTTGGGTTTAAGGTCAGATTCGGGAGCCTTAGAGTCGGAATTTTGCAAAACGGGCTTCAAAAACGGACTCAGGACGTCGAAAAACATAAAATAAGGCCTTTTCGAAAAGTTTGACTTTTTGGTCAAAGTCAACGCTGACGTCAGCAGGTCAAAGTCAACGGGGCCAGGTCAACCGATGACGTCATGATGACGTCAGCAACCAACAGGGTCAACTGTGTTGACTCGGTGAGTCAACTCACTGAGTCAACTCGGGCGAGTTGACTCGCTGAGTTAACTCAACGAGTTGACTCGGACACGGGTCGGTTCGGGTCAGAGATGGGTCGGGCCGGACTCGGGCGATGGGCTCGGGTTAACTGGGTTTGGGTTTTTGTGCCATCAGGGTTTTTGGGCTCGGGTTTGGGTGATGGGCCGACCGGTCCAGCCGGTTCAGGCCGGCTCACTTACCCCAACGGAAACAACGTCGGACGGCCACCGGAAACTCGCCGGAGAGCCCGTAACGGATCGGTTTCACCTGGAAAAAAAATGGCAGAATCAATTATTGATCTAACCCAACCCACACAAGCCTGGAAAATCATCGGATTTAAACGGAAAACGTTGCGGAAAACCGAAGGGTCGTCGGAACTTACGTAGCTCCGGTGGAGGCCTCGCCGGCGTCGGATGGACACGAGACTTTAGGGGTTTTGCTTGGCTCGACGCGGGGAGCACGGTGGTGGCAACAATGCACCGGACGGACGACTGACGGAGGCTGAAACGGCGAGCAACAATTGACGGAAAATAGGGTGAGGGTTTGTCGAACCTTCAGCCCTCAAAACACGATGCATGCGGCGAGGGGTGAGCGAGTGACTACCGGGGATGAGCTCAGGGAAGGGCGGCGCACACGCCGGTGGCGGCGGTGTTGCGCACGGAGCGACGGTGGAGGGGGGAGCAACGGTGGCCGGTCGGGATAGGTAGGTGCTTTGGGGGAGTGGGTGTTTCTCGAATCTTGAAAGAGGGAAAGGGTACACAAATTTTGGTAGGTGAAACGTCAGAATCAGATTAAAGGTGCCTCGAAATAACTCCTTAATTAACAAATAAATATTACCGTTGGTAATATTTGACAGAAGAGAGCACTTGGCTCAATCGGTTAGCGTGTTGGGTGGTGAGGGCTAAGGTCTCGAGTTCGAGCCTCCACACCCTCACTTCCTTTATCTTTTTTTTTTATTTCTTAACTGAGTGTTACAACTCTCCCCTCCTTAAGAAAAATTTCGTCCTCGAAATTTACCTGAATCAAACAGATGTGGAAACTGCTTTCTCAAGGATCCCTCGATCTCCCATGTAGCCTCACTAGGACTCCGATTTCTCCACTGTACCTTTACCATCGGAATGCATCGGTTCCTCAGAACTCTCTCATCAAAATCTAAGATCTGGATTGGTTCCTCCTCATAGGACAAGTCTGGCCTCAACTCTACATCCTGGACCTGAATGACATGACTAGGATCTGGATGGTATTGCCTCAACATGGACACATGGAAGACATTATAGATACGACTGAGCTGAGGAGGTAACTCAAGCTGATAGGCAACTGGTCCAACTCTCTTCACGATACGGTACGGCCCAATATATCTCGGACTCAGCTTACCCCTTTTTCCGAATCTCAGAACTTTCTTCCATGGAGATACTTTCAGAAAGACTTGATCACCGACCTCAAACTCAATATCTTTTCTTCTTCGATCAGCATAAGATTTCTGTCTGTCAAAGGCCTCTTTCAGGCGATCACGGATTAATCTGACAGTCTCTTCAGTTTCTTGGACCAATTCTGGACCCAAAGTCTTCTTATCATACAGCTCGGTCCAACAGATAGGAGTTCGACATTTACGACCATACAGAGCTTCATAAGGGGCCATGCGAATACTAGCCTGATAGCTATTATTATAAGCAAACTCGGCCAAGGGCAATAAATCTTCCCAACTACCGCGGAAGTTTATCACGCATCCTCTCAACATATCTTCAAGAACCTGAATTACTCTCTCAGACTGACCATCAGTCTGAGGATGGAAGGATGTACTGAAATTTAAACGCGTACCCAAAGCATTATGCAAGGCCGACCAGAAGTGAGAAGTGAACCTCGGATCTCGATCAGATATGATAGACAAGGGTACCCCATGCAATCTGACGATCTCTGAGATATACAACCTAGCCAGCTTCTCTAGGGAATAATTAACTCGCACAGGAATAAAGTGAGCTGACTTGGTGAGTCGATCAACAATAACCCAGACAGAATCCCTTTTAGAAGGGGTCAGAGGCAACCCGGTAACGAAATCCATCGTGATACGCTCCCATTTCCACTAAGGAATCTTAATGGGTTGTAACAAACCAGAAGGATGTTGATGTTCTGCTTTGACTTGCTGACAGGTCATACACTTCGATACATAATCTGATATATCCTTCTTCATACCCTCCCAGCGGTACCTTTGTTTCAGATTCTGGTACATCTTGTCTCCACCAGGATGCATAGCATAAGGGCTGCTATGAGCCTCACTAAGTATGGCTCGCTTCAGATCGACATCATTGGGAACACAATAACGACCCTTGAAGCACAAAACGCCATCCTGATCGAAGGCATAAACAGATGTGGATCCCTACTCAACTTGCTGTATGACTGGGAGTAAGGAACTGTCTAAGAGTTGCTTGGCCTTAATCTCTTCGGCCAAAGTTGGTTTAACTTGCAACTCCGCTAGCAAACTGCCATCACTATAAATACTCATCCTGGCAAACAAGGATCTCACGTCGGATATAGTCTTACGACTCAAGGCATCGGCAACAACATTGGCTTTTCCCGAGTGGTACTCAATCACGCAATCATAGTCCTTTAACAACTCAACCCAACGACGTTGCCTCATATTTAAATCCCTCTGAGTGAGGATATACTTCAAGCTCTTATGATCAGTAAAGATATAACACTTCTCTCCGTAGAGATAGTGCCTCCAGATTTTCAAAGCGAACACCACAGCAGCTAACTCGAGGTCATGGGTCGGATAGTTACACTCATGTGGTCGTAACTGACGTGATGCATAAGCGATAACCTTTCTATCCTGCATCAATACACAACCAAGCCCGGAGTGTGAGGCATCACTGTACACTGAGAAGTCTTTCCTAGACTCGGGTTGTGAAAGAATAGGGGCTTGAGTCAAATCCGCCTTCAGTTTCTCAAAACTAGCTTGCTGGGCATCAGACCAAGCAAAAGGAACATTTTTCCTCAAAAGCTTTGTCAAAGGGGCAGCAATGATGGAGAAACCCTCGACAAAGCGGCGGTAGTAACCAGCTAAACCCAAAAAGCTACGGATCTCAGAGACATTCTTGGGTGGCTTCCAACTGGTGATAGCCTCGATCTTACTAGGATCAACCTGGATACCTTGAGCTGATACAACATGCCCCAGAAATGTCACTTCTCTAAGCCAAAATTCACACTTGCTCAGCTTAGCATACAAACGATGCTCTCTCAAGGTTTGCAGAACAATCTTCAAATGTTCAACATGCTCAGATTCTGTCCGAGAATAAACGAAGATATCATCAATAAACACCACAACAAATTGGTCTATATAGGGTCGGAACACACAGTTCATCATGTCCATGAAGGCAGCTGGAGCATTGGTAAGACCAAAAGGCATCACAAGAAACTCATAGTGCCCATATCTAGTGCGGATAGCTGTCTTCGCAACATCAGATCCCTTTATCTTCAATTGATAGTATCCAGACCGAAGATCAATCTTTGAGAAAACTGTGGCTCCCCGAAATTGATCAAACAAATCGTCGATCTTGGGTAACGGGTATTTGTTCTTAACTGTCAGCTTGTTCAACTTCCGATAATCAATGCATAATCGGAGTGAACCATCCTTCTTCTTGACGAAGAGGACTGGAGCTCCCCAAGGTGAAGAGCTAGGTCGAATGAAACCTCGGTCAAGCAGCTCCTGCAACTGAATTTTCAACTCCTTAAGCTCTTTAGGGGCCATACGATAGGGATTCATAGATACAGGTGCAGACCCTGGATAAGTCTCAATCTCAAACTCAACATCCCTATCCGGAGGTAATCCGGGCAACTCTTCGGGAAAGACATCAGGAAATTCGCTGACAGTGCGAATTTCTTCAATCTCGGATAGAGAAACCTTCGTATTCGGGAGAGAAGCAATGAAGGTCTCATATCCCTTCCGAATCATTCTGTCGACAGTCAGAGCAGATACTACGTTAGACAAGTAACCTCGACGTTCACCGATTAGAACCACTGACTGACCATCAGAAGTCCTTAAGGTTGCCCTTTTCAATTCACAATCAAGGTTAACCCGATGCTTGGTCAACCAATCCATACCCAAAATCAGATCGAACTCCTCCATTGGAAGCTCCATAAGATCGACCAGAAAGATTTCCCCTTGAACCTCAAGAGGACAACGCCTAAACACCTTATCCACGGTCACCGACTGACCTACTGGGCTCATAACTGTAACAACATTCTCTGTTGCTTCTATCGGAAATGGTAGGTCTCGTGAAACAGATCTTGAAATGTAGGAGTGAGTAGAACCATTATCGAGCAATGCAAAGTATGGAACAGAGAAAATGGTAAATGTACCTGCTATAACATCCGGCTCATCTCTATCATCACGTCGTTTGGTAGCATAAACAAGTGATGGCTGCCTAGCCTCAGAGAAAACTGGTCCCCCACTCTGATGGGACCGTGCTCTAGAGTCTGTCCTCGCAGCAGATGCAGAAGGTCTACTCTGACTACGACCCCTGGCCGGAGTCTGTACGGAAGTCTGTGAGCGTGCAGGGGTCCGGGAGGATGCCCGAGGTGCAGAAGATGGGATAGGGCAATTCTTCAGAAAATGGTCTCCAGACCTACATCGGAAACATGCACCGGTCTTCCTTCTACACTCGCCCCCATGTCGCTTGTCACAATGCACACAAAGGGGCATAGGGGTGAAATCAGACGAATCACCTCTACTAGCAGCCGGGGTCGAAGAAGCATCAGGTCTGGATCCAAAATTACCTCTCTGACGACCAGAAGTGCGATTCCTCTTTCCATGACGCGAGGAAGGCTCGGGATTAGGAGGCCTCTTAGACCGCTCTCGGTCAGCTCTACCTCCACCAGTGGCTGCTAGCTCAACTTCTTCCAGGTCTTTAGCTTTCTCAACTAAAGTATCGAAGTCCTTATCCAGATGACCAACAACATGTACACATAGCTCATATCTCAGCCCCATCACAAATTTACGACATTTTTCCCTCTCGGTGGGCACTAAACTAGCCCCAAATCTGAGCAAGCCCAAGAATTCTGTCTCATACTCGGATACAGACATATCTCCCTGAGCCAATGTCCTGAATCGTTCTTGCCTCTGCCTCATGTAACGCTCACCAACAAAGCGGCTCTTGAAGCGCTCCTTGAAAAAGTCCCAAGTCAAACGGGCCGCAGGAACACTACTAACCACAGATTCCCACCAAGTACGAGCATTCCCATACAGCATAGAGACGGCTCCCAAATATCTCTTGGGTGACTCAAGACCCAAAGAATCCATACGCCTCTCCAGATCATGGAGCCATTCCTCTGCCTCGGTCGGGGCTCCACCAGTAGGGCCATCAAAAGTTCTCGCCCCATTCGTGATCAAGGTCTGAGAGATGGGAACCTCAGGGACAATACCAGCTGCTCTAACCGCACCAGTAATCAACTGCAAAAACTGCCTACTAAGGGCTTCGTCAGTAACAGATGTGGGAGGCTCAGAAGAAGACGGTGCTCCTCTAACCGGAGTAGACACATCAATCCCAGGGGCAGACTGAGGAGCAGTCACTACAGTAGAGCCAGATGGTACGGAAGGCTCAGTAGGACCAGGGACAGGAGTTGGAGTAGGTGGCTCGACCACCGGATCATTCATCGCGTCGGCAAACGGAACAAGTCTACCGCGTCTCCGAATAGGTCGACGTCCTCTTGCAGTACTCATAGCAGAAGGCCTCTACAAGGAATAAGCTTAGGGTCAGTTTATAGCAATGAAGAATCGAACACAATTAAGCAGACAAAATTAGGTGACTTAGCTCATATCAAAACACCTTTTTGTAAAACTTTTTCAAACATTGCGTAAAATGGACTCATACACAGTCCGAGGTTTTTAAAACCAAAAGCTCTGATACCACTAAATGTAACCACCTGGACCCGCTTATGCGCTTAACCCAACTCCAAGCAGTCACAACCTATAATCAAACCCTTGTGAAATATCATAGTCAAAAATATCAAAACTAACATAGTCTCCCCCTTTCGGGAGATTTACGAATCATACCATAAAACCTGTTATCAAATACATATCAATACTATTCCCAGAACGATTATAAAATCTACTAGTAATGCTTTCAAATCCATCCATAAGTAGTAAGCAAAAGCTTAGTATCATGTGATAACAAAATAGATGATATGAAAGCATAAAGTGTTCAGTTATATCAAAAGCCAACACCCGGCAAAACCAAAAGATAAGTCGTATCAAAATATAGGCATAAGTCACCCAAATACAGACAGTTTGGAAGATAAGAACATTACAACAGTCTAGAGCTAAATGTGCCAATCCTCCAGTTGCCGGGTCCAAAAGGGGTAGCCTATCACAAGTATCTGAAAGGGGAGAAGAAGAAGGCATGAGCTAGGAGCTCAGTGTGTTCCAATAAGTGCAGATCAAACAAGCAATGAATACATAACAATCAGATCATAATAACACATAGCAGATCAATGCAAATGCTCGGGTGCATGCATGAGTTTACTAGTGACTACCCTCCAACCATACACCAAATGCAGTCCCCCAGAACTGCATCCATAAGGACTTACCCTAGGCCCGATGGGCATAGGTGCCACCTAAGGGGATGCCTTAGGTCCATAAGGACTTACCCTAGGCCCGATGGGCATAGATGCCACTCAAGGGGAGACCTTGAGTCCATAAGGACTTACCCTAGGCCCGATGGGCATAGGTGCCACTCAAGGGGAGACCTTGAGTCCATAAGGATTTACCAGCTTGATCAGGGCTGTACCAACAGAAACTTCACAACATAACCCAATAGTATACCCCAAATAGTAATCAGTGTCCAGATCTCAGATATGAATAACAGAGTACATGTGGCAGACATTCTATTCAGAATATCAGAAACAGAAGATTTATATTTTGACAGATAATTGGGCATTCCTATTGAGCAAAACAGGCATTCTCATCATTAAACATGCAAACAGATTGTAACATCTCAGTCAAGCTAACATGGCATACTTTCACGTTCATCAAACAATCAGGCAATTCCATCACAGATCAAGAAATCATATTACAAGTATACGAATTGAGCAAACATACATAATGTCGGCAGAGAATGTCATTATATAACCAGATCATCATTTCATCTCAATCTAACATAGTGATGCAATTTCAACAACAATTAAGATATTAAACAGCATAGTATTGTTTATGATTAATTCATTAAGCAATTCATTCAACAAAATATAGCACACATGGAACACACCTGCCTCAGTACGCTCAGATACGGGGTCGGATCCTAGATCAAGAAAGAGTAATGGTCATAATGTGATATAAGAGTTAAACTTATTCTTATACACAGGATTTGAATTCATACTGATATTCACTGAAGCGTGAGGGTGAGCGGGTCGAGAGGAGCTAGGCTGAGCTGGTGAGTGGTCACACGAGTCTCGGATACCTTTACACAATTAAAACACTAGTTTAGACACTTATTCGATTTACTGATATCTGAATGGAATAATTAAGTACATATGCATGATTTGGGTTTAAGGTCAGATTCGGGAGCCTTAGAGTCGGAATTTCGCAAAACGGGCTTCAAAACGGACTCAGGACGTCGAAAAACATAAAATAAGGCCTTTTCAAAAAGTTTGACTTTTTGGTCAAAGTCAACGCTGACGTCTGACGTCAGCAGGTCAAAGTCAACGGGGCCAGGTCAACCGATGACGTCATGATGACGTCAGCAACCAACAGGGTCAACTGTGTTGACTCGGTGAGTCAACTCACTGAGTCAACTCGGGCGAGTTGACTCGCTGAGTTAACTCAACGAGTTGACTCGGACACGGGTCGGTTCGGGTCAGAGATGGGTCGGGCCGGACTCGGGCGATGGGCACGGGTTAATTGGGTTTGGGTTTTTGGGCCATCAGGGTTTTTGGGCTCGGGTTTGGGTGATGGGCCGACCGGTCCAGCCGGTTCAGGCCAGCTCACTTACCCCAACGGAAACAACGTCGGACGGCCACCGGAAACTCGCCGGAGAGCCCGTAACGGATCGGTTTCACCTGGAAAAAAATGGCAGAATCAATTATTGATCTAACCCAACCCACATAAGCCTGGAAAATCATCGGATTTAAACGGAAAACGTTGCGGAAAACCGAAGGGTCGTCGGAACTTACGTAGCTCCGGTGGAGGCCTCGCCGGTGTCGGAGGGACACGAGACTTTAGGGGTTTTGCTTGGCTCGACGCGGGGAGAACGGTGGTGGCAACAACGCACCGGACGGACGACTGACGGAGGCTGAAACGGCGAGCAACAGTTGACGGAAAATAGGGTGAGGGTTTGTCGAACCTTCAGCCCTTAAAACACGATGCAGGCGGCGAGTGGTGAGCGAGTGACTACCGGGGATGAGCTCAGGGAAGTGCGGCGCACACGCCGGTGTCGGCGGTGTTGCGCACGGAGCGACGGTGGAGGGGGGAGCAACGGTGGCCGGTCGGGGTAGGTAGGAGCTTTGGGGGAGTGGGTGTTTCTCGAATCTTGAAAAAGGGAAAGGGTACACAAATTTTTTTAGGTGAAACGTCAGAATCAGATTAAAGGTGCCTCGAAATAACTCCTTAATTAACAAATAAATATTACCGTTGGTAATATTTGACAGAAGAGAGCACTTGGCTCAATCGGTTAGCATGTTGGGTGGTGAGGGCTAAGGTCTCGGGTTCGAGCCTCCGCACCCTCACTTCCTTTATCTTTTTTTTATTTCTTAACTGAGTGTTACAAGGCCAATTATCTTCATTCGCGTGCCCCATATTCTCATTACCCGGATTACCAACTATAAGACCACGCCGATGCCTCATCTTACCAAGAAAGCAAATCTAACCACAACAAACAAATAAACATAGAAATGATTTGGGTCAACAATAGCAAGGGTCCAAGACGATCAAGTCCTTTAATCAAAACTATTATTACAATAGTATATAGTAATGAGTGCCTTTATCTACAAAACAACCAACGATAAAACCAACGGTCATGCTTACAAACATCGTGCATTGCAAGTAACAATCAAACACATTCAAACTTACCTCACTTACCTTCCCGATTGCTCGATAATTTGGGCTCTGATCCCAACAAATGTAACCCCCTTAGCTCGGTCTAGCCGCCAGACCGAACCAAACGGGTTATACGAGGAAAACCGAAGAAAATCCAAGAAGGATTCCCTCCGATTAACAACCTTATTTTTTTCTTTTCTAAATGCCATTAACATCCTATGTGATAGGAACTCGCAGCGGAAGAAAACGAGAACAGCAACAAAAGCGATTCAAGCATCAAGGGACCCAAATGAAAAACTAAGAAGATTAGAGGCCTAGCATGAATTTAAGGTTACCAATCTTAAATTACTCAGGTTTCATGCTTGCATGCCAAAAGGTAGCTTAAAACAACAAACTGATTACAAATAAACGATCACAAAACAAACAGGGACTAAATCGTAAGAAAACAAAACTTCGAAGATTCTAATAACTAACAAAACTGCCAACCGTATCAATAGAGGTTGCCCTGTACCGATACTGGCGTATCGAAATAGGCTCGATGGGCTCTGAACACTAGCCCGTATCGAAACACCCTCGGGGGTGTTTCGGTACCGAGGTTTCCAGTAGCAAAATGTACCGGAACGGACCTCAATGTATCGATACACTTAGGCCATTTTAGGTCCCCCAGTATTGATACAGTCTCGACCGTATCAATACGCTCGACTTGCAATGCCTCACTTTGCTAGTTTATTGCAATGCCTCATTTTAGCCCCCTAAAGACCCTCTAAAAGAGATACAAGCATGCATACTACTCAAACATGCCACAAAGCCTCAACAAGCATGGCAACAACATCAACACAACAAGAATAAACATAGCAAGATTCTAGATGAAAGCAACTTAAACATAACCAATACACAAAATGGTCAAACTTCAAACCAATCCATACTTCAACATGCAAAGGCACTTTACAAGTCTAAAAAGACATCATAAACGTGTCTCAACATAGGGAGTCTCAACACAAAACCTCCCAAGCATAAATGTCTTATCCCATTGCTAACATACTATTATTCGTTGCCAAAACCATACTTGAGCAAAAGAGTAAACTCTTGGACACTTCCTTGCTTCTTTGCTATCACGAATGGTCTATGGATCTGCATTGTTGGAAAAGAGAGCTTAAGCGAGAATGCTTAGTGAGCGGTGCTCAAAACCATAACAACAACAATGCAATTTTAGAATCGTTTAAAACATTTGAAAACCAAAACCACTCCTCAGATCAGTTCCTAAGAAAACTTTCCAACGGCATTCTCATATGCATTTCATGCTTGAACTGCAATTCAAGGTATAAAATCTTAAATTCTCAACGCGAAACATGACAAACTCAAAGCTTCACAACATCATTCATGCAAACATAGCATAAAGATCAACTTTAACACATAGGAGTATATTGGCATCTTTAACAATTGTACTCGGATATGCAGATAGCTTCCGGTGGAATCTCACATCACCATACTCATAACAACAACAAGGCTTCCGGTGGAATCTCACATCAACGTACTCCTCTTTAGTGGAATATGACATCACTAAGGCCACGCACTAATTTTACTATTATAGTGTACTCACATTCTATTGGTCGACCAATTATATCCGGTAATTAAGATCTCATTGAATGTCAATATACCCATCAAAGCCAACACTTACCCACTGTTTCTCATGAGCACAACACATTATTTCACATTTCATTTCATATCACATTTTCATACATAACATGTACTTAAACACATATATCTCATGAACAATTATCATTTAACAAGTGGGATCATATGTATGACAAATACATATCTCAAAACGCATGAAAACATTGGGATACAAGATAAGCATATAACATGAACATGCTCTCCAAAAATAAGGTAAAATAAGTCGAAATCAAAGGCAAAAACAACCAAACTTACTCTTGAGTTTAGATTGGCCTTTCAAGCTCAATCTAAACCCCCAAAAACTTGCCCTTAACCACGTTAAGGCTTTTAAAACAGTTCCACTCACTAGTACTACACAAATGCTAGCCGAAACGCCGAATCAAGCCTCCGGATCACCCAAAATCGCGTCCGAAGTTTCCAAAGTCAAATCCTCTGTTTCTAAACAATTCAAAACAAAGCATTAGAGCATATTTCAACCCACAAACCTGCAGCAACTTAGAAATCCAATATCTAACAACATTTTCCCATCAATTCATAGCCGAAATCAACCGAAAACATTTGATAAAACAACTCAAACAATTTCCAGCTCAAACCCAGCAAGTTTATCATCAAAAACACATCTAATAACACCCCAAAACATAAACCCATCACCATAAAACCATATGTTACCGATTTCTCACAATTTAAGCCAAAAAAACTCAACACTATCAACCCAAAACTTCACCAACTCAACAAATTTCAGAATTTATATGATCAACCCATTATCTCAACATTATCCAACACTAAAAACAGTGCCAACATCATTCCAAAACTCAGCAAACAAGATCCACACGAAAATCTTACAAAAATACCAATTTTATGTTGATTGAGCATATTTTCATAAATCTCTTTATAAAACCTTTAATCTAAAACCATAAAAGAATCAAGAACGTGGGAATTTCAATAAAGAACCCTACATTAGAGGAGAAAACGCAGCTCACCTCTAATGGTAGAATTTCCCCTTGAATTTCAATGAAAAGCTTGATAAATCTAAAGAAAAACAAATGGGCTATAGAGGAAAATCATAGGAAATTAGTTGGATGATGTAAAACCAATATAAAAAGGATTTTACCTTTGCAAACTTGAAGGTAGAAAGCTGTTTGGTTGAAAAGAAAATGAAGAAAAAGCTTTGAGAGAGTTTTTAACGTCAAAATTATAATAAGATGAAAAATCTTTTAAAATACCTTTTATTTAATTAAGCTCTTTTTAAAACTTTTTTAAAAGTAAAAAATAAATAGGGGAAATTTCTGAGTTAGACTTAGCTAAATAGCTCCTTAAAGATTAACGTTTTGATTCTTTTACATACTAGTCACCAAAATAATTTTGAAACTTTGCATTTTAGTCACTAGACTAAAATGTTTACTTTCTAAAAACAATTTTCCAAAATTGTTTCCACCACGAAACATATATATATATATATATATAATAATAATAATTTAAAACTACTTTTTCATAATTCAAATCCTTCAAAAACTTTTTATTTGAAAAAAATCTCGAAACTAGTCTAAACCGGTAAATCTAACTCAAATGAACCTTCAATCAATTCCGGTTAACTTTTAGACCCTAAACTTGGGGTGTTACACTTACGGTTAATTGCAAGGACAAAATGTTGGATAAACCCCTTTTACATTAGTGTGGTTCATGGCATGTAATTGCATAAGGATCATTCAATTTAAGAGAGGGTAACTGTTGAGTGTATAAAAGTTCTATTATTTACCCCCTATTTAACCCATATTTCTGCTACATTCAAGCATTATTTATTGCATTTAGGTCAGTTTACAGTTAAACATCACAAATATATTAAAAGGCACAGTTTCTATTAAAAATGGTTGTTTTTGCAGGTTGCTGCTGTAGCAGACGGAATGGGCAGGCGCTGGACAGTGAAGCAGAAGAGATGGAACTGGATGAGCAGTCAAGGAGGACGATGCTGCCATGGTTGCCGCCGTGACAGTAGAGGACGACAGCAGTTTTGAGGAGAAGAAGCAAAGTGGACCTCGACAGATAGAGAAAATTTAGCCCGTCTGTCGTGTGAAATCACCATATTTTTCCAAGCCCCAGATCGAAAGGAATGTCAAGCCCAAAGTTCATGGAGAGAAAATCCCAAGCAAGAAAGATGACGGCTGGAAAGTAGATTCTTTGAAGATTTAGTCTTTATTAGAATTGTACTTTAATTTAAAGTTGTATTCTTGCTATTTTAGATAACTTGGACCCAAAGCCTATATAAGGGCATATATTTCGACCTAGGGAGGATATAACCTATTCTCTAGCCTTCTTCCCAAAACCCTAGCCGTTTTCCTTCCCTCAACATGTTCTAAATTCCCCCTAGGGCCACGGGTTGATTTGTAAAGTAGTTGCAAGGGTTGTTTTGTTTTAGGATTTTTCAGTTCAATAAAATAAACTTCAAGTTCTCTTATTTTGGTTATTAATATCTTGCAAGAGCATCGGGAGAGCATTGTGAGGTTATCAATTTACTTAGCATCGGGAGAGTTAAGTATACGAAAGGAATAAGAGCAAGTTCTCTAGTTTATAGTTGAACTATCTCGGACCTAGGGATAGGACGAGGTTAAGTGGCTAAAGAAGAATTCAACAACATCGGTGTTCATCCTTCGATTCACGCCGGGAGGTATCATCAAAGACGTGATCATCGACAGACTTGGACCTAGGGATAGGCCAAGAAACAGCAGGGATTCTTGCCAAACTTGAAGTACTGAGTTGAGTATTCGCTGTCGCGATAAGCAACGGACTGCTGCCGCGACAGGGAACGACGACAGAACTGGATTTCCTAGACTTAGCAATACCTGCACTACTGAGCAATTCAATACCAGCCCATTCTCTCTATCTTGATTCCTCTACTCTTTTATTTACGTTCTCTTTATTATTTTCGTGACAACCTTCTCAATTATTTTCTTTACTTTCGTGTAGTGATTCAAGGTGAAGCTATTAGCCCAATCCCTGTGGAGACGATATTCGATACTTCGTATCACTTTTCTACTTGCGTCGTGTACACTTGCACTACAATTGCGATAGACTCTTTTACACGCAACAGTAACAAAAATAGACTAGCCACATCATCTTTAGTTAAGTATAATTACTATGGTTAAATGTTGATACTCTCAGTAGGTCCCAATTGTGTCACTATTGTACAACTTTTGAATTCCTGACTCGTTTCTTTCTGGTTCTTGGGTTCATTTTCTTAAGCTTCAAGAACACATGCTAGTTGAACTTGGATGAACAAAACCCAAACTCAATTTCTTAATCTTTAGCCAAATCTCGAATCTCATGATGGTTGATCTCGATGTGCTTTTAGTAATTCACCATGCAGCTCTAACTGCGATAAAACTTGAATTCGAGATGAAATTGAATACCAACATAATTATTCTTCGATTTAAGACTCAGGACAAATAGTTATATACATGGTATTAATTGTCATTACGAATTTCATCAGCGTGAACGGCAGGATCTGAACCTGTGCGGGGAAAGCCCACATGATTTCTAGTCAACTGCAACTTATTTCCAAGATGATAGTAAAGAAAAACCCTAATTATACAACAACTTAGTAGTGGATCATCCATCACAAATCATAGTTTGGACCCCAGATATTATACAAAGAGCCTTTTCGGATCATTGCTGGTGTGATAGGTAAAATCGTCAAGATAGGCTATAACACATCTGGAGGTAAACGGGGTAGATTTGCATTCTCAGCCATAGTAGTGGATCTCAACAAACTACTTGTCTTATCGTCTAGCGGGAAGAAGGCTCGAATTCCTCCCATTTTCATTTTTGTTTTCCTCTTTCATTCCTATAGTTCAGTTTGGTGTATACACTACAGGACCGTCTAGGATGGCACGATGCGGTACCTACAACGAATACATTGAGGCATGGCTGTAAAGGGATGGAGAAAATGGAAGTCTAAGGTTTGAAGTTGAGCATCGAGTGTTGATGCTTTTAAGGATGTTGCTCCCTCCATTGCTTAATGTGATTTGTGTTTTTATTAGTTCCTTTGTTTGTAGTGTCTCCAGATAATGTTAGCCCTAGGGGCTCTGTTTTGTGGTCATATTGTATATGGCCATGCCTTTTACAATTAAGAAAATAATTAATGATTATGAAAATGGAAGAAAAATACAAAAAAATAGGTATGTTAAACATGCTTCTTTGAGCACCAGGTCACAGGATTGGGACCAAGAAAAATACAATATCCAGTAGTGAACCTCCTATCCTCTAAGGAGGAGGCCCAGTCAGCATCAGCATAGCAAGTTAAGGTGAGAGCAGTAGCAGGTTGATAGTATAGACCATAATCAATAGTACCACAGAGATACCTGAGAATACGCTTAACAGCTTTCCAATGTATCATGAGAGGCTTATTCATATGTTGACTAACCTTATTAACAACAAAAGCTATGTCAGGTCTAGTCAAACATACATATTGAAGACCACCAATAATGCTTCTATAGAAATGAGCATCACCAAATTCCAGCTCAGTATCAGAAGTAGACTTGTTAGAGACAATCATAGGGGTAGGAGTAGGAGTGGAACCAAGCATATTAGCTTTAGCAAGCAAATCGGAAACATATTTCTGTTGACTTAATAAGAGACCCTTGGCACAGGTCATGATTTCCATCCCCAAAAAACACTCAGGTTCCCCCATATCCTTCAAAGAAAAGTAGTGTTAACCCTTTTTACCACCTCATCAACTTCAACGGGTTGACTACCAGTGATGATGATATCATCAACATATACCATAAGCAACAGAGAGGAGGAAGTAGTGTTGCAAACATATAAAGAGGTATCAGTTTTGGAGGAGACAAAACTAAGATCATGAACAAGAAAGTTCCTTAATGTATCAAACCAGGCACGAGGAGCCTGTTTGAGACCATATAATGCCTTTCGAAGTCTGCAAACAAGTTTTTCTCCATTCTCTCCAACTTGTTCAAACCCAGGTGGCTGGGACATGTAAATCTCCTCTGACAGAGTACCATTCAGAAAAGCATTATTTATATCAACTTGGCGAACAACCCAGCTGTTAACAACAACAACAGCCAAGATAATACGAATTGTGGATGCACGAACCACTGGGCTGAAGGTCTCCTTAAAGTCACTCCCTACTTGTTGAGAAAAACCCTTGGCCACCAGTCGAGCCTTAAGCCTATCAACATAACCATCATGCTTCTTTTTGACTCTAAAAAGCCACTTGCAACCTACTGGTTTTCGGTCTAATGGTAAGGGCTGCAAATCCCACGTACCATTTCTCAGAAGGGCATTAAACTCATCAAGAACAACCTCTCTCCAACCAGGAAGAGTCAGGGCAGTGAAGACATCATCAGGTTCACAGTCTTCAGCTTGAGAGAAAAACACTCGAGGCTTAAACATACCAGCCTTGCCTCGTGTAACCATTGGGTGAGAATTCTGAACAATGGATGTGGAAAGTGGTATAGAAGGAAGTGAGGGATGTAGTGGTGATGATGAAAGTGGAGTAGAAGATAGAGGTGGAGATGAAGATGGTAATGAACGTGGGTCATGTTGTAGAAATGAAGATGGGGATGAATTAGAAGTGAGTAATGGAGATGGAGATAGACTTATAACTTGCTGTAGAAGTGATGATGAGTAGAAGTGAATAATGGAGGTGGAGATGAACTTACAACTTGCTGTAGAAGTGGTGATGGAGGTGGAGTAGAAATGTGTAATTGAGGTGGAAGTGGACTTATGCCTTGTTGTAGAGATGGGGATGGAGGTGGAGTAGAAGTGAATAATGGAGGTGGAGATGATCTTGCAACTTCCTGTAGAGGTGGAGATGGAGGTGGAGTAGAAGTGAGTAATGGAGGTGGAGGTGAACTTACAGCTTGTTGTAGAGGTGGAGATGGAGGTGGAGTAGAAGTGAGTAATGGAGATGGAGGTGAACTTACAACTTGCTGTAGAAGTGGTGATGGAGGTGGAGTAGTAGTGTGTAATGGAGGTGGAGGTGGACTTACAACTTGCTGTAGAAGTGGTGATGGAGGTGGAGTAAAAGTGAATAAAGGAGATGGAGATGGACTTGCAACTTGCTGTAGAGGTGGAGATGGAGGTGGAGAAGTAGAAGTAAAGAAAGGAGAGGAAGCAGCTGTTGAGTGTGTAAAAGTTCTATTATTTACACCCTTTTTAACCCATATTTCTGCTGCATTCAAGCATCATTGCATTGCATTTAGGTTAGTTTTCAATAAAACATCACAAATGGATTAAAAGCACAGATTCTACTAAAAGATGGCTATTTTTGCAGGTATCTGCCATAGTAGACGTTGAAGGCAGGCGTAGGGCAGAGAAGCAGGAAAGCTGAACTGGACAAGCAGACGAAGAAGACGATGCTGCCATGGTCGTGACAACATGGTGACAACCGACTTATGAAGAGGAAAAGCAAAGTGGACCTCGATAGATAGAGAAAAATCTGCTCGTCTGTCGTGTGAAAGCCACATATTTTTCCAAGCCCCGGATCAAAAGATATGTCAAGCCAAAGCTCAAGGAGAGGAAATTCCTAAAAACAAGGATGCGGCTGGAAAGTAGGAGTCTTTAGAGATTTAGTCTTTATTAGAATCTTACTTTTAATTAAAGTTGTAATCCTTGTTACCTTAGATAACTTGAGCCCAAAGCTTATATAAGGGCATAGATTTAACCTAGGGCATAACCGATTACCCCATAACCGAAACCAAAAACCCCTGCCGTTTACCCGTCACCGACATGTTCTAAATTCCCCCTAGGGCTACGGGTTGTTTTGTAAAGTAGTTGCAAGGATTGTTTTGTTTTAGGATTTTCCAAGTTCAATAAAATAGACTTCAAGTTCTCTTATCTTGGTTTTAACATCTTGCAAGAGCATCGGGAGAGCATTGTGAGGTTATCCATTTACTTAGCATCGGGAGAGTTAAGTATACGAAAGAGATAAGAGCACGTTCTCTAGTTTATAGTTGCACCATCTCGTGCCTAGGGATAGGGCGAGGTTAAGTGGCTAAGGAAGAATTCATACACATCGGTGTTCATCCTTCGATTCACGCCGGGAGGTATCATCAAAGACGTGATCGCCGACAGACTTGGACCTAGGGATAGGCCAAGGCAGATCTGGGATTCTTGCCAAGCTTGAAGTACGGAGTTGGTGTGTTCGCTGCCGCGACAGCCAACGGACAGCCGCCGTGACAGGTGCTGTCGGCGACGGGCGCGACGACAGAACTGGAGATCCTAAGCAAACCAATACCTGCACTACCGAGCAATTCAATACCAGCCCATTCTCTCTACCTTGATATCTCAATCTTTTATTTGTGTTTTTTACTTTATTATTCTCGTGACAACTCTCAATTATTTCTTTTACTTTCGTGCAGTAAATCGAGGTGAAGTCATTAGCCCAATCCCTGTGGAGACGATATCTGGTACTCCGTATCACTTTACTACTTGCGTCGTGTACACTTGCACTACAATTGCGATAGACTCTTTTACACGCAACAGCAGCTTGTTGTAATGATGATAATGGAAGAGAAGGGAGAGGTTGTAGAGAAGCAGAATCTGCTCCTGAAACTTGTAATGAAGACAGAGTATTTAAATGTTGATGTGACTGAGGAGAAGATTTAGGTAAAGAGACAGGTACAGAAGGAGGAACTAAATCAGATAAAGGTAGAGAAGAAGATTTAGGTAAAGAGGTGAGTTTAGAAGTGGTTGTAGACAATTTCATAGATTGCAACCCCTCAGAACTAATAGGACCTTGGCTTAGAATTTTATTTTTATAAGAAAAGGTAAATTCATCAAATTGAACATGCCAAGAGATAAACATCCTACCATTCATATCTAAACACTTATAACCTTTATGAATTGAAGAATAGCCAAGAAAAACACATGGTGAAGAACGAAACTGAAGTTTATTTTTATTATATGGTCTAAGACAAGGAAAGCAAAGACAGCCAAAAACTTTTAAAAACAAATAATCATGTTGTTTATGAAAAAGTTTTTCATAAGGTGTCATCCCTTGAAGAGCAACAGTAGGCAATCTATTTATAAGAAAAACAGCAGTAGAAAAAGCATCATACCAATATTGCAGGGGTAATGAAGCCTGAGCTAGCATAGAGAGACCTACCTCTACAATTTGCTTATGCTTCCTTTCCACTAGTCCATTTTGCTCTGAAGTGTGGGGACAAGATTTCCTATGAACGATGCCTTGACTGAGAAGATAAGACTGTAGAGCAACAAACTCCCCACCACCATCAGATTGTAGCACCTTCAACTTAAGACCCAACTGTCTCTCACATTGAGTATGAAACTGTATGAAGGCAGCTTTAACATCAGATTTATATTTGAGAAAATAAACCCCAAGTAAATCTAGTACTTGCATCAGTAAAAGCAACATAGTAACGAAAAAAACTAGATGGAAGGGGTGCTGGACCCCACACATCAGCTATAATTAACCCAAGAGGAGAATTATAAACAATAAAAGAAGGTGAAAAGGGTAACTTGTGAGATTTACCAAGCTGACAAGCTTGACAAACAATTTTATTTTTATTCTTAGAAACAGAAATATTACAAGCTTTAAGAACATAAGAAAGAGTTTCCTGACAAGGATGTCCTAATCAACAGTGCCACAAATCAGCAGATTCTACCTTAGCAGTAGTGGACAAACAATGCTTATTATTATTAGAACAATGTTGAAAAGAAAAAGAGCCAATAGAATCTAGTTTATAAAGACCATCTTGCTGAAAACCCTTGTGAAGAACAGCTCCAGTATGAATGCTCTTGACTTGAAAGAAAGAGGGAAAGAACTCAATAGACACATCATTGTCCTGTGTAAACTTGGAAACAGAGATTAAGTTCTTAGTTATAGAAGGAACAACAAGAACATTTTTTAAACAAAATTGCTTATGAGAAGTAAGTAAGCAAGATTGCCCAGAATATTTTATAGGAAGAGCATTACCATTACCAACTTGGACATTGCCAGAAGTGGGACACACAGTGTCAGCTTGCAAGTTGCTTACATTATTGGTAATATGATGTGTGGCCCCTGAATCTGGAAACCATGTGTTATCCTCAAGAACCTCAGTTGTGGCTAAATGAGTTGGAGGATACACAGGTGTAGTAGTAGTAAAAGCAGCTGCAGGAGGAGAAACATATTGTGGCTGACTATATACTGGACTAGGAAGAGTAGAGGAGGCTGGCACACCAAAAGGAAGTGAAGAAGTAACACCAGAAGAAGAGTATCTCGGACAAGTAAGCACAGTATGAGGCACAGAAGACAAAGTGTATGGATGAGAAGCAGAAGGAGGAAGGGCATAAACAAGGGAAGGTGAAAGACCAACAAAGGACTGAGGAGGATAATACACAGTAGGAAATGAAGCAGTAGGAGCAGAGTATGAAGGAGTAGTAGAAACATTATGAGCCTGAGGGGTAAATGTTTGCTCACCAGCACCCCGAGTCCTTCTAGATGACTCATTCTTGTAATTCAGATCATACCTTGAGTAACACCTCTCAACAAGATGCCCCAGGCGACCACAAAGGTTACACTGAGGTCTCCAAGACCTACCCCTTCCTCTACCCCTGGAGTTATCAAAACCTCCTCTAAACCCAGTATTGGTAAAATCCTGACCAGTATCAGTATTAGAAGTATACCCTATAGAATTCCCAGTAGCCACATTAACAAGAGGTGGAGATGCAACAGTAGAAGATCCATGCTCATTAGAAACAACAGCAGAAACAGAAGATTGTTGAACAGTAGTATGATGAGCACAAGCAGACACAGTAGAATGCAGATTAGACTGACGAGCATCAGCATCAAGCAACAAATAACTAGCAGCAGTAACAGAAAAAGTTGTGGTACCAGCAGTCAACACAATTATGACAAATTCAAACTCAGGAGGCAACCCATTTAAAATTGCAGTAACATGTTCATGCTCAGAAATGACTTCCCCACAACTAGCCAAATTATCTCTTATACTTTTTACTTTTAGCAAAAATTCCTTCATGCTTAGGTCACCTTTCTTCTGAGTATGTAACAATCTCCTAAAATACATAAGTCTAGATGCAGTTTTGTCACTATAAATCCTATGTAAAGTATTCTAAATCTCAGAAGCTGTATTCATACCAATCAATTGAGGAAGCACGGTTTCACTCACAGTGGACAATAACCATGTTGCTAGAGCTCCATCTTGCTCTTCAAAAGCCTCAAAATCAGGATTTATATGAACTTGATTATCTTTAGTAATATACTCAGGAGGTCTGGTGACTTTACTATCTATGAATTTGAGAAGCCTATGTGTTTTAATTGTCAGAAACACCTACTGGTGCCACAGTAGGTAATTATGATCATCTAACACAACATTAATATTCTTTGTTGAAAATAGACGAGGAGCATTATTATTCTCACTCAGAACCTGAGTACTAGACTCAGACGTAGTAGTTTCAGGATTAACCACACCTTTAGGGAGAGTCATGATACAATTAACGGATACAGATCACAACAGATTCAAGGCAAAACAGAAGTAGATGCCAGCAACAATATCAGATCAGAGACAGAAGCACAGCAGATACATATCACAGGTAGAGCAATCATATATCAACACAAGAGAGCAATAACAGATTACACACAACAGAATCTCAACAGACGCAAGGATAGATCTAAGATTGAATCACAACAGACGCAAGGATAGATCTGAGATTGAATCGTAACTGAAAATCAACAAGAACCAAAATCCACAACATACACAAGATGCAACAACATCACTCAAGATACATCAGAGCAAGCTACGGATTAACAAAAACAAATCGCAAAGAGGAATCTGATAGAGGAAATAGGAACGATCTCACCAGAAAAACAACAGAGAAGAATCTCCGATCACGACCACACCGAACTGACAATCATGCGCTACTGACAACTACTGGAGTCACCAGAGATCTGAGAATCACGCCGTAAAACACCTTCTTCTCCCAGAATCGAAGACGCAGAACCAACGCGAACATGCAACCGGCTGAACGATCACGATCGGAACGCCATAAAAGGCTCTGATACCATGACAGAAGCTTAGAGATGAAAGATATTTGAAGACGAATGATCAAAGATGAAGAAAGATATCAAAAACCCTAGAGGCTACAATGAAAAGGGAAAGAAGAGAAGAGAAGACGATCAGAAAAGAAAAATGTAAAAAGATATTTCTTTCATTTACACAATTAAAATGGGTTTACCCACTTAATACAATCAACTGGCTTTATATAGAGCCCAGTACAACAGAATCTGTTTTAACCCACAACAGACTATAACAAATTTGGGCTAACAGATTTCTTTTGCCAGCTGGCCTATATACAACTACTACTACTCTAACAAAACATAGGTACCGTATTTGATAGCTTGAAATATTTAAGAGAACTAATGCTTATACAATAAGATGCAAACTCAAAACCCAACATTGTAATTTAAACTCCGGTTTGACCACAATTCTGTAGCTTATGATGTAAATACAAAAACAAAATATAAAACCAAAGTACACTGAAAAACACTTATTTATTGTCTTTTCTCAAAGTAGAATGTGAACAAGCCTCCCGAGTTCATTCACGCGACACCTTAGTTACCTGCAACTTAAGAAACCAAGATTTCCAATAACACACCATACCAACAAAGAGGGAGTTGAAATGTGCCTCAATGGTGATATGTTTGAGTATTTTGCTGAGATAGGAAGACCTTACTACCTGATGATTGAGCAGCGTATGGAGTTCAAATCGCACGACGTAATCGAGTTGGACAAAAAAGCTTGTCTCGAACAGAACAAAGCTTGGTAACAACATCACTCATGTCCATACGCTCACTTGGTGATTCGGTAGAACAAGCAAGTCCTATTTCGAATACCGAATTCAAGCAATGAAGGCGAGATTCATCTTCCATGCTGTTTGCATTACGAGTGATGTCTGCGACTGCTGCTTCTCTTACACTCTCTTGAAGTATAACGGGATCTATAATATCAAGCACTCTATCGGGCAAGGCTGCCTTAACAAATATGCGAAGACTTAAACCTTCTTTGAACCTTTCATCAGTTGGCCTTTTTCCTGTAAACATTTCCAGTAAAAGGATGCCATAGCTATACACATCGCCTTTTGTTGATAACTCACTTCCCATGCCATATTCTACAATTAATTCATCATAGATTACATATACCCATAATTTTAATGGAAATCCCTCAAATATACCGAAGTAAATAAATAATGGTTATAAAAATGGAAGAAAATAAATAAAATGTAATTACCTGGTGGAGCATAACCAATTGTTCCTCTTAATCCAAGAGAGCTTGACTGATTAGCATAATGGTTAAGTCTGTCTGTAAAAAGGAGTTTTGCTAATCCGAAGTCACTTATATGGCCAACCATTTCGCGATCGAGTAGAATGTTGCTTGGCTTGAGGTCACAATGAATTATCGGTGTTTCACAACGATGGTGGAGATATTCGAGTGCATGAGCAACATCTATGGCCACATCAACTCTTTGGAAGAAGCTTAAGTTTCTCATCGTCTCGGATTCATTCATGTTGATAGAAGGATGCAACCATTCATCCAAGCTTCCATTTTCCATGAACTCATAAACCAAGGCTTTAAAATCATTGCCTTGATAATCGATACCTGAAATTGCTGTTAATACCCTGACAAGATTCCGATGTCTAATGTTCTTCAAGGCCTCACATTCAGCCAAGAAACTTCTTGATGCTCCACGATTCAGAAGATTAAGCACCTTTACAGCAATAGTTGCTCCACTCTCTTCAAGAATTCCTTTGTATACAGAACCAAAACTTCCCGAACCAACCAAATTTTGCACGGTAAATCCATCAGTAGCCCTTAGGATGCTTTGGTATGATAACCGTAAAAGCAAATTTTCTGCACAACCTGTTATTGGCTTTCGCTCTTTCTTCTTTCTAAACCACAAGATGAGGAGAGAAGTGAAAACCAAAGCCACTCCTAGAACCACAATAACAATTGCAATTTTCAATTTAAGGGGAGTGTTTGATGATGTTTTGGTGTTACATCTGGACAAGTGCAACTCAGGGATATCACCACATAGCTTACTGTTTCCCTCAACAAATGTAGCGCTTGCATACTTAAAGACTCCTTCACTTGGCATCAATCCCTCAAAATCATTGAAAGAGAGATTTAAATACTTCAAGGCTCTAAAGCTGATAATAAATTTTGGAATCTCAACCTGTTAGTTTGGTATTATTGGTTAAAGTGCAGAGAAAGTTCAAGTCACCTTCTCTCCCATGTCCCAAATGGTTTATGCCTAGTTCAAGGTTGTACAGTTTATCCAACTTATCTAAGGAAGGCACGTTCCCACTGAAACTGTTTTGACCAAAATCAAGTACATCCAGATTTGAAGCATTGGATATTGAAATGGGGATTTGTCCCGAGATTTGATTGTCCCCTATGGAAAAGAATTTAACATACGGCATATTGATTGCCAAGTTAGAATGAAGAGTACCTTGAATCTTGTTTACACCGATATGAAAAACTCTAATATTGGAGAGGTTGAACATTGTGACAGGAATTACACCAGAAATTGCATTTTCTGCTGCCGAGAAAAATGAAAGATTTGTGAGTTGTCCAAGACCTTGAGGTATAATTCCACTTAATGCATTATACGTCAAACCAAGTATCTCCAGGGATGACAAGTTGTAAAACCCCAATACTCTCAGGCTTGATAACAGACCCAACCAAGTAGGTATTTCTCCTGTTAGCTGATTCCCTGTCATATCAACCAATCTAAGCTTAGAACAAGCAGATAAATTATAAGGAATTTCACCACTGACGGAGTTGTTGGTGAGGTCTAATCTTTCCATAAGCTCTTGCTCGTCAAGTCATCCATGATACCAACTAATAAAAATCATTCATTTCATTAATTTTTTGTATGTATATTTTTACAAAAAAAATGTTTTTAATTTAATTTACGGCAAATATGAGTGAAAATTCACTTAGTAAAAAGATGACATGTAAAATGAATGGTTATTGTCTAAGGGGAAGAAGGCTTGAATTACTCCAATTTTCATTTTTGTTTTCCTCTCATTCCTATGTAATTTAGTTTGATGTATACACTATAGGATCGTCTAGGATGGCACGATGCGGTACCTACAACAAATACATTGAGGCATGGCTGTAAAGGGATGGAGCAAATAGAAGTCTTTGGTTTGAAGTTGAGCTGAAACATGCAACCAATTCCGGTGCTTCAAGTGTGGATGCTATAAAATTACTTACCATATTCACTTTGGGCTTCAGCTTAAGCTTAGCATACCGGTACACGAGGATGTATCGATACGCCAAAAACTCTCTAGAAATCTGAGAAATTGACGAGATTTTGGCGTATTGGTATGGGTCTTGGATGTATCGGTACGGTTTTTATCGTTTGACCGTGAGAAGTTGAGCGTGGAGGGCGTATCGGTACGGTCAACCAGTGTACCGATACGGTCCCCCTAAGTTGACTTTGGGCAGTTGACCTATTCAAGGCTTATCGATACGCACCTCTAGTGTATCGATACAGCCTGCTGTAAAGACTAAAATAGGCTGTTTAAATTGCTTGCTTGGTATGCTTGTATCGTTTCGATGTCTTTCCGATGTCGTGTCTCACATAGGAAGTATTAAAGCCTTTAGACAAGATAATATTTAAAATAAATTTCCAGGATTGCTAACCGAAGGGGAGCCTTAACGGGTTTCACTCCGGGTTTTTCCGTGTAGCCTACTCGGACCGGTCAGTCGTCCAGACCTGGACGAGGGGTTACATTCAGATACGTTCACTAGGGCTTAAGCAACTAATCTCGCTATTGTTCTTCTCATGTTTTAACTCCAATGCTCTCATTTTTACGAAGGATATTATGTCACATTAGTGGGGGAATGTTGGTAATGCTCATCATAACATTTAATATTATGGTTATATAATTCTATTATAAATAGAATTAAATTGTAATGTTGAAATGACAATTTTCCCTCACTATTTAGCCTATAAATACTGGGCAATTTCACTCATTTGATACATTCAAAAAGTAAGTGTTTGCTTTAGAAATACTTATTGGTTTTCATAAACCTACCCTGAGTGTTGTTTTTGAGTTGAGAGAAGAGCAGTACCATCAGAGTCTACTCCATCCTAATGATTGAGCAGCGTATGGAGTTCGAATCCCATGACGTAATAGAGTTGGACGAAGAAGCTTGTCTCGATTAGAACAAAGCTTGGTAACAACATCACTCATATTCATCCGCTCACTTGGTGATTCAACAAAACAAGTAAGTCATATTTCGAATACCGAATTCAAGCAATGAAGGCAACTATCATTTCTCATGTTGTTTGCATTACGAGTGATGCCTGCAACTTTTCCTTCTCTGCCACACTCTTGAAGTAGAACGGGATCTATAACCTCAACCACTCTATCGGGCAAAGCTGCTTAACAAAGGTGTGAAGACTTAAACTTTCATTGAACCTTTTATCGGTTGGCCTTTTCCCTGTAAACATCTCTAGCAAAAGAATGGCAAAACTATACGCATCGCCTTTTGTTGATAACTCGCTTCCCATGCCATACTCTATAATTAATTTATCACAGATTACACATACAAAAAATTGTAGAGGAAAACCCTCCACATATACAGAAGTAAATAAATAATGGTTATAAGAATGGAAGTAAAAAAAAATACAATTTAATTACCTGGTGGAGCATAGTAATTGCCAAGTTAGAATGAAGAGTACCTTGAATCTTGTTTCCTTCAATATCAAAAACTCTAATATCGGAGAGGTTGAACATTGTAACGGGAACACCACCAGAAATTGCATTTACTCCTGCCGCGAAAATTAAAAGATTTGTCAGTTGTCCAACCAAGGTGGTATACTCCCTCTCAAACTGTTGTAGTAAAACCCGACGACTCTCAAGTTTGACAAAAGACCCAACCAAGTAGGTATTTCCCCTGTTAGCTGATTCCCTGTCATATCAACTAATCTAAGCTTTGAACAAGCAGATAAATTGGAAGGAATTTCACCACTGACAGAGTTGTTGGTGAGGTCTAATGTTTCCAATCTTCTTAAGCCACCAATTTCTTGAGGAATCTGGTCGTAGAAGCTGTTGTCCACAAGACTCAATTCCCTGAGAAAGCGCAAGTTCCCAAGGTATGGTGATAAAGTTCCAGAGAGTTTGAGGGACTGCAGTTCCAACCTGGTGACTCTCCGATGCTCGCGAGTTGCGACCACATGTAACACCGTGCCACCGACAGAAATGAATGGAACCATTCCAGGACTCCATAATCTTGAGCTGATCACCGGTTATCCTGGCTTTGAAGTGGAGTAAAGCTTGTAGGTCTGTGCCATCTCCTTTAGCTACAGGACTTGCTGGTGCTAAATGAAGCAGATTAAGACCCTGCAAGTTGAAGCCTGAGAGAAGAATTATAACTTCAACGTAAGTGTTAGCAGTTAAAGGTTGTTAAGATGTGGGCCCTAGGGAGGTTAAATAGTTATGAATTTATTAAGAAGTTAGTTGGGCTGTTGTAACTAAGTCGGCATTGTATAAATGTGAACTTGGGCTAATAATAAACTCAGATTATTTTAGGCTATTCATTTCTGTAATCCATCTCTCATTTTTACTTTCTCTAAACCTAATTCCATTTCCTAACATGGTATCGTTCACCACCTATCTTGAGGCCGTTTCGATTCCGTTCGTCCACTGCTTGCATGTTTGTTGATCCTTGTCGTTGCTCATTCTAATCTCGATCTTCTCCGGTGTCTGTTTTCCTTCTGGAAATGGTGAATCCAACTAATTCGGCGTCAGCAACTGAAACTGAGATCGTCGATGGTTCACTTTCGAAGGTTGGTTCACTTTCGAAGGTTAGCAAAGCTTTCACAAACAAGCGTATCAATATTGTCCTGGATGAAACGAATTTCCTCCTGTGGAAGCAGCAAATTCTGTTAGCTATTCGCAGTCATTGTCTTGAAAAGCTACTTACTGGAGCTCTGAAGGCTCTGCCGGTCGCACTGTTGAAAACGAGGATTATGAGCTCTTTGTTGCTCAACACAGTGCCCTAGCTTCCTGGTCTCAATTGAGTTCAAATCGTTTTGTCCCCAAGTTGTGTAATTACCTGGTGGAGCATAATCAATAGTTCTTCTTAATCCAAAGGAGCTTGACTGATTAACATAATGGTTTAGCCTATCTGCAAAAAAGATTTTTTCTATGTCGATGTAAGTTTTGATTTCTAAAGTCACCTTGGGAAGAATGGCATTTTTCCATCAATGTATACAGAAAAAGCTTTTGTTTATAATTAGAAGCTTCAATTTGCAGTTGGGTTTTTTATTATGCACCAAGACAAGGAATTCGTGTTTAATACACATTACAGATAGGGATGTAAAAACAAGTCAGAAACTAGAAACCCGACTGAAACCTGCTCGAGTCAGAACTTGATTTGACCCGAGGTTTTGATGACCCGAACCTGATCTGTAACCGACTGTTGTTGATCCGAACCCGAATTTGACTTGTTACTGTAGTAACCGAACCCGATCTGCGTCCGAGTGAAAACGACCCGAACCTGAATTGGACCTGTTAATTTGGACCTGAAACCCGACATGCGTCCGACTGAAACGAACCCGAACCCAAAGTCGACCTGGCAAATATCCGAATTTACCTGACTGTATTGATCCGATATCCGATTTTACCCGACCTGAAATGAACCCGACCTGAAATGGACCCGACCTGTTTTGAACCCGACCTGCTTTAAACCCGACCTGTTAATTGACCCGACCTGTTGTTGACCTGAACTGAAATTAACCCGAAATCTATGATATGATGAATTAAAAAATTTTAGAAGTTGATATACCATATACATATATAATGTATATACATATACACCTACATATATTGATATACATGATGTATATGCGCACACACACACACACACACACACACATATATATATATATATATATATATATATATATAAAGTACTAAAGTTGAAAAAAGAATAAGTAATTGATAATTTATGAACTACAAAAATTAAATGAAGAGTTGTTTTTAATTTTTAAGTTTTCTCATTAACTTGAATAAAATTGTAGACTTACAAATTATAAAAAAATAAATAACAGTTGTATAAGTCTTTACCGTTAATTTATGAACTACAAAAATTTACTAAAGTTGTATATGCATTTGTAGTTCAAAAAATTTACTAAAGTTATAAAAAAATTTGTAAGTCTACAATTTTATTTTTTTATACTTAACATATTCAAGTTATAAAATTTAGTAAAGTTATAAAAAAATTTGTAAGTCTACAATTTTATTTTTTTTGTACTTAATAGATTCAAGTTATAAAATTTAGTAAAGTTATAAAAAAAATTTGTAAGTCTACAAATTTTATGAACTACAAATGTTATACATAAGTTATAACAGATTAAAGTTTAAAATTGTAGACTTAAGTAAATTAACGTTATAAAAAAAGAGAGTAAATTTTTGTAGTTCAAAAATTTTCGTATAAGTCTTACTACAATTTTTGTAGTTCAAAAATGATTAAGTTATAAACTATGATTTTACTTAAGTTAGAACAAGTTAATTAATTGATGTCTTAAGTTACAAATTAGAAAGAATAAACTAACGTTATAACAAATTCATTTGAAAACTTAAGTTAAGATATAAAATAGAATGAATACACTAAGCCCTAAGCCCTAAGCCCCAAACCCTAATTCTAAACCCTAAACCATAAACCTTAAACACTAAAACCCAACCCCTAATGTATGTAAGTATGTACGTGTGTACATATTAATGCATGAACCGTCAACCCTAACCCTGAACCCTAAACCCTAAACCTTAAACACTAAAACCTAACCCATAATATATGTAAGTATGTGTGTGTGTACATATTAATGCATTAACCCTAAACTCTAACTTAAACCCTAATCCTAAACCATAGTCCCTAAACCTTAAACACTAAAACCCAACCCCTAATGTATATAAGTATGTACGTGTGTACATATTAATGCATGAACCCTCAACCCTAACCCTAACCCTAAACTCTAATCCCTAAACCATAATCTCTAACCCCTAATGCCTAAACCATAAACCTTAAACATTAAAACCTAACCCCTAATGTATGTAAGTACGTGCGTGTGTACATATTAATGCATGAACCCTTTGACTTTATTTTAATTCCATATTGACCCTTATATATATATATATATTAATTCATCATGTTTTATAGTTTTAATTTTAAATTTTGTTCATTCTAGACACTAAAACTTTATTTTTATTCTAAATTGACTTATACTTATTGTTTTTTTTAATTACTCTAATTTTTATACTTTTAATTTGATATTTTTGTTCATTATAGTCCCCAAAACTTTATTTTTATTCCAAAATACCCATTTTCCTTATTTTCTTTTAAATTTGTCTAATGTTTTATAATTTTAATTTGATATTTATGTTCATTATAATCCCTGAAATTTTATTTGTAATCCAAATTGACCCATTTTCAGTCCAAATCGACCCATTTTCATTATTTTTTTAATTACTCTAATGTTTTATAATTTTAATTTGATATGACTTTAAATAATTAACTCAAAATTAATGACGATTGACGAAGGTCAACCTAAAGTCTATCAACTACTTATACGGTTGTATGGCTGAACTCAAACTGAATACGAATTTCAATCCCGAAAATACCCCGACCTAAATTACCCGACCTGAAACTACCCGACCTGAAATTACCCGACCTGAAATGCACCTGACCTGAAATGCAACCGACCTGAAATGAACCTGACCTGAAATGAACCCGACCTGAAATAGACCCGACCTGAAACGGACCCGACCTGAAATGGACCCCACCTGAAATGGACCCGACCTGAAGTGTATCCGAACCCGAATTAACCTGCCAATTATCTACTTCGGACCCGACCCGTTTTAACCCGACCTGAAATGGATCCGGCCTGAAATGGACCCGACTTGAAATGGATCCGCACCCGACCCGAGTTGAGCCAAAACAGAAAAATGACCTGAAATGACATGTATCCGATTTTACTCGACCTGACAGTACCCGACCTGAAACCCGTCCGATTACCTATTTTTACGTCCCTAATTATAGACACCATTGTTGCAATAAGATTGATAAGACTATTGTACAACATTTTATTTCCGAACTCGTTTCTTTCTAGTTCTTTGGATCATTTTCTTTAGCCAAATCTCGAATCGTATGATGGTTGATCTCAATGTACTTTAAGTAATCCACCATGTAGCTCTAATTGCGATAAAACTGGAATTAGAGATGAAATTGAATACGAGCATGATTAATTGGGTTTGGACTGAGAGTCTGATATACTTGGATTTAATTACTTACAATATTGGATTAGAATTCCAAACTCATACATATTGGATTTATTCATGATGAGTTCTCAAATATGACATATTTCATTTGCTATTTTTCTAGTTATTTGGACTTCTTGCTGCTTAATACATGCTGTTTTCGTTATATTTTGTGCAGGGGTCCAATTCTGGAAATAGCAATGAAAATGGGGCATTTCTGCAGTTTTTATTATAATTCTGTCATGACTGGCATCATGGGCACGACACCAGGCACGACGCATCTGACGTGGCAGTGACGCGGCAGTTACGTGGCAACTTCTAGAAGATCCTGGAATGTTCCGAGAAAAGAATCCGATCAGTTTATCAGCTTTTATCCATTTAGTTTTATTTTGAATTTTAATCAACATTTGAATTTGAATTGTTATTATCCCATCACTTTATCTTTGTAAATCTAAGCCTATAAATACCACCCTTGGTAAAGGCTTAGATCATCAATCATTTTTAGGTTTTTTCATCTTCTAGCTTGAAACATTTTTAGCTTTAATAAAAGTTCTTTTACTTTATTTTCTTGTTCCATTTTTTATGCTATTTAATTATTTTCCAAAAACCAAGTTAAGCATGATAATCAATATCATGCTTAGCTAAATTTCTTGAGCCAAGAGCTAGCCAAATCAATTCTAATCGTGAGAATTGAACATTGCCTAAATTCCTTCGGGAATACATTTTTATCTTTCTGTTTAGATAGTTTGGCAATCGGCCTTACTAAAGTTTTTAATCGTTTTTCAAATCAAAAAGAGCTCGTTGGTCTGGAATCGTTTAAAGACATAGTTGGGAGGAAGGATCGGCCTGTGGCAATTTCGACTTCCTGTGAACACTCTTAGCGGCGGTCCGCTAAGGAAAGATAAAATCAGAAGCGATTCTTTTTAAGACAATTTCTGAGTCGGGCTTTTCCTGCTTTCAAAACTAAATACTTTAACGGCGATAGACATGGTTAATTTGTTTAAGAATCAACCTTCGAAGATAGTCTTGGGAGGATTGGTTACTCGAGAGAGAAGCAAGTTGCGACGGGTTGGGCCTCGCAGACTGTAACCGACATGATCCCCGAAGTAAAAATCCATTTCAATGATCGAAGGAATTGACAAAGCTAGCTCGAGGCTATTTCACATACTTGGTTTTCCATATTTTTAATTTTTGCATTTTAATTTTATTACTTCACTCAAAATCATATCACCCCCCCTTTTTATTTCTTTGTTTTTACAGATATTCCTGGGAATTCAAATCCGACAAATTCAAGTCAAGAATTCTGAATAATCTCCCTGTGGATCGACCCTCTTTCCCTATAATACTCAATTTCTTTATTTTATTTATTGTTGAAAGTGGTTAAATATATATTTATTTTTGACCGGTTAAACGACGACTTGTCAAAATTGGCGCCGTTGCCGGGGAGATTTATTTTCGGCAATTTTTGACTGATTTTGTTTTATTTTTATGACCAGGAGGAATCCGGGTACTTTAGCTCCATACAACCCGGAAATCGAAGCAAGCGCTCGTAGAACTCACGGCGAAACACTTCGACGAAAGAAAAAACAAAGCACACGACGATCCGAACAAGAATCCATTTCCGAAACCATACCAGTCGAAGTACCTACACAAGAACCAGAACCGATGGCGGACCAAACAATTCGACAACTAAATGCCGCCCCTACTGTGCAACAACCCCTTTGTATCGCCTTTCCTCACGGTGATACCCCATTCTAGCTCAAAACGGGATTAATTCACCTACTCCCTACCTTTAATGGCCTCCCTACTGAAAGCCTACATAAACACCTTGCCGAATTTCACATGGTGTGCAGCAGCATGAAACCGCAAGGAGTTTCGGAGGATCAGATAAAACTAAGGGCATTTCCTTTTTCTTTAGCCGGAATGGCTAAAGAATGGTTATTTTATTTACCTCCGAATTCTATTAATACATGGGCTGATCTTTCTCGTGTTTTCCTTGACAGGTATTTCCCTGCAGCAAAAGCGACTGAACTTAGGCGAAGCATTTTGGGTATCCAACAAACGCATGACGAGTCATTATACGATTATTGGGAAAGATTCAAAAAGTTGTGCGCGAGTTGTCCGCAACATAACTTATCTGAGCAAACGCTCCTTCAATATTTCTATGAAGGAATGTTGCCGATGGATAAGAAAATGATAGATGCAGCAAGCGGAGGAGCGCTTGTCAACTTGACCCCCGAAAATGCTCGAAATCTGATATCTACGATGGCGGCGAATTCACAGCAATTTAATTCTGCGAGTGAACCCAACCGACGGGTTCACACAATAAGCACAATTTCATTAGAGAATAAAATTGATAATTTGACTAATATTGTGTATTCTCTTATTTCAGGGGATATAAAAGCTGCTAAGGTATGCGGAATATGCACTATGCCAGATCACGCAACCGACTTATGCCCATTGTTGCGGGATACATCTGGTGCCCAGGTTAACGCAATACACAACTTTCCCGCACCTCCCCAAAGACCCTATAACCCACATAGCAATACCTTCAATCCCGGTTGGAGAGATCACCCAAACTTGAGCTACGGTAATCAGAACCCGAATTACCAACCTAGGCAACAACCTCCCTACCAAAACCAAGCACCCCAAAAATCCTCACTTGAGTCTATTGTTGAGAGATTGGCAGTTTCGTAGGAAAAATTCCAAACCCGAACACAATCCCATCTCCAGCAAATCGACAAACAAATAAGCCAACTAGCTCAAGCCGTTAGCCGTATAGAATCCCAGGGAAAGTTACCATCACAAACCGAAACCAATCCAAGGGAAAATGTGAGCGCGATCACTCTGCGTAGTGGAACTGTGATAACGCCTAAACCGCCCAAGCAAACCGAGCAAAAATCCGACGAGCAAGGCAGCTCTTCGAAGGACCAGAACGAAAAGTTTCCACCCACTGCAGGTAACTCTAAATCCAATATTTCTGTTTCTACTTACGAACCTGTTCCTCCTTTTCCAGGTAGATTGGCGAAACGAGATAAAAAGGAGGAAGAGAAGGAAATTTTGGATGTATTCAAGAAAGTGGAAATTAATATTCCACTTCTTGATGTTATTCGAAAAGTGCCTAAATACGCAAGGTTTCTGAAAGACTTATGCACAAACCGAAGGCGACTCTCCGGAAATGTAAAGGTGAACCTAGGTGAAAATATTTCGGCCATCTTTCCAAAGCCGTTGCCGCCAAAGTATAAGGACCAAGGTATGTTTGCGGTTCCTTGTAAAATTGGGAATGTTGGGATAAAAAGGGCGATGTGCGATTTAGGCGCATCTATCAACGTCATGCCGTTAAGCGTTTACAAAAAAATTTCGACTGAACCATTGAAAGAAACGCGAGTGACGGTTCAATTAGCTGATCGATCAGTCATCTACCCCGAGGGAGTACTAGAAAACGTGTTGGTACAGGTAAAAAATCTTATTTTTCCTGCTGATTTTTATATTATTGACATGGAAAATGATCGCAGCAATAACGGATCCGAAATCTTTCTTGGCCGACCTTTCCTATCAACCGCGCATACAAAGATTGATGTCCGCGACGGCATCTTAACTATGGAATTTGATGGGGAAGTAGTTAAATTTGATATGTATAAAGCTATGAAGTATCCTGATTCGGTCGCAAGTTTAAATTTCGTTGATATTATAGATCCGTTAGCTGATAATTTGATCGAAACTGATTTGTGTTATGACTTTTGTAGGGAATTCGCGGATCTCGACGATGAAAATATAGGCGAAATCATTTCAACTCTTTCTTCCCTTTCTGATTTTCGATTAATTCCAACTCGGTCTAAACATTTTCTCTCAATTTTGCAGGAACCAAAGCCAAAGTTGGAGCAATTTAATTATGTACTTTTAGGCGATAACCAAACTTTTCCAATCATCATTTCGAGTAAGTTGCCGCATCGGGAAGGAGGTAGAAACTTAGTTGTTGTTTTGCGCACAATTAAAAAGATGGAGAAAGGCGTTAAAACGACAAGGGATGGACGTCACCGTTTATTTTAAGAACTTGCTTTTGAAGAACCAGAACTTTAGCACAGGTCGTCGAGCTAAACGACGTTAAACAAAGCGCTAAATGGGAGGCAACCCATTCTTTCCATTTTTTCTTCTTCTTCTTCTTTTCGTTAATCTTGATTTTCTGTTTTAAATTTTTAGCTTTGTTTTTCTTTTAATTTTTAGCTTAATTTTGGTTTCATTCCAGACTTCCAGTGAAGGGAATTATCAAGCAAAGAGCTGCAAAATTTCGTTGGGTGAAGTGTACCGTTTCATTAAAAATGGTGCACGTTATCATGCGGAGCACATTAACAATTTGGTGCAGGTTAGCCGAACCCCCCTCTTTGAACTTTTGACCCATCTTACCGCATAAAAAATATATTTTCTTTTCCCTCCTCCCCCTCAAAAACACGATAAACCAAAACTCTTTCCCCATACCTTCCCGCTCGGCTAAAAATAAGCCCCCACCTTGATCGTCGGAAAAATTTGCACCCCAAACACCGCCGTTCGCGATTTTCTCCAGCACTAGACAGAGCAGTCAACACCCCCCTCGATCCCCATCTTCCCCCTTTCTGATAGCCCCCTACCCAAACCAGCCATGGTTCGAACCCGACGACAAGGGAGAGCAGCATCCCTTAAACCGATTGCCGTTCAACCCACCGTCCTTGGAGTTGGCGGACGGCGCCGCCTTACGCAAAAACGCACCATGTCCCCGCACCTCCAACCGTCAGCCGCCATTTGCGTCTCTCCAACAGCACCGCCGGTTCAAAGCCCTCTGCCGCCGCTGATCCGAGCCACTCACAGTGCACCTTTCCCATCGACTCACTCTACATTCACGGGGAGTATCTTTTGCCCTTATTTTCTCTTTATTTCCTTAATTTTTATGAATTGGGGCAATTCATTTAAGTGAGGGGGAGGGTAGCAAACCACTTGCCATGCTTATCTGATATATGTTTGATTTTGGTTTAACTTTGAGAAAATATTTTCCTTGCCATTGCATTATATCCAGCATGTTATAATTGTTATAGTGCATAGGAATATTTGAATGTTGACATTTTGATAATCAAATGGCATGAGTATAATGATAGTTTGACATATCTTTTCAATTTGCCTTGATTGTGATAATTGGATTTTTCTCCTAGCTTAATCAACTTAGCCTAATTTTGTGAGAATTTGAGCCTTGAGCATGCATCTTATTTTTTATGCTCGTTTTTCCTTGCTTGAGAGTGTCATCTTGAATTTAGGAATCTAGAACTTGTGGCTTGTATACGATTTGAGACTACACTAGAATGAGGTGCTTCAAAATGATTTAGGCATTAGGATTTAACCATTTTCTCTCTTTCATTAAAACTTACCCCTTTCTCATCGCCTAGTGAGCCTTTGTTAGCCTTACACCCCATTTTTTTGGCTTAACCCTCAACCAAACTTTTTGATTGATCAAATGCTAGAAACTGTATTGCTAGACAAATAAGGGGGCTGCAATTCGAATAAAGGGCATAATTTTTCCGAAAAAATAAAAAAAAAGAAAAAAAACAGAATTAAAGGAAGCAATTGCTTCGAGAAAAAAAAGAAAAAAAAGTTTCGAAAAACTGAAAAAGAAAAAGGAAATTGTTTGCTTGCCCATTTTTAAGCTTCTCTTTTGTCTTCACTGTTTATTATATCTTGCATTGATCATCTTCCTTTGTTTATTTTCTTTCCATCTTTCTACCCTTTTCTAAACCCACATTACACCTTGAATAAAAGACCTAATGATTTTTGCACCTCGATTCTAATAAGTAGTGGAGAATTGAACTTGTTACAAGCCTATGGAAACCTTTGTTCATGCATGACTTAGAGTGCTTTTGCTTCACATTTACCTTGGTGAGGATTAAGACTAGGTTAGGATTTGATTACTACTTGATAGACGATTGAAAGAATGAAAGACTTTTCTTTGCTTATATCCACTTGGTTTGATTTATGTCTCTTTCATGGTATTTCTTTTGCACTTGAACTCTTATAATTATGCTTGATACTTGTGATGGCTTGAAGAATGCATTCTTGGTTAATATCTTTTTTGGACATACTTGAGGACAAGTATGAGACAAGTGAGGGGGAATTTGATGAGTTCTCAAATATGACATATTTCATTTGCTATTTTTCTAGTTATTTGGACTTCTTGCTGCTTAATACATGATGTTTTCGTTATATTTTGTGCAGGGGTCCAATTCTGGAAATAGCAGTGAAAATGGGGCATTTCTGCAGTTTTTATTATAATTCTGTCATGACTGGCATCATGGGCACGACACCAGGCACGACGCATCTGACGTGGCAGTGACGCGGCAGTGACGCGGCAGTTACGTGGCAACTTCTAGAAGATCCTGGAATGTTCCGAGAAAAGAATCTGATCAGTTTATCAGCTTTTATCCATTTAGTTTTATTTTGAATTTTAATCAACATTTGAATTTGAATTGTTATTATCCCATCACTTTATCTTTGTAAATCTAAGCCTATAAATACCACCCTTGGTAAAGGCTTAGATCATCAATCATTTTTAGTTTTTTTCATCTTCTAGCTTGAAACATTTTTAGCTTTAATAAAAGTTCTTTTACTTTATTTTCTTGTTCCAGTTTTTATGCTATTTAATTATTTTCCAAAAACCAAGTTAAGCATGATAATCAATATCATGCTTAGCTAAATTTCTTGAGCCAAGAGCTAGCCAAATCAATTATAATCGTGAGAATTGAACATTGCCTAAATTTTTTCGGGAATACATTTTTATCTTTCTGTTTAGATAGTTTGGCAATCGGCCATACTAAAGTTTTTAATCGTTTTTTAAATCAAAAAGAGCTCGTTGGTCTGGAATCGTTTAAAGACATAGTTGGGAGGAAGGATCGGCCTGTGGCAATTTCGACTTCCTGTGAACACTCTTAGCGGCGGTCCGCTAAGGAAAGATAAAATCAGAAGCGATTCTTTTTAAGACAATTTCTGAGTCGGGCTTTTCCTGCTTTCAAAACTAAATACTTTAACGGCGATAGACGTGGTTAATTTGTTTAAGAATCAACCTTCGAAGATAGTCTTGGGAGGATTGGTTACTCGAGAGAGAAGCAAGTTGCGACGGGTTGGGCCTCGCAGACTGTAACCGACATGATCCCCGAAGTAAAAATCTATTTCAATGATCGAAGGAATTGACAAGGCTAGCTCGAGGCTATTTCACATACTTGGTTTTCCATATTTTTAATTTTTGCATTTTAATTTTATTACTTCACTCAAAATCATATCACCCCCTTTTTATTTCTTTGTTTTTACAGATATTCCTGGGAATTCAAATCCGACAAATTCAAGTCAAGAATTCTGAATAATTTCCCTGTGGATCGACCCTCTTTCCCTATATTACTCAATTTCTTTATTTTATTTATTGTTGAAAGAGGTTAAATATATATTTATTTTTGACTGGTTAAACGACGACTTGTCAATTCATTTTATTCTTCGATTTCACATAAACATCACAAATGGAAAATATTGTACAGATGCTGCTGATTTTGGTTACTTTTGCAGGTGTCTGTCGTGGCAGCATCCATGGCAGCAAAGGAGCAAGTTAGTTGCAGAGCTAGAGTGAAGAAGTGAAGGAGATTGTCCGCTACAATGCTGTCGTGACCGCTGCTATGGCAGAGGAGGCGACAGTGAAGACCATGTTGATGGAAAAATGCAAAGTGGAGTTCGTTCGACAGAGAATTTAAAGCCTGATTTTCGTGGCCTAAACCCTAAACCCTAAACCCCAAACTCATAAGAGTTTCGGGAGAGCAATGTGAGGTTATCCATTTACTTAACATCGGGAGAGTTAAGTATATGAAAAGGAGTAAATACGAGTTTTCCAGTTTATGGTTAAACCATCTTGGCCTAGGGATAGGTACAAGGTTAAGCAGCTAAAGAAGAATTCACAAACATCGGGTTCATCCTTCAATTCACGCTGGGAGGTATCATCAAAGACGTGGTCATCGACAGAACTTGGGCCTAGGGATAGGACAAGTGACAATAGTGATTCTTGCTGAACTTGAAGTATAGAGTTGTTGATTGCTGTCGCGAAAACAACAGACCTCTGCTGTGGCGGATCCAGAAATTATTTTTATGGAGAGCACAAGTTAAAATATTTATTAGAGTGGGCACAAGTCATAAAAATTTTAAAATTTCAGGGTGGGCACAAGTTAAAAAATTAAGGACTAATTCATAAAAATTTAAAAAATTGAAGCCAAATGTGTGAACTTTCAAAAGTTTAGAGTAGGCCTAGGCCCACCCCAGCTCCTAAGTAGATCCGCCACTGGACCTCTGCCGCGACAGGCACCACGACAGCCGCAACAGAAAGCCCCTTGAGTAGTGTAATACCTGCACTACTAAGCAAATCAATTCTAGCCCATTTTATCAATCTGATTTCCTTTTTTATCTTAGTTATTTCTCAATATTCCTCAAAACATTTTATTAAACTTATTTCTTCTCTTGTGCAGGAATTCAAGGATAAAAGTTTTCCAGTCCCTGTGGAGACGATATCCGATACTTAGTATCACTTTATTACTTGTGACGTGTACACTTGCACCTAATTGCGATAGACTCTTTTACATGCAACAGGGGACGTCGGGGCGGTGATGATGATGGACACGGACGCCTTAGCTTAGACCTACTGACATTTGCATGTTCAAGACCGAACTGCTTGGACCCAGGAGATTGACCTTTGTCCCTCTATCACCCGATTCTATTAGAACCTGGAATAGTGCAAAGAATAATTTAAAGTGGAGGAGGGTAAGGTGACGAAGAAGATGAATAGTACTGGAATAGTTTTTAGCTGCCACATCAGCATAAGTTAACAGAAAAATAACGGGAGGGGCCGTATCGAAAATAAAATAAAAGTTGGGTGACCATTTATGTATTTTAACCAATTAAAAAATTTAAAAATTTAATATATATGAAAAATAATTTAATTTATTTTTTTAAAAAAATATTAATTGTATGTTGAGTCCTTAAATTTTTAATCTTTATTAATTAATTTAATGGTGTTTAGCGATGTTCAGCGTCAGTGATGTTCAGCGATGTTCGTCGCACGTGGTAGACTCATCCTTAATTATATACATGATAAGGGTATTACTTGTCATTAAAAACGAATTTCATCAACGTGAACAGCAGGATTCAACCTGTGCGGGCAAAGCCCACAAGATTTCTAGTCATGCCCGATAACCACTCTGGCACGTCCACTGCCACTTTTTTCCATATCCTCATTTTTAATTACTTACTTAGTAATAAAGTTGTTTAAAATTACATTAATAGTAGATTAACCTGGACATCACTAAATATACTAATACCAAAATCTAGTGAAATAAGCTCAGAATAATTTCCCATCCGTTTGGTTCACTAACCTTCTTTCATATGTTACAATTGTTCGATACACGACCGCATATGATAATAAAGAAAAAACCTAATTATACAACAACTTGGTAGTGGATCATTCATCCATCACAAATTGTAGTTTGGACAAAGACCGTCAGGTTTGCACTATCGATATTATGCCAATAGCCTTTTTTGGATCATTGCTGGTGTGATAGACTATAACACATCTGCAGGTAAACGGGGGTAGATTTGCATGCTTGGCCATAGTAGTGGATCTCAACAAACAACTTGTCTCAGGAGTGATCATTACTTGTTATCGTCTAAGGGGAATGTTAAAAGTCTGTTAGTATAAGCTGTTAGTATAGTTAATTAGGGTTACCCGTTTTATCTTTCAAGTTAGTTAGGTTAGTTATTTAGCCTATTTAAGGCTATATTATCCTCTTGTATTTCAACTTAACCAATAATAAAAATTCTCTCAATTCTTCTTTCTTCTATCAATGTTCTCATCTTGATACAAAGATTCATAGCCTTTCAACATGGTATCAGAGGTCACTCGGGTTCGTTCCAGTGGAGTTTCTTTGTTGGATCTTGGGTATTGAACTGCAGGTTCTTTCTTTTCTTCTTCATCTTTACTATTTTTTTTGTGTAACAATGGAGATCGACTCCAATCATGTCCTGTACCTACATCCGTCAGACACACCAGGAACTTTGTTGGTTTCTCATCAGTTAACTGGTATTGAGAATTATAGTTTGTGGAGTAGGTCGATGCGTATTGCTATGCTTGTGAAGAATAAGATTGGTTTTATAGATGGCACTTGTACCAGGGAGAGTGTTTCTGTGAATTTGAGATCACAGTGGGATAGATGTAACGCTTTAGTTCTTTCTTGGATCTTAAATACTGTCAGTCAGGAGCTTTCTACAGGGATTGTATTTGCTTCTTCAGCTTCTTTGGTTTGGAAAGACTTGAAGGAAAGATTTGACAAGATAGATGGTTCGAGGATCTATTTCTTGCATCGAGAGATAGCTGTACATACTCAGGGTCTTTCTTCTATTTCTGTCTATTATACTCGTTTACGTTTATTATGGGATGAATATGATGTTCTTGTTCCTTCTACAACTTGTAATTGTGAGTCATCTCAGCAGAATACTGCTCATGTGAAGCAACAGAGGTTGTTTTAGCTTCTTATGGGATTGAATGATACCTATTCAATGGTGAGAAGTCAGATTTTATTAATGAAACCTTTGCCTTCTGCAAATGAGGCATATTCAATGCTTGTTCAAGAAGAAGGGCGGTGTTTGAACTCTAACTCTTCTGGTGTTATGGCTGAACCAACAGCTTTGTATTCAAGTGTTCAGCAGAGAAAAAAATTTAATGGCGTATGTGATTATTGTCACATAAAAGGTCACAAGAAAGATTCTTGTTACAAGCTCATTGGTTATCCTAATGAGTCAAAATTGCACAAGAAAGGGTCCTATAATAGATCTGTTGCTAATTCTGTGAATTCGAATGCTAACACTTCTTTTTCGAGTTCAAGTTCTAACTATATGGGTCCAGTTTCCAATAGTGTTTCTGATTCTTCAGAACCACAACAAAATGCTTTGGCAAATGTTGTTCCTACACCAACCTTCACTCATGATCAATATCAACAGATCTTGAAGCTGCTTGGTAAAGAACCTTCTTAGCAGGCTAATATGGTTGGTTCAGACATTCAAGCCCACATGGCAGGTATGAATCGTGATACATGTGCTACTGAGTGGATCCTTGACACAGGTGCAACAAACCATATGACTTTTAATCCTAATTTCTTGTCATCTGTTGTGCCTTGTAATTCTTCTTCTATTGTACAATTACCAAATGGTAACACAGCTTTTGTCTCACATATTGGTAAATATGAGTTGTCTACTTCTGATGTTCTTAATAATGTTTTACTCGTGCCTAATTTTACTTACAATCTTATGTCCATTTCTAAGCTAACTACTGATTTACATTGCATAGTTGTTTTCTTTCCTTATTTCTGCATCTTGCAGGACACTTACAGTGGAAAGATGAAGGGGATTGGTAGAATGAGAAGGGGTCTTTATGTCTTGCAACCTGCTAGTTACTCAGATCCTAAGCTTCTTGATGATATTTTACGCATTGTTCATCCTCATCCAGTCACTTGTTTGTCTTCCATTTCTTCTACTAAAAACTCTGCTAGTATTTGGCATGCACGTCTTGGACACACTTCTTATTCTACTTTGTCTAAACTTTCAATTGTAAACTGTAATGATCATCAAGATGAAATACAAAAGTGTGACATTTGTCCTTTGGCCAAACAGGCTCGTCTTCCTTTTCCTACTAGTCATACTCATGCTGATAGTCCTTTTAGTCTAATTCACATTGATTTATGGGGGCCATATCGTGTAAGTACACATAGTGGAGAACGGTTCTTCTTAACTGTTGTTGATGATTTCACCAGGATGACTTGGATTTTTCTGCTCAAACTAAAAAGTGATGCCTTGGTTGCTCTCAAACAGTTTCATGCATATGTTTATACTCAATTTGCATCTAAAATTAAGACTGTACGTAGCGATAATGGAACTGAGTTTTTTGCTAATGAAGGCATTGATTTTTTCTCTTCTAATGGTATTGTTCATCAGCACTCGTGTGTCTATACACCACAGCAAAATGGTATTGCTGAAAGGAAGCATAGACATTTGTTAAATGTTGCTCGTGCTTTAAAATTCCAGTCTAATGTTCCTACAAAGTTCTGGGGAGAGTGTATTCATGATGCGTGTTATATCATTAATCGATTGCCTACTGTTGTCTTAGAGTGGAAATCTCCTTATCAATTACTCTTTCAAAAGCAGCCTTCTGTTAGTCACTTTCGAGTATTTGGATGTTTGGCATATGCCACTGTTCCCCATTGCACAGACAAGTTTGCTCCAAGGGCTATTCCATCGGTTTTCTTTGGATATTCTCTTGAGCAAAAGGGCTACATTCTTTTTAACCTAGAAACTAAAAGTTTCTTTGTTAATAGAGATGTTGTGTTTCATGAGAATGTTTTCCCCTTCAAATTCTCGTTTAAAACTTCTTTTTTCCCTACAGATTCTTCTAACAGTGATTTCTTGTATCTTCAAGAAGATGATGCTCCTCATGTTGGTGAGCCAGCTTTGCATGTTAATCCACGTACTACACGTACTATGCATGAGCAACCAGCTTTGAGAAGGTCATCACGTGCTACCAGGCCGCCCACATGGTTAAACGATTTTGTGTGCTCTAATCCACCTGATACAGAAGCTGAGAATCCTTGTGCAATTTCCAATTGTATTTCTTATCACCACTTGCCAATCCATACACGTTCTCTTGCAGCTTCTTTGTCATCTGTCATAGAGCCTACATCTTATAATGAAGCTAGCAAGGATGATAGGTGGATCGAGGCAATGAAATAGGAAGTTGAGGCTCTTGAGGCAAATGGCACATGGGAGCTTACATCATTGCCATCAGGACACAAGCCCATTGGATGTAAATGGGTATATAAGGTTAAATACAAAGCTGATGGAACTATTGAAAGGTTCAAAGCGAGGCTCGTTGCAAAAGGGTACAACCAACGTTAGGGCCTTGACTATCAAGAAACCTTTTTTCCAGTTGCAAAGCAAGTCACTGTTCGTGCTGTTATTGCGTTGGCTGCAATGTATGGCTGGCCTTTGTTTCAGATGGACGTGTTTAATGCCTTCTTACAAGGTGACCTCTATGAAGAAGTCTACATGAGTCTCCCTGAGGGCTTTAGCAATCGAGGGGGGAATATGGTATGTCGTTTGCGTAAATCCCTATATGGATTAAAACAGGCTTCAAGGCAATGGAATCTTAAATTGTCAGAAGCTCTCACAAGTAATGGATACAATCAAAGTCTTTATGATTACTCTATGTTCACAAAGAGGGAAGGAGACAAAATTGTTGTTGTTCTAGTCTATGTGGATGATCTGCTTATTACAGGCAATTGTGAAGAGATGATCAACAAGCTAAAAGGTGTTCTCAATGGATATTTCAGAATGAAGGATCTAGGAAGTCTTAAATACTTCCTTGGAATAGAGGTATTAAGATCTAAAGAAGGCATAATCCTTAGCCAACGAAAATATGCACTAGAGCTTATTGCAGATACATGTTTAGGGGGTGCTCGAAATGCTTCAACACCTTTGGAAGTTAGTCAGAAGCTAACAATTGTTGATTTTGACAAAGACAATCCCAGCAAGGATTCAGCTGAGAGTGATGAACTTCTTGAAGACATTACAATGTATCAAAGGCTAATTGGGAGACTGTTATATCTCACCAATACACGACCAGACATTGCATTCAGTGTGCAACATCTGAGTCAATTTATGCAGGCACCTAAGAAAAGCCACTATGAAGCAGCTTTGAGGATTGTTCGATACATAAGGAAGAATCCTGGTCAAAGAATTTTCTTTGCTGCAGAAAATGAACTGAAATTGGTAAGCTACTGTGACTCAGATTGGGCAGCATGCCCAATGACGAGACGATCTGTTACAGGGTATGTTGTCAAGCTTGGGAAATCACTGGTTTGTTGGAAGTCAAAAAAGCAAAACACCGTTTCAAGATCATCTGCTGAAGCTGAATACAGAGGGATGGCAGCCACTGTTGCAGAGGTTGTTTGGATACAAGGACTGTTAGAAGAGCTTGGAATGAAGCTTGATGGTCCTGCTGAACTTCTCAGTGATAGTCAAGCTGCTTTACAAATAGCAGCCAACCCAGTTTACCACGAACGCACCAAACACATAGAGATCGATTGCCATTTTATTCGTGAAAAAATTCAAAAAGGAGTTGTCAAGACTAAACATGTTTCAACCAAGGATCAACAAGCCGATATACTCACCAAAGGTCTTGGGGTTGCACAACATGTTTATATTTTGAGCAAGTTGGGTGTGAAGGATATTTTTCACCCTCCAACTTGAGGGGGTGTGTTAAAAGTCCGTTAGTATAAGCTGTTAGTATAGTTAATTAGGGTTACCCGTTTTATCTTTCAAGTTAGTTAGGTTAGTTATTTAGCCTATTTAAGGCTATATTATCCTCTTGTATTTCAACTTAACCAATAATAAGAATTCTCTCAATTCTTCTTTCTTCTATCAATGTTCTCATCTTGATACAAAGATTCATAGCCTTTCAACAGGGAAGAAGGCTCGAATTCCTCGCATCTTCGTTTTTGTTTCCACTTTCATTCGTATAGTTTAGGTTGATGTATACACTACAGGATTGTCTAGGATGGCACGATGCTGGTACCTATAACGAACAATCGAGGAATGGCCGTGAAGGGATGGAGCAAATGGAAGTCTAAGGTTTGAAGTTGAGCTGAAACATGCAGCTATGGAATAATTAATGATTATGAAAATGGAAGAAAGAATACAAAAATTCAGGTTTGTTAAACATAGGTACCGTATTTGATAACTTGAAATATTTAAGAGAACTGATGCTTCGTCGCACAATGGAATATAAAACTTTTAAATTACATACCATATTCAAGTTATGTAATTGTTAAATTCTTTTTAATGGAAAGCAATCATATTTTTATAGTGTGTTTTTATTTAATTGTTGTAATGAAAATTTAAACTAATAGAACTAAGAAAATTCTACAACTCTTATGAATAGCTATAGATATACATGTTCAACAACAATACTTATACAATAAGATGCAGAGTCAAAACTTAACATTGTAATTTAAACTCTAATTTGACCACAATTCTGTATCTTATGATGTAAATACATGAACAAAATATAAAACCAAAGTATACCGAAAATAACTCTTATTTATTATCTTTTCTCAAAGCAGAATGTGAACAGCCATTTTGCCTGACTAAGCCTCCTAAGTTCAGCCACACGACACCTTAGGTACCTGCAACTTAAGAAACATAGATTTACCATAACACACCATACCAACAAAGAGGGAGATGAAATGTGCCTTAATGGTTATAAGATTGCGTATTTTGCTAAGATAAGAAGACCGTATTACCTGAAGATTGAGCAGCGTATGGAGTTTGAATCCCATGACGCAATCGAGTTGGACGAAGAAGCTTGTCTCGAACAGAACAAAGATCGGTAACAACATCACTCATGTCCATACGCTCACTTGGTGATTCAGCAGAACAAGCAAGACCTATTTTGAATACCAAATTCAAGCAATGAAGGTGAGATTCATCTTCCATGTTGTGTGCATTACAAGTGAAGTCAGCGACTGCTGCTTCTCTTACACTCTCTTGAAGTATAACGAGATCTATAATATCAAGCAGTCTATCGGGCAAAGCTTCCTTAACAAAGATGTGAAGGCTTAAACCTTCTTTGAACCTTTCATCAGTTGGCCTTTTTCCTGTAAACATTTCCAGTAAAAGGATGCCATAGCTATACACATCGCCTTTTGTTGATAACTCACTTCCCATGCCATATTCTACAATTAATTCATCATAGATTACATATACCCATAATTTTAGTGGAAATCCCTCAAATATACAGAAGTAAATAAATAATGATTATAAAAATGGAAGAAAATAAATAAAATGTAATTACCTGGTGGAGCGTAACCAATAGTTCCTCTTAATCCAAGGGAGCTTGACTGATTAGCATAATGGTTAAGTCTGTCTGTAAAAAGGAGTTTTGCTAATCCGAAGTCACTTATATGGCCAACCATTTCGCCATCAAGAAGAATGTTGCTTGGCTTGAGGTCACAATGAATTATCGGTGTTTCACAGCGATGGTGTAGATATTCGAGTGCATGAGCAACGTCTACGACCACATCAACTCTTTGGAAGAAGTTCAAGTTTCTCATCGTCTCTAATTCATTCATGTTAATAGATGGATGCAGCCAGTCCTCCAAGCTTCCATTTGCCATGAACTCATAAACCAAGGCTTTAAAATCATTGCCTTTATAATCGACACCTGAAATGGCTGTTAATACCTTGACAAGGTTCCGATGTCGAATGTTCTTCAAGGCCTCACATTCAGCCAAAAAACTTCTTGATGCTCCACGGTTCATAAGATTAAGCACCTTTACTGCAATAGTTTCTCCATTCTCTTCAAGAATTCCTTTGTATACAGAACCGAAACTTCCCGAACCAATCAAATTTTGCATGGAGAATCCGTCAGTAGCCCTTATGATGCTTTGGTATGATAACTGTAAGAGTGAATTTTCTGCACAAGTTGTTGTTGGCTTTCCCTCTTTCTTCTTTCTAAACCACAAGAAGAAGAGACAAGTGAAAACCAACGCCGCTCCTAAAATCACAACAACAATTGCAATTTTTAATTTATGGGAAGTGTTTGATGATGATTTTGTGTTACATCTGGACAAGTGTAACTCCGGGATACCTCCACATAGCTTATCGTTTCCCTCAAGAAATGTAGCACTTGCATTCCCAAAGACTCCTCCACTTGGTATCATCCCCTCAAAATCATTGGAAGAGAGATTCAAATACTTTAATGCTCTGAAGCTTACAAGAAATTCTGGAATCCCACCAGAAAGATTATTATCAGATACGTCCAATGCCTCAAGACCTTTTAGTGAACTCAAAGATGAAGGGAGGGGCCCTTCAAACAAATTGCCATTCAAGAACAACATCTCCAGACTTTCACAGCTACCAAGGTTGTTTGGAATCAAGCCAGATAACCTATTTTGAGAAACATTGAATTCACCTAGATTTTTCATATATTCTACTGCAGCTGGGAGTTCACCGGTCAAATTATTTGATGATAAGTCTAATGCTATGGACAAGGATGAGAGTCCAACTACTTGAGGGGGTATAGCTCCACTAAGATTGTTATGAGAAAGACTCATTGCAAGCAACTTTTGACAGTTCCCTAGACTTGAAGGAATGTTGCCCTGAAGATTGTTAAAATGTAAAGCTAGTTCGGTTAACTCTTCTAAATTTCCAATAGAATGGGGAATAGTTCCAGAGAGAAAATTACCATAAGCCAAAAATATATTTAGCTTTTGAAGCCTCCCAATTTCAAAGGGAATGGGACCTGATAGTTGATTTTGAAATACCCCCAGCCACTCCAAATTGATGAGATTTCCAATACCTTCAGGGATTCTTCCCCATATTTTGTTCGTGAACATTGCTAAACCCACAAGGGTGTTAGAAAAATTGCTAATGCATTCGGGAAGTTCCCCTCCAAAATTATTTTCTGCTATAGCTAGAAATTTTAGTTTGGTTTTATTGAGTAAAGTGCAGAGGAAGTTCAAGTCACCTTCTCTCCCATATCCCAAATGGTTTTGGCCTAGTTCAAGGTTAATCAGTTTATCCAACTTTTCAAACCAAGGCACGTTTCCACTGAAACTGTTATCATTAAATTCAAGTACATCCAGATTTGAGGCATTGGATATTGAAATCGGGATTTGTCCAGAGATTTGGTTGGTCCCTACAGAAAAGAACTCAAGATATGGCATATTGATTGCCAAGTTAGAATGAAGAGTACCTTGAATCTTGTTTACACCAATATCAAAACCTCTAATATTGGAGAGGTTGAACATTGTGACAGGAACAACACCAGAAATTGCATTTTCTAATGCAAGGAAAATTGAAAGATTTGTGAGTTGTCCAAGAGCTTCAGGTATAATCCCACTTAATGCATTAATACTCAAGCCAAGTCTCTCCAGGGATGACAAGTTCCCCAACGAAGGTGGGATACTCCCTCTCAAACGGTTCAAGTTAAACCCCAAGACTCTCAGGTTTGACAACAGACCCAACCAAGCAGGTATTTCTCCTGTTAGCTGGTTGCCTGTCATATCAACAAACGTAAGCTTAGAACAAGCAGATAAATTGGAAGGAATTTCACCACTGATGGAGTTATTGGTCAGCTTTAATGTTTCCAATCTTCTTAAGCGGCCAATTTCTTGAGGAATCTGGTTGTAGAATTTGTTTTCCACAAGACTCAATTTCCTCAGAAAGCTCAAATTTCCAATGGATGGTGATAAAGTTCCCGAGAGTTTGAGGAACTGCAGTTCCAACTTGGTGACTCTCTGATGCTTGCGACCGCACGTAACACCACGCCAGTGACAGAAGTGAACAGAACTATTCCAGGACTCCATAATCTTCAGCTGATCACCCGTTATCTTGGCTTTGAACTGGAGTAAGGCTTGTTGATCAGTGTCATTTCCTCTCAACACTGTATATTGATGCTGCTGGAACATTCGACATTAACAGCCACAAAGTACCATGATCAATCAGTTTGGATAAACGTGTTCAACAGATTTACTGATACAATAAGATTGTCGAAGCGTTAAACTAATAATTACATGAGTTATTTTGTTTTATGTTGGTCTCTTTGTATGTGTCGAGTGTGTGTATTCTATCTAAAAATAAGGTAGCAACAATATTAGATTGTCGAAGCGTTAAACTTTCAGGTGGACATGTGTTATTTGTTTGTTGGGAAGGAAGGGTATTGTGTTTTGTTTTTGTTGTTTTAGTCTCATTGGTATTAACCTTGTTTTCATACCTGATTCTATTGTACTTTTTTCCTTTATAAGATTAGGGAAGCTTTTAACAAGACACACAATTCAGGTTAAGGATTTGTATGATTCTCCTCTAATAAACTCATACTTACCGAGCAATTTTTTTAATTATAATTATATATATAATGTTATGGTACTAATTGATTAGAATTTAAATGATTTTCTATGACTATACATGATACACATGTATATTTCTTCATATGTCTTATACATATATCTTGTAGAGTCGAAGGACTCGACTTGAACTTGATAACTGATACACTAATTACTAAATATTTTGAATTATCCGATTTTATAACTTAAACTTTATTTCAAAAATTTCGAGTCAAATTTATAAAATTACAATTCGAGTTTTGTTCCTACTGATGTTATCCTATTCTATAACCCATCAATTGGTTCAAGTTTTCTGCTTTTAATTCAATGCATAATTTTTTAAGCAATAATTGATGCAATTTTCCACAACTCTACTAATTTCTTGTACGAGAAAATGATAAGAGGAAAACTTCAAACTCTAGATTCTACGGAGAATACTCTCAGCAGAGTCACAATTATGGACCCCCTATTGACTACACTGTGCCATCACTTTCTACATTTCACATTAACTCTAAGTAAACGGTAATACTTTAGAGGTCACCATTCACTATTGTAGTTTTGATGTATACATTACAGGATCGTCTAGGATGGCACGATGCGGTACCTACAATGAATACATTGAGGCATGGCCGTGGAGGGATGGAGCAAATGGAAGTCTTAGGTTTTAAGTTGAGCTGAAACATGCAGCCAATTCTGGTGCTTCAAGTGTTGATGCTATAAAATTACATACCATATTCAACTTATGCTTAATCGCGCTATGAAATATAAATTTTTTAAAAGGGTTTGAACACAACAGCTGCAGCAGGGTGATTGAACATGCATTGTCAAATGGTTGAGAGTATATTCAAAACAGATACTACTTGTATTCAAGTTAGCTAACAGAAAATTCTTCAGCTTATGAAGTAAATACATGAACCAAATATAAAACCAAAGTACACTGAAAAAAGTCCTATTATCTTTTCTCAAAGCAGAATGTGAACAAGCATTTTGCCTGATTAAGCATCCCAAGTTCATCCATACGACACCTTAGGTACCTGCAACTTTAAGAAACAAAGATTTACCATAACACACCATACCAACAAAGAGGGAGTTGAAATGTGCCTTAATGATTATATGATTGCGTATTTTGCTAAGATAAGAAGACCTTATTACCTGACGATTGAGAAGCGTATGGAGTTCGAAACCCACGACGTAATCGAGTTGGACGAAGAAGCTTGTCTCGAACAGAACAAAGCTTGGCAACAACATCACTCATGTCTATACGCTCACTTGGTGATTCAGCAGAACAAGCAAGTCCTATTTCCAATACCGAATTCAAGCAATGAAGGCAGCTGTCATTTCTCATGTTGTTTGCATTACGAGCAATGCCTGCAACTCTTCCTTCTCTGACACACTCTTGAAGTAGAGCGGGATCTATAACCTCAACCACTCCATCAGGCAAAGCTGCCTTAACAAAAGTGTGAAGACTTAAACCTTCTTTGAACCTTTCATCGGTTGGCCTTTTTCCTGTAAACATCTCCAGCAAAAGGATGCCAAAGCTATACACATCGCCTTTTGTTGATAATTCGCTTCCCATACCATACTCTATAATTAATTCATCACAAATTACACAAAAAATTTGTAGAGGAAAACCCTCCGCATATACAAAAGTAAATAAATAATGATTATAAGAATGGAAGTAAAAAATAAAATGTAATTACCTGGTGGAGCATAACCAATAGTTCCTCTTAATCCAAGGGAGCTTGACTGATTAGCATAATGGTTTAGCCTATCTGTAAAAAGGATTTTTGCTAAGCCGAAGTCACTTATATGGGCAACCATTTCGTCATCGAGTAGAATATTGCTTGGCTTGAGGTCACAATGAATTATGGATGTCTCACAATGATGGTGCAGATATTCAAGTGCATGAGCAACATCTATGGTCACATCAACTCTTTGGAATAAGTTGATGTTTCTCATCGTCTCCGGTTCATTCACACTGATAGATGGATGCAGCCAATTGTCCAAGCTTCCATTTTCCATGAACTCATAAACCAAGGCTTTAAAATCATTGCCTTGATAATCGACACCCGAAATGGCTGTTAATACCTTGACAAGATTCCGATGTCGAATATTCTTCAAGGCCTCACATTCAACCAAGAAACTTTTTGATGCTCCACGACTCAGAAGATTAAGCACCTTTACAGCAATAGTTGCTCCACTCTCTTCAAGAATTCCTTTGTATACAGAACCAAAACTTCCCGAGCCAACCAAATTTTGCACGGCAAATCCATCAGTAGCCCTTAGGATGCTTTGGTATGATAATTGTAAAAGCGAATTTTCTGCACAAGTTGCTGTTGGCTTTTGCTCTTTCTTCTTTCTAAACCACAAGATGAGTAGACATGTGAAAACGGAAGCCACTCCAAAAATCACAACAACAGTTGCAATTTTCACTTTACGGGAAGTGCTTGATGATGTTTTCGTGTTACATCTTGATAAGTGTAACCCCGGGATACCTCCACATAGCTTACTGTTTCCCTCAACAAATGTAATACTTGCATTCTTAAAGACTCCTTCACTTGGTATCACTCCCTCAAAATCATTGAAAGAGAGATTCAAATACTTTAATGCTCTGAAGCTCACAAGAAATTCTGGAATGCCACCTGAAAGGTTGTTATCCGATATGTCCAATGCCTCGAGACCTTTCAATGAAGTCAGAGATGAAGGAATGGGCCCTTCAAACAAATTGTCATTCAAGAACAACTTCTCCAGACTTACACAGCTACCAAGGTTGTTTGGAATCAAGCCAGATAACCTATTTTGAGAAACATGGAATTCACCTAGATTTTTCATATGTTCTACTGCAACAGGCAGTTCACCAGTTAAATCATTTGATGATAAGTCTAACATAATAGACAAGGACGGGATTCCGAGTACTTGAGGGGGTATTGGTCCACTAAGATTGTTATTAGAAAGACTCATCAAAAGCAAATTTTGGCAGTTACCTAGACCTGAAGGAATTTTGCCCTGAAGATTGTTAAAATCTAAAGAAAGTTTGATTAACTCGGTTAAATTTGCAATAGAATGAGGAATAGTTCCAGAGAGAAAATTAGCATCAGCTAAAAATATGTTCAGCTTCTGAAGCCTCCCAATTTCAAAGGGAATGGAACCTGATAGTTGATTTTCTGATGCCTCTAGCACCTCCAAATTGACAAGACTTCCAATCCCAACCGGGATCGTTCCCCATATTTTGTTAAAATCAAATGCTAAACCCTCAATGGTGCTGGAAAAATTGCTAATGCATTTGGGAAGTTCCCCTCCAAAATTATTCTTGGCTATGTGTAGAAATGTTAGTTTGGTTTTATTGAGTAAAGTGCAGAGAAAGTTCAAGTCACCTTCTCTCGCATGTCCCAAATTGTTTATGCCTAGTTCAAGGTTAAACAATTTATCCAACTTTTCTAACGAAGGTACATTTCCACTGAAACTGTTATTATGGAATTGAAGTACATTCAAATTCGAGGCATTGGATATTGAAATCGGGATTTGTCCAGAGATTTGGTTTCTTGCTACCGAAAAGAAGTCAAGATATGGCATAGTGATTGCCAAGTTAGAAGGAAGAGTACCTTGAACCTTGTTTCCACCAATATCAAAACGTCTAATATTGGAGAGGTTGAACATTGTGACAGGAACAACACCAGAAATTGCATTTTCTGCTGCCAAGAAAATTGAAAGCTTTGTGAGTTGTCCAAGAGCTTCAGGTATAATCCCACTTAATGCATTCAATGTCAAATCAAGTTTCTCCAGGGATGACAAGTTCCCCAAGGAAGGTGGGATACTCCCTCTCAAACTGTTGTTTCTAAAATACAAGACTTTAAGGTTTGACAAGAGGCCCAAGAAAGCAGGTATTTCTCCTGTTAGCTGGTTGCTCCTCATAATAACTACTTCAAGCTTGGAACAAGCAGATAAACTGGAAGGAATTTCACCACTGATGGAGTTGTTGAGGAGGTCTAACGTTTCCAATCTTCTTAGGAGACCGATTTCTCGTGGAATCTGGTTGTACAAGTTGTTGTTTGAAAGATTCAACTCCCTGAGAAAGCTCAAATTTCCAATGGATGGTGAAATAGATCCTGAGAGTTTGAGGAACTGCAGTTCCAACTTGGTGACTCTCTGATGCTTGCGACCGCACGTAACACCACGCCAGTGACAGAAGTGAACAGAACTATTCCAGGACTCCATAATCTTGAGCTGATCACCACTTATCTTGGCTTTGAACTGGAGTAAGGCTTGTTGATCAGTGTCATTTCCTCTAACCACAGGGCTTGCTGTTGCAAAACCAAGAAAGTTGAAGCATGAGAGAAGAACCATAACTTGAACAACGTAAACGAGTTCAAAATGGCTTTTTGATAGCTCCATTAGATGGAAACAATTTCTTAATTGAAGAGAATGATTTGTATTTGGGAATGTTTGGTTCATCAACAAGAAGTAGAGTTCAATATAAGTAGTTTTGGAAGTCTGATATTATCCTATTCGAGTTCAATATAAGTAGTTTTGGAAGTCTGATATTATCCTATTCTATCTCCCGTCAATTGGTTCAAGCTTTCCGGTTGTGGTCCAGAATTTGTCCAATAGGGCAGTTCCAAAGCTGCACAGCTGTAGGAATGAAGGCCCCAAATAGAAAGCTAATAATATCTATGTACATTAATTAAAAGATTAATACATTTTTAATGTATTATATTCGTTCATATAAACTTGGCCTAAACCTTATCTCTACATTCCATGACAGTCCAACCTTCGTTTCTTATTTCTTTTATTTATCTCCCTTTTAGGACGGGGACTAAATAGTTTTGTCTCTCGTCATTTTCGAGACCATGTCAACTGCCTGTTTTCCAAGTAATCTTTCAAGCAATAATACAAACGAATACAACGTGAACGGCAGGATTTAAAACCCTACAACGTGAACGGCAGGATTTGAAACCTGGCAAGTGTGTTCTTTTGGCTCTCAGATTCCCATAAATTAACACGCGCGATTTAAAACCCTACAACGTGAACGGCAGGATTTGAACCTACGTGGAGCCAACATGATTTCTAGTCATGCCCGATTCCCAGGACGTCCACAACTACATATGCCTAACGGAAAAAAGGGAGGATATAGGTAGTATTTAGGGTAAAGTACACATACGGTCAATGAACTTTGGTAAAAAAACTAAAATGGTAACCAAACTTTCAAAAATCACAAAATGAAAATTAAACTTTATGTTTTATAACAAAATGGTAACTAGACGTTAAATGTCGTTAAGTGACTGTTATAAAATTTGGTATAATAAGACATTTAATCCTTTATATTTACGCATTCTTTCAATTTGGTCCTTAAACCAAAATTCCAAAGTATGGTAACATGATAAATAATTATAATTAAATTTTTATAGGAACTCGAAAACTCGACTCGATTCGAATCGACAAAATTTCAAATAAAGTTTGAGTTGTAAAATATAACGCGTAAACTCGAATAACTCGAAATTTTTGGACTCGACTCAATCGAATGCTCATCTCTATCTTAAGATATGACGCGTCAACTCAAATAACTCGAAATATTCTAATATTTTAAATCATCTTTTCCTTTTAAATCGAATATTTTTTGAAATAGAATATTTAATATTTTCATATTTAAATCACATCGAATATTTAATAACTACTTTAAATATTCAATTTAATTTAAAAATATTCGATTTAAAAGAAAAAATGATTTAAAATATTCAAATATTTAACAACTACTTTAAATATTCAATTTAATTTAAAAATATTCGATTTAAAAGAAAAAATGATTTAAAATATTCGAATATTTAATAAATATTCTAAATATTTTTCTTTTAAATATTAGAATATTTAATAACTACTTTAAATATTTATTAAATATTCGAATATTTTTAATCAATTTTTCTTGTAAATCTAATATTTTTAAATTAAATCGAATATTTAAAGTAGTTATTAAATATTCGATGTGATTTAAAATAAAAAATGATTTAAAATATTCGAATATTTCGAGTTATTAGAGTTGACACGTCGTATCTTAAGATAGAGATGAGCGTTCGATCGAGTCGAGTCAAAAAATTTCAAGTTATTCGAGTTAACGCGTCATATTTTACAACTCAAACTTTATTTGAAATTTTTTCGATTCGAGTCGAGTCGAGTTTTTAAGCCCCTATAAAAATTTAATTAAATATTCAAATATTTTAAATCAATTTTTTCTTTTAAATCGAATATTTAAAGTAGTTATTAAATATTCAATGTCATTTAAATATGAAAATATTAAATATCCTATTTCAAAAAAATATTCGATTTAAAAGAAAAAATAATTTAAAATATTCGAATATTTTGAGTTATTTGAGTTGAGCGTCATATCTTAAGATAGAGATGAGCGTTCGATTGAGTCGAGTCAAAAAATTTCGAGTTATTTGAGTTTACGCATCATATTTTACAACTAAAACTTTATTTGAAATTTTTTTTGATTCGAGTCGAGTTTTCGAGTTCCTATAAAAATTTAATTAAATATTCGAATTTTTTAAATCATTTTTTCTTTTAAATCGAATATTTAAAGTTGTTATTAAATAATCGATGTGATTTAAATATGAAATTATTAAATATTCTATTTTAAAAATATTCAATTTAAAGGAAAAATGATTTAAAATATTCAAATATTTCAAGTTATTCGAGTTGGTGCGTCATATCTTAAGATAGAGATGAGCGTTCGATCGAGTCGAGTCAAAAAATTTTGAGTTATTCGAGTTGGCACGTCATATTTTACAACTCAAACATTATTTGAAATTTTTTCGATTCGAGTCGAGTTTTCGAGTTCCTATAAAAATTTAATTGTAATTATTTATCATGTTACCATACTTTGAAATTTTGCTTTAAGGACCAAATTAAAAGAATGCATAAATTACGAGGGCTAAATTTAGTGAATTGGTTCGAATTAGAGTTAAATTGATTGAATGTATAAATATAAAGGACTAAATGTGTTATTATACCAAATTTTATAATAGTCACTTAACGTCATTTATCATCTAGTTACCATTTTGTTATAAAACATAAAGTTTAATTATTATTTTGTGATTTTTGAAAGTTTGGTTACCATTTTGTTTTTTTCACCAAAGTTTAGTGACCGTTTGTGTACTTTACCCTAGTATTTATTTATACATGTTCTTAACTCTTTGACAATGAGCATATACCTTGTAGATAAAGCGATTTGAACTTATACCTCCTAAGATTAACATAATGAGACACTTGTTGGATTCATGTTCATAATAATTTTTTAAAAGATAATGTAATTGTAAGAACACATTTTGATTAAAAAAACACTAATGACGTCAATGATTGCTCCATAAATTTTATTTTAAATCATAAAAGTAAGATGATTTAATTTTTAATTTTACAATCTAAGAACTTAAATTTCATTTAATTACATTTTTTTTAACAAAATAATCAATTATTGGCTTTGTAATTGTTATATGAAATTGTTTTCTATCTATCGATTTCCCTCATTCATATACAAAATGAATTAATAATAAGTTGTGATTTGAAATATTAAAATTACGCCAACTAATTTTTTACAATTATGTCAATTAAAAAATACGTTGTAATGACAAATAACTGTTGTGAATAAAATAACAAAGAACAATAATAAGAACAAAGAACAATAATGGAAGAACAAAGAGATGAGAGAAAAAGGGAGATTTGTATTATTCTCAAATATAGAATTGTATACAATGCCTTCAATAAATCATCTATTTATAGGCATAAGAAGTACATAATACATTAAACTTTAATTCATAGAGATAATATTCTTAATAATAAATAAATCAAACTCCTTTGATAAAGTTCTAATCATGATAGACATCCAAATAGATAAATATTCATAACACTTCCCCTTGGATGTCTATGAAGATAATGTGCATCGTTAAAACCTTATTAAGATAAAAACCCAGTGGGAAAAAATTCTTTAGTGAAGGAAAAAGAGTACACACATCTTTGATACGCATAACATGTTGCTTCATTAAAAACCTTACCAGGAAAACCCATTGGGACAAAACCCCGGTTAAGGGAAAAAGAGTGCAACGCGTATTTACTCCCCCTCATGCAAACATCATAGAAGATCTTTGAATCTTCATAATTTAATCTTGAATATTATTTTTCTAAAGATCGTGAGGGATGAAACTTTGGAGTAATATGTTCCATGATGTATCCACTTTCAAATTCAGATATACATCCTGCATTATCTTCACACAAGATAGCTTTTATCATATCTTGTAAAAGTAAATCCACATATCTTTTGGATATGTTGGGTTAATGGTCTTAGCCAAACACATTTTTTGGTTTGCCTCGTGCATAACAATTATTTCTACGACATTTGAGGAGGCATCAACGAATGTTTGAAGATCTAAATGTAATGATCTTTGTATATTCATAGATATTTCTTGACCAACTAATATATAGTGCTTCAAGACCAAGAAAAGATATAATTATCTTTATTCACATTCAACAATCTTACAACTATTGGGATACTCAATAGATATGCTCTATTCATATTGAATCTTCTTTAAGATTCTTTCAGCTTATGTCTATTCATAGACAAAAGAAAAAAATGCTCGATCTTCAGGTCGAGATAAACTTGATGTCAAGATTCAAGTACTTGTATTGAAAGTACTTCATGAGTTTCCAATTTGAAGTTCTTTAGGAGTTCTAAAATTATCATAATGGATCTTGATCCAAACTCCTTTATAAAATACATAAGGAAATCTGATCATTCTTATAGTATTTTCTCAATTAGTATTCACTAAGGCGATTATACCAAATGCTCCAAAATATTCATGAGACATGTCTAAATAAATTTCCTCGGAAATTTCCAAATGCTTATAGCATTTTAGATCCTTCAAGGATAAATATGGATCCACAAATAATTAGACGCATGTAAAATTTTCATAACTGCCAAAGTAATTGCATCCACCATGAAGTAATTAAAACTTTTCATATATCATAGTTCAAGTCGTATTTACGACTACTTATTTGTGCCTCACTTGCATTACACCTTTAGGTGTTTGGACTGCTAGTCCAAATACTTCTATTTTAGAAGTTCAAAGCGTCATTCAACATCGACCAACTCAATATCTATACTTCTGGATAAATTTTATACAAGATCCTCGATTTCTTTCTTTACTTCTATAGAAGTATTTTATGTAAAATTGTTTGTAAAATCGTTGTCGACAACTTTCCAATTTTCTGGTTCCATTCTCGTAGTGACATAACTCATCGAGATCTCTTCAAGATTTCAATATTTATTTCAGGTACCTGAAACTCTTCAAGAGTTTTATTATTAGTTATGTCTTGGGTCTCTTTAGGAGCACCCGCCTCCAATATATGACCATCTCATAATACTTTTCATTTATGAGAATTTTGATCATTGGAACCATTTCAACTATCATGCTTCAAGCATGATTTACATCCACTTGCTCTAACATGTAATTTAAACTTAGAGCATTTCAGCTGGTATATGAGACTTAATTACTCTCATTAGGTCAGTAAATATGTCTGACAGTTGACATGTAATAACATGAATTATCTTATAAACTTCTAGTTCATATACGAGGATCTAGATAATGATAATTCATTTTCCTCTATCCAACTGATTATTATCTCCCCCTGATGTTGAGAAAAATCATGTCATAAATGATTCTCCAATTAATGCTTAAGAATTTAAACATAAAAGGAGACTCGTACTCAATATATATTCTCAACCCCTTTTTACTTGCCCATTTTTGTGCGTTATGGTGGAGCAATTCAACTATATATCGCACATTCAAAGATTAAAAAATGGGAAACATGACTTCTGACCAAAAGTCAAAACATAATGGGGAGTTTATTATAACTCATTGGCTTGATGCGTATAAGTGTTGCTCTATGGAAATACCATATAAATAAGAAATGTTTTGTTCTCACAGTTTAGCTATTAAATAGGAGGCATCCAATTAAAAATTTGCTAAACCGTATTTTTCATAATCAATAAGCTTTGTAACAACCAATATAGCCTAAAATATAAACCCACTAGATTTTCATGACGAATAGTCTAACTGCATAATCTGAATCTTTTTAGAATCAATCTCACAATCTTCTAGTTGTAAGTCGATAAAGCAATGTATATGCATCTACTAAAATCATGTAAAACTTTCCACATTTGTGGATATATGGGCCCATATTTCGTTCAGATATGCAAGACATATAGTCTCAACTTTAGTACAAGAACTTTAAGTTCTAATTCTTTTGGTAAGTGGGATCATCTATATCCTTTGAGAACAAACAACACAAGAACTTCAGGTTCTTTTAGTAAGTGGAATTTAATCAATTCCTTTAAGCAACACAAGAACTTCACGTTCTTTAATAAGTGGAATTTAATCCATTCCTTTGAGAATAAGCACCACAAGAACTACAGGTTCTTTTAATACATGTGCATGTAAATCTCAATAATTTCTGCACCATTATTGATCAGGATGGTCTAACCGATCATGCCAACTATATATATGTGTATATATCTCTGAATTTGTAAACTTCTTGTTTACCATAACATGTAATTCAATCTCACTTGTACATGTCTAGTACGACCATCAAAATTGTTCCTTTAAATAGGAATATATTTAGCTCTTTCGGAGCTTTCAATTGAAATTATCTTTTGGTAGCAATATATAGCTCTTCTAGAGCTTTCAACCGACTTTTTGGCTACCAAAACTTATATCCATATTGGCTTATTTCAAATGTCAATTGATAACATATGTTATCTATAATTCCCAAAGGGATATTTTGTGAATTCATGTTGCTCTCTTAAAATTTCCACTTATAGTGGTGACGATATTATTACCATTAGCGGTAATTATTGCAATATTCGCAATTCTGTACTTTTTATAATGTGCTTTCTCTCAAGAAATTATTGTTCTTCTAGAGCATCAATATTTTCAGTACTTTGAGATATAGTACTCATATTATTCGCTTGCATTTAAATGAGAAAATATATCTTATGCTTATGTTGAGCATATATCGTCACCATAGATTGTATTTGACAAGTAATCATGTTAAATAAAATAAATAAATATCATAATATATAAATATAAGTATAAAACGTAAATAATTAATGTGTGTAAAATAAATAAACGTAAAGTAAAATAAATAAAAATAAATAAATAATTCTCTTCAAAGTTTTGAGAATAATTAGAAGATGATTTATTCCTTTCGAGGGTTATAAGAAAATCAACAACGTCAGAAAGAGTTGGACCAATAATGTCCAAATAAAGTTGGACCAATATCATCTTCGTCATGTTTCGCAAACAAAATTTGCTTTTATTTTCTTTCCTTTATCATTCAATGGTTCTTGATTTTTCAACATACAATACGTACGAGACCAATGGTTTATAACATCGCATTGGTAATAAGAAAAGTTTTACTTCAATAGAATGATCTTTATCACTCTTGCCATCCTTATAACCTCACTACCGGTGGGTAGAAGTATTCTTAAAATGACCATATTTTTTATGTCTATATTCATAGTCTCGACCACGACCACAACTTCTAATGTGATTTTTATTCATTCCATAATATAATCTCACATTCACTTCAGGGAATGGAGTAGAGCCAGTGGGCCTTCAAAACCTTTTTTCACATATCATTATCACAGAGAACAAAGATTTAATCCTCGTACGCGACATTGTTAAACTTGTCCACAAGGTCCTTTAAAAACCTCCTTTGAGACCAGTAGCCTCGCAGAACGGGATGTCCAGTCAATATACTTGGATTATATCGAAATTATGTCTCTAATTGAATAATGATTTACCATGTTTGCATTCACTTCAGGGAATAAAACAGTTACAATAATCGCATGGAATAAACATCATGCTTGCATTCACTTTAGGGAATGCCCCATCATTAATAATCGCATGGAATAAACATCATGCTTTGCATTCACTTCAGGGAATGCCTCTCATAAAACTTTTTGGATCAAGACGAATTTTCGTAACTTGAAATTGGGAGAAGTCTATGGTCGAGTTTTTCGACGAAGAAGAAATATTGCTTTCGAGCAAATATAGACTTTATAATAATATCCTTGAAAATTCAAAATCATCATGATTTATCGCAATTTAAAATAATAATATAAAGAATAAAAATAAAACTAAAATTTACCGATATTGATTTTTCTCTCGTGGACAATGGAGACATAGCATATGACCGAGATAGCTTCTCATAGTCCCTTTATATCACATTTCTTTCCAAGCCATTTAAGCATATCATGTAAAACTCAAAACACGGTTAAAAATACTGACTTTTACCAAATAAAATAACATAAATAATAATATGAAAAATATCAAATATAATCATATAAGTAAAAGCATGAATAAGCATACCGCTAATTAACCCTTTTAGGAACAAGAGAAAACACACGTAATTTACACCAAACACAACCTCTTCATTTCTGTCGATTCGTCTTTTGGTTTGTGAGAAGCCACAAATTTATCTCTTTCCAATGTTCGAATAAAATCAAACATACTTCCAAACTTTTCAAAAAAAATTAAATAAAAAAATTTAAGTTAAAATATAAAGAAAAAGATAATCGGTAATTTAAAAGAATGAAGAGAGAAAAAAAAAACTCATCTTTGGTTTATCCTAGAATCGAATTCTTTCCCATAACTTCTTTTGGATTCAAACAATGAAGAACTCAATTGATTAGAGTCGTGCTGATAACGTGTTGTGAATAAAATAACAAAGAACAAGAATGGAAGAACAAAGAGATGAGAGAAAGAGGGAGATTTGTATTATTCTCAAATATAGAATTGTATACAATGTCTTCAATGAATCATCTATTTATAGGCATAAGAAGTACATAATACATTAAACTCTAATTCATAGAGATAATATTCCTAATAATAAATAAATCAAACTCCTTTGATAAAGTTCTAATCATGATAGACATCCACATAATAAATATTCATAACAATAACATTATTTTTATCTAAGGGCAGAGTCGGGATCGAATATTGACAGTTGCCAAAATATTGAATTTAAAAAATGCAAGGGCTTATTATGTATTTAAACTCAAAATTCATGGGGCAATGCCTAATTTGTCTACTATTTAAATTTATAAGGACCTAACTGAACCAAACAATTTGAGGATACATGCTCATTCTTTTTTAGGTCAACCTAGAGGTGTAAATAAATACAGTTAACCTCTATAAATTAATACTCTTTAAATTAATAAACTCTATTAAATAATAAATTTCTCCGGTCCTGACTTGTTGAATAAGAAATTGATTCAAATGTTGTAGAGGAAAATGTGGAACCAATTGTTGGTTCGTAAATGTGCAGACGTGCACGACGTGGGTAACGCAAATGTCTGAACCGGTCTGGTCCTTCGTGGGCTTGCAGATATTTTGACCCAAATTTGAAGTGAATTTTCCTCAAATAAAAGCATAAATTTGCTATATTTTATCTTGGAATTAAAAGGGTAAATATTGGAAGTTACATTTAATTCAGATAATAATTTTGGAAATTGCTTTATAAGAAGAATTAATTGATTCTCAATATCAAATGCTCCATTAGGTCAAATTTCCACTTATACCCTCATGACACTCCTATAAATAGGGAGTAAACCTTCTAGGTTTTACACAACTCAAAAAACCACAGAAATTTTTTATTGTTTTACTCTGTGGATTTTACAAGTGGTTTTCGGTGATAGGCGAAGGCAAGGGTCAGTTCGTGATCTCCATAGTAGTGCAATTGTGGCTGATCTTATGGTGTTGTATCCTGGGAGACAGACGACCAATGAACTCGAGCACCATAGGAGTGGCCGAAAATCTGTCTTAAGGAAACTGCGTTCGTGCAGGCCTCAACACGTTTTCTTTCAGAACTTGTTCCCAATCGATTTGGTTTTAGATATGTTGTATCTAAATTAATAATTTTTATTTCTTATTATGTTCTATTTATAATAATATCAATATTTAATTTTATTGTTTATTATTTTATTCTTGGATTAACGCCAATTTTCTAACATTCTTAAGACAGATTTTTTGAGTTTTAATCCTAGACGAACAGATTCCATATTTATGGTCATGATCAGTATATATCGTACGTGTTGGTAAAATATTACATTATGTTTGACATGAAATATTTAATTGCTTTATTTTATGTAAGAATATTGTTTCTTTTTATGTGAGTTGTTTTCTAACATGTTTGTTTTCTTGTGAAAGTTGCTATAATATTTTATATAAGGTAAATACTCTCTTTATAGGAGATGACAAGTTAAAGATTTGCCAAGTTTCAAACTTGGAATATATTTTAAGGTAGATCCTTAAATTATAATATTATATTGGAAATATTGTTATGATATTATTACCTAATATTTGCAGCCATAAATTTGGAATATCTTTATATGTGCTTTAAAAGTTTACCTTTCTGGGTAATAAGAATCAATATGATTCTTTTTAAGTTATGGTATTTTCAATACCTTAAATCATGATATTAAGGGAATTTTAGTATTCCTTAATGAATTTTGGTTTTTAATATGATTTATCATGTGCCATTATTTTGGCATTAAATGTGTTCTCTTATTTTTTTTGGAATCTATGTGGATTTTATTCCGTACTAACAATTTCTTTTGAGAAATTTTGTAGAGAGAAACAAGATATCCAGGCGAAGTCGTGATTTGTTTTGAAAATAAAGATCTCGTAAATAATTCGTTTCGGGAATTAATTCCTGCCGTTTTAACGGGTTTACTTGATCTTCCAATCAAGAGTTAATGGAATTAAAATCTAAGGATTAATTCCTTTTGGTTTCTGTTGGTTAAACAGAATCAAGTTGGATTGATATCTCTGTTGTTTAATAGAAGATAAGATGGAAATAAATTACTAAATTTATTTCTTCATTAGAATATTTTGTTTATTCTAATTTTGGAAAAGGAGATAAATCATTGGATTTATTTTTAATAGAATCTTGTGTGATTCTAACATTGTGGGGGAAATAAATCGTTGAATTTATTTCTTGGGAATCAAATATGATTCTATTTTGTAAAAGAAAATAAATTGTTAGATTTAATTTCGTGGGAATCTAGAATGATTCAATCTTGAAATAAATTGGTGAATTTATTTTGAAAAAAAAATAACTCAAATTTATTATCAAGTATGATTTTATTTTGGAAATAAATTGGTGAATTTATTTCGGAAAGTAACATTGGTTATCAAATTCAGAGCGCTGATTCCGACTGAGGTCTCGAATCAAAGCATAGAAGAACTTGGTTCTCTATGTCAAAATTAAATTCTTAAAGTCTATTTTGATGCATGCTATGAAGTGCACAGTGTTTAAAAATGGCTAAAGAATCGAGAGGGTCGTTAGACCATAAATGGAAGATTTCAAATTGTTGTGAATCAAAGGTAGTGATTCTGATTGATCATCCATGCTTGGAATGATTTCAAGTATGGAATCATAAACGGTGATTGAAAGGAAATTTAAAAATGCATGTCTAGGATTGGTTCTTTGAGAGACTTGGTATTTAAGCGTGCCTAGTGCACCACCTCTCTTTCATAAGTTACCTACCTGGTGCATTGTTTATTATTGTTCTTTCTATTAATACCGTGTGAACTTTTGTTTTGGGTTTAGTTTACTAAATCTCCGTCGTCAAACAAAAGTTAGAAATTATATTTCTGTTTCTGGTTTTAGTCTTTGACTAAATTCCTGGCGCTTAACAGATTCGTAATGCTTGGTTTTGGATTGTGTCTACGTGACACAATGGAAAAATCAGTGAAATATATTGAAAAGAATTTCATACATGGCAACAAAAGATGTTGCATAATTGACCGTGATAAACCTGGTTAAATATCTGAAGGGCGATCCTCCTATTATTAGAGAGGATAAGGTAAATATTGTTACCACCTTCAAATGTTACTAAGGTAAATATTGCTAAGACAAATATTATCACGGCAAACGTAGTGGAAGTCAAAAACGACTTCAAACCGTAAATTAGACGGTGTGTTTAAGAAGCAAAATTTCATGAAAAAAATGCTTTAGTTTCCATAAGATGGGAACAAATATTCGGACTATAGACTTCCAAACGAGGGAAATGTTATTGCCATAACAATTGATATGGCAACATATTGGTTGAAGGAATATGTTTATTACCTTCATTGATGATATCACAAAAATAATGTAAAGATGAAGCTATAGTGAAATTTTTCTCTATGAGCATGATATTAAATCCCAAACTTAATTAAAGGTTTAAGATGGGGAGAAGCTCTATATGAGTAACGTTGGTACTATAATGTGCCTAACATGTGGGGGAAGCTGTTCTATAAGCTAATTACTTTTTAAACAAGATTCCCCATAATTAAAGAGACTAGACATCATATAAGTTATGGAAGGTAATTAAACTTTCCTACAACTACTTGAAAATGTGGGGGTGTCTTGCAAAGGTAATGTCCTCATTACTAAAGCAACTGAGAATATATCCCTAAATATGGTCGATTGTATTTTCATTGGCTATATAAAATATAGCAATGTATATCGATTTCTTGTGTATGAATCGAAGAACCCTATGATTCACAAGCATACGATAATGAAAGCAAATGATGCCTTTTCCTTGAAAACGTATTCCCTTGTAAAGCTAGGGAAGTTGGTTAATGTTCAATGAAACGAACTTCAGAATTTATCGATAAAGATGACTCAAATGATCAACAAGAGTTTGAGCTTGAAATAGAGCCACAAAGAAGTAAACGAGCAAGGGTAGAAAAATTCTTTGGATCATTTTTCTAAACTTTATGCTAGAGGTTGAATATCAAACGTATAATGATGTTATACATTCATCTGAAGGCACCTTATTGAAGAATGCCATTAAGAGTGAAATTGATTCCATCATGCAAAACTATACGTGGGGAATTAGTGGATCTTTCTCCGTGAATTAAACCACTAAGTTTTGAATGAATTTTCAAACGAAAAATGAAAGTAGATGGAACAATTGACAAGTATAAGGCCAGATTGGTAATAAAAGGTTACCAAATGTCTTGACTATTTCGATACATAATCTCATGTATCAAGGATAACCTCCATAAGTATGATACTTACAATTGTCGCTTTGCGAAATATAGACGTACATCGAATAGATGTTAAAAGAACTTTTTTAAATGAAGATCTTGATGAAGAAATATACATGGAACAACCTGAGGGTTTTGTAGTTTCAAGTCAAGAGAGAAAAGTATGTAGATTGGTACAGTCCTTGTATAGACTTAAACAAGCACCAAAGTAAAGACATGAGAAGTTCAATAATGTCATGATAACAAACGACTTCAAGATAAATGAGTGTGACAAACGTGTATATGTCAAAACAACTAACATTGGATATATTATTCTATGTTTGTATGTTAATAACATATTCATTGTTGGAAGCAACAATAAAATGGTAAACGTACCAAAGACTTGTCAAATTCAAGATTGACATGAAAAAATATGAGATTAACATATTTGATTTTGGGCATCCAAATCAAACGATCACTTGAAGGTCTCATATTGACGTAGTCACACTACGCGGGCAAGAGAAGTTTCGCAAGGGTGTTTCCGGCATAGCCATAACTCCAATAAATACATGCCAACTTTTGTTCAAGAACAAAGACCAAAGTGTTGACCAAGTAGATTCAATAGACCAGATATTGTTTCTACTGTGAGCAGTTCAAGTAGATTCACAAGCAATTCAAGTGAAAATCACTGGAAAGCAATTGTGAGGGTATTGAGATATCTTAGATATACTCGAGATTATAAACTGCATTATTTTAGATATCCTACTATTTAGAAGGATACTCCGATGCAATTGGATATCTGATATTTAAGATATCAAAGACACAAGTGGATATGTCTTCACTTTGGGAGGAGGAACCGTGTCATGAAAATCCTTAAGAAAATGATTATAATCAAATCATAGAATTTGAATTGTAGTTCTAGACAAGTCTAGAAAAGAAGTCGAATGGCTTCAGAAATTTCTTGAAGGATATTCATGAACGACCAAAGCCAATGCCCACAATTGGTAGAGCACAGAGCTTTGTGTATAATGGGTAAGTCGAGACATATGCGTCATCGACTTAATACTGTTAGACAACTGATCTCAAATGAAGTTATCTCTATTGATTTTTTGAAATCAAAGGATAACATTGCGGATCCACTAACCAAAGGGTTAAGTCGAGATCAAGTTAAAAAAACCGAAAGGAATGAGACTAAAGCCCGTGTAAATTTAAGGTGCTATGTGAAGGAAAACCCTACCTAGTTGACTGGAGATCCCAAGATCTAGGTTCAAAGGGACAGCCTAATTGCATAGACCTCTGCGGTCACTGTAGGGGCTCTTATCCCCAAGTCCATTCCTATGATGTAAACAGTGATCAAAGTGGTTTAGGCTAAGTAAATGCTTTTAATGACCATTGTGTGCTTTTGTGAGTCAAGCAACATAAGTCACCTATGTGAGAGTGAAGTGGGGCCGCTTCAATGAGACTATTGGGCATAGTTCTTTCAAACTCTTGCAGAACCAGGCGATATCCACGGCCATATGGACATACCCATGAGAACTAATACTCTTGTCAGAGAGGTAGTTGTGTGAAGTATATCATCGTTTACACAAACGGCAGAACATTTCAAGGACATTACGTCTACTGGTCAGCTAGTAAAGTAAATATACTTTCACAAGGGAAGGTTCAAGGGTGGACACCTACCTATCCTATGCAGCTATCGATCGTAGAATCTATCACCACATCGAGTCAAAATGTTTTTGATTAAATCAATTTCATTCATGTGGGGGATTGTTGGAAAAAATTGATAATTTTGGAGCTTTGAATAAGAAATTGATTCAAATGTTGTTGAGGAAAATGTGGAACCAATTTTTGGTTCGTAAATGTGCAGACGTGCACGACGTGGGTAACGTAAATGTCTGAACCGGTCTGGTCCTTCGTGGGCTTGCAGATATTTTGACCCAAATTTGAAGTGAATTTTCCTCAAATAAAAGCATAAATTTTCCATATTTTATCTTGGAATTAAAAGGGTAAATATTGGAAGTTACCTTTAATTCAGATAATAATTTTGGAAATTGCTTTATAAGAAGAATTAATTGATTCTCAATATCAAATGCTCCATTAGGTCAAATTTCCACTTATACCCTCATGACACTCCTATAAATAGGGAGTAAACCTTCTAGGTTTTACACAACTCAAAAAACCACAGAAATTTTTTATTGTTTTACTCTGTGGATTTTACAAGTGGTTTTCGGTGATAGGCGAAGGCAAGGGTCAGTTCGTGATCTCCATAGTAGTGCAACTGTGGCTGATCTTATGGTGTTGTATCCTGGGAGACAGACGACCAATGAACTCGAGCACCATAGGAGTGGCCGAAAATTTGTCTTAAGGAAACTGCGTTCGTGCATGCCTCAACACGTTTTCTTTCAGAACTTGTTCCCAATCGGTTTGGTTTTAGATATGTTGTATCTAAATTATTAATTTTTATTTCTTATTCTGTTCGATTTATAATAATATCAATATTTAATTTTATTGTTTATTATTTTATTCTTGGATTAACGCCAATTTTCTAACAGAATTGTATACAATGCCTTCAATGAATCATCTATTTATAGGCATAAGAAGTACATAATACATTAAACTTTAATTCATAGAGATAATATTCCTAATAATAAATAAATCAAACTCCTTTGATAAAGTTCTAATCATGATAGACATCCACATAGATAAATATTCATAACAATAACATTATTTTTATCTAAGGGCAGAGTCGGGATCGAATATTGACAGTTGCCAAAATATTGAATTTAAAAAATGCAAGGGCTTATTATGTATTTAAACTCAAAATTCATGGGGCAATGCCTAATTTGTCTACTATTTAAATTTATAAGGACCTAACTGAACCAAACAATTTGAGGATACATGCTCATTCTTTTTTAGGTCAACCTAGAGGTGTAAATAAATACATTTAACCTCTATAAATTAATACTCTTTAAATTAATAAACTCTATTAAATAATAAATTTCTCCGGTCCCGACTTGGGCCAATGTAAAAAATCATCAAATTCAATAAGATAATAATATAATAATTTTTTGGAGATCCCCTTTATAAATATAAAGGTCCCATCAAAATTATAAATTAATAATTCATAAATATTACAATTACTACTTTGGTAACTTGCTAAAATATGAATCTATTGTAATATGTTTCTTTTTAAAATTCAAATCTAATTCAATTTCATCTCTAACTTTTCTAATTGCACCCACAAGTTCCGGTGTTGAGGTCTCCAACTTCATCATTAGTAGAACTTTCAACAATATTAGCCACAATTTCCTATAAACTTTGAACTTGTAAACATTCGTCATTTTCGCCTAGATAATCCAACAAGTTATTGATGTCCATTTTATTGCAATAGCCAATATCGTTGATCATATTCTCAAGTTCATGTAAGCCTTCTTCAAAAGTTGTCTCACTTAAGTCCCTTGAGGTTGCTTCATCATTTGAGCGAATTTTGCAGTGTCGAAAACAATTTGCTGAATTGAGAATTTTTTAATTAATAAATTATTACTTTATTGATAGATTAATCTCTCTAAATTAATAAAATGTCATGGTCCCAATGGTATTAATTTATAGAGGTTTTAATGTAAAGTGTTCTACGAATTGTTAGTGAACGGTTCGTATAATGTTCGTTTATTAATCTAAATAAACAAGTATGAACAAATTTTTATGTCCGTTTAATAAACGAATGAACTAGTGTTACCTAATTTGCCCAGCACCCCACGAATTCCGCTTGGATTCGTGCGTTCCAATTCACAGTTCGTTTTTTGTTCCAATCCGTTTAGGAACACAAACTTGAACGAACAAATGGGCGTACAAAAATTTCACCTTCGGGTTATCGTCAGCGGTGGCTTCGGTCATCGGACGGCGAATCCCAAAGGTGGATAGCCCTCTTTTGGTAAGAAGAACCACATACTTTGAAATAGACTTGACAAATTTGACTCGAGACCCGAACCGATTTACCCGAACCGGACATGATGACCCGAAACCCGAAATTAAATTGAAACCGAACAGAAAATAAACTGATTTTTAGTTGAACCGAAATGGACCCGAACTGAATGGACCCAAACCGAAGACAACCCAAAATAAATAATAGATATTAATAGAAATAAAGAAAGATGAGATATGAACAACCGCACAACTCACCAAAAAGTCAAATATATTGGCTTTATAAAGCCATATAAAGGGTGTAAAAAATTGTCCAACCTAAAAACTTGATTAAAAAAGGTCGATCTCCCGTTGACCCAAAATTGAACCGAACCGAAAATCAACCGACCCGAAATGACCCGAAGCACAATAGAACCAAACTAAATTTAACCGAATGACATCATACCCGAAATAACCGAAACCGAAATGACTCGACCCAAACCCGAACCCGAACCGATTGACCCGTTTGCCACCTCTACTTTGAAATCAAGTTGATCCGACGACGGAGAAAGTAGATCGAAAAGTGAGAAGTCGATGAATTCTTGGCGTTATTTGTAGTGATTAAGGCATATTTTCGTAAAATAGTGACCAAATTTGTGTTCAACGCATCGAGATGAGTTTCCCGATGCGATTTAGAGTCGAACTACCTCCGTCGATGATGGTCGGCGGCAGATTGGACGGTGACAGCTGATAAAATTTAATATTAAAGAGAAAAGAAGTCTCTCATGAAGAAGACAATGAAATTAAAAAAGAAAAAGAAAAAAGTTTGGACTTTAAATGTTCAAATGGGCACTATCCCTCTATGTTTAGGTCCAATAATTGAGTTTAAATGTTTGGACTTTAGCACTTGGTCTTTTTATTAGTGTTATCTACCATTAAATGTGTTGAGGCATTTAAAAGTTGTTTGGGTAATAATAATAATAATAATTGCTTTGAAAAAAAGAAAAATACTTAATGAACATATAAATATATTAGTAAATATTTATCAGCGAACCAAATAAAATATCATCGCAAATTATGATTCAAAACTGCGTTCTAAAGAAGACTACTCCCAACGAATCGCAAACGGTAAAACTAATTAATTACGATCTCGTACATGTTCCGCGAATCAAAGCGAACCGCGAATTAGGTAACATTGGAATGAACACAAATAGAGGTATATTCTATTCATTTATGTTCACGAACAAACTCGTTTATTGGCTCGTTTATAAGCTCATTTACTCGGTTTACTTTATCCTTTTTCTACATTTTAAATATTGGTGAATGTATGAACTAAATTGGACATGTGGTGAACTTTTGAGTTCAAACTGTGAAGCCTAATGACCTTTAATGACCAATGGTGTAATTCTGCTATATTGAAGAACATATAAATGAACATGTTAGTAGTCATATAAATAAACATGTTCACGAACATTACACGAATATGTTTACGAACGTTAAACAAACGAACATGAACATCATCAAAATAAATAAACGAACACATACGTGATATTAAAAATTTAAACGAATTGAACATAAACACATTCAAATATAAATAAACGAGCACAAACAAAACCTTATTCGTTCAAGCTCGGTTTATTTACCCATAGTTCAACCATTACTTGATTATGTATATAATAAATTCTTGTTATGAATATTTATCTATGTGGATGCCTATCATGATAAGGACTTTATCAAAGGAGATTTGAATTATTTTATCATTAGGAATATTATCTACATTAATTAGAGTTTAATGTATTATGTACTTCATATGCCTATAAATAGATGATTTACTGAAGGCATTGTATACAAGTCAATATTCAGAATAATACAAATCTCTTTCTTTTCTCTCATCTTATTTTGTTCCTATTTCTTCTTGTTCTTGTTTTTCACATTATTCACAACACGTTATCAGCACGAGTTTGCTCAGAAGATTTTAGTTACAATCAAGCTTCTCCAAAGATTTATTAGGTATATTCTTTTTCCATCTTATATATTTCAATTTATAATATATATATATATAATAAATCCTTTTTTAATGATTGAACTATATTTTATAACGACATGCCAACGAATGTATCACACTTTTTTTTCTCTTATAAAAGTTATATAAACATAAAATATTGTTATGAATAGGTTATTGATAGCTTAACAATTGACGGAAATAATAATGTTTTTTTATATAATAATAATATTAATCTTCAAAGCTTTTACAATTCATTAACTGTTGGTATAAAATAATATATATACAATAATAAATTAAAACAATATATAATTAATTCTTTGCTTATGTTATCATCCGTCTGTTGGTATTTATGACTTCTATTATATAACAAATAATAATATTTACTTAATTAATCTAACTTGTTGTTATTTATTTTGTTTAGTATTTTGTTTTAATTTGCCATGTTTGGTTATTATAAATTATATGTTGGTTTGTTTTAATTCATACCATGCGTATATACAAGGAATTTATATGTTATTTGTTTTAATGGTTTAATCAGAGTATATTGGTTGGACATCCCGTTCTGCGAGGCTACTGGTCTCAAAGGAGGTTTTTAAATGACCTTGTGGACAGGTTTAACAATGTCGCGTATGAGGATTAAATCTTCTTTTCTGTTGTTTTTCGATTATATATATTAATTTATAATTAATCTAATTTGATTGTTTGTCCTTTATAGTACATCAATGGCAAATCTTGCAAAGATTGAGTTTGTGGCTCTTGATATTTCCGGAAAAAATTATTTATCTTGGATCTTAGATGCCGAAATACACCTAAATGCTAATGGTCTGGGAAATACCATTAAAGAGGGGAATGCAGAATCTGCCCAAAATAAGGCCAAAGCCATGATACTTCTTCGCCGTCACCTCCATGAGGGGTTGAAATCAGAATATTTAACGGTGAAAGATCCTCTTATTCTTTGGAATAATCTAAAGGAACGATATGACCACCAGAAAACTGTTATTCTGCCTAAAGCTCGATATGACTGGTTGCATCTGAGATTGCAAGATTTTAAATCAGTAAGCGAGTATAACTCTGCTATGTTTCGTATTACTTCACAATTGAAGTTATGTGGTCAAATTATTACTGATGAGGATATGTTAGAGAAAACATACTCCACTTTTCATGCAAACAATGTTGTCCTTCAGACACAATATCGAGAAAAAGGCTTTAAGAAATATTCTGAGTTAATTTCTTGCCTTCTTGTGGCTGAGCAAAACAATGAGCTACTGATGAAGAATCATGAATATCGCCCAACTGGCTCCGCTTCATTCCCTGAAGCGAATGCGACATTTTATAGCGGAAGAAATAAAGGTTACACCAACAATCGTGGTCATAACTATGGGCGTGGTCGTGGTCATAGTCACTGTCGAGGACATAGGCGAGGTGGTCGTTTTAAAAATAACTATACCCACCGTAAGTGGAACAATAAAGATGACAATAGTGCAAAAGATCAATCCAAGAAAGAGGAATCTATGTGTCATCGATGTGGCAGCTTAAATCATTGGGCCCGTGCTTGTCGTGTGCCAAAGCATCTTGTGGATCTTTACCAACAGTCAATCAATGGTAAAGGAAAGAAAGTTGAAACAAATTTTGTTTATATCAATGACAAAGATGATTATGGCCTTGGCAAAGATGATTATGGCATTACTGGCACTAGCAATGGCGATTATGGCTTTACAGATATAGAAGTTAATGATTTCCTCATTTCCCCTGAGAAGAATACTTGATTTTTATTTTATTTTATTTTTTTTTGTTTTTTTTTTTTTTGTTTATGTTTATTATTATTTTAGGAAAAGTCTGTTAGAAAGATATAATATTTTATTAGGAATTATATATATAAAGAATAAAATTCATGGATGTTATTTATTTAATTTATATTTTGAATATTTTTGTAATATTTATTTTATTTTTTTCTTTGAAGAATATGATTCCGTCTCAAATACAATCCGCCAAAAATGGTGACGATTCATGTTTAGCAGACAGTGCAAGTACTCATACTATACTTAAGCACAAGAAATTTTTTTTCCCATTTAACAATGCAAGGGAATAATGTGAGTACTATATCCGGAAGTGCTAATATTATAGAAGGCTCCGGAAAAGCAAATATGTTATTGCAAAATGGAACTCTATTCCATATCCATAATGCGCTATACTCTCCAAAGTCGCAAAGAAACTTATTAAGTTTTAAAGATATTCGCAATAATGGATATCATATTGAGAGTAGTTGTCAAGGAGATACTGAATATCTCTATATTACAAGTATAACTCAAGGCAATAAGAAAGTTTTAGAAAAATTACATGCACTGTCATCCGGATTGTACTACACAAGAATCAGTGCAATTGAAGCACATGCTATTGTAAACTATAAGTTTACTGATAACTTTATTATTTGGCATGACCGGTTAGGCCATCCCGGTTCGATTATGATGCGAAAAATTATCGACAATTCATGTGGTCACTCATTGAAGAACCAACAGATTCTTCAAAGTAATGCCTTTTCATGTGATGCTTGTTCTCAAGGCAAACTAATTATTCGACCATCACCAGCTAAAGTAAATTATGAGTCTATCAATTTTCTGGAACGGATACATGGTGATATATGTGGGCCTATACTCCCTTCTTGTGGACCATTTAGATATTTTCTAGTTTTAATCGATGCATCGACTAGATGGTCACATGTATCCTTGCTATCAACCCGCAACTTGGCATTTGCGAGGTTACTTGCTCAGTTGATAAAATTATGAGCACATTTTCCAGATGTCCCTATAAAGACAATTCGTCTTGATAATGCTGGTGAATTTACTTCTCAGAGTTTTGATGATTTTTCCATGTCGAATGGAATAAGTGTTGAACACCCTGTAGCGCATGTTCATACACAAAATGGTCTTGCAGAGTCCTTTATCAAACGACTTCAATTAAATGCAATACCGTTACTAATGAAGTCAAAACTACCGATTTCTGCATGGGGACATGCCATTTTACATGCAGCATCATTGATTCGCATCAGGCCTGTAAGTTATCATAATATCTCCCCATTACAAATGGTTTTTGGTCAGGAACCAAATATTTCTCATCTTAGAATTTTTGGATGTGCGGTATATGTTCCGATTACTCCACCACAACGCACAAAGATGGGTCCTCAAAGGAGGTTGGGAATATATGTCGGTTTTGAATCCCTTTCGATAGTTAAATATCTTGAGCCTTTGACGGGGAATTTATTTACAGCTCGATTTGCCGATTGTCATTTTAATGAGTCGGTTTTCCCAACATTAGGGGGAGAAAATAAACAGCTGGGAAAAGAAATAAGTTGGAATGAATTATCGTTATCTCATTTTGATCCACGTACCCAACAATGTGAACTAGAAGTTCAAAGAATAATTCATTTGCAAAACTTAGCAAATCAATTGCCAGATGCTTTTGCTGACCCTAAAAAAGTGACTAAGTCACATATACCAGCTGTGAATGCTCCGATTAAGATTGATGTCCCAGAAGGACAAACTCTAGTTGCTAATGAGTCAAACGCACGCCTGAAGCGTGGTAGACCAGTAGGTTCCAAAGATAAAAATCCTCGAAAAAGAAAAGGAGCTATATCATGTGATGGTCTAATCGAGGAATCAATGGATTATGAAAAATCTCGAGAAGAGATTAAAAGGTCTCCAAAAGAGACATTAGACATGAATCAGGTACCTGATAATGATGAGATCTCAATAAATTATGTCATGTCTGGTAACAAGTGGAACCGAAACAAAATCGACGTCGATAATACTTTTGCATGCAATATAGCACTAGAGATGGTTGGCCAAAATGGAAAGAGGCAATTGAAGCGGAACTAAAATCTCTTTCAAAAAGAGAAGTATTCGGGCCTGTAGTCCGTACACCGGAAGGTATAAAACATGTGGGGTATAAATGGGTTTTTGTGAGAAAGAGAAATGAAAAAGGGGAAATTGCGAGATATAAAGCTCGTTTGGTTGCACAAGAATTCTCACAAAGACCGAGAATTGATTATGAAGAAACATACTCCCTAGTGGTGGATGCAACCACTTTTAGATTTTTGATTAGTCTGACAATAAAAGAAAGACTTAATTTCCGCTTAATGGATGTTGTTACAGCCTATTTGTATGGGCCTCTTGATAATAATATTTATATGAAACTTCCGGAAGGTTTCAAACTGCCTGAAGGAGTTAATTCAGGTTCTCGAGAATATTATTCAATCAAATTGAATAGATCCCTTTATGGACTAAAACAATCTGGGCGCATGTGGTATAATCGCCTCAGTGAATACTTATTAGCAGAAGGCTATAAGAATGATCCAATTTCTCCATGCATTTTTATTAAGATATTTAGCTCTGGATTTGTTATTATTGATGTGTATGTTGATGATTTGAATATTATTGGGAATCCTGAAGAGATCTCATTGACAGTAGAATGTTTAAAGAAAGAATTTGAAATGAAAGATCTTGGGAAAACAAGATTCTGTCTTGGATTACATATTGAGCACTTAAAGGATGAAATCCTTGTGCATCAATCAACATACATAGAAAAAATGCTAAAGAAATTTTACATGCATAATGCACATCCATTGAGCACTCCTATGGTTGTTAGGTCACTTGATGTTAACAAAGATCCATTCCGTCCTCGAGAGATGGATGAAGATATTCTTGGTCCAGAAGTGTCATATTTAAGTGCTATTGGTGCATTAATGTATCTTTCTAGTCACACACGACCTGACATATCGTTTGCTGTCAATTTGTTGGTAAGATTTAGTTCATGCCCAACCCGAAGACATCGAAATGGGGTCAAACACATATTTCGTTATCTTCAAGGTACGAAAGACATGGGATTATTTTTCTCTAATCTATCCAAAACAGAATTGGTTGATTTTGCGAATGCAAGATACTTATCTGATCCTCATAATGCTCGATCACAGATTGGTTATGTATTTACATACGGTGGTACAACAATTTCTTGTCGCTCAATGAAACAAACAATTACTGCTACTTCCTCTAATCATGCTGAGATTTTGGCTATACATGAGGCTAGTCGTGAATGCGTGTGGCTAAGGTCTGTAACCAATCATATTCGTGAAAATTGTGGTTTACACTCTGGAAAAGTAGCTCCGACGGTCTTATATGAGGATAATACGGCCTGTATTGCCCAACTTAAGGAAGGATACATAAAGGGTGATAGAACAAAACACATCTCCCTAAAATTCTTCTTCACTCACGATCTACAAAAGAATGGAGACATTGATGTCCAACAGATTCGTTCATGTGATAACTTGACAGATTTATTTACCAAGGCACTCCCTACTGCTCCATTTGAGAAGTTAATTTATAATATCGGATTGCGTCGTGTCAAAGATCTTATATGATGTATTTATGAGGGGGAGAAAAATACGCGTTGTACTCTTTTCCTTATCCATGGTTTTGTCCCATTGGGTTTTCCTGGAAAGGTTTTTAATGAGGCAACATGTTATGCGTATTAAAGATGTGTGTACTCTTTTCCTTTACTAAAGATTTTTTTATGGGATTTTTATCTTAGTAAAGTTTTAACGAGGCACACTGTCTTCATAGACATCCAAGGGGGAGTGTTATGAATATTTATCTATGTGGATGTCTATCATGATAAGGACTTTATCAAAGGAGATTTGAATTATTTTATCATTAGAAATATTATCTACATTAATTAGAGTTTAATGTATTATGTACTTCTTATGCCTATAATAGATGATTTATTGAAGACATTGTATACAAGTCAATATTCAGAATAATACAAATCTCTTTCTTTTCTCTCATCTTATTTTGTTCTTATTTCTTCTTGTTCTTGTTTTTCACATTATTCACAGCAATTCTTATATTTTTTTTAATTTGAATAATTATTTTTTACATGAGCCAAATTATTGTTAAACTAAAATTATAAAATAATAAATTTTTATAATAAGGGCCCAAGGTAGCTCCACCCCTGTTTTTATCCTAATTGATATTAGATTTTGGGTTGAGTTTCGAGCAATTCTTATATCTATTAAAATTATTGTTTTTTTCTTGAGTAAATGAATTTTGCTTCATGTGTGTTAACCATAGGTATCGTATTTGATAACTTGAAATATTAAAGAGACCTAATGCTTTATCGCGTTATGAAATATAAAAACTTTTAAATTACATATCATATTCAACTTATGTACTCCCTCCGTCCCACTAAATTGTCACATGTTGGTCAATTTTTTAACTTTGACTATAATTTATTTAAAATTTTTAATTAATTAAAATTTATAAAATATATATTTAAAAACTACTTGATTCAAGGTTTTTAAAATATATTTGTTTATATTTTTATCAATAATAAATTTTAAATTATAAAAAGTCAAACTTAAAAAGGTTTGACTCAAATGTGACAATTTAGTAGGACAAAGTAGGTAATTGTTAAGTTCTTTTTAGGGAAAATTACACCAGTGACCACCGAAGATATTAGGGATACCTATTTGAACCACCGAACTAAAAAAAATGTCAATCACACCACCAAACTTATTAAATCAACCTATTTTGACCACCGCCGTTAAAAAATTAACGGTGGGGTGACAGAACTGCCATGTGGCAGTTGATGGATATATTTAAAAATTACACATTTGGTCCCTGTTATTTACACATTCTTTCAATTTAGTCCTAATTTACAATTGATAAAATAATAAATTATTTAATTAGGTAGTGACACGTGTCAACACCTTATTGGAGGACTTTAATTATTTAGATTTAATTTTATTAATTTATTTTCCTCCTCCAATCAGGTGGTGAGGAAAACGAAATTAAATTTTACCTAAATTAAATTTTAAACTATATTCGGTGATTATACCAAAATTTAATAAGTTTGATCTGACTCTCCAAGTACCCCCTTAATCCCATTTGCATCACGTTTGTGAGAACACCAAAAAAAAGGTTGCGAGTTTCCAGATTTTGGCTTGGCCGGTCTCCTCCACCGCTCGCCGGCGGCGTGCACCGTCCAAGCTATCGTCACCGTCGCACCATCGCCATCAAAACTTGACCACCCAACCTCCGTTGCAGCTCATCGTTCGTGTGAAAACGGTGGAAGACCGTTCGGCTTCTCCAACCCCGATCTGCGCCACCGCCGGTCCGTGGCCGCCACTGCTACCACCAATCGAACCGCCACCCTCTCCCGATCATGCCCATGGCCACCACTCGCCGTAGTTCACCGCCGTCTACCGTGAAAATTGTGACAAAGGTTCGGCGAGAACCCTCACCTCGCATCCCTGTTTTCTGTGATTTTCGGCCGTCACCTTGTCGCATGGCCGCAAGATTTGAGCCCCTTGCATTGTGGCGAGCAAAACCCAACCGGCCGATCATTTGTCCGACACCGAGAAGGTCTTCATCGGAGCTTCGTCGACTCCAACCTTCTCGGTTCTATTTAAGGTAATTTCCGTCTTGATTCCGGTTTTGTTTCAACATGTAGCGTATGGGTTGAACTAACAATGCTTTCCTCTCTGTTTTTCCGGCGAAATCGAGGCTTATAGGGTCTCCGGCGACCATTCCGGCCACCGTTCGGCCATCAGAAGTTTTTGGGTGAGTGAATCGGCCCAACCCAGTCTTAACCGGTCCAACCAGATTTGAATCCAACCCAAGTCTGACCTGTACCCGTACCCGACCCATGTCCGACCCAAACCCGTCTGTCGAGTCAACTCAGTCCGAGTCAACCGTTGAGTCAACTCAGCTCGAGTCAGCACAGTGAGTCAGTCGAGTCAACTCAGTTGACCTCAGCCCATTGACATGCTGATGTCAGCATTGACTCTGACCCCGTTGACCGTTGACCTGCTGACGTCGGTGTTAACTTTGACCAAAAAGTCAACTTTTCCCGAAAAGCCCTATCTTATGTTTTTTGACGTCCCGAGTCTGATTTTAAAGCCCATTTCGCAAAATTCTAATCCGAAAGCCTCCGAATTGGACTTTGAACCCGAGAAAGCATGTGTTTATTTTTTTTTAATTTAAGAGTTACTTGAGCAAAATAAAGATTGATTATGGATTATATTTAATTGAAGGTATTCATGTGTCTTCGTATCCGAGAAGTAAAGGACGTTGAATTCGGGTTCGAGTTTGATCGAATGGAGTACCACGAACGACCTATATAGCAAGGATTCAAGGTAATACACTGCTACCTCTTGTATGCTCGTGAACATGTTAGTATTCGGTTAATGCATGCACACATATGATGATGAGTACCGCTAATTCTGCTTTAAGTCTAATCGGATATGAAAATGTACGACATTATAGATAAGTTTGGGATAATCGAATGAGAAAGATGATAAATCAAAGAATCTGGAATCCAACAAATAATTAATGAGGCAATCAATCTCCAAACCCGATTAATAATGTAAGTTTGTCAAACGACAGAAATACTTGAGTATATAATTACGAAAATGCCCTCGATGTGAAAATGACAGAAATACCCTGATAATGAAAGTGATACTGAAACCTACACTAAATCCGGTAAAACAATTGATTCATCTAAAAGTCTCGAATTACTCAGAGAGATGAGATAGTAAGACTTAAACATTCAAGAAAGATAAACACTCGGATTTAGCGTAAATCCTGAATAAACCTCTGAAGATAAATTTGTGGGGGAAACTCTTTATATGTTCAGATCAATCAAACTATCAGAAGATACATACTTGCTATTAATGGCTGAATCGAGTAAAAGAATTGAAAATAACGATACAATCGAGTCATCAAATGACCAAAATGTGCTTGGGCATTGGAATTTCTAAATTAACAGAGATGATGGGTCTATCCTCGTGTTTTGGAAATAATGGATGGTTGGAAAATGGTCGAAAAGACCAAAATAATTGAAAGAATTGAAAATGCTGACATGTACAAATTGGCTAAAAGAGACTAAGATGCCACCGGGCACCAAAAACTACCGAATTAACCATATGACGAGATATAAACTAGTGATTAAGATGATTAAGTGGTTCAAAAGGCCTGAACGAACGTGAACAACTGCATTTTAAATAATTGGGATGCCCTCTCGACTGAGATAAGTAAAAGCTTCGAAATCTTGAACTTTTGATCGCACACAAGTGATTGCAATATTCAAATGGGTTGAAGTTTGGGGTTAAGTATGTCAATCATTTCTTGATACCCAAATTGGCATAAATGCATGTTTAACCTCTCGAGGCATGTTTTGAAATAATGTGACAGCGATTCATACAGATGTATAACACATTCGGAATTAAATAGTGAACATAGGGAAAGTGCACCGATTTGAATGCTTGTAAAGTAATGTATCGACGAGATGAGTATAGTGGAAAGGTCTTTGAAGCCTAGCAAACCGTCGGAAATCTTCAGCGTGACAAATAATTGACCTATCCCCTCGGGATCAGATTATGGAACTGCCTCAGAGTGTTAAATGACCAAAATGCCCTTATTGGTCAAATGATCAGAACAATCTTGACACGTTTGAGATCCTAACTGATCGTATCGTATCAAATTTTTTAATGCTTGATCGAAGACATTGATTACAAGGCCCCCTTGAGATAGGGACATCGTCTTTGAAATCGGTTTAGAATTGTCAAAAGTTCAGTGTTTCATCTCTTCTTGTAAATACCAAGTATCTCTGAGAAATAAATGGTTCCTTTTAGTGTGTTCCAAGTGCACATAAATATTCTACCGTCCTGAACCCTAGGCTGTCTTTCGATACGAAATATGGCTTTTATCAAACCGAAATATACCTATGTATCTGAACAAAAAAAAGAAAGAAAGAAAAAAAGAAAATAAAATAAAAATTTATATGCTCGCTAGTTATCGTTTAATCGAAAACTAAAGTTTACTTTATATTCACTGTTATTACTGATTAACAATGAATGCTACCGAATATTATTATTATCGATCATTATCGACTATCACCGATTACTACCGATTACTATTGCCACTACATATACCGTTACCGAGATATTTTGGGATAGAGTATGAAGTTACCGTAGGTTCAACCCTGATCAGGCTAGTAATTCCTTACCGTTTCAGGTTCCTATGCTTCAGCTAGGGTAATTCCTTACCGTACCTAAGGCATCACCTTAGGTTGGCACCTACGCCCAATGGGCCTGGGTTAATGCCCGTGATAGTTGCAGTTCTGGGGAACTGCATACCGGAGTTTGGTTGGAGGGTAGATAGAAAATCTAAAATGAACCTTATCGTTAAAATCATATAACCGTGAAATAGCGTTCACCATACCGTTATTTTGTATGTGTTAACTTTGCACTGTTGGAACACACACACTGAGCCTCTGATTTAACTATCACAATCCATATCTTGTCCAACTCTTCGGTCAATATATTCCTAGCAGGATACTCAGTGATTGAATAAAGAGAAATTCTATTATCTTCATGTATACCGCTTCTTTGAAATATCTGACCGTATTTTTGGAGCCTATTGTTCCCCGAAACATTATGACAGTGTTATGCCTACCATATATCTACATGTTACTTATAGCATCCATTGGTAGTTCTGTATTACTGAGCTTTTCGAAGCTCACATTGTTTTTACCATCGCAGGTTAAAAGAAACCTAACATGGCTCGATGACCGACAACAACGTTGGAGTTCTCTCGGTGTTGCTTTTGGAGTACGGTACCGACATAGTTAGTGGGCATGCATGTTATGCATTATTTTATGATAGTGTCTGTAAAACGTTTTTTAAATCATGTTATATGTTTAAAAGATTTCAGGAAAAGGGTATGTTAAACAGAGGTTACTGTTACAATTTAATAAGTGTTTGAGAAAAAAATATGTTTTTATGTGTATTTTTATTGTGGGTCGCTCTTGTGACCCTAATGTGACTTTCTAGGATCCGTTGTAACGTATAAGCGGGTCTAGGGGGTTACATAGTCACTTTAATGCTAGTTCACTACTACTCACCATGTATAAATTGAAGAAAGATGCCTAGCATTAACCCTGGTTTCTGTAATAATACAATGATTTTGAGTTACAAAGTAATAAGCCAACCTACTTGGGTTTACATCCTGACATGCATGTTGGCCGCTAATTACCATGAATCTGCCATCTTATATCCTGGCCAAAACAATATGACCTTGACAAAAACATCTTTAGACTCTTGTACTTCTTGTAATGGATCGCAATTTAAGAAATCTAAAAGCTATACCTCAGAGCATATTTGAAGATACTTACCATATGCCTTACAGGCTACAGCCACATCCAATGACTCCTTTGAAAGTGTTCTTCCATAGCCTGGACTATCGGGTGATGAAGACTTCCCTGACAAGTTAACACTGTTAGAAATAGGTGGAAGAAATTGTAAGACTTTTTGAGAGGAAGAGAAGTTAGAATGTTATTACAAGAATACAAAATTGGAATTGTTTGTTCCATCACTAACAATCCTTTATATAGGCTTGTTAGTGGCTATTCAAAAAATTACATCTCTTCATTTTGCACCCTTTCATCATGCAAAGGTTACATCTATTCATGATGAATGGTTGCATCCATTCATTAACATATGTTCATGAATAGTTGTACCTATTCACGAAAAGTTTAAATTATATATTTTTTCAACACTCCCTCTTAATTTTAACTTTTCTTGATTACACCAAGGCTTTCACGCATTCTTCAAAAATCTTCAAACTTGAGAGGTTTTGTGAAAATGTCTACAACTTGATCTTGAGTCTTTACAAACTTGAGCTTCACTTCCTTCTTGGCAATATGATCTCTAATAAAATGATATCGGGTGTCAATATGTTTACTTCGATCATGAAACACCGGATTCTTGGCAAGTGCTTGTGCAGACTTATTATCGATGCAAATTTTAGTAGGCCCTTCTTGTGGCAAGTGAAGTTCTTTAACTAATCTTTTAAGCCAAATAGCATGACACGTACAAGAAGTTGCTGATACATATTCTGCCTCACACGTGGAAAGAGTCACAATGGGTTGTTTTTTTTAACTCCAAGAGATGCAACAATCTCCCAAGAAAAACACAAATCCAGAGGTGCTTTTTCTATCATCTATGTCGCCGGCAAAATCACTATCACAAAATCCTATGAGTTGAAAGTCATGAGAAGAGGAGTAGAATAGCCCAAAGTCAATAGTACCCTTTAAGTAACGAAGAATTCTTTTAGCAGCCTTCATGTGAGTTGATGTAGGAGCTTCCATGTAGCGACTTACTACACCAACTGCAAATAGGATATCAGGTCTTGTACAAGTCAAGTATCTCAAACTTCCCACAAGACTTTTGAAGAGTGTTGAATCTTCCTTTATTCCATCATTGAACTTTGACAACTTTACTCCGCATTCCATTGGAGTATTAACAGGATTGCAATCGAGCATTTTGAATTTCTTCAACACTTCTTTTGCATAGCTCTTTTGTGAGATGAATATTCCATCCTCAGATTGTTCCACTTCTAGGCCCAAATAATAACACATTAGACCCACATCAGTCATCTCGAAAACAAGTGACATATCCTTCTTGAATTCTTCAATTAGGTTGTGATTATTGCTTGTAAAAATCAAATCATCCATGTACAAACAAACTATCAAGATATCTCCACCATCTTTCACTTTAATATAAAGTGCATGTTCATGTAGGCAACGATCAAAACCTTTATCTTGAAAATACTTGTCGATGCAGATGTACCATGCACGAGGCGCTTGCTTCAATCCATATAATGCCTTTTTCAACCTTAGACATTTATTTTCTTGCCCTTTGACTTTGTATCCAATGGGTTGTTCAATGTAAACTTCCTCTTCTAAGAAACCATTAAGAAATGCTGACTTCACATCAAGTTGATGGATTTTCCACTTCTTTTGAGCCGCTAGAGAAATAATCAATCGAATAGTTTCAATTCGAGCAACTGGTGCAAAGACTTCATCATAATCGATCTCATGCTTCTGCTTATAGCCTTTAACAACAAGTCTTGCTTTGTATCTCACCACTTCTCCTCTTACATTCTTCTTTTTCTTGAAAATCCACTTGACCCCAATAGCTTCATGTCCTTTTGGAAGTTTTGATAGCTCCCAAGTGTTGTTCTTCTCAATTGATTTTATTTCTTCATCCATGGCTAGTCTCCAACTCTCATCTTTCACTGCATCACCGAAGTTAAGTGGCTCGTTATCTACAAATAGACAAAATAAGTTATTGATAGCTTCAGTGGAGCTTTCTCCAAAGCTAGAGCTTTCTTCAAAACTTTCATGTACCGGAGCATGTGAAGGGGGAGGAGTCATGTCTTGTTGAGGAGTCATGTCTGGCAGATGGTTCATTACTTGTGTTGGAGTCACATCTTGTTCTTCCACAAAGTGTGGAAAGAAATCATAAGATTGTTCTTCTTGTGCTTCCCAATTCCAACTTGCTTGTTCATCGAACTCAACATCACGACTTATGATAATCCTTCCATTGCTTGGATTGTACAACTTGTAGCCTTTGGAGTTTTAATCATAGCAAATGAAAACATATTTAGAACTCTGATCATCAAGCTTTAATCTACCTTGGTTAGGTACATGTGCATAGGCAATGCTTCCAAACACCCGAATATGTCTTACACTTGGCTTTCTTCCGCTCCAAGCTTCTTGAGGAGTTATATTATCCACATTCTTTGTTGGTGAGCGATTGGATAGATAAACTGCACATGAAACAGCTTCGGCCCAAAATTCCCTGGGCATATTCTTTGCCTTCAACATACTTCTTGCAATGTTCAAAATGGTCCTATTTTTTCGTTCTGCAACGCCATTTTGTTGTGGGGATCTGGGCACCGTCAAAGGACGACGAATTCCATTTGCTTCACAAAAAGCATTGAATTCATTAGAAGTAAATTCGCCTCCTCTGTCGGACCTTAGAGATTTTATCTCGTAGCCACTTTCTTTTTCAATGAGTGCTTTAAAATTTTTAAAAGCAACGAATGCTTCAGATTTCTACTTCAAGAAGTACACCCAAGTCTTCCTGTTGTAATCATCAATAAAAGGTAAGAAGTATATGCTTTTACCAAATGATAACGACTTGATGGGTCCACATACATCAGTATGAATAAGTTGAAGGGGCTCAGTCGCTTTTGATGTTGCTTCTTTTGGAAAACTTGACCTTGCATGCTTGCCTAGAAGACACACTTCACACAATTGGTTAGGGTGACTAATGGTTGGAATTCCATTTACCATCTTTTTTTCTCCAAGCATTTTGTGGGCTCCAAAATTCAAGTGACCAAATCTCATGTGCCAACACCAAGCTTCATTTTCCACGCTAGCCTTCAAGCACTTTGCACCAATCGTCTTGAGATTTAACATGAACATTCTATTCTTCGACATTGATACTTTAGCCACCAAGTTTCCACATTGATCTCTTAGCCAAAGACAACAATCTTTCATATGAATTTCATAACCCTTTTCAAGGAGTTGTCCCAAACTCAAAATATTACTTCTTAGCTTAGTCACATAATAAACCTCAGTAATAAGGCTATGGCTCCCATCCTTTAGACAAATTAAGATTGTACCTTTCCCTTGAATTTGGACTTTTGATGAGTCTCCAAATGAAACATTGCCTTTAACTTTCTCATCAAGTTCCACAAATGCCTCTTTATCTCCACACATGTGATTGCTTGCTCCATTGGCAAGGTACCATGTGCTTGCATCATTCTTCTCCTCATTCTTCAGTTCTAGCAACAAGGTTGGCTCTTCAATATCTTGTTAATCTTCAATGAGATTGACTCTTTCCTCATTTCTACTTTCATTTTGGCATTCCCAAGAAAAATGACCAAATTTCTGACAATTATAACATTCAATATTGGACTTGTCATGCTTCTTTTCATTCGGTCTTTGATAATTAAATCTTCCTCTTCCTCTTGATCTTCCTCGGTTTCTTGATGATGTACGATCTTCACGATCACTTCTTCCACATCCTCGTTGGCCATAACCTCGACCTCGTCCACGTCCTCGTCCTTTTTTATTCTTTTCTTCTCGATTATTTTTCAAAAATACCTTGGCTTTGAAGGCTTGTTCAATGGACTCTTCTTGTCTTCTATTTAATTTATCTTCTTGAGCTTGCAAATCACACATAACATTTTCAATAGTCATAGAGTCTAAATCTTTTGACTCAATGACACAAACCACATAATCAAACTTTGGAGTCAAAGAACGAATGATCTTTTCAACCACATGAACATCTTCTATGGTTTCTCCATATCTCTTCATTTGATTAACAATAGTCATTACCCTTGAGTAATAATCCGAAATGGACTCGGATTCCTTCATCCGCAAGGTTTCAAACTCACCTCGTAATACTTGGAGTCGAACCTTCTTCACTTTGTCAACTCCTTGGAGAGAATTTTGCAAAATCTCCCATGCTTCCTTTTGTGGTGTTGGCATTTGCCACTGTTGCAAACATCGAATCATCCAAACATTGGTGAATGAAGGTGAGAGCATGTTGATCTTTCATCCTTGTTTTCGTCAAAGCCTCCTTTTCTTGTCGTGACAACGACGCTTCTTTTTGAGGAGACTCATAACCCTTGTGAGTGATCTCCCAAGCATCTTGTGCCCCAAGTAAAGCCTTCATACGGAGACACCAATTTTTATTGTTGTCTTTTGTAAGACGAGGAGTTTGAAATGGAAACATACCATTGTTGGCCATTTTCTTCTCTCTTTTTTAACTATCGAACCAAGCTCTGATACCACTTTATTAAAAAATGGTGGAAGAAATTGTAAGACTTTTTGAGAGGAAGAGAAGTAAGAATGTTATTACAAGAATACAAAATTGGAATTGTTTGTTCCATCACTAACAATCCTTTATATAGGCTTGTTACTTGTTAGTGGCTATTCAAAAAATTACATCTCTTCATTTTGCACTCTTTCATCATGCAAAGGTTACATCTATTCATGATGAATGGTTGCATCCATTCATTAACATATGTTCATGAATAGTTGTACCTATTCATGAAAAGTTTAAATTATATATTTTTTCAACAAACACGAGCATAATGCTTATTATCTTGCTTGGGAGGTGCCGGTTTTTTTTAGCAGAACAAAAAAGTAATCCCGTTTTTTTTTCTAAATAAATATTTGATCTTACTGATATTTACTATTTCATATTTGAAGCATCGAAGCTGTTTAGGAGTATTAGAAGTGTAGATTGAGTTCAGTTTTATTTGAGGCTAAATTCGGTTTGATTTTACAGATATATACTGTTTTATATTTGAAGCATTGAAGAGAGACTTAAGAGTACTAGAGTGTAGATTGAATTCAGCTTATTTTCCTTCAAACCATGCCGGGAAATCAATTTCAACATAGCACTTTTAACATTCTCGACGTTCGCATGTCAGACTCATTTATATACTGTTTCGAAGCTCCGAGTAAAAGACAAATACTTCCATACATTAATCAGAACTGAAAGATTGTTGTTTGCTGGTTGCAGTAATTGTAGAAAAAAGGCATTTTCTCCGACTTTTTACCTTTATCTGTTCTTGATGAACGGGTTGCAGATAGGAACATAGTGTTGCAGGCACAGTTTAGTAGAAGTGTTCATTTGTAATCCAAAAACAAAATACATATTCTTGTTGATAGATAATCTAAAAGCAAATAGGCTTTTGGTCTTGCCTATTTCACCTACTACCATAATCTATCTATTGGTTTTAGCAAACCAGCTACAGATTTTTCACTCAAAGAATTGAGAGAGATAAAAAAAACAAAAAAAAAAACAGGAGCTGTAATGATCAGCTTGCAAACACATTTTTCATTAAACTTAAAGGTTAAAATACAATATACAACTATCACCTACTACTGATATTTCTCAAACCAGTATGGTCTTGAACAAAATATACAAATCAGCAACAACTATACTGACATCTTTAAACTAACATCTGAGTTTAACCAAAAGTATAACAAAAATATTAATCACATATAGATTAGCAGCATAGGCAGCCATACTTTCAACACTATCCTTGTTTAATTTTACAGTAATCAATGGAAAAATAAGATCACCGCAATATATAACCATGTGACTATGAAGCGAGAGAAACTATTTCTGGCAGCACATTTCAACAAAACTCGAAAACGTGAAGGGCAGGATTCGAACCTGCACAGAGCCCACATGATTTCTAGTCATGCCCAATAACGACTCCGACACGTCCACCATTACGTTTTACAAGCTTTCATTTCTAGTTACTCAATCAGTATTTAGCTTTTCTGGTATTAGCTCAAGTGGGTAGAGGTATTAACTGCCTGAATGAAAAGAAATCCACTGATAAAATGTGGTAAAACAAGTGTGAAGATTGTGCTGAGAAAATATGATAGGAAGAATGTACTTGTGGAAGCTGGTGAAAATTTCGTCGATCTTCTATTTAGCTTCCTCACCTTCCCTTTGGAATATGTAGTGGAACTGGTGTTAGGAGTCAAGGGTAACCTCACATTGAGATCCATCTTCGACTTGTTCAGAGATTTAAACACTATTTTATCAGTATCCAAGCAAAAGAATTTCGAGAAAGTTGTTCTTCCCCCATTTTATAGCTGTCCACTTGAGTTTCCAAATATTCGATCTCGAGATCCTCCTGAATATTATTATTGATACTCCTTTGCTTTTGTTAACAAAAAAGCCCATGAAACTAGTGTGGTGAACAAACCATTGGACCTGGAGTCTCCTAAGCCAAGCACAACAAACAGTTGGGGCTATGTTGAGAAAAACTCTTTTGTGGTGACAGATGAGTTAGTTGTTAAAACAATGTCCTCGATTTCTAGCATATTCCTACTAAAGGAATTAGAGATCTCGTTCAATGATGTGGAACATAAAGTTATTAGCATCGGAGAGGTTGAAGCCATTGCTTTAGTGGGGGCTTGTTTGTGCTCTTCCTCGGTCTTGTTTGCTTCACTCAACTCTTTATACCTATTAGCCAGCAAGATATTTGATTCAACAGATATAGCATAATTGAGAGTTCATGTTGAATTACTATAAAAAAAAACCTCATTTATCTTAGACAAGGGTTTCATCGTTAATATTTGTGATTTCTGAATAGAGAAATTCTCATTCAATCTCCTCAAAGACCTATGAAAAAAAAAATCATATTTTCTATATTTAAGAGCCGAACAATCACAAAGAGGCAACGGACGTAGATTGCAGATTTCTTCCCAAATAATCTTCAATTGAGTATGAAAAGTGGTAACTGAGAGTGTACCTTGTTGAAGAGAATAAAAGTCTTGAAGTAAATTCGAGATACAAATTAAATCACATTGGTTGAAACGATCAAATAGATCTAGCCAGAGTTCGAAAGCGTTGTCGATCCAAATCACACTTTGAGCAATTTTTGGATTGAGGGCTCGCTAGATCCAAGATAAAACCAGATTGTTGCACTTTATCCACGCATCGAACCGAGGAGCATCTTTTCTGGGTTGAACAATCGAACCATCGACAAACCCTAATTTAGTTTTTGAAATGAGCGACATACGCATCGATCTTGCCCAGGCATGGTAATTGGTTCCGATCAACAGAGAAGACGTCAACACCAATGCCGAATTTTTGCCAGGATGAATATAGAACAGGTCAGTAGGATCGTCGTTCTTGAAAACTTGAGAAATGTCATGAGAAGCGGAAGAATTTCCCTCATTTGATACCATATTAAATTATTTACTCAATAATGAATGTACGATGTCGTTTCAATTTTCTATATTTGAGAGATTTATCAGAGTAAAAGTAAAATAAAAGGGTAAAGAAAACTTATTATTAAAATGGTTTGATACAAGGGTTTTTATACTAATAAAGAAACAAGAATCTCTAATATAACCGAATAACTAACTCTAAAAACTTATTTTATACAGCCGGATATCTTAATAGCCGTTGTAGAGAAATCAAGTTTATATTTTGTTGTAAGATTTGGATTTGTTGTCGCTCTATATTAAAAATGTTTCGGTTTACCTTCATCTAATATTTGAAAATTTCAAAATTTAATTCTCAACTTTAATTTTATCAATGTTTCTTCATCCAATCTCAACATTTTAGACACTCCATACGGTATGTACACAATTAGGTCACTTTACTCGGCTTAACTGACAGTTTGGGTATTAAATATTAGTTTAGATTAAAACTTTGTGAAAATCATTTATTTGACAAGTCAAAATTTTATAAGTGTTTTCCTGTTCGAACATAAATATTTGACCAACCACTCTTTAGAAGAAAAAATCTATCATAGCAAAACTTAAAGTTTGACTTGTTTGTGAGTTTTGAGAACTTTTACTTTATTTGTATTAATTTTTTTATCGAACAATTTTTACGTATGGGGACGAAGAAGGGGGAATTGCTTCTACTGAAACTAGAACTCATAACCTAAAAAAGAGTTTGGATGTCAACAAAAGTCTTTAACTATCTGCCCCAAGTTGCGTTGACTATTTATATTGATCGAGAAAACTTAATTGTGTTTGGACAAATAAATTATATATAAAAAAAAACATTTTCCTGTTCATTTTGTATTCAACTTCTGTATTCAACATATGCCTAGCATTTATTCACATTCAACATATGTCTGGTACAATACTGACTACATTGCATCATGCTTTTCGTTTTGCTATACACATTTGTATTCAAGATATGTGTGGCATATTTCAACACATGAGCATAGAATCTAATATTAAACTTGAATGCCAGATTCCTTCATGTTTACTCTTACACAAGTGCAACCCTACCTTAAATTCTAAATTTATTTACATTATAAAATCGAAATTTTAATTTATTTTGCCCTAAAGCTTAACTTCTAAATGTTAACCCTACCTTAAAGCATAAACCCAAATTAAACTTCTAACCCCTAAAATTAAAATACTAAAGAAAATGTGTCAAATGTATTTTCATATTTAAAATGTTTGTTTTAAAAACTATAAAATAGGACTGTCAAGCAAGAATACATAAGCAGAAGCCTTGTGTTTAAAATTATTGACAGCTGTGGGATTTGAACCCACGCCCTTTCGGACCAGAGCCTAAATCTGGCGCCTTAGACCACTCGGCCAAACTGTCAGAAGATATTAAGCGTATCGAAAGAATGTTCAATAATCCTTAATTTATATCTGCTATCTTCAAAAAGTAAAGCCAAGATTAATGGACCAGCAAGTTACTAGAAATTTGCTGATAACCAATAAAAAGTTAAATTTCAATGCTAATCATTTCTCTATGTAGCTAGTCATTAAGAATCTACTCGAATAGTTTGCAACCTATGCCCAACAATAAAAGCAGATGGAATAGGATTATAGATACTACAGAAGCTACTTAAAAACGCTTAATAATTTGATGATATAAGAATGGAAGTAATCAGAAGTGGACGAAACTCGAAAGTCAGCAACAGCACCGAAAATGGGAAAAGAGGGTTGGCAGACAAATGAAAACAATGTCCTCGATTTCTAGCATATTCCTACTAAAGGAATTAGAGATCTTGTTCGATGATGTGGAACGTAAAGACTACCTTGACAGATGCTTTCTTGAGGAAACAGTACCTCGTTGCTTAATGAAGGACTGAATTTCATAGCAGAAAAAGATGGCCGAACAAAATACATATTCTTGTTGGTAGATAATCTAAAAGCAAATAGGCCTAATTCAACTACTCACCATATTCAATCCTTGTTTAATTTCAATGGGAAAGAAAGGTCCCTGGCCATAAATAACCATATGACTATTAGCGAGAGCTACTGCATTTCTGGAAGCACATTTCAACAAAACTCAAAACCGTGAACGGCAGGATTCGAACCTGCGCGGGCAGAGCCAACATGATTTCTAGTAATGCCCGATAACCACTCCGGCACGTCCACCATTGCGTTGTCTAAATTCTCATTTTTATTCATTAAATCAGTATTTAACGTTTCTGGTATTAGCTCAGGTGAGTAGAGCTATTAACTACTATCTGGATGCAAGTATTCTAATTATTCAGTAGAATAGCTAGAGAATTTAATCAAGCATTTCCAGTTTGAATGGTCAAATTTAGAAGGATGACTTTGACTTCTAAAGCAATAAACTTGTTTGAAATTAGATTTAAAGATCAACCTGGAAATCATTATAATATACTATTACCAAAACCTTCTGAAGTTCCGAAAAATTGCCCCACCCGTTTGCTTCACTGACCTTGTTTCTTATGTTACATTGTTTTTCATCCTAGTTTTTCGTAATTCAAATTCGAGCAGCATAGTTTGTGGGCGTACTGTGAGTTTGTTTAAGTTTCAAACTGGACTAATTACATCTATTGATGCACTGATGATTTATAATGCAATCTTAGTGAATTACATGATGGTACATCATCAGGATTAAATTTGTACAAAGCAATTTTTCATATCCGATTCTCACCGCTCGTTAATTTCATGTAAACATAATCATCACTCAAGCATCGTAAAACATATAATCGCAGCAAATGTCATATTATCGTATGACCGTCTCATTGCGCTTATGATTAAATAATCATGACAATTATCGCATATACGCTCCTCATTATAACACCACAAAACCCCATTTTTATAAGGTTTTTTTTTTCATAAAGAGTCCATTAGCCAAGGATTTGCCACTAAGGTCCTCTACTAATAATAATATTATCCATTAAGTCTCAATATACCAAAATTCGTCAAGATTTATGAGATGGTTGGATTTCTTGTGAAGTCTTTATTTGATCTCTTATATCATTTGCACGTGCGAGAGGGAATTTTTTCTATTTGTTGATTGAATATTCATTCTTATCGACTATTTTTATTGAGGGATTATGGTGACATTTGATGTTTCTGTGTCATTTTTAACGAGAAATATCAAAGAGAGATTGTTGGTATAAAAGTTATGTACCAGATATAAGGTGTGCATTCAGTCGGTTTGGTTTGAACTGTTGCAACATTTGAGCGTTTTTATTTTGTTTGTATCAGTGGAGAGAGCTTAATTATTTTTAGACAAATTAACCTAACGAGTGGTCCTAGTGAAAAAGCGGATGATGTTCATCCTAGGAGACCCGAGTTCAAATCACTTTGTCTGTGTGCATTGCCAAACGGTTAAGAATTTGTATGAACAAATACTACCTTATAACCACTTTAAGACTATTAAAAAATTATTTTTAGACAAATCAATTTATAAAGTGTAATTACTAATTTTGTCCAGGTTTTAGGGCCACTTTAGTCTATATTTATTAATGGGCTTTTAGGTAATTTAAAACCAAAAAACAAGCAAAAAAAAGAAAAAGAAAAGGAGGAAAAGAGAAAAAGAGAAAAAAGAAATATGCATATGTATATATATTACTACTATTATGAGTCTATAGATTTAAATCCTAATTCGATCCAATAAAAATCCTATTAAAGTTTTAAAAATCCTTCGAAAGTATATACATAATAATAACTTTTTTTTGAAGAAAACAAATTGAAAAACAGTGTTAAAAAGTACGAATAAAATTGATTATATTTGAATCAAAAAATTTGAGATTTTGAAAAAGAAATACAAAATTTTGAAAACCCATAATATAAAACATGTATTCTATAAAAAAAACTATAATTTTCTAACATAAGATTCGAACGAAATCAAAAGAAAAAGAAAAAGATAGAAAATACCTTAAATATGGGATTTTGGAAGAATTGATGGATGAAATTGCACCAAATTGATGAAGCTTGCTTAGATTTTCGTTTATGAGTAAAAGCCCTCAAGATTTGATGAAAAATACAGAGGTTTGGAGGGTTTTTATAGAAGAATTTGAGTTAGGGTTTTTAGGGTTTTGGTGTTTGATTAAAAGTGATTTTGAGTATTTAAAACCCTTTAAAATAGGCTTTTCTGGATACGCATTTCGAAACAAGAGAAATCATTTCGAAACAGGCGTACCGAAACGTCTACAAACGTTCCGAAACATGCTGACCGTTTCCGATACGGGTTTGACTGTATCGAAGCCCAAGATATTGCTCGTACCGAAACGCATGGGGCCGTTTCGATACATGTTTCTGCAGAAACAAAAATCGGTTCGAAACCCTCTGGGGCGTTTCGAAACACCTTGATCCATTAGCGTTCTCAGAAGGCACCCGTATCGGAACTGGGTGACCCGTTTCGATACCAATTGGCCTGGAAGTGCAGATGAGACTCTAAATTGCAGAAATTTTGAATTTTAATTGATCCTAGATGCTTGAGCAAGTTTAACATATCAAAACATAAACATACTCCCCCTAACTATAAGTAAGTATGAAATTAGGATAAAAAACACATAAGCATGACATTTAACAGGAAATCAAGCAATTTTAAGCACAAAAGACCTAAAACGTCAAAATAGGCTAGTTAGACCTAACTCTCTTCTAAGGGACCAAAAGCGCTCTTTATCTAGAGGTTTGGTAAAGATGTCCGCTAATTGATTTAGGGTGTCTACATACTCTAAAACAACATCTTCCTTAAGGATATGATCTCTAATGAAATGATGTCTTATTTTTATGTGTTTGGTTCTAGAGTGTTGAATGGGATTTTTGGTAAGACATACGACACTAGTTTTATCACACTTAAGGGGTATGGTGTCTACCTCTATTCCATAGTCTAAGAGTTGTTGTTTCATCCAAAGGATTTGAGCACAACAACTCCCTAAGGATATGTACTCGGCTTCGGTGGTAGATAAAGCTACACTATTTTGCTTCTTAGAGAACCAAGATATGAGAATACTACCTAGGAATTGGCAAGTTCTGGAAGTACTTTTCCTATCTATTTTAAAACCCTCCGTAATCCGTATCCGAGTAAGCATGAAGGTTAAAGGTTGAGTCTCTAGGGTACCAAAGACCTAAACAATGAGTATCTCTAAGGTACCTAAAGATCCTTGTAACGGCTATAAGGTGAGACTCTCTATGACTAGCTTGGAACCTAGCACACAAGCAAACACTAAACAATATATCCGATCTACTTGCGCTAAGGTAAAGCAAAGATCCAATCATAGAGCGATAAAGATTAGCGTCAACACACTTACCTCCTTCATCTTTGTCAAGCTTTGTGGATGAGCTCGTTGGTGTAGCTTGAGACTTTGCTTGCTCCAAGCCAAACTTTTTGAGCACATCTTCAATATACTTAGCTTTATTGATGAAGATGTCAACCTTCATTTGTTTGATTTGGAGTCCCAAAAATAATGAGAGCTCCCCCATCTTGCTCATTTCAAATTCACCTTGCATCAACTTAGAAAAATCTTGACAAAGCAATTCATTATTAGAACCAAATATAATATCATGAGCATAAATTTGAACTACTAAGATATCTTTGCCATTGTTTTTAATAAATAGTGTTGTGTCCACCTTTCCTTTTTCAAAACCTTTTCCAACTAGAAAACTTGATAATTTTTCATACCAAGCTATAGGAGCTTATTTTAAACCATATAAGGCTTTTGACAATTTGAAAACATGGTTTGGAAAAATAGGATTTTCAAAACCTGGTGGTTGTTCCACATACACTTCTTCATTTATAAAACCATTTAAAAACAAACTTTTGACATCCATTTGAAAAGGCTTGAAATCATGATAACATGCAAAAGCAAGTAACATCTTAATTGCTTTCATTCTAGCTACAGGTTCATATGTTTCATCAAAAATCAATTCCCTCTTAACACAATTGTAACCTTGAGCAACAAGCCTAACCTTGTTTCTCACTATGTTACCACTCACATCTAGTTTGTTTCTAAATACCCATTTAGTTCCTATAGTATATTTGTTTCTAGGCCTATCAACTAATGTCCACACTTTACTTCTCTCAAATTAGTTTAACTCATCTTGCATGGCCATAATCCAAAAGTCATCTTTTAATGTTTCTTTAACATTCTTAGGCTCAATGCATGAGATAAAAGCAACATGATTAAGCATTTTAAGAGAAGAACGAGTAGTTACCCCCTTGGATGGATCACCCAAGATCTCACCACCCTTAACATAAGTGTACTCCCTTGATTAGCTCACTTCCGTTTCCTCAAGAGACTTGTCTTTCAATGCTTCCAGAGGCGGTTCTTGTGCTTCTTCCTCCTTGGTTGGAATCTCATTCACCTTTGATGATTCTCTACCATCATTGGCTTCAATGATCCCTACATCATCATCATACAAGAATCCTTCCTCGGATTCGAAAACGTCATGAATAGATTCCTCTACAACTAAATTTCTTTTGTTAAACACACGATAGGCTTTAGAGTTTAAAGAGTAACCTAGAAAAATAGCTTCATCACTTTTTGCATCAAATTTACCTAAATTGTCTTTTCCATTGTTTAAAACAAAACACTTGCAACCAAAAGGATGAAAATAGCTAATGTTAGGCTTTTTAGATTTTAAAATCTCATAAGGAGTTTTCTTCAAAATAGGCCTAACCATTACTCGGTTTATAATATAGCAAGCGGTGTTAGTGGCTTCCGCCCAAAAATACTTAGGTAAATTATTTTCACAAAGTATGGTCCTAGCCATTTCTTCTAAAGTTCTATTTTCCCTCTCAACTACCCCGTTTTGTTGGGGAGTTCGAGGAGCCGAAAAATTATGGTTAATCACATTTTCATTACAAAAATCATCAAAACCCATATTTTGAAATTTGGTTCCATGATCACTTCTAATATGTGAAATTTTAAGTTCAAGATCATTTTGGGTTATTTTTGAAAATGTGATAAAGTTTTCTAAAGCCCCGTCTTTGGTGCTTAAAAAGAGAACCCAAGTTAAACGAGGATATATGTCGAGATCCATATGGATCAATTGCAAACACCTACATGTAGAAACATCATTAATGGACTTAAACGAGGATCTATGTTGTTTACCTTTAGCACATGCATCACAAATTTTATCTAATGAGAACTTGAGCTTAGGTAGGCCTCTAACTAGATTAAGGGAAACTAATTTCTCCAAAACGCTAATGCTAGCATGTCCTAGTTTCCTATGCCATAACCATGCATCAATTTCATTTGGAGCAACTAAGCATGTATGGGATGTATGGATGTCATCTAGATGCACCATTGACATACAAAACATTTTCAATAAGTATAGAAGAGTGATTACCTATGGAGCCAATACCTTCAATGTGGCCTTTGGAGTTGTCACCAAATGTTACTACTCCTCCACCTTTTGGCTTTAATTCCATGAATCGACTCTAGTCTTCGGTCATGTGCCTCGAGCATCCACTATCAAGATACCATGAGTTTTGACTTTGTGCTTTGGCCTTGTAGCAGTGCTCCCCCTACAAAAAAAGAGTTAAACTCTGATTTTTGGTACCAAAATCATTTTGGGTCCATGAGTGTTAGCTCCCAAAAGCTTGGTTCCGTTAGAAATCAAAGGTGACATGGCATTAACATTATTAAATTTTGCAAGTTCCTTAGGAACTCATACACTTATAATCCAATTAGTTCTAGAATACTCATTGGAGCCACTTTGTTTGTAGTTAAAATTCTTTCTTTTTACAAATTTGGTTTTTGAAGATTCACCTTTTTTCAAACTTTAAAGAACCAACATTTTTGAAAGAATTTTTGAGCTCACTAAGCTCATTCACCAACTTTTGGTGTTCATCATTACATTGAGAAAGAAGGTTATTCAAATCAATATTTTCTTGTTCAAAGAACTTTAAATCATCTTGTAAGCTTAAAACATTTTTCTCAAAATTCGAGTTAGTTTTAGAGGGTAAATCTTTTTGAGCTTTTAGATCCGAAATGACCTTTTTATTTTCAAAATGGATTCTTTATATTTCTCTACTAACTCGTCATATACCTCTTGTAGCTCATCATATGCATCATGCAGTTCATTAAATATAAAATCAAAGCAAGATGAGTTAGAGGTTACCATAGAATCCTTCTCAAGAGCCATGAGGCAAAGGTTGGCCACTTCATGTTCCTCATCTTTCGATGACTCCTCATCACTCCAAGTAGAAATCTTGATTTTGAGCTTCTTCTTCTTCTCCAAGCCCTTCTTCTTGAGTTGAGGGCAATCTAAACGTAAGTGACCCAGCTTCTTGCACTCAAAGAAAATGATAGGACCCCTTTCTTCTTCTTTGCTTTTGTTCTTGAAGTCCATCTTTCTTTGAAATTTCCCCCCTCGGTTAGACTTCATGAACCGTGAGAATCATTTGGCTATCATTGCCAACTCATCAAAACCTTCCTCCTCACTAGAAGAGCTCTCCTCTTGTAAAGAGGCTTTGAGAGCAACTCCTAGCTTCTTCTTCTTTTCCACCTAATGCTTCTCTATTATTCTCTCTTCTTTCTTTTCTTCTTCTTCTCTTCCTTGTTTCATAATCGCATGTGTAAGAAGAGAACCAACGAGCTCATCAAGCTTTAATGTCTTCAAATTCTTAGCTTCAATAATGGTTGTTCTTTTACCATCACATGACTTTGAGAGAGTATATAGAAGGATCCTTACTAGCTTGTCTTCGGGAATCACTTCACCGAATCCTTTAAGACCATTGATGATGATCGAAAACCGATCAAAAATCTTGGAGACGCTCTCATCGAAATCAAACTTGAAATTTTTATAGCTCAAATTTAGTATCCCGATCTTAGTCTCCTAACGTCGCTATTACCTTCATAAGTCGTCTCAAAAGTGTCCCACACTTCTTTTGCGCTCTCAATTGAAGAAACCTTAGAGTAGATATCTGAACCAAGTGCACAAAATATGATGTGTAAAGCTTTGTCGTTGACTTGCATCATTCGTCTATCTTCCCCGGTCATCTCCGACTTCACTTTCGGGACAAGTCTTTCTTCATCGTTTCGTTTTACTAGAATGTAATGCCCTTCTTCCATTACTTCCAAACCATATAATCGGTGGACTTTATGAAGAGACGCATCATATTTTTTTCCATAAAGAGTCCATTAGCCAAGGATTTGTCACTAAGGTCCTCTACTAATAATAATATTAGTCATTAAGTCTCAATATACCAAAATTCTTCAAGATTTATGAGATGGTTGGATTTCTTGTGAAGTCTTTATTTGATCTCTTATATCATTTGCACGTGCGAGAGGGAATTTTTTCTATTTGTTGATTGAATATTCATTCTTATCGACTATTTTTATTGAGGGATTATGGTGACATTTGATGTTTCTGTGTCATTTTTTAATGAAAAATATCAAAGAGAGATTGTTGGTATAAAAGTTATGTACCAGATATAAGGTGTGCATTCAGTCGGTTTCGTTTGAATTGTTTGCAACTTTTGAGGGTTCTTATTTTGTTTGTATCAGTTGAGAGAGCTTAATAATTTTTAGACAAATTAACCTAACAAGTGGTCCTAGTGAAAAAGCGGATGATGTTCATCCTAGGAGACCCGAGTTCAAATCGCTTTGTCTGTGTGCATTGTCAAAAGGTTAAGAATTTGTATGAACAGATATTTCCTTATAACCACCTTAAGACTATTAAAAAATATTTTTAGACAAATCAGTTTATAAAGTGTAATCACTAATTTTGTCCAGGCTTTAGGGCCACTTTAGTTTATATTGATTAATGGGCTTTTAGGTAATTAAAACCAAAAAAACAAGCAAAAAAAAGAAAAAGAAAAGGAGGAAAAGAGAAAAAGAGAAAAAGAGAAAAGAAGAAATATACATATGTGTATTGTAACCCCCTAGACCCGCCTATGCGTTACAACAGATCCTAGGAAGTCACATTAGGGTCACAAGAGCGACCCACGGTGAAAATACACATGAAAACATTTTTTTTTCTCAAAACACTTATCAAACTGTAAATTCAACTTCTGTTTAAAATACAGTTTCAGGAAAATATTTAAACACATAACAAAAATTTCAGAAAAGTATTTTACAGACACGGACATAAAACCATACATGACCTACATGCCCCCTAACTATACAGTACCGTACTCCATAGGCAACGCCGAGGGAACTCCGAACACTGATGTCTACATTTTGTCATGCTATATTCTTTTAACCTGCGATAGCAAAAAATAACGTGAGCTTGGAAAAGCTCAGTAATACAGAACTACCAAAAGATGCTATAGGCTCATGCAGACATAGGGTATGCATAACATTTTTATGATGTTCCAGGCAATACTTGTCTCCATTTATGTTTCGTTAATTTAGTGAAGCACTATTCTTAAAGACAACAAGGTTTATTCTTTCTATGTTATTGAGTACTAAAAGAGAGCTTATTATTCAGAGAATCAACAGAGTGGCGGGTTGGTGAAGCTAAACCACGAAGCCTAGTGTGTTTTAATAAGTTGCAAATCAAACATACATAAGTACTTAACATCATATCATATGAGAGCATAACAGATTAAATGCAAATGTTCAATGTTCATACAGGAGTTTACAAGAACTACCCTCCAACCTTAAACCAATATGCAGTCCCCCAGAACTGCTTACAGAAGGTCTTATCCTAGGCCTGAGGCATAGGAGCCTACCTAAGGGAATGCCTTAGGTCCAGAAAGACTTACCCTAGGCCCGTGGGCGTAGGAGCTTAACAGAAGGGTTTATCAGCTGGATCTGGGCTGTACCTGCAGACACTTCATAACATAACCCAACAGTATACCCCAGACAGTAATCGATGTTCAGATTCCAGACATGAGTAACATAGTGCATGTATCAGACATATTTTATTCAGAGTATCAGAAACAGAAGTTCATGCTTTTGACAGATAAATGGGCATACTATTGAGCAGAGTAGACATTTTCAGCATTCATCATGCAAACAGATTATCCCATCATAGGTCAAAATAACAGATCATGCTAACAAATTCATCAAACAGTCAGACAATACCATCACAGATCAAACGATCATATACCAAGTATACAGATTGAGCAGACATATCTCAGGTAGGTAGAGAATGTCATCATATATATCAAATTCATCATTTTATCTCATTATTTTTTTAACATAGTGATGCAATCTCAACAACAATTGAAATGTTCGTCAATATAATATTATTCGTGACTAAATAATTATACAATCCATTCAACATAATATATCACACAAGTAACACACTAGGTGGGACAGATCATTTCTTAGAGATACTTGACATTTACGGAATGAGACATATTGAACCCTTGACAACTTGAACGGATTTCTGAAATGTAGCCCTTTTTTTTTAAAAAGGGGGGTTCATACTAACAGTTTAACCCAGATATTTAGGAGGTGATACATCAAGAACTTAGAAAGTTCAGATATATTATGGGTACTTTAGTCTTTTAAGCATACAAGGACATTATGGTCATTTCGACGTTCATAGACATTCTGGTAATTATACCAACATTGAGAGCAATGGTTCACAGAACTCGGGTATTCTATTTGCTCATTAGTTTTCTAACCACGCATTCAAGAATTTCTAAATTAAAGTCTTTTAAGTTCGGGTATTTTCAGTGATGTTCCGATTATTTAGGCTATCATGGCCTTTTAGTTGTTTTAGTCTTATTAACAAATCCAGAGTTTCGTCAAATACAAAGTTACCGATTAACTCAGGAGGGTATTTCGGTTATTTTAGACTGAGATAAATCTACCATTTCTTTCTGAATTACCATTTGGTACCTCCATCACTCACGTACTCAAGCGAGATTAAGGCGTCCTAACTCTCCGGCCCCTTTACAGACAATTCATTTATTACAGAACTTGAGGGTATATCTTCATTCAAATTAATCAGACATTTCGGTGCTCGAGGGCATTACCATCTTTTTGGTCATTACGATCATTCTCATCTAATTCACGTATTACTGTCATAAGGGTCGACTTAGGATTTCAACAATATTTCCAGAAAATTATCATTCATGAGTTATACAGAAATTGAGGGATTATCCAAGTTTGTATCACACATATTGCATAATGATGCCGAAGTCTTTCCATTAAAACATACACCTTGAGTAGTGAAAATTGCATAATTAGGTCGAATGCAGATTTTAGGTCATTTCTTTTATCAGATGGGTAGTTTAGTCATACTTATGCTCTAAGGGTATTTTCATAATTTCATATCCAACATCTCATACTCCGCATTCTGAACATTGGTTCTTAGACATCATTGATAGAGTTTCAGATTTAACTGTATTATTATTATTATTAGCACTTTCGACACTCCTGATCTATTAATATTCTTATCTGAGTATGTTACTCTTACTGACTCTCATTCTTATTTTCCATATCGAATCCGACTTAAGCAGAGTTCACAAAACATTCATCATAAGCATGCATGCTTTAACCAGATATCAACATGTACATAAAGCATACAAGGGGTAGTAATGTATTACCTTAGCTCCGAGCTATAACAGTTGATTCATGATACGACACTCGAATACCCTCGAACCTGAATTCGACATTCCTCAGCATCGAGCATCCAAGGAACCGAGAATACCTTCAATTACGCAAATTCCAAGATCAGATCTTACTCACAAGCTCTTAACCAATAATTAAGTACATAAACAAGTTCGGGCTCAAGGTCAGATTCGGAGGCTTTCGGATCAGAATTTTGCAAAACGGGCTTCAAAAATGGACTCAGGACGTCGAAAAACATAAAATAGGAGTTTTCGGAAAATTTGACTTTTGGACAACGGTCAAAGTCAACGCTGACGTCAGTAGGTCAACGCTGACGTCAGTAGGTCAACGGTCAACGGGGTCAGAGTCAACTGGTCAAAGTCAATGCTGACGTCAGCAGTCAACTGAGTTGACTCGGCAGGTTAACTCACTGAGTTGACTCGGCTGACTCATCGTGCTGACTCGGGCTGAGTTGACTCGGTAGACGGGTTGACTCGAACCGGGTCAACGGGTCGGACAGGTGGGTCAGAGACGGGTCGGGTCGGACGATGGGCTCAGGTTGACTGGGTTTGGGCTTTGGGCCAAACCGGTTCGGGTTTGGCTAAAGGGCCGACCGGTCCAGCCGGTTCAGACCGGGTTGAGCCGATTTACTTACCCAACAATTTCTGGTGGCCGGACGGTGGCCGGAATGGTCGCCGGAGACGTCGAAGGGCACAACCTGGCCGTAAAAAGAACGAAAATTTAATCCACTACACAACCACAACGAATACAACCCGGAAATTGATCGACAACTTACCGAAAAAGATCCCAACGGTCAAAACTTCGTCGGAAAAGACTAAGCTCCGATGAAGCCTTTAACGGAGTCGGATGAACGATCAGACACATGGGTTTTGTAGATCGGGACGCGAGGAGCTCGTCGGTGCCCACAGTGAGGCGAGCCGACGTCGGGAACGGCCGGAAATGAGGAAAATGGTGGCGGCTGAAACCTTTAAGCTTCCCGATCCATTTTCCACTGCAAACGGCCGGTCGACGTCGCGCGTGGTTGACGGAAAACGGTTCAGGGGCTGACGGGGCTCACACCGACGGTAGCGGTGGAGTGAACGGAACGGCGGGGAGGGCGGGGAGCTCGCCGGAGATAGAAGACGGGTGAGTGGGAAAATTTTCTAGAAATTTCGAAGGGGGGGTTATCTTTTCTTTGGTAGATGAATGGTTACTTTCTAAATTTAATATCCCAAAATTTTAACTCAATACAAAATAAAAAGGAGGTGGGGTGGTTTATAACCAAGAGCTATTTAGCTCAGTTGGTTGGGTCGCCAACCACACAACCAAGAGGTTGTGGGTTCAACACTCCTCACACGCACTCTTTCTTCTTCTTCTTTTTTTATACAAAAGCAGGTGTTACATGTATATATATATATTACTACTATTATGAGTCCATGCATTTAAATCCTAATTTGATTCAATAAAAATCCAATTAAGGTTTTAAAAATACTTTGAAAGTATATACATAATAATATTTTTTTTTGAAGAAAACAAATTGAAAAACAGTGTTAAAATACGAATAAAACAGATTATATTCGAATCAAAAAAATTGAGATTTTGAAAAAAAAATTTACAAAATTTTGACAACCCATAATATAAAACATGTATTCTATACAAAACTATAATTTTCTAACATAAGATTCGAACGAAATCAAAAGAAAAGGATAGAAAATACCTTATATATGGGATTTTGAAAGAATTGATGGATGAAATTGCACCAAATTGATGAAGCTTGCTTAGATTTTCGTTTAGGAGTAAAAGCCCTCAAGATTTGATGTAAAACATAGAGGTTTGGAGGGTTTTTATAGAAGAATTTGAGTTAGGGTTTTGAGGGTTTTAGTGCTTGGTTAAAAGTGATTTTGAGTATTTAAAACCCTTTAAAATAGGCTTTTCTGGATACACGTTTCAAAACAGGAGAAATCGTTTTGAAATAGGCGTACCAAAACGTCTACGAACGTTTCGAAACATGCTGACCGTTTCGATACATGTTTGACTGCATCGAAGCCCAAGATATTGCTCGTATCGAAACGCATGGGGTCCGTTTCGATACATGTTTTGGCAGAACCAAATCGTTTCAAAACCCTTTGGGGTGTTTCGAAACACATTGGTCCATTAGTGTTCTTAGAAGGCACCCGTATCGAAACAGGGTGACCCGTTCCGATACCAATTGGCTTGGAAGTGCAGATGAAGCTCTAAATTGCAGAAATTTTGAATTTTAATTGATCCTAGATGCATGAGCAAGTTTAACATATCAAAACATAAACATTCTCCCCCTAACTATAAGTAAGTATGAAATTAGGATAAAAAACACAAAAGCATTACATTTAATAGGAAATCAAGCAATTTTAAGCACAAAGGTCCTAAAAGGTCAAGATAGGCTAGTTAGACCTAACTCTCTCCTATGGGACCAAAAATGCTCTTTATCTAGAGGTTTGGTAAACATGTCCGCTAATTGATTTAAGGTGTCTACATACTCTAAAACAACATCTTCCTTTAGGATACGATCTCTAACGAAATGATGTCTTCTTTCTATGAGTTTGGTTCTAGAGCGTTGGATGGGATTTTTGGTAAGACATACGACACTAGTGTTATCACACTTAAGGGGTATGGTGTCTACCTCTATTCCATAGTCTAAGAGTTGTTGTTTCATCCAAAGGATTTGAGCACAACAACTCCCTAAGGATATGTACTCGGCTTCGGTGGTAGTTAAAGCTACACTATTTTGCTTCTTAGAGAACAAAGATATGAGAATACTACCTAGGAATTGGCAAGTGCCGGAAGTACTTTTCCTATCTATTTGAAAACCCCCGTAATCTGCATCTAAGTAAGCATGGAGGTTAAATGTTGAGTCTCTAGGGTACCAAAGACCTAAACAATGAGTATCTCTAAGGTACCTAAAGATCCTTGTAACGATTATAAGGTGATACTCTCTAGGACTAGCTTGAAACCTAGCACACAAGCAAACACTAAACAATATATCTGGTATACTTGCGCTAAGGTAAAGCAAAGATCCAATCATAGAGCGATAAAGCTTAGAGTCAACACACTTACCTCCTTCATCTTTGTCAAGCTTTATGGATGAGCTCGTTGGTGTAGCTTGATGCTTTGCTTGCTCCAAGCCAAACTTTTTGAGCATATCTTTGATATACTTAGCTTTATTGATGAAGATGTCAGCCTTCATTTGTTTGATTTGGAGTCCCAAAAAGAATGGGAGCTCCCAATCATGCTCATTTCAAATTCACCTTGCATCAACTTAGAAAAATCTTGACAAAGCAATTCATTAGTAGAACCAAATATAATATCATCAACATAAGTTTGAACTACTAAGATATCTTTGCCATTGTTTTTAATAAATAGTGTTGTGTCCACCTTTCCTTTTTCAAAACCTTTTCTAACTAGAAAACTTGATAATTTTTCATACCAAGCTCTAGGAGCTTGTTTTAAACCATATAAGGCTTCTGACAATTTGAAAACATGGTTTGGAAAAATAGGATTTTCAAAACCCGGTGGTTGTTCCACACACACTTTTTTGTTTATAAAACCATTTAAAAAAACTTTTGACATCCATTTGAAAAACCTTGATATCATGATAACATGAAAATGCAAGTAACATCCTAATTGCTTCCATTCTATTTACGGGTTCATATGTTTCATCAAAATCAATTCCCTCTTCTTGAGTGTAACCTTGAGCAACAAGCCTAGCCTTGTTTCTCACTATGTTACCACTCTCATCTAGTTCGTTTCTAAATACCCATTTAGTTCCTATAGTAGATTTGTTTCTAGGCCTATCAACTAATGTCCACACTTTACTTCTCTCAAATTAGTTTAACTCATCTTGCATGACCATAATCCAAAAGTCATCTTTTAATCCTTCTTTAACATTCTTAGGCTCAATGCATGGGATAAAAGCAACATGATTAAGTATTTTAAGAGAAGAACGAGTAGTTACCCCCTTAGATAAATCACCCAAGATCTCACCACCCTTGACATAGCTGTACTGTAACACCCTATAATAAAGAGTAGATGCTTAAGAGAAACAAGTAAAAAATGAGAAAATATTAGTAAAAGTGCAATCAGTGGGTTTTGAACCCATGACCTCTTAAGTGGAGTTCATGTAACTTAGCCGTGTGAGCTAAGGTAATTACTGATTATAGTTTACCTCAGTTCTGTTTTATGTTTATTGTGTAAATTATACCAAAATTAAATAAAGGTTTGAACCCCTTCAGCTACCAGCTATCCCTTCTTCATCGAGAGAGAGAGAATTAGAACCTCTATAGTCTCTCCACCTTCCCCAGCCCCAATCTCGGCCACCATCGATCGGTGGTGTGCACGACCACCATCGGCGTGCTCGCCATCGTGCCGAGAGCCTAACGCCACCAGCCACTCGCGGCCGTTCACTGTGGTTATCCGGTTAGGCTTCGTCAGGAAACCCTTGCCCCGCCGCCTCTGATTGCCAACGTTTCAGCCGCCGTCCGACGTCCGTGTTGCTCACGGCCACCGCCATCGGGGTCCCCGTCTGTCCGTGTTAAAAACCCAGCTCCTCACTCACCGGTGCGTCACGCCGTTCGCCGTTGAGAGCGAGTTGAAGCTTTGTCGAGACCCATCTTGAAGCCGCCTCTGTTTTCCTCCGTTCCGGCTGCCTCCGTCATCGGCAAGGTGCGTCGACCGTGCAGGCGTGTTCAGCATACGGGGGAGAGCAAAACCCAACTGACCACCCTCTGTTCCGCCGCCGGTAGGGCCCTCATCGGCGCTTCGTCATTTTCGACAATCCATGTCCTTTGTTACGTAGTTTCCGATGAATTTCCGACCTATTTTAATGTTTGTGTGGTTTGGTTCAAGTGGTTAATTGAAGATCTATCTTTTGCAGGTGAAATCGCACCATTTTGGGCCTCCGATGACCGTCCGACGACCTCTCCGGCGTTTTTCCAGTGAACGGAATGTTTTGGGTAAGTAAATCGGCTTGAACCGGTTTAAACCGGTTTGAGTCAACCTAAACCGAACCCGGCCCAACCTATGAGCCCAAGCCCGACTTCGGTCCAACCCGTATCCGACCCGACCCGTTAACCCAGTCCGTCTGTCCGATCTGGAAACCCGAACCGAGTCAACCCTAGTCAACTCGTCCGAGTCAGCCCGAGTCAACTCAGTTGACCCTTATCAGTTGACTGCTGACATCAGCATTGACCTGCTGATGTCAGCGTTGACTCTGACCATGTTGACCGTTGACCTGCTGACGTCAGCGTTGACCTGTTGGCGTCAGCGTTGACTTTGCCCGTTGACCAAAAAGTCAACTTTTCCGAAAACTCCTATTTTATGTTTTTCGACGTCCCGAGTCTGTTTTTGATCCCCGTTTCATGAAATTCTAACCCGAAAGCCTCCGAATGAGACCTTGAATTTGAGTTGCTTATGTATTTTAATCATCAATTATGAGCAATGTGAATAAGGACTGAAATAGGAATTTGTGCGATTGAAGGTATTCAAGGTTCCTTGTATTCGGAATGTTGAGGACGTCGCATTCGGGTTCGAGAGTGATCGAATGGAGTACCATGGTTGACTGATGTAGCTCGAAATTAAGGTAATACACTACTACCTCTTGTATGCTTTATGAACATGTTGATATTCGGTTAACGCATGCATACTTATGATGACGTATACTGTAAATTCTGCTTAAATTGAATCAGATTCGAGCAATAAGTATGGATATTAATAAGACCAAATTATCCGAATAAGTTTACTAATGGGCTAATAGTATCAGAAGTTCTAATAATTAAATTCAGTTAATCCGCAACTCAATCATCAGTGCGTAATAATCGAGGCCCAGGATACAGAGTGAGAGATATTAATTATGAAATTACGAAAATGCCCTTGGAGCATAAGTATGACTAAACTACCCCTCTGATAAAGGAAATGACCTAAAATCTGCATTCGACCTGATTATACAAATTACACTACCCAAGATGTATGTTCTTTTGGAAAAGACTTCGGCATCATTATTCAAATGTGTGTGATACTAAAGGAAACTTGAATTTCCCCCAAGCTCTGTATAACACAAGAGGGTATAACACCTAAAGGCGAAATTACTTGAATTATTGTTGTATTCTTAAGCTGATACGTACGACAATAAGGAATGAATTAATCGAAATGACCAAAAAGACTGTAGTGCCTTTGAGCACCGAAATTCTTAATTAATCAGAATGACAATTTTACCCTTAAGTTCTAAAATGAGTAAACCATCTGTAAGGGCCGAAGGGATTAGAACGACTTAATCTCTACCGAATACGTAAACGATGGAAGTGCTAAATATTAAGATTTGGCAAAAACGGTGAATTTATCCCGATTTCTAAAATGACTGAAGTGCTCTCTTGAGTTAAATATACAATTATGCATTTGATGAAACCCTGAGAATTCTAATGAGACTTTAAGGGCTAAACTGCCCCTAAGTGTTAGGAAGCACGCTCATGTATGATAATCACTCCTGATATTAATATAAGGGTTTATTAGTACTGCAAGATTGGAATATGTTAGTTCGAACAGTTGGAGGCTTGAAAAACTTCAGGAATTATTAACTATTGTAAATCGTCATTTTATCATTACTGAGTTAAATTACAAAATCACCCCTAATAGTTAAATGACCAAAACGCCCTTGTTGGCCATAGTATCCAGAACAACCTTAGATGTATCCGATATCGCAAAAGATCTTATCATAGAAATCTCTGAATGCATGACTGGAAAACTGATGAGTAAATAGAATTTCCTGAGCGACTGTTTATGTCCCGTTGGTATAAATTACCAAAATGCCCATGTATGATAAAATGACCATAATGCCCTTGTAAGCTTAAATGACTAAAGTACTCATGATATATCCAAACTTTCTAAGATCTTGATGTACCAATTCTTGAATACATAATATGAATCGTTTTACGAACCCTTTCTAATAGGAACCTCGTTCTGGAAATTCGTCTAAATTGTCAAAAGTTTTAATGCGTCCCCTTCTGTAAATGCCGAGTATTTTCAGGAAATAAAATATTCCATCTAGTGTGTTCCATTTGTGTTATATTCTGTTGAATGAAGTGCATAATGATTTAATCACGAATAATATTATGTTTGATGAACTTGATATATGATGACATTCTCTGCCTACTTGATATATGTCTGCTCAATCTGTATACTTTTATGTGATTGCTTGATTTGTGATGGTATTGTCTGGCTGTCTGATGAAGTTGATAGTATGATCTGTTAGCTTGACCTACGATGGTACAATCTGTTTGCATGATGAATGATGAAAATTGTTTGCTCTGCTCAATGGTATGCCCAATTATCTGTCAAAAGCATGAATCTTCTGTTTCTGATACTCTGAATAGAATGCCTGCCACATGTACTCTGTTATTTATATCTGAAATCTGAAAACTAACTGCTATCTGGGGTATACTATTGGGTTATGATATGAAGTCTCTGTTAGTACAGCCCTGATCAAGCTAGTAAATCCTTATGGACTCAAGGTCTCCCCTTGAGTGGCACCTACGCCCATCGGGCCTAGGGTAAGTCCTTATGGACCTAAGGCATCCCCTTAGGTGGCACCTACACCCATCGGGCCTAGGGTAAGTCCTTATGGACCTAAGGCATCCCCTTAGGTGGCACCTATGCCCATCAGGCCTAGGGTAAGTCCTTATGGATGCAGTTCTGGGGACTGCATATTGGTGTAAGGTTGGAGGGTAATTCTTGTAAACTTCTGTATGAACATAGAACATTTGCATTTAATCTGTTATGTGCTCATATGATATGATGTTAAGTACTTATGTATGTTGATATGCACTAATTGGAACACACTAGACGCCGATCTCTCTGATTCCTACCTCGTATGTTACTAACCTATATAATTTCTGTCTAATTCTCAAGGTCTGATTAAAGAACAAATACCATTATTCTTGTGTATGATGCAACCTCGAAATAGTAGAACAGAAATAGAGAACTATTACTGCTTGAAACATCATAAAAATGTTATGCCTACCATATATCTGCATGAGCTTGTAGCATCTTCTGGTAGTTTTGTATTACTGAGCTTTCCCAAGCTCATGTTGTTTTTACCATCTCAGGATAAAAGATCAGACAAGTTGCACCTATCAACGTCGGCATGGGAGTTCTTCGGCTCGACAGGGAGTATGACATCTGTGTAACTAGGGGGCATGTGTGTCGTGTTTGTATTATACAAATGAGTCTGAAACTTATTTCCGCAACCTGTATTATAACTGTTTTATCGTTTTGAACGATTTTTTTAAATTGTATTTTAAATCATATACTTGATTTATGATTTTAAAGATTTAACGATATGTTTATTTGAAATCTTATCGTGGGTCGCTCTAGTGACCCTAATGTGACTTCTTAGGATCCGTATTAACGCATAGGCGGGTCTAGGGGGTTACATGTACTCCCTTGAGTAGGTTACTTCCTTTTCCTCAAGAGACTTGTCTTTCAATGCTTCCAGAGGCGATTCTTGTGATTCTTCCTCTTTGGTTGGAATCTCATTCACCTTTGATGATTCTCTACCATCATTGGCTTCAATGATCCCTACATCATCATCATCACAAGAATCCTTCCTCGGATTCGAAAACCACATAAATAGATTCCTCTACAACTAAAGTTCTTGGGTAAAGTATGCCAGGTACCACCGAACTATAGAGTGTGACCTGTTTTTAACATCAACCTTTCAATTGGTCCAAACTTACCACCAAACTTTATTTTTCGACTCGTTTATACCACTCTGCCGTTAAATCGTTAACTCCGTGATGACGTGGACGCTGCACCAAAACGACGTCGTTTTGGTGCCGCTATTTTGATAATAAATGACCCAAAACGACGTCGTTTTGCTAGCGGAAATATGTAAAATTGTGCACTTAATGGGATTCGAACCTAAGACCTTAAGCATCAAAGACAACCTCATAACCACCAAGCCAACCTAATATCTTTGAATTAGTTTTAGCACAAATAATATATATTCCCAACTGTAGTTTGTCATATAAATATATTATTTCTAATATAATAATATTCAAATATTTGTATACATATATTAATACATAAATAATAAATCAAATGAAAATATATAAATATTTTTATATTATTAATAATATTAAATATATAAATAGATAAATATATTATTATAAAAACTAAAAGACTAATTTCTAAAATAAAATTTGTTTAAAAAATTTAAAATTCGACAAAACCTTAATCCCTAAACCTATAAACCCTAACCCTAAACTATAAACTTTAAACACTAAAATTTTACTCATAAACAAATAATAATAAAATATATAAACAAATAATATATTATTATAAAAACTAAAAAACTGATTTAAAAAATATAAAATTTTCAAAATTTACGAAAATCGCCAAAAATTCACCAAAAATTCAACAAAATCTTAAACCCTAAACCCTAAAGCTTTGGGGTTTATGGTTTATAATTTAGGGTTTAGGGTTTAAGATTTTGGTGAATTTTTAGTGATTTTCGTAAATTTTGAAAATTTATATTTTTTAGTTTTTATAATAATATATTATTTGTTTTATATTTTAATATTAGTTGTTTATGAATAAAATTTTAGGGTTTAAAGTTTATAGTTTAGGGTTAGGGTTTATAAGTTTAGGGATTAAGATTTTGTCGAATTTTAGATTTTTTAAACAAATTTTATTTTGAAAATTAGTTTTTTCGTTTTTATAATAATATATTTATCTATTTAATATTATTAATAATATAAAAATATTTATATATTTTCATTTAATTTATTATTTATGTATTAATATATGTATACTAATATTTGAATATTATTATATTAGAAATAATATATTTATATGACAAACTACAGTTGAGAATATATATTATTTGTGCTAAAACTAGTTCAAAGATATTAGGTTGGCTTGGTGGTTAAGAGGTTGTCTTTGATGCTTAAGGTCCTAGGTTCGAATCTCATTAAGTGCACAATTTTACATATTTCCGCTAGCAAAACGACGTCGTTTTGGGTCATTTATTATCAAAATAGCGGCACCAAAACGACGTCGTTTTGGTGCAGCGTCCACGTCATCACGGAGTTAACGATTTAACGGCAGAGTGGTATAAACGAGTCGAAAAATAAAGTTTGGTGATAAGTTTGGACCAATTGAAAGGTTGATGTTAAAAACAGGTCACACCCTATAGTTCGGTGGTACCTGACATACTTTACCCAAAGTTCTTTTATTAAACACACGATAGGCATTAGAGTTTAAAGAGTAACCTAGAAAAATAGCTTCATCACTTTTTGCATCAAATTTACCTAAATTGTCTTTTCCATTGTTTAAAACAAAACACTTGCAACCAAAAGGATGAAAATAGCTAATGTGTCTCGAGCATCCAATATCAAGGTACCATGAATTTTGACTTTGTGCTTTGGCCTTGTAGCAATGCTCCCTCTACAAACAAAGAGTTAAACTCCGATTTTTGGTACCTAAATCATTTTGGGTCCATGAGTGTTAGCTCCCAAAAGCTTGGTTCCCTAAGGAATCCAAGGTAACATGTCATTAACATTATTAGATTTTACAAGTTCCTTATGAACCCATACACTTCTAATCCTTTTAGTTCTAGAATATTTATTGGAGCCACTTTGTTTGTAGTTAAAATTCTTTCTTTCTACAAAGTTGGTTTTTGAAGATTCACCTTTTTCAAGCTTTAAAGAACCAACATTTTTGAAAGAGTTTTTGAGCTCACTAAGCTCATTCACCAACTTTTGGTGTTCATCATTACATTGAGAAAGAAGATTATTCAAATCAATATTTTCTCGTTCAAAGAACTTTAAATAATCTTGTAAGCTTAAAACATTTTTCTCAAAACCTGAGTTAGTTTTAGAGAGTAAATCATTTTGAGCTTTTAAATCTGAAATGACCTTTTATACCTCTTGTAACTCATCATATGCATCATGCAGTTCATTAAATGTAAAATCAAAGCAAGTTGAGTTAGAGGTTACCATAGAATCCTCCTCAAGAGCCATAAGGCAAATGTTGGCCACTTCATGTTCCTCATCCTCCGATGACTCCTCATCACTCCAAGTAGCAATCTTGGCTTTGAGCTTCTTCTTCTTCTCAAAGCCCTTCTTCTTGAGTTGAGGGCAATCGGAACGAATGTGACCTGGCTTCTTGCACTCAAAGCAAATGATGGGATCCTTTTCTTCTTCTTTGCTTTTGTTCTTGAAGTCCATCTTTCTTTGAAATTTTCTCCCTCGGTTAGACTTCATAAACCGTGAGAATCGTTTGGCTATCATTGTTAACTCCTAAAAATCTTCCTCCTCACTAGAAGAGCTTTCCTCTTGTAGACAGGCTTTGAGAGCAACTCCTAGCTTCTTCTTTTTTTCCACCTCATGCTTTTCTATTCTTCTCTCTTTCTATTTTTCTTCTTCTCTTCCTTGTTTCATAATCTCATGTGTAAGAAGAGAACCAACGAGCTCATCAAGCTTCAATGTCTTCAAATTCTTAGCTTCAATGATGGTCGTTCTTTTACCATCCCAAGACTCCGCGTGAGAATATAGAAGCTTCCTTACTAGCTTGTCTTTGGGAATCACTTAACCGAATCCTTTGAGACCATTGACGATGATCGAAAACTGATCAAACATCTTGGAGACGCTCTCATCAAAATCAATCCTGAAATTTTTATAGCTCAAATTTAGTATCCCAATCTTAGTCTCCTTAACGTCTCTAGTACCTTCATAAGTCATCTCAAGAGTGCCCCACAATTTTTTGCGCTCTCGATTGAAGAAACCTTAGTGTAGATATTCGAACCAAGTACAAAAAATATGATGTGTAAAGCTTTGTCGTTGACTTGCATCATTCGTCTATCTTCCCCGATCATCTCTGACTTCACATTCGGGGCAAGTCTTCTTTCATCGTTTCTTTTTACCAGAATGTAAGGCTCTTCTTCCACTATATCCCAAACCATATAATCGGTGGACTTGATGAAGAGATGCATCCTATTCTTCTAATATGGGTAGTTGTCCCCCATTGAAGAATAGTGGTTTAGTGGTGGATTTAGACTCATAAAGGTTGGAGGTTGAGGTAGAAGCTATGGCTTGACTTTAGACTTGATCACACTCTTCTTGGATCTCCTCTCGTGGTTGTTAATCCTTTAAAAGAGGTAGGCTCTGATACAAATTGTTGAGTTGATCGTTGAATCGATTTAAGCCAAGAAGGGGTGAATTTGATTTTTAAAGTAAATGGTAGTGGAGTGGTAAAATGAAAATTCAAGACAAGGACATTATAGTGGTTCAAGTTCTAAATGAACTCTGCATCCACTACCTTAGCTCCCACTAAGGATTTTCAAACAACTCCACTAGTTGATATTCCCCTTTTCTAGGCTCAGGAGGAAACCTTTACAAAAGTGGTCAATTTTCTACACAAAATTGATCAAACCCTCTCACAAGGTTACAAAGAAGATTAAGGCAAATAATAAGTATATCTCAATACAAATGTTGCCCAATTACAAGCACTCAACCAAATTGAAAGAAAAAAATATGAATTACAAAGAACCACAATTGGGGTTTTACAAAGATATGAGAATTTTAACACTAGAGCTTGGATTTGATGTTGGAATGTTTCTTTGAGGATCAATAGTTGTTGTTGGTGGTTTTGAGACTCCCTTTTATATTTCTCATTCAATTCTAGCCATTGATGTTGTTGCCATCATAAATATAGCCGTTGGGATGCAATCTTTCTACCATAAATACACTTCTGTAACTACCCATTTCGAAACACCTATACATGTTTCGAAACAGACCAAAATAGAAATAGCCTTTGGGGTGTAATTAAGAGACCGTATCGAAACGGATACGATTATTTCAATACACTAAAAGCTCATTCTAGAACATGCTTGATGTCATTTCCAAACATTTTGCCACTGTCAAAACTCGATCGAAACGTGCTTAACTCGTTTCGATACACCTTAACCGTTTTCTAAAAATCGTTTCGAAAAATATCAAAGAGAGATCGTTGGTATAAAAGTTATGTACCATATATAAGGTGTGCATTTAGTCGGTTTGGTTTGAATTGTTTGCAAATTTTGAGGGTTTTTATTTTGTTTGTATCAGTTGAGAAAGCTTAATTATTTTTAGACAAATTAATCTAACAAGTGGTCCTAGTGAAAAAACAGATGATGTTCATCCTAGGAGACCCTAGTTCAAATCGCTTTGTCTGTGTGCATTGTCAAAAGGTTAAGAATTTGTATGAACAAATACTACCTTATAATCACCTTAAGACTATTAAAAAACTATTTTTGGACAAATCAGTTTATAAAGAATTGCATTTTAGTGGGTATTTTGTATTCAACATATGTCTAGCATAGATTGGTATGAAAGGGGAAACTCTAAGGGAAGGAAGGGGTGCTATCGAGTCTATAACCCATGACCTCAAGAAATGAAAGAGAGCAAAAATAACAGCTTGGCCAACCGACACAATGTGCTTACTTTGTTTCATGTTTTTTCATTTTCTTATAATACTTATATTCAACATATGTTTTGCTACATTCAAACATGAGTATAGAATTAAATATTCTAAAAAAACCTTCTAAAATGCATGAAAAATTTAGACAAATATTATTAAATATACATTTATATATAAACACTCATTATTTGAATCTAAGTAGTAAGTAATATAGTAAAAGGTTAAACAATTTTAAATCAAAATTTTAAATTACATAGTCAGGAATACATTGAGGTTTAGTTTGAATTTTGAAACTAAGTTTGTTCGTTTCTGGTTTCTTATATTGAGGTTTATTTGTTAGTTCTTGATTATTATTCGTACTCTTTTTCCTTCAACTAGGTTTAGGGAGGTTTTTGAATGAGACACGTGATAATCTCTCCATATATGGTTACGCCTCTAATGTAATCATACGCTTTCATAAAAAAAGATCAACTTGATGATGTGGAATCCAAAGTTATTAGCATCGGAGAGGTTGAAGCGATTGCTTTATTGGAGGGTTGTTTGTGGTCATCCTCTGCCTTGTCTTCTTCACTAAACTATTTTGGCAAGAAACCAAAGCAATGTTTAAAACCCATCTTATGTTTTGTTGTAGGACCAAGTGTTTTGATTTGTTATCCCTTTCTATTCAGGATGTTTTAATTTACCTTCATCTAATATTTGTCGATAACAAAAACATGGCCGATCATCTTGCAAAGTCAGGTTTTAAATTACAAGTTCTTTGTAAAGCTTGTTGGTAGTCTGTGGGATCTAGTTCCATTGTGTTGTTCATGTTTTAGCTACAGTAGATGTAATGGTAGTTGGATGCATCTCTTTTGGGTTTGATGGGGTTGATGAATTGTTTTAGATTGTTGTTTAGCAGTAATATAAAAGTGGAGTTGTGGTGTAAGGGTAGGTGTGTTGTAAGCGAGTCAATGGGTTTTGTTATCTCTTAGGCGTGTATGGTTGTTGGTTGTATTTTAATCTGATTGTGTGTACACTTTTTCTCTATTTAGACTTAGAGAATTTTTTAATGAGGCACACAACTAAGGTTAAGGCTTGTATCGAAGCTTTATATATAAATTTAATTTGATGAGCAAAAAAAATTGTCAATTTCACAGTTTAAAACTCAGCATTACTTTTAAGCCATGTTTCTTCATCTCATTGTCACCCCTTGTTTTGATTTACTTGTTAGCATGTTTTGTTTACTTCATGTAAGATCTGAGCTAATTATACATCATGTACTTGAAAAAGAAAGCATTAAAAACCACAATGATGCGTTTGGATTGTTTCTATATTCATTTCCTTCAAGTCCTTTTCAGTGTTTTTCCATTTGTATAAGGCCTGGTCTGAATAAGAACCCCGCAAACACAAATACTAACCAATTTAGTGATATATATTTTGATTTTTGTTACTTCAAAGTCAACTCGATTAATCTACACTCAAACCCGACCAAATATGTCTTAATTATAAAATGTTCGTCATCCGAATTTCTTCAATCTAAACCGAAATGATCTAATCTCAAATTTTATTTAAGGCACCAAGAGGCTTGAGAGACACACTTTCCCTTGTTACCCATTTCAACTTTTTAGCACTAGGGTTGCTAAAGCTATCTGCTCTTCATGGAACAATTGCCTATACCAAACAACTTTTTAGCACAAGTTTTTTTTACCTAGACACGCTTTCCAATTGATTCCACTCAACGATCCCTCCTAGCCTCTCTCTAAAATTCAAATCCTCTAATCACTCTCTAAAAACCTTAGCCTCTCTTCTGGTGTCATCGGGTGTTGCTGCTCTCGACCGTCAAGCGGTAGCCACCCCAACTCTTCCTTTCTTTTTCCTCTCTTCCCTCTTTCCTTCATCTCTTTTTGCTTCTCATTTTCTTTTCGACATCCATTTTTTTCCGACCATTCGGTGGTCATTGTAATGACTGAGAGGTAGATCAAGAAAGGATTATAGAAATCGAAGAAAGGATATAAGAAATAAAGAAGAATGGAGATTAAGGAGAAAAAGTTTCATTCATCATCAAGCATAAATATTGTTTTAATGGCTTACAGGACTATATATAGCTAGGTTTTACACCATGTTGTTATTTGTGTACAGATGTATCTGTACTTTTCCTAAAAACATGTAACATGCATAAAATAGTAGAATAATTAACGGCAATATTCGATTGGCAGCTTCTCTCAGTGGACGTGAACCTGTATGATCTTGGTTGGGTCATTCTCAGGTACTTGGCTCTTCACTTCCAGTTCCAAAGCCTGCTCCAGCTTTCCCTTAATCCTGAAATGCTACGTTCCAAACTTCCCCATCAATTTCCTTCCTCTTTGGCCATTCAATTTCTTCAGAATTCCATCAAGCCCTAATCCATCTTTCTCAATCTTCTCTCTTTCATCTTCTTTTCCATCCACGACCATGACAATACCCCCTCCCTTCAGAGGATCCTTGTCCCCAAGGATCAAAATCTGGAAATCAGACCATTGAATCAACAATTGTGTCACCGTTGTGTTATTGCGCTTAACCATTCTTTTATCTAGAACAACAGTAGGATAAACCTTCAATTCGCCTTCTAATGTCATCTCTAGAGGATCGAGCGAGGTAATTACTCCTTCTCCCACCTTCTTCTTTAATAAACTGACATGGAACGCTGGTGTATTTTCGATGATAGAGGTAACTGTAAACGATAAGCAACTGACCCCAACTTTTCTATAATTTGATAAAGGCCAAAGTATCGTGCTGAAAGTTTCAGATTCTTGCGGACGGCCACTGAAGTCTGACGATGGGGCTGTAGCTTCAGGTAAACCCAATCTTCCACTTGAAATACCATTTCACTGCGTTTTTGTCCACATAGTGCTTCATACAATGTTGAGCTTGCAAAATATTATCTTTGAGTAAATTGTTGAGTTGTTGTCTGTGTTGTAAAGTTTTCTGAACACTGTGCACCACTGACTCTCGGTTCCAAGATAACTTTCTAGGGGGAAATCCATATAGAGCCTCAAAATGGGACATACCTAATGTTGTTTGATGGCTGGTATTGTACCACTATTCAGCTTGAGGTAATAACTTTTCTCAAGTAGTAGGTTTAAGGGAATAGAGAATTCTCAAGTACTATTCAGACACTGATTGAGCCTCTCAGTCTAGCCGTCAGATTCTGGGTGATTTGCAGTACTAAAATGAGTGGCTGTACCCAGGTGTTTCATCAATTCCTTCTAGAAAATGCTTGTGAAGGTCTTATCTCTGTCGGAAATGACTACCTTAGGAGGACCATGTAACTTGTAGATATTGTCAAGATAAACTCGAGCAACTTCAGTAGCTGTGTAAGGGTGAGTCAGAGCTAAAAAAGGCCAAACTTAGTAAATTTATCAACAATAACCAAAATACGGCTGTGTTTCATTGAAGTGAGTAACCCTTCAATGAAATCCATAGTGATAATCTCTCAGGCCTGTTGTGAAATTGGTAAGGGCTGCAGTAAACTAGGTTGTGCCACATGTTTTCCCTTTGTTCGCTAGCACACATCAAATTGTTGAACATGTGATTTTACTACACTCTTTATCCCATGGCAGAAAAAATAAAGCTTCAATCTGTAATAGGTTGCCTAGATCCTTGAATTCCCTCCCTTTAGGGAATCATGAAGTAAGACAAGCAACTGATGCCTCAAAGTACCTTGATCGCCAGTGTAAACACTTGTCTTATACCTGAGTATACTTTTCTTGCATGACCACTCTGGAATGATGTTATTTTATCTTTAGCAAAAGTGTCACCCTGATAGCTATTTTCAACCTCCAAAACTCAAGCAAGAGTTATGTGAGTGGCATGCAGTTGAAGATATTCCCCTTGAAATTCCTCTTTTCTTGATAATGCATCAACAACCAAGTTAGATTTCCCTTTTCTAAATCTGATGACATAGTTCAGTCCCAATAACTTGGTTAAACCTTTCTTTTGGATTGCAGCAGTTAACATTTGCTCCAATAAATGATTAAGTGGCTCATGATCTATCTTAATCACCAATGGATCTCCTTCCAAGTAATGCCTCCATTTAGACACAACCATTAGAATGGCTAAATATTCCCTCTCATAAACTGACAGATCAGAATGTTTCAGGCGTAGTGGCTTACTAAGATAAGCTATTGGTATTCCTTCTTGAGTAAGGACATCACAAATACCCTTAGAGTTGGCATCAATTTCTAAGCAAAAGGTTTTTGAAAATTTTGGTAATGCCAATACTAGAGCATTGCACATGGCAGTCTTCAAGTTCTCAAAGGATTCTCTTGCTTCGGTTATCCAAGCAAAATTATCTTTCTTCAACATATTAGTAAGTGGTCTATTGATCTCTCCATAATGCTTCACAAATTTTATGTAATAACCAGTAAGACCCAAAAAGCCTCTCAAAGCTGTAAAAGTCTTTGGTAATGGCCAAGTTCTCATTGCCTCCACTTTAGATGGGTAAGTAGCAACACCTTGTTCTAAAATTATATGGCCCAAGTACTCCACTTTATCCTGACCAAAGAAACACTTACTTCTTCTGGCATACAGTTAATTAGAACTCAATAGCTGTAAAACCATATCCAAATGGTGAAGATGAGTAGCCCAATCCTTACTGTAGATTAGTATATCATCAAAAAAAAACTCGAAACAAAATTCCTTAAATAAGCCCAAACAACTCATTCATTAAGGCCTGAAAATATTGCAGGTGCATTAGTCAAAACAAATGACATAACTTTGAATTCAAAGTGACCATGGTGAGTTCGAAATGTAGTTTTTTTTTTCCACATCTTCAGGTTTAATCCGAATCTGCCAATAACCAGATCTAAGATTAATCTTCGAAAAAAATTTGCTCCAGCTAATTCATCTAACAAATCTTCCACAATTGGAATCGGAAATTTGTTTTTAATAGCCATAGCATTCAGTTGTTTATAATCAACACATAATCTCCAAGAGCCATCTTTTTTTCTTGACTAACAAGAAAGGAGAAACAAAATGACTCTTGCTGGTCTAAATGATGAAGACTTTAAACATTTTAGAAATTTGTCTTTCCACTTCTGCCTTTTGAAAATGAGGGAATATGTATGACCTTAAATTTACCGGTGAGGATCGACTTTGTAATGCAATTGCATGGTCATGAGAACGCACTGGAGGGAGGCCTTGAGGCTCATCAAAAACTGTTTTATACTGGTTGAGTAAGGTTTCTAGTTCCTTAGGGACTGATTTATCCTCATCTTCACAGGTCAACCAATAAAATTCTCCCAATAGTTCTGAATCCTCAACTAAAAATATTCAAGGGTTTACCCTTAATTGTGCCTTGAATCTGCAAGGTATGGTGTCCAACACACCCATTGAGAGTGTTTATAGAAATCTCTGAGTCACCTTCTAGATTTTCAACAACAATACTTAAAACAAAGATTATTTGCTCGTCGATAGTCCACTAAGGATTGTTTTGGGTTACCTTAGTTCATAGGAGGTCCCTGAATAGGGCTTTGAGTAATATTCTTTGATGTAGTGAACTGATTCTAAAAAACAGATGGTCTTGTGGTGTACTCCAGCTTCTTACCTTCCAATTTAGCTGCCATTTCATACAACTTTGTTTGTCTACTTGCCTCAGTTACAATACTTGGCCGAAGGGCCTTGACCTTCAATCTCAACTTTTCTTTTAAACCACTAATAAAGCTGGAAACAAAATAGCCTTCCACCAAAGAAGGATTGTGTAGTAACACATGAGGCTTTAATTTCTCAAATTTTGCTTGATACTCGGCCACTAAATTTCTTTGCACCAACTCATTAAATTCTTCAATTGTGTCATCCCAAGTTTTATCACAGAAACAATGGCATAGGTCAGCCACAAATTCTTGCCAAGTTGCTTTGTGTTTCTGCATAAAATAACCATCAAACCAAGTCTCAGCTTTTCCAAGTAGATACATTGTTGCAATTTCTAATCCTTCATCCTCAGGAACAGTAAAAGTAGTGCAATATTTCTCACATTTTCGAATCCAACTCCTAGGATTGTCTCCTTCAAACATATGTAGTTCTACTCTAGGCTGTAAATTAAAATTGTTCCAATTACTGCCCTGACTGAGTTTATCTTGTTTCGCAGGATACAAAGGTTCTTGAAGCAAAGAAGTATCACCTTTTTCAGACCAGTTGCCTCTCATTTTCAGTTTCTCATCAGGTAAACTATTATCAAGAGGTTTAGAAGCTAATGGCCTGGTGACACGCGTCGTAACGTGTCAAGAATAATTTCCTTCTTCCGAATAATAAAATAAATAATTGAATTAAATTAAGTGTAGATAGGGAAGTAGGAGTCGAACCCACAGGGACTTAGAACTTTCCTTGTTGCACTTTGTAGTTTCTGAACCAAGAGTTATCGATGGAGCTATGTTGAGGTGATTTAGGTGGGGGGGGGGGGGGGGTTGTAATAGAAGCTTTTGAAATAGTTTAAAGCAAATATGAGATTATCAGCCTCGGGCTTCCACGTTGACTTGTTCTACTTGGTTTCTTGGTAAAGATTTTTATTTCGAAAAACTTGTTGGCAAAATTACTTCAAGGTCAATCCTTGAGTTTTTGTTTGTAAACTGAATTTCCAAAATCAATTTTTGGTTTCAATTTTGATGATTTGTCTAAACCAACTCAATGTTTGAGAAAACAAATTACTTAAGCTTGTAACCAACTCGAAATGTCATTTCTATAAAAATGATTCGATCTCAATTTCCCTTAGTAATCTATTTACTAAGTGTGATCCCTGGAAGACGGATTTGTTTCCATAACCGATCATTCCTCCTACCAGATAGATCAAAACAATTTTTTTGACCAAGGTCTATCTTTGGGTTGAAAATCATTTTGATTTTTAAGAACGGATTTGAAGAAATTGAGAAAAAGGTTTTCGAAATGTTTGAAGTATTGTTTCAAACCTCGCCCTTGGAACGCGTCATTGCTTAAGCCCTTGGCTTAAAAAGATCTAGCCGAGCATGGTTATCAAATTAATAATGCTCGACATTTAAGAAATAATTAAAAGAAAAGAATTTAAGAAAAACTAAAAAGAGAAGAATTTCTAAGAGAAGAAGAAATGATGTTTTATTGCTAATTGAATGATGACAATACTTACCCCAAAGAGGGATATTTATAGTGTTTCAAAATAACCTAGGTAAAACCTAAAATGATAATTAAAATTAAACAAAATAATTATCCAAAGTTTAAAATTTAAAGTTTAAAAAATCCGGTGATAAGCTATCTGATAAGTGGCTTGATAAGCTATCTGAGTTGCTGACGTCAGCTTCTAGAAGGTGCTAACGTGGCGCCCAGTCAGCATTCATGCCCTGTTTCATGCCCATGAATCTGCGCACGACTCCAGTATTTTCTGCAGCATTCCAGCTTATTTCCAGCATTACGTAACATGCATGAAAACAACATAAAAATAGCCCACTTAAGTCCTTCAAACTTATATTCAATTAAAATAAGGACTAAAAACATAACAAAAATAAATACTTATTAAATTCCCCCTCACTTATCCGATGCTTGTCCTCAAGTATCTCAAAATTAAGCAAACCTAAGTTCAAGTTTTCATCCTTAATTTCACGAAGTCTCAAAGGTTTTGATACGATTAAGCATATAAACATGAAAGAAAAATAAGGAGCAAAATAGATAAATGGCAAGATTAAGAATTTAAAGCAAAAAATTCTAGTACCCTACTAACATCAATGATGCAAACCAAGTACCCTCACAAGGAATCGCTCATGTCACTCAAAGTGTTTAAGGGTAGAGAAAATTCACTCGAGCCAAAACTAATTAGAGCATTACCATAGGCTTGTGGTTAAATCTAATTTCCACTACTAGTATGAATATGATGCAAAAATCAAGAGGTCTTAAAGAAAGGTTGTAATGAGACTAAGGTAAGGGTAGGATAAAGACTGAAAATAAGGGTTAAAATTCAAGACAAAAATCATCCCAAAAATATATTCGAAATTTCTCTCTTTTTTTTTCTCTTTTTTCTTTTTTTTCTCATTCGAACTAAAACTGTTTTGCAGTATATTTTATTCGAACTGCACTATTTTTTTTGTTTTTTTCTGCAGTCTCGAACAATTTCCTGCACTTTTTCTGCACAATTTATTCGAACAGTTCTGCACAATTTATTTTTTTTCTGCACATTATTTTTTCTGCTGCTGGACTGCATTTATTCGAATATGTTTTTTTAAGACGATTTTGTCTTGAAAAGGGGACAAAAATAATGGAATTAAGGAAAAAAAGGATTAGGCTAAAATGTTGTGATTTTCAAGAAAAAGGCCAAGGCTCAAAAATTGTTTCACTAGGGGAAATTAATTAAAGGGTAGATAATTTGTTTGGGAAGAGAAGTGGTTAAAACCTAGTGCCTCAATCACATTTAAGCATCATATTCGATCAATGTAATCTCAAAAAGAATTTAAACACAAGTTCTAGAATGCAACTAATGTAGCTAGGCACACTCAAAGAAACAAAGAGCAAATATATTAATGCATGCTCATTAGGCTCAAAAACTCACAAAAATGTCTTGCGTACTCAGTAATCATCATGTGAAGTAGAGAAAGAAAATGTCATATAAAGGATTTTTATCAAAAATTAATCATGCCAAAATCTACCATACAACCTAGAATTTTCTAACAAGATAGATACAAAACCATATGAAAACAGTGAGACAAGGAAAAACTAAGGATTTAACGAAGAACTTAAATTAATAAAATCAAGAAATCAAGATAAAAATTTGATAAGCATATCTCCTTCCCCCTCACTTGATGCATTTTGTCCCAAAATGAACATAAAATAAAATAAAAGAGAGAGGGTGAAAATACTCCCCGATCGCAGAAGAGCATGTTTCGGTAATGGGCTCCGAGTCTGGTGTAGGGACGGAGGCAAGCTTGCTCCCGAGTTCGGACCATGGTGGTGGTAACGGTGGACGATCGAGTGATGAAGGTTGAAGATAAAGTGAGAATGGTGGCTGGTGATATTTGTGTAGTTTTAAAAAAAATAAAGAAGAATGGTTTGTTGGAAAGGGACGGCTGATGATATTGAAAAAGAATAAAATAAGAAAAAAAATGGTTTATTGGAAAGGGATTGTTTAAGAGTTGGACGTGGGTGTAAAAGCAAGTGGGGTCCAGGGGATCTCTAGATAAGGTGAGGTAGGTTTGTTTGAAAATTGAATTGGGGATTTTTGTTTTTTAAATTTGACCAAAAAATGAGTGGATTGGACGGGTGGGGAGATAAGGGTGGTATGGGTGGGGTCCACATGAAGATAAAATATGGGTTTAATTTTTGATTTAGTTTAAAATATGGGTGAAGTGAGTGGGTGGAGAGAAAAAAAAGGGATAAAGGGAAAATCTGAATTTTTATTTAAATTCTAAAAATTGGGCCCACCAAATCTTGTTGAAAAAGATAGCTTCTCATCCTTTTATTTGATCTAAATTATCTGCAAACAAAATAAATAAGAGATAAGATAAGATAAAATAAAATCAAAATAAATTCAAAAATAAAATAATTAAAATGAGATAAGATTAAAAATAAATTCGAAAAGAGATAAGAATAAATTCGAAATAAATTTGATTTTTCTTTTCTTTTTCCCTTCTTTTTTATTTTTTTTTATTTTTATTTTAACTAAAGATAAAATTCAAATAACATCAAATTATAGCAAATTAAAATGGAATAAAAATAATATAATAAAATAGAGAAAGTAAAAATAAAATAATAAAAATAATTAAAGTAAAAAGAAGAAAAGAAATGGGTTGCCTCCCATTTAGCGCTTGTTTATCGTCGCTAGCTTGACGACCTTATTCATGGGTTTGGTTCCTCGAAATGAATTTCTTCAACTAAACCGATTGGAACATTTTCGTAAAATTGTTTTAACCGTTGTCCATTGACTTTAAAGCTATGTCCTTCAGTATCTTGAATTTCTACCGCTCTATGTGGAAAAGTTTCAACAACGGTGAATGGTCCGAACCATTTGGAACGCAACTTTCCTGCAAAAAGTTTAAATTTAGAATTGAATAAAAGAACTTTTTGACCAACGAAAAAAGATTTAAATGAAATGTTTTTATCATGGAAATCCTTTGTTTTGTCTTTAAAAATTTGTGCACTATCGTAGGCATGTTTCCGGATTTCCTCGAGCTCTTGAATGTGCAACTTGCGTTCCCTTCCAATCGCGTCCATTTCCATGTTGCATTGTTAAATTGCCCAAAATGTGCGATGTTCCAGCTCGACCGGTAGGTGACAGGGTTTACCGTAGACGAGACGATAAGGCGACATCCCAATTGGGCCTTTGTACGCAGTACGATATGCCCATAACGCATCGGATAGCTTGACGCTCCAATCTTTGCGATCTGGCTTCACGATTTTTTTTTAGTATGGTCTTTATCTCTCGATTTGACACCTCCGCTTGACCATTCGTTTGCGGATGGTAAGATGTCGAAATCCGGTGGGTGACACCGAACTTCTTTATGAGAGCGTCAATTACTCGGTTAATGAAATGCTTCCCTCGGTCGCTTATTATCGCTCGCGGTGTGCCAAACCTACAAAAGATAGATTCCTTTAGAAACTTAACTGTGGTTTTAGCATCATTATTTCGGGTTGCTCTAGCTTCAACCCATTTAGAAACATAATATACCGCAAGAATTATATAAAAATTTCCGAATGAAGAGACAAAGGGACCCATATAATCTAATCCCCAAACATCAAATATTTCGCATACAGTAATGGGATTAAGTGGCATTTCGTTTCGTCGACTCAAATTACCAACCTTTTGACATTTTTCACAAGATTTACAAAATAAGTAGGCATCACGAAAAATGTTGGGCCAGTAAAAACCACACTCAAGAATCTTATGTGCAGTACGTTTAGGACCGAAGTGTCCACCACAAGAATAAGAATGACAGAAGTTTAGGATAGAGTTTACCTCGCTTTCTGCTACACATCGTCTAATTACCTCATCTGAACAATGCTTCCAGAGATAAGGATCATCCCAAATGAAGAATCGGGATTCCCTTTTAATCGTTTGACCTCCGCTCTCGGTAAATCTTGTGGCATTTTACCCGTGGCTAAGTAATTTACCATGTTTGCGAACCATGGAACGCTTATTTGAGCTTCCATTAATCTTTCGTCAGGGAACTCCTCTCTAACTGGTGGGTCGGACATAGATAATGGGATGCGACTTAAATGGTCCGCAACAAGGTTTTCGCATCCCTTCTTATCTTTAATTTCAAGGTTGAATTCCAGAGTAGTAATATCCACCGGACCAGTCTCGGTTTTGCCTCCTTTTTGCTCATCAAAAAGCGTAAAGCTGCATGATCAGAAAAGACGATGATTTTAGTACCGAGTAAATAAGATCTAAATTTTTCTAAGGCAAAAACAATAGCAAAGAGTTCTTTTTCCGTTGTTGAATAGTTTTTCTGTACAGGATCCAAGGTTCTCGATGCATAGGCGATGACATGAGGCTCTCGTCCTTTCCTTTGTCCGAGTACCGCTCCAACACTAAAATCTGAGGCGTCGCACATAATTTCGAACGGAAAGTTCCAATCGGGCGGTTGCATTATTGGCGCGGATACAAGTTTCTCCTTAATTGTATCAAACGATTTCCTACATTCGGATGTAAAGTCAAACTCTACATCTTTCTGTAGTAACCGACATAGTGGTTGTGCTAACTTTGAGAAGTCTTTTATAAGTCGCCTGTAGAAACCTGCATGTCCAAGAAAAGAGCGAATATCCCTCACGGTTGTGGGGTATGGGAGTGAGCGTATAATATCCGTTTTAGCTTTATCAACAGAAATCCCTTTAGAAGAAATTATATGTCCTAATACTAAGCCTTTATTAACCATAAAGTGACATTTCTCATAATTAAGCACAAGGTTAAATTCAATGCATCGTTTTAAGACATTAATTAAATTCAATAAACACTCACCAAACGAATTACCATATACAGTGAAGTCGTCCATAAATACCTTGATCCCTTTCTCAACATAATCCGAAAATATACTTACCATACATCGCTGGAACGTAGCCGGAGCGTTACATAGTCCAAACGGCATTCATCGATAGGCGAAGGTTCCGAATGGGCACGTAAACGTGGTCTTCTCTTGGTCTTCAAGGGCTACGGGAATTTGAAAGAAACCTGAAAAACCATCGAGACAACAATAGTGATATTTACCAGCTAATCTTTCAATCATTTGATCAATATATGGTAAGGGAAAGTGATCTTTTCGGGTTATTGAATTCAAATTCCTGTAATCTATGCAAACTCGCCATCCATTCTGAACTCGAGTTGGAACTAACTCACCTTCGTCATTTCTGATTACCATGACGCCGGTCTTTTTAGGAACAACATGAATAGGACTTACCCATTCGCTATCCGAGATCGGATATATAATATCGGCGTCTAAGAGTTTTTGAATTTCGTCTTGTACTACCTTCATCATGGGATCATTCAAGCGTTACCTTCTTCCATGGCAGGAGTGGGATTGTTGTTTTTTTATGGTTCTTTTGGAGCTATAACTGTCCCACTACGGAGTGTGATGGCGCTTATATTTTCCCTAGGGTTTGTCTCGGTTTGTGAAGGAAGTTTACCTTTGGAATCAAGACGGCTTGCTAGCTGGCTTATTTGTTTGTCTATCTCTTGTAAGTGGGCCTTGGTATGAATTTGGAATTTCTCTTGGGACATCGCTAAACGCTCAACTAAGGTTTCTAGAGATGTCTTTTGTTGTGGGTAGGGTTGATTTTGTCTTTGGTTGTTTGCGTATCCAAAGTTTGACTGGTTTCTCCACCTTGGATTGTATGCATTTCCCATGGCATTGGCTTGGGCGATATCATCTTCCTGAATCATCGGACAACAGTCTGTCGGATGTTCTGGGCTAGTACAGATCCCACAAAGTCTAGTTGTTCCCTTTTTTCCTGCAAGAAGAGTTTGCACTATTTCAGCTAATTTATCAACCTTATTTTCTAAAGAAATTGTGCTTACCTCGCGAACACTTCGAGATGGTTCGCTAGATTGATTAAACCTTTGTGAGTTGGCAGCCATGGTTGATATCAGTGTTTTAGCCGATGTTGGGGTCATATTGACTAGAGCTCCGCCACTTTCCGCATCCACTACTTTCATATCCATAAGCGTCAATCCTTCATAAAAATACTGAATGAGGGTTTGTTCCGACAATCCATGTTGTGGACAATTTGCACACAACTTTTTAAACCTCTCCCAGTATTCATATAAAGATTCAGCTTCTTTTTGTTGAATGCTCAGGATGTTGCGTCTAATCTCGCTTGCTTTAGCTGCAGGGAAGAACCTATCAAGAAAAAGTTTAATCATGTCAGTCCAGGTTGTAACAGAATTAGGGGGTAAATCAAATAACCAATCTTTTGCTATATCTGCTAAAGAAAATGGAAAAGCTCTAAGTTTGATTTGGTCATCGGATACACCTTGTGGCTTTGTGCTTAGACAAACCATGTGAAATTCCTTCAAATGTTTGTGTGGGTTTTCGTTGGGCAAACCGTGGAAGGTTGGTAGTAGATGAATCAAGCCCGTTTTTAGTTGGAACGGCGTTTCACCATTCGGAAAGGTTATGCACAAGGGCTGATTGTCCTCTATTGCCCTGATCAGCTGCTGGATCGTCTGTTCGTTGTTTCCCATTTGGCTTTGATTTTTGGGATGTATTTAACCCGTTCTTCCGGATTTCTCCTGGTCATAAACAATAAAAAACAAACAGTAAAAGTTGCCGAAGTCCCCGGCAACGGTACCAATTTTGACACGCGTCGTAACGTGTCAAGAATAATTTCCTTCTTCCGAATAATAAAATAAATAATTGAATTAAATTAAGTGTAGATAGGGAAGTAGGAGTCGAACCCACAGGGACTTAGAACTTTCCTTGTTACGCTTTGTAGTTTTTGAACCAAGAGTTATCAATGGAGCTATGTTGAGGTGATTTAGGTGGGGAGTTTGTTGTAATGGAAGCTTTTGAAATAGTTTGAAGCAAATATGAGATTATCAGCCTCGGGCTTCCGCGTTGACTTGTTCTACTTGGTTCCTTGGTAAAGATTTTTATTTCGAAAAACTTGTTGGCAAAATTACTTCAAGGTCAATCCTTGAGTTTTTGTTTGTAAACTGAATTTCCAAAATCAATTTTTGGTTTCAGTTTTGATGATTTGTCTAAACCAACTCAATGTTTGAGAAAACAAATTACTTAAGCTCATAACCAACTCGAAAAGTCATTTCTTTAAAAACGATTAGATCTCAATTTCTCTTAGTAATCTATTTACTAAGTGTGATCCCTGGAAGACGGATTTGTTTCCATAACCGATCCTTCCTCCTACCAGATAGATCAAAACAATTTTTTTGACCAAGGTCAATCTTTGGGTTGAAAATCATTTTGATTTTTAAGAACGAATTTGGAGAAATTGAGAAAAAGATTTTCGAAATGTTTGAAGTGTTGTTTCAAGCCTCGCCCTTGGAACGCGTCATTGCTTAAGCCCTTGGCTTAAAAAGATCTAGCCGAGCATGGTTATCAAATTAATAATGCTCGACATTTAAGAAATAATTAAAAGAAAAGAATTTAAGAAAAACTAAAAAGAGAAGAATTTCCAAGAGAAGAAGAAATGATGTTTTATTGCTAATTGAATGATGACAGTACTTACCCCAAAGAGGGGTATTTATAGTGTTTCATAATAACCTAGGTAAAACCTAAAATGATAATTAAAATTAAACAAAATAATTATCCAAAGTTTAAAATTTAAAATTTAAAAAATTCGGTGATAAGCTATCTGATAAGTGGCTTGATAAGTTATCTGCGTTGCTAACGTCGGCTTCTAGAAGGTGCTGACATGGCGCCCAGTCAGCATTCAAGCCCTGGTTCATGCCTATGAATCTGCCCACGACTCCATTATTTTCTATAGCATTCCAGCTTATTTCCAGCATTACGTAACCTGCATGAAAACAACATAAAAATAGCCCACTTAAGTCCTTCAAACTTATATTCAATCAAAATAAGGACTAAAACATAACCAAAATAAATACTTATCGCATGGGTTCATCTAGCTTCACAGAATAACATTCTCTATCCTCTACAATAGTAACTTGAACTGGTAGTTTACCTACGTGTTTTGCAACAGTTTTAGCAAAAGGCAAGTTTATTTGACTTGGAGTTGATGGTTATATGCTTTCGACCTTCTTAGTCAATAAAGCGACGATCTTTCACAAATCAATTTCAGTTTCATCTATCTTCAGCTCGAGCTGGTCGATACGTGTCTCCAAGGTGCTACGATCAGCTTTCATCTCACCCAACTGAAGTTGAATGGTGGACAAATCTGCAGGCTCTCCCATTTGTTGGATTTTCTCTAACTTACCCAACGTGAGAGTGGATCAAAAGGGATTGGCTTTAGATACCAATTATAATGGCTGAGAGGTAGATCAAGAAAGGATTATAGAAACAGAAGAAATGATATAAGAAATAGAGAATAATGGAGATTAAGGAGCAGAAGTTCCATTCATCATCAAGCATAAAGATTGTTTTTACGGTTTACAGGACTATATATATCAAGTTTTTACACCAGGTTGTTATTTGTGTACATGTGTATCTGTCATTTTCTTAAAAACATGGAACATGCATAAAATAGCAAAATAATTAACAATAATATTCGATTGGCAGCTTCTCTTAGTGGACATGAACGTGTATGGGCTTGGTTGGGTCATTCTCTTGTACTTGGGCCTTCACTTCAAGTTCCAATGCATGTTCTAGCTTTCCCTTAATCCTGAAACACTGCGTTCCAAACTTTCCAATCATTTCCCTCCTCTTTGGCCATTCGATTTCTTGAGAATTCCACCAAGCTCTAATCCTTCTTTCTCAATCTTCTCTCTTTCATCTTCTTTTCCATCCACAACCATGGCAGTCATTTGGTTGCAAAGCCTCTCCCCGGTGCCTAGGGCTCCTCTCGGGTCGCCGTCTGTGAGGGGAAGTTAATGTTCGCAGACGAGTAGTTGGTTTGACCCTTTTCTTCCGGTTATGTTGGGTTTTCATGAAGCTGGTCTTGTCCTCGATATCCGCCTTCGACGGTTGACCTGACCTCGTTCCCATGTTTTTGTCCTCATCCCGTCATCGCCATTTGTCTCTTGAAGCAATAACAACCCTGTTTAAATAAACTGATTTCGGTTTCAATTTTGCAGTGCTCCAAACATCATTTGTTTGAATATTCTCTTGTTCTGTTTTCCATTCTTATTTTATCTATGGCTTCTGAAACTCTCACCATTTCAATCAAACTTTTGATAAACTAGGAAAGTAACACACTTCTTCTGGCTAAAGCTGGAAATGATTTTGTTGATACTCTCCATAGTCTTCTTAAGCTTCCAGAGTTTGCATCCCGACCCTGGGTAGGGGCAACAAGGGCGCCCGCCCAAGGCCCACCGCTCAAGGATGTTACACATTTTTAATTTTATTCGAATTGTATTTATTTTTTATGGTCTAATTTTTTAATATTTATTATTAGGGGCCCAATTTTTTCAATATTTATTAATAGAGGTTTATTTTTTTCCAACATTTATTATTATGGGCCTACTATTAAAATTCAACTTTTTCAAATACTTATTATTAGGGGCCCGATATTTGTTATTTTGAGCATACTATCAAAATTCATTTTTTTTTTCAATTTTTGTTATTAGGAGCTCAATTTTCAATACTTGTTATTATGGACTCACTCTTAAAATTATTTTTTTGTTACTTGTTATTAGGGACAAAGATTTAAATAACGATATGCAACGACAACAACGACCATAACATGACGATAGCGAGAGTGGCGGAGCCATGATTTCAAAAGCTGACCCGACCCGAAAACCCGACTGAACCTGCTCGAGTTAGAACCTGATTTGACCTAAAAATTTAATGACCCGAACCCGATCTGTAACCGACTGTTGTTGACCAGAACCTGAATTCGACATGTTACTATAGTGACCGAACCCGACCTGCGTCCGACTGAAAACGACCCGAACTCGAATTGGACATGTTACTGGGGACCTGAAACTCGACCTACGCCCGACTGAAACGAACTCAAACCCGAAGTCGACCTGGCAGATAATCGATTTTACCTGACTGAATTGACCCGAGATCTGATATTACCCGACCTATTTTAAACCCGACCTGTTTTGAACCCGACCTGCTTTGAACCCGACCTATTTTTAACCTGACCTAATATAGATCTGACTTGATATTTACCTGACATATAGTTGAGGAAGTCTACAATTTGATAAATTTAAAGTGTTGATAAATGTAAAGTATTAATTTATTAAATTAATTTAGTACTGACTCATTCAATATAAATTATTTGTGAAGTTTACTAAGAATTAACATACTTACATTTATTTTATTAAAAATATATTCAATATTTAAAAGTTTTATTAAATTAATAAGTTGTAATGGATGAATATAAAACAAATTATTTAAAATTTAAATCAATTTGTTAATTGTGATCATTAAATTTAAAAAATATTTTATTAAAAATTTTAATTATAACTATTAAAATAAAAAAATTAGTTTAGGGGGAAATTATTTTTGAATTAATGTGGGGATAGTTTTTTTTATTGATAGGGAATTATGGGTGTGGGGGGGGGGATTTTGCCGCCAGATCAAACAAAATTGGGTGTGGATGCGGGATTTTTATTTATTTAGGGGTTAATTATCTTTTAGGTTCTTCCTTAATTAGATGGTTATGGTTTAGGTTTTTTAGGTTTTATTTTGTTTTTTTAGTCCTAACTTTTGGTTTAGTTTCTTTAAATTTCATTCAATTAGGTCATGCTTCATAAATTAATTAATTGTTAAGCTTTTTGGTTTGCTTTAAATTTGATTTGGTCCTCGTGTAAAGATTTGGTAAGTAATTAGGTTTAATAAATTTATTCATTTGTGATTTGGGCTCTAATTAATAATTTAGTTTTAATTTATTTTTAGATTTGTCCTTTTTATGTTTCAATTTATTTTGTTTGTTAGATTTATGAGTTTATGTTTAGGGTTTAAGGGTAAATGTGTCAAGTTGATTGTTTGGGGCTATGGGATTAGTTTAGGGATTATGTGATTAGTCTTGCACTCTAATTATTAGTGAATAGTGTCTATAAGATTTAGATATTCATGTTTGGGGTTTAGGGGTAAATGTGTCAACTTAATTATTTGGGGTTATGAGATTAGTTTAAGGATTAGAGGATTAGACTTGTACTCTAATTTTTAGTGATTATAAGTGTTAAGTGGATCGATTGAATGATCAAGACCAATAGGGGGTGAATTGGGATTTAAAAACTTTGTGGAGTGAAAGGGCAATTTAAAAATGAAGAACAAATGATTTTAGAGTGGTTCAAGTTCCAAATGAACTCTACATCCACTACCTTAGCTACCACTAAGGATTTCAACAATTCACTATTTGTTCTTCCCCTTTTCAAGGCTTAGGAGGTAACCTTTACACAACCGGTCAAATTTTCTACTCAAAATTTGACCAAACCCTCACCAATAATCAAAGAAGAAATTGGACAAGAAGTATATCTCTCAAATACAAATTTGTCTCTAGAAATACAACACTCAACCCAAATTTGAAGATAGAATAAGAATTGGATACAACACAATTTGGGAATTACAAGAGATTGGAAATTTAGCACACTTAAGGTTGGATTTTTGCTTGAATGTTTTTCTTTAATGCAATAGTTGTTGCTGGCCTTCAAAGAGCTTCAATTTATACTCTCTCTATTAATTCTAGCCGTTTGGGTGGTTGGGGAATTGAATAGAGTCGTTGGGACCCTCTCTTTCCACCATAAATGCACTTCTGCAGCTATCCGTATCAGTACACGGGGAGCCGTATTGATATCTGTCTCAAAAAAGAAAGAGTCGTTGTACATAATAAATAAGGGGTATCGAAACGCACGTAGGCGTATCGATATTGGGTATCGAAACGGATAAGACCGTATCGATACCTTTTTCTCAACCTAGCTCACTAGAAGTTTCCGTTTCAATACGGGGGTTTATCGTATCGATACGGGTCAACTGCCAATTTAAATTTTGGTTACCTAACAACTGACACCAACAGTCGAAAGCATTTAAAACAATCTGAATTAAAAATTCGTTAAAAACCGTATCGATATGGGTGAAGTCGTATCGGTACACCATTCAACTCTTTCAGACTTTACAAAGGGGCATATCGATACAGATTGAATCTGTTTCGATACGGTGTTTCGATATGGTTAAGGGCGTATCGAAACGAATTCCTCCAGTAGCCAACTTTGTAAAAAAGGTATCGATACAGCTGGAAGCGTATCGATACACCTGGACGGTTTTCAATAGTTTGGCCTTGGAACACTTAGAAAATATTTTGAGTTTGAGTTTTTCAAATCAGTTTCAAAGTGTTGATGATTTAAAACTTATTAAGGGACTTATAACACAATTTTAAGTTTTTCAATTTGATCCTTAATGATTTAATTATATCAAAATCAAACATAGGTTTCACAATCTCCCCCTTTTTGATATAACAAAACTAAAACTTAAAATTTTTGACACTTTAAAAAACTTTGCAAACTTTACTCCCCCTTAATATTAGCTTGGTAACTTTTAAGTTGAAAATCAAAAAGGTTTTAAGTGTTGTGAGATTCTCTCTCCCCCTTTTTGTTAGATCAAAAAAATTTGAGACAAAGTAAAGTGCATAACATAGGCAAAGGTATCAATAGGCAACATAAATATCATTAAGTTCAAAATAAAGCATAACATCAACTTAAAAACCCAACAATAAGATTTAAGGGTTGAGGTTTATGGGTATTGTTTAGGGGTATACATATATACATACAAATATGCATGTTCTAGTGTATATATATATATATATGCATATAATTATAACAATATATATATATACATACTAAAACTTACATACATACATACATACATGTATATATATACTAAAACTTACATATATACATATATATATGTATACATACATACATACCAAAACTTACATATACATACTAAAACTTAAATACATGCATATATATGTGTTTTAGTATGTATGTATACATGTATGTTTTAGTATATATATATATATATATATATATATATATATATATATATATATATATGTTTAATTAATCATATCAATACATATATATGTATATATCATAATATATGTATATGTGTGTACATATATATGTAGATATATATATATATACATATTATATATATATATATTATACATATATTTAATTAATTATAACAATATATATATATGTATGTATACATATTATACATACTAAAACTTACATACATACATATATATTTATAATATATATGCACACACATATATATATATATATACACATACACATATACATACATACATACATACATACATACATATATTTTTAGCTGAATTTGACTCATATATGATCATATTTTTTATAATTTAGTCTAATAATATTTTTATTTATTATAGTCCATACAATTTAACTTTTAGTCAAAATTGCTTCATATTGATTATATTTTTGGCAATTTAGTCTAATTTATTCTAGTCCCTAAAATTTAATTTTTAATATAAATTAACATTTTTAGCCCAAATCACAAGGAATGGTAATCAATCCTAATTCTCAATCCCAAGTTTCACCCAACATCCAATTCTCATTTGACTATTTCTCATATTTCAATTTCATTTGAAATTGAGTAAACAATTAAGTTTAAAAAATAAGGGGGAAAATCCCGCCTATTTTTAAGGGTTATTTGCATTTTAGGTCATTATTAGTTGATGAGATTTAAAATTAGCTCTTTTTTATTCTTTAGTTTTAGTTGGATTCATTTTAGTCTCAATTTTAGTTTAGTCCAATACCTTTGATTTTGATTTATATTTTAGTCACTGATTTAGTCCAATATCTTTAATTCTAGTCACTGATTTAGTCAAATGTCTTTAATTTTAATTTAGATTTTTTGTTCATTGTCGTCTCTAAAACTTTATTTTTATTCCAAATTGACCCATATTCATTTTTCTAACTTAGTCCAATATTATTAATATGGTGATACTTTTATTCATTTTATTCCCTAAAATTTATTTTCCACATTAAGTTACCTTTATTAATTTTTAATTTTTTGTAATTTACTCCAATATTTTAGATATAAATCATTTGATGATATTTTTGTTCATTCTAGTGCCTAGTATTGAGACTAAAATGTATGTAAGTATGTATGTATGTACCTATCAATGTATGAACCCTAAACCCTTAATTAATTTTCCTTTTAACCCAAACCCTAAACCCTAAAAATCATAAATCTTAAACACTAAACCCTAAAAATCATAAACCATGATCACTAAACCCTAATGTATGTAAGTAAGTATGTATGTACCTATCTATGTATGAACCCTGAACCCTTGATGAATTTCCCTAAACCCTACAACCTAAACCCTGATATACGCAAGTATGCATGTATATATCAATGTATGAACCCTAAACCATTAATAAATTTTCCTAAAACATAAACCCTAAACCCTGAATCATCCAATGTTTTATAATTTTAATTTGATATTTCTATTCATTATAGCCCTTAAAACTTCATTTCTATTTCAAATTGACCCCTACTAATTGTTTTTTAGTTAGTCCAATAACATATAATCTTACTTTGACATTTTGTTCATTTTAGTACCTAAACTTTATTTGTATTCTAAATTGACCACTTTTTATTTTTTAATTAGTCTGATGTTTTATAATTTTAGTTTGATAATTTCTTCATTCTAGTCTCTTAGCTTTATTTTAATTAGTCCGATGTTTTATATTTTTAATTTGATATTTTGTTCATTATAGTCCCCTAAACTTTAGTTTAATTCCAAATTGACCCTTATTTATTGTTTTTTCATTCCGTCCGATGTTTTATAATTTTAATTTGTACTTTGTTCATTCTAGTCCCTTTAACTTTATTTCATTTCCAAATTGACCACTATTCATTGGTTTTTTTAATTCGTCCAATGTTTTATATTTTTAGTTTGATATTTTCATCATTCTAGACCCTAAAGCTTTATTTTTATTCCAAATTGACCCGCATTTATTTTTTTAATTTGTCTAATGTTTTGTTATTTTCTTCATTCTAGTCCCTTAACTTTATTTTAATTCCATATTGACCCCTATATATGTTTTAATTCATCATGTTTTATAATTTTAATTTGAAATTTTGTTCATTCTAGACCCTAACACTTTATTTTTATTCTAAATTGACCTCTACTTATTGTTCTTTTAATTACTCTAATTTTTATACTTTTAATTTGATATTTTTGTTCATTACAGTCCCCAAAATTTTATTTTTATTCCAAATTGATCCATTTTCAATGTTTTCGTTTAAATTTGCCTAATATTTTATAATTTTAATTTGATATTTTTGTTTATTATAATCCGTGAAACTTTATTTTTAATTCAAATTGACCCATTTTCAGTCCAAATTGACCCATTTTCATTATTTTTTAATTACTCCAATGTTTTATAATTTTAATTTGATATGACTTTAACTAATTAACTCCAAATCAATAACGATTGACGAAGGCCAACCTAAAGTCTATCGACTACTTATACGGTTGTACCGAACTCAAACTCAATACGAATTTCAATCCTGAAAATACCCCGACCTGAATTACCCGACCTGAAATGCAACCGACCTGAAATGAACCCGACCTGAAACGGACCCGACCTGAAATGGACCCGACCTGAAGTGTATCTGAACCCGAATTAACCTGTCAATTATTTGCTTTGGACTCGACCCATTTTGACCCGACCTGGAAATGGACCCTACCTGAAATGGATCCGATCTGAAATGGACCGACCTGAAATGGACCCGCACCCGACCCAAGTCGAGTCAAAACAGAAAAATAACATGTACCCAATTTTACCCGACCTGACAGTACCCGACCTAAAACCCATCCGTTTACCTGTTTTTACATCCCTAGTCATGAGTGAAGTATGAGGTATGAAGGATTTCTATACCACTAGAATAAGTATTGTTGACCTCATACCCCAACAAATTAATTGGGGTCAAATCTAATATTTCTTATGAAAAAATCTATATTACCTCCTTTGAAACTCTATACCCAACAATTCAAGTGGAGTCAATTGTTGGAAAAATAGACTGCTGCAAAACGAGGCGTTAGCACTGACTGGAAAATAATAAAATAATTAAATGAAACCAAACCATGTTGTGGTATTAACCACTGCCTTAGAAGCGAATTCGTCCCGATGTGTGTAATCGCTACAATGGACGAACGACCCCCTGAGGTTAGCACGGCTCTCCAAATTTCGTACACCCGAAAGATGGAGCGAACTTTGATGGTACTGCTCTTCTCTCAACTCAAAATCAACACTCGTTATAGGTTTATAAAAACCAAAGAGAGTGTTTCTAAAGAAAACTCTATTGCTTAGGTATATCTCAAATGAGTGAAATTGCCCACTATTTATAGGCTAAATAGTGAGGGCAAAATCGTCATTTCCACATCACAAATTAATTCTATTAATAATAGAATTAAATATCATTATTATAAGTTATATTCATCACAAATTAATTCTATTAATAATAGAATTAAATATCATTATTATATAACTTATATTTTGAGTATTAACAACAATCTCCCACCAATGCGAAAAATATCTTTCGTAGATATGAGAGCATTGAAGTTAAAACATGAGAAGAGCAATAGCGAGATTAGTTGCTTAAGCACTAGTGAACGTATCTTGAACTAGTACATAGTGATGATGAGCAATCCCTCTCTTAGACAAGTGAAACTAGTCTTGAACTTTCTAAGATTAGGGTAAACTCATAACACGCAACTAACCCCTCCATCCACCGAAGTCCTCGATGTGTCTACAAAGTATATATACAAATGTATATATATACATATATATAGCCTATTTCATCAGGATTCTAGTAAGTATACTAGAAAAACGGCCCAACGTTTTTCATAGAAGGTGGCTAGTCCTTCTCACTTACATAGGTTATTTCATCAAGTTTATCTCAACATAAACCACTCAAATAAGAGCTATGAAATAATTAAGAGCTTTTTCCTTAAGCTCATCATCTCAAAAAATAGGTGAATTCTTCAAGTTCAATTATAAAATGAACCACCCAAACTCTGGGATAATAATTCATTAAGAATAAAAACTCAACCTCTTTAATCGGTGAATTGAAAAAGTTCTTCTCAATAGAACAACCCAAACTCTTGGGATTGAATTCTTTAAGAGTTTTAAGAAAACTCATCCTTTCTAGCGGCAAGTTCATTCAGTCCCTCGCGATAGGACTTCCCACTCAACATGGGGCAGTCCTTCGCGATAGGACTACCCACTCAATACTGGGAAATGAACTTATTAAGAGTAGTTTATTCAACCAAATTCGGTAAATTCATCAAGTCTTTCTCACTAAGACCACCCAAAACTTGGGCTATGAATTTATTAAGAGCAACAATGCTCAACCTGTGCATGTACATTATTCGTCATAGGGATAGGTAATAAGAAATGTACACTATGAGTCTTTCCATGGTTTCGTTTGACCACATTGAACTTAGATATCTAAGTTGGGTATCCACCATGAATTCCTCAACCAATGGGCTTTAAACCCATCCCCCTCGACAAATCTAGGACCAGTTTCTGACTTAACCCTTTGGTATGCGGATTTGCTAGGTTCCTTTTTTACTTCACATACTTTAAAGAGAATACTCCGTTAAGTGTCTCATTGATTCATGTCTTATGTGAATGTGTCTTTTCTTACCATTGTAAGCTTGGCTTTTAACCACACATATCGATGCTTGTGAATCACACAACAAGGACACCGGAGGAGTCAGTTTTTCCCATAATGGAATTTCTGCTAACAAATTTCTAAGCTATTCGGCTTCTTGCCCGACTAGGTCAAGAGCAATAAAGTCAACAAATTTCTAAGTTTTTCCCACTCGTGGAGCTTACTTCATCATTATCAGTAACTCAGTTGACGTCACAATATCCCTCTAACATTGAAGAAAAGTCAACAAAATCGAGTTTCCAGTCAATAGTACCTTTAAGATACTTAAGTAAGCGTCTGAGTGCAATCCAGTGCTCTCCACTAGGATTATGAGTATATATGTTTAACCTACTCACTGCATAGGCAATATCAGGCCGAGTATAGTTCATTAAGAACATAAGGCTTCAAATAATTTTAGCATACTCTTCTTGGGAAACACTACTTCCTTTATTCTTAAAAAGATGGATACTAGAGTCATAAGGATTCGAACATGGATGACATCAAAACTGTCAAATTTCTTTAACACCTTCTCAATATAGTGTGTTTAATTTAAAGAAAATCCTTTTTTTAGTTTCGGTAACTTTTACTCCTAAGATCACATCAACCTCTCCCAAATCAGTCATCTCAAATTTAGTGGATAAGAAATTTTTCGTTTTGTTAATGTATTCAATGTTAGTACTGAATATCAACATGCCACCCACATATAAGCTTATGATGACACAATCAGTCCCAAATATTTTTGAATACACGCATGCATCCGCTCCATTAACAATAAAACCAAAACTCAAAATGGTTTTATGAAATTTCTCGTACCACTACTTTGGAGCTTGTTTAAGGCCATAGAGAGACTTTTTAAGTCTACACACTTTGCCTTCCATACTAGGTGTCTCAAAACCTGGTGGTTGCTCCATATAGATCTCCTCATCTAGATCTCCATTCAAAAATGCAATTTTTACATCCATTTGATGTACATGCAACTTATGAATGGATGCGATTGCAAACAAGGCACAGATTGTTGAGATTTTTGTCACGAGAAAGTACGTATCAAAGAAGTTAATACCAAACTTCTAAGTGAACCCTTTGACTACTTGTCTTGCCTTATACTTCTGGATTGACCCATTTAGTCTAAGTTTCTTTCTAAAGACCCATTTATTACTGATAGGTTTAAATCCTCTAGGAAAGTCAACCAACTCCCAAGTGTGATTAGACATTATTGATTCTAGTTCATCATCAATAGCATTTCTCCAAAAACTAGCATCAATTGAACTTATAGCTTCATTATATGTCTTTAGATCCTCATCTAAAAGGAAAGATTGAGCTAAAGGTTCGGTTATATAGTCTAAATCACTAATTTCTGTAATAAAGGAAGTTATAAAATCTGGTCCGAAGGTAGTTTCTACCCTTTGTCTTTTACTTCTTCTATGCTCTAATTCAAACTCTAGAGTTTTCTTGGCAGGAATACTAGAAGAAGCAGAAGTATGACTTTCTCGTTGTGTTTCAACATTTAATCTAGGTTTCTTAAGAGGAAAGAAGTCATCAAAGAACACAACATCCCTAGATTCACAAATTGAGAAGTCATGTAAAAACATAAACCTGTATGCAGCACTATTTGTAGCATACCCTATAAACATTGCATCAACAGTTTTAGAACCGATAGTGGTTTTCTTAAAGTCAGGCAAACCGACTTTTGCTAGACACCCCCACATTTCTAACATTTTTAAGATAGAAACAAATCCATAAGTGTCTTAAACAACGTGTAAACAAATACTCAATCATACTAGAGTAAAGTTTTTTATTAGTTTTAACCATAAAATGATATTTTAACAAACTCAAATCTTGTTTACACATGATTATATTCTCAAGGTTCTGAGAAATATTAATTATTAAGATTCGTATACATAATTTCAAACGATTATGAAATTACTTTTATATCATTCAAAGAGAATTTTAACTTTCTCCTAATTCGAGAAATTAAGAATATTATGCAAATATTTATGAAGAGTTTACAAATTTTCCTAGCAACAGGAAAAAATTATCTCAAGTTTATTACAAGAGATTTCAACACAATTCTTAAGATAGATCATCTTTTTCCTTTCCTTTACTTAGGAAAAGAACTCAAAGAGATTTAATTGCTACAACATACTTTTTAGTAGCACTAATGTCTATCATATTCTCATTCATATTATTCAGCATATTATCCCTGAAGAGACCATCACATATTTTATTTACTATGACTAAATTTGGTATTCTGCTCAAACCAAATTAATCTCAACTCTTATAGACTTATGGTGATTTCTTCAAGACCATTTAAAATGAACCACCCAGTCTTGGGATAAGAAATCATTAAGAATAAATATTCAACCTCATTGTCGGTGAATTCAAAATGTCCTTCTCAATAGGATCAATCAAACTTTGAATTCATTAAGAGTTTCTTGAAACTCAACCTTTCTGGCGGTAAGTCCATCTTTTCCTTCTCAATAGGACAACACATTCAAACTTATGTTATGAACTTATTAAGAATAAGTATTCAACCATATAAACTTAGTGTAGAAGCTAAAAGAGATCTTATTTGTCATAGTATTTTTATAAAAGTTAGCACATTAAAGAACAATGCACCAGGTAGGTTACCATGAAAGATAGGTGGTGCTCTAGGCACGCTTAAATACCATGTCTTTGATAAAACCAATCCTAGACATGCATTTTCATAATGTTTTCCAATAAGCCATTTATGTATTTTCTCTTTCTTTAATTAAGGTCTCTTAAAGAATTATGCTTGATACTTTTACTCACAATAGTATCTTATTAAGCATACTTAATATAAGGATCGCTACTTAGAAAAGTCATTCATTCTAGCCTTTAGTCTTTACCATGGTCTAAAACATGTTCACTGAGTTAAAGACTAGCTTAAAGGCTCAATATAAATTCATGGGATAAAAAGCATGAATTAATAGACAAGTCTAAATAACCTGACCTTATAGGTAGAACCACAATTCCAAGTAGACTTTGTTCATTCTCACCATATTTGTATCTTCGATCTCTTCATAAGAATTAACATCTCTTTAAAACCTGTTAATTCTAAAATCAAAAAAGATTTCACAAAATTAGTCTTTGAGAATTTTACCAACAATAATTTTCTCAAAAATAATTTTATCGATAGTAATTGAAATTCTTATCTTTGAGACTCCCTTTTTATTTTAAATAAATTATGGGATTCATACCAGAATATGAAAAGTTCCTCGATAAGAATATTTGACTTGAGAATCATTCCAGCATTTATCATATGCTTACATTTCCTTCAACTGTCATGTTGTTTAAATTTCTCACAAAAAATTGTTAGCACAACAAGGAAAAAATCAACAAGGTGTAAGATTGGACCAGAATTTGGACAACTCAAAAATAATTGATCAGAGAATTATTCACCATTGGCTCTGAACCTTTCTCCAAAATTTCAATTATCTTGTGGTTTTTATAAACTTCACAAAATAAAATTATTAGAACCAATTATTAACCATAAATTGGCCCTTTAAGAATAGCTTAAATACTACATTGTCTACACTTAAAGCCATATAAAATGTAAAATAATGGCTATAATTAACATTCATGCATAAACTTAAAAGTCTTGTAACTGCCAACAATAGTCGTTTAAATGCAAAAATTTAAAGCAAAAGCTTTATAAGCATTAAAAGGTTTTATACACAACTCATTAAAACAGTGCAATCTAATTAGTGTAATTAAACAACCAAAATGCAAAGTTTTATACATTCAGTGTCAACGAATGAATGTAAAATAATAAAAACCATTTAAAATATACGAGCTGATAATATTATAATTAAGAGCACAACATTAAAACCGTTTTTTCTAACAGACTTTGTAGTAATTTATAAAAGTCGGAACCACTTTATAATGTTATAAAACAATAAACCGTTATATGAAAAACTGAGCATATTGCACAACCTCGATACTAAAATAACGGTAAAAATGTTTTCTTCTTCAGAATACAGTATGCCATAAATTTAATCAATGCCATTTAATTCATACTTATTCCCAAACATAAACACATGTTTATTAACCATGTAAACATATATCACATTAAAAATGACATTCTTTTTTTTTGATCAGCAAGCGATGTATATTATTAATGAAAAAATATACAACGCAAGTCGAAACATGCGCCTCGTCAAAAACCTCCCTAATCCTAACGGAGGAAAAGAGTACGACATGTCGACTTAAAACAAGGACCCCTCCCCTAACAAAAATCAGATCGAAGCATGAAATAATGATACACGAGACACCCCTTCCTTTGCTAACGTGTCAGCTAACCCATTCGCCTCCCGAAAAATATGAGAAAAACACACAGATCCTAACGACAAAGTAGCATGGTCGATCACACGGAAATACTACCACAATCGCCACGGACGACGCTCCACCTGCAACACCCACCCAATTGCCACTTTGGAATCCGACTCAACAATAAGAGGACGATCAGCCCATTTAGACGCAACAAAGTACTCCAGAGCAAAAGCTATCGCCCGAATCTCGGCAACATTAGAATCAAGAGAACCAAGCGGCCCTGAAAAAAAGCGAGGATACGACTCTGAGCATCTCGCAACACTACCCTAAATCCCGCAGGCCCCGGCTTCCCACGAGCAGAACCATCCACTGAAAATTTTAACGTTACCCCGATCGGGGGTTCCCAACACACTCCCAACCGGACCATCGGTTTCACAAGCCCTTCCCGATACAAACTCGGACAGTCCCACCAAAGAGCTTCACTAACCGATAACCCCTCCTTAAGGGTCTTCACCCAATAAAATGAACGTAGCTTTACAAAGAAACCTATTTTCGCTGCCGGGATAAACTTACCATTAAACACAAAGTCATTGCGCGCAAGCCACAATGACCACATCAATGCCGCAACACTCGACACCCATAGCTTCCTCAAAGTGCCTGTAAACGAACAATGCATATCCGGAAGAAGGAAATCCGCTAATGATTTAGGCAATGGCAAAGAAATCGCCCACCACCCTCGAAACCAATTGCACAATCCTTGAGCAAACGGGCACGAGTAAAATAAATGCTCAATGTCTTCCTCCCTCTCACGACACCATCTACACAAGCCTTGGCGTTCGCCCAAATCAATCCCACGTATCCACAGAACGCAAACGTAGGCAAGCGAACCACAAGAACGCCTGAACCTTAGGGTAACCAAGACCTTCCACGCAAAACAGTCCCCAAAGTCACTTTCTCCCACCTTGTCCAGCATAAGCAAATGAGACAGCCATTTGACAGAGAAAAGCCCATGCTTATCCGGCGTCCAGACAAGCGTATCCAGCTCACCTCGTCACAGCTGTACGCAACACACCAATAACCGAAGATCCTGCAGTTGTCGCGCCTCAAAAGAACGTAGGCTACAACGAAACAATTCCCCCCACCTATTATGTTGAAAATGTCCCTCGACAGCAATGTCCACTACTAATGCTAACCGATCAATCACAAGCGAGAAAAGGCAAGGAAAAACGTCTTTTAGCGGCTGCTCAACACACCAAACATCAAACCAAAACAACACTCGTTCCCCCGAGCCCACCTTCCAAATAAACTGATTCTCACCCATGTGCTTTTGCACACCCTCCGAACTAACAGTCTGCACAATCTGTTTCCAAACCACAGACATCGGTCCCCTAGCCGAATTATTAAACATCCACCATTGAGCCGCCTCCCCATACTTGGAGACAATAATAGCTCGCCACAACGATGTTACATCACTAGCATATCTCCACGACCACTTCGACAAAAGTGCCTTGTTATGAACCTCCCAATCAGCCACCCCCAATCCGCCTAGATGGCGAGGCCGGCACACCAAACTCCAACTCACTCTGCTCATTTTTTCGCTGTAAATTGACCCCGCCCCATAAGAAAGCTCGCCTCAACTTATCAATGGCAGCAATTACCCCTTTCGGCACACGAAACAAGCCCATATAATATACTGGAAGTGAAGATAGGACAGAGTTTACCAAAGTGACGCGTGCCGCGAACGATAACGATGTCCTCTTCCAACCTGCAAGCTTTCGGCGGACAGATGCGATGACAGGCTCTCATACAGCTATATTACGCGGATTCACCCCCAGTGGCAAGCCCAAGTACACAAACGGTAACTCCCCCTGACGACAACACAAAACATCTGCCATGGAAGCTACCAAAACCCCATCCACCCCAATCGAATAAAGCGATGACTTTGAAAAATTAATGCGCAAACCTGAACACACCTGGAAGCAACAAAGAAGCCTGCGAATGTTCAATGCCGCTTCGACTGATGCTTCAAAAAATAGAACTGTATCATCGGCGAACTGAAGGTGTGTCAACGTCACCCCCGGAGCCACTGTTACCCCACGAATCAGCCCCATTACCTCCGCTTGTACTAACAGCCGATGCAAAGCCTCAGCAACTATGACAAATAATAATGGCGACAATGGGCAGCCCTGCCACAACCCACGTCCCTTGTCAAACTCCTTCGTCGCGCTCCCATTTAGCAAGACAGATAACCGAACAGTTCCAATACACTCCATCACCCATCCCCGCCAAGTCTCGCTAAAACCCATCGAGCACATGATTTGATCCAAGAACTCTCATCGGACACAGTCGTAAGCCTTCGCAAAATCAAGCTTCAGCACACATCCCCCCACCTGACTTTGCCGCATAGAGTGTATCGTTTCATTGGCCAACAATATCCCATCCACTATCTGTCGGCCGCGGACAAAAGCTGACTGATGGTCACTGATCAAACCACCCAACACCCCTTGTAGCCTCTTAGCTAAGATTTTAGCTAAAATTTTATATATTGAGTTTAACAAGCTGATCGGTCGGTACTCATGCAAAGACATCGGAGAATCTACTTTGGGTAGTAGCACAATAAAAGTGTTGTTAACACCTACAGGCAACTTGTCGGTTGAGAAAAAAGTAGCCAAAAACTGTTTCACATCATCACTTAAAACCTCCCAACACCGCTTGAAAAACTCCATACTATATCCATCCGGACCCCGGAGATTTCGAACCCTCACTCCCTCGCACGACCATCCATGCCTCATCAGATGTAAACGGCGCAATCAAAGACAAGTTCTCAGCTGCACTTACCCTGCTAAACGCTCCCTCGAACACCCAACTACACGATCTCTCTTCCATAGTGAAATGTTTAGAGAAAAAGCTTACAACATGTTTGCGTAATTTCATCGGATCAGTGACCCAATCACCACCAATAGTTAACCCCACAATAGAATTGCGTATCGCACGCAACTTCACTGCCCTGTGAAAGAACGCAGTGTTCCTATCACCCAATTTTAGCCAAGTCGCTCGCGACTTTTGTCTCCACATCGATTCTTTTCTGCGAATCGCACGCCACAGAGCTTGCAACCAAGCTCGCTTTCGATCACACAGCTCATCTCCCTCCCCCACGGCCTGCTCCTCCTCACCATTATCCAAACATTCAATACGGCTTTGAATGTGTGAAATTTCTTTCTCAACATCCCCGAAGCCCGCTTTGTTCCATTGGCGAAGAAAGTTTTTCAAATGTCTAAGCTTAACCGAAATGTTGGCATTGCCGACTCCCATACCTGTCAACCGACACCATTCCTCTGCCATACGACTAACATTCCGTCTCTCATCCAACCACACATTAATAAAACGGAAAGGCCTAGGGCCCCAGTCAACATCATCGCACATCAACAAAATTGGAGCATGGTCCGAGATGCCTCTCGACAAGGACAACTGATCTATCCTAGCAAAACAATCAAACCACCTTGCTGAGATAAGAAATCTATCAATACGACTCTTTCGATTATCTCTACCAAACCAAGTAAACTGTTTTCCTCGCAACGGTATATCTATCAAACTTGCGGCATTCACGAATGAAACAAAAGAAACCATACCTCTCGACATCATGCTACAACCTGCTCTCTCTGATGGTCGCAGCACCGAATTAAAGTCGCCCGCGACACACCACGGTCCCGAATTACCTCCAATCACTGTCAATAAACGTTGCCATAAAACTTACTGCTCTGATATATCACAAGGTGCATATACCGCCATAACACAACACACGAAATCCTCCGGCTGCCATCGCCCATGAAGCATAATAAAATGCCTCTCTACTTCAACCGCTTCCAGCACAAAGCGATCGCCTTCCCATATCACTAATAAACCGCCCGACGCCTCCACGGATGGCGAAAAAGAGAACTCAAAACCATCACTGTACCACATTCCAGCAACAACCGACGGCAACATCTCCTCTAATTTCGATTCCTGCATCAACACCATGTCAAAACGCTGCTTCCTAATAACATCCCCCACCCATCTTCGCTTCAACAATGAACCCAACCCCCTAACATTCCAGCTCATTAGTCGCATTGTTACAATTTTCGAATGTCGTCTTGCAGCACTCGTGACAAATCCTGTAAAATTTCTTCCTCTCGACCCAAAGACGTCACCCCCACCAGATTACCCAATGCCGCTGTCGCTGTAGCTTCACGATACAGTGCTTGCTGTCGACGATGAAAATCCGAGTCTGTTATCGAAGCATCAGCGACTACAATTTGTGACTCACGGCCACCGCTCTTCTTCGGTCGTCCCCTTCCTTGTTTCAGATTTTTCACCACCCCGGATAATGCGTTCACCGACTTTGTTTTCTTTAACACCCCATTGATCCAAATAGGAATAGCAGGGTCTGCTTCACCACTTTGGCGTGTAGTTAGTTCACTGCCCAGCTTTTCTACAGGAATGGGAATCAAATCAAGTTGATCAACAGTGGTTGTCGTAATTGGGACAGAGACCAAACCGTCCGTTGCGCGATTTTCAATCACCGGTTCACCATGCTGGTTGTGAGGATCGGATAGAGCAGCTTGCTCGTTTTGTTCAACCACTGGAGGTTGCTTGATCGGGTAAGCCTCTACAGTTCCAAATTTTTGGAATTCTATAACTCTAGGACTCTGTTGGTTATCACACTCTCCTATTACCTGTGAAACTCCTACCTGCCCATCATCATTGCCGCCCAACATCAGACCACTGTGCAGCGGCGCCGATATGATACACCCAGGCGCGGCGGCCGGTGTGTCATCACCTACCTGATCCCCACGTTCACCATCATTCCAGAGCTGATTGCATCTCCAATCTTTTAGCCCTGTTCCCACATCCTCTGATATTTCATGTTGATAGTCCTCTCCCATGTTCGATTCCGGCACATACTCCGACGTACTACACTCCGATGACTCGTCAGTACTAGTATCATTGGCCATCGTGCATTCACAATCTACAGGAGGCCCAAAGATGGTCACCTCCTTGACGAATATGGGACGCAAAATTCCCCCGACATCCAACACCATTCGAGTATCGATGGATTCCATCGAGTCCGTCTCAATCAATAACCAGCCGCATTTGAACGATGTTGGCGATGATGTGTTCTCCGCCATCCGAACAAGCGAACCCCAAGTCTTTGCAATGTTATCGAATGTCTCAATTGACCAGGCGTGAATTGGTACTCCTCGGACGGAAAGCCATGCCCGTCGAGTCTTTATTGTCATCCTTGGATTCCACCGTTCAAGCTTTGAAAAGCACTCACTAAAACTCGTCTTTGCCAGCACCTCTGCCATTGATTGCGCATCCTTGAACATTAGCAAAATTGTCGGTCCAGCAATTCGCAAGATGGACAATCTTTGGCGATCCGCAATATTCATCCTCGATGCCAATTCCTTCAAACTCCAATGACGACTACACCAACCCACCATATAATGTTGAAGGATATCCTCTTTAGCTGCATCCACACTCCCTTTAATTACCTTTGCCGTTATATGAATCCTTTTCGAATTTACACTGTTTCTTTCCGATGGCCCCTTTTCATCACCATTATTCTTCCGATCGGACTCACCCAATCCCCTAATTCGTTGATTTCTGGACGATCTCTGATCAGAGAATCTTGCCATACTCACCATCAAGCGAGACCCATATATCCATTTATTGTTCAAACGCTCAATGGCCCGATCAGCATCTACCCTACTCGCCATCCTAACAAAGCCAAACCTCCCTCCATCCTTTGCCGTTTTCCGAGGGATGAAAGCGTCGAGCACCATGCCATGCATATCAAACACTTGCCATAAGCCTTTCCAGTGCAACGTTTCCGATATCCTACCCACATAGACTGTCCAAGTCTGCCGGCGGCCATTCCCCCTCTCTCCGCTCATCATTTCAAAATTATTCTTTTTATTTTCTAGAATCAAAAAATGACATTCTACCACTTCAAATTCAATTATTTTGATGAAGTTTGCATTTAAAGTCATTTAATTAATAAACGGATTTCTAATAATTTCATCAAAAATCATCATCACAAATATTCATAACATTTTAATGAAAACAAACGCAAAGTACCTCAAATTCATTTGCATTTCTGTTTATATGATGATGATCCATTTCCTTAACCCGATTGCTTTGGAAAAAATATGATCAACCTCTATCATCTTATTTTCCAAAGTGTATTTTAACAGCAGTTGAATTCGCTTCTAAATTGTTGGAAAAATAGACTGCTGCAAAACGAGGCGTTAGCACTGACTGGAAAATAATAAAATAATTAAACAAAATCAAACTGTTTCATGCTATTAACCATTGCCTTAGAAGCGAATTCGCCCCGATGTGTGTAATCGCTACAATGGACGAACGACCCCCTGAGGTTAGCACGGCTCTCCAAATTTCGTACACCCGAAAGATGGAGCGAACTTTGATGGTACTGCTCTTCTCTCAACTCAAAATCAACACTCGTTATAGGTTTATAAAAACCAAAGAGAGTGTTTCTAAAGCAAACTCAATTGCTTAGGTATATCTGAAATGAGTGAAATTGCCCACTATTTATAGGCTAAATAGTGAGGGCAAAATCGTCATTTCCACATCACAAATTAATTCTATTAATAATAGAATTAAATATAATTATTATAAGTTATATTCATCACAAATTAATTCTATTAATAATAGAATTAAATATCATTATTATATAACTTATATTTTGAGTATTAACAACATCAATTGCATCCCCAATTTATATGCTACATCCTCCCAAGGGTAGCTGCACCATCTGAAACCGCTATACCCACAATTGTTATGTCCACAATAACGTATGTTATTAAGAGATTTCACAACCGCGTCGCAGAGACCGAAATAGCATATATAATGTCTGCAACTACAATAAAATTTAACATGACTGTAAATATGACCGCAACCGTAATTTAAAATTTTAATTTGGGGTATTTTTTATGTTCGCCCTGCCACCAAAAGACCAAACCGGCACTGGTGATGCGTATAAATATACATTTCTTCAACCTTTATGATTCTTCTCATTCTATAACTTTAATTTTTTTCCTTTCCTTTTATATTTTTCTATGATTTTAGTTCTATTGTGGTTTTAAATGTCCATTTATTATATCTGATCCAGTGATCAATTAATTTAAATTAAATTGAATATTACAGAAATTAATTATAAAAAATAAAAAGAGATCATTCTAATCTAATTTACTTCGTTAGAGTTAAAATTATATTGAGCATCGTTTAAGAATTATCCTAAACTGATAGTAACCTTTAAAAAATGTTAACAATTAAATACATCACCGCAAACAATTAATGTGTTGCTGTAATTTTAAAATTTTGATTTAAAATTGTCTAACTTTTACTATGTTACCCAGATTTAAATAATAAGAGTTTCGTTCCACTGAATATGTTTAGTATTAATTTTTTTGTCAATTTTTTTTAACATTGACTTTTTATTGCATTAAATTTATTAATAATAAAAATATGTATTAAAAATCATCAATTAAGTAGTTTAAAAATATATATTTTATAAATTTTAATTAATTAAATATTTAACTTTTTAAAAATCAATATTGAACTAATTTAGTGGGACAAGGGAGTATTTAATAATATTTAAATATTTTTAACTTTTTCGATTAATCATTCACTCCTTATATAAGTATTAACATAAGAAAAACTTTAATCACTACTGAAGTAATTTATCATAACATGGAGAAGAATTAGTGCAAATTTAAACTTAAGATAAATATATACCAGAAAACATATTTATGTATTTAATTTTTTTAATTTTCAAATATTTATATAGAATGATTCCAATAGTAGCTACGATGCTTGTCTCTCTATAACTAGATGAAGTAATGCTTAGCTTCAAACTGAGAATTTAACCCTGTAATGACTTGGCTTTGGTTTCTTGGCAAAAAAGTTAAGTGAAGCAGAGAAAACTGAGGAAGACCACAAACAAGCCCCCATTAAAGGAATCGCTTCAACCTCTCCGAAACTAATATAACTTTCTGTTCGACATCATCAAACGGGATCTCTATTTTCTTTAGCAGGCATACACTAGAAAGAGAGGACATTGGTTTAATTACAAGGTCATCCGTGACCACAAAAGTGTTCATCTCAACATAGCCGGAACAATTTGTTGTGCTCAGCTCAGTAGACTTCGGGTCAGATGGTTTGTCGACCAATCTAACATCACGGGACAATCTGCCGCAGTGAATGGATATTTGGAAACTCATTTGGACAGCTATAAAAAGGTGGAAGAACACCTTCCATGTAACCCCCTAGACCCGCCTATACGTTAAAACGGATCCTAGGAAGTCACATTACGGTCACCGGAACGCCCACGATAAAATTTCAAATAAACAAATTTTGCTAAACCATTTGAAATCATAAATCAAGTTTTGAATTAAAATACAATTTCAAAAAAACATTTAGACAATGAAGCAAAACTCTGATACAAATTATTAATACAAGTTTCAAATCCGAATATAAATAAAAACATGACATACATGCCCCCTAATTATACAGATACCATACTCCACAAGCAAGCCAAAGAAACTCTCATACCGATGTTGACAGCTGCGACAAAGTCGATCTTCTAACCTGTGATGGTAAAAACAACGTGAGCTTCGGAAAGCTCAGTAATACAAACTACCAGGAGATGCTAAAGGTGCAAGTAGGTATATGTCAACTTAACATTGTCATGAAGAATTAAGCAACGGTAAGCTCAAATTACGATTCGATAGTTCAATGAAGCATTGTAAGGAGGTCACAGAGCTGTTCTTTATTTGATCACCCGAACCGAAAGAGGTGGTCTAAAGCCAGAGATTCAAAAGAGATTCAGATTTCAAAAATTGAATCAAGGAGTTCAGAGTGGTCCATTAAATGTGAATTGTAAGTTTACCGAGGGTTCAACATTGATACATTAATTTAGTAGGGTATGTTTCAGAAGAGGTCAGAACGTTCTATTAATTAACTTAACTGCCCTCAACCGAACTCTAAAATACAATTCGCCCCGAACTGCATACAGAAGGTCTTACCCTAGGCCTGAGGCGTAGGAGCCTACCTAAGGGGATGCCTTAGGTCCAGAAAGACTTACCCTAGGCCCGTGGGCGTAAGAGCTTAACAGAAAGACTTACCCTAGGCCCATTGGGCGTAGGAGCTTAGGTCCAGAAGGACTTACCAGCGCTGAGCCTACAGATCATTATTCATATCCCAGATAATATACCCCAGATGATTTCAGTTTATATTCAGAAGACAGTACTACAGAAAATAGATATCAAATCTATTTTTATACTAGAAGACAAATATCAAATTTATTTTATTAACATTATTATTATTATTTCGTATTCAAATGTCAGATATCAGATATATTTTTCATATCAGAGGTCAAAAATCAGAGAATTGCTTTCCTTTCGTATTACAATATTATACTTCTAAATTTTAAGCTTATGGACTTGGTTTAGAACAAAAAGTATTTACAGATACATGGTACGCACTTAATGGCCCAATTCATTTCTTAGCGGTACTTGATAGATATCAGAAAGATGACATTTGACAATTTTGGACTAATTTCAGAACGAGGTCCCTACGAATAGGGGAATTCGATAAGATTGATCGAATCAACATCGAAAGTTGATGCATCAGAATTATTGGGATTTTAGATATATCGCGAGCAAAATTAAATGTTACAACTTATGAGGGTATTAAGGTCATTTTGACCTTCGGGAGGGGTAAATTGGTAATTTGAACCAACAAGGTGTAAACGGTGACGTACAGAATTTATGACTTCTAGTTTCTCGTCAAGTTTCCGAGCCCCTTTGAACTAATCGGAACCCATTAACACCGTGTTTAATATATCACCAGATAGGTACACTTCAACTATTTATTTCTAAAGAACTGACTACGGAGCATAACAACAATAGTACCTTCACCAATCGTCCACTGAACTTATTCTAGAAATAAGCATATATTCGGATGGTATTTTCTAAGTAGTCAAACATGTTCATTGCACTTGAACTCATTCCAAAACATCGAATGTACCTTATAAGAACAGATCTCTCTTACTATTAGCTATGTACTTTATCTCAATAAATTGTACGCCTTCATATGGTATTCCTCCAATATCCTCTTAGTATCAAAAACGACCAACAGACACGAGTCGTGTATTACAACTTCTTGTTTGAGCCATTACATGGTTGGCCTTATATGGAGTTCTTAATTCCATATCTTAGAGATATTCTAAATCATTATAATATCCGAGGGTATTTCAGACAATTCGATGCTCGAAGGTGTTACGATTGTTCGGAGTCTTTCAGTCCTTCCAATTATTCCTTCATTTATGTTCTCGAGGGTAAAACCATCATTGATCAGTTTGGCACTTGATGTCGAGGATAGATTATTCTTTTTGGTCATTATGGATATTCTGATCAGTTCAGCATTATCAGTGTTTTCAAACATTTTAGTCATTTCAAACGATTCAGCAATTTACACAACTTTAACTAATTCAAACATACAATTATTTTCTCGCAAATGTCTTCAGAGATTTATTCAATTTCCAATAGAATCTGAGCAATTTACAATCTCAAAGGTGAAGCCTCGTTACGATGACTTCCCAAGCCAGTTCAAGATTTTCAGAAGAATTAGTTGATATACCATATCTAGTGTAAATTCTTAAACCACTTTCATTAATAGGGGTACTTTAGTCATTTTCATACATCAGGGCCTTTTGTAATTCATTAGCCAACATAATTAGATTTAGAGATCAACTGCTTTTGTTAATCGCTTAATGAACTCGAAAATCTTTTCGATTTATCAAACCTCTTAATCGAATATATGCCTTGGCCATTAATATTCTTATTTCTTAATTGATCGACATTAGCGAAATTAATCATATGCTCAGTCATGGTCGAGCAAGCATTAACCGAATACCAACAAGTTTTGAAAGCATGCAGAAGGTAGAAATGTATTACCTTAACTCCGAGCTACATCAGTCGATTCATGATACGACATTCGAACACCCCCGAACCCGAATGCGACGTCCTCAACATCCCGAATGCAAGGAACCTTGAATACCTTCAATCGCACAAATTCTAATTTCAGTCCTTATTCACATTGCTCATAATTGATTATTAAAAATACATAAGCAAACTCGAGTTCAAAGACCAATTCGGAGGCTTTCGTGTTAGAATTTCTCGAAACGGGCATCAAAATCGGACTCGGGACATCGAAAAACATAAAATATGGCTTTTCTGGAAAAGTTGACTTTTTGGTCAAAGTCAACGCTGACGTCAGCAGTCAAAGTCAACGCTGACGTCATGCTGACGTCACTGGTCCAAGGCTGACTCGACGAGTTGACTCACTGGGTTGACTCGAGCGATTTGACTCACTGAGTTGACTCGGACGAGTTGACTCACCGGGTTGGATCGGTCAACAGGTCGGGTCGGTCAACGGGTCGGTCAATGGGTCGGGTCGGTTATTGGGCTTGGGCCGATTTGTTTGGACCTGTTCGGACGGCTCGGTTCAGGCTAGACCGGATCTGAGCTGGTTCGAGTTTTGGGCTTAAACCAAACCGGTCCACTTACCCTTGTATATGACTTCATCGGCCGGTCACCGGAATCGGTCATCGGAGACGCCCCTTGGCCGCGATTCTGTTGGAAAACGGTAGATCGTTAACTCAAGGTTTCAACCCACAAAATAATAACACGAAACAAGACAGAAATCGAATGGAAATTACCTATAACGCACTTGAATGGCCGGAAAACGACGAGACTCCGATAAAGGGCTTGCCGGTGTCGGACACACGATCAGTTGCTCGGGTTTTGCTCCCCACGACACGCTGAACCCACCTGCACGGTCGACGCGCCTTGCCGACGACGGAGGCGGCCGGAATCGCAAAAAAGGAGGGGCGGTAAACCAAGGGTTTCGAACGGACATTCGACAGAATCTCCATGGAGAACGGTGGCTGCTTGCCGCGAGTGAAGGCTATGGTTGTGATTGGCGTGAGGCGACGTTGCCGTTGACGGTCGCGGTGAAGGCCACGGCCGAGCGTGTGGCAGATCGGAGCAAAATCCAAAGCGGGGAAGGTGAGGGGTCGAGAGAAAAATTGGAAGGGTCTGGATAATTTTTAGGGAGTTAATTACCCCATGTGGGTTTTTGGTTCACACTTTTTATTGAATTTCGATTTAAACAAAATGATTAGTTTAAAAGAAAAACGATGTAAAACATGATAAAAGATTGCATTAGTTCAAATGTCTAAGTCATGTGTTCTCCATGCCAAGTGGTGCGGGTTTAAAATCCCTTGGCAGCAATTTCCCATTTTTTTAACTAGGGGTGTTACAATTCTCCCCTCCTAAAAAGAAATTTCGTCCTCGAAATTTACCTGAGTCAGATAAATACAGAAACTTCTTTTTTATCCCTTCGTGCGCTAAAACCAATCCATCAGAACATACTTGTTTCTCGGGATTCTCTCTCTCAAACGATCACAGACCCATCTTGTAGCATCCTTAGTCACTCAGATTGACTTGAGCTCAAAACCATCTTACCATTCCCCTCATACCAACATTTTAGAATATGGTATATGAATGCATGGATAAGTTCATACGGAGTCAAGCAAACACTTGTCTCGTAACTTTCATTATACATGGTCTCAGTCTGGGGTCAGAATCTTCTCAACTATTGCAGAAGTCAATCTTATGACCCTGAAGTATTTCCTCTAGAAACTAAATTACTCTACTAGGTTAACCATCAGTGTACGGATGAAGAACTACAACTGTAGTTCAAACGAGTACCCAAGGTCTCCCATATGGCCTTCCAGAATCAGGATGTAAACATCATATTTAAATCAAAAGGATTCAAACGACAGTACACCTATCCACTTTTTTTTTTCTTTTTCTTTTTCAACAACTCACTTACCTTCAGCATAATACTCAGACAACTTTTCTTTCGTGCATATTAGAGTCACCACATAATCTATACTTTCATCAATCTCACGGAAACCTTTCTTATAGATTCGTGATACTTTTATAAAATTTTCATCAGAATATTCTCAACCACAATCATTATCAACAAGCTACCTTACATGAAATCTTATATCAGTTACCTCATATGATCAAACATTTATTCTTAATCCGATTCAGATCTTCAATTTCACATGCGGAAGCCATCTCAGGTTCTTTATTGAGATTAAAATCCATTAAATTAACCCCAATCACAGACGAACGATATAGACATTTCTTGCTAATACAAATTGAGCTTTGGGAGGCAGGTCACTTAGATACGTTTATTTCAAAAAGGGGTTTGACATTGGAGTTTCGGCTCGTAGGACTACGGTTATGATCTAGGGGCATGCACAGACCAGACACCCTATTACAGACGATCGGCCGATCTACCCAGAATGACGTAACTCTAAGCTCTGATACCACTAAATGTAACCCACCAGACCCGCCTATGCGTTAAAACGGATCCTAGGAAGTCACATTAGGGTCACCGGAACGACCCACGATAAAATTTCAAATAAACAAATTTTGCTAAACCATTTGAAATCATAAATCAAGTTTTGAATTAAAATACAATTTCAGAAAAACATTTAGACAATGAAGCAAAACTCTGATACAAATTATTAATACAAGTTTCAAATCCGAATATAAATAAAAACATGACATACATGCCCCATAATTATACAGATACCATACTCCACAAGCAAGCCAAAGAAACTCTCATACCGATGTTGACAGCTGCGACAAAGTCGATCTTCTAACCTGTGATGGTAAAAACAACGTGAGCTTCGGAAAGCTCAGTAATACAAACTACCAGGAGATGCTAAAGGTGCAAGTAGGTATATGTCAACTTAACATTGTCATGAAGAATTAAGCAACGGTAAGCTCAAATTACGATTCGATAGTTCAATGAAGCATTGTAAGGAGGTCACAGAGCTGTTCTTTATTTGATCACCCGAACCGAAAGAGGTGGTCTAAAGCCAGAGATTCAAAAGAGATTCAGATTTCAAAAATTGAATCAAGGAGTTCAGAGTGGTCCATTAAATGTGAATTGTAAGTTTACCGAGGGTTCAATATTGATACATTAATTTAGTAGGGTATGTTTCAAAAGAGGTCAGAACGTTCTATTAATTAACTTAACTGCCCTCAACCGAACTCTAAAATACAATTAGCCCCGAACTGTATACAGAAGGTCTTACCCTAGGCCTGAGGCGTAGGAGCCTACCTAAGGGGATGCCTTAGGTCCAGAAAGACTTACCCTAGGCCCGTGGGCGTAAGAGCTTAACAGAAAGGCTTACCCTAGGCCCATTGGGCGTAGGAGCTTAGGTCCAGAAGGACTTACCAGCGCTGAGCCTACAGATCATTATTCATATCCCAGATAATATACCCCAGATGATTTCAGTTTATATTCAGAAGACAGTACTACAGAAAATAGATATCAAATCTATTTTTATACTAGAAGACAAATATCAAATTTATTTTATTAACATTATTATTATTATTTCGTATTCAAATGTCAGATATCAGATATATTTTTCATATCAGAGGTCAAAAATCAGAGAATTGCTTTCCTTTCGTATTACAATATTATACTTCTAAATTTTAAGCTTATGGACTTGGTTTAGAACAAAAAGTATTTACAGATACATGGTACGCACTTAATGGCCCAATTCATTTCTTAGAGGTACTTGATAGATTTCAGAAAGATGACATTTGACAATTTTGGACTGATTTCAGAACGAGGTCCCTACGAATAGAGGAATTCGATAAGATGGATCGAATCAACATCGGAAGTTGATGCATCAAAATTATTGGGATTTTAGATATATCGCGAGCAGAATTAAATGTTACAACTTATAAGGGTATTAAGGTCATTTTGACCTTCGGGAGGGGTAAATTGGTAATTTGAACCAACAAGGTGTAAACGGTGACGTACAGAATTTATGACTTCTAGTTTCTCGTCAAGTTTCCGAGGCCCTTTGAACTAATCGGAACCCATTAACACCGTGTTTAATATCTCACTAGATAGGTACACTTCAACTATTTATTTCTCAGAACTGACTACGGAGCATAACAACAATAGTACCTTCACCAATCGTCCACTGAACTTATTCTAGAAATAAGCATATATTCGGATGGTATTTTCTAAGTAGTCAAACATGTTCATTGCACTTGAACTCATTCCAAAACATCGAATGTACCTTATGAGAACAGATCTCTCTTACTATTAGCTATGTACTTTCTCTCAATAAATTGTACGCCTTCATATGGTATTCCTCCAATATCCTCTTAGTATCAAAAACGACCAACATACACGAGTCGTATATTACCACTTCTTGTTTGAGCCATTACATGGTTGGCCTTATATGGAGTTCTTAATTCCATATCTTAGAGATATTCTCAATCATTATAATATCTGAGGGTATTTCAAACAATTCGATGCTCGAAGGTGTTACGATTGTTCAGAGTCTTTCAGTCCTTCCAATTATTCCTTCATTTATGTTCTCGAGGGTAAAACCATCATTGATCAGTTTGGCACTTGATGTCGAGGATAGATTATTCTTTTTGATCATTATGGATATTCTGATCGGTTCAGCATTATCAGTGTTTTCAAACATTTTAGTCATTTCAAATGATTCAGCAATTTACACAACTTTAACTAATTCAAACATACAATTATTTTCTCGCAAATGTCTTCAGAGATTTATTCAATTTCAAATAGAATCTGAGCAATTTACAATCTCAAAGGTGAAGCCTCGTTACGATGACTTCCCAAGCCAGTTCAAGATTTTCAGAAGAATTAGTTGATATACCGGATCTAGTGTAAATTCTTAAACCACTTTCATTAATAGGGGTACTTTAGTCATTTTCATACATCGGGGCATTTTTGAAATTCATTAGCCAACATAATCAGATTTAGAGATCAACTGCTTTTGTTAATTGCTTAATGAACTCGAAAATCTTTTCGATTTATCAAACCTCTTAATCGAATATATGCCTTGGCCATTAATATTCTTATTTCTTAATTGATCGACATTAGCGAAATTAATCATATGCTCAACCATGGTCGTGCAAGCATTAACCGAACACCAACAAGTTTTGAAAGCATGCAGAAGGTAGTAATGTATTACCTTAACTCCGAGCTACATCAGTCGATTCATGATAGGACATTCGAACACCCCCGAACCAGAATGCGACGTCCTCAACATCTCGAATGCAAGGAACCTTGAATACATTCAATCGCACAAATTCTAATTTCAGTCCTTATTCACATTGCTCATAATTGATTATTAAAAATACATAAGCAAACTCGAGTTCAAAGACCAATTCGAAGGCTTTCGGGTTAGAATTTCTCGAAACGAGCATCAAAATCGGACTCATGATGTCGAAAAACATAAAATAGAGCTTTTCTGGAAAAGTGGACTTTTTGGTCAAAGTCAACACTGACGTCACCAGTCAAAGTCAACGCTGACGTCACTGGTCCAAGACTGACTCGGCGAGTTGACTCACTGAGTTGACTTGAGCGAGTTGACTCATTGAGTTGACTCGGACGAGTTGACTCGGACGAGTTGACTCACCGGGTCGGATCGGTCAACGGGTCGGTCAACAGGTCGGGTCGGGTCGGTCAACGGGTCGGTCAATGGGTCGGGTCAGTTATTGGGCTTGGGCCGATTTGTTTGGACCGGTTCGGACAGCTCGGTTTAGGCTAGACCGGGTCTGAGACGGTGCGAGTTTTGGGCTTAAACCAAACCGGTCCACTTACCCTTGTATATGACTTCGTCGGCCGGTCACCGGAATCGGTCATCAGAGACGCCCCTTGGCCGCGATTCTATCGGAAAACGGTAGATCGTTAACTCAAGGTTTCAACCCACAAAATAATAACACGAAACAAGCCGGAAATCAAACGGAAATTACCTATAACGCACTTGAATGGTCGAAAAACGACGAGACTCCGATGAAGGGCTTGCCGGCGTCGGACACACGATCGGTCGGTCGGGTTTTGCTCCCCACGACACGCTGAACCCACCTGCACGGTCGACGCGCCTTGCCGACGACGGAGGCATCCGGAATCGCGAAAAAGGAGAGGGGCAAACCAAGGGTTTCGAACGGACATTTGACAGAATCTCCATGGAGAACGGTGGCTGCTTGCCGCGAGTGGAGGCTATGGTTGTGATTGGCGTGAGGCGACGTTGCCGTTGACGGTGGCGGTGAAGGCCACTGCCGAGCGGTGTGGCAGATCGGAGCAAAAACCAGAGTGGGGAAGGTGAGGGGTCGAGAGAAAAATTGGAAGGGTCTGGATAATTTTTGGGGAGTTAATTACCCCATGTGGGTTTTTGGTTCAGACTTTTTATTGAATTTCGATTTAAACAAAATGATTAGTTTAAAAGAAAAACGAGGTAAAACATGATAAAAGATTGCCTTAGCTCAAATGGCTAAGTCATGTGTTCTCCATTCCAAGTGGTGCGGGTTCAAAACCCCTTAGTAGCAATTTCCCATTTTTTTTAACTAGGGGTGTTACATTCCAGCAAATTCTCTTGATTGGATACTAAGAAAATAGTGTTTAAATATCTGAACAAGTTGGAAATGGATCCCAATGTGTGGTTACACTTGGATCCTTAGACGAGTTCCAATACCGACTCCAAAGGGATGGTTAGGAAGCTAAATAGAGGATCTACGAAATCTTTACTTGCTTCAGCATATAATACCTTTATATCCGACTTTCTTAGCATCGTCTTCACTCTTGTTTTACGATCTTTCTCGGTTGATTGCTTCTCATTTGGCGTTATAAAGCTGAACTGTTCATCAACTCCCGGGGTACTGCGACGATTTCTCTGTTTCCTCAGAAAAACATCAGTCAATGTAGTAATGTATTACCGTGAATCCTTGCTATATTGATCGACTCCTTGCTATATTGATCGACTCCTTGAAGCGATATGCAATAGGAGAAAAGACATTATTTTATTTCATAATCGAATTGACTTACTCATAAGCGGATTAGGAGAATAACGCTCTTATCCATCTTACCATTATTTTATTTCATAATCGAATTGACTTATTCATAATCAAGCAGAGGTGAAAGTACACTAAATCATAATCGTTCATGCAATAGCTGAATCTAACATGTTCATAAAGCATACAAGGGGTAGTAATGTATTACCGTGAATCCTTGCTATATTGATCGACTCCTTGAAACGACATTTGAGCGCTCTCGAATTCAAATTCGACGTCCTCAACAACTCGTACACAAGGAACTCTAAATACCTTAAATTACAAAAATTCATATTCCAATGCTTATTCACATTACTCTTCACTAAATAATTAAGTACATATACAAGTTTCGGTTCAAGGTCAGATTTGGAGGCTTTCAGGTCAGAAATTTATGAAATGGACTCATGACGTCAAAAAACATAGAATAAGGCTTTTCGGGAAGAGTTGACTTTTTGGTCAAAGTCAACGCTAACGTCATAAGTCAAAGTCAACGCTAACGTCATGTAGATGTCATCGATCAAAGTCAACGATGACATCAGCAGTAAAGGCAACGCTGATGTCATGCTGAAGTCACTAGTTAATGGAGTATACTCACTGGGTTGACTCGGGCAAGTTGACTCCCTGGTTGACTCGGGCGAGTTGACTCACTAGGTTGACTCGGGTTTGAGTCAACTAGGGTTGAGTTCGGGTCAACGGGTCAAGTTTTGGTCAACTCAAGTCGGGTTTAATGCCATTGGGCCTTAAATAGGCCACCACGTTCTAAAATGATGAACCCAATTTGTTATTGGAACGGTTGGGGTGGTTGGGTCGGTTTAATAGGTTAGACCGACTCGACTCATAAGCCAGACCGAGTCTGGTCAGGCCGGTTTAATGGCCATCGTCTATGGCGGCTGAAAATTGCCCCAGACGACGCGTGAAGCCCACCCGTGGCCAAAAACGACCGGAAAACACCTTCGAAGAAGCCAAAAATGCCAACTACTCAACCATTAACTAAAAACAAGCTAGATTACGTTAAAAACCTTACCAAACTTACCCAGAATGCCGAAAACCAAACAAGTATGACGAACTCCGGCGAGGCTTTAAACGACCGTCAACAGACGATCATCGACTAGCTTTTGTTCACCTCGTTCTGGAGATGACGGTGGCGGCAATAACATCCAAAACAGACAATTGTGGCAGCCGAAAACGTCAAGGACAGAGGTGGAGGAGACTTGAGTTCTTGTCAGAGCTTTGAGGCAATATTCACGGCAAACAACTGCTCCAACGTGAGAGTGGCCGATGGGGTTACGCTCGGGCTACGACGGCAATCACGGTGGCGGTGATGGCCACGACGCGGCAGTGGGGAAGATCGGATGATGATCGGTGGGGAGGTGAAAGGTCAAGAGGGGAATCAATTAAAAAGTATAAATAAAAATGGCCTCGTGCATTGTGTTGTCGAAAACTCCCGAGAAGGAAAACTTGTATGGACCAGGAAATTGTTCCATGAAAAACAGCTAGTTTTGCAAACCCTAGTGCTAAAAGGTTGAAATGGATAATAAGGGAATTCAGTTTGATTCTAATTAATTTTGAGTTTAGATTGAACAAGTTCGGATAACAACACTTTATGATTAAATATATCATGTTGTGTCTGGTTTGAGTGCAGATTAATCAATTTGACTTTGAAGTTACTAAAGACACTGATGAAGACATGAAGTAAGCCAATAAAGGGTTGGCCAAAGGCAGTACTGATGCGGAGAATATCATTCGTCCTCAAAGGTTGAAGCGATAAATGAGCTTCTCTAAAAGACCCAAGAATTGGAAATGTATCAGTAATAATGTTTAACACGTGTATCAATAGCTATTCATAAGAGTTAAATGTAAAACCAGATCAAACATGGAGTACACATAAAATAGGACTAACTCAACGTTTCTTCGTGCCGTCGGTTTCTATATCATACGAACTGCATACCACAACCACGCCTAAAAGAAAGCAAAAAAGAGCTAGTCATGGAGAGACAAGGGTTAGCAACATGTAGGAGAAGATAACGAAACATTGCTTAAAAGAAATGCTGTGAATTTGACAAATATTAGATTAAGGTAAAACGAAACAACTGGAAAACAAACGGATAACAAATCCCATAATTCGATCCTAGAACAAAATATAAAGTTGATTTCCCTACAATGGCTCTTGCTTTGGTTTCTTGGCAAAAGAGTTAAGGAAAGAAGACAAGGCAGAGGATGACCACAAACTAGCCCCCAATAAAGCAATCGCTTCGACCTCGCCGATGCTAATAACTTTCTGTTCAACATCATCAAGCTGAATCCCCGTTTCCTTCAGTAAAGATATGCTAGATATCGAGGAAAGTTGTTTAACTACTAGATCATTTGTGACCACAAACAGCATGTTTTTCTCAACATAGCCCGAGCTGTTCGTTTTGCACAGCTCTGGAGACTTGGGGTCCAATGGATATTTCAGCAAGGTTGCTGCTATTTTGTCATTTACCAAGTGGTAGTAGAAGATGTATGATGGAGGATCCCGAGAACGGATATTTGGAAACTCATTCGGACAACTATAAAACGGGGGAAGAACACCCTTTTGGGAATTCTTTTGCTTGGATACTGAGAATATAGTGTTTAAATCTATGAACAAGATGGATATGGAGCCCGATGTGAGGTTACCCTTGGCTCCTAAGACGAGCTCCAATGCAGATTCCAGAGGGATGGTGAGGAAGCTAAACAGAAGATCAACGAACTTTTCACTTGCTTCCACATGTAATATCTTCCCATCCGACTTCCTCAGCACCATCTTCACTCTTGTTTACCCAACTTTCTCCGTTGATTCCATTTCATTTGGAACTGTGAAATTGAGCATCGGGGAACCGCAACCAATTCGTTGTTTCTTCAGAAAAATATCGGTCAACGTAGTCTTTGAGAAAAACGAATGGATCAAAAGATCAGTCATCTCTTTTGAACCAATTTCCACAACTTTTTCTTCAATCCTACTAACATTCTTGAATCCCATATTGAGAAGGAATTGAATCAGATCTCCTGGAAATCCTTGTAACACTCTCAAATCATCAGTTACGAAGAACATTGATTTTCCCTTGTATAACACTTCCTCAGTTTCATCATTAACCAAATCAAATTTAGTACCTTTCAAATTTATCAAATTTCTGCAGGCACATCTTCTAGTGTCATAATAACTACACCAACCTTCCTGTTTTTTTTTATCACAATCTACATTTCCGCATACAAAATACCCTGAAGGCCCTGCAAGATCCATGTTAAGCTTCAATTTCTTAAACTCAACGTCATGAACGTTTCTAGGAAAAAGCAGCATACGCTTGCATTCTCTCCAGGCCAAGATTTTGAACGCTGTTGTAAAGATTATTCAAGCAACCGGGCTGCAAACTCTTGTGCTTATCGGCAAGTCGAGCAATGTTTCCAAGGGGAAGCTTAAGGAGACTGTGAAGAGTATCAAGAAAATCATTTCCAGCTTCAGCCAGAAGAACGGTGTTACTTTCCTGGTCTATCAAAAGTTTGATTGAAATGGTGGGAGTTTCAGAAGCCATAGATAGAATTGGAATGACAAATGGAACAAGAGTAGATTCAGAAAAATGATGCTTGGAGCACTGCAGAATTGAAACTGAAACCAGTGAATTTAAACAGGGCTATTATTGCTTCAAGAAATAAGCTTTTGATTTTCCCTATATATCCTTTAATTGAGAATTTCAAAAGTTTAAAGTTGAATTAAGAAGAAACGGGAATGTGCATGAACATGAGCTAGGTACATTGAATCAGATTGAAGTTCCCCAGATCTCTCAGCCAGCTGCTTTAACACAAGGGACTCTAGGAATTCACAAGAGTTTGTTGGTAGGGAAATTAATGATGGCAAAAGTTTGACAATGGAGTCCGACTCAAAAAAATGCAGTGCTTTGGTGCTCGAACAGCAGCTTAAGACCATGGGGTTGGTCGAAAAGTACCCATACTGAATTTTTTTAAGCAAGGTGCTAGCATGGGGTGTTTCATTCCCTAATTCATGGCTTTATGCTCTGTTTTTATTTTTGGAATTAGCGATATAAAAATACAGTCATATTTTTTTATAACTACCAATATCAATTTAAACAAGGTATTACAAGATTTATCGTGTGGGCAATAGAGATTTTAGGAGAAAGAATGATTACTCTTAGTAGGCCTAGAACTCATGACCTAATGAAATATAAAGGAACAAAGATGAGCAGTTTATCCAACCGACCAAACCTACTTGCCCTAATTTTATTCTTTCCTAAGTTAAGTAGGGGTGAGCGTTCGAGCGAGTCGAGTCGAGTCAAAAAATTTCGAGTTATTCGAGTTGACGCGTCGTATTTTACGACTTGAACTTAATTTGAAATTTTTTCGATTCGAGTCGAGTTTATGAAATTCGAGTCGAGTTCGAGTCGAGTCGAGTTTTCGAGTTTTTATACAAATTTAATTATAATTATTTACCATGTTATAGTACGATTTGATTCCAATTTAAACGATTTTCTCTATTCATATAAGATATATATATATATATATATATATATATATATATATATATATATTTCTTCATATTATTTTTCACATGCATAAGTAAGATTTGTAATGTTATTTAATAAAAAAATATCATCTAAACTTCTAAAATATATTTATAATATTATTTTTAAATAAGGAACTTTTGAGGATAAAGTACTAATGGGGGTATAAATGAGTCAATGAATTGATGTAAAGAAAAAAATTACAAAAAATTCAGTTGAATGATCAAATTGAATAAAATATAAAGTTAAAGGGCTAAATTAAAAAAAAGAATAAATTTGTTAAAAATATGAATTGAAGTTATATAGATATTATATAGTGTTAGTGAATCACATGGTTTAATTTTGGTAAAAAAATAGACTTAAAACGAAAGAGAAATTAAAGAAATGGGAAACATTCGAAGTTGAGGGGCTAAATTACAAAAGTAGGAAATTTAATTTAAAAATATGAATTGAAGCTAAATAGGTATTCTAGTTTCTACATTGGTTTAGGAGCATGTGGTTCAATTTTGGTCAAAATTGACTTAAAACGAAGGGGATATTGAAGAAATGAGGAAATCATACAAAGTTAAGGGGCTGAATTGAAAAAATATGAAATTTATTTTCAAAAATATAAATTGAAGATAAATACGTGTTCTATGCTGGTTTAGGAATACGTGGTTCAAATTTGGTCAAAATGGACTTAAAATGAAGGAGGAATTGAAGAAAAATGAAATCAGTGACTAAATTGTAAAACTGTAAAATTCGGTTTTTCGATTTTTCGAGTTGGGCAAATTCCAAACCGGCTCGAAATCGAAATTTTTTCGAGTTAATCGAGTTGACTCGAATAACTCGAACAACTCGAATAACTCAACTCAAATAACTCGAAATTAAAAAAAATATTAATTTTTTCTAGTCGAGTCGAGTTTTGCTCACCCCTAAAGTTAAGCCCAAATAAATATTTTTTATTAAAAAATAAGTAGTTGGAGAATCCTGATGTCTCAATTTCGAGCCTATTACGTGTAAATATCATGTGCGAGTTCTCTGTCTAAGTATTATTCCGACTTAAATTTCATCATGTGTGAACCTAGTGAATAGATTTAGGTTGTTAATCCAATTATGCGTTGTAATGGTTGTTATTCTTGTGATGGTATCATAAATCTTTGAACTTTTAGAAAAAATTCAATTAAGATTTTGTATTTTTTTACATCCAATTAAGTCATTATACTCCAAAATTTAATCAATTTATTCATTTGACCAACGTTAACGGTTAAATCTAACAATTTTTTTCACATCAATTGGTGCAACATGTCGTGCCACAATATTGTCACTTGACATCTTCATAATTTTTTGTTTTATTTTAAAAAGTTCTATCAAAATTCTTAAAAACTTATAAAAGTTATAAAAATTGTTTTCTAAAAATATGTAAATGTCACGTGACATAACTGTAGTGTGTCACACGACGATAATATCTCAAGAAAGAACTGTCAAAAATTGATGGTCAATATTGCTTAAAGAGCTTAATTCATTCAATTTATTAATTCAGGTACTTAATTGAGTGCAAAAAAAGAGTGAAGGGATTAATTGATTTTTTTTTCAAAAGTTCAAGGACTTTAAGCACACTTAAGCCCAAATTAATTAATAATTTGAGTGGAATCAATTAAAAATTGTAAATAAAGATGGCCTTGTGTATTGTGTTTGTTCTTAGTTATGTCGAGTTTATGTTAGATGTGCGAACTGTTAGAGAGTTATACTAAAAAAATTAAGTGGTGCGAAATTCTAAGATTTCAGGAGGTGTGAACTTAGATCATCGATATAAAATACAAAAAATATAAAAAAATACATAAATTATATAAGAATTTGGAATTTTTATAGGGTGCAACCGCCTCCAGCACTCGTTGGTCCATCCGTGTGTCGAACACTCCCAAGAAGAAAAACTTGTTTGGGCTAGCTTTGCCAACCCTAGTGCTAAAAAGTTGAATTGGGTAATATCAGAGAAACGATGGCATTCTTTGATTTATGTAATTCCATAGAAACGATGGCATTCTTTGATTTATGTAATTCCATAGAAACGATGGCATTCTTTGATTTATGTAATTCCATAGAAACGATGGCATTCTTTCAGGGGTATTGACCCACAGGGATGAAGCTAGACATTCATTTATGTATCAAAGTAGGAAAACTCGAACCAAATAGAATAGGATAATATCATAGTTCGAAAACTACTTGGTATTAAACTCTACTTCTTCTTTATGAACCAAACGCCGAACAATAATCAATCTAAAGATGTTTTTGTCAAGGTATCCTAAAATTGATCAGACTTTATATTGTTTTGGCCAGGATATAAGACTGCACATTCCTGGTATTCTGTGGCCGTTAATGTCGAAAATTCCAGCATCATCGTTATACAGTGTTGAGATCAGATCATGTATCTATTAGAATCTTTGCTACAAGCAGTAATGCTGGTTGAGAGCTTAGTGTCAAACATAATATTGGCAGCGAGAGAGGTAATGTATCCCCTGTCAACATGCATGCCATAAGACTGTCAGGATGTAAAGCCAGTATGCCAATACAGTATTGTTTTCAAATGGACCGTATTTGACATTTGGAACTGAACAAGTTTCGAGTAAGAACCACAAATCGAATCATTATTCTGCTACAAATGTAAAGCCTAGTACGTTGGCTTATTGCTTTGTAATTTAAAACAATTGTATTATTAGGGAAACCAGGGTAGATGCCAGGCTTCTTTCTTCACCAATTTATACATGGTGAGTAGTTGTTGTTGGTAATGCTTCAACAGTTACCAAAGCTATATCCCACATTGGTTGGAAAAATAGCTAGGGAAGGGTATTTATACCCATGCTTCCTCCTTCCCTTGTTGAGTGAGAAGGAACAAGGGTAACAATCTTATGAATAAAAGAAAATATGTGAATTTTTTTTTTCTTATTTATATAGGCTTTTGATAAAACTGTTTGAATTAATTCGAATTTATTTGATTCAAGTTTATTCGAATATGTACAGTCTGTTCAGTGGATGAATTTAGACTGTTTTTCAGTCAAATTCAAGGTGTAACAGCACTGTTATTGCATGATTATTACAGAATTAAAATGGTGATTATGTGAAGCTGTTACAGCAGATTTAAGATTGTTGTTATACAGATTTAATTCTGTAACTATTTGTGCAGTGAAATGTCTATTATAGACATGATATACAGCCTATAAATAGAGGTGTTGCATGCACCATTTGATATCATCAAACACATTACAAATCATTTGTATTCTCTCTGTTTCCTCCACTATTTGTTCGAGCAGTTCCACTGATGTTCACTCCGGGAGTCGAGTGTACGGTTCCAGGAGCGTCCGTGTGCACCTCGGGGGACAGTCTGCCCGTGAAGCGACTACACTGTTCGGGGCAGTTTTGTTTCTAAGGCAGTGGCCACCATACCACGACACGGTCCACATATTTTACGTTCTGTTTTTTTTATAATTTCTAGTCAGTGCTAACAGCCAGTTTTGCAGTTCATTTTACCAACAATTTAGAAACAAAACTCTTCTCCGATTCTGCAAAATGGCTTCTTCATCCGCACTACTAAGCAAGCTCATTCCCGACCTTTCCAAGCTCGATGCTTTAGATGGCAGCAACTATCGAAGGTGGTCCCAGCGCATACTGATTTTCTTTGAGCAATTGGAGCTCGATTATGTGCTGCTCAACGAACCACCAGTTGCACCACCTACCGTTGCTGTTCCTGTCGATAACCAAGGCCAAACTGATGCTGCCGCCGATGCCCTTGCTGCTGCCACCTTTGCCAAATATGAGAAGGACAACAAGACGGTCCGTGGCCATCTCCTTAGTCACATGTCCAACAAATTATTTGACATGTATCTAAAGGAGAGGAGTGCAAAGGCGATATGGGATTCCTTGGACACCAAGTATGGCACCGATGATGCGGGGATCAAAAAATATGTCGTGGGCGAATGGTTGAAGTTCCAGATGACCGACAACAAGCCCATCATGGACCAAGTCCATGACTATGAGAATCTTATCTCGGACATCATAGCGGAAGGCATGCAAATGTGTGAAGTTTTGCAAGAAAATGTTCTTATCGAGAAGTTGCCAAAATCATGGTCCGATTATCGCAACTCCCTCAAGCACAAGAAAAGAGACATACCACTTCAGGAGCTGATCGGTCACATGAAAATCGAGGAGGCCAACCGTTTGAAAGATAAGGTTACGAACAACTTTAGTCACTTATCTTTTAAATCTAACATAGTTGAGTCTGGTGGTGCTTCAGGGTCCAAAAAGCCCTTTAAGAAAGGCCCTCTGAGCAAAAAGCCCAAACCACAGAAGACTACCAACTTTAAGAAGCCCATCAAGGCTAAGCCCGACGTGAAAACCATGAAGTGCTACGTGTGTGGGCAAGCTGATCACAAGGCGTACCAATGTCAGCACCGCCTGGACCGCCATAATGAGACTAGACCACGCATGCATGTGACAGAGGACATGGATGATGATGTCATAGCCGCGGTGGTTTCGGAGGTCAACCTCGTAGAGAAGAACACCGAGTGGGTCGTAGACACCGGAGCTTCTTGACACTTCTGCGCAAAGAAGGAGTTCTTCACCGAGTTCGAGGACGTGAAAAATGGTGAACGTGTGTACATGGGGAACTCCAGCAGCTCTCAAGTGATGGGCAAAGGCAAGGTTTTACTCAAGCTGACTTCCGGTAAAACTTTGGCCCTTAACAATGTCCTATATGTGCCTGCCCTGCGTAGAAATTTGATTAGTGGTGGCCTCTTAAATAAGGCAGGCATTAAGTTAGTTTTTGAGGCAGATAAACTTGTACTTTCCCGAAACGATGATTATGTCGGGAAAGGTTTTTTAAGCGAAGGTTTATTTGTCATAGAAACTCAACTTAATGAAAATAATAAAGCTACCACTTCTGCTTATATTGTTGAGTCTGTTGATATGTGGCATGCTAGATTAGGACACGTAAATATTCAATCCCTAAAGAAAATGATGAATATGAATATTTTGCCTAAACTAGACATAACAAACTATAATAAATGTGAAGTTTGTGTAGAAGCAAAGCATGCAAAACCTACCTTTAAAAATGTTTCTAAAAGAAAGACTGAACTGTTAGAACTTATTCATACTGATCTAGCAGACTTTAGAAACACTGAAAGTAAAGGAGGAAAACACTACTACATAACTTTTGTAGATGACTTCTCAAGGTATACAAAAGTTTATATCCTAAGAACTAAAGATGAAGCTGAAAATTTCTTTCTTATTTATAAGGTAGAAGTTGAAAATCAGTTAGATAGGAGAATAAAACGCGTTAGGTCTAATAGAGGTGGTGAATATGGATCTAATTTTCTAAAAGAGGTTTGTGAGACGAATGACATAATACATGAAACTTCAGCCCCTTATTTTCCTGAACAGAACGGTATAGCCGAGAGGCAAAACAGAACTTTAAAAGAGATGATGAACTCATTGTTGATAAGTTCTGGGTTGTCTGACAACATGTGGGGGGAAGCCATCCTATCGGCTAATCATATTCTAAACCGAGTACCTCATAAGAAAATTGATTCTACCCCATACAAATTATGGAAAGGGTATGCCCCAAATTTACAATACCTGAAAGTGTGGGGGTGTCTGGGCAAAGTGGGGTTGCCAGACTTTAAGAAGTCCACCATTGGACCTAAGACCGTTGATGCAGTGTTTATAGGCTATGCTTCTAACAGTGCCGCATATAGGTTCATGACTTTACAAGACTTCTCTATTTGTGAATCTAGGGATGCTGTTTTCTTTGAAGAAATCTTTCCTCTCAAGAAACCTTGATTAAATGTTGAAACACAAATAGAAAACTTGCCATCCACTTCTTCTAGTGTGCCTGCTAGGTCTTCTCAAGAGATTGAATTTGAGCCTAGAAGAAGTAAGAGACAAAGAGTTGAAACCTCTTTTGGACCAGACTTCATAACTTCCTTCATTTCTGAGATAAATGATTTAGACACTCTTTCTGATCCTATAGCTCAAGCTTATTTGTTAGATGAGGATCCTAAAACTTACGAAGAAGCTATACGATCTATTGATGCTAATTTCTAGAAAAGCACTATAAAAGATGAACTAGAATCAATAATGTCTAATCATACTTGGGAATTAGTTGACTTGCCTAGAGGATTTAAAACCATTAACAGTAAATGGGTCTTTCGAAAGAAACTTAGACCAGATGGTTCTATCCAAAGGTATAAGGCAAGGCTAGTAGTCAAAGGGTTCACTCAAAGGTTTGGTCAAGACTTCTTTGATACTTACTCTCCCGTCACAAAAATCTTAACGATCCGTGCATTGTTTGCACTAGCCTCCATTCACAAGTTGCAAGTACATCAAATGGATGTAAAGACTACATTTTTGAATGGGGATCTAGATGAGGAGATCTATATGGAGCAACCTCTTGGCTTCGAGGCGCCTGGTATGGAAGGCAAAGTATGTAGACTTAAAAAGTCACTTTATGGCCTGAAGCAAGCTCCTAAACAATGGTATGAGAAATTTCACAAAACTATTCTTAGTTTTGGTTTTGTTGTGAATGGTTCGGATGCATGCGTGTATTCGAGGATGTTTGGTACTGATTGTGTCATCATAAGCTTGTATGTTGACGACATGCTGATTTTCAGTACTAACATTGAGTCCATTAACAAAACAAAAAGTTTCTTGTCCACTAAGTTTGAGATGACTGACTTGGGAGAAGTCGATGTAATCTTAGGAGTCAAAGTAATCAAATCTGAAAAGGGATTTTCTTTAAGCCAGATACACTATATTGAGAAAGTGTTAAAGAAATTTGACAGTTTTGATGTCATCCCTGTTCGAACTCCTTATGACTCTAGCATACATCTCTTTAAGAATGAAGGAAGTAGCATTTCTCAAATGGAATATGCCAAATAATTGGCAGTCTGATGTTCTTAATGAACTATACTCGGCCAGATATTGCCTATGCTGTTATCAGACTCAGTAGATATACTCATAACCCTAGTGGTGAGCACTGGGTTGCTCTTAGACGCTTACTTAAGTACCTTAAGGGTACTATGGACTGGAGACTTGAGTTTGTTGGCTTTCCTGCTACATTAGAAGGATATTGTGACGCCAACTGGGTCTCCGATAGTGATGAAGTAAGCTCTACGAGTGGGTATGTATTTACTTTGGGAGGAGCAACAATTTCTTGGATGTCTTCAAAACAGACTTGTATTGCTCGCTCTACTATGGAGTCAGAGTTTATAGCTCTTGACTTAGCTGGGCAAGAAGCTGAGTGGCTAAGGAGTTTGTTAGCCGATATTCCGTTGTGGGGAACTCTGACTCCTCCTATTTCCTTGTTGTGTGATTCACAAGCCGCGGTTTGTGTTGCCAAGAGTCAAGTTTACAATGGTAAAAAGAGACACATTCGCATAAGGCATGCATCTGTTAGACACTTAATAAGGAATGGAGTACTCTCTTTAGAGTATGTGAAGTCGGAAAGAAACCTAGCAGATCTGCTTACGAAAGGGTTAAGTCGGAAATTGGTCCTTGATTCGTCGAAGGGGATGGGTTTAAAGCCCATTGGTTGAGGAATTCATGGTAGATACCCAACTTAGTTATCTAAGTTCAATGTGGTCAAACGAAACCATGGAAAGACTCATAGTGTACATTTCTCACTGCCTATCCCTATGACGAATAATGTACATGTCCAGGTTGAGTACTATTACTCTTAATAAATTCATAGCCCAGGTTTTGGGTGGTCTTTGTGAGAAAGACTTGATGAATTTACCGAATCATGGTTGAATACTTATTCTTAATAAGTTCATAACACAAGTATGAATGTGTTGTCCTATTGAGAAGGACAAGATGAACTTACCGCCAGATAGGTTGAGTTTCAAGAAACTCTTAATGAATTCAAAAATTTAAATGATCCTATTGAGAAGGACATTTTTGAATTCACCGACAATGAGGTTGAATATTTATTCTTAATGATTTCTTATCCCAAGACTGGGTGGTTCATTTTAAATGGACTTGAAGAAATCACCATAAAGTTTATAAGAGGTTGAGCCATTACAAATGGTTCTTAATTATTTCATATCCCAGATTCAGGGTGGTTTATATTGAGATAAAATTGATGAAATAACCTATGTAAGTGAGAAGGATTAGCCACCTTCTGTGAAAAACGTTGGGCCGTTTTTCTAAAACACTTACTAGAATCCTGAGGGTAAGATGGCCAAATATACACTTGTGTATATATATCTTACACATCGAGAACTTCGATGGATGAAGGAGTTAGTTGTGTGTTATGAGTTTACCCCTATCTTAGAAAGTTCAAGGCTAGTTTCACTTATCTAAGAGAAGGATCGCTCATTATCACTATTTACTAGTTCAAGATACGTTCACTAGTGCTTAAGCAACTAATTCCGCTACTGCTCGTCTGAGGAGGTCTGTGTTTGAGATACAGATGAATTCTTTCGTATTAGTGGGGGAATCTTGGTAATGCTTCAAGAGTTACCAAAGCTATATTCCACATTGGTTGGGAAAATAGCTAGGGAAGGGTATTTATACCCATGCTTCCTCCCTCCCTTGTTGAGTGGGAAAGAAAAAGGGAAGTCCTCGCGCGCCGCCGCCGCCCGGCCGGCTCGGGCTCGGGCTCGGGTAACACGTGTCTTCGACACGTACGCGCGCGTATATATTCTTTTTGGAGAAAATTCGTAGGAATTTTCTTATGAACAAAAGACTATATGTGAAAGAATTTTTTCTTATTTACAGTCTGTTCAGTGGATGAATTTAGACTGTTTTTTCAGTCAAATTCAAGGTGTAACAGCACTGTTATTGCATGATTATTACAGAATTAAAATTGTGATTATGTGAAGCTGTTACAACAGATTTAAGATTGCTGTTATACAGATTTAATTCTGTAATTATTTGTGCAGTGAAATGTCTATTATAGACATGATATCCAGCCTATAAATAGAGGTGTTGCATGCACCATTTGATATCATCAAACACATTACAAATCATTTGTATTCTCCCTGTTTCCTCCACTATTTGTTCGAGCAGTTCCACTGATGTTCACTCCGGGAGTCGAGTGTACAGTTCCAGGAGCGTCCGTGTGCACCTCGGGGGACAGTCTGCCCGTGAACCGACTACACTGTTCGGGGCAGTTTTGTTTCTAAGGCAGTGGCCACCATACCACGACACGGTCCACATATTTTACGTTCTGTTTTTTTTTATAATTTCCAGTCAGTGCTAACAGCCAGTTTTGCAGTTCATTTTACCAACAGTTGTGAGCTAGCTTTAAAATGAATGAATCTTTTCAATTGAAAAGGGTGATCTCTAGGGAGAAGAATTTTCTTATATCTTTTTGTTGTTTAGAGCTTTATTTTCGAAATATTATTGTTTTACAAGAAAGCATTGTGTTTATTTTTGGTTATAAATAGCTCCTAGCTCTGTTTTAGCATTAGATTATCACAACAGAAGAACTGGTACAAGATTCCAAAGGTAACTACAATGAAAACCAGGCTATGTCCTTATTAAACTACAAATTCAATTGAATTCAGCCATTTTGAAGGGTTTAATCATGCCTTTCAGCTGCAGGTGCTGGTATCAAGGCTTGAACTAAAGTTAGTCCATTGGCTTGTGAAAGGATTATCATTACCTCTACATGCAGTAACTCGATATCGTCTTGTAATTTTCTTCCATTTTACTTCGCATTCCCTTGTATTGTGTTTTGAAATTCCCAAATCTAATTTAGTTTCAAAGTTTGTGAAGTATATATTGGTGATATGACATAGTAGTAGTTGAACTTATGTAGTGCTTTCTATCGTAGGTGTTGAGTCTGTCCGACCTAGTGCTAGGGCTGAGCGTGGACGACGTCACTCTCGACATTGATTTAGCTACCTAAGGTGTGTTCTCTTCTTGTGTTACCTGTCTCGGTGCTTTGTGTATGTATGTTTGTATATTGGTATGACTTATGTTTGACATGACTGATATGATTTATGATTATGACATGAATGCTATGATGTGTGAATATGACATGGTTGATACGATTTGTGATTTATGATTTATGTCATGATCTGTTTGACTTGTAACTTATGACATGATTTGTATGATGACATGTCATGCATCATATATCAGAATCAAAATAATTAATATCAGATTATTTATACATGCATATTTGTTTATTAAACAAGAATGCATTCGGATTCAAAAATCGGAATAACATGTCATATCATATGGGTTGGGAAAATGTACGGGGAAGATCAATGGTTTCACCCTTCGCGCTGAATTCCACTTCGGACAAGGTGACGATGTAGAGAGTGGTTATGGGGAACCTTACTCTTCGGACAATGATGTAGATGGGTGCATGTCATTGTGTCTCATACATCATTTTCATACATACTTGTATATTGTAATGTCTGTTTGGAATTGAACATGTTGATCGGATTATCTTAACATATGTTTTGTGTTTTTCACTTAGAGACACACTGAGCTTTATAGTTGACTCGCCTAGTTCCTATTTCAGATACTCAGACTTAGGCATACGGTACTTGGAGGACCTCGTTTATTAGACTTATTACATATGATTAGTATGGACTATTTCCGGTTTATGGACTTTATTTTATCTTTGGATTTATATATAATTTCGGACTCGAACACTTTTATTTGGAGATTTATTATTTTTACCATGTATATGATACTATTTCCGAATATTTCATCAACTTTCTAGAACACTATGATACGACTACGATTTATATAATTGGAATGATTTTGTTTTTTTAATTAGATTTTTAATAATTAATATGAATATTAAATTTTTAAACCTAATGAGGTTTCTTGAGGGTCAAGTTTCAATCAGGACTTCCTAGATTCAGTACATTTCTTCAGGGTCGGTTTAGGGGATTACATTTAGTGGTATCAAAGCCAGGTTCAACCCTCGGACAGGGTGGCTCAAATCAATTTTAAACCGGAAATGATTTTGAATGCATTATTAAATGTTTTCGGGTAAAACAAGAATGTCAGAAAATTTGTTATTTTTAAAGAATAATATATATATTTTAAATAGGAACTCCAAGTACTGAATCTAATCTTAGGTTTCTTTTCTTTTGCAGATATACTATTATTCCACCTCGTAGAAGCTCTAGATTAGCGGCCAATCGTGGTTATAACCGAGGTCGTGGTCGAGATCGAGGTCGTACCGTGGCTGCAGAGAGTGATGTTCCACCCCCTGAGGATACGATACAGAACCAAGATGATATTCATGGTGCTTTTAACCCCCTAGACCCGCCTATGCGTTACCATGAATCCTAGGAGGTCACGTTAGGGTCACAAGAGCGACCCACAATAAAAACTCATATAAAATTAATTTTTAATACATTAAGACTGTTAAACAAACTTCCGTTTAAAATATCATTTCAGAAAATCATTTAGCAAGTAACAAGAACTCGAAAACATTTTACATACTCTAATATAAAACAATACACAACATACATGCCCACTAACAGTACTAGTACCGTACTTCAAGAGCAACACCGAGAGAACTCTAACATTAACGTCGATCACTATACGAAGATAGATCTCTTCTAACCTATGGTGGTAAAAACAACATGAGCTTGGGAAAAGCTCAGTAATACAAAGCTGCATAAAGATGATGTAAACACATGCAAGTATCTGGCAGGCATAACGTCATGATATTCCATGCATCAATAGTCTTCATTTACGATTCTCTATTTTAGTGTAGTGTTATACTTGAGGATAACGGGATTGGTTCTATATTCAATCATTGAGTATCAGGTGAGAGCTTATCGTTCAGATAGTTAGTAGGGTGGTGAATTGAAGATATTGAATCAAGAAGCATAGTGTGTTCCAATAGTGCAATTAATGCATGGTATGTAACAATGCAATAAATATTTTATTGCAAGAACATATGATTCATTTAACAGTAAGGTTCGTTTTAATTCTTCATTCAACCAAACTCCACGATATAGTTCCCCATAGCGGTATCATATATTGCATTAACCCAAGCCTATCGGGTGTGGGTACCATCCTAAGAAATTACCTTAGGTCCAGGCGGAATTACCCTAGCCGAAGCTAGGAACCTTATACGAGCGTAATTACCCTAGCCGAAGCATATGGGGAACCGATAGCTTCGAATTAGTGATCGCGCCATCAATTGGTGCTTCGGGCGATATTTTAGTGATATGGGAGGTAAGTAAATTTAAATTAGATGTTGTCGAGATAGAACGCAATTTCATTGTGATGAGAGGTAGATGGTCGCATGATGATTTTTGTTGTGGTCTAGTCGTGGTATATGCCCCATCCGACCTGGAAGGGCAGCAAGCTGTATGGGCAGCGATTTTGAGTAAAATTAGCAATCAAGAGGGCCCGTGGTGCATAGCGGGAGATTTTAATGCCATACTACTTGAGTCGGATAGAATTGGCACATCGGACAGGAATATGGAGATGGAAGCTTTTGAAGATTTTGTGCTACAAGCAGGGTTGATGGATTTACCACTTTCGGGGAAACGTTATACATGGTTTGGCCCAAAGAACAGAAGTAGCAGAACCGATAGATTCTTGATATCGACAAGTTGGATGGATGCTTTCAGCTCAATCCAGCAAGAGGCGCTAGCACGGGGTGTATCCAACCACACGCCATTATTGTTGAGGTGTGATGAGAACGATTGGGGTCCTCATCCTTTCCGGTTTTTTAATTGTTGGATGGAGGGCAGGTACCATATGAGGCAAATCGTCGAGGAATGGATTCGACTAACAAAGTTGGATATTGGCACAGTAAACATCATGGTGAAACTGCGACATTTGAAGTTATTTTTGAAACAGTGGAATCGGGATAGCTTTGGGGATGTGAATGCGATAATATCTGAGATGCAAGACAGAATTGATCGTGCGGACATAGCGGTAACTACGTCTAATATTGATGAGGAAATAGAGGTGGAAAGGTGAAAATGGTTACAAGCTTTGTGGAAAGCTATGAGACATAAGGAGGCGATGTGGAGACAAAAATCACGAGCGACATGGTTGCGATTGGGTGATCGAAATACAACATTTTTCCACCGATCCGTTAAGCTGAGAGCGGCAAGAAATTTTATCCCAGGATTCATGGTTAATGACAATTGGATCAATTCGCCATCACTTATGCGACGACATGTGGTACAATTTTTCATGAAACATTTCTCTCGCGACAAGAGGGAATGTGTATGGCAATTCGAGGGGGATTTTAGGCATGTATCGCCGACAGCTAGGGTGAATTTGGTGGCGGCATTCTCCTTGGAAGAGGTACATGGTATAGTGAGGGGTTGTGATGGTTCGAAGGCACCGGGCCCGGATGGTTTTACGTTGGATTTCTATAAAAAGGGGTGGGAGGTGCTCAATGGCGATATCCTACGTTTCTTCGGCAATTTTCATGCTAGTTGGCGGTTACCTAAGGATGTGAATTGCACTTTCATTGTCTTATTACCTAAGGTAACATCCCCCACGACTCTTGGCGAATATAGGCCTATATGCTTAATAAACTCGGTTTATAAAATTCTAGCAAAATGCCTTGCAAATCGACTACAAGCGGTTTTGGGGGAGTTGATAAGTGATACACAATCAGCATTCATAAAAGGTCGTCAATTAGTAGATGGAGTACTTCTAGCCATCGAGGTGGTGCATTCCTTACGACAACGGGGCGCAAGTGGTTTTCTATTGAAGCTTGATTTCGCCAAGGCGTATGATTGCGTTAGTTGGAGCTTTTTGGATGAGGTGCTAGGAAGAATGGGCTTCTGCGACATATGGCGACAATGGATTCAGGAATGTATTAGTTCATTCAGGTTGTCGGTGCTTCTCAACGGTAATGCCACCAAAGAATTCAGAATGGGTAGAGGCTTGCGACAAGGCTGTCCGCTATCGCCTTTACTTTTTGTGATAGTCACGGAAGCAATGCATTTGATGCTGCGAAGGGCTGAATTGGGGGGTTTAATTCATGGAGTGGAAGTAGCGGCTGGGATTTCTGTGACACATTTGCAGTTTGCCGACGACACACTTTTGTTCTTTGAAGGCTCATTAGAAGTCGCGCAAAACTTGAAACGGATCCTGCATTGTTTCCAAGTTTGCTCGGGGTTGAAGATTAATTTCGGCAAAAGCTCATTGTACTCAATTGGCATAGAGGAAGCTTTGAGCACTAGCGTGGCCGAGGTAATGGGGTGTAGAAAAGCTGATTTTCCGTTCGTTTATTTGGGTTTTCCAATAGGCGCAAGTCCGAGACTGATAGCTACTTGGGAACCGGTAATTGCAAATTTTAGACAAAAATTAGCGGGATGGAAAAGATCCTCTTTGTCTTTTGCGGCTCGGGTGGTTTTGGTTAATTCGGTCCTTTCCTCGTTACCGATATTCTATATGGGTTTGTTTGTCGCCCCCAAAGGGGTAATTGAGAGGATTGATAAAATTCGAAGAGCTTTCCTATGGGGGTGTCGGTTTGGAACGACGGATGAGCAGAGTAGGGTGGGATGTGGTATGTCGTCCAAAACAGTTAGGGGGTTTGAGGGTTGCGGATTTGCGAGTTAAGAACATGGCGATGCTATCAAAATGGGTGTGGCGATATGCGCGAGATAGGGATTCGCTATGGCGTTGTTTGATAGTAGCAAAATATGGAGAACATCCACAATGGTGGCGTTTCAACACGGAAAAGATGTCGTCGATGTCGCTTGTGTGGCGACAAATTGTGGCACTCTCATGCGATGCACAGGTTGAAAAACACATGGGTATGACCGGTTTTTTATGGAAACTTGGTGATGGTAGATCGATACTTTTTTGGTTTGATCCGTGGGTCGAACAAGTGGCCATAAAAGATGTATTTCCGCGCTTGTTCTCGTTGGCAAGTGACAAATTAGCGAGGGTGTGTGATTACATGTTGGAGGGCAACTTATCGCATCACATATGGGCAGACTTCTTTAGGCGTCCATTGCGAGTTTTTGAACTGGAAATGCTACGGGATTTAATTAAAATGGTGTCCAATTTTCGCGCATGGGAAGGCAAGCTAGACATGCTAATTTGGAGGCCGGACGAGCGTGGAATTTTTTCAGTTGGGACATTATCGAAACTGCTCATGTTCGATAAGGCGGGGGAAATGGAGTTCGGTGACTGTTTCGCTTGGAAGGTGCTGGTGCCGCCGAAAGTTCAAGCTTTCCTATGGTTCACATGGTTGCGTCGACTACCTACTGCAGATTTCTTGCGAGCACGTGGGATTCCACTGCCGGATGACCAAGGCCGATGCCCTTGGTGTGCGATGGTAGAGGAGAGCATCGCTCACATCCTCTATGAATGCCCTTTTGCGCAATCAGCATGGTTATGGATGCGACAATGGTGGGATATTGACTCAAGCTTACCGGTTAGTTTTGATGCGTTTTACGTGCTTGGTTTTCATAGTGTTTTTACGGGATGCATGAATTTGTGGTGGATAGCGTGTGTTGCTGCTTTATTGTGGTCGTTATGGATTGCAAGGAATGAATTTATTTTCCGTGGGAAACGCTGGAATTTGGCTGAATTGGTTTTCTTGGTAAAATTGAGATCATATTATTGGATAAAAGCTGATAGGCGGGGGGAATTGGTATCGGAGGCAGTTTGGTGGACTTTTCCTTCCAAAATTGAGGTTAGTGTCCATCCGAAAAGGGTGAGGGGGGAAAGATGTTGGCAGCCCCCGTTACGAAGTGTTTTAAAATTTAACACGGATGGATCGGCGTGAGGAAAACCGGGCCCGGCAGGTATCGGTGGCGTAATACGAGATGCAGACAGTCGCATTTTGGGGCTATTTTCAGGCCCTTTAGGCGTGATGGAGTCGAACGAGGCAGAGGTGCGAGCGATAACTTTTTCCTTGGGTATGGTACAGGAGAGGGAATGGCGGCAGGGTTGTGTGATTTTGGAGACGGATTCTCAAGTCGCATTGAGCTGGATTACTCAGGCCGCAAAACGCCCTTGGCGACTATGGGAGGTATTTTTGGTAATTGATCAGGCTTGTCAAGTCATAAATGATATCCAATTCTGTTACGTGCCGAGGGAAGCGAACGGATTTGCGGATGCATTGGCAAAAGAAGGAGTAGATAGACTTTCGACGTTTGTGGCATGTTTGTGACTTGGACTTATGTGATTCTATTTTTGTACTCGACGGATCGTATCGTACTCTTTTCCTCCAATAGGTTTAGGGAGGTTTTTAACGAGGCGTGCGATTTCGTCAAGCTGTATGTTTTCTATTATTTAATAAAAACATACGGTTGCCGATAAAAAAAAGTAATTTATCATAACATGGAGAAGAATTAGTGCAAATTTAAACTTAAGATATATATATATACCAGAAAACATATTTATGTATTTAATTTTTTAATTTTGAAATATTTATATAGAATGATTCCAATAGTAGCTATGATGCTTGTCTCTCTATAACTAGATAAAGTAATGCTTAGCTTCAAACTGAGAATTTGACAAATCCAAACCCTTGATCCTACAATTTTTACACTGTAATGACTCTTGCTTTGGTTTCTTGGCAAAAAAGTTAAGTGAAGCAGAGAAGTATTGGAGCAGAGATGAAGATTGTTGAATCGGTTAAAGGCCTAACAGTTTTTTGTAACGGCATGGCCCACTTGCAGTTATAACAAACTGATCCATTATATCAGTTTTGTGAGCTGTATTGGGCTATATAAACCACTGTTGTGGTACTGGCCCGAATTAACTTTTGGCCTACATTTCAATAAAAAAAATAAAAGAAAACTTTATTTTCTTTTTTTTTCTTTCTCTGGAATTTTACCACCGTTCTCCGTTCCCCGTTCCCCTCTTTCTTCTCCGTCTTTCCGTCTAGGCTTCCGACGTCCTTGTAACTACAAAATTGACCGTCGTTCTGTGATTAACAACATGGTATCAGAGCCTTTCTCCTCCGTTTCCGCTACCGGTGTTGTTCGTGGTGGTTAATCTCTTCTCTGTCGCGTGGTTGAGGTGCTTCTTGTTCCGAGCAGATTTGTGTTTCTTCTTCAAATTTCGGTTGCCGTATCGTTCGTTGAGGTAGTCATTCTCTTCGTCAAGCTCAGAGAGTTGTGATTTCCGTAAGTTTTGTAAGTATGCCCTCTCCTGTGGATGATTCGAGTACTCCGGTAGAGCCGGCTGTGAATTTTCAGTCCTCCGATGATCAGGAAACGTCCTTTTTTGCTAATAAACAAGTAAATGTGAAATTGGATGATTATAATTTTTTGCTTTGGAAGCAACATGTTATATTGATGATAAGAGGTCATGAACTCGAGCATTACTTGGATGAGACGCATCCGATACCTTCTAAGGTTATCACAAATTCCAGTGGTGAGCTTGTTGTTAATCCAGCCTACCGACGGTATCGCAAGCAAGATAGCTCGCTTGCTTCGTGGCTCCTCTCCACTCTCGGGCCTATAGTTCTACCGCAACTGGTCGGAGCAGAGACTACAACAGGCATATGGAGTGCAGTAGTCAAGCTATATTCGACGTTGTCCACAACAAAGATCATGAACTTACATTGCCGACTGCGTGCGATAAAAAAAGGAACCTCCACGATTAGTGAGTATACTACTTCTATTAAGGAGATTTGTGATCTTTTAGCTACTAGCGGTAGTCCGGTGTCTGAAATTGAACAAATAGCTACTGTTCTTAACGGTCTGCCAGCAGAGTATGAGTCGTTTATTGCAGCTGTTACAGTCAGTCGTGAACCACATACTTTTGAATCTATTACTTCAATGCTTAAGGATGCTGAATCTAGGTTGTTAGATCCTCTGCGTGCACCAGTGGGTATTAATGTGACTCGTTATAGTGGTGATAGGTCTCGTGAGTTGTTGCATAATGACAGGAATGTGTCTAGGTCTTCTGTTGAGTCAAGGCCTCAGGATCAACGAGTAACAAATCAGTCTAACAACAAGTCCTTTAGTAGACCACGTTTTCAGTGTCAAATCTGTGGGAAATTGGGGCACCTGGCAGATAGGTGCTGACATAGGTATAACAAGGATTTTAAAAGCACACAGCCACATCAGTCAAGGCAATCTGATGATGATCGTCCTGTTAATACTCAAGCTAATGTTTGTCGTTATGTAGATCAATCCCCTGATGAGTGCTATGATCCCTTTATAAGTCCTAATGCAGGCTCTGCTGATGAAGTGATTGAAGGAAATGCAGATACTGCTCATATCAACTCCTTGATTGCTAGAGGTGCTATCTCAACTGCTGATGAGTGGTATCCAGACTCCGGAGCCACTCATCATGTCACCTTTGAACAACCAACTGGACAGAAGGTTCAGCCCTACTCAGGTAATGGCAGAGTTTACCTAGGTGATGGATCTGTCTTAAAAATTTCACATATTGATAAGTCTGTTATTTCTACTGATGCAAGGTCCCTTACTCTTACACATTTTCTCTGTGTGCCACAAATCACACGTAATCTTATGTCTGTTTCACGCTTTGCTCGTGATAATTCTGTGTTTTTTGAATTTCATGCAACTAAGTGTTTTGTAAAGGACAGTGTTTCCAAGGCAGTTCTGATGCAAGGGCATCTTGAGGATGGTCTGTACTGTTTTCAGCTTGGTTCACGTGTTCAGTCTTATCAAATGTTGTGTCACAACACTACATCATCTGCTCCTGTGGATAACTCAGAGGCTTCAGCGTCTGGTAATTCTGTTTCTGCAAATAAGGCTGGTCAGCACTCTAACTTCTGGCTTTGGCATCAGAGGCTTGGCCATCCAACCTCTAAAGTTGTTGTTTCTGTTCTGAATAAACCTGTTTCTGTAGATAGGTTGAACTTGTGTACTGCGTGTCAATAAGGGAAGAGTCACCAGTTACCTTTTGAGTCATCTACTACTGTTTACACCAAGCCATTTGAGCTTGTAGAAGCTGATGTTTGGGGACCAGCACCTCTTAAATCTTTATGGTGGCAATATTATGTTTCGTTTGTTGACTTGTATAGTCGAAACTGTTGGTTGTTTTTACTAAGGAATAAATCTGAAGTTGCTGCTGCTTTTAAGGCTTTTGTTGCTCTTGTTAGTAATCAGTTTTCCACTTCGATTAAAGCTCTACAAACCGATGGAGGTGGTGAGTTTAGAGCCTTAGTACCTGAACTTGTCTCCATGGGTATACAACATAGGATAACTTGTCCACATACTTCACAGCAAAATGGTGTCGTAGAAAGGAAGCACCGTCACATTATTGATACAGCCTTAACCTTGTTAGCTCAGGCTAGTGTCCCTTTTCAATATTGGTCTTTTGCTGTGTTGAGTGCTGTATACCTTATTAACATACTGCCAACAGAGGTTTTGGGAGGTGTTTCACCACATCAAAAATTGTATGGTCGATGTACAGACTATAAGTTTCTAAGAATCTTTGGATCTGAGTGTTTTCCCTGTATCACTGCATATAACACACATAAGTTTGACTTTCGGTCAAGAGCCTGTGTTTTCTTGGGTTACTCGCCAAAATATCATGGTTACCAATGTATGGATGCTAGTGGAAGAATTTTTATATCAAGGCATGTTAAGTTTAATGAACATGTCTTTCCATTTGCTTTGGGAGTCACTTTCAAACCTTCTAGTGTCAAAGACAAGACGTTTATGTCTCCATCATTTCCTTTATCTCATGACTGCTTTTCTTTGGTCAATGCACAAAGGTCTGCTCATACTCAACATGTTGCTACTGGTGCTGGGTTAACTACTGTGCAAGATACAACCGCTAACACAAATAGACAACAAAGCTCACCTCATGCTGGTAGAATGGCTGATGAGGCTTCAGGAACTCCTTTGCCTACTGTACAATGTGATGCATCTGTTGATACATCACAAATTGATCAAGTGGTCATTGACATTCCAGGAAGTCCTTTGCCTTCTGAACAACATGGTGTGCCATTCGAGTCAGCAGGCCACCAATGTGATACTAGTGGACAAGAGGTTGATGAAACTAGAAGAAGTCCTTTGTCCACTGAATCAAATGCTGACTTGGTAGCATCTACTGTTCCTACTTCTGGTTGCTGTACTAAACTAGGTGAAGGTAACAATTCTCCTTTGATTTCTGGTCCTTTAATTCCTGAGCATCATCATAATGATATGGGTGCAGTATCTGAAACTGCTGGTTTAGTTCCTACAAATGAGTCACAAGATTTGGTTGTGTCAGAAGATAGAGTTAGTAATGATCTGACAGGTCAACCTGCTGCCACTATTGATAAAGTCAGTACTACCAATCAGCACCCTATGGTTACACGCAGCAAGATGGGCATACACAAACCTAAAGTGTATACTGTTACTTGTCCAGAAGTTCCTCGAAATGTGCAACTTACTCTTGAAAGTTCACAGTGGCGTGAGGCTGTTTACTGTGAGTACAATGCTCTTATTAACAATAACACTTGGGATTTGGTAAAGTTACCGTCTGATCGAAAGGCCATAGGGTGTAAGTGGATTTTCCGAGTTAAACACAATTCAGATGGTACAGTTAGTCGTTACAAAGCACGACTTGTAGCGAAAGGGTTCTCTCAAGTTCCAGGTTGTGACTTTGGTGAAACTTTCAGTCCGGTTGTCAGGTTCTTTACAGTTAACATCCTCTTCTCTTTGGCAGTTTCTAAAAAGTGGCAGATACGACAAGTTGATGTAAATAATGCCTTCTTGAAAGGCAATTTACATGAGGATGTATATATGAGGCAACCAGAAGGCTTTGAACAATATGCCAATAATGGTTCTCCTCTAGTTTGTAAGCTGAAAAAAGGCACTTTACGGGTTACGACAAGCGCCTCAGAACTGGTTTAGTAAGTTGAAAGACTTTCTTCTTAGTCTTGGTTTTATAGCTTCTTATGCAGATCCTTCATTGTTTGTTTCAAAACTTGATGCACATGTGACATACATTGCTGTCTATGTAGATGATATCTTGTTAACTGGTTCAGATTCTAGTCAGGTTGATGCTGGGATTTGTGCTTTACATGATAGATTTTCTTTAAAAGATCTAGGGTTGGTTCATTATTTTCTTGGAATAGAAGCTGTTCATACTGAAGAAGGGTTATTCTTAAGTCAACGGAAGTTTATTGAAGAGTTGTTGACTAAGAATAATATGGCTGCACCTAAGGCTGTTGATACTCCTATGGTGTCTTCACCTAAACTCAGTAAAGAAGATGGAACTGCTGATACTGATGCTCAGGTGTATCGAAGTACTGTTGGTGCACTTCTTTATATCTGTCACACGCGTCCAGATGTGTCGTTTGCTGTGAACAAGGTGGCTCAATATATGCCAGCACCGAAGGATATTCATTGGTCTGCAGTTAAGAGGATTCTCCGTTATTTGAGTGGAACTTCTAATTATGGGCTAATGTTTACTTCTAAAGATGACTCGACTGATTTGCAAGTGTTTTCCGACGCTGATTGGGCTGGTGATGTAGATGATCGACGTTCAATCTCTGGTTATTGTGTGTTTCGCGGCTCTCATTTAGTTACGTGGAGTTCTAAGAAGCAGCGCTCTGTGTCTCGATCGACTGCAGAAGCAGAGTACAGGAGTTTGGCTGATGCCGCTTCGGAGGTTCTTTGGGTTAAAGCTGTTCTTGGTGACATGGGAGTTGTTTATGAAGAACCGTTAAAGATGTGATGTGACAATACAAGTACGGTTGCAATGGCAGCCAACCCAGTTCTACATGCCAAGACAAAACATGTTGAATTGGATCTTCATTTCGTTAGGGAGAGAGTTATGACAAGACATCTTGAAGTTAATTACATTCCAGCACAGTTTCAGACTGCTGATATTCTCACTAAACCTTTGCCTATTTCTCGGTTTCTAGAACTCCGGAATCAGTTGTGTATTTGGTCTCTCAAGCAGCTGCAAAAGGTTGAAGAAGTAAAGTGAATATTGGAGCAGAGATGAAGATTGTTGAATCGGTTAAAGGCCTAACAGTTTTTTGTAACGGCATGGCCCACTTGCAGTTATAACAAATTGATCCATTATATCAGTTTTGTGAGCTGTATTAGGCTATATAAACCACTATTGTGGTACTGGCCCGAATTAACTTTTGGCCTACATTTCAATAAAAAAATAAAAGAAAACTTTTTTTTCTTTTTTTTCTTTCTCTGGAATTTTACCACCGTTCTCCGTTCCCCGTTCCCCTCTTTCTTCTCCGTCTTTCCATTTAGGGTTCCGACGTTATTTTCTTTTTTTTATTGAAATGTAGGCCAAAAGTTAATTCGGGCCAGTACCACAACAGTTGTTTATATAGCCCAATACAACTTACAAAACTGATATAATGGATCAGTTTGTTATAACTGCAAGCGGGCCATGCCGTTACAAAAAACTGTTAGGCCTTTAACCGATTCAACAATCTTCATCTCTGCTCTAATAAGAAGGCCGAGGAAGACCACAAACAAGCCCCCATTAAAGCAATCGCTTCAACCTCTCCGATACTAATATAACTTTCTGTTCGACATCATCAAACGGGATCTCTATTTTCTTTAGCAGGGATACAGTAGAAAGAGAGGACAGTGGTTTAATTACAAGGTCATCCATGACCACAAAAGTGTTCATCTCAATATAGCCGGAACAGTTTGTTGTGCTCAGCTCAAGAGACTTCAGGTCCGATGGTTTGTTGACCAATCTAACATCACGGGACAATCTGTCGCAGTGAATGGATATTTGGAAACTCATTTGGACAGCTATAAAAAGGTGGAAGAACACCTTCCAGCAAATTCTCTTGATTGGATACTGAGAAAATAGTGTTTAAATCTCTGAACAAGTTGGAAATGGATCCCAATGTGTGGTTACACTTGGATCCTAAGACGAGTTCCAATACCGACTCTAGAGGGATGGTGAGGATCTATGAAATCTTCACTTGCTTCAGCATATAATACCTTCATATCCGACTTTCTCAGCATCGTCTTCACTCTTGTTTTACGATCTTTCTCGGTTGATTCCTTCTCATTTGGCGCTATAAAGCTGAACTGTTCATCAACTCCCGGGGTACTGCAACGATTTCTCTGTTTCCTCAGAAAAACATCAGTCAATGTAGTTTTTGAGATCAATGAATGGATCAGAATATCAGTCAACACTTTTGAACCAATCCCCATAACTTTTTCTTTAGTCCGACTAACATTCTTGAATCCAAAATTGAGATCTTCTGGAGAACCTTCCATCACTTTTAATTCATCAGTGATGAAAAACATTGCTTTGTATGTGTAAAACACTCCCTCAGTTTCATCTTTGACCGCATCTCTTTCCAGTATATTAGTAGCTTGTACGTTCATTGTTAGACGTTATGAATCTTCTCTACCTTCTCTGCTAGATGATGTTAGGGTAGTTAGGAATTTGTTACTGCTGTTACAAGCAGTTAAGAGATGTATGATCATGTATATATAGGGAGCCCTTGAGCTCTTGTAAATCACCCTTTTGAGTTGAATGAAATGGAGTTTTATCTCACTATCACAATAGTTAACATTCATCAACTTCCCGCAGGTGTATCTTGCAGTGTTATAATAACTAAACAAACCATCCTGTCTTTTTATTACATTTCTCATTTCCGCATACAAAATACCATGTAGGCCCTGTAAGATCCATCTTAAGTTTCAAATTCTTAAACTCGACGTCGCAAATGTTTCTAGGATATAGCAGTATACGCTTACATGCTTCAAGCCGGGATTGTTAACACTTTTGTATAGGTTATTCAAGCAACCGGGCTGCAAACTCTGGTGCTTGTTAAGCAAGTCGTGCAATGTTGCTGAGGGGAAGCTTAAGGAAACTATGGTTCATCTCTGGAATCAGTTTAAGTAAAAAACGAACGGCTCCACGTTTCATCTCTCGTATCAGCCGTTCAGTTCGTATGATAGCAAACAATTTTATTATTCAAAGATACATTCTATTGATATCGAATCGTTGCTACCAATCAGGTAAGTTATATTCCTCAATCGATTATTAGATTCCATGGATACATCAAGTTTAATCTTAAGCTAGGGTTTTGACCATCCATGGATATCTCATTGTTTCCATCTATATTGAGATTGGTTATCGATTTTGATATTGTTATATTGATTTTGATATCGTAATATCGATCCTAACAATCTCCCTATTGATTTTCGAGATCGGGAAATTGATAAAGAGCATCCATCATCTCCATCCAAAGCTAGGAACAAGGGGATTGTTACCCGAGAGCCTTGAAAGCTTCGAATTGTCGAGGTGAGTGTAGTCGGAGTCTCAGAATTAGGCGAAAAGCCTTCCCGAATCTTTTATTGTCGTTTTCGATCATTTAGCTCACATTTCCATTGAGGAAGTTTCATCAGATCATTAAACGGACACTTTGATAAGTGTCGGTAAGTTTGTTATTGAACATCAGACATAGTTATTGGTATTGTTATTGAGTATTGTCATTGATATAGTTATTGTAATTGAAATATTTCAAAGAAACTATCGGACATTGATATTGACATTGAACCATGAAACATTGATCACGAGACATGTTTATTATTGATATTATTGAAATCATTGGACATTGGAATTCTCATTGGATATTGAATATGTATATGAACATTGAAACCTTGAATTTGAATAGACATTGGATACAATTGGCATGCCATAGAATTCATGAGCTCAATGTACATGTGGACTACGGTCCTAAGGCTACAGCCTATATTGATTTGGCGAGGCGGAAGGATGTGTATTGATATTGGTCATATTGGCGAGGTGGATGGACTAGACCATTCATTGATTTGGCGAGGCGGAGGAATTCGCGTATCCACTATCTTGATTCAATCCAAGGGCTATTGATTAAATGAATAAGTTGAACATTGTATAATGAAGCATAATAGTAACATTGATGAGTATGTTGATGCATTATATTGACGTTGATGAGCATGAGACCATGTATATGGAGATACTTGTTATATTGTCATTCATATTGTTATGACTACCTCACTAGGCATCGTATGCATAATGTTTTGTGTCTCATGCATTTCAGGTTAAAGACTGTGTGTTCGAGGATCAGATAGTCAAGGCAAGACAAGTCACTAAAGCCCTAAAGTAATGTGTTTTGATCTTAAGAACTCCTAGGAAGGTGGCAAAGTAGTTGACTAGTCGTTTATGCCCATTTTGATATGTTTGTGCTATGCCTATGTTTTAATATGGTTGATGGCCCTAAATGGTCTTTTTGTTTGGCTTTAAGTGGTTAAAAAGTACATACTTGGCTTATAAAGGTAAAAACATGGCAAACGTATTCGTATGATCATGAAATTTGGTATACTAGTAGTTTATACCATTAAAATGTCGTGTAAAGTTTCATTGCATTTGGACATTGTTCAGTAAGTCAAATCGAATAAAAACAAGAAAAAATCTGTCATTACAGGTCAGGCCGTATCGATACGGGTCATGACGTATCGATACGAGTTTGCATAATTGAACATAAAGAGCAGGGCGTATCGGAACGGAATATAGTCGTTACGAAACATTTTGTCACTGGAATCGATCATTTCGATACAAGTCAAAGGTCAAAGTCAAAGTCAAAGGGAGTCAATCCGTATTGATATTAGTGTTTTCGTATCGATACAGTCAGAAAGGTAAAGTCAACTCGTACCGATACTGGTGTGTCTGTATCGATACGGTCTAAAGGGTAAAGTCAACACGGGTTGCCCAACGTTCACCCGTTTCGAAACAGCCCTAGGGTGTTTCGATACGGGGTCACTTAAGTTAGTTAAAGGCATATGAAACAGATTACAATGTTCACAATTTAGTCACCGAATCTTGGAAAGATTAAATTGAATAAGCTAATGAGCTCCAAATTGTATGAAATTTTACAAGTATACTAATATTGTGGTGAATTTCAATCTAGTATAATCAATTGCATTGAAGGATCCCTAATTTGTAGAATTTATAGTTTGGTCCTTAAAACATGTAATAGTTAATATTGGCCATAATTGATTAATTATTGCTTCGTGTGGACTAATTGGACTAAGTTATATCAAGGTATTGAGTTATTGAATGTATTGGTTTAATTATTAATATAAAAATGAAATTTTGTTGCACCGATTACTGTTTTGATCATCAGTATCACCTTCCGACCCTGTTCTCGACCAGACCGGGAAGGGGTGTTACATTTATGGTATCAGAGCTAGAGTTTAGTCGATTCTAGGACTAAACGGAAGCTTGTTGCATTTTTATTGTGTTACTTTGCCACTTAGGAGTTATGTATTGCATATATTGTGACTTGTCGACTAATCTAATCTTTCATATAGATATGTCTAAAACTAACGAAGCTCATATAGACGAACTTACTACCATCTCCTTGACGCATGGCGAGGAGATTAGATGAGGAAATCCTCAGAACCCATCGCAACCGCAAGACCCTCCTGTTCAAGGTATCGAGCCTGCAGTACCTACCGCTCAGGCTGAGTGTTACAAGAACATGGCTAACATGCTCATGCAGTTTATGACTGCTATGAGGTCCGAACAAATCATGAAACCTATCGCTCTTGTTGTTCAACATGCTCGGGCACCTATTAATAAGCTCTCACAATATCGAGCTTATACTTTTACTGGACAAGATGACGACAACCCTGAAGTTGCTGAATACTGGTTGGACACCACTTTGCGTATTCTGAATAAGAACCTTCAGTGCTCGGACAAGCACAAGCTTGAGTGTGCCACCATGTTGCTGGCCGATGAGGCACTTCATTGGTGGAAAACTACCATTTTGACAGTTTCTAAAGACACGGTGACTTGGGAGTTCTTCCTTAGAGAATTCCGCAAGATATATATCAGCAAGTTTTACCTTGCTGAAAGGCGAAATATCTTTCTTCACCTCAAACAAAGCGGACGACCGATCGAACAATACATACATGATTTCTGAAAGTACTGTAGATATGGTGCATAATATATAAAGAAGGAGGAAAAGAAGTGCCGGATGTTTATTGCAGGGCTTTATGATGAACTACGCTCTATGTTCACTGCGTTAAGCATTTCTAATTTCCAAGACCTTGTGAATCGAGTCAAGGCCACTGAAGCTGCACAGAAAGCTCAACGAGTTGGTAGGTCTGGAAAGTCTAAGAAGAGGTTCAGGGATGATTCTCGACCTCTGAGATGGAATAAGAAAGGGAGATATCAAAGTCCTAAACAGAATATCTACCCACAGCCCTCTCGTTCTGGAAACATTAAGAGGCCTCAGTCTGTGACACAGTCTTTTGCTAAAGCAGCATCCATTGATAGCTCTAGAGGTTCAAATCGAGGAAACCAGCATCCACTTTGCAATTATTGTCAGAATAGGCATCCAGCGGGTCAATGTCGTAAGCAAACTGGAGCCTATTACTATTGTCATGACTAGGGTCACTTTATCCGTGACTGCCCTATGAATGCAACCAAATCTGCTGTTACACCTACTACTGCTGCCTCTCCTGCTCAATCCTTTTGAGGTAAAGGATCGAAGCAATGATCATCGGGAACTTTTGGGCGATCGAGTGGTCTAGGGAAACCCTTTATTAGGCAAGATTCAAAAGCTCAGGCCCAAATGTATCATGTGAAGAGCAGGAAAGAAGAGGATGAACCTGATGTCATTACAGGTACCATCGAGTTATATTCGCATCCTTTATATGCATTGATTGACCCTGGTTCTACTCATTCATTTATAAGTACCATTGTAGTTAATAATTATAATATGTCTTCCGAACCAATAACATCGAGAATTTCTGTAACCAATCCTTTAGGAGATTGTCACAGTACGAGTAGTGTGCAAGAACTCCCTTTAATGATCCAAGGGATTCCTTTTCCGGCCAATTTGTTGGCTTTACCGATCTATGAGTTCGATGCCATCCTAGGTTTAGATTGGCTTAGTGAGCATCAAGCCTGGGTAGATTGTTGTAAGAGAAAATTATACCTTCGAGGATTGGGTAAGGAAAGTGTTGTACTGATGAATGCAAAGAATCCATCACTATATGCTTTGACATTGGAAACCAAAGGCGAATCATAGTTGCAAAACATTAACACTATGTGTGAATTTTTCGATGTCTTCCCTGATGAACTTTTGGGATTGTCCCCAACCCGTGAAGTGGAGTTTGGCATCGAGGTGCAACTTGGGACTGCTCCAGTTTCCATTGCACTATATCGTATGGAAGCTGTGGAATTAAAAGAATTAAAAACTCAGATTCAAGACTTATTGAGCAAAGGTTTCATTCAACCGAGCTCTTCGCCCTAGGGAGCTTCGGTTCTCTTTGTTAAAAAGAAAGATGGTTCTTTGAGATTGTGTACTAACTACCAACAATTGAATAAAGTCACCATCAAGAATAAATATCCATTGCCTAGAATAGACGGCTTGTTCGATCAATTAAAGGATGCTTTTGTGTTTTCCAAGATCGATTTAAGGTCGGGCTATTATTAGATGAGAGTCAAAGAGTGTGATGTACCAAAGACATCCTTCCGTACAAGATATGGACACGACGAATTCTTGGTGATGCCCTTTGGGTTAACCAATGCACCGGCGGCCTTCATGGATTTGATGAATCGGGTTTTTAGACCCTACCTAGATAAATTTGTAGTGGTGTTTATAGATGACATATTGATCTATTCCAAGAATGAAGCGGAACACCAAGATCATCTTCGTATTGTGCTTCAGACCTTAAGAGAGAAACAGTTGTACACGAAGTTCTCTAAGTGTGAGTTTTGGCTCACCGAAATTGCCTTTCTAGGACATATTGTGTCATCTTTGGGTATTCAAGTGGACCCGAAGAAAATTCAAGCTATTGTATATTGGCATCCACCGAAGAATATTGGAGAAGTCAGAAGCTTCCTTGGGCTTGCTGGCTATTATAGAATATTTGTGAAAGGATTTTCTATGATAGCTGCTACTTTAACTAAGTTATTGAGAAGAAGCTCTTTTTGTTTGGACTGAAGTTCAACAACAAAGTTTTGATCAGTTGAAACAAGTATTGACTCATGCACCCGTCCTAACCCAACTTGAGTCCGGAAAGGACTACACAGTCTACAGTGATGCATCACACCTCGGGTTAGGATGTGTATTGATGCAAGAAGGCAAAGTCATCGGTTTTGCTTCAAGACAACTTAAGCCACACAAAATAAATTATCCCACCCATGACCTTGAATTGGCTGCAGTTGTCTTTGCATTGAAAATCTGGAGACATTACCTCTACGGAGAAAAATGTTATCTCTTCACTGACCATAAAAGCCTTAAGTACCTATTGACTCAAAAGAAGTTGAACCTTCAGCAACGGAGGTGGATGGAACTCCTTGAAGATTACGATATGGTCATTGATTACCATCCTAGCAAGGCCAATGTTGTAGCTGATGCACTCAGCCGCTAACCTTTGCCTGGTAAGCATTGACAATAAATTTGGAGTTACATGTATTATGTAGTACATTAACTCATCGTAATATTGCTATATTGTAGCCCTTCGAGCATTTAACGCTCACTTCCGACTTCGGAAGCATCATTGTCTTATAGCTGAACTCCAAGTTATGCCTACCATCGCTTCACGAATCAAGGATTTGAAAGAGTAAGATTCTGAGCTTGAATCCATTGTTTATAAGCTATCGGACAACCCCGACTTCAGAATTAATTCTGAAGGACTCTTGTGTTTTCATGACCGGGTCTGTGTACCTAATGATGAATCTCTTCACATTGATATTCTCTCAGAAGCTCATTCGAGTTCTTTTTCTATTCACCCCGGGTCTGTGAAGATGTATAAAGACCTACATGAACTTTATTGGTGGCCTGGCATGAAGTAAGCCATAGTCGATTACATTTCCAAGTGTCTTACATGTCAACGTGTTAAGATTGAAAATTGTGCTCCTACCGAATTATTGCAGCCCATCGATCCACCAAAATGGAAATGGGAAAATATCACTATGGATTTTGTTAGTGGACTACCGTTAACTCCCGCAAAGCAAGATGCCATATGGGTCATTGTATATCGTTTTACGAAGTCAGCTCATTTTATATCAGTTAGAATGGACTACGGTCTCCTTAAATTAGCTGACTTGTATATCAAAGAAGTAATCCGACTCCACGGAGTACTTAAGTCTATTATCTCCGATTGAGATCCTCGATTTGCATATCGATTTTGGAGAACCTTCCAAGGAGCTTTAGGCACCAGAGTTAATCTGAGTACAACCTTTCACCCTCAATCTAACGGCCAGTCAGAAAGGGTAATCCAGGTAATATATCGAAAAACTTATTCATTGACACCTTAGAAATTTTCATTGTTATTGAACCACCATATACAGATATTGGAAGACATGCTTCGAGCATGCATTATTGACTTTGGTGGAACTTGGGAGAAGTCTCTACCCCTTGTCGAATTCGCCTACAATAACAGTTATCAAGCATCAATCCAAATGGCCTCGTATGAAGCATTGTATGGTAAGCGATGTGTAACTCCATTGTGTTGGTCGGAGCTTGGCGAGGGCAAGATGTTAGGCTCTGACTTGCTTCGAGAGACTGAAGAACGGGTCACCATTATCCATGTTCATTTAAAGGCTGCCTTTGATCGACAAAAGGCTTATGTTGATCTCAAGAGAAGAGACATTGAGTACGAAGTGGGGGAAAAAGCCTTCCTCAAACAATCACCGTGGAAGAAGGTTTTAAAGTTTGGCAAGAAGGGAAAATTGAGTCCTCGATTCATTGGACCCTTTGAAGTCATTGAAAGAGTTGGCCTCGTGGCATATCAACTATTGCTATCCTCTGAATTGAGTAAAATCCATGATGTTTTTCATGTATCGATGCTTCGGAAGTATCGTTCTGATCCTTCGCACATAGTGGAACCTGAATCTGTAGAACTTTGACCAAATCTATCCTACGAGGAGGAACATGTTCAAATTCTTGCTAGAGAAGTCAAGAGGCTTCGCAAAAAAATTGTACCGTTAGTTAAAGTGCTCTGGAGGAGCCACACCGTTGAGGAAGCCGCTTGGGAACTTGAAGAGACCATGATACAACAATATCCATATCCCTTTGGTTCATGTAAAAATTCGAGGACGAATTTTTCTTAAGGGGGAGAGTTGTAAAACCCCAAAATCCAGTCTAGTCAGAATTAGGTTCTGGTGGTCGGAAAATTATGCATTGATGAAGTCTAAATATAGAATTGGCTAGCTAATTATTGATATCAGATTCTAATTGAGCTAACGTGTTGTCATTGGACTTTATCGAATAATATTGAAACCTATATAGTGACTAAATTGAAGAAAATGCAAGTTGGAGAGCAAAACCATAGTATGATGAGTGTTGAGGGACTAATCTTGCGATTAGCCCCTCCTTAATTAAATCCCACCCACGTGGGATAGTCTGAGAGCTTTCCTTCAATTGAAGGAAAGCTAAATAGTCTAAAGTATATGTAAATCAAAGGAAAAAGGAAGTATAGAGACTTACCCGAGAGTTCTTAAGTAAACACCTCCATCTTTATCATCTTCTTCCTTGAAACATACACCTCCATGGGAGATAATTTTAAGCTTTGCTTTTTCTACGTTCTATTGATACCAAATCGTTGCTACCAATCGGGTAAGCTATATTCCTCAATCGATTATTGGATTCCATGGATACATCAGGTGTATCTTAAGCAAGGGTTTTGACCATCTATGGATATCTCATCGTTGCCATCTATATTGAGATTGGTTATAGATTTTGATATTGTTATATTGATTTTGATATCGTAATATCGATCCTAACAATCTCTCTATTGATTTCATAGCTCAAGAAATTAATAAAGAGCATCCATCGTCTCCATCCAAAGCTAGGAACAAGGGGATTGTTATCTGAGAGCCTTGAAAGCTTCGGATTGTCAAGATGAGTGTAGTCGGAGTCTCGAGATTAGGCGAAAATCCTTCCCGAATCTTTTATTGTCGTTTTCGATCATTTAGCTAACATTTCCATTGAGGAAGTTTTATAGGATCATTAAACGGACACTTTGGTAAGTGTCGGTAAGTTTGTTATTGAACATCGGACATAGTTATTGGTATTGTCATTGATATAGTTATTGTCATTGAAATATTGCAAAGAAATTATCGGTCATTGATATTGACATTGAACCATGAAACATTGATCATTAGACATGTTTATTATTGATATTATTGAAATCATTGGTCATTGGAATTCTCATTTGATATTGGATATGTATATGAACATTGAAACCTTGGATTTGAATAAACATTTGATACAATTGGCATGCCATAGAATTCATGAGCTCAGTGTACGGGTGGACTACGGTCCTAAGGCTACGGCCTGTATTGATTTGGCGAGGCGGAGGGATGTGTGTTGATATTGGTCATATTGGCGAGGCGGAGAGATGTTTATTGATATTGGTAATATTGGCGAGGCAGAGGGACTAGACCATTCATTGATTTAGCGAGACGTATGAATTCGCGTATCCACAATCTTGATTCGATCTAAGGGCTATTGATTAAATGAATAAGTTGAACATTATATAATGAAGCATAATAGTAACATTGATGAGTATGTTGATGCATTATATTGACGTTGATGAGCATGAGACCATGTATATAGAGATAATTGTTATATTGCCATTCATATTGTTATGACTACCTCACTAGGCATCGTATGCCTAATGTATTGTGTCTCATGCATTTCAGGTTAAAGATTATGTGTTTGAGGATCGAATAGTCAAGGTAAGACAAGTCACTACAAGCCCTAAAGTAATGTGTTTTGATCTTAAGAACTCCTAGGAAGGTGGCAAAGTAGTTGAACTAGTGGTTTATGCCCATTTTGATATGTTTGTGCTATGCCTATGTTTCAATATGGTTGATGGCCCTAAATGGTCTTTTTGTTTGGCTTTAAGTGGTTAAAAGTACATACTTGGCTCGTAAAGGTAAAAACATAGCTAACGTATTCATATGATCATTAAATTTGGCATACTAGTAGTTTATACCATTGAAATGTCTTGTGTAAAGTTTCATTGCATTCAGACATCGTTCGGTAAGTCAAATCAAATAAAAACCAGCAAAAATTTGTCATTACAGGTTAGGCCGTATCGATACATGTCATGGCGTATCGATACGGGTTTGCATAATTGAACATAAAGAGTAGGACGTATCGTAACAGAATATAGCTGTTTTGAAATATTTTGTCACTGAAATCGATCGTTACGATACAGGTTCATTGCGTATCGATACGGGTTAAAGGTCAAAGTCAAAGGGAGTCAATCTGTATCGATAATGGTGTTTCCGTATCGATACAGTCAGAAAGGTAAAGTCAACCCGTACCGATACTGGTGTGTCCGTATCAGTACGGTCTAAAGGGTAAAGTCAAAATGGGATGACCAACATTCACCTGTTTCGAAACAGCCCTAGGGTGTTTCGATACGGGGTTAGTTAATTTAGTTAAAGACATATTAAATAGAATGCAATGTTCACAGTTTAGTCACCGAATCTTTGAAAGATTAAATTGAATAAGCTAATGGGCTCCAAATTGTATGAAATTTTACAGGTATACTAATATTGTGGTGAATTTCAATCTAGTATAATCAATTGTATTGAAGTATCCCTAATTTGTAGAATTTACAGTTTGGTCCCTAAAACTTGTAATAGTTAATATTGGCCCTAATTGATTAATTATTGCTTCGTGTGGACTAATTGGACTAAGTTATATCGATATATTCAGTTATTTAATGTAATTGTTTAATTATTAATATAAAAATGAAATTTTGTTACACCGATTACTGTTTTAATCATCGATATCACCTTCCGACCCGGTTCTCGACCAGACCGGGAAGGGGGTGTTACATCGACACATGAAATGGTTGTTAATACCTTGACAAGATTTCAATGTCGAATGTTCTCCAAGACCTTACATTCAACTAAGAAACTTCTTGATGCTCCACGATTTAGAAGATTAAGCACCTTTACTGCGATAGTTGCTCCATTCCCTTGAAGCATTCCTTTGTATACAGAACCGAAACTTCCCGAACAAACCAAATTTTGCATGGAAAACCCATCAGTAGCCCTTAGGTTACTTTGGTGGGATAACTGTAAAAGCGAATTTTCTGCACAAGATGATGTTGGCTTTCGTTTTTTCTTTTTTCAAACCGCAAGATGAGGAGACAAGTGAGAACCAAAGTCACTCTTAAAATCACAACAACAATTACAATTTTCAATTTAAGGGAAGTGTTTGATGATGTTTTCATGTTACAACTTGACAAGTGTAACTTTAGGATACATCCACACAGCTTTATGTTTCCCTCAACAAATGTAACACTTGCATTCTTAAAGACTATTATTAGATACACCCAATGCCTCAAGACTATTCAATGAACTCATAGATGAAGGAAGGGGCCCTTCAAACAAATTGTCATTTGAGAACAGCTTCTCTAAACTTACACAACTACCAAGGTTGTTTGGAATCAAGCCAAATAACCTATTTTGAGAAACATGGAATTCAGCTAGGCTTTTCATATATTCTACTGTAACAGGGTGTTCACCGGTCAAATCATTTGATGATAAGTCTAACATAATGGACATGGATGGGAGTCTAAGTATTTGAGGGGTATAGTTCCAGTAAGATTGTTATGAGAAAGACTCATTCCAAGCAAATTTTGGAAATTACCCATACTTGAAGGAATGTTGCCATGAAGATTGTTAAAATATAAACCAAGATGGAGTAACTCAGTCAAATTTCCAATAGGAGGAGGAATAGTTCCAGAGAGAAAATTGCTGGAAAGGGAAAATACCTTTAGCTTCTAAAGGCTCCCAATTTCAAAGGGAATGGGACCTGATAGTTGATTTTGATATGCCACTAGCACCTCCAAATTGATGAGATTTCCAATCCCTTCCGGAATTCTTCCCCATATTTTGTTCGTGAACATCGCTAAACCCACAAGGGTGTTAGAAAAATTGCTAATGCATTCAGAAAGTTTCCCTCCAAAATTATTGTCTCCTATAGCTAGATATTTTAGTTTGGTTTTATTGAGTAAAGTGCAGAGGAAGTTCAAGTCACCTTCTCTCCCATATCCGAAATGGTTTTCGCCTAGTTCAAGGTTAATCAGTTTATCCAACTTTTCAAACCAAGGCACGTTTCCACTGAAACTGTTATTATAAAATACAAGTACATTCAGATTTGAGGCTTTGGATAATGAAATCGGGATTTGTCCAGAGATGCGGTTGCTCCCTACAGAAAAGAAGTCAAGACATGGCATATTGATTCCCAAGTTAGAAGGAAGAGTACCTTGAACCTTGTTTCCACCAATATCAAAACCTCTAATATTGGAGAGGTTGAACATTGTGGTAGGAACAAAACCAGAAATTGCATTTCCTCCTACATCGAAAATTGAAAGATTTGTCAGTTGTCCAAGAGCTTCCGGACTCAGGTATAATCCCACTTAATGCATTCAACGTCAATTCAAGCCCCTCCAAGGATGACAAGTTCCCCAAGGAAGGTGGGATACTCCCTCTCAAACTATTGTTTCTAAAATCCAAGACAATAGGCCCAAGAAAGCAGGTATTTCTCCTGTTAGCTGGTTGCTCCTCATACCAACAGATTTAAGCTTAGAACAAGCAGATAAATTGGAAGGAATTTCACCACTGATGGAGTTATAAGGCAGCGATAATGATTCCAGTCTTCTTAAATGACCAATCTCTTGAGGAATCTGGTTGTAGAAGCTGTTTCCCGCAAGGTCCAGCTCCTTAAGGAAGGTCAAGTTTCCTATGTATGGTGATAAAGATCCCGTGAGTTTGAGGAGTGGTAGTTCCAACTTGGCGACTCTCCGATGCTTGCGACTGTAAAACAACTTAAACAAATATGGTGAGATAATACTCAAGTTCTATTCATCATCAAAAGGGGTGATTACACAGTGTACACAGGGTACATATTTATACACGAATGCTGTTACACAGCATTCCCGCCAAAGCTAACAGACTTGGTGTAAAAACCCTAACAACCTTGAAATGGTTGTAACAAAAAGCTGCTGACTCAGCTTCCTCTGGATCCTTCTAATATTTCCCTTGCTTCTTCAACCTTCTTGAACACAGGAAAGGTCTCGAACACACAGTTGAAAACGAAAATCTTCAAAGTTGGCAGTGGGAATTGCTTTGGTGAAGATATCAGCTACCTGTGCAGATGCTGGCACGTAATTAACTTCAAGTGCATGAGTCATGACTTTCTCTCGGATGAAAAAGAGATCTAGGTCCACGTGTTTCGTCTCTGCATGCAATACTGGGTTTGCAGCCATCGCGACTGCACTCGTGTTGTCACTCCAAAGGACGGGAGATTGAGACTGCTCCACATGCATATCGTGTAAGATGGCTTGGAACCAAAGAACATCTGTAGCAACATCTGCAAGGCTGCGAAATTCGGCTTCTGCAGTGGACCTGGAGAGTGAGTGTTGTTTGCGTGAGCTCCATGACAGTAAGTGTGGGCCGATGAATGTACAGTGCCCTGAAATGGAATGTCGATCGTCGGGGTCACTGTCCCAATCTTCATCAGAGAAGGAGTGGAGGGCCAAAGGAGATCGAGTCTGAGCTGAGAACCATAGGCCAAGATCGAGAATCCCCCTAAGGTAACATAGGATGCGTTTGACTGCCATCCAATGAAGAGAAGTTGGTCGTTGCATGAATTGGGCAACCTTATTGACGGAGAACGCAATATTCGGGCGTGCATGACAAATATATTGCAATGAGCCCACAATGCTGCGAAAATCAGAAGCTCTTTCAACTGGAGCATTAGCATCTTTGTGAAGCTTAGTCGTTGAAACCATAGGGGTTGGGGCATTGGTGACTTCACGCAAATCAGATTTGACCAACAATTCAGTGATGTACTTCTTTTGGGAAAGAAGAATGCCTGCTGATGTGCGAATAACTTCAATACCAAGAAAAAAATTTAACTCTCCAAGGTCTTTTAAAGAGAACTTGCGATGTAATTGTTGAACAACTTCAAAAATATGAGTGGAAGATGAGCCAATGATTAGGATGTCATCGACATAAACAATGACATATGTGGTTGTGGTGTCATTGATATGTACAAACAACGGTGTATCAACATTGGAGGAACGAAAGTGCAGTTCTTGAAGGAAACATTTAAGCTTTTCAAACCAATTTCGAGGGGCTTGACGGAGCCCATACAGGGCTTTCTTGAGCTTACACACGAGTTGAGTACCATATGCTGCAAGCTTTTGGAACCCTTAAGGCTGCAGCATATAAACATCCTCAGTGAGATCCCCTTTTAAAAAGGCGTTATTAACGTCCACTTGTCGAATTTCCCAGGTGTGAGAGACAGCTAGAGACAACAACATGTTCACTGTGGAGGCTTTGACCACGGGGCTAAAGGTTTCCCTGAAATCACAACCTGCAAGTTGGGAATAACCCTTCGCAACAAGCCGTGCTTTGTAGCATTCAATGGTACCATCATCATGGCGTTTGATCTTGAATAACCATTTACATCCAATGGCACGACGATCAGTAGGCAAGGGAACCAAATCCAAAGTATCGTTGTCAATTAAAGCTTGGTACTCAGCAGTAACTGTAGCTTGCCAATCAGGGTTTTGCATGGCAGCATGCACGTCTACAGGGAGATCATCGAGGTGTAAGTGATAGGCTTTAGGCTTGAACACTCCAGCATTGCTTCTTGTCACCATGTGATGTTGGTTAGGAGGGGAGCCAAGAGGTGCCACTGTTGAGGCGGGGAGAGGAGCATGAGGAAGATCGAATGTTTGAGGGGAGCTAGAAGGAACAACATTAAGTTGAGATGTGTCAGCTTCTTCGGGGTTGACTGTAGGCACCTCATGTAAGGAATCATCAGACACAGAAGCAGGCTGAGAGGAAGGTATTGGGGATGTAGGAGCAGCTGAAGGATATGTCGAAGCATGATCAGAAGTAGAGGTGGGATGTGAAGTTGTTGATGATGTATTCTCAGAACCAGCAGTTGAAGATGTGTCTAGTATAACATGCAACATAGGAGAGAGACCATCAGATGGAGATGATGATGATGAACCAGAATCTGTGGACTGAAAAGGAAATATTGTTTCATGAAAGATAACATTTCTTAAGACAAAAATTCTTCCAGTCAACTGATCAAGACACCAATAACCTCGATGCAGAGGAGAGTAACCAAGAAATACACAGGCTCGTGATCTGAAATCCAATTTGTGAGAGTTGTATGGGCGGAGATGAGGATAGAAAATGCATCCAAATACTCTGAGAAAACAATAATTGGGGTCCTTATGATATTTCACTTGAAATGTGGATCGATCATCAAGGATCTTGGAGAGCATTCTGTTGATTAGAAAAACTGCACTTAGTGTGGCATAGGACCAATAGGTAAGTGGGAGTGAAGTTTGTGCTAGCAGCGTGAGAGCTGTTTTGACAATGTGCCTATGCTTCCTGTCAACCACACCATTTTGAGAGGAAGTGTGGGGACAAGTGACCCGAAGCTGAACCCCTAACCGAGCCAACAAGGTATGCAGAAAACGGAATTCACCACCTCCATCGACTTGCACAGCCAGTAAATTAAAACCAAACTGATTCTTTATTAAAGCATAAAACTGACGAAAGGCATTACAAGCATCTGACTCTTTCTTAAGTAAAAACAACCAAGTGTTACGGGAAAACAAATCAATACATGACATATAATAGAGGTATCCATCAGAGGCCACTGAAGCTGGTCCCCAAATGTCAATCTCGATTACCTGAAATGGTGAAGTATAAACTGTAGATGAATCTGGAAATGGGAGGAAGTGACTTTTGCCCAGATGACAGACATGACAAAACGAATCCTTTGGTGGAACAAAGTTTTTATTTAGAGCAAGACTCACAACATCAACTGAAGGGTGACCCATCCTATTGTGCCAAAGCCAGTAGTCAGTTGAAGAAGATGAAGAAAGAGCAACCATTTCCGCACTTTGCTGAGAATTCATATAGGCCATCTGATGAGTGCTCAAATATGACATATTTCACTTGCTAATTTTCTATGTTTTGTAACTTCTTGCTGCTTAATACATATTGTTTCCATCATATTTTGTGCAGGGGTCCAACTCTGGAAATAGCAGTGAAAATAGAGCCTTTCTGCAGTCTTTTTTATTTATCCTATCATGACTGGCATCATGGGCACGACACCAGGCACGACGCATCTGACGCGGCAGTGACATAACAGTGACGTGGCAACTTCTAGAAGCTCCTGGAATGTTCCGGAAGACGAATCTGATCAGACTTATCAGCTTTTATCATATTAGTTTTATTTTTGAATTTTAATTAAACATTTGAATTTGAATTATCATTTCTTATCTCTTATCTCTGTAAATCTAAGCCTATAAATACCAACCTTTGGTGAAGGCTTAAGATCATCATCTAGCTTTTGAATCTTTTCATCCTTGTAAACATTTTAGTTTTAATCGAAATTCATTTTCATTTATTTCCTTGTTTCATTTATTTTATGTTTTTCAATTGCTTTTCCAAAAACAAGTTAAGTATGATAATCAATATCATGCTTAGCTAAATTTCTTAAGCCAAGAACCAGCCAAGTCAATTCGATTCGTGAGAATTGAACTTGCTTAATTACTTTTGGGGAAATCATTTTTATCTTTCTGCTTAGATAGTTTGGCAATCGGCCTTACTAAAGTTTTTTTAAACGTTTTTCAAATCAAAAAGGACCCTTTGGTCTGAATTCGCTTAAAAACATAGTTGGGAGGAAGGATCGGCCTGTGGCAAATTTCGACTTCCTGTGAACACTCTTAGCGGCGGTCCGCTAAGGAAAGATGAAATCAGAAGCGATTCTATTTTTAGACAATTTCTGAGTCGGGTTTTTCCTGCTTTAATCTAAATACTTTAACGACGATAGTCGTGGTTGATTTATTTAAGAACCGTCTTTCGAAGATAGACTTGGGAGGATTGGTTACTTGAGAGAAGAACAAGTTACGATGGGTTGGGCCTCGTAGACTGTAACCGACATGAACCCCGAAATAAAAATCTATTTCAATGATCGAAAGAATTGAAGGAGCTGGTTCGAGGCTGATTTACATCCTTGGTTTTTCTTACTATCTTTAGTTCTTTTTTCTATATTTCTTTTATTACTTCATCACAAATCATATCACCCCCTTCTTTTATTTATTTGTTCTTTCAGATATTCCTGGGATTTCAGATTCAACGAATTCAAGTCAACAATTCCAGCTAATCTCCCTGCGGATCGACCCTCTTTCCCTATACTTATTCAATTTCCTTATTTTTGAAAGAGGATTTATTTATATTTATTTTGACCGGTTAACGAAGACTTGTCAAAATTGGCGCCGTTGCCGGGGAGATTTATTTTTGGCAATTTTGACTGATTTTTGTTTTATTTTATGACCAGGAAGAATCCGGGTACTTTTGCTCCATATAACCCGGAAATCGAAGCAAGCGCTCGTAGAAATCACGGCGAAACACTTCGCCGAAAGAAACAACAAAGCACACGACGATCCGAACAAGAGTCCACTTCCGAAACCACACCAATCGACGAACCTATACAAGAACCAGAGCCGATGGCGGATCAAACAATTCGCGAGCTGAACGCAGCCCCTACTGTGCAACAACCCCTTTGCATCGCTTTTCCTCAAGGCGACACTCCCTTTCAGCTCAAAACGGGATTAATTCATCTACTCCCTACCTTTAACGGTTTACCTACCGAAAGCCCGCACAAGCATTTAGCCGAATTCCATATGGTGTGCAGCAGCATGAAACCACAAGGGGTCTCGGAGGACCAAATAAAACTAAGGGCTTTTCCTTTTTCCTTAGCCGGAACGGCTAAAGAATGGTTATTTTATTTACCTCCGAATTCAATTAATACATGGTCTGACCTTTCTCGTGTTTTCCTTGATAGGTATTTCCCTGCAGCCAAAGCAACAGAAATTAGGCGAAACATATTGAGCATCCAACAAATGCATGAAGAATCCTTATATGATTATTGGGAAAGGTTCAAGAAGCTATGTGCAAGCTGTCCGCAACATGGCTTATCCGAACAGACTCTCCTTCAATATCTTTACGAAGGAATGTTACCAATGGACAAAAAAATGGTAGATGCCGCAAGCGGCGGCGCACTCGTCAACATGACTCCTACTGCAGCAAGGACGTTAATTTCTACAATGGCTGCGAATTCACAACAATTTGGTTCTACAAATGAACCCAGTCGACGGGTTCATTCAGTAAGCACAATTACATTAGAAAACAAGATTGATAATTTGACTAATATTGTGCATTCACTTGTTTCAGGAGAAATAGGAGTTGCTAAGGCATGCGGGATTTGTACTATGCACGATCATGCCACCGATCTATGCCCGATGTTGAGGGAAACGACTAATGCCCAAGTCAACGCCTTGAACAATTTTCCCGGACCTCCCCAAAGACCCTACAATCCGCAAAGCAACACATTCAACCCTGGGTGGAGAGATCATCCTAACCTTAGCTATAGTAATAGGAATCCCAATTTTCAAGCTAGACAACCTCCCTACCAAACACCCCAGAAATCTTCCCTTGAATCTATTGTTGAAAGATTAGCCGTTTCACAAGAAAGGTTCCAAAACCAAACGCAATCTCACCTTCAGGAACTAGACAAACAAGTCAGTCAGCTAGCACAAACAATAGGGCGACTAGAATCTCAAGGAAAATTACCATCGCAAACCGAAGTCAATCCGAGGGAAAATGTAAGCGAAATCACTTTGCGAAGTGGAACCGTGATAGCACCTGAACCACCGAAAAAGGACAAGCAAAAATCCGAGAGCTCCTCGAAACACCAAAAGGACAAGCCTCCTTCCACTTCAGGTAACATCAATTCTAAAATTCCTATTTCTACTTACGAACCCGTTCCACCTTTTCCAGGAAGATTAGCGAAAAAGGACAAGAAGGAGGAAGAAAAGGAAATAATGGAAGTGTTCAAAAAGGTAGAAATTAACATTCCACTCTTGGACGTCATTAGGAAGATTCCCAAATATGCAAAGTTTTTGAAAGATCTTTGTACAAACCGAAGAAAATTGTCGGGGAATGAAAGGGTTAACCTTGGTGAGAACGTTTCGGCTATTCTTCAAAGACCTTTGCCGCCAAAGTACAAAGATCAAGGTATGTTTGCAATTCCTTGTAAAATTGGGAATGTTGGGATAAAAAGAGCGATGTGCGATTTAGGCGCATCTATCAACGTCATGCCGTTAAGCGTCTACAACAAAATTTCGACTGAACCTTTGAAGGAAACGCGAGTAACGGTTCAACTAGCTGATCGATCGGTTATCTACCCCGAGGGAGTACTAGAAAATGTGTTGGTACAGGTAAAAGATCTTATTTCCCTGCTGATTTTTATATAATTGACATGGAAAATGATCGCAGTAACAACGGATCCGAAATCTTGCTTGGCCGACCTTTCCTATCAACCGCACATACAAAGATCGGTGTCCGCGACGGCATCTTAACTATGGAATTTGATGGGGAAGTGGTTAAATTCGATATGTATAAAGCTATGAAATATCCTGATTCTGTCGAAAGCCTTAATTTTATTGATATTATAGATCCTCTGGCTAATGACTTTATCAGAACTGATTTATTTCATGATTTTTGTAGGGAATTGGAAGATCTCAATGATGACGACTTAGGCGAATCAATTTCTACCCTCTCTTTAATTTCTGAAATTCGATTAACTCCTTCACAATCTAAACCGCTTCCCTCAATTTTGCAGGCACCTCAGTTAGAATTGAAACAACTCCCACCACACTTGAAGTATGCATACTTGGGCGACAAAGAAACTCTACCCGTCATCATATCAAACGAATTGTCGTCACAACAAGAGGAGGAGTTAATTGCTACGCTAATCATCCATAGAGAAGCAATTGGGTGGACATTAGCCGATATCAAAGGCTTGAGTCCCTCCACGTGCATGCACAAAATAAAGTTGGAGGATGGCGCAAAACCTATCCGAGAGGGGCAACGTCGACTGAACCAACCAATGATGGATGTGGTAAGACAAGAAATACAAAAATTGTTAGATGCCGACATCATCTATGCAATTTCTGACAGTAAGTGGGTTAGTCCAATTCATGTTGTACCTAAGAAAACGGGGATAACTGTTGACGAAAATGATGAAGGTGAGAAGGTTCCAAAAAGAGTTCAAAACGGATGGCGAATGTGTATCAATTACAGGAAACTTAATTCCCAAACTCGAAAAGACCATTTCCCTTTACCATTCATCGATCAAATGATCGAAAGACTTGCTGGAAAAACACATTATTGCTGTCTTGACGGATTCTCTGGATTTTTTCAGGTACCAGTAGCACCCGAAGATCAAGAAAAAACCACATTTACTTGTCCATTTGGCACATTTGCATATAGGCGAATGCCTTTCGGGCTGTGCAACGCGCCAGCCACTTTCCAACGCTGTATGCTAAGCATTTTTTCCGATCACATCGAGCGAGGTATAGAGGTATTTATGGATGATTTCACCGTTTACGGCAATTCATTTTCTAAATGTCTCTCTAATCTTTCATATGTGCTTAATCGATGCATTGAGTATAATTTGGTTTTAAATTATGAGAAGTGTCACTTCATGGTAAGTAAGGGATTAGTTCTCGGTCATGTGGTTTCTGCCCAAGGAATAGCCGTTGATAAATCTAAAGTAGATATTATTCGCTCACTTCCATACCCCACTTCGGTGAGGGAAGTTCGAAGTTTTCTTGGTCATGCAGGATTCTATCGACACTTCATAAGGGATTTTTCTAAACTCGCACAACCACTTTGTCGCCTATTACAAAAAGATGCACCATTCGATGTGGACGAAGCTTGTAAAGAATCATTTGATGAACTAAAAGCACGACTTATTTCCGCTCCAATAGTGCAACCCCCGGATTGGTCGCTGCCCTTCGAAATCATGTGCGACGCCTCCGATCTAAGTGTAGGCGCAGTGCTTGGACAAAGATCCAAAGACGGACCGCATGTTATCGCTTATGCCTCTCGAACTCTTGACTCGGCACAGCGAAATTATTCTACAACGGAAAAGGAGTTTTTTGCTGTCATTTTTGCATTAGATAAGTTTCGCCCTTATTTATTAGGAACCAAAATTCTGATTTTTTCTGATCATGCAGCATTGAAGTATTTGATCAACAAAAAAGACGCGAAACCTCGTTTGATTAGATGGATACTCTTGTTACAAGAGTTTGACATCCAAATCAAAGACAAGAAAGGCAGCGAGAATTTGGTGGCGGATCACCTAAGCCGTTTAGCAACATCACCAACCGAACTCCCTCTACGAGATGAATTCCCGGATGAATCGCTAATGGAAGTTAAGGTAGCATTCCCTTGGTTTGCCGATTTGGCGAATTTCTTAGCCACTGGTAAGGTTCCTAACAATTTGCCTCAATCCGCGATTAAACGTATTAAAAGAGATGCTAGATATTATATATGGGATGATCCATATTTGTGGAAATTGTGTTCTGATCAAATAATTCGTCGTTGCGTAAGTAATAGCGAGGTAACCTCTATACTTAAATTTTGTCATTCTTACGCTTGTGGCGGACATTTTGGCCCTAAGCGAACTGCGCACAAAATTCTCGAGTGCGGATTCTTTTGGCCTACCTTATTTAAAGATACTTACAATTTTTGCAAATCATGTGACAGATGCCAACGGGTTGGGAACCTAAGCCGTCGAAGCGAAATGCCGTTAAATCCAATCCATATATGCGAAGTATTCGACGTGTGGGGACTCGACTATATGGGACCTTTTATTTCATCCTATGGAAATCTTTATATTATTCTAGCAGTCGATTACGTTTCGAAATGGGTTGAGGCGAAAGCCACCCGTGAGAATGATGCGAGAACCACGACTAACTTCTTGCGTGAATTTATTTTTTCCAGATTCGGAACTCCAAGGGCGATTATTTGTGATAGGGGAACACATTTTGTCAATCGAATCGTCGAGGGCTTGATGAGGAAATATGGCGTGACGCAGCGAATATCAACGGCTTATCATCCGCAAACTAACGGACAAGCGGAAGTTTCGAATAGAGAGATTAAGTCAATCCTAGAGAAAATTGTAAAACCCAATCGAAAGGATTGGAGCTTGAAGTTGGTCGACGCATTATGGGCATATCGGACCGCCTACAAAGGACCTATCGGCATGTCACCTTACCGCCTTGTCTTTGGTAAACCTTGTCATCTCCCGGTCGAACTTGAGCATAGAGCGTTTTGGGCGGTGAAAGAATGTAATATGGAAATGAGCGCTGTTGGCGAAACACGGAAACTTCATATCCAAGAACTAGAGGAGATTCGTCGAAACGCTTACGATAGCGCACAGCGTTACAAAGAACAAACTAAAGCATTTCATGACAAACACATTTCATTTAAATCCTTTTCAATTGGACAAAAGGTTCTCCTATTTAACTCGAAATTGAAAATTTTTGCAGGAAAACTTAAGTCTAAGTGGAGCGGACCATTTACCGTAGTCGATACCTTTCCTCATGGAGACGTAGAAATCGAAGATAGCTCGGGTGCACGATTTAAAGTAAATGGACAGCGGCTCAAACCATTTTTCGAAAGCGCACCCATCGAACACATTGAGGAAATAATCCTCGAAGAACCGAGACCCTGAACATCGAATTGGTCGAGCTTAACGACAATAAACAAAGCGCTAAATGGGAGGCAACCCATTGATTTTTTTTTTATTTTTTATTTTTTCTTATTTTTTTCTCTTTGTTCCAGTACACTGATCGGATTTATTTTTCTCTCATTGCAGGTTCTTTTCTATCGGCCAAGAGCAGGGCAGTTCATCCCCCCACCAAAGTGCACCGTTTCATTAAACGCGGTGCATTTTAGCATGTGTAATGAACGGTGCACGTTAGCCCCTCCCCACCATCCAGCTTTCCCTAATTTTTCCCCCGCCTCCTTTTCTTTCCCTTCCGCATAGAACAACTAAACCCTAGCAAAACTCACCTCACCACACAAAACAAACCCCAACCGGATTTTTTAAGCCCCCCCCGCACTCATACGACTTCCACCGCACCTCCGCCTTCTCCCCAACCGCCTGCCGTCGTTCGCAGCTCTCCAACAGCACCGCCGGACCGAGCTCCAGTCACCGTCCACCTCCCCCACGATCTCCATCACCGTCATTCCAGTCAATGCCAACGGCGGACTCAATTTCATCCTTCACGGGGAGTATCTTTTGCCCTTACCATTTCTTTATTTCCTTAATTTTTATGAATTGGGGCAATTCACTTAAGTGAGGGGGAGGGTAGCAAACCACTTGCCATACTTATCTGATATATGTTTGATTTTGGTTTAACTTTGAGAAAATATTTTCTTTGTCATTGCTTGCTGTCCAGCATGTTATAATTGTGATAGTGCATTTAAATATTTGAATGATGACATTTTGATAATCAAATGGCATGAGTATAATGATAGTTTGACATTTCTTTTCAATTTGCCTTGATTGTGATAATTGGATTTCTCACCTAGCTTAATCAACTTAGCCCAATTTTGTGAGAATTTGAGCCTTGAGCATGCATCTTATTTTTTATGCTCGTTTTTCCTTGCTTGAGAGTGTCATCTTGAATTTAGGAATCTAGAACTTGTGGCTTGCTTACAATTCGAGACTACACTAAGAACAAGGTGCTTTAAAATGATTTAGGCATTAGGCTTTAAACCTCTTCCTTTCCTTTTCGTTTTAATTTACCCTTTCTCATCGCCTAGTGAAACCTTGTTAGCCTTACACCCCATTCCCTTGGCTTAACCACTTTTTGATTGATCAAATGCTAGATACTATACTACTAGGCAAATAAGGAAGCTGAAATTCAAATTAAGGGCATAATTCTTCGAAATAAAAAAAAAAGAGAAAAAAAAAACAGAATAAGGAAGCAATTGCTTCGAAAAAAAATGAAAAAAATGAAAAAAAAAATTCCGAAACAAAAAAAAACAGTTTCGAAGAACAGAAACGTGTATGTTGATTGCCCATCTTTAAGCTCCTCATTTGTTTTTTTTCATTGATTGTTGTGTGAAATCTTGCATTGATCATTTCTTTGATTATTTCCTTTCCATCTTTTTATCCTTTCCTAAACCCTCATTACACCTTGAATAAAGACCTAATGATTTTTGCACCTCGGTTCTAATAAGTAGTGGAGAATTGAACTTGTTACAAGCATATGGAAACCTTTATTCATGATTGACTTTGAGTGTTTCTGCTTCAAATTTACCTTTAAAACACTTTGAGTGCTCTTGAGTGTACCTTGGTGAGGATTAAGACTAGGTTAGGATTTGATTACTACTTGATAGACGATTGAAAGAATGAAAGACTGTTCTTTGCTTATATCCACTTGGTTTGATTTGTGTCTCTTTCATGGTATTTCTTTTGCACTTGAACTATTATAATTATGCTTGATACTTGTGATGGCTTGAAGAATGCATTCTTGGTTAATATCATTTTCGGACATACTTGAGGACAAGTATGAGACAAGTGAGGGGGAATTTGATGAGTGCTCAAATATGACATATTTCACTTGCTAATTTTCTATGTTTTGTAACTTCTTGCTGCTTAATACATATTGTTTCCATCATATTTTGTGCAGGGGTCCAACTCTGGAAATAGAAGTGAAAATAGAGCCTTTCTGCAGTCTTTTTTATTTATCCTATCATGACTGGCATCATGGGCACGACACCAGGCACGACGCATCTGACGCGGCAGTGACATAACAGTGACGTGGCAACTTCTAGAAGCTCCTGGAATGTTCCGGAAGACGAATCTGATCAGACTTATCAGCTTTTATCATATTAGTTTTATTTTTGAATTTTAATTAAACATTTGAATTTGAATTATCATTTCTTATCTCTTATCTCTGTAAATCTAAGCCTATAAATACCAACCTTTGGCGAAGGCTTAAGATCATCATCTAGCTTTTGAATCTTTTCATCCTTGTAAACATTTTAGTTTTAATCGAAATTCATTTTCATTTATTTCCTTGTTTCATTTATTTTATGTTTTTCAATTGCTTTTCCAAAAACAAGTTAAGTATGATAATCAATATCATGCTTAGCTAAATTTCTTAAGCCAAGAACCAGCCAAGTCAATTCGATTCGTGAGAATTGAACTTGCTTAATTACTTTTGGGGAAATCATTTTTATCTTTCTGCTTAGATAGTTTGGCAATCGGCCTTACTAAAGTTTTTTTAAACGTTTTTCAAATCAAAAAGGGCCATTTGGTCTGAATTCGCTTAAAAACATAGTTGGGAGGAAGGATCGGCCTGTGGCAAATTTCGACTTCCTGTGAACACTCTTAGCGGCGGTCCGCTAAGGAAAGATGAAATCAGAAGCGATTCTATTTTTAGACAATTTCTGAGTCGGGTTTTTCCTGCTTTAATCTAAATACTTTAACGGCGATAGTCGTGGTTGATTTATTTAAGAACCGTCTTTCGAAGATAGACTTGGGAGGATTGGTTACTTGAGAGAAGAACAAGTTACGATGGGTTGGGCCTCGTAGACTGTAACCGACATGAACCCCGAAATAAAAATCTATTTCAATGATCGAAAGAATTGAAGGAGCTGGTTCGAGGCTGATTTACATCCTTGGTTTTTCTTACTATCTTTAGTTCTTTTTTCTATATTTCTTTTATTACTTCATCACAAATCATATCACCCCCTTCTTTTATTTATTTGTTCTTTCAGATATTCCTGGGATTTCAGATTCAACGAATTCAAGTCAACAATTCCAGCTAATCTCCCTGCGGATCGACCCTCTTTCCCTATACTTATTCAATTTCCTTATTTTTGAAAGAGGATTTATTTATATTTATTTTGACCGGTTAACGACGACTTGTCACCATCAGTTTGTACCCCACTCAGCAACACTGTCCCTGTACGCTCATCCTTAAGATAGCAAGAAGATGCATGGAATTCAAAGTAAACGTCATTATCAGATGCAATTTTCGAAACATACAATAAGTTTCTTGTGATATCAGGAACAAGAAGAAGTTGATCAAGAATTAAAGATCGAGATGTAGTGGTCATCACACCTTGGCCAACATGAGTGATGGCAAGAGATGAACCATCCCCAATGTGAACCTTACCTTGACCACCATATGTCTGACTGGACTGGAGCTGAGCTTTATCACTGGTAACATGGTGCGTGGCACCAGAATCAGGGTACCAAACACCAGGTTTAGCAACAAGAGTATTAACTTGAGGATTGTCAATAGCAGTGGAAGGTCCTGTATCTGTGGCAACATAAGGTGAATAGCGAGTCTCTGGATCAATGTGTGAACAGCAACAGTTATGAGCCTCAGCACTAGGTTTTTGTGAGCCTTGATAATTCTTGTTAAATCTATACCAACAACGATCTGCCAGGTGTCCCAACTTCCCACAAATCTGGCATTGAAAACGAGGCCTACCTTTGAATCTACCACCATTCCCAGCATTGGATCCAGCACGTCCACCACGAGTAGGAGAGCCAGGAGTATAGGAAGCATCTGGACGAGGATCTGAATCGAGGGTAGCATTGTTGATTCCCACAGAAAGTCGTAGAGGATCTTCAAGGCGTGTTTCAGCATCAATGAGCAAAGAAACGGCCCCATCAAATGTATAAGGGTCCTTGCTTGCGGTGATGACAGCCACAACAGACTCGAACTCTGGTGGAAGGCCATTAAGGATGGTGGCCACTTGCTCGATCTCAGAGATGGGACTACCACAGACAGGGAGCAAATCACAAATTTCCTTTATCTGAGCAGTGTAAGCATTGATAGACATGGATCCTTTCTTGAGCGATCACAGTCAAACATGAAGGTGCATAACTCTCGTGGTAGAGAGCTTAGAGTATCGAAGGATAAGGGCTTTCCAAATGGAAGAGGAAGATTCAGAGCCCACAAGATGTGGGAGAAGTGAAGTGCTAACCGTGGATAGAAGCCATGAGGCTAATGAACTATCCTGCTTGAAGAAACGTTGATAAGTAGGATTACGGGATTTGGTTCCGTCAGCTGCCACCAGAAATTTCGCCGGAGGAGTATATTCATCATCGAGATAATGCTCAAGACCCTGCCCTCGAACCATGAGAAGAACCTGTTGACGCCATAACAGGAAATTTGTATCATCAAGCTTAACACTAATTTGCTTGTTGAAGAAACCTTGAGAGGACGACTCATCAGGAACGGTGGAATCGAGAGCAATGGCAGATGCATTGTCGTTAGTCATGGTGCATAGAGGAAGAAAAAAGATGAAGTTAAAGAAGGGAGGAACCCAGAATCAAAAAAGCGAATGGTACCATGTAAAACAACTTAAACAAATATGGTGAGATAATACTTAGTTTCTATTCATCATCAAAAGGGGTGATTACACAGTGTACACAGGGTACACATTTATACACGAAAGCTGTTACACAGCATTCCCGCCAAAGCTAACAGCCTTGGTGTAAAAATCCTAACAACCTTGAAATGGTTGTAACAGAAAGCTGCTGACTCAGCTTCCTCTGGATCCTTCTAATAGCGACCACATGTAACACCACGCCACTGACAGAAGTGAATGGAACTATTCCATGACGCCATAATCTTGAGCCGATCACCAGTTATCTTAGCTTTGAACTGGAGTAAAGCTTGTTGATCAGTCATCAGTGTCATTTCCACTAACTACAGGGGTTACTGTTGCTAAACCAGGCAAGTTGAAGCATGAGAGAAAAATCATAACTTCAATAACATAAACAAGTAAAAAAGAGCTGGACGCTTCAAAATGCTTTTTTGATTGCTCCATTAAATCGAGACAAATATCTTAATTGATGAGAATGATTTGTATTTGGGAGTGCTCGGTTCATCAACAAGAAGTAGAGTGTTCCGACTTTGAAAGTGATGTGGCTACTTTAGTTAGAAGCGTCTACTTGGGGTTGGGTGTTATGGTCGTTATCTTATTACTGAACCGAGTCATACTTCGCAACCTAATGGAAACGTTGTAAGAAGGAAGTCATATTTCCCCATGTAAACAAAGGGAAAAGAGCTACCAAACTCTAATTGGTGAGATTGATTGGCATTTGAGATTGCTTTGTTGATCAACAAGAACTGAAATGCAACATGAGAAATTTGAAAACCAATGGCGGAACTTAAAGTAAAAGTTTGAGGGAGCCAACGTAAATTTTTTTAAAATTTGGAGGCTTAAACGAATTTTTTTAAAAAACTGAAGGTTTAACTAAAAATTTTAATAATTTTAAGAGATTTAATAAAAAAAATTAAAAATTTAAGAAATTTAATATGGATTTTAAAAACCTTAAGGAGACCAAATTAAAATTTTATAAATTTTAGTCGCAAAATTTGAATTTTTCAAAATTTTGGGAGGCCATGGCCCCGTAGTCCTTTAAAGGACACGCCCTTGTTTCAAACTATGTTATTATCATGTTCTATCTCTCGTAAATCGTTTCATGTTTTCCTACTTTTATCAAAAGTGTAATTTAATTTAGGTGACAAACTCCAACAACTACCAATTATTGGTTCACTCAAAATCAAGCAAAGTTTAGCTTGAAAAAAACAAACAAAAAGAATGGACATCTGGTAATTCAAAGCCAAATTTTGTAACTAATACTTAATTTACAAGGGTAATATATATTTTAAATCATTGAATTTAATTTCTGCTTTCATTTAGATCACAAATAATTTTGTATTAAATTCTTGTATAAGAAAATGATACGAGGGAGAATTCAAAGTAAACTCTAGATTCTATGGAGGAATACTCTCAGCAGGGTCACCAATCCATTATGGAGCCCCCTATTGACTTTAATTGTTTTACATCTAAACAAAGTTATGCACTGTGCTACCACTTTCTACATTTCACATGTAAAAGTAAACGCCCATACTTTCAGCAGGGTCCCAATTGTGGAGCCACATTCGCTATTCTAGTTTTGATTTTCTTTCTGCTTCTTGGGTCATTTCTCTGAACTTACATAAATCAAAGACCGTTAAGCTATAAACACAGAAAAATACTTTACAAATTTTGAATCTAAATCAGCCTTTGAAATTTGAAAACACAATACAAGGGAATGGGAAGTAAAAGGGAAGAGAATAACAAGACGATACCGAGTTACTGCTGGTAGAGGTAATGATAAATACTTTCACAAGCCAACGGACTAACTTCCGTTCACCAGCACCTGCAGCTGAAAGGCATGATTAAACCCTTCAAAATGGTCCGAAATGAATTTGCACATAAATAAGGACATAGCCTTGTTTTCATTGTAGTTAGTAGTTACCTCTAGAATCTTGTACCAGTTCTTCTTCTGTTGTGATATTCTAATGCTAAAACGGAGCTAGGGGCTATTTATAACCAAAAATAAACACAAAGATTTCTTGAAAAATAATAGTAATATTTCGAAAACAAAGCTCTAAACACCGAAAAGATAGAAGAAAAATTTCCGCCCTTAAGATCACCCTTTTCAATTGAAAATATTCAAACATTTTAAAGCTAGTTCGTAACTACTTACCATGTATAAATTGGTCAAGAAAGATGCCTAGCATCTACCCTGGTTTCCCTAATAATACAATTGTTTTGAATTACAAAGCAATAATGTAACCCCTAGACTCGCCTATGCGTTAAGATGGATCCTAGCAAATCACATTAGGGTCACCGGAGCGACCCACGATAAAATTTCAAATAAAACAAATTGTTAAACTATTAAAAATCATAAATCAAGTTTTGAATTAAAATACAATTTCATAAATCATTCAGAAAATAAAACGAAACCGTGATACAAGTTACGAAAACAGATTTCAGACTCATATATATAACACATGACGTGACATACATGCCCCCTAATTACACAGATACCATACTCCACTAGAAAATCGAAGAAACTCTCGTACCAACGTTGGTAGTTGCAACTTGGTCGATCCTTTAACCTGTGATGGTAAAAACAACGTGAGCTTCGAAAAGCTCAGTAATACAAACTACCAACGGATGCTAAAATCACAAGTAGGTATATAATAAACTTAACACTTCATGAAGAACTGGACAACTATACCCAAATTACGATTCAATATTTTGTGAACATCATATCAGAAGGTAATAGAGTTGTTCTTTATTCGATCACCCGAACCTTAAGAGGTGAGTTTAAAATTGGAGATTCAGAAGAGATTCAGATTTCAGGAGTGAACCAAGGAGTTTAGGGTGGTTCATTAAGTGCAGATTAGAAGTATACCAAGTGTTTTAGACTTAGTTACACTAATTCTGTAGGTTGGACTTCAGAAGAGGTCAGAAAGTTTTATCGATTTACTTAACTATCCTCCAACCGTACACCATAATGCAAAAACTCAGAATTGTATCCAAAAAGACTTACCCTAGGCCCGTCGGGCGTAGGAGCTTATAGGAAGGCTTATCCTAGGCCCACTGGGCGTAGGAGCTTAGGTCCAGAAGGGCTTACCAGCGCTGAGCCTACAAAATCTTCATATATATTCCAGACAATGCCCAGATGAATTTAGTTTATAATTAGAAGACAATATTACCAGAAGACAGTTATCCGATCTATTTTTTATACCGGAAGACATATGTCAGATTTATTTTTTTTACTATAATTATTATGTATTCAAGGTCATATATCAGATATATTTCTATGTCAGAGATCAGAAGCCAGGGATTACTTTCTTTTCGAATAACAATGTCATATTTTTAATTTTAGGCGGGTAGTCTTGGTTCAGAACATAGAGTATTTTACGGACACATGGTACGCACCTTATGACCCAATTTGTTTCTCAAGGTCACTCGATAATCATCAGAATAAGAACACTTGACAATTATGGACAGATTCAAGAATAAGGTCCCACGAAAAAAGGGGGTTCGATAACCATGACCCAAACCAGACATCAAGATCGATGCATCATAATCATTGAGATTTTAGATATCTCGAGCATGATTCGATCATTAAAGCTTACGAGGGTATTGTTGGTCATTTAGACCTTCGGGGGGTAATTTGGTAAACTAAACCAACATGGTATAAATGGTGATGTACCGAATTTAGGAATTCTAACTGCTCATCAAGCTTTCGAGTCCCTCTGATCTAATTGAAGCCATTAACACATAGTTTGAAATATAATCGGATAAGTACATCTTAAGCATTCATTTCCAGAACTGATTACAGCGTAACAACAAAGCAGTTCGTCTTCACCCTACATCCACTGAACTTACCACGAGAGATCGAACATGTATCCAAGCGGTAATTTTCCAAATACCTAAACATGTATATAACACCTGAACTCGTTCCATAGCATCAAATTTATCTTTTTGAGGAAACATGTTGCTCTTACCAATAGCTGAGTACTTTCTCCAAATAACCCGAACATGTCGCCACATGGTATCTTTCCAAAATTGCGATAGTATCAAAAAAAACCAGCAAACACGGGCAGTGTATTACCACTTTATAGTCATTATATTGTCTAGCTTTATTGGTATTCCTTATTCCAGTCTTAGAGGTACTTTCAGTCATTCTCAACATTCACATGTATTTCAGATGCTTCGTATCCGAAGGTGTTCCAAAAATTCTGAGCCTTTCGGTCGCTCCAACTATTCATTCATTTCTGATCTCGAGGGTATATTCATCATTTCGGTTAATTTTGGCATCTAGTGTCTGAGGTTAATTTAGTCTTTTTGGTCAATACATTGTTCCGATTAATTCAGCCTTATTAATATTTTCAATCCTCTTTGTCATTTCAGACGCTTTAGTCAATCCGATAATTACACCATTGGTAGCTCTGGACATGCGAAAAATTCTTGTAAATTTGTCTTTGGAGATTATTCAAAATTCAGGAAAAGCTTAAGTGTTTACATTCTCGAAGATGCAAACCTTATTACTAGGTCATTCCAAGTATAACGAGATTTTTCAATGAATCAGTTGTTCATCAGATAAAGAGCAAAATCTCAAATCGCATTATTCTCATGGGTATTTTTATGTAACACCCATGAATTGGCTGTTTAAAATGTATGTAAAAAAAGGAAAAAAGAAAAAGAAATATAAATAGAAATGGGTAACATGTGGTTTGAACCCGTGACCTTTAGGTTGGTGTACAAGAGAATTAACCATATGAGCTAAGCCTTTATTTTGGTTTTAGTTTCGCTCAATTTTTTTTTGTGATTTATGTTTCTCGGGTTGAACCAAAAAATAAAATAATTCGAATCAACCTCAACCAATTATTGCACCTGCATTTGAAGAGACAAAAAAATCTGGAAGCTTCTCCAAACTTTCCACCTTCCCCAAAAATTCGTCCGGCCACCGATCTTGGCCACCGTCGGTACGTGGCGTGCACTGCCGCCACCATCATCTTCCTTGTCTCTCTACGACCAAAACCCGATGAGCCACTCGCGGTTTAACGCAGCTGTTCGGCGGGGAGATTGGATTGAAAGTCCGATAGACCCTTTTCACTCACCGTCCCTTTGCGTGTTTTCTGTCGTCGTCCGGCATCGTGTCGTGAAGTGGAGGCTGTCACTGTACTCAGCAAACTTAGACGAGTGAAACCCAACCGTCTGATCGACTTACCAACACCGGCAAGCCTCTCATCGGAGTTACGCATTATTTCAGTCGTCGATTCATGTTTCAGGTAAAATTCGGCCAATTTTTCGGTTTGTATCGTTGAAGTCTTGGTGGTGTTGGGTTGTTTGACTGACGAGTTGTGTTTTTCGGTAGAAACCACGGTGTATGGCGTCTCCGGTGGTTTTTCCGGCGGTCGTTCGGTGACCTGAAACCTATGGTGAGTAAACCGGGTTCAAACCGACTGAACCGACTAGACTGGTTAAACCGGTCGGCCCATGAAGTAGACCCGAACCGTCCCGACCCGAGTTCGAACCGACCCGCCTCTGCCCCATATCCGATCCGACTGAGTCAACTCGTTGAGTCAACTCAGTGAGTCAACTAGCCCGAGTTGACTTAGTGAGTTAACCCGCCGAGTCAACTCAGTTGGCCCTCTGTTGACTGCTGACGTCAGCGTTGACTTTGACCCGTTGACTTTGATCATGGACCAAAAGTCAAAATTCTCTGAAAACTTCTATTCCATGTTTTTCGACGTCCTGAGTCCATTTTTGAAGCGCGTTTCACAAAATTCTGACCCGAAAGCCTCTGAATCTGACATTGAACTCGAACTTCTATATGTATTAATTATTCAATTAGGAGTACTATGAGTAAGGACTAAAATGTGAATATGTGTAATTGAAGGTACTCATAGCTCCATGAATACGAATTGTTGATGGACATCGAATTCAAGTTTGAGTGTAATCGAATGGGGTTTCATGAATCGGCCGATATAGCTCAGAGTTAAGGTAATACATAACTACCCCTTGTATGCTTTATGTACATGTTGATATCTGGTTAACGCATGCATGCTTATGTGAAGTGTTTTGTAAACTCTGCTTAAGCCGAATCAGATACGAGAAATAAGTACGTAAATTATTAAAACCAAAATATTCGAATAAGAATACTAATAGATCAAAAGTATCGAAAGTTTTAATAGTAATAAATAATACAGTTAAATTCGCAACTCGATCAATAGTGTCTAAGATTCAATGTCCATAATATGGAGTAAGGGATATTGTATATGAGATTACAAAAATGCCCCTGAGGTATAAGAATGACTAAACTACCCATAATAAAGGAAGTGACCCAAAATCTGCATTCGACCTAATTGAAAAACTATCCTACCTAAGATGTATGTTCTATTGGAAAAGACTTCGGCATCATTATTCGAACGCGTGTGATACTAAAAGAAACTTGGATTTTCCCCTAGAGCTCTATATAACACACGGAGGTGAATTTACTAGAAATATCGTTGTATTCCTGAGCTGATCCTTACGACAGTAATGAATGAATTAATTGGAATGATCGTAATGACCAAAAAGACTGTAGTGCCTTCGAGCACTGAAATTCTTAATGAATCAGAATGACAATTATGCCCTTATGTTCGAAATTAGTAAACCGTTTGTAAGGGCCAAAAGGATTAGAACGACCTAATTTCTACCGAGTACGTAAACGGCGGAGGTGCTAAATAGTAAAATTGACAAAAATGGTGGATTTATCCCAATTTCCAAAATGACTGAAAAGCCCTTTTGAGTTAAATAGGCAGTTATGCATTTGATGAAATTCTAAGATTTCTAATAAGACTTTAAGGGCTAAAGTGCCCCTAAGTGTTAGGAAGCACACTCATGTATGTTAATCATTCCTGATATTAATATAAGGTTGGAAGTATTCTGCACAAAAATATAAGTTCGGCTACTCTGTAGTAAGTCATGTGGTGAATTATGAAAGCAACCGTTCAAATATATATATATATATATATTAAATATTATAAATCATCATTTTATCATTACTAGGCTAAATTACAAAATCACCCATGATAGTTAAAAGACTAAAATGCCCTCGTTTGCCAAAGCAATTAAGATAGCCCTAAATGTATCCGATATCGTGAAAGATCTTGACATAGAAATCTCCGAATGCCTGATTGGAAGCCTGATGAGCAAATAGAATTTCCTGAGCGACTGTTTATGCCTTGTTGGTAAAAATCACCAAAATGTCCATATGTGATAAAATGATCATAATGCCCTTGTATGCTTAAATGACTAAATAACTCATGATGCGTCTAAACTCTCAAAGATCTTGATGTATCACCTCCTGAATATCTGGGTTAAACTGTTAGTATGAACCCCTTTTAATAGGGGCCACATTTCAGAAATTCATTCAAATTGTCAAAAAATTAATGTGTCCCCTTCCGTAAATGCTAAGTATCTCCACGAAATGATTTGTCCCACCTAGTGTGTTCCATGTGTGATATATTCTGTTGAATGGATTGTATAATGATTTAATCATGAACAATGCTATGTTTGATGAACATTTCAATTGTTATTGAGATTGCATCACTATGTTGGAAAATGAGATGAAATGATGAATCGGATATATGATGACATTCTCTGCCTACTTGATGTATGTCTGCTGAATATGCATACTTGTTATGTGATTGCTTGATCTATGATGGTATTGCATGACTGTCTGATGAACTTGATAATATGATCTGTTAGCTTGACCTATGATGGTACAATCTGTTTGCATGATGAATGATGAAAATGTCTGTTCTTCTCAATGGTATGCCCATTTATCTGTCAAAATCATGAATCTTCTGTTTCTGATACTCTGAACAGAATACGCCCGTCACATGTATTCCGTTACTCATGTCTGAAATCTGAATACCGATTGTCATCTGGGGTATACTGTTGGGTTATGTTATGAAGTCTCTGTTGGTACAGCCCTGATCAAGCTGGTAAATCCTTATGGACTCAAGGTCTCCCCTTGAGTAGATACTGATGCTTTAGCACAGGTAAATCCTTATGGACCTAAGGCAGCCCATTAGGTGGCACCTATGCCTATCGGGCCTAGGGTAAGTCCTTATGGATGCAGTTGTGGAGGACTGCATATTGGTGTAAGGTTGGAGGGTAGTTACTAGTAAACCCTTGTATGTACTTGAACATTTGCATTGAATTGTTATGCGTTCTCATGATATGATTGGTATGCATTTAAGCCTATTTGATATGCATCTATGATAAGCTCTCAAATGTAACACTTTTTAATTGCTATTTTTCTAGTTTTTAGGATTTCTTGCTACCTAATCCATTTCATTTTGCTATATTTTGCGCAAGGGACCTAATTCTAGGAAAACAACAGCAAAATAGGGCATTTCTTTTGTCTTTTTATTATTCTGGTCATGACTGGCATCGTGGGCACGACACTGGGCACGACGCGTCTGACGTGGCAGATGCGTGGCGACTTCTGGAAGATTTTGGAATGTTCTGGAAGACCTTATCAGCTTATCCGTTTTGATTTTCTGTATTTAAATTTCAAAAACATTTGAATTGTTTATCTTTCCTTTATTATTTTGAATTTTCTTATCATTTATCTTTGTAAATCCAAGCATATATATACCACTTCTTGGTAAAGGCTTAGGCATCAATTCATCTTCATCGTTTAGTTTGAAACTCTTGTTATTTCTAGTCTTTAATCAAAGTTCTTTTTTCTTACTTTGTTCTTTATGTTCTTTAATTATTTTTATGAAATCAAGTTAAGTATGATAACTAATATCATGCTTAGCTAAATCTCTTGAGCTAAGAACTAGCCAAGTCAATTCAAATCGTGAGAATTGAACATTGCTTAAATTCCTTCGGGAATACATTTTTATCTTTCTGCTTAGATAGTTTGGCAATCGGCCTTACTAAAGTTTTTAATCATTTTTCAAATAAAAAAGAGCTCATTGGTCTGGAATCGTTTAAAAACATAGTTGGGAGGAAGGACCGGCCTATGGCAATTTCGACTTCCTGTGAACACTCTTAGCGGTGGTCTGCTAAGGAAAGATAAAATCAGAAGTGATTCTTTTTATAAGACAATTTCTGAGTCGGGCTTTTCCTGGTTTCAAAATTAAATATTTTAAAGGCGATAGACGTAGTTATTTTTTTTAAGAATCAACCTTCAAAGATAGACTTCGAAGGATTGGTTACTCGAGAGAGAAGCAAGTTGTGACGGGTTGGGCCTCGCAGACTGTAACCGACATGATCCCCGGAGTAAAAATCTATTTCAATGATCGAAAGAATTGACAAGGCTAGCTCGAGGCTATTTTATATATCTGGACTTTCTTATTACTTTCTTTATTTTTGCATTTAAATTCTTGTATTTCATTTACACTCAATATCCGATCACCCCCCCTTTTTTTTACTTTTCTTGTTTTCACAGGTATTCCTGGAAGCATTAATCAAAGTAACCTTTAGTCAAGAATTTCGACTAATCTCCCTGTGGATCGACCCTCTTTCCCTATAACTACTTAGTTTCTTTATTTTATTATTTGTTGAAAGAGGTTAATTATTTATTTATTTGATGGGTAAAACGACGCTTGTCAAAATTGGCGCCGTTGCCGGTGAGATTTACCTTCGGCCCTTTTTGACTGATTTTGTTTTTTTATGACCAGGAAAAACCCGGGTACTTTAGCTCCATACAACCCGAAAATCGAAGCAAGTGCTCGTAGAACTCACGGTGAAATGCTTTGGCAAAAGAAACAACAACGAGAACAAAGCGCACAACAATCCAACCAGGAATCCACTTCTGAAACAACACCAGTCGAAGAACTTATACAAGAACCAGAACTGATGGCAGATCAAACGATTCGACAACTAAACGTCGCCCCTACTGTGCAAAAACCACTCTGCATCGCTTTTCCTCAAGGCGATACCCCCTTCCAGCTCAAAACAGGACTAATCCACCTACTCCCTACTTTTAATTGCCTCCCTACTGAAAGCCCACATAAGCACCTTGCCGAATTCCATATGGTGTGCAGCAACATGAAACCACAAGGGGTCTCGGAGGACCAAATAAAACTAAGGGCTTTTCCTTTTCCTTAGTCGGAACGACTAAAGAGTGGTTATTCTATTTACCTCCAAATTCGATTAATACATGGCCTGATCTCTCTCGTGTTTTTCTTGACATATATTTCCCTGCGGCGAAAGCGACAGAACTTAGGCGAAACATATTGGGAATCCAACAAATGCACGATGAATCCCTATACGAATATTGGGGGAGATTTAAAAAGCTGTGTGCATGTTGTCCACAACATGGCTTATCCGAGCAAACACTCCTTCAATACCTATACGAAGGAATGTTGCCAATGGAAAAAAAAGATGGTGGACGCAGCAAGCGGTGGCACGCTCGTTAACATGACCCCTACTGCAGCGAGAACATTAATCTCCACAATGGTTGCTTATTCGCAGCAATTTGGTTCTGCAAGTGAACCCAGCCGACGGGTTCACACAGTAAGCACAATTTCATTAGAGAATAAAATAGACAATTTAACTAATATTGTGAATTATCTTGTTTCAGGAGAGTTAGGAGCTGCTAAGGTATGCGGAATATGCACTATGCCAGATCAAGCAACTGACTTATGACCATTGTTGCGGAATACATCTGGTGCCAAAGTTAACGTCATACACAACTTTCTCGGACCTCCTCAAAGACCTTATAACCCTCAGAGTAATACATTTAACCCTGGTTGGAGGGATCATCTAAACTTGAGCTACGGTAATCAGAACCCGAATTACCAACCTAGGCAACAACCTCCCCACCAAAACCAAGTACCCAAAAAATCCTCGCTTGAGTCTATTGTTGAGAGATTGGCAGTTTCGCAGGAAAAATTCCAAACCCAAACACAATCCCATCTCCAGCAAATCGACAAACAAATAAGCCAACTAGCTCAAGCTGTTAGCCGTCTAGAATCCTAGGGAAAGTTACCATCCCAAAACGAAACCAACCCAAGGGAAAACATTAGTGCGATAACTTTGCGTAGTGGAACAGTGATAACGCCTAAACCACCCAAGCAAGAAGAGCGAAAATCCGACGAACCGGGAAAATCTTTGGAAGACCAGTCTCCTTACGCCGCATGTAATGCCAAATCTAAAATTTCAGTTTCTACTTACGAACATGTTCCTCCTTTTCCAGGTAGATTGGCGAAACGAGATAAAAAGGAGGAAAAGAAGGAAATTTTGGATATATTCAAGAAGGTGGATATTAATATTCCACTTCTTGATGTTATTCGGAAAGTGCCCAAATACGCAAGGTTTCTGAAGGACTTATGCACAAACCGAAGGCAACTATTCGGAAATGAAAAAGTTAACCTTGGTGAAAATATTTCAGCCATCTTTCAAAAGTCGTTGCTGCCAAAGTACAAGGACCAAGGTATGTTTGCGATTCCCTATAAAATTGGGAATGTTGGGGGTAAAAAGAGTGATGTGTGATTTAGGCGCATCTATCAACGGCATGCTGTTAAGCGTCTACAACAAAATTTCGACTGAACCATTGAAAGAAACGCGAGTGACGGTTCAATTAGCCGATCGATCAGTCATCTACCCCGAGGGAGTACTAGAAAACGTGTTGGTACAAGTAAAAGATCTTATTTTCCCCGCTGATTTTTATATTATTGACATGGAAAATGATCGCAGCAATAACAGATCCGAAATCTTGCTTGGCCGACCTTTCCTATCAATCGTGCATACAAAGATTGATGTCCGCGACGGCATCTTAACTATGGAATTTGATGGGAAAGTAGTTAAATTTGATATGTATAAAGCTATGAAGTATTCTGATTCGATCGCAAGTTTAAATTTCGTTGATATTTTAGACCCGTTAGCTGATGATTTGATCGAAACTGATTTGTGTTATGACTTTTGTAGGGAATTCGCGGATCTTGACGATGAAAATATAGGTGAAATCATTTCAACTCTTTCTTCCCTTTCTGATTTTCGATTAATTCCAACTCGATCTAAACATTTTCCCTCAATTTTGCAGGAACCAAAGCCGAAGTTAGAGCAATTTAATTATGTATTTTTAGGTGACAACCAAACTTTGCAAATCATCATTTCGAGTAAGTTGTCGCATCGGGAAGGATGCAGAAGCTTAGTTGTTGTTTTGCGCACAAATAAAGAGGTAATCAAATGGACCTTATCCGACATCAAGGGGTTGAGTCCATCCACGTACATGCATGAAATCAAGATGGAGGAATGCGTAAAAACGACGAGGGATGGACAACACCGCTTAGTTGAACAACTTATTTTTGAAGAAAAGAAAATTAAACACAGGTCGTCGAGCTAAACGACGTTAAACAAAGTGCTACATGGGAGGCAACCCATTTATTTTCTTTCTTTTGCTTTATATATATTCTTTCTTTTTCTTTTTTTCATTTACAATAATTTTTTTTTAATTTTTTTAGGTACATTACTCGGATTTAAGCAAGTGTCTACGCGTTTTTACTCAAATAGTGCCAATTTTTGAAGCCCTTTTCGAGCAGCACTCAAACCAATTTTTGAGGCCATTTTCCACGATGGTTCGTACGCGACACCAAGGCAGCGGCCGCCCTTAATCACGGGGAGTACTTTTTACCCTTCTTTGTTCTTCATTTCTTTTATGTTTTTCATCTGAATTGGGGCAATTCACTTAAGTGAGGGGGTGGGTAGCAAACCGCTTGTCCTGCTTGTCTGCTATATGTTTGATTTTGGTCTGACTTTGAGATGACATTTTTCTTGCCATTGCTTGATGTCCAGCATGTTATAATTGTTATAGTGCGTAGGAATATTTGAATGTTGATATTTTTTATAATCAAATGGCATGAGTAAAATGATAGTTTGACATCTCTTTCAATTTGCCTTGATTGTGATAATTGGATTTCTCGCCTAACTTAATCAATTTAGCCTAGTTTTGTGAGAATTTGAGCCTTGAGCATGCATCTTATTCTTTATGCTCGTTTTTCCTTGCTTGAGAGTGTCATCTTGACTTTAGGAATCTAGAACTTGTGGCTTGTATGTGATTTGAGACTACACTAGAATGAGGTGCTTTAAGATGATTTAGGCATTAGGATTTAGCCATTTTCTCTCTTTTACCTTTTTCTCATCGCTCAGTGAACCCTCTTGAAGCCTTATATCCCATTTTTCTTGGCTTAACCTTCAAATCTTGTTCTTCCTTGACCAAACTTTTTTTAATTGATCAAATGCTAGAAACTATACTACTAGACAAATAAGGGGCTGCAATTCGAATAAGGGCAGAATATTTCTAGAAAAAAATGAAAAAAATTGAACAAAAGGAAGCAATTGCTTCAAAAAGAAAAAAAGAAAAACAGTTTCGAAAAAAAAAGAAAAAAGGAAGAAAAATATGTGTTTGCTTGCCCATTTTTAGCTCCTCTTTCGTCTTCACTACTTATTGTTTGAAACTTCTTGCATTGATCATCTTCTTTTGCCTTTTCTTTCCATCTTTCTACCATTTTTCTAAACCCACATTTCACCTTGAACAAAAGACCTAATGATTTTTGCACCTCGATTCTAATAAAGTAGTGGAGAATTGAACTTGTTACAAGCTTATGAAAACCTTTGTTCATGTATGACTCAGAGTGTTTTTGCTTCACTTCTACCTATAAACACTTTGAGTGCTCTTGAGTGTATCTTGGTGGGGGTTAAGACTAGGTTAAGATTTGATTAATACTTGATAGGTAATTGGAAGAATGAAGGGTTGTTCTTTGCTTATATCCACTTGGTTTGATTTGTGTTACTTTCATGATACTCTTTTTGTACTAGAACTCTTATAATTATGTTTGATGCTTGTGATGGCTTGAGAAATGCATTCTTGGGTTAATATCTTTTTCGGACATACTTGAGGACAAGTATGAGACAAGTGAGGGGGAATTTGATAAGCTCTCAAATGTGACACTTTTAAATTGCTATTTTTCTAGTTTTTAGGATTTCTTGCTACCTAATCCATTTCATTTTGCTATATTTTGCGCAAGGGACCTAATTCTAGGAAAACAACAGTAAAAGAGGGCATTTCTGCAGTCTTTTTATTATTCTGGTTATGACTGGCATCGTGGGCACGACACTGGGCACGACGCGTCTGACGTGGCAGATGCGTGGCGACTTTTGGAAGATTCTGGAACGTTCTAGAAGACCTTATCAGCTTATTCGTTTTGATTTTCTCTATTTAAATTTCAAAAACATTTGAATTGTTTATCTTTCCTTTATTATTTTGAATTTTCTTATCATTTATCTTTGTAAATCCAAGCCTATAAATACCACTTCTTGGTAAAGGCTTAGGCATTAATTCATCTTCATCGTTTAGTTTGAAACTCTTGTTATTTCTATTCTTTAATCAAAGTTCTTTTTTCTTTACTTTGTTCTTTATGTTCTTTAATTATTTTTATGAAATCAAGTTAAGTATGATAACTAATATCATGCTTAGCTAAATCTCTTGAGCCAAGAACTAGCCAAGTCAATTCAAATCGTGAGAATTGAACATTGCCTAAATTCCTTCGGGAATACATTTTTATCTTTCTACTTAGATAGTTTGGCAATCGGCCTTACTAAAGTTTTTAATCATTTTTCAAATAAAAAAGAGCTCATTGGTCTGGAATCATTTAAAAACATAGTTGGGAGGAAGGATCGGCCTGTGGCAATTTCGACTTCCTGTGAACACTCTTAGCCGCGGTCCGCTAAGGAAAGATAAAATCAGAAGCGATTCCTTTTAAGATAATTTCTGAGTCGGGCTTTCCTGGTTTCAAAACTAAATATTTTAACGGCGATAGACGTGGTTATTTTGTTTAAGAATCAACCTTCAAAGATAGACTTGGGAGGATTGGTTACTCGAGAGAGAAGCAAGTTGCGACGGGTTGGGCCTCGCAGACTGTAACCGACATGATCCCCAGAGTAAAAATTCATTTCAATGATCGAAAGAATTGACAAGGCTAGCTCGAGGCTAATTTATATATCTGGACATTCTTATTACTTTCTTTATTTTTGCATTCGAATTCTTCTATTTCATTTACACTCAATATCCGATCACCCCTTTTTTTACTTTTCTTGTTTTCACAAATATTCCTGGAAGCATTAATCAAAGCAACCTTTAGTCAAGAATTTCGACTAATCTCCCTGTGGATCGACCCTCTTTCCCTATAAGTACTTAATTTCTTTATTTTATTATTTGTTGAAAGAGGTTAATTATATATTTATTTTGACGGGTAAAACGACACTTGTCAACCTATTGGGACACACTAGACATTAAACTCGTTGTTTCCATCTTCGTAATCTATCGGCTTGTATAATTCTTGTTTGTTACTCGATGATTGAATAAAGAACAAGTACCATTATTCTCAGGTATAACGTTACCCTGAAATAACGGAAAGGAAAAGAGGACTGTTACTGCTTGGAACATCATGAAAATGTTATGCCTACCGTATATCTGCATGAGCTTATAACATCTTTTGGTAGTTCTATATTACTGAGCTTTTCCAAGCTCACGTTGTTTCTACCATCGCAGGTTAAAAGAATATATCATGGTATAATGTTGACATCAGTGTTCGGAGTTCTCTCGGCGTTGCCTCTAGAGTACGGTACTGTATAGTTAGTGGGCATGTATGTCATGTATGTCATGTGTTGTTTTATGATAGAGTCTGTAAAGCACTTTTTAAAATTTCTGTTAAGCATTTAAAAGACTTCTTGAAATGTTATTTTAAACAGAAGTTGATATTTACAGTTTAATAAATGTTTTGAGCAAAAATGTTTTTTACATGTATTTTTACTGTGGGTCGCTCTTCTGACCCTAATGTGACTTCCTAGGATCCGTTGTAACGTATAGACATGTCTAGGGGGTTACATTTAGTGGTATTAGAGCTTAGAGTTGCGTCTTTCTGGGTAGATCGGTCGATCGTCTTTCATAGGGTGTCTGGTCTATACATGCCCCTAGATCCTAACCGTACTCCACCAAGTCGAGACTCTGATGTCGAATTCTTTTTCTGAAATAAATGAATCTAAGCTTTCTGTCCGTTGTAGCTCGAATCGTTCTGGCAAGGGATGTTTGTAACATTTGTTTGTGAGCTTGGATTAACTTAATTGATCTAAATCTGGATAAAGAACCTGAGATGGTTTATGCTTGTAAAATCAAAGATCTGAATCGGGTTAAGAATAAATGTTTGATCATATGAGGTAACCGATATAAGACTACATGTAAGGTAGCTCAGTGATAATGATTGTGTTTGAGAATATTCTGATGAAAAATTTGATAAAGGTATTATGAATTTAAAAGAAAGATGTTCGCGAATGTGTCGAAAATGTAAATTTCGTGGTGACTCTGTTGCACGATGGAAAAAAAAGGTTGTCTGAATATTATTGTGAAGGTAAGTGATATTCGTTTAAGACCTTGATTATGTTTGGTCGGCATAAAGAAAGACTTTTCCTTGAAATTCGAGGCATGGTAAACTGTTATAAATCATCTCTGAACAAAGTTTGATGTTTACATCCTGATTCTGGAAGGCTCTGTTGGAAGCCTTGAGTACTCGTCTAGATTTTAGGGAAATTTCTTCATCCGTAAATCGATGGTCGACTTAGTAGACTAACTCATATCCTAGAGGAGATGCTTCTAAGATGTATGATTATTACTATGGTTATTGGAAAGGTTTCACATTCCTGACTGAGACCATATATAATGAAAGTTATAAGACAAGTGTTCGTTTGACTTCGTATAAAGTTTTGTATGGATTCAAATATCGTAACATGATTAGTTCGTATGAGTTGTATGATAGGATAACACTGCATCTACAGAATAGCTGAGCGACCGAGGACACAACCAAATTGATCTGTGGCCGCAAAAAAAATCTTTAGAAGTAACTATACTCTGAAGGATGAGTTTCAGCACAAGAATGGATGAAAGAATAGTTTCTGCTTTTCCCCAACTCTGATAAATTACGAGGACGAAATTTCTTTTAAGGGGAGGAGAGTTGTAACACCCATGAATTGGATGTTTAAAATGTATGTAAAAAAGGGAAAAAAAGAAAAAGAAATAAAAATAGAAATGGGTATCATGCGGTTTAAACCCGTGACCTTTGGGTTGGTGTACAAGAGGCTTAACCATATGAGCTAAACCCTTATTTTGAATTTAGTTTCGCTCAATTTTTTATGTGATTTATATTTCTCTTGTTGGACCAAAAAAATAAAATAATTTGAACCAACCTCAACCAATTATTGCACCTGCATTTGAAGAGACAAAAAAATTTTGGAAGCTTCTCCAAACTTTCCACCTTCCCTAAAAATTCGTCTGGCCACCGATCTTGGCCACCGATAGCCCGTGGCGTGCACCGCCGCCGCCATCGCTTCCTTGTCTCTTTACGACCAAAACCTGAGGAGCCACTCGCGGTTTAACGTAGCTGTTCGGCGGGGAGAATGGATTGAAAGTCTGATAGACCCCTTTCACTCACCGTCCCTTTGCGTGTTTTCTGTCGTCGTCCGGCGTCGTGTCGTGAAGTGGAGGCCGTCACCGTAGTCAGCAAACCGAGACGAGTGAAACCCAACCGTCCGATCGACTGACCGACACCGGCAAGCCTCTCATCGGAGTTACGCGTTATTTCAGTCGTCGATTCGTGTTTCAGGTAAAATCCGGCCAATTTTTCGGTTTGTTTCGTTGAAGTCTTGGTGGTGTTGGGTTGTTTGACTGACGAGTTGTGTTTTTTCGGTAGAAACTGCAGTGTTTGGCGTCTCCAGTGGTTTTCCCGGCGGTCGTCCGGTGACCTGAAACCTAGTGTGAGTAAACCGGGTTCAAACCGACTGAACCGGCTAGACCGGTTAAACTGGTCGGCCCATGAACTAGACTCGAACCGTCCCGACCCGAGTTCGACCCGACCCGCCTCTGCCCCATATCCGACCCGACTGAGTCAACTTGTTGAGTCAACTCAGTAAGTCAACTCGCCCGAGTTGACTCGGTGAGTTAATCAGCCGAGTCAACTCAGTTGACCCTCTGTTGACTGCTGACGTCAGCGTTGACTTTGATCGTTGACCAAAAGTCAAAATTTTCTAAAAACTCCTATTTTATGTTTTTTGATGTCCTGAGTTCATTTTTGAAGCCCGTTTCGCAAAATTCTGACCCGAAAGCCTTCGAACTGACCTTGAACTCGAACTTCTATATGTATTAATTATTCAATTAGGAGTATTATGAGTAGGGACAAAAATGTGAATATGTGTTATTGAAGGTACTCATAGCTCCATGAATATGAGTTGTTGATGGAGAACGAATTCAAGTTCAAGTGCAATCGAATGAGGTTTCATGAATCGACCGATATAGCTCGGAGTTAAGGTAATACATTACTACTCCTTGTATGCTTTATGTACATGTTGATATCCGGTTAACGCATGCATGCTTATGATGAAGTGTTTTGTAAACTCTGCTTAAGCCGAATCAGATACGAGAAATAAGTACGTAAATTATTAAAACCAAAATATTTGAATAAGAATACTAATAGATAAGAAGTATCGAAAGTTTTAATAGTAATAAATAATACAGTTAAATTCGCAACTCGATTAATAGTGTCTACGATTCAATGCCCATAATATGGAGTAAGGGATATTAGATATGAGATTACAAAAATGCCCCTCAGGTATAAGAATGACTAAACTGCCCATAATAAAAGAAGTGGCCCAAAATCTGCATTCGACATGATTGAAAAATTACCCTACCTAAGATGTATGTTCTATTGGAAAAGACTTCGGCATCATTATTCGAACGTGTGTGATACTAAAAGAAACTTGGATTTTTCCCCTGAGCTCTGTATAACACACGAAGGTGAATTTACAAGAAATATCGTTGTATTCCTGAGCTGATCCTTACGACAGTAATGAATGAATTAGTTGGAATGATCGTAATTACCAAAAAGACTGTAGTGCCTTCGAGCACCGAAATTCTTAATGAATCAGAATGACAATTATGCTCTTAAGTTCTAAATGAGTAAACCATCTATAAGGGCCCAAAGGATTAGAACGACCTAATTTCTACCGAGTACGTAAACGACGGAGGTGCTAAATAGTAAAATTGACAAAAATGGTGGATTTATCCCAATTTCCAAAATGATTGAAAAGCCATCTTGAGTTAAATAGGCAGTTATGCATTTGATGAAATTCTAAGATTTCTAATAAGACTTTAAGGGCTAAAGTGCCACTAAGTGTTAGGAAACACACTCATGTATGTTAATCACTCTAGATATTAATATAAGGTTGGAAGTTTTCCGCACAAAAATATAAGTTCGGCTACTCTGTGGCAAGTCTTGTGGTGAATTATGAAAGTAACCGTTCAAGTATATATATTAAATATTATAAATCGTCATTTTATCATTACTGGGCTAAATTACAAAATCACCCCTGATAGTTTAAAAACTAAAATGCCCTCGTTGGCCAAAGCAATTAAGATAGCCCTGAATGTATCCGATATCGTGAAAGATCTTGACATAGAAATCTTCGAATGCCTGATTGAAAGCCTGACGAGCAAATAGAATTTCCCGAGCGACTGTTTATGCCTTATTGGTATAAATCATCAAAATGTCCATATGTGATAAAATGACCATAATACCCTTGTATGCTTAAATGACTAAATAACTCAAGATGCGTCTAAACTCTCAAAGATCTTGATGTATCACCTCCTCAATATCTGGGTTAAACCATTAGTATGAACCCCTTTTAATAGGGGCCACGTTTCAGAAATTCGTTCAAATTGTCAAAAGTTTAATGTGTCCCCTTCCGTAAATGCTAAGTATCTCCAAGAAATTATTTGTCCCACCTAGTGTGTTCCATGTGTGATATATTATGTTGAATGGATTGTATAATGATTTAATCATGAACAATGTTATGTTTGATGAACATAGCAATTGTTATTGAGATTTCATCACTATGTTGGAAAATGAGATGAAATGATGAATCAGATATATGATGACATTCTCTGCCTACTTGATATATGTCTGCTCAATATGCATACTGTTACGTGATTGCTTGATCTGTGATGGTATTTCCTGACTGTCTGATGAACTTGATAGTATGATATGTTAGCTTGACTTATGATGGTACAATCTGTTTGCATGATGAATGATGTAAATGTCTGTTATGCTCAATGGTATGCCCATTTATCTGTCAAAATCATGAATCTTCTGTTTCTAATACTCTGAATAGAATACGTCTGTCACATGTATTATGTTACTCATGTCTGAAATCTAAATACCGATTGTCATCTGGGGTATATTGTTGGGTTATGTTATGAAGTCTCTGTTGGTACAGCCCTAATCAAGCTGGTAAATCCTTATGGACTCAAGGTCTCCCCTTGAGTAGGTACCGATGCTTTAGCACGGGTAAATCCCTATGGACCTAAGGCAGCCCCTTAGGTGGCACCTATGCCCATCGGGCCTAGGGTAAGTCCTTATGGATGCAGTTCTGGGGACTGCATATTGGTGTAAGGTTGGAGGGTAGTTACTAGTAAACCCTTGTATGTACTTGAACATTTGCATTGAATTGTTATGTGTTCTCATGATATGATTGGTATGCATTTATGCCTATTTGATATGCACCTATTGGGACACACTAGACATTAAACTCGTTGTTTCCATCTTCGTAATCTACCAGCTTGTATAATTCTCGTTTGTTACTCGATGATTGAATAAAGAACAAGTACCATTATTCTCAGGTATAACGTTACACTGAAATAACGGAAAGGAAAAGAGGATTGTTACTGCTTGGAACATCATGAAAATGTTATGCCTATCGTATATTTGCATGAGCTTATAACATCTTTTGGTAGTTTTGTATTACTGAGCTTTTCCAAGCTCACGTTGTTTCTACCATCGCACGTTAAAAGAATATATCATGGTATAATGTTGACATCAGTGTTCGGAGTTCTCTCGGTGTTGCCTCTGGAGTACGGTACTATATAGTTAATGGGCATGTATGTCATGTATTGTTTTATGATTGAGTTTGTAAAGCACTTTTTAAAATTTCTGTTAAGCATTTAAATGACTTCTTGAAATGTTATTTTATATAGAAGTTGATTTTTACAGTTTAATAAATGTTTTGAGCAAAAATGTTTTTTACATGTATTTTTACTGTGGGTCGCTCTTGTGACCCTAATCTGACTTTCTAGGATCTGTTGTAACGTATAGACGGGTCTAGGGGGTTACATTTTATCATCTCTTAACTTAGCATTTCATAAATTTAAATCATTAACAAGCAAACCCCAATTTAGAGCATCACAGTCTTATCAATCATTCTTAGATCTCAAAAGTTCTTTTAAGTCACTCGTCTTTCTAACTCGGCACTAGTTTCAACTAGTTTACTACCCTTTTTCCATATTCGATTAGGCATTAACGGAATGAATCATATGCTTCATAAAGCATACAAGAGGTAGTAATGTATTACCTCAACTCCGAGCTACACCAGTCGATTTATGATACTTCATTCGATCGCTCTTGAACCCAAATTCGATGTCCCTCAACATCTCGGATACAAGGAACTTTGAACACCTTCAAAAACACAAACTCCAAGATCAGACCTTATTCACAAAGCTTTTAACTGAATAATTAAATACATATACAAGTTCGGGTTAGAGATCAGATTCGGAGGCTTTCGAGTTGAAATTTTATGAAACAGGCTTCAAAATTGAACTCAGGACGTCGAAAAACATAAAACGAGAGTTTTTGGAAAAGTTGACTTTTTGGTCAACGATGAGCAGGTTAACGCTGATGTCAGCAGGTAAACGGTCAACGGGGTTAGAGACGTCAGCACTCAACTGGTAAGGTTCAACTGAGTTGACTCAGACGAGTTGACTCAGGCTGACACGGATTGACTCGGTTCAGGTTTTCGGGTCGGACAAACGGGTCAAACGGGTCGGGTTCAGGCAGATGGTTCACATGCTTGGGTTTGGGGCCGATTCAGACCGGTTCGGTCTACGCGGACCGATTCTTACCCTTAAGAATCGAAGGTCGCCGGACGATCACCGGAATGTCGCCGAAAAGTCCATTTCGTGTCATTTCTACCGGAGAAACACAAATAATCAAGCCTTCGTTTTATATTACACATCTAAGAATCGAAATAATGTCGAAAACTAACAAAATCTTACCGGATCTAACTCTAAAGCTTCGAGAATCACCGGAAAAGACGAGTCTCCGATAACGGGTTAAATGATGACAACCAGAATATTAAAATGATGGGTTTCGCTCGGCTTGGGACGAGGAACCCAACGACGGTGGTGGCGCGACGAACGGATGTCGACAACGGCGGTAATCGATGAAAAACTGTTCGATATAGCCTAGGTTCACTGAAACTTCTTCCTTCGATTTCCGGCGAATGGGGCAGAGGTTAGGCGCGTGGCTTGAGGGGTTTCAGTCGGGGTTCGACGGCAATCACGATAGTGATGGCGGTGTGAGGCACGACGGCGCGGTGGTTGAGATCGGGGGGCTGACGGTGGGTTAGGTTAGTGGATGGAGAAGATGAGGGGTCGAGAGAGAAAATGAAGGGTCTGAATATTTTAGGTATTAATTATCAGATATGGAATTTGGTTCAAACTTTTATTATTATTTTTTTCGGTACCACCGCACCAAAGAGTATAATATCAGTTCATGGAAAGAGTTATATCTGGACACAAGCTCAACGTAAATGGTTAAGCGCTCAGCCTTTGCAGTTAAGGTCACGGATTCAAACCCCCTTAGCTTCATAACCTTTTTTTCCCTTGGGGTGTTACAAATAAGCCAACCTACTTGACTTTACATTTGTAACAGAATAATGATTCGATTTGTGGTTCTTACTCAAAACTTGTTCTATTCCAAATGTCAAATCGAGACTCGGGGAGCTTGAATTCGATGGGGAGTCAACTTCAAGTGATGATGCTTTTAAGGATGTTGCTACTGCTTCATGTGATTTGTGTTTTTTATCAATTCATTTGTTTGTAGTGTCTCCGGCTTATGGTAGGGGTGAGTAAAACTCGACTCGAAAAAATCGAAATTTTCTATTCGATTTAAGGCGAAAAAACTCGACTCGTTCCAACTTGACTCGAAATTACATAAACTCGACTAGACTCGAAAAAATTTCAAATAAAATTTGAGTTGTAAAATAAAAATTTGAATAACTAGAAACTTTTAGTAATTTTTGAATACCTATATAAAAAATTTGAAGAAATAGCTACATATGAGAAAAAAAATGATGAAATATACATGCATATCTTATATGATTATAGAAAGTTATTACATACATCCTATTTTATCGGTTTATTAGCTGTACGTATTCTGTTAGTTAGTTAGTCTTTCTTTCAAGTTAGTTATTAGGTATCTTTGTTAACAGGCTATTTATTAAGCCGTTCTTCATCTTTGTAAAATTAACACTTTCAGTTTACATAAAATAAATATTAGAATCTTTCTTCTTTTGTTATATGGTATCAGTTGTGTTCTGCTACTTCTGCGTTTGTTAACAATGGTGAATGTTACTGAGTTTGCTCAACAAGAGTCTGTTGTTTCTGAGCAGTCTGATAATGGCAATACGCCTTATTCTATTCACCAATCTGATAATCCCGGTATGGTGTTGGTTACGCAATCCCTGGCTATTGACAATTACAGTAGCTGGAGAAGATCGATGCTTATGGCATTATCAGCCAAAAATAAGATCGGTTTCGTAGATGGTTCCATTCCCTCACCGGCGTCTTCTTCTCCATTGTTCAATCTGTGGACGCGTGCTAATAATCTTGTCATTTCTTGGATTTTAAATTCAGTTTCCAAGGATATTGCGGCTAGTTTGATCTATCATTCCTCTGCTGAAGACATATGGAAGGATCTTGAAGATCGTTTCCAACAAACTAATGGCCCTCGTCTTTTTGGTTTAAAGAAAAAGCTGGCTGATCTTGTTCAAGGTTCCTTGCCGATCAGCACCTATTATACTCAACTCAAGGCAGTATGGGACGAATTGGTTTCTCTTAAACCATCCTGTACTTGTTTGCATTGTACGTGTGGTGGTCTTCGAAAGATTTTGGATGAGCAAAACAAAGAATTAGTCATTCAATTCCTTATGGGATTGAATGATTCTTTTGCAACGATTCGTGGTCAGATCTTGCTTATGGATCCTATGCCTTCGATTACCAAGGCTTTTTCTCTTGTTCTTCAAGAAGAAAATCAACGATCTATAAAGTTAGTGGCTCCTATTAATGAAGCTGCTTTTGTTGTTAAGTCTTTGCCTCGAAAGAACAGACCTCAGTGTACACATTGCAATCTTCTTGGTCACACTAAAGAAAAGTGTTACAAACTTCACGGTTATCCTCCTGGATATGCTTCTCGTGATCGAGCCAAATCTCAAATTGTTCAAGGTCGTGATCGAGTTCATTCTAATGCTGTTGCTACAGATGTTGCCTCTAATGTTTCTCAAGAATCCTTGACTCCTTCACAGTGTCAGCAACTTATAGCCTTGCTTAATTCTCAGCTCAAGGCAGCTGCAAATTCTGAAGTTCCTACTTCTGTTAATCTGACTATGCAAGGTAAGTTTGTTTTTTATGCTAATAGTTTTAGTACTTTTCAAGATAGTAATTCTTGGATTATAGATTCTGGGGCATCTAGGCATGTTTGTTTTTTCAAAGCTTCTTTTGATTTTCTTAGACCTATTGAAGGAGGAACTATATTGCTTCCTAATAATACTGTTGTCAAGGTAAATTTTTCTGGGTCTGTTACTTTGCTTTCCAATCTTGTTCTTCATGATGTTCTTTATGTTCCTGAATTTCGTTTTAATCTGCTTGCTGTTAGCTGTTTATTGTATAATGCTAATGTTAGCATTTTATTTTCTCAAAAACAATGTTTAATTCAGGACCGACAAGCTGTGATTGGGAAAGCTGACTTTTATCAAGGATTGTATTTGCTTAAATCCCCTGTTGTTAATGTTCATGCTCCCCAAAGTTCCTTAAATGCTGTTGTTAATAATCTTTCTGATTCTCAGAGTGTTGTTCTTGCAAACTGGCATGTTAGGCTTGGTCACCCTGGTGACAAAACTTTGTATCTGCTAAAGGACTTGTTGCCTGATGTTCATATTAATAAAAATGCTCCTTGTTCTATTTGTGCTAAAGCTAAGCAGCATCGTTTGCCCTTTCCCATTTCTGTTTCTAAATCCAAAATTCCTTTTGCATTATTACATTGTGATGTTTGGGGCCCTTTCAAGGTGCCTACACATAATAATCAAAGATTTTTCTTAACTCTGGTTGATGATTATACCAGGTTAACTTGGACATATTTACTTCAACATAAGTCTGATGTTCTATCCATTGTGCCTCAGTTCATTGCCATGATCAAAAAGCAATTTGGCTTTGATGTTAAGGTTTTTAGATCAGACAATGCTTCTGAACTTAAATTTACTGATTTGTTTCAAAAACTTGGAATTATGCATCAATTTTCTTGTGTTGAAACGCCACAACAAAATTCTGTGGTAGAAAGAAAGCACCAGCATCTTCTTGCTGTTGCACGAGCTTTGCTTTTTCAATCCAAGGTACCTATTCATTTCTGGGGTGAATGTGTTTTAACTGCTACCTACATCATAAACAGGCTTCCTTCATCTGTTTTGTCTAACAAATCTCCTCATGAAATGCTTTTTAAACAACCTCCTAATTATCATCAGATGAAAGCTTTTGGTTGTTTATGTTTTGTGTCTACATTGAAAGCTCACAGATCAATGTTTGATGCGAGAGCTTTACCTGCTATCTTCATGGGTTATGCTGCTGGAGTAAAAGGTTACAAAGTTCTTATTCTTAAAACTAATGCTTTTATTGTTTCTCGAGATGTTATTTTTTATGAAAATCATTTTCCTTTTCATTCTATTTCGAATGATTCTGTTGTTCCTGATCCTTTTCCAGATCTTGTTTTGCCTTCTATATCTCATAATCTTGAAGATTATAATAGAATCTTAAACGATCATGTACAAATACATGAATCTATAACTCAGGATGTTGGTCATGAACACGTGCATGAAAATACGCCTGCACACGTGCATGAAAATACGCCTGCACACGTGCATGATAATATTCTTGAACACGTGCATATTGATAATTCTAATCATGAACATTCTGAGAATGAACATTTTAATCATGAACATGAACAATCTTTTAATCATGAAAATTCTGAATATGAACATGAAAATACGCCTACTCATGAAAGTGTTTCATCTGAAGTTCTTGTTCCTAATTCTGTTTTGCCAAATAAGGATGTTCGAAATGCAGATGTTCTTCCTCAGCATGAACATGTTGTTCCTGTTCGACGATCTTCTAGGATTGTTAACAAGCCTTCTTACTTGCAACATTATCATTGTAATAATATATCCTCTTGTCGATATCCCATTGAAAATTACATTTCATCCTCTAGACTTTCACCAGATTATTCTGCTTTCATTTCTAACGTTTCATCCACGAGTGAACCATCTTTTTATCATCAAGCTGCCAAATCACCTCAATGGCGTGCAGCAATGAATGAGGAGCTCATTGCTATGGAAGCTCTTAAAACTTGGACAGTTGTTCCCTTACCGCCTGGGAAAGTTCCTATAGAATGTAAATGGGTGTATCGGATTAAACATAATGCTGATGGCAGTGTAGATAGGTATAAAGCTCGTTTAGTGGCCAAGGGCTTCACTCAAGTTGAAGGAGTTGACTACATTGAGACATTTTCTCCAGTGGCCAAATTGACATCATTCAAAGTTCTTTTAGCTTTGGCTGCACAAAACAGTTGGCATCTTATACAACTCGATGTCAACAATGCCTTTTTAAATGGCACCCTTGATGAAGAGGTTTACATGAAGTTACCTTTAGGCTATGGATCATATGACAAGGATTCGAACATGGTCTGCAAGCTACAAAAATCAATATATGGCTTAAAACAAGCATCAAGGCAGTGGTTTACAGCTTTTTCTTCTGTTGTTCTTCAACTTGGTTTTAATCAATCTCCCTCTGATCATTCTTTGTTTGTTATTGGCAGGTTACTTTATCTTACGCATACTCGACCTGATATTACTTACACCGTACACTTGCTTAGTCAGTTTGTATCAGCTCCTCGAAAGCCTCATTTATTGGCTGCAAATCATTTGCTTTCATATATAAAGCAAACACCTGGACTAGGGTTATTCTTTTCTTCTTCCTCAAGCATGCAACTAAGTGCTTTTGTTGATTCAGATTATTCATCGTGTCCGGATACTCGACGCTCCACGACAGGCTATTGTACATTCCTGGGAGATACCTTAATTTCCTGGAGATCCAAGAAACAAAATACTGTCAGCCGCTCTTCTTGTGAAGCTGAATATCGAGCCATGGCTTCAGCTACTTGTGAGTTAGTTTGGCTGCAGGCTCTCTTAGATTTCTTTCAAGTCCCTGTCAAACATGCAGCTCTCTATTGTGACAATCAATCTGCCATTTTCTTAGCTTCCAATCAAGTATTTCACGAACGCACCAAACACATCGAGGTGGATTGTCATTTTATTCGCGAAAAGATTAATGCTGGTTTCTTAAAGTTGTTCCATGTGCGATCATCACAGCAACTTGCGGATGTCTTTACAAAAGCCCTGCATTCCCCAGCTTTTCATTCCATTATTTCCAAGCTGAGTCTTACTGACATTCATCAGACATCGGCTTGAGGGGGGGATATTAGATACATCCTATTTTATCGGTTTATTAGCTGTACGTATTCTGTTAGTTAGTTAGTCTTTCTTTCAAGTTAGTTATTAGGTATCTTTGTTAACAGGCTATTTATTAAGCCGTTCTTCATCTTTGTAAAATTAACACTTTCAGTTTACATAAAATAAAGATTAGAATCTTTCTTCTTTTGTTATAAAAGTCGTTTAAATTAGAATCAAACTATACTATAATATGATAAATAATTACAATTAAATTTGTATAGTAACTCGAAAACTCGACTCGAATTTCATAAACTCGACTCCAATCGAAAAAAATTTCAAATAAAGTTTGAGTTGTAAAATATGACGCTTCAACTCGAATAACTTGAAATTTTTTGACTCGACTCGATCGAACGCTCACCCCTAGCTTATGGTACTAGGGGCTCTGTTTTTTGTGGTCATATTGTATATGCCCATGCCTTTTACAATCAAGAAAATAATTAATGATTATGAAAATGGAAGAAAAAATACAAAAATTTAGGTTTGTTAAACATAGGTACCGTATTCGATAGCCTGAAATATTTAAGAGAACTATGTTTCATCACACTATAAACTATAAAAACTTTTAAATTACATACCATCTTCAACAACATTATTGATACAATAAGATGTAGAGTCAAAACCCAACATTGTTATTTAAACTCTGATTTGACCACAATTCTGTAGCTAATGATGTCAATACAAGAACAAAACATAAAACCATAGTACACTGAAAAAAAAAACTCTTATTTATTCCCTTTTCTCAAAGCAGAATGTGAACAAGCATTTTGCATGCTTAGCTGCCTACAACTTAAGACACAGATTTACCATAACACACCATATCAACAAAGAGGGAGTTGAAATGTGCCTTAATGGTGAAATGATTGCGTATTTTGCTAAGATAAGAACACCTTATTACCTGATGTTTGAGCAACGTATGGAGTTTAAATCCCATGATGCAACCGAGTTGGTCGAAGAAGCTTGCCTCGAACAGAACAAAGCTTGGCAACAACATCACTCATGTCTATACGCTCACTTGGTGAATCAGCAGAACAAGCAAGTCCTATTTCGAATAATGAATTCAAGCAATGAAGGCGGGATTCCTCTTCCATGTTGTTTGCATTACGTGTGATGTCTGCGACTACTACTTCTCTTACACTCTCTTGAAGTATAACGGGATCTATAATATCAAGCACTCTATCAGGCAAAGCTGCCTTAACAAAGATGTGAAGACTTAAGCCTTCTTTGAACCTTTCATCAGTTGGCCTTTTTCCTGTAAACATTTCCAGTAAAAGGATGCCATAGCTATACACATCGCCTTTTGTTGATAACTCACTTCCCATGCCATATTCTACAATTAATTCATCATAGATTACATATACCCATAATTTTAGTGGAAATCCCTCAAATATACAGAAGTAAATAAATAATGATTATAAAAATGGAAGAAAATAAATAAAATGTAATTACCTGGTGGAGCGTAACCAATAGTTCCTCTTAATCCAAGGGAGCTTGACTGATTAGCATAATGGTTAAGTCTGTCTGTAAAAAGGAGTTTTGCTAATCCGAAGTCACTTATATGGCCAACCATTTCGCCATCAAGAAGAATGTTGCTTGGCTTGAGGTCACAATGAATTATCGGTGTTTCACAGCGATGGTGTAGATATTCGAGTGCATGAGCAACGTCTACGACCACATCAACTCTTTGGAAGAAGTTCAAGTTTCTCATCGTCTCTAATTCATTCATGTTAATAGATGGATGCAGCCAGTCCTCCAAGCTTCCATTTGCCATGAACTCATAAACCAAGGCTTTAAAATCATTGCCTTTATAATCGACACCTGAAATGGCTGTTAATACCTTGACAAGATTTCGATGTCGAATGTTCTTCAAGGCCTCGCATTCAGCCAAGAAACTTCTTGATGCTCCACGATTCATGAGATTAAGCACCTTTACTGCAATAGCTGCTCCACTCTCTTCAAGAATTCCTTTGTATACAGAACCGAAACTTCCCGAACCAATCAAATTTTGCATGGGGAATCCGTTGGTAGCCCTTAAGACACTTTGGTATGATAGCTGTAAACGCGAATTTTCTGCACAAGTTGTTGTTGGCTTTCCCTCTTTCTTCTTTCTAAACCACAAGATGAAGAGACAAGTGAAAACCAACACCACTCCTAAAATCACAACAACAATTGCAATTTTCAATTTATGGGAAGTGTTTGATGATGTTTTTGTGTTACATCTCGACAAGTGTAACTCCGGAATACCTCCACACAGCTTACTGTTTCCCTCAAGAAATGTAGCACTTGCATTCCCAAAGACTCCTCCACTTGGTATCATCCCCTCAAAATCATTGAAAGAGAGATTCAAATACTTTAATGCTCTGAAGCTTACAAGAAATTCTGGAATCCCACCTGAAAGATTATTATCAGATACATCCAATGCCTCAAGACCTTTTAGTGAACTCAAAGATGAAGGGAGGGGCCCTTCGAACCAATTGCCATTCAAGAACAGCTTCTCTAGACTTACACAGCTACCAAGGTGGTTTGGAATCAAGCCAGATAACCTATTTTGAGAAACATGGAATTCACCTAGATTTTTCATATATTCTACTGCAGCTGGGAGTTCACCGGTTAAATAATTTGATGATAAGTCTAATATAATGGACAAGGACGGGATTCCAACTACTTGAGGGGGTATAGCTCCACTAAGATTGTTATGAGAAAGACTCATTCCAAGCAAATTTTGACAGTTCCCTAGACTTGAAGGAATGTTGCCCTGAAGATTGTTAAAATCTAAAGCAAGATCGGTCAACTCTGTTAAATTTCCAATAGAATGAGGAATAGTTCCAGAAAGAAAATTTTCATCAGCGAAAAATATCTTTAGCTTCTGAAGCCTCCCAATTTGAAAGGGAATGGGACCTGATAGTTGATTTTGAAATACCCCCAGCCACTCCAAATTGATGAGATTTCCAATCCCATCCGGGATTCTTCCCCATATTTTGTTCGTCTCCATTGCTAAACCCACAAGGGTGCTGGAAAAATTGCTAATGCATTTGGGAAGTTCCCCTCCAAAATTGTTCACGATTATAGACAAAAATGTTAGCTTGGTATTATTGAGTAAATTGCAGAGAAAGTTCAAGTCACCTTCTCTTCCATATCCCAAATGGTTTTTGGCTAGTTCAAGGTTAAACAGTTTATCCAACTTTTCTAATGAAGGCACGTTTCCACTGAAACTGTTATCAGCAAACTCAAGTACATTCAGATTTGAAGCATTGGATATTGAAATGGGGATTTGTCCAGAGATTTGGTTTCTTGCTACAGAAAAGAACTCAACATATGGCATAGTGATCGGGAAGTTAGAATGAAGAGTACCTTGAATCTTGTTTTCACCGATAGAAAAAGTTCTAATATTGGAGAGGTTGAACATTTTGATAGGAACAACGCCAGAAATTGCATTTTCTGCTGCCGAGAAAAATGAAAGATTTTTTAGTTGTCCAAGAGATTCAGGTATAATCCCGGTCAATCCATTCCGCGTCAGTTCAAGTGTCTCCAGGGATGACAGGTTCCCCAACGAAGGTGGGATACTCCCTCTCAAACTGTTGTTGTAAAACCTCAAGACTCTCAGGTTTGACATGAGACCCAGCCATGTAGGTATTTCTCCAGTTAGCCGGTTGCCTGTCATATAAACCAATGTAAGCTTAGAACAAGCAGATAAATTGGAAGGAATTTCACCACTGATGGTGTTATTGGTGAGGTCTAATGTTTCCAATCTTCTTAAACGACCAATTTCTTGAGGAATCTGGTTGTAGAAGTTGTTGCTCGCAAGATTCAACACCCTAAGAAAGCTCAGGTTTCCAGTATATGGTGATAAAGAACCTGAGAGTTTGAGGACTTGCAGGTTCAACTCGGTGACTCTATGATGCCTGCGACCGCACATAACTCCACGCCATTGACAGAAGTGAATGGAAGTATTCCAGGACTCCATAATCTTGAGTTGATCCCCAGTTATCTTGGCTTTGAACTGGAGTAAAGCTTGTAGGTCTGTGCCATTTCCTCTAGCTGCAGGGCTTGCTGTTGCCAAATCAAGCAGATTAAGACCCTGCAAGTTGAAGCATGAGAAAAGAATCACAAGTGCAGCGTAAACAAGTAAGAAAGAGCCGGACGCTTGAAAATGTTGTTTTGATAGCTCCATCAAACTGAAACAATTTCTTAATTGACGAGGTTGATTTGTATTTGGGAATGTTTGGTTCATCAACAAGAAGTAGAGTTCAATATAAGTAGAGTTTTGGATCTCTTGATACTCACAGCAGGGCATAATCATGGAGCCCTCCCATTGACAATAATGTTCCATAAATTGAGTTTATGTAGTCACCAGACTTGACTTGACTGAAGCCAATATATATAGAAAATAGAGTTATTGTCAATGCCCAACATCAGTTTTCCTTTGTTTATTATTTTCAATTTTTCATGACATGCAACCATACATTAATTAATTACAAACCTAATTGAAAGCAAAGATGACCAAGAATATCAAAATACAAATGAACCTGCATTGAGAAGGATGCCTAGGCCTAGCAATATTAATATATAATGAACCAAAATCTTCAGATTTTTATTGAAACTCCCGTTTTAATTGATATGGAGGTATTCTCAGGGTAAGACTACAAAATTTCTAATGTACTAATTAGTCTATGAATTCTTTTGTCTCTTGCTGATGTTAGTAATATAGCATGTGCCATTGTTGGGTTGTTGGGCGGCGAGGGTTGAAGCTTCACTTGAGAATAGGAAGTTGTTGGGTACAATGTTGATTTTTGGTGCAATGCAAGGGTAGGGATAGCTTGTGTTCTACTCTTTTTTTTTAAATTTTTTTAAAAATGGCACACACAACATGCATTATGGTGCTCGAACCCGGATCTCAAAGGATAATGAACATCTACCTTTGTCACCGAAGCACAAAGGGATGAGCCATACATATATAATTTGTTGAGACAGTTCTTGACTTAAGTTGTTTCAAAGCTCAAAGCTATTATATATGACGATATACCACGAAGTGACTAATAATATAACTTTTTTCTGAATAATTTAAAATAATTATAAAGTAGTATTTTTTTTCTCGACAATCGAGATTTTTTATTGATTATAAAATTAAGGCCATGCCTTATATATGAATCACAACATAACCGATACAGCAGAATAACAGAGCAGCAAAATTAAACTAAACAATTCAATGCTTTAGTAAGAAGATTCGTCATACCATTCCTTTGTCTAGACACGTCCACAAATAGCATATAAGTTTGAAGTAGTATTTGTTCATATTTTTTTAACCCTTTGATAAGACATATATTTTACAAATAAATTTGTTTGAATTTGAGTCTTTTAAGATGAATATCATTTTTTTTCTACCCGAATATATAGGAATGTCAAAAACTATTTCATGGTTGTTGGACAGCGTCAGCATTGTTGTCATTGTCATCCACAACACAACCGGTGAGCTGTAAGGAAATAATAATAGTAGTAGTAGTGATGTATAGTCGTCTTTTCTTTCCTCAAGTTTTCGACATTTCACACCTGTAAGTCAAGTTCCTATTCCAAGTTGGTGATGGATTCCAAAATTCATTTTTTATTGTTTAACTAAAGTTCAATCCAATTATCAAAACCATACAGGCACGGAAGAACTCAATAAAATAAAATATAACATCTTGATAAGTTAATTTTATACCCTATCAACATATTACTATAACATAGTAAAAAACTAATAACAAGTTGATTTAATGAAATAAGACAATAGATTCTTTAACCTATTTTTTCTTGGGTTCAAATTAAAATTGTTTAAATTTTATTAATTATTTTCTAAAACCAATTAAATCAAGGTAATTATTTCATAAACAAACACTTTAATTTTAAGGTTTAAAGACTCTGTTTAGTGTTTATGGTTTAGGGGGTTTAAGTGTAGTAGTTTTGAATTTAAGGGGCGTTGATAGAATTTTAGGTTTAAGGTTAAAATTTAGGGTTTATATGTTAGAACTTAAATCCCCAACCATATTACCCTAAAACTTAAACCCTAACATTAAACCCTAAACTCTAAACTCTAACCATGAACCCAAAATTCTAAATCCTTACACTAAAGCAAACTCTAGATTCTATGGAGGATATTCTCAGCAGGGTCACAATTATGCATTGTCCCACCACTTTCTACATTTCACATGTAAAAGAGAATGATATATGTAACCCCTAGACCGGCCTATGCGTTATGTCTGATTCCGGGAGGTCACATTCCATACCAAAACTTCCCATGAAAATATTTTCAAATTATAGTCTCAAAGCTGATAATAAATATACTCCATAAGATATAATATCATATATTTAATCTAAAACCATATCAGAATTTCGGTTACAAAATAATGCCATATTGGCCAAATTAGTAAAACATACAATATCAAACTATAGGCTCATGTCACACAAATAAAGAGAGTATGGAAGGTAGAAACATTACAACAAAATGTGTGAACTGAATGTATCGATCCTCCAAGTGCCAAGTCTAAGGGTAGCCTATTCGAAAATATATGAAATGGGAAAGATTTGTGGGGTGAGCTAGGGAGCTCAGTGTGTTCCAATAAGTGCAGATTAAAATATTTAAATATTTAAGGCATACATAAAACAATTTAGTAAGTCATATTATAAGAGCAACCAAAGTTTGTTTAAACCTAGCTACACTCCAACCGAGCACCAATATGCAGTCCCCGTGAACTGCATCTTGAAGGACTTACCCTAAGCTCGTGGGCGTAGGAGCCTACCTAAGGGGTTGCCTTAGGTCCAAAAGGACTTACCATCTTGATCAGGGTTGAGCCTAATAGAAGGTACCAACTGGATCAGGGTTGTACCTACAGAGACTTTAGATCATATCCCAAGAGAATACCCCAAGTAAAATAATTTAAATCAATATGCAATGTCATCATAATTCAGGTGGCAAACATGTAATTATCTCAATAGAACATAAATCAGATATGTCAATTTCATATCAGACATATGGCATACTTTCAATCATACAAGGTAGACATGCTTTTAAAACAGAAAAGTAGTCATGCCCAATTAGAGAATATTCCATAATATATTCAGAAAAACCACTTTAACAATTCGTGTAAAATAATAATATATCACATACGGAACACACCTCAAAAGTTGGTCAGAAAGGTCTATCGGGCACCTATATCGCTATGCTCTGCCACTGTGCTAGATCCTAGATCATAACGAAATAAGGTTACTACGGAAATAAATTCTAACTTAATTTGTTCACAGAGTTTATAAAATCATACGAGTAACCATAGGCGCATGCGAATGAGCTGATCGAGAGGAGCTGGGCTGAGCAAACGATCGGTCGAGGGAGTCTCGAGTACCTTAAAACATATAAGGATTTACATTAGTCCTTTATTCAATATGACCCCTTTAAAGTAATAACTCAATACATATGTATGTTCGAGTTTAAGGTTAGATTCAGAGGCTTTCAGGTTAGAATTTCGCGAAACAGACTTCAAAAACAGGCTCGGGACATCAAAAAACCTAGAATAATGGTTTTTGGAAAAAGTTGATGTAAAACCAATATTTGATTTTGATATAACAAATAATTCAAGGACCAAATTGTAAAGTAAATAAATTTTTAAGTAATCAAAATACTTACATTTGACAAGTAAAATTTTTACTTAAAATGTTTTGAAGTCAAAACTTAGACCCCATAAATTTTTCTAAGTGTTTCAAAGCCAAAATACATAAAACTGCCGAGGCGTTTCGAAACACCCCTAAAGTGTTTCGATACGTTTTGCGACTGGAATGAACCGTTTCGATATGGGCTATTCTTGTTTTGATACGGCCTTCATATGGGCTTTTGATTTTTAAGTGTTGTTTCGAAACGACTCATACACGTTTCGATGCAAGGGTTAAGTATTTTAAAAATCAAGCATTAAATGTACTAGTCGTTACTTGTCAGAAACAAACTTTTGAAGATTTGGTTAAGTGTTTCGATACACCCCTAGCATGTTTCGAAACACCCATTTACAGTTTCAAAACGTTTCGATACAACCCTTAATCATTTCGATACGACCCTCATTTTACATTTTACAGTTTCAAACTATTTTGATACGGCCTATAGCCGTTTCGATATGGGCTCTTTTACACACAACGAATCTTTCTTTTTTTGGTGTCTGTTTCAATACAAGGCCTCGTGTTCAGATACGAGTAGTTGCATAACACCATTTATAGAGGGAAGAGAGAGCCCCAACAGCTCTATTGATGATCTCAACCTCCCAAACGACTAGAAATCAATGAGAATGTATAAAAACAAGTCTCCAAAGCTACAACAACAACAATTGAACCTTCAAGCAACATCAAAGCATTCATTTCAAACCCTTGTGCCTTTAGAGTCAAATTCTTGTACCCAACTCATTTGAAAATTTTCATTGTAAATCTTTTTAGAGTTTGGGGAGTGTTTATGTGTAACTGGATAAACAATTAGCATTTGAGAGCTACATACAAAGTTTGTCTATATTTCCTTTGTAAAAGAGTGATATTGGGTCAATCTTTGGGGTAGAGAAATTGATCGATTTGTAAGGTTTCCTCCTAAGCCGAGAAAATGGGACGAATTCAAGTTAGTGAATTGTTGAAATCCTCAATAGGGTGCTGAGTTAGTGGATGTAGAGCTTGTTCGAAGCTTGAACCACTCTAAAATCGCCTTGTCTTCATTTTTAGATTATCTATTTGCACCCTTCAATTTTTATTCCACCAATTCACCCCCTCTTAGTGTTTAGCCATCATTTTATCAACTTCACAATTGGTATCAGAGCTACACTCATTAGAATGATTAACACTCTCTTGAGTAGATCTTGGAAGAGTTTGATCAATTGCACTTCAATCGACATCATGCTATGGCATCCACCTTCGGCCAAAACCTCTACGAGTCTTTATGCATCACCAAACCACCATTCTTCAATGGGGATAATTATCCTTATTGGAAGAACCGGATGTGGCTCTTCATCAAATCAAATGACTACATGGTGTGGGACGTGGTAGAAGACGATCCTACAATTCCAATGAAGAGAGATGGTGAAGGAAGGCTTGTTCCGAAGGCCAAAGCTGAAATGACCGATGAAGGTAGAAGACGTTTACAAGTCAACGATAAAGCCTTGCACATAATCTTTTGTGCTATCGGTCCAGGCATATACTCAAAGGTGTCTTCAATCGAAAGTGCTAAAGAAGCGTGGGACACCCTAGAGACTATATATGAAGGAACAAGTGACGTTAAGGAGACGAAGATCGGGTTGCTCAATTTGAGTTATGAAAGCTTCAAAATGGAAGCCGACGAAAGTGTCTCTAAGATGTTTGATCAGTTCTCGGTCATTGTCAATAGACTAAAGGGCTTCGGTGAAGTTATTCCCGAAGAAAAGCTAGTCTAGAAGCTACTCTACTCTCTTCCAGAGTCTTGGGATGGCAAGAGGACGACCATCATCGAAGATCGAGATTTGAAGACTCTCAAGTTAGACGCCCTTGTTGGATCTCTACTCACTCATGAGACCATGAAGCAATGGAGAGAAGAAGAAAGAAGAGAAAAAGGTAGAGAAGAAAGAGGTTGAAAAGAAAAAGCTAGGAATCGCCGTGACGGCCATCATACAACGAAAGTGATTCTAGTGAGGAGGAGGGCGAAGAAATGGCCATGTTGACCAAATGATTCACTTAATTCATGAAGTCCAATCGAGGAAGAAATTTCAATAGAAGAGGGGACTTCAAGAATAAAAGAAAAGAGGAAGAAAATGATCAACTCACTTGTTATGAATGCAAGAAGTCTGAAAATATCTGAATTGATTGCCCTCAATTGAGAAAGAAGAGCTTTGGGAAAAAGAATGTGCTCAAGGCTCATATGGAAACTTGGAGTGACAATGAGTCATTAGAGGAAGAGGAGGAAGTGACCAATATTTGCCTCATGGCTTTTGAGGAGGATCACATGGTAAACTCTAACTCATCTCTTACTTATGATGAATATGATGAGTTACAAAATGTTTATGATGAATTGGTTGAAAATACAAGGAGTCTATTTTGAAAAATAAGAAAATCATTTCCGATTTAAAACTTCAAAATGAATCTTTTTCCAAAACCAATTCCGAATTAGAAAAGAAAGTTCTATACTTGGTAAATCTCACTAATGAACTCAAAAAGAAAAATATAGACCAAGAAAAGCTTCTTTCTGATTTCCAAGATTATCACACAAAGGAGGTGGATAATCTCAAAAATTCTCTTACTATTGGGAAACATGCTCTTGAAAAGAGAAATTCTTCAAAAATGCAATATGTTAAGAGAAAATCATTTTACCCCAAACAAAGAGGTTTTCAAAAGAAATCTAAAGTTAAAAGAATTAGGAGTGTATGGGTTCCTAAGGAACTCATGGTTTCTAATAATGTAAATGCAATTGCTTCTTGGATTCCTAAGGGAACCAAGCTTTTGGGAGCTAACACTTGACAATCATCGTTAATTGTCAAATAAATATCCTTAAACTCAATTAAAGAAATAATTAAAGTAGAATAGTGAGAGTAAGGGTCGATCCGTAGGGACTAAGGAGTTCCCAATATAGATTTGAGTTGATCTTTATCAAGCAATCTGCAAGTGACAAAAAAAGGGGGTTTAGTGAAATAATTTGAGAAGATTTAAAATAAACAAAGTAAAAGAAATAATTAAAATCGATTATGATAAAAGTTAGCCTTTAGCATTGCTTCGCCTCAACTTTTGTCGATCACTGAAAGGGATATTACTTCGAGTTCTTGCCAGTTAAAGTCTACAAGGCCCAACCCTTGTAACTTGCTTCTCTACGGTAAACTAAATTCCAAGGCCAATCCTTAGAATCCTGTTTTTATATTAGCTTAGTCAATCGATGCTAACGCAAATTCTACGCTTAGTGCAGGAAAAGCCCATGCTCGGATGGTTTGTCCCGATGAGAATCATATTCGATTCTGATTCCCCTTAGTGGACCGCCACTAAGTTTATTCTTAGGGAGTTGAATACGCTACAAGCCTATTCTCGTCCCCAACAATGGATCAAAGCCATGTTCAACCCGATGCACGTTTTCAGAATGAAGTAATCGTGATGCCTAAAGGAAAGGCCGATTGTCAATCCAATGTTACGAAAAATAAAGAAAGAAGTTGAAGGTTTGAAGAACTTGTCTATTCTCACGAGGTAAGTGGGGTTTAGCTTAGCTTTTGCCTAATGTTGAATTTAGCTAAGAATATCTTGCGAAGAAACCGTACTTAGCGTTTTTGAACAAAGGGAAGGTAAAAGAAAATTAAAGTGGAGAGAAAGGAATATATTAAACTCCAAAGTGAAAATGAAAACAAGAACAAGTGATGATTTGAGTTTCACCCTAAAGGGGGTATTTATAGCATCCTAAAAACCTAAAAAGATAGAAGATAATTCCTAAATTATTTAAATAAAATACAAAAGATAAATCCCAGATTTGAACTTCAAATTTCGGCTGATAAGTTATCCTATCTTGGCTGATAAGCTATCAACTGTTACTGACGTGGCATCTTCTAGAAGTTGTTAACGTGTCGTCCATTCAACATTTTCATGCCCCAATTCATGCCCACATAAATAGCCATGAATCCAGAAAACTTGCATAATCCACCTTTTCCAATATTTTTTTCTAGACACGAAGTCCTGCACAAAAAACACACAATAAACCTCAATTCGATTCCACAAATCAACCATTTAAACATAATTAGAGCTAAAATAGTGACCAAAGTAGCTATTCATCAATTTCCCCCTCACTTATCCGATGATTGTCCTCAAGCATGTCTGACTTTAACCAATTAAAGCTTAAGTCCCTATCCTTAATTTCACGAAGTCTCTAAGTTTCCGGTATGATTTAGTATATAAGCAAGTATGAAACCTAAGAAGCAATCGAAGAATGGCAAGACTAGAAACAATTTTATCAAAATGTGGACATTCCGATAACATGTTAATATCAATGATGCAAACCCTAATACCCTCACAAGGATGCACTCATTGCGCTCAAAGTGTTTAGAGCAAATGATTACTCAAGCATTATAGTAGGCTTGTAACTAAATCCTATCTCCACTACTGAGTATTAATATGATGCAAAAGTCAAGAGGTCTTTTAAAAGAGTTGTAATAGGGGTAAGATTCGGGTAGGATAAAATGCTAAATAAGAGGTTAAAATTCAAGACAAAGAAGGAGTTTTCCAAATGAGAGTAAAAGGAAAAGAGAAAACAAGAAAGCAAACCAACACTTATTTCCATTTTTTCCTTTTCTTTTCTTCTTTTTTTTGTTCGAACAGTTTCTGCTTTTCTGCACTCTTTTTTTACTGTTTCTACAGTTCAAACCAAACAAGATTTTTATTGTTCGAACAGTTTGATTCTGCACTGTATTTTCCTGCACTGTTCGAACAAAACTGCACTACTTTTTTTCTACATTGCACTGTGTTGATTGGAATCTATTTTTTTTCTCTGCAATAATTTTTTTTCGAACTTCCCGCTTTGGAATAACCAACTTGCCCTGAAAAGGGTGAAAAAAAGAGTGAGGATAAAATTAAATTGGTTTGGGCTAAAAATGTGGTAAATTTAAAGAAAGGGTATATGCTCAAAATTGGCTATCTAAGGGATAAATAATAAAAAGGTATGTCATTTATTGGAAGAGAAAGGGTAAAACCTAGTACCTCTATCACATTAAAGCATCATAGTCAAAGAATGTAGTCTCGACAAGCATTTAAACCACAAGTTCTAGAATGCAAAGAATTAACTTGGCACACTCAATGAAAGAAAGAGCAAAAATAAAGATGAATGCTCATTAGGCTCAAAGCTCGCATGAAGTTTAATTTCACTAGGATAAGCATCATGTCAACTAACAAGTCAAAGAATGTCATAAGAAAATTTATAGAAAATCACTAGATAAGCCATTGCCTATCATGCATCCTAAAGTTCAAAACAAGAAAGATACCAAATAATATGGAAAGCGTAGAGACAAGGCAAAATTAAGGATAGCAACAAGTAACTTAAATTAAGTAAAATCAAGAGAACAATCAATCAGACAAGCAAGAACGAGAATTTGAAATGGAATCCCAACCTTCTCACTTTAAGCATGATGCCCCATTATGCAAATAGAAATTAAAGAGAGGGAAGGAGAAAAATCCCTAAACTAGTTGCGGCCACGACCGCGCCCACGCCCCCGACGATACGTTCTCGGACGAAGATAGGAGAGGATCTCGAAAATGTTGGATTCAATGGTATTGGGCCTCTCATTGACGTCCTGCAGTAGTATTTCATCCTGTGGTGGCCGAGGTATGGGCCTCCGGAGGAAAACACGCGCGTTGTGAAGGATCAAATGCATCCATCGAAAAAGCAAAAGTAAAATGTGAAGGATCAAATGTCGTAGGAAACAATTGTGAGGCAAGGTGAGTGATATAAGGTCCAAGAATAAGTGAGCGATTAGTTCGTGCCACACGATCAAACGCGTAGGCGAACCAATAACCGAGGTTTACCTTGATTCTGACATACATACATCATAGAAAGAAAAGCTCAACCTTACTTAAATTGGAAGATGTTTCATTGCGACCAGAATAATTATAGGCGAGGAATCGGTGGATATAGAGAAGAGCCGGACTATGAATATATGGGTTCTTTGTCGATTTAGGATTATATTCTGAACCCGCTGCTCCAGTCAAGGTCTCGTAGGAGAGGTTATTATCGAAGTCTTGCGAAATCTCAAGTAAAGTAGTTAAATACCCGAGATCCGTGACATCAGTCACAGAACCCATATAAAAATTAAAATCTGTAATAGACATTTGAAAATATTAACCAAGTAACCGACACGAGATGACTTCGGGAGAATGAATAGATATAAAACGGTCCCTATGAAATGTAAATGTAACGTAAAACTCAAATAGAAACTCATAGTATGTGTTACACTGAATCATAGGGTAGGCATTCCAACCAATAGGATCAAACATATGCATGACAGATTCACGTAAGTGCAAACTGTCTAAAGTATGTGATGGAAGATACTTGCAGGCCTTAAATTCACGATGTCAAATTTGGTTAAAACGTACTAACTCATCACCCTCAAAGTCCAAATACCCGAGTAAAGCTTCCTCGATCGGGACTGAAAATCACCGTCCATATTGCTCTTCTATGTTGGGTCGATTATGGTACTATCGACTGAGCTTGCTGCATGTGGTGGAAAATCTGATCGACTAGCATATGAATAAGTGGGTTGTTTTGTTCCTATATAAATTCATGTATCGAAATTTTCTGCAAAAGCATAGACCGGTGATACATAAGTAGTGGTTGTACATAATAATTCGAGTTTACCTCGTCCGATGGAAGCTCAGTTGCCGATGACATTGAGTAGGACGGAATGATGTTCGACATTGAATGGTTTGATGTGGCAGCATGCTCAAAACGAGTGGTCGATGGTGGTACCCGAAGTGGACTTGGTCCTCTCGGTTGTTGAGTCATGGAATATGTCCGAGTATGGTTGGACATGTCAGTCGTGTCCATGGTCGGCATGGAATGAAATGAGAGAGATGGAGAAAGTGGGGCCTGGAGTGGCTGATTGTGCGATAAACTAGCAGCGCTAGTTTGTCCTCCCGATCGAGCTTCTGACAGGTTTGGTCCTGAAGTAGGATGGAACGGCAGTTCGGCCGCAGTTGGTCATGGTGCGGGTCTACCATGGCACGGTGGAGACAGTGGTGCTGCATGGAGCAAATTCGAGTCGCTCGGAATGGTCATGTACTCTGGAAGAGCCATTCGGCGGCACCCTCCAAGTACGAGTGGCTCCATCTGGTTAGGTAGGTGGTGAGCTTGGTCTCTTGTGCGAACCATGGTCACCAAAAAATGCAAGGAAGGCACGGGTGGTGGTGGTCGAAAGGTTGAGGGAGAGATGGGGGAAAAGACGGCTGAAAGCTATGGGTTTAGGTTTTTTTTTGTTTCTTGTTTTAAGTATCACATGGGGAAATTAGTGATAAGGGAGAAGTGGGTTTTAAATTTAAAAAGCAGATTTTTGGCTTAAAAAAGGGATAAAGAATAAGTTTGAAAAGGATGTTTATTGGTTTAAAAGATGACAAAAAGGAAAGATATTGGGGAAGGGAATTGATAAGATGGTGGGCCCATGTCTATCTCAAATTTTGGTGGGATTTGAATTGGTTGACGGGTTGAAAAATTGAAGAAGGTTTGGGATCTACTAAAATGCACCATTTTCCAAGGCGATTGCTAACGTGCTTCATGCACAAAATCCTGTACATATTCAATGCAACCGATCAGCAAGGGGTTATCAAACTAACGGAAATAAAAATTATAGAAGAAATAAATGTAAATGAATTAAATAAATTTTTTGAAAGAAGCTAAATAAAATAAAATAAAATAAAGAAATAAATAAATATATTCGATTAAAGTAAAATAAAATAAATAAATTATAATGAAAGGAAATAAATGGGTTGCCTCCCATTAAACGCTTATTTAACGTCGTTAGCTTGACGACCTTATTCATACGATTGGTTGCCTCTCATAAAAATGTTTTAATCGTTGTCAGTTCACTTTGAAGCAATTTCCCGAATCATCTTGAATTTCAACTGCGCCATGTGGAAAAATTTGAACAATGGTGAAGGGTCCGATCCACTTTGATCGTAGCTTACCTGCAAAAAGCCTAAGTTTAGAATTGAATAACAAAACGTTTTGACCAATAAAAAAGGATTTAAAAGAAATGTTTCGATCATGAAAATCCTTGTTTTTTTCTTTAAATATTCGAGCGCTATCGTAACCATTTTTCCATATTTCCTCGAGTTCTTGGATGTGTAATTTGCGTGCTTCACCGATCGCATCCATTTCTACGTTGCATTGTTGAACTGCCAAATACGCACGATGTTCTAATTCAACTGGTAAGAGACATGGTTTTCCAAAAACAATGTGATATGGCGACATTCCGATGGGACCTTTGTATGCAGTTCTATATGCCCATAATGCATCCGTTAATTTGACACTCCAGTCTTTACGATCTGATTTTACAATTTTCTCAAGTATTGACTTGATCTCACGATTTAAAACCTCCACTTGCCGATTAGATTGTGGATGGCAAGATATCACAATTCGGTGAGTTACACCAAACTTCTTAATAATGGCGTCAATTACTCGATTAATAAAGTGCTTCCCTCTATCATTTATTATCGATCGTGGTGTGCCAAACTTGGAAAAGACAAATTATTTTAGAAAATTTATTGTGGTTTTAGCATCATTATTTCGAGTAGCCTTAGCTTCCACCCATTTAGATACATAATCTACAGCTAGAATTAGGTAAAATTTTCCAAATGAAGAACAAAAGGACACATATAATTTATTCCCTAAATGTCGAATACTTCGCATACATAAATTGGATTTAATGGCATTTCATTCATACGACTTAAATTGCATATTCGTTGACATCTTTCACACGATTTACAAAATAAATAATTGTCGCGAAAAAGGTTAGGCCAATAAAATCCACATTCAAGAATCTTATGTGCAGTTCGTTTGGGTCCAAAATGTCCACCGCATGAATGAGAATGGCAAAAGTTAAGGATAGAGTTTACCTCACTTTCAGGAACACATCTCCGAATTAACTGATCCGAGTAATGTTTCTAGAGATACAGATCATCCCAAATGAAAAATCAAGACTCACGCTTGATGCGACTTACCTCGGAACGACTTAAGTTTGAATGAAGTTCTCCCATGACTAAATAATTAACCATATCGGCAAACCAAGGAATCGTTGACTCTGCCTTAAATAAATGTTCTTCAGGGAACTTTTCTTGAATTAGCTCATAATGTCGATCAATAGGAATACGACTTAAATGGTCCGCGACGAGATTTTCACACCCCTTCTTATCCTTGATATGCATATTAAACTCTTGTAAGAGAAGGATCTAGTGGATCAATCATGGTTTTGCTTCCTTTTTGTTTAGCAAGTACTTCAAAGCTGCGTGATCAGAAAACAAAGTGATTTTAGTCCCTAGCAGGTATGATCTAAACTTTTCAAGTGCAAAAATAATAACAAATAATTCTTTTCCTATTGTTGAATAATTTCTTTGTGCAGGATCCAAGGTTCGAGATGCTTAAGCTATAACATGTGGCTCTTTCCCGACTTTTTTACCAAGAACGGTCCCAACACTTGTGTTCGATGCGTCGCACATCAGTTCAAATGGTTGTTCCCAATTTGGCAGTTGAACGATCAGTGTCGTCACATGTTTTTCTTTCAGCACATCGAACGATTCCTTGCACTTTTCTTCAAAATCAAATACTTGATCTTTTTGGAGCAAACTGCATAACGGTTGCGCTATTCTTGAAAATCTTTGATGAATCTGCGGTAAAACCCTGCATGACCAAGAAAAGAACGAATGTCCCTCACATTTTTGGGTAAGGAAGTGAGCGTATAATATAAGTTTTAACATTGTCTACATCAATTCCATCAAATGAAATGATATATCCTAATATCAATCCTTAATCAACCATAAAATGACACTTTTCATAATTTAAAACAAGATCAGCGAGCTGTAGCGCATCCTCAGTAGTCTTGACATCCCTTAACCCTAGTTTTTGAAATGTGGATTTAGGCATCAGGTTCACACTCGATCCCAATTCACATAATGCCCTTCCAACAAACTTATCTCTCATAGAGCATGGGATAATAAAGCTACCTAGGTCATTTCTTTTAGGTGGGCGTTTTCTCCAAATGTAGTAGCAATCCTTTGCTATAGCAACCCTCTCGTGCTTTTCCACCTTTCTCTTATTTGCAACTATACTCCTTCCAAATTGAAGATCGTCTTGTTTTTAGAGTTTTTAAGAGAATCGTGAAGATAGTTTGGCCGGTGTTGCTGTAGCTTGTTGCTGTAATGAGCCGGGTTGGGCTTCGCCCTTCTCTCCACCCCCAAACTTATCATCTTAGTTAGTATCCGTGCTACTCCATAGTGCGAGTGCACTGCACTGCTCCTTGCTATGGTGCTTAGTGGCTTCAGTGTAACTAGGCAGACTTCCTTGTTGTCGCATATGCAAGGTTTGAACGATATGACCCAATTGAGTTTCTAAAGCTTGTAAAGATGCACTATGATTTTGTTGAAGGACTCCATGATTTCTGATGTGTGTTGCTTGATCTTGTAGCATAACTTTAGTGGTCCCCATGAAGTCCTTTGTCATAGCCATGAATTCCATAAAAGTAAACTCTATTGAAGGTGCTGCTCCCTTCTGGTTTTGCCATGTCATATTCTGGCTGAAGTGGTGTGCCTCTTGCGGGTTTTCTGTGGTATTTGTTTGGCCGAATTGTTGTTGTGCCCCTGACTACCCCAACTCAGGTTTGGGTGTTGACTCCATCCTGGGCTGTTGTTGCTATTGTTATAGTTCTTCACATAGTTGGCAGACATTGGATTATCTGGGCAATTGTTAAGGTGGTGATTGCCATCGCAACTTAGGCACGGCTTTACTGCCTTAGCTTCCATCATTTCGTTGGAACTCTGGAGATCCTTTAGCAAATATGTGATGTTGGCCAACTGATTCAGTATTAAGTTGTCAGGTTCACTCTCCTTGGCAGCTTGTCTTCTCCTCCCCGTTCCAAGCCTTGTTGATGGGAACTGATAATCATTGTTGGCTACCTTGTCGAGGATGTCAAATGCTTCATCCGGTGACTTGTCCAACAATGTCCCATTTGCTGCAGCGTTGATCAACATCCTTGTGGGCGCATTGACACCATTATAGAACATAACCACCTGGGTCCACTCATGATACCCATGGTTAGAGCATTTCCTCAACAATCCTTTAAATCGGTCTCAGCACTCATACATAGATTCGTCTTCAGACTGATGAAAGGAAGCTATATCATTCCTCAACTGGGTGTTCATCACTGGCGAACTATGCCATAGCAAAAAGTTCTTGCATAAATCAGTCCAACTTTGAGTTGATCCGGCTGGTACCCCACTTAGCCATGTTCTTGCACAATCTCTTAACGAATATGGAAACACCTTTAACTTCAACACATCCTCGTGCACCCCTTGCTGCTTGAAAGAATCGCAAACACCCAAGAAAGAACAGATATGTTGTCTAGCATCTTCATGAGGTAAGCCACCATAATGTCCAATGTTTCTCAATATGTTGAACATGACGGGTTTAAGTTCGAAATGGGCTGTCTGAATTTCTGGAGCTACTATTCCTGGATGAAGATCATCCATACTAGGAGTTAGATGATCCATGATGGTTCGTGGTCGAGCTGCTACTCCCTACCATTTTCCATAGCATCTGCATTAACAAGAGCTGGTTCCATGACTCTAGCTTCTCCTGGTCTTAAACTAGAAAAGTACCTGAAAAGAAAAGTAAAACAACAAAACAAGTGAATATTTACAATATGGAAATAGAAAGCAAAATGAAAATAAAAACTGTGGACAACCAATTGCCAATCCCCGACAACGGCGCCAAAAACTTGTTGCGTTCATGCAGTGACTATAAATGGTACGCAAATGGTGCAAGTATACACGTCGAACGAGTAATAAAGTGATAAGTGAGTATCGTCTCCACAGGGATTGGAGGTGAACACAGTTCTGTTTCCAAGTTGCTAAAGTAACCAAATTGTAATTTGAGTATGTTGAGGCAGAATGAAGGATGGGAAAATACTGTAACAAAACAAGCAAACAGAGAAGAGATAATCAAATGACAGATAGGTCCTCTCTCGGATACGAAGCTCTCTATGGAATGGCTGGCTAGGTCCTGAAGGATAATCATCTAAAACCTCTTAATTCTGCTAACGAATCCTAGTTCTCTCACTATGCTCGGTGGGATTTACTTAGGCTACTTCTAAACTATCTCTAGCAAGAAGGTTGGGAGACTAAAATGCTATAGCAATACCTCTCGGCTTAACTCCAACACCTTACTCTCCTAATCTCTATCCCTCTCAGCCGTTTAAATCTATCACTTATCTCTAAGGCAGGTTGCAGTCATTTCCCTTGGTGGTTACACCATTGTTTATGAAGATCTAAGGCTAGCTCTTTCGATCACTCCTCCTAGCTAATGCTAAAGCAATGACCATCTCTCAAAGGTTGTCACACACCTCTCTAACTGTCACTATTGGCTAAGTCTTACTCTCTTAATCACTATCCCCATCTGTACCTAGGGAACGACCAACTTTCGAAGGCATTATAAGGAATGACCTAACTTTTGAGGCACTAACGTCCCTAATCTCTTACAACCCTAGGTTGTTCTTAAAGAAAGGCCAACTCTCGAAGGCGCTTAAGGTAGGGCCGAACTTTCGAAGCACTTATAACCCTAAGCTCTTACAACTTCAAGGAAATTAAGCATAACATAAACAAAGCAAAGCTCAAGAGAGAACAATAAACATCAACATGAGATTAAGAAAATAAAAGAGTATCATCCAGCAAAACCCAAGACATCTAAGACAATTCATGGCTGGGCAATATTCAGACGTATCATTCTCATACAACCCACCAAATAGATAAATGCTATAGCAATAAGAAAGGATAAACTCCCAGTTCGCCAGTGGACTTCCATGACCGCCTTAGGCTCACCGCCTCGGAAGAGGACGACGAGGCCATGCCTCGAGCTTCCCGATGAAGGGCACCAAGTCTGGTCAACGATGAAGTGCTCCTCCCCTCTGTTGTGCTACTTCTGCACCGTTTCTTCACCTTACCCTTCTCTCTCCTCCTCTTGTTGTTGAGGAGGTGAAGTCTTTATATAGTGGGGGGTTGGTCTTCTAGGGTTTTGGAGCCTTGGTATCTCGTTGAGGATCCCAAGGAATATGCTCCGACAAGCTCTGTTGGCCAAGGGACAAAAAGGACGGTCTGCATATGGAGTGCGGACATTGCATAAAGCTGCATGACAGTGTCAGGCGTCTTTTCCTACACTTCACGTGCTTGTACTTTCATGCGCCAGCTAGCCTTCTTTCTCCTCCTTTGGTATAGCATTTTGTTCCTTGCTTCTTCCCTTGCATTATGTTCTGTTATCCTGCACACAAACAACCAAAAACCACCTTTTCCGCAGCACCAACTCCACACGAGAAATAAATTGAAAAGCACCCATGATATACTAAAAATGCAACCTAAATGCAATGTGATGCGCCTGAAAATAAGCAATTGCTATAGCAAAGAGGCATAAAATATAGAGGTAATAGCGTAGCTATCACTTTGCAAGCAATTTGGTGCGTTAATCATCTCTCATTCATCCATTATCCTATATCAAGGTATAAACACTTTATCTTTTTATTTTAAATTTTCGTTTAGTTGTATTGGTTGCTTTTAATTACTTTTTGTATAAAACATATACATATAGTATGGGTTTTCATGTTTCGCAAAAAATCTTAAAAATCTGAAATTTTTTATTCGAATATAAAATTATACCGTATATTTTTAATTTGTTTTTTTTTAATTCTTTTTACCAAAAAAATGTTTTTAATTTATATATGTTTTTAAACTATATTGTATAGTTTTATCAACACCTTGATTATTGGATTGCATATTGGATTGAATTTGGTTGCTTTAAGCATACATATGTTTTTGTGTCTTGATTTCCTTCCAGATTTTGAATATGGGTTCTAGGAAGAGAGTACGAACCAATGAGGCTGGTGGAAGCTCTAACATCGATGACGATTCTACTCGTCCCAACCTCACTCTACTCTATCAAAAGAGCCTTCAAAACAAAGATGCATATACCAACTTCAAGCTTTTTCAAGATCATGCTATCCGTCATGAGCGTATTTTCTCTATACCCTTTTTGGATTCCGAACGATTTCAATTTCGCTATCTTGATTTATTGAGGCAATGTAATTTCACGCCTTTTTTGGGCTGACCTGATACTTTGTACTGTAACATGGTTCTTGTCTTCTATGCTAATGCTCGTTGTATTTCCAATGTCGATCAAGTGGTTGCCATTGAGTCCTATCTAATAGGGTAGAAGTTTAATGTTGATCCGGAAACCTTGGTCAATGTTTTTGGGTTTGAAGATGAGGGTATTTCGGATGAGAACTCGTTGGGACATACCCTTGGTGGCTCCATTACGATCCTCGATGCTCATAATCGCATCCTTCATCTTATGGTCTCGTGGTGGTTTCGTCCTTCCAGAGGAAAATTCTCCCACATTAGGAAAGTGGACGATTTTTGGATTCGATGCTTTCGTGAGGGATGTCGACCAAATATTTATCAAATCATGTTTGTCGAGATGATGTATCTTGTCCAAAACCGCAACTCGGATCTTGTCACCTCCTTCACCTATGGCACCTCTTTGAGCTACTTGTTCTCAAAGTTGGGATCGATTGCTCTCTTGACTTTCCGGAACCTCTCAAAGATCCCATCGATGAGCGCACACTTCTCCGGTGTAAATTTCATTTCATTGATGGAGAGTGGACTCGTGTCGAGAATCCTCATCAAGTTGTGGCCCTCGAACCTCAACCTTAAGTTGCTCCACCAAACAACGAAGCCCTCATGACTTTCCTTATCAAGCAATTTAATGGTTTGCACACCCACATGGACTCCGGTTTTGCCACTCTTGACACTCGCCTCACTTCCGTGGAGGGACGTATCCAAAGTGTTGAGAATCGACTCACTTCGGTTGAAACTCAACAAACCTCTATGGACATGTCCTTTACCGACTTCTATGGAGAATGGAGACAATTTTGAAGGAGCTCCGCCAATGATTAAGATGACGATGAGTCTTAGATCTTTGCATTCCATTGCATATCATCTAGTTTAGGATTTCCCTTTGATTTATGTTTGGATATTATGTTTGGAGATTATGAACTTATTTTGCTTTGGTTTCTTATGATTAATGAAATTATGTTGCTTTAATTTTGCTTTGCCTTGTGTTATATTGCTTTATCTAATGATTATATTTCTTCATTGATTTTGATCTAACAAAAAGAAGGAGAAGGGTTAAGCTAAATTTTTAAAATCTTTTTCAAAACCTAGCTTCAATTTAGGGGGATTTACTTAAAAATTTACTTTGGTTTTGTTATATCAAAAAGGGGAGATTGTAAAACTAATATTTGATTTTGATATAACAAATAATTCAAGGACCAAATTGCAAAGTAAATAAATTTTTAAGTAATCAAAATACTTACATTTGATAAGTAAAATTTATACTTAAAATGTTTTGAAGTCAAAACTTAAACACCATAAAATTTTCGAAGTGTTTCAAAGCCAAAATACACAAAACTGCCCAGGCGTTTCGAAACACCCCTAAAGTGTTTCGATACGTTTTGCCACTAGAATGAACCGTTTTGATATGGACTATTCATGTTTCGATACGACCTTCATCTGGGCTTTTGATTTTTAAGTGTTGTTTCGAAACGGCTCATACCCGTTTCGATACAAGGGTTAAGTATTTTAAAAATCGAGCATTAAATGTACTAGTCGTTACTTGTCAGAAACAAACTTTTGAAGATTTGGTTAAGTGTTTCGATACACCCCTAGCATGTTTCGAAACACCCATTTACAGTATCAGAAAGTTTCGATACAACCCTTAGTCGTTTCGATACGGCCCTCATTTTACATTTTACAGTTTCAAACTGTTTCGATACGGCCTATAGCCGTTTTGATACGAGCCCTTTTACACATAAAAAATCTTTCTTTTTTGGGTGTATGTTTCTATACAGGGCCTTGTGTTCTGATACGGAGAGTTGCAGAACAACATTTATGGAAAGAAGAGAGCGCCTCAATGGCTCTATTTATGATCTCAACCACCCAAACGGCTAGAAATAAATGAGAATGTATAAAAACAAGTCTCCAAAGCTACATCAACAACAAGTGAACCTTCAAGCGACTTCAAAGCATTCATTCCAAACCCTTATGCCTTTAGAGTCAAATTCTTGTACCCAACTCAATTGAAAATTTTCATTGTAAATCTTTTTAGAGTTTGGAGAGTGTTTATGTGTAATTGGGTAAGCAATTAGCCTTTGAGAGGTACATACAATGTTTCCTATCTTTCCTTTGTAAAAGAGTGATATTGGGTAAATCTTTGGGTAGAGAGATTGACCGATTTGTAAGGTTTCCTCCAAAACCGAGAAAATGGGACGAATTCAAGTTATTGAATTGTTGAAATCCTCGGTAGGGTGCTGAAGTAGTGGATGTAAAGCTTGTTCGAAGCTTGAAGCACTCTAAAATCACCTTGAATTCATTTTTAGATTATCTATTTGCACCCTTCAATTTTTATTTCACCAATTCACCCCCTCTTTGTGTTTAGCCATTATTTGATCTACTCAACAGTTGACTTTTGGTCAAAGTTAATAGTCAGAGGTTAATGATCAACGCTGAGGAGCTGATGTCATCAGTCAATTGGTCAATCAAGTTGACTCGATGGGTTGACTCGGTCGAGTCGGGTCAAAGAGAAGCGGGTCGGACTTCGAACTTGGGCCGGGTTGATCATGGGTTCAGACTGGTTTAGGTCAGCTTAAGCTTTTTGGATCGTAACTCGAACCGCTTCACTTACCCCGAATAATTCGATCGTCGAAAGAACACCGAAATGCTCGTCAGAGACACCAAAATGCTCGATTCTCACATATTTTGAAAGCCCTTCAATCTAAGAATACAACTAACATATTAAACAACTCATTTAGGCCCGAAAACTCACTGGAAATTACATAAAAGGTCAAAACTTCGCAAGAAATGACGAAGCTCTGATGAAGCACTTAACGGTGTCGTAACGTCGAACGACCACATGGGTTTTGTTCGTCTTGGCCCGAGGAACTCGAATCTGATGGTCGCGTCTCGAAAAGACGTCGAGGGTGGCCAAAAAGCACAAAAATTAGAAGGTGGTTCATGGGGGTTTCGACGGGGCTTCAACTCGCTCTCCACGGTGAATGTCGGTCGTTCAACACGAGTGGAGCACTAGGCTAGGGTCAGGGTGCGATGGTGTACACGGCAAGGGTGGCGGTGAAAGACACGGCAGAGTGGTTGAGTGGATCGGGGCTGAGCACAGTTGGGGTTAGGTGAGAGAGAGAAAGAGAAAACCAGATATTTTCGGGTTTGAATTTTGCATTAATGGTGGGTTGCTGAGAGGTTGACTTTTAATTAATATCGGTTCAGACCTATCAGAAAAAGGATAAAATTAATTTGGAGCAGACTAGAACCAAGAGCAGCCTTGGCTCAAATGGTTAAGCTAGGGGAAACACAGCCAAGGGTCATGGGTTTAAATCCCTTGGCTGTTATTACCTCTCATTTTCATCATCTTTTTTTAGGGTGTTACAACTCTCCCCTTAAAATAAATTTCAGCCTCAAAATTTACTTGATTTAAACAGATGTGGATATTGATCCCTCATCGATTCCTCGATCTCCCAAGTAGCTTCCATGGGGATACGGTTACTCCATTGAACCTTAACCATCGGAATACGTCTGCTCCTCAAAACTCTATCATCAGAATCCAAAATTTGTATTGGCTCTTCCTCAGAGGATAGGTCTGGCCTCAACTCGGATCCGAGTGATATTGCCTCAACATGAAGACATGAAAAACATCATGGATACGAATAAGCTGAGGAGGCAACTCAAGTTGATAGGCAACTGGCACAACTCTCTTCACAATGTGATACGATCCAATGAACTCGGACTCAGCTTGCCTTTGCGTCCAATTCTCAGAACTTTCTGCCACGGGGATACCTTTAGAAAGACTTCATCATCAACCTTGAACTCAATATCTTTTCTTCTCCAATCAGCATAAGATTTTTGTCTGTCAAAAGCCTCCCTCAAACAGTCACGAATCAATCTGACAGTCTTCTCAGTCTCTTGGATCAACTCAGGACCTAGGGTCTTCCTATCATAAAACTTAGTCCAATAGATAGGAGTACGACACTTACGACCATACAGAGCCAATACGGTGTCATACGGATACTAGTCTGATAATTGTTATTGTATGCAAACTCAGCCAAGGGCAAGAAATCTTCCCAACTACCACGGAAGTCGATCACAAATCCCCGCAACATATCTTCCAAAATATGAATCACCCTCTCTAACTGACCATCATTCTGTGGATGGAAAGATGTACTAAAATTCAAACGTGTACCCAATGTGTTATGCAAGTCCAACCAGAAATGAGAAGTAAACCTCGGATCTCAATCAGAGATGATAGATAAGGGTACACCATGCTGTCTGACAATCTCTGAGATATAGGGTCTAGCCAACTTCTCTAGAGAATTGGTAACTCAAAAAGGAATGAAATGAGATGACTTGGTGAGTCGGTCAACAATCACCTAGACAAAATCCTTTTTAGAAGGAGTCAGGGGTAACTCAGTAACAAAGTCCATCGTGATGCGCTCCCATTTCCACTCGAGAATATTAATTGGCTTCAACAGACCAGAAGGATGCTGATGTTTTACCTTAACCTACTGGAAAGTCATACACCTCGACACATAATAAGAGATATCTTTCTTCATTCCAACCCAACGGTACCTCTGTCTTAAGTTATGGTACATCTTATCCCCACTAAGATGCATAGCATAAGGACTACTATAAGTCTCACTGAGAATGGCTCACTTCAAGTCAGAATCATCGGGAACACAATAACGACCCTTAAGGCACAAAACTCCATCCTGATGAAAAGCATAAACAGATGTAGATCCCTGCTCAACCTGTTGTATGACAGGAAGTAGGGAACTGTCTAGGAGTTGTTTGGCCTTAATCTCCTTGGCCAAAGTCGGCTTAACTTGCAACTCTGCAGTAAACTGCCATTATCATAAATACTCATCCTGGCAAACAAAGATCTCAGGTCAAAAATAGCCTTACGGCTCAAAGCATCGTCAACAACATTGGCTTTCCCCGAATTATACTCAATCCCACAAACATAGTCCTTAGGAAGCTCAAGCCAACGATTCTACCTTAGGTTTAACTTCTTCTGGTTAAGAAGATACTTCAAACTCTTGTGATCTGTATAGATATAACACTTCTCTCCGTAGAGATAGTGCCTCCAAATCTTTAAAGCAAAGACCACTACAGCTAAATCAAGATCGTAGGTAGGATAATTACACTCATGTAGCCTTAATTAACATGATGCATATGCAACTACCTTCCTATCTCGCATCAGAACGCAACCAATTCTAGAGTGAGAAGCATCGCTATAGAGTGAGAAATCCTTCCCAGACTCAGGTTGTGTCAAAACTAAAGCTCGAGTCAAGGATGTCTTCAGTTTCTCAACGCTCGATTGCTGGGCATCAGTCCAGTCAAAATGAACATTTTCCTCAACAGCTTTGTCAAAGGGGCGATAATGATGGAGAAACCCTCAAAAAAACGTCGATAATACCTAGCTAAACCCAAGATACTACGGATCTCAGAGGCAATTTTGGGTTGCTTCCAACTGGTGATGGCCTCTATCTTACATGGATCAACCTGTATACCCCTAGCAGATACGATATGCCCTAGAAATGTTACTTCGTTGAGCCAAAATTCACACTTGCTCTACTTAGAATATAGACGACGATGCTCCCTCAAGGTTTGCAAAACAATTCTCAGATGCTCAACATACTCTGCCTCTGTCCAAGAATAGACCAAGATATCATCGATGAACACCACAAAAATTGGTCTATATATGGCTGGAACACATGGTTCATCATGTCCATAAAGGCATCAGGTGAATTGGTCAGACCAAAAGGCATCACTTGGAACTTATAATGCTCGTATCTAGTACGAATGACCATCTTTGCAACATCTGAACCTTTTATTTTCAGCTGATAGTACCCAGATCAAATATCAATCTTCGAGAAGACTGTAGCTCCTCGAAATTGAACAACAAGTCATCAATCCTGGGTAACAAATAATTATTCTTCACGGTCAACTTATTCAACTTCCAGTAATCAATGCATAACCGGAGTGAACCATCTTTCTTCTTAACAAAGAGGGGTGGAGCTCCCCAAGGTGAAGAGTTGGGTCAGATAAAACCTCAATCAAGCAGCTCTTGCAACTAAACCTTCAACTCTTTAAGCTACTTAGGAGCCATACGATAAGGATTCATGGATACAGGTGCAGACCCTGTAACACCCCCTTCCTGGCCTGGTCGAGAACCGGGTCGGAGCGTGTTACCAGTGAATAGTGCGGTGATCGGTGCGATAAAATTTCATTTTGTTACCAACACTTAAATCAATATTACACAAACAAAACATTACCAATACACATATTAGTCCAATTCATTCATAAGAAGACCTCAATTAACCATTTAAGACCAACTTATAACTTTTACATGTTTTAGGGACCAATATGTAATTCTTACAAACTAAAGGTCCTTCGATGCATTAGACTACACCACAATGAAATTCAATGCAATATTAACTAGCCTGTAACTTTTCATACAATATGGAGCCTTTTAACTCATTCAATTAGTCTTGCAAAATTACAGTGACCAAAATATAAACAATGCAAACCTCATATTTAGCCTTTTAACCACTTTAACTAACCCCGTATCGAAACGCTCATACTTGTTTCGATAGGGGTGGATGATGGTCAACCATGTTGATTTCTTCCCTTTGACTATATCGATACGGCAAGCCTTGTATCGATACGGGTTGAATTCTTTTGACCGGTTTCGATACGCTATGAACCCATATCGAAACAAGGAATACTAGAGACAAAATGTTTCGAAATGCCCCTAACCCGTTTCTGTACACCCTGCCTCTCAGGTTCAATTATGCTAAACCGTATCGAAATGCTATCACCCGTTTCGATACAGCTTGACCTGTAATGACATATTCTTGCTGATTTTTAATCAATTTAACCTAACAAATGATGTCCAAATACTATGAAACTTTATACACAATATTCAATGATATAAACTACTGTCATGCCAATTTTCATCATCATTCGAATACGTTTACCATGTTTTCACCTCTTTAGGCCAACTATGCATTTTAAGTCATTTTCATGTAAACATAACAAGTCATTTAAGGCATTTTACCCACATATAACACATAACCCTAAAAAACATAACCAAAATATCATTATCGAGTACTTTAACTACTTTGCCACCATTCTAAGAGTTCAAGGAAACAAAAAGTACTTTACATTAATCATGTGGTGACTTGCCAAACTTCCAGCTAATCTCGATCTTGATCCGATGCTTTCTTATCCTGAAATGTATGGACAATGAATGCATTAGACTTACATAGTCTAAGTGAGGTAGCTAATAAAAATGAATATACTTGGTGTGCTATCATGCTTTAATGACAATCACAACATCAACTATACAATGATCATGGCATATTCTTTAATCATATTGAAACATAGTATCAACAATCAATTCATCAATAACAATATCTTAAGATCATGAAGATGCAATATCAATAATTATATCATCAACGACAATATCAATAATCAACATTCTTCCTTGGATCGATTTCAACCATATTTAGATACATGAATTCCACCACTACACCAACAATGACATCATGGTATAATATCCTCCACTACATCATTTTGACCCACACAATCACATCCCTCCACTACACCGTATAATCTCCATACCACTGAGCTCATGAATTCTATGGCATGGCAATTGTATCCAATACTTCGATCCCAAGGTCCGATATTAATAGCTCAATATCAATGGTTCAATGAAAATAATTCAATATCAATGATTCAATGACAACAAGACTTACCAATATAGCTTCTAATAAGGTTTTATGCAAAACTCATTTAATCCAATGGTCAGTAAACAACTTAAATAAATAACGATGAATTCAGAAATTCTCCTCGCATAATTCTGAGACTCTGACTACACTCATTTCAATATCCGAAGCTCCTAAGGCTCTCGGATGGTGACTCCTTTATTCCTAGCTTTCGATGGAGACGATGGGTTAATCTTTTCCACTTCTTGAGCTAGGAAGAACAATAAGGAGTTATTAGAATCAATATGGTGATACCAATACTTGAATAGCCATTAGCTATTAGACATAGCTTATCATAAAGCTTGAAATTAATCATCTAATAATCAAGAAAATTGATTATTGACTTGAGGCTTCCACTTACTCGATCGATAGCTATGAATTGATGATCTTAACTCAAGAAAAGCCTAAGCTTAAGGTTCACAAATGGAGAGGTGTGAGCTTGGAAGCTCAAGGTTGAAGACAATGAAGGTGTGTGCTTGTTCTTTCAAAGTTAAAAGATGGAAATAGGTCTCGGTAAAACAATACAAAGGTGAGAGCTCTCTTTTCTCCTTTTAATTTTAAGGGAATTATGACTATTAATCATTACCCACCTCTCAAATAGCCAAAAAAAGGTTTCCCTCATCCAAAGGTAATCTATAAAACAATACTTTATATATTTTCTTTATCTTATCAATATCAGACTTATAGATGACTCCTAGTCATCTCTTCTTATCATATTCACGTGGCAAGGGCAGCAATAAACAGATGAATCGTCACCTTATCCTTTCTTCTCTATTTATCCTTTAAATATATTTGAAACAGGGGACCAGTTTCGAAACGCGTGAAGCCCTATCGAAATGGTCATACATAAGTCAAGAAGTTAGGTAATACGGTTATGACCATATCAGAACACCCTATCTTTGTTTCGAAACGCCTCGCCTGGACCGTTTCGATACGGGTCTGAGTGTATTGAAACGCCTAGCTCAAAAATCTTAATTTAAGCCTTTTCAAAGCAATCTTAACTAAGGGTTTGGTTCAATTAGGGTCCTACAACAATATAATTTATAGCAAGGATTCAATATTTCAATATTTTAATATCAATACTCTGCTCTTCAGAATCTAATTCTGACAAGACCAATTTTCAGGGTGTTACATACCCCGAATAAGTCTCAATCTCAAACTCAAAATCCCTATCTAGAGGTAACCTGGGAAACTCTTCGGGAAAAACAGTAGGAAACTCACTAACGGTGAGAATTTTCTCAATCTTAGATAGAGAACCCTTCGTGTTCAAGAAGCAAGCAATAAAGGTCACATATCCTTTCTCGATCATCCTATCAACAGTCAAAGCAGATACCATATTGGACAGGTAACCTTGACGTTCACCAACTAAAACCACTAATTGAACTTCGTGAGTTTTCAATGTAGCCATCTTTGACTCATAATCTAGGCTAACCAGTGTTCAGACAACCAGTTCATACCCAGAATCAGATCGAACTCCTCTAACGGAAGTTTCATAAGGTCGACCAGAAAAATTTCTCCTTGAAACTCAAAAGGACAACGCCTAAACACCTTATCCATTGCCACTGACTGACCTACTGGGCTCATAACTTTAACAACACTCTCTGTAGCTTCAATCAAAATCTCAGGATACGGATCTCGAAATATAAGAGTGGGTGGAACTATTATCGAGCAATGTAAAGTATGGAACAGAATAAATGGTAAATGTACATGCAATAACATCTGGCTCATCTTTGTCATCCTAGCGTTTGGTAGCATACACAAGAGGTGGTTGCCTAGCCTAAGATAAAACAGTTCCCCCACTCTGATGTGATCGGGCTCTATTGTTAGTTATGTTAGCAGACCTATAAGGTTTACCCAGATTACGACCTCTAGTTGGAGTCTAAATAGAAGTATGTGAACGGGCAAGGGTCTGGGAGGATTTTCGAGAAGCAAAAGGTGGAACTGGGGAACTCTTCAAGAAGTGATCTCTAGATTCACAATGGAAACAAGTACCCATCATCTTCCTACACTCTCATCAGTGACATTTACCATAGTGCTCACAAATTGGCGTCTCTGAGAAACCTGATGACCCACCTCGACTAGCTATAGAGGGTGGAAGGAATGCATGCCTAGAACCGATGTTTCTTCTTTGAGGAGCGATAGTACGATCCTTCTTACCAGTACATGCAGAAGACTCAGTGCAAGAAGGTTGCCTAGATCGTTCTCGGTCTACTATGTCTCCATCTATAGCTAATGACTCAACCTCCTCCTGATCTTTCGCCCTTTTAACCACCTTATCAAGATCTTCATCAAGGTGGCCAATAATGTGTACAAAAAGTTCATAACAGAGACCCAATGCAAACTTATGACATTTTTCCTTTTCAGTGGGTACCAAACTAGATCCAAATTGCAATAAGTCCAAGAACTATGTCTTATACTCTGATACCGCCATATCCTCTTGCGTTAGAGTCCTAAATCGCTCTTGTATTTGTCTCAGATAACGCTCTCTGATAAAACGACTCCTAATGCGTTCCTTGAAGAAATCTCAGGTCAGACGAGTGGCAGGAACATTGCTCACTACAGACTCCCACCAGGTGCGAGCATTCCCATAAAGCATAGAGACAGCTCCCAAATATCTCTTGGGTGGATCAAGACCCAACGAATCCATGTGTCTTTCAAAATCATGAAGCCACTCCTTTGCCTCAGTCAGGGCTCCACCAGAAGGGCCTTCAAATGTCCTAGGCCTATTAGTGATCAAAGCCTGAGATATGGGAACCTCAGGTATAACGCCCGCTGCTCTAACCACAACCTGGATCAACTATAAAAATTATTTATTGAGAGTCTCATCGGTCACTATCGTCGATGGCTCATTAGTAAACGTTGATGCTCCTCTAATTGGAGTCGTCATATCAATACCAAAGGCAAGCGAATGATCTAAAGATACTAAAGGATCTACCGTAACGAAAGGATCTACGGAGGTCGGGGGATCAACATGGGCCAAAGGCTCCCTACTCAGATCATCGATTAGGTCAGAAAATCTTGCAGCTCGACCTCGCTCGCAAGAAGATCGACGACACCGTCTGAAGCTCATATCATGTGATCTCGGGCTCTTTACAAAAGGGTAAAACTTGGGGTAATAAATAGCACTGGAGTACCACACACAGTTATACATATAAAACTTGTTGACATGGCCTTTTTAGATAAACATTTCTAAAACGTTTCATAAAAATATTTTACTCGGGACCCATTCACAGTCCGAGGTTTATAAAACCAAAAGCTCTAATACCAACTAAATGCAACCCCTTATACTGGCCTATGTGTTATGTCTAATTTTGGGAGGTCACATTCCATATCAAAACTTCTCATGAAAGTATTTTCAAATTAAAGTCTCAAAGTAGATAATAAATATACTACATAAGATATAATACCATATATTTAATCTAAAACCATATTAGAATTTCGGTTACAAGACAATGCCATATTTGCCATATTAGTAAAACATACAATTTCAAAATATTGGCTCATGTGACTCAAATAAAGGTTGTATGGAAGATAGAAACATTATAACAAAATGTGTGAAATGAATGTGTCAATCCTCTAAGTGCCAAGTCCAAGGGTAGCCTATCCAAAAGTATCTAAAAGGGTAAGGATTTAAGGGTGAGCTAGGGAGCTCAGTGTGTTCCAATAGGTGCAAATTAAAATATTTAAATATTCCAGGCATACATAAAACAGTTCAGTAAGTCATATTATAAGAGCAACCAAAGATTGGTTAAACATAGCTACCCTCCAATCGAACACCGATATGCAGCCCCCCATGAACTGCATCCTGAAGGACTTACCATAAGCTCGTGGGCATAGAAGCCTATCTAAGGGGATGCCTTAAGTCCAGAAGGACTTACCAACTTGATCAGGGCTGAGCCTAACAGAAGATACCAGTTGGATCAGGGTTGTACCTACAGAGACTTCAGATCATATCCCAAGAGAATACTCCAAGTAAAATAGTTTCGATCAATATGCAATGTCATCAGAATTCAAGTGGCATACATGTAATTATTTCAATAGAACATAAATCAGATATCTCAATTTCAGATCAGACATATGACATACTTTTAATCATACAATGTAGACATGATTTTAAAATAGAAAAGTAGTCTTGTCCAATCAGTGAATATTCCATCATATATATTAAAAACCATTTTAACAATTCGTGTAAAATAGTAATATATCACATACGAAACACACCTCAAAAGTTGGTCAAAAGTTGATCGTTTGCTCTACCAATGTGCTAGATCCTAGATCATAACGGAATAAGGTTACTACAGAAATAAATTCTAACTAAATTTGTTCACAGAGTTTATAAAATCATACGAGTAACCACGGGCGCACGTGAATGAGCTGATCAATAGATGCTAGGCTGAGCAAACGATCAGTTGGGGAGTCTCGAGTACCTTAAAACATATAAGGATTTACACTAGTCCTCTATTCAATATAACCCTTTTAAAGTAATAACTTAATACATATACATGTTCGAATTTAAAGTCAGATTTGGAGGCTTTCAGGTTAGATTTTTGTGAAACAGACTTTAAAAACAGACTCAGGACATTAAAAAACCTAAAATAAGGGTTTTCAGAAAAAGTTGACTTTTGGTCAAAGTCAACGATCGACGGTCAATGGTCGACGGTCAACGCTGACGTCAGCAGTCAATACTGACATCATTAGTCAACTGGTCAACCGAGTTGACTCGAGCGAGTTGACTCAGACGGGCTGACTCGACGGGTTGACTCGGTCGAGTCAGGTCAGAGAAAAGCGGGTCAGACTTAAGACTTGGGCCGGGTTTGGATAATACGGTCTTGGGCTAGGTTGATCATGGGTTTAGACAGTTTGGGCCGATTAAGGTCGGCTCAAGATTTTTAGGTCGTAAGTCGAACTGGTTCACTTACCTCAGATGATTCGACCGTCAGAAGAACACTAGAATGCTCGCTAGAGACACCAAAATGCTCGATTCTGCCAGATTTCGAAAGCCCGCATGTCTAAGAATACAACCAACATATTAAGCAACTCATTTAGGCTAGAAAACTCACAGGAAAATTACATAAATGTTCAAAACTTTACCGGAAATGACGAAGCTCCAACGAAGCACTTAACGGTGTCGTAACGATAATCGATCACCTGGGTTTTGTTCGTCTCAGCCCAAGGAACTCGGATTCGACTGTCGCGTCTCGAACTGTCGTCGAGGGTGGCTGGAAAGCACAAAAATCAGAAGGTTGTTCAGGGGGTTTGACGGGGTTTCAAGTCGCTCTCTACGGCGAACGGTGGTCGTTCAACGCGAGTAGAGCACTAGGCTAGGGTCAGGGTGTGATGGCGTACACAACAAGGGTGGCGGTGAAAGACACGACAGAGCGATGGGGCAGATCGTGGCTGAGCACGGTGGGGGTTAGGTGAGAGAGTAAGGAGAAAACCAGATATTTTCGAGTTTGAATTTTGCATTAATTGGGGTAGCTGAGAGGTTGACTTTTAATTAATATCAGTTCATGCCTATCAGACAAAGGATAAAATTAATTTGGAGTGGACTAAAACCAAGACTAGCCTTGGCTCAAATGACTAAGTTAAGGGATACATAACCAAGGGTCACGGGTTTAAATCCCTTGGTTGTTATTACCTCTCATTTTCATCATCATTTTTTAATGTGTTACGAAAGAGAGAGAGAGAGAGAGGGAGAGAGAGAGAGAGAGAGAGGGAGAGAGAGAGAGAGAGAGAGAGAGAGAGAGAGAGATACTTCTAATAAACCCACTTTTACCACCACTAGGGGTGATAACAAGGCCAGGCCCAGCTCGAAAACAGTGTTATTGGGCTCGACTCGGGCTTGAGGCTCGTCGAGCACGAAATTTTAGGCTCAAGCTCTACTCTGAAATAATAATATTGGGCTCGCTGGGCTCGGCTCGAAATGAACAATTTTGCTATAGTTTTTTTATAAAAGATAGAGCCTCGTTAAAATCCACTTTCATAGTCAACACTAAAACAAAATTTAATGTCGGGAAAGAGGAAAAGAGTGCCCAAAAATTAGATTAATCCAATTAACCAAAAAATATTCTTACAATACAAACACATAATCAAAGAAAATACAAAATCAAACAACAATAAACTATGGAAAATGCCCTATTTATTTTAGTTAATTTGCTTATAGTGGATTTTCTCTAATTTATTTTATTGATTTTCTTTTGCTAAACAAATTACTTTTAGTGCATATATATATATATATATATATATATATATAATGACACATAATGACACATAATGACACATGTCACCGTCTTTTATTTTAATCTAACCCACCAATCATATGGTGACACATCACCTCTTCGTTAAGTTTTAACGGTCACAATTTAATAGTAATGTTAATTTGTAATTCGAAAACAAAATACGTATTCTTGAATTGATAGATAATCTAAAAGCAAATAGGCCATTGGAGTTGCCTAATTTACCTACCATATTCTATCCTTGTTTGCTTCACATATCCATAATTCTAAATGTACAAACAAGTATTATTGCTTGAAAGAAAGGTCATTCAGAATAAAAGAATAAGAGAAACATAGGAGATCCACTAATTGACTTAGTCAATATGAGTTCGAATCTCGATATATGAATGTAATACATCTTTAATTAATAAAAAAATAAGAGAAACATAAAAGATCCATTACTTGGCCTAGCCAATATGGGTTCAAATCTCGGCATATTAATATAATACCTCTTTAATTAATAATAATTAAAAAAGAGGAACATATCACTTATCAGGGCGCAAATTTTACAGTAATCAATGGTAATCTCGCTGCATCCATTTCTGGTAGCACATTTCAACAAAAATGAACAACGTGAACGGCAGGATTCGAACCTGCGCGGGCAAAGCCCACATGATTTCTAGTCATGCCCGATAACCACTCCGGCACGTCCACCATTACGCATGCCAAACTCATGTTTTAGTAACTCAACCAATAATTAACATTTCTGGTATTAGCTCAAGTCGGTAGAGCTATTAAGTATCTGAATGCATTTCCAGTTTGAATTGTCAAATTTAGAAGGATAACTTTGACTTCCAAAGCAATAAACTTGTTCAAAATTAGATTAAAATATACTATTTCCAAAACCTACTGAAATAAGCTCTGAAAAATTGCTCCACCCGTTTGCTTCACTAACCTTCTTTCTTATGTTACATTGTTAATTCTACTAGTCCTTTGTGACTTAAATTCGAGCAACATAATCTGTAAGTGTATGTAGATTTATCTAAGTTTAAAATCGGATTGATTACATCTATTGATGCACTGGCGATTTATAATTTCATGCTATTTCAATGAACTAAATGATAATACACCATCAAAATTAAATTTGTACAAATCAATTTTTCATATCCGATTCTCATCCCTCGTTAATTTTTTGTAAACATAATAGTCACTCAGGGCTCATAAACATAACATCGCCACACATGTCATATTATAGTATGATCACCACACTGGACATATAATTGATGCAACCATAGATTTTTTTTTTTTGGGGGGGATAATTATTTCGATTTTATTATTCAAGTGAAGCATCAACCATAGATTTCCTTGACCGAACAATTTCTTTTATTCAACTAATATGAAATTTTTAAGAAGATATTTTTGTGAAATGATCTTTCGATGATGTACTTTGATAATAAAAGATCATGTTCTCAAGGAAATTTGCTCGACAAGTCAAGATTATCTTGTAAAGATTACTTTTTTGGCAAATCAAAATTTTATGGGTGTTTCTTCGTTTGAACATGAATATTTGATCAGCTACTTTTATGGAAAAAAATCTATAGAAATTAGTGAGAGATCACAAAGGAGATTTCCTACTCAAGCTTATGCATGCCTATAATATAAACTTAACGTTTGAATTGTTTGTGACTTTTGAGGGATTTTATTTTAGTTGTATTGGTTGAGAGAGCTTAATTATTAGTAGACAAATCAGTTTATTAAAAAATACATTTTAGTGTGTATTTTGTGTTCAATGTATGTTTAGCATATATTCGTTTAAGATAGTTCTGGTACAATATATTCATCAAACACTCATTATTTGGTCGGTTGGTTAAGTTGTTCACATTTGTTCTATTATATCATTTTGGGTCATGGGTTCTATACTCACTAGGAACACTTCATTCCTTTCTTTAGAGTCTCCTCGTCCCTTCCCTTTTAGGTAAGATTTGTAAAAAAAAAAAATAACATAATAAAAAGTGACAATTTTAAATCACATGTTCAGGAACGCATCAATTGTTTGCGGTAATATGTTTAACTATTAACATTTAAAAGACCAGCTATCGGTCTAGGACAATCCTTTTTATAATTAGTTAATCCGACTATGTACTCCCACGATAACAACATGACATTTAAATTTTAAATCGAGGAGGTTGTTGCATAATCTTATCGTTAAGTGTTAAAACCTCTTAATTCACCTTAAACTTTTAAAATTCTGGATTAAAGGATGAATAGGGAACATCACAGGCTTATCTTGCAGCAATAATAGCCCTGTTATGCACTCCCACGATAAATAGACTGGTTTCGGATTCATTTCTGCCTTCTGATTCTCCTCCCATTCTAATTTTTTCTATGGCTTCTAAAACATCCACCATTTCAATCAAACTTTTGATAGACCAGAAAAGTAATATCCTACTACTGGCTGAAGCCGGCAACGATTTTGTTGAAACTCTCCACAGTCTCCTTAAGCTTCCCCTCGGAAACATTGCACGACTTGCCGACAAGCACCAGAGTTTGCAGCCCAGTTGCTTGAATAACCTATACAACAGCGTTCAAAATCTCGGCCTCAACTGTTTTCGGACTGAAGCCTGCAAGCGTATGCTGCTTTATCCTAGAAATGTTCACGACTCCGAGTTTAAGAAATTGAAGCTGAACATGGATCTTACAGGGCCTACAGGGTATTTCATATGCGGAAATCGGCAATGAAATATAAAACAGGATGGCTTGTTTAGTTATTATGACACCCCTACATGCACCTCTGGAAAATTGATGAATGTACCAGCTACAACATTACGGAAAAGTGATACAATTAAAGATGATGAAACTCTGGGAGTGTTGTACAAAGGAGAATCAATGTTTTTCATCACTGATGATTTAAGAGTGACGAAAGGTTTTCCAGGAGATCTAGTTCGAATCCTTCTCGATCTGGGAATCAAGAACGTCAGTCGGATTGAAGAAAAAGTTGTGGAAATTGGATCAAAAGAGATGACTGATCTTTTGGTGCATTCATTGATCTCGAATACTACATTGTCTGATGTTTTTCTGAGGAAACAAGGAGTTCGTCGCAGTAATCCGATGTTTGATAAACAGTTCAGTTTCATACCACCAAATAAAAAGAAATCCACTGAGAAATGTGGGAAAACAAGTGTGAAGATGGTGCTGAGAAAATCTGATAGGAAGATTGTACTTGTGGAAGCAGGTGAAAATTTCGTAGATCTTCTATTTAGCTTCCTCACCTTCCCTCTGAAATCTGTGTTGGATCTCGTCATACGAGCGAAAGATAACCTCACATTGGGATCCATCTCCAATTTGTTCAGAGATTTAAACACAATTTTCTCAGTATCCAATCAAAAGGATTGGGAGAAAGGTGTTCTTCCCCCGTTTTATAGCTGTCCAAATGAGTTTCCGAATATCCGATCCCAGGATCCTCCTAAATTTCATTATTGGTACTCCTTTGCTTTTGTTAACAGAAGTTCCCGTGAAGCTAGTACGGTGAACAAACCATTGGACCCGAAGTCTCCTAAGCCGAGCACAACAAACAGTTCGGGCTATGTTGAGAAAAACTCTTTTGTAGTCACAGATGAGCTAGTTGTTAAACCACTGTCCTTGGTTTCTAGCATATTCTTACTAAAGGAATTAGAGATATCGTTCGATGATGTCGAACAGAAAGTTATTAGTATCGGAGAGGTTGAAGCGATTGCTTTAATGGGGGCCAGTTTGTGGTCTTCCTCGGCCTTGTCTGCTTCAATTAACTCTTTTGCCAAGAAACCAAAGCAAGAGCCATTGTAGGATCAAGAGTTTTGATTTGTTATCCATTCATTTTTCAAGTTGTTTAGATTTACCTTATCTAGTATTTGTCAAATTCACAGTTTAGAATTCCACATTACTTTTAAGCAATGTTTCTTTATCTTCGCCAACATATTGTCACCCCTAGATTCGATTTACTTTTAGCAATGTCCCTTCATTTTCATTTTCTCAATCTTAGTAAACATATCTTCATCCCTGCCTCCTCAAAAATAGTGTATGTTTACTTTTTCTTAACCCTTTGTCAAATCACACACATCTTACGGAAAAAGCTGCAAGATCCCAATTAATTATAGCATATATTCAATCCCATTTTAATAAGCTTTTTTCCATCAAGAGTCCATTAGCCAAGGGTTTGCCACTAAGGTCCGCTATTAACATTTGCCATTAAGTCTCAACCTACCAAATTTGGTCACTAAGATCCATTTATCAAGATTTGTGAGCTGGTTGGATTTCTTGTGAAAACTTTATTTGATCTCCTATATCATTTGCACGTGAGAGAGGCAACTTTCTCCTATTTGTTGATTGAATGTTCATTTTTATTGAGTGATTATGATGGTATTTGATGCTTTTTGAACGAAAATAGCAAAAAGAAAGATTGTTGATATAAGAATTATGTACCTCATCATTTTTCAACTAGTGGTTGCATATGATGAGATTTAATCTCGAATAATATTTAGACCGAAAACTTGCACATGATATTTACGTACCAAAACACTGCATTTTTTGAGTCGAACTCAACTGTCGAACTTTTGCCATGACAATTGCCGTGACAGAAGTGGCGACAGTGTTGAAGCAAATTGCCTTATAAATCATTGTCGTGACATATGTTGTGACAGAGGTGGCGACAGTGAGGAAGAAGAGATGGAAAATGCTAAGTGAAAGTTCGACTGATAGAGAATTTCAAGCCTAATTTTTAGAGACCACTCACATAATTTTTGGAGCCCAGAAGCACAAGGAAGGCATTATCCAAAGTTTCAGAAGAAAGTCAAAGCAAGAAGATAGGGCGAACTAAAGGACGTTTATTCAAAGATTTAGTCTTTAATGAATTGTACTTTAATTCGAACTAGTATTCTTGACCATTAAGAAAACTTGTACCCAAGACCTATATATATGCTTGTAATTCGACCTAGAGAAGGGGAACCTAGCTTCTAGCAGTCTTCCATCACAAACCCTAGTTTTTCCCCTTCTCCATTATGTTCTAAACTTCCCCAGGGCTAAGGGTTGATCTTGTAAAGTAGTTGTAAGGGTTAAACTGTTTCTTAGGATTTTCTGTTCAATTTAATAAAACTTAAGTTTATTTACTCTGGTTTTCATATCTCATAAGAGTATCAGGAGAGCATTGTGAGGTTATCCATTTACTTAATATCGGGAGAGTTAAATATGCGAAGGGAGTAAATACGAGTTTTCCAGTTTATGATTAAACTATCTTGACCTAGGGATAGGTACAAGGTTAAGCAGCTAAAGAAGAATACAAAAACATCGGTGTTCATCCTTCGATTCACGCCGGGAGGTCTCATCCAAGACGTGTTGATCGACAGAACTTGGACCTAGGGATAGGACAAGTCACAACAAGGATTCTTGCTAAACTTGAAGTACATAGTTGTTGTTCGCTGCAGCGACATCAACAGACCTCTGCCACGACAGGTGCTGTCGCGACAGGCTCGACGACAGACACAACAGAAGACCTTTGAACAATGCAACACCTGCACTACTGAGCAAATCAATACCACTATATTTTCACAATTTGATTCCTTCACCTATTTTAGTTTATATTCAAGAATTTTCACAATTCTTTATTAAATTCATCTTTTCCCTTGTGCAGGAAAATTAATTCTAAAGTTGTCTCAATCCCTGTGGGGACGATATCTTTTATACTATAACTTGACACGGGTGTACACTTGCACTCCAATTTAATAGGGCTCTTTTACACGCATCAAGTTTTTGGCGCCGTTGTCGGGGATTGGAGCACAACTTCGTGTTTTTTTTCTTGCACTTATATTTATTTTCTTGCCTTATTTTATTCGTGTTTTTTTCTTGCACTTATATTTATTTTCTTGCCTTATTTTATTCGTTTTTTTTCTTTTGTAAAAAAAACTTAGGTGCAATACAGGTTCAAGGGCATCAACATGTCAGGAAAAATCATTCGAGAGCTGATGTGGGAAAGTTCTTGCAATTACCGTGAAGGTAATCATGCACTCGAAAGTTGTCCCCATCTTTTCGGTGAATATATGGACAACCAACAATGGAACCAACAAGAACAAGATATGCCGCCACAGCCGCCACAGGGACAATAGATGCCGCTGCCGCAGTAGCAAAATTTTTTTTATGGTATGATCAAAACTCACAATTTTTTTTTTACCATAACAGTTTTGCTGCAGAACCCGACATGCCCTGGAAATGTCATCATCCTCAAGAGCAGTTAAAATCCTTAGAAGACACACTACAATCCTTAATGGCACTTACTCAAGAATTGTCGGCTTCTATGGACAAAAGAATCGCCAAGGTGGATGCAATCTTGAGCACACCGGTCCTCATTCATGCCACGGATGAACCTGAAATCCCAAGGCAAGATGACAAGGATGCCAATGAAAGAGACCGCCCAACACATGATGATCCTGAGCAACAACTTGCCTTGGTAATGATCGAGGAGCCTGAACGGAACAACGCCGCAACAACACCTAGTGAAGTTGAGAAGAATGTCACGGCGACAACCACTTCCGAGACAGAAACCCCAGTCGAAGCGGCAACTACCGCCTTGGCAGCGATTGATGCTGATGCAGCAACCACTGTCGAGGTAAAACCTCCACCCACTGCCTCGGCTATGCCCGGCAAAGATTGCATACATCCACCTTTTCCATGGCACTCGCACAACCACATGCAAGAGCAACCCGATGACAATGCCTCGCCAATGGAATATGACCAGGTAATAAACGAACCTTTTGAATTCTTTGAAAACTCACCAATTCCATTGCAGGTATTTGAGGAACCAACGCTGGTGGATTTAGAATCATCGAGATCTCTACTGATGGAGACTTACGAGTGGCCAACAGAAATTGATATGGGGAGTCATGGCACTTTCCAATGTCCCCTTGACCTGCAAAGCAACCTAACAAAGGACTGTCAAAATAACTGGCTGCCGCAGCAGTAGACACGACAACAAAGGCTACTTTCCACCATAACGAACTTCGATGAGAATGAGGTAAGTACATGGTTGGATATAGATATAATTTTTCCTAAACATATGTTTATGTGTTCATGAACAATGCTAGGATGGGAGGACTTAATGGATTACAAAGGAACCAGAAAGAAAGTCACCTCCACCATGATAAAACAAAAAGGAGTAGCCACGAGCACATTGGCCCAACCCTTTTTGGGCAAAATTGTAACTCGATGGAGGGTGCGAATGGACCATAAGAGATATCGGAAACGACGCTCCTCAAATTTTATTTATTTTCTGTTTTTAATATCGTTATTTTAGGATAAGAGTTTCAAGGATTAATTCCCTCTTGACTATTAAGTTTTTATTTTATTTGTTTTTCTTGTCTTTTCCAATAAAGAACTCACAACAACCTAAAAACCCAAGGCCATCAAGACATGGTGTTCTCTGCCTCACTAGTATCTAGTTTCGCTGCCCTGGCAGCAGAGGAGGCATCCTTTGAAAGATCGGCAAACCAGGCACCCGCCACCTGGCAGTACTAATGCTACCGCCCTGCACCCGTCGCCCAGCATCACCTGCCCATCCTGCCGCCCCAGTATCACCAGTTGCATCTACCGCGACAGTGATGACAGCAATGTTGGAACTTCAACTTAAGTTTTTTGCTCCTTCTGTCTTCTGTCTTCTGTGTTTCTATTTTCTATTTGTGATGTTTTTATCTTTTTGTTTTTGTCTATCATGCATTGAGGACAATGCAACCCTCGAGTTTGGGGGTAGGCGGTCCTCTTATTATTAATAGACTAATTATATTTTGTGTTTATAACTATTTATTTTTGTGTCTAAAAAATAAAAAATTGGCTTAAATTTTTTAACCTCTCTTAGCTGTCGCGGCATTCTCTGTCGTGACAGTATCTTTAGAGTGTTTTAGAAAATATTTAAAGTCTTACTATAGTTCTGAACTCTTAAAACACTTTTGTGACTTATATGTTGTCTAGACTATTGTTAGTAAACTTAGAATAGGAAGCTTAACCACTTGAGTTAGAAAAAAACTTAGACTCAGTTTCCCCTAGAGGTGCCTAACACCGGCTCTAGAAAGATAGCTAGAGGTGCCCGAATCCGGCTCTAGTAGAAAAAAAAAGTTCAGTTTTTTTCTATAAAAAAAACTAGAGGAGCCCAAAAATTGGCTCCACTCAAGAATTATTTTGAAATAAAACTCAAGTGAGTAAAATAACTATTCTGGTTATTGAGGAGTTTAGGCTCATATTTGTTCACAAAACATGCACACACTCACACGAGAGTTATAGTATTGCTCCGGATAAGTCCGTAAGCATCCGAAAAGGTATTGATCTTGATGGTGAAGGTGCTGTAGGTAATGGTTGTTCATTGAGTTAAGCCAAAGCCAAAAAAAATTCATTCTTAGTTATATTGCATTTGCTTGAGGACAAGCAAAAATTCGAGTTTGTGGGTGTGTTGAGTGCATAAATGTTCTATATTTTAGCCCACATTTTTGTCCATATTGTTGATGCACACACACACACACACATTCGAGCAATCTTAAAATCTAGGCCATGCACGCATTAAAACCGAGCATGTAACATTTTATACTACCTTAAAAAGAATTATATATTATAAAACATGCTACATAACATATATATATATATATATCTACGACAACCACAAATCATACATTAACATGGCAAAAGCATAAACATATATAAGGCAAATAAATAAAATAGGGACCAAAACGGTAATAAAACCATAAAAAACTAATTAAAACGCAAATCAAGGACCAAATTAAAAGAACACAGAAACTTAAAAGGACCGAAAGGGGAATTTAACCACTTGAAAATCATCTAAAATCAAAATAGAGACGAAATTAAAAATGTTTAAAAAAATCGAGGGACCACGAGTGTGGTTTTAGAAAGCGGAAGCCCTCGCAGCGCGATTAAAGGGACGCGAAGGTCCTTAATATGGGAATAGACCGATTTTAAAACACCAAAACACTACAAAACCATACTTAAATCAATTTAAACCTTTTTTGGCTAACCTAAAACACTCAGAGACTCTCCCCACTTTTTGTTATCTGATTTCTCAGCGCCATTCCGGTCACCGTTAACCGGCGTTGGAGACCTAAAAATACCTTTCACGCCCCTTTTCTTTTTCCGACCTTTCAAAACCCAAAAAACCCTAAAACTTTCTTTTCTTTCAAAAACCTTCCAAATCCCAGAAATTGAAAATGTTTTCCCTCTTGTGTCTCGAGAAAACAGAAACCCCAAAAATCCCAAAATCGATTTCAAAAATCCCTTTTTTGTTGTTTTCTTCCAACCGATTCACCGCGTATGGTCTCGGGAGAGACCAAACGGCTTGTCACCTGCGAGGAGAAACGAACAGACAGATGTAAAATCCAGAAACCGAGCCGTTTTTGCTTCTATTTCTCTCTAACACTTTCCCTATTCGAAACTTGGGGTTTACAATGTTGGTTTCGGGTTTTATAACACCGAAAATTACATGATTTTGAATTACATGAATTTGGAGGAAAAATCCCTATTTTTTCTGCCACTATTTGTTTGTATTCATCTCTTAAATTCGTTTGTTTTGCCACTGAAATTTGGTTATTCATTCTGACATTTTGTTTGTTTCTTGCATGTGACGACCATGAGGAAAAGAGGGGGACCGGAGGACGAGTGTGGCTGGTCGGAGGACGAGTGTGGCTGGTCGGACGACGCGAAACGATCCTACCCGTCAGTGAAAGATCTAGACGGTCGCGAAGGATTCGAAAAGGCGCACGTGAGGGAGCTGGGCACGTTGGGAGTCGAGAATCCGCGCGTGCGGGGTGTGGAGGTTCTGGAGCTTTCCTCTCCTCGATCGTGGACCGTTAGATCTTCCCTAGATCTAACGATCGAGACTCGGTTGCGCAAGGGCAAAACATTCATTAGATTAGGGTTTCAAACTTGGGTTTAATATCTGGGCCAAACGGGCCTTATGTATATTTTTTTGGTTTTTTAATATTGTAAGTGGACTCTTAATAATAAATGAGACTTGTGCTTATTTTTTAATATTGAGCTTTATTTATTCAATTGGGCATGTATATATATATATATATTAGTTTTTTTCAGATTTTCAAATTTGTTTTAATATATTAACAACAACAACAACAACAACAACAACAATAATAATAATAATAATATAGCATACGGTGATGATAATAATAGATAATAACATACCATATTAGTGATGTTAATAAGATAACATAATATATATTAAAAAAAATTCTTTCTTTTTTCTTTCAATCGAATAACAATGACCAAGTTTTATATATATACATACCACTAACAATAGTACTAATAATATATACCTTTTGTTTTTGTTTTTAAAATTTTTAATCATACAATACATATAATTAACAAAAGTAACAAAGCCCATTAGAAAGAAAAATAAAAATGGGTTAACACCCCGAACAAAATTAGTGATTATAGCTGCCCCCTTTGCTTATACTTGTGGAACAAGAATAATGCAAAGGCCATAAGCACTAATTTTATCCAACTTCCCTGTTTTGATCCCGAATCACCGTGCATTTGAACTAATAACGGTCCGAAGGTCGATACAGGAAACGCTTGGTCGCGAAGGCTTGAAGCTGCTATTCTCATTTTGACATTTTTAAACCCTTCGAGGTCCGAACGGATAAACAATTGCTGAAAAATAAAAGCTCCATTCTCTTTGCGCCTGAACGGATAGGCATATTTTATTCTCCTCATGCCCGAACGGATAGGCATGTTTCCATTCTCAAAATGCCCGAACGGATAGGCGGGTTCCATTCTCCTCATGCCTGAATGGATAGGCGGGTTCCATTCTCCTCATGCCCGAACGAATAGACAGGTCTCCATTCTCAAAATGTCCGAACGGATAGGCGGGTTCCATTCTCCTCATGCCTTAACGGATAGGCGAGTTTCCATTCTCCTCATGCCTGAATGAATATGCAGGTTTCTTTTACTGGAAAAACTTTAATATACTTGTCAAAATAGGCAAAATAATTTGATGATGTGAGTTAGCATGCCTCTAATCCTAGGTATGCCTAACTACAAATGATGCATGAATTATGACATCAAAATTGCTCGGACGCTTTCATCTTCAGGTCGGTCGATCCTGACCCTTTTCTTGTTTTTCCTTCTTCTCAATCTTTGTTGGCTTTCTCATCCTTTCCAAATCTCCATCCCCCATCTCTTCTTGAAAGATGACTGTTGACTTTTATTGGTCGGGAAAGACATAACACTTCTCGTAGTGCTCATTCTCGCAACATTACCCCTTACTCGACCTGGGTGCTCAGTTGTTCTCTTCGTCTTGACTCATCACAATGACTTTTCTTTTATCGAAACATTAGGGGGGAAGGCACATGCCCCCAAGTCCCTGAACTTTTCTCTTAGGTTCATTAAGGTCCATTTTGATTTTCTGTAGCAATCAAATTATTTCAACATAAACTCGCTTCAAGTCCCTGAACTGTAGCATGTAGAATCTTACTACTATCCTAACCATGGCCACTAGTGAGCTATCATTTGTATTCATGGCATTACATCCTAAACTTTATCCTTGAAGCAATGGAAAGTGATATTTTTTTGTTTCTACTATAAAACTTAGGCTACATCTCCATATTTCAAAATGAGATGCACTTTCAAAAACCAGACTTTCTTTTCAAATTATGGATATATCAGGCTAAATTAAATTCCCTGAATATCAAGTACACGAACGACACTAAGATGGCTTACCAAGGATTGCCTCAAGTATCATGTGTCTAGGAGACCTCGAAAGCTTAGCTGATGTCTGAAGAAGTAAAATACCCTCTGAATTATTTTAGTTTTTTAAACAATTAGATTTATCTTTTGTAGGCTTCGCCTTTTTCATTATTACTTTGTCTCAATTCTTTATGGTTTTGGGGAAGTCAACTCATCACATTTCTTTGGCTCAAAATAAATGATGGAGCAAACAACAAAACCCCGAGCTACTCAGCATTGTCATGATTTGAAAATATTACCATCACTCATGTAGCTAATGTTTTTTATTCGAATGGTGCATAGCAACCTTATTGGTCTTTTTGCTACAGCGGAGTGCCCCAAAAATTCTACACTCGTATCAGAAAATGCCTATTACCAGGCTTCGAACATTGGAGTGCTTTTGTTATGTTTTTATTATTCTCTCTTCTTCTTCTTTTTTTTTCCTTTTTTCTTCTTCTTCCCTTTTTCCTTTCTTTTTTCTCTTTTATTTCTCTTTCTCTTTCTCTTTTTCTTTTTTCTTCTTTTTTAGTGCGGAAGATTTCCTGTCGTTCTCCCGAATGCTTTAATGCCACATGTACTCAATAAATGATTAAATTGGAGTGTAAGTCACATATTCATCATCCTCACAGGTTTCAATTTCCACTAGACAAAGGTTGCTCGAAATCAACCTTTGGGGTCAAGGTCAATGTCCCTCGTGCAATTGATATACGAGGACTCAATAGACAAATATATACATAGAACGAAGAGACAATTAAAACACAAAATATGATGCATCCTTTGATTGAAATTAAAAACACGCAGTCTTAGGCCCTTACAAAAAAAATTTTGCTACCTTCGGGCAAAGTGTAGCAAAGTTGATTCCATACACTACTTCAAGAAAAATATTAAAATGCAATGAAATGAAAACAAGAAAACTTGGATGCACTAAAATCATTGACCACCGCTAGACTGGCCACTCCACACAACCCTTAAGCCTCCTCAAGAAACTCAATCTCCTTATTGTCCATCAGTTCCTGAACCAACTGCTTAAATTCTGGATAACTCTAAATCTCATGCCCCGCAGTCTGATGGTACTCACAAAATGATTCATGGCCATCATACACTCCCTTTGTACCATTCTCAATCAAGCCTGCCATGCACATATGTTCGTACACCCAACTTAAAGGGGACCTAAATTCTTACACTTCCATCCTCACTTTCTTCGCGTCTACCTCTTCGAGGGCATTCACGCCTCGACCTCTATGGTTTGGAAGTGGGTTGGCCGCCACATTGGGTCCATCTAATTCGACGACCCCAATGTTCATCATGTTTTGCACGAGCTTCTTGAACGCCGTGCAATTTTCTATCATGTGCCCCGGTACTCCACCGTGGTACTCACAATGTGCTTTCTCATCATACCATAGAAGGTAAGGCGGCTGGAAGGGAGTAACATGATATAGACGGACCAGATCAACCTCGTATAGGTGTTTGTACACCTCCTTGTATGGCATGGGTAGGGGGTGAAAGACATATTCTCCTTTTCTCTTTTAGGGGCCCTATTTTCTCTTCTATTTGAGCTTTGAGCATTCCCGATTACGGCTTGAGGCGGCGAGATTGTGAGGTGCTTAAGAGCCTCGTAGGTACTGTTATTGTTCACCTCATGATCCTTCTTCTTGAATTGCTTCCGAGCATTTTCTCCTCCATCAATTCTATCACTCTTGATAGCTACATCAATACGTTCATCGGTCATAACCATATCCAAGAAGTTACCAATAGGGTTTCTTATCCTGCGGTCATAGAGGGTTCCTTTCAAAGTATCAAAAAATATAGGGGAGATCTCATTCTCACGAAGTGGGGGTTGGACTTGCGCCGCCACATCTCGCCAACGCTGGGCGTATTCACGGAGGCTCTCATTGTGCCTTTGCTCCAAACCTTGTAGCATGAGTCGGTTTGGGACCATATCGGTTATGTGCTTATACTAATCTGTGAAAGCCTTGGCCAAATCCTTCCATGACCTAATCTAAGCACGAGTTAACTGATTGTACCACCTCACCGTAGGCCCTGCTAAGCTATCTTGAAAACAGTGAATTAGCAACCTCTCATTGTCGATGAAACCCGTCATCTTTCTGCAAAACATGGTTATGTGGCCAGTAGGGCAAGTTGTCCCGTCAAACTTCTCAAACTCCAGCATCTTGAACTTGGGTGGGATTATCAGATCTGGAACCAAACTGAGATCTCTAGCATTATCTCATATGACCCTTCTTCTTCCTCCTTTATCCGAAATTTCTCTTCGAGGTCCTTCCGTGTCTCTTCTAGTTGCTTCGAGAACTCCGCCTTGAACTTGTTCAAATTCTTAATCTCATCCAAATCTGGGACACTATCCCCGACATTCTTCACATGATTAAAAACCAAACCTGATGGAGCATGGGTAGAGGCACCCGCCTGATGCGATGTTGTCCAATCTCCTTTAGTAGCCGCTCCTTGCGAGGGCTTAGGGGTACTGGTGACAAAATTTGGGGAATACGAGGGGTCTCTCATATCTTGACTAGGGTTTTCAACAACACTCATTCCTTTTAGATTAGCTTGTAGCAAGTAAGATATCTCTTTCATCATATCTTGTTGGGACTTGATGATGGTGTCCCTCAATTCTTACCGAGCTTGCTCTAGTTGACCCCTTAAATCGGCTTCCAACTTAGCAAAACTCTCCTCCATTTGCTTTTTTTGATGACGAGTAAAGTGTGGATGCGGAATCTTTGATGATCAAGAATACTACCATGACCTCCAACAGTTAATTTCATGTGTTTTATGATTTAATGCATGCAATGTGTCGTATGCATAACAAAAACAAATGATTAAGAGCAATAAAAAAGAAAAACATAATTGAATGCAAGGAAGTGTTGATTCGACGAACATCCTCATTAAACAACTTTTCATAACGAAGATCAAGTCTTATTACAACGAGATAAGAAAATAGGTACATAGGGTACAATTTTCAATAAGTTTCGCTCGTCTTCTCCCTCTAAATTAACACATTTCGAAAACTCCGTTGCTATCCATGCTAAGGCTTAAATGCAATGAGTTACTCTTTGCTTTGGCGATCAAAAGACTCAATTTCGATGGGCTCGAGATCAACTCGGATCTTTAAATATGGTAGCACATCAACTTGGCCCAACTAACTGAATTGGCTTCATTGTTCATTGTTCATTCCCTAATCGCTCTTAAGCTCCCGAATTCTTCAACTCGTTGTTATTAACTCTTTCTCCCGTTATGATAGTTTTCAATTTTATATTGTTCTCGAATCAACATTTCGTATGAAAATGCCATGAATATGCGCAGAAATAATCAAACAAAACAAGACAAAAAGCAAATGGATTAGTAACAAAAATAATGAATACTGAATAGTAAAAAATCGAATGAAAACACACCAAAGCAAATTAACAATGCAAGACCTAGCAACATGCATCTAGCTTGCTACGGTTATCCGCGTGGTTCTAAAAGGGCAGGCTTCTTAAATTCTCACACATGTGGGCTCGGTTCTAAGAAAGAGTACCCGAACCTATCTTATTACCTACTAAGGTAACAAGAACCTCAATTCTGACCCATTACAAGCTTGTGAATTGGTTTCGGTTCGAGGGAAAGCACGACCTAGTGACGTGGAGAGCTGCTCACTTGTCAAAGGTGTGGATTCCAGGAGTGAATTACCGACCCGTGGAGGGATACTCACGTGGGTATGGGCGTTTCATTCCCTCTTAAGGGAAGGATCTTGGGTATAAAGCTTAATGATCGTGATGCAACACATGTCGGTGCTTCCTTAGAAATTAAATGAAAAATTAATTCGAAGGCTACCAATTATCAAAGCTCGTATAATTTAAGTTACATTTTTAAGAAGAACCAATCCTGATTAAAGTCAAATTAAATTTCAAAAATTTCCATCGATTAAGAGCAACAATTATTTTTTGGCTTAACTCACCTTTTGTTTTGTAAAACAAAATTTGCTCCCCAGCGGAGTCGCCAAGCCGTAACAACGTTTTTTTGAAGAAAACCTTCGAGTGTCCCACTTTTTGAAAAAATCAATTAAATGGAGGGAAAATTCGTGTTTCAGAAGACTTTAAAAATCTTGAGAGTCGCCACCGGCCGCTAAGGTAGGCCGGACACCATAAAACTAAACCAGAGATTCGTTTGAAAGGGTTCGGGAGTTGGTTACGTGTGGGGAAGGGTTAGCACCCCCATCACGCCTGGAAATTAGTACCAAAATAATTGTTGCTTTTAATCGATGGAAATTATTGAAAATTTATAATGAATTTAATTAGGGGTTCTTAATTGAAAATTAAACCTTAATTGTACGAGCTTTATCAAATTGGTGATTTCGAATTAATTAGACATATAATTAGAAAAGATGACGGTACACCGGACCAAAGACTATACTGACATCATATAAATCTGACTGCCGTATTAGTTGTTGCGTGTAAAAGAGTCTATCGCAATAGAGTGCAAGTGTACACGACGCAAGTAGTAAGTGATACACGAAGTATCGGATGTCGAATCCACAAGGACTGGAAATAGCCTTAACCTTGAATTGTTGCACAAGAAAGAAGAAGATAATTTTAATTGTTTGTAAGAGAATACTAAAGAATACTAAAGAATAAGGATTAAAGGAATCAAGATAAAGAAAATAGGCCGGTATTGATTTGCTCAGTAGTATAGGTGTTGCAATGTATAGGACTCCCTGTTCTGTCGTTGCTCATGTCGCGGCAGCACCTGCGGCGGCAGCGGTCTGTTGTTGTCGCGGCAACGATCACACAACTATGTACTTCAAGCTTGGCAAGAATCCGTGTTGTGACTTGCCCTATCCCTTGGTCCAAGTCTGTCGATGAACACGTCTTTGATGATACCTCCCAACGTGAATCGAAGGATGAACATCGATGTTGTTGAATTCTTCCTTAGCCACTTAACCTCGTCCTATCCCTAAGTCCGAGATAGTTCAACCATAATGTAACCCCCTAGACCCGCCTATGCGTTACGACGGATCCTAGGAAGTCACATTAGGGTCACAAGAGCGACCCACAGTAAGATTTCAAATAAACATATGGTTAAACCTTTAAAATCATAAATCAAATATATGATTTAAAATACAATTTCAGAAATCGTTCAAAACGATAAAACAATTATGATACAAGTTGCGGAAATAAGTTTCAGTCTCATTTAACCGAATACAAAACACGACACACATGCCCCCTAGTTACACAGATACCATACTCCTTGACGAGCCGAAGAAACTCCCATACCGAAGTTGATAGGTGCAACTTGTCTGATCTTTTATCCTGAGATGGTAAAAACAACATGAGCTTGGGAAAGCTCAGTAATACAAAACTACCAGAAGATGCTATAAGCTCATGCAGATATATAGTATGCATAACATTTTCATGATGTTTCAAGCAGTGATGATCCTCTATTTCTGTTCTACTATTTCGAGATTTGCATCTTACACGAGAATAACGGAATTTGTTCTTTAATCAGACCTTGAGAATTAGACGGAAATTATATAGGCTGGTAACATAAGAGGTAGGAATCAGAGAGTTCGGCGCCTAATGTGTTCCAATAAGTGCAGATCAATATACATAAGTACTTAACATCATATCATATGAGCACATAACAGATTAAATGCAAATGTTCAATGTTCATACAGAAGTTTACAAGAACTACCCTCCAACCTTACACCAATGTGCAGTCCCCCAGAACTGTATACAGAAGGTCTTATCCTAGGCCTGAGGCGTAGGAGCCTACCTAAGGGAATACCTTAGGTCCAGAAAGACTTACCCTAGGCCCGTGGGCGTAGGAGCTTAACAGAACAGCTGGATCAGGGCTGTGACAGACACTTCAATCATAACCCGAGAGTATACTCCAGACAGTAATCGGTGTTCAGATTCCAGACATGAATAACATAGTACATGTAACATACATATTCTATTCAGAGTATCAGAAACAGAAGTTCATGCTTTTGACAGATAAATAGGCATACTATTGAGCAGAGCAGACACTCGTTATTCATCATGCAAACAGATTGTACCATCATAGGTCAAACTAACAGATCATTCTATCGAGTTTATCGGACAATCAGACAATACCATTACAGATCAAACGATCACATACAAAGTATACAGATTGAGCAGTCATATATCAGGTAGGCAGAGAATGTCATCAAACATAATATTATTCATGATTAATTAATTATACAGTTCATTCAACAGAATATAGCACACATGGAACACACTAGATGGGACAGATCATTTCTCAGAGATATTTGGCATTTATGGAAGGGGACATATTAAACTTTTGACAACTTGAACTGAGTTCTGAAACGTGGCCCCTATTAAAAGGGGTTAATACTAATAGCTTAACCCAGATATTCAAGAGATGATACATCAAGATCTTTTAGAGCTTTGGCATATCCTGAGTGATTCAGCCATTTAGGCTTACGAGGGCATTATGGTCATTTTATCATACCCGGACATTTTGGTAATTTATACCAACGAGGCATAAACAGCGGCTCGGGAATTCTGTTTGCTCATCAAATTTCCAACCAGGCATTCAGAGATTTCTATATCAAGATCCTTCACGGTATCGGATACATTCAGGGCTATTTTGATTATTTGGGCCAACGAGGGCATCTTGGTCATTTAACTATCATGGGTGATTTTCGTAATTTAGCCCTTAAAGTTTTATTAGAAATCTCAGAGTTTCATCAACTGCATAATTGCATATTTAGCTCAAGAGGGCTTTTAAGTCATTTTGGAAATTGGGGTAAATACACCATTTCTTTCTGAATTACCATTCGGTACCTCCATCATTCACGTACTCAAACGAGACTAAGCCGTCATAACTCTCCGCCCCTTTGCAGACGATTCATTCAATACAGAACTTGAAGGTATAACGTCATTCAAGTTAATCAGACATTACGGTGCTCGAGGGCATTACCGTCTTTTTGGTCATTACGATCATTCTCATTTAATTCACGCATTACTATCATAAGGATCGACTTATAATTTCAACAATATTTCCAGAGAATTCTCATTCAAGTGTTATACAGAGTTTGAGGGATTATCCGAGTTTGTAGCACATGTATTGCATAATCAGGTCGAATGCAGATTTTATGTCATTTCCTTTATCAGAGGGGTAGTTTAGTCATACTTATGCTCCAAGGGCATTTTCTTAAAATTCATAATTAACATCTCTCACTCCGTATCCTGGGCTTCGATTCTTACACAGTGTTGATTGAGTTGCAGATTAACTGAATTTAACTATTAGAACTTCTGATACTGTTAGCCCATTAGTAATCTTATTCGGATAATTTGGTCTTATTAATATTCATACATATTGCTCGAATCTAATTCAGTTTAGGCAGAATTTACAGTATACGCCATCATAAGCATGCAAGCATTAACCGGATATCGACATGTACATGAAGCATACAAGGGGTAGTAGTGTATTACCTTAGTTCCGAGGTATACCGGTTGACTCCTAATACTACATTCGATCGCATTCGAATCTGGACTGGATGTCCCATGACATTTCGAATACCGAGATACTTGCATACCTTCAAATACACAAATTAACATTTCAGTTCTTATCCATAGAGCTCTTAACAAAATTAAACACTTTCGGGTTCAAGGTCAGATTCGGAGGCCTTCGGGTCAGAATTTTGCGAAACGGGCTTCAAAAACGGACTCAGGACGTCGAAAAACATAAAATAGGAGTTTTCGGAAAATTTGACTTTTTGGTCAACGGTCAAAGTCAACGCTGACGTCAGTCGGTCAACGCTGACGTCAGCAGGTCAACGGTCAACGGGGTCAGAGTCAACTAGTCAAAGTCAATGCTGATGTCAGCAGTCAACAGAGGTCAACTAAGTTGACTCGGCCGACTCGGACGAGTTGACTCAGCTGACTCGGACGAGTTGACTCGGCTGACTCGGACGAGTTGACTCAGGTTCATGGGTCAGGTCAGACGAGTCGGGTCGGACGGGTCGGGTCGGACAACAGGTCAGGTCGGACAACGGGTCAGGTCGGTCAACGGGTTGGGTCGGGTCAACGGGTCAGACCGGTTCGGACCAGTTTAGACCGGGTTGAACCCGGTTTACTTACCCTAAAGAGTTCGCCAGAATATCGTCGGGATCTCACCGGAATCTCGCCGGAATGTCCCAAAAAGCTCGGTTCTGCCGGATTTTGAAAGCTTGTCAACTCAAGAATTCAACCAAAACGCTATATAACTTATTTAAACCAGAAAACTTACCGAAAACTACCTAAAACGTCAAAACTCCGTCGAAAATGACAAAGCTCCGATGAAGCCCTTCCCGGCGTCGGGCAAATGATCGGCCAGTTGGGTTTTGTTCGTCGCCACGTCGGGAGCCCGGATCTGGCGGTAGTATCACGAACGGACGGCTGAGGCGACTGGAATCGAACGAAAACAGTGGTGCGAGGTGAGGGTTCTCGCCGAACCTTTATCGCCACTTTCACGGTAGACGGCAGAGAACTATGGCGAGTGGTGGCTATGGGTGTGGTCACGAGGGGGAGACGGCCAAGTTGCCGATGGCGGTGCACAACACCGACGAGCGGTGGAGGAGATCTGGGCGGTGACCGGATCTGGTTTTTGGGGAGGGAGTTGAGAGAGAAAACAAATATGGCATTTAATTCGAGTATGTGAAACGTCTGAATCTGATATAATCAAATTCAAAAACTCCTTAATTAACAAACAAATATTACCCTTGGTAATACTTGACAGAAAAGAGCACTTGGCTCAATTGGTTAGCATGTAGAGTGGTGAGGGCTGAGGTCTCAGGTTCAAACCTCCACACCCTCACCCTCTTTCTTCTTTTTTTTTATACAAATATTTTAGGGGTGTTACACATAAACTGGAGAACCCATACTTATTCTTTTTGTATACTTAACTCTCCCGATATTAAGTAAATGTATAATCTCACAATGCTCTCCTGATACTCTTGCAAGATGTTGAAAACCAGAATAAGCAAACTTGAAGTCCATTTTATTGAATAGAAAAAATCCTAAAACAATGCAATCCTTGCAACTACTTTACAGAACTAACCCTTAGCCCTAGGGGAAGTTTAGAACATGGTGAGAAGGGGGGAAACGACTAGGGTTTAGGGGAAGACAGCTAGAGAATAAGATATCCTCCCCTAGGTCGAATTACATGCCTTTATATAGGCCTTGGGTTCAAGTTTTCTAATATGGCAAGAATACAAATTTAAATTAAAGTACAACTCTATTAAAGAATAAATCTTCATAGTAGATGTCTTTAATTCGTCCTCTTTCCTTGCTTTGAGTTTCTTCCTTGAACCTTGGGCTTGGCCTTCATTCTGACCTAGGGCTCAGAAAAATATATGAGTGCTCCACGACAAACCGGCTTAATTTCCTCTTTCTGTCGAGCCCCACTTCACTTTTTCCCTTCATCATGGCTGTCGTCATTGGCTGCCGCGGTAGCGGCCATGGCAGCATCCTTTTCATTGACTGCAGTCCTGTGTTCCAGCTCTGCTTCTCCACTGCCCTGCGTCTGCTACGACAGCTACCTGCAAAAGTAACCAAAATTAGTAGCAACTGTGCCATTTAATATAATTGTGATGTATAAATGAAATCTATCCTAAATGCAATGAATTATGCTTGAATGCAGCAAAAATATGGGTTAAATAGGGGGTAAAATATAGAACTTTTACACACTTAACATTAGTGTAGGGTTCGGATCCCGTAGGTCACCTTTATGCATGATGCAAGTAGATAAAGTATGATGTCATGGTCTTGTTCGTTTTAATTATTTATGACCTTTACCTTTAGGCGATGCAAATTAATTCAAATATTCGAGCAATATCCAATAAGCTAGGTATTTCGACTCAAATACGTGAATTAATAAGTATCGTCTTTTTACGATTAAAGTTAATTAACATGCAAATTAGAACATTAAAAAGTCACGTGAATGAAAATTAAAAAAAATGCATGCCAAATCAACATTCGAGCAATCTTAAAATCTAGGCCATGCACGCATTAAAACTGAGCATGTAACGTTTTATATACCTTAAAAAGAACTATATATTATAAAACATGCTACATAACATATATATATCTACGACAACCACAAATCATACATTAACATGGTAAAAGCATAAACATAAACATATATAAGGCAAATAAATAAAATAGGGACCAAAACGGTAATAAAACAATAAAAAATAATAAAAATGCAAATCAAGGACCCCAGTTAAAAGAACACAGAAACTTAAAAGGACCGAAAGGGGAATTTAACCATTTGAAAATCAGCTAAAATAAAAATATGGACAAAATTAAAAACGTTTAAAAAATATGAGGGACCACGGGTGTGGTTTTAGAAAGCTGAAGCCCTCGCGGCGCGATTAAAGGGCGTAGAGGTCCTTAAAATGGGATTAGATCGATTTTAAAACACCAAAACACAATAAAACCATACTTAAATCATTTTAAACCCTTTTTTGGCTAAACTAAAACACTCAGAGACTCTCCTCCCTTTTTGCTCTCTATTTTCTCAGCGTCGTTCTGGTCACCGTTAACCGGCGCCAGAGACCTAAAAAAACCCTTCATGCCCCTTTTCTTTTTCCGGCCTTTCGAAACCCAAAAAACCCCTAAAACTTTCTTTTCTTTCGAAAACCTTCCAAATCCCAGAAATTGAAAATATTTTCCCTCTTGTGTCTCGAGAAAACAGAAACCCAAAAAGCCCCAAATCGATTTCAAAAACCTTATTTTTGTTGTTTGCTTCCAACCGATTCACCACGTATGGTCTCGAGAGAGACCAAACGGCTTGTCACCGGCGATGAGAAACGAACCGACAGAGGTAAAATCCAGAAACCCTAACTCTCTGTGTTTTGTTTTTTTATATGCTTCAAAAGTGAAAATGGAAGAAGAAGGTGATACCTTTAAAACCGAGGCAATTTTTGCTTCTATTTCTCTCTTAAACTTTCCCCCTTCGAAACTTTGGGTTTACAATGTTGGTTTCGGGTTTTATAACACCGAAAATTACATGATTTTGAATTACACGAAATTGGAGGAAAATCCCTATTGATTTGTCACTATTTGTTTGTAATCATCTCTGAAATTCGTTTGTTTTGCCACTGGAATTTGGTTATTCATTCTGACATTTTGTTTATTTCTTGCATGTGACGGCCGTGAGGACAAGAGGGGGACCAGAGGACGAGAGTGGCTGGCCGGATGACGCGGAACGATCCTAGACGTCAGTGAAAGATCTGGATGGTCGCGAGTGATTCGAAAAGGCGCGCGTGAGGGAGTTGGAGCGTCGTGTGCGATCTACACGAGTGCGTTGGGAGCCGAGAAGCCGCTCGTGCGGCGCGTGGAGGTTCTGGTGCTTTCCTCTCCTCGATCGTGGACCATTAGATCTTCCCTAGATCTAACGGTCGAGACTCGGCTGCGCAAGGACAAAACAGTCATTAGAGTAGGGTTTCAAACTTGGGTTTAATATCTAGGCCAAACGGGCCTTATGTATATTTTTTTGGTTTTTTAATATTGTAAGTGGACTCTTAATAATAAATGAGATTTGGGCTTATTTTTTAATATTGGGCTTTATTTATTCAATTGGGCATGTATATATATATATATATATATATATATATATATATATATATATATATATATATATTAGTTTTTTTTAGATTTTCATATTTGTTTCAATATATTAACAACAACAACAACAACAACAACAATAATAATAATAGTAATATTATAGCATACGGTGATGATAATAATAGATAATAACATACCATATTGGTAATATTAATAAGATAACATAATATATATTAAAAAAATTCTTTCTTTTTTCTTTCCATCGAATAACAATGACCAAGTTTTACATATATACATACCACTAATAATAGTACTAATAATATATACCTTTTTTGTTTTTTCATCATACGATATATATAATTAAGAAAAGTAACAAAGCCCATTAGAAAGAAAAATAAAAATGGGTTAACACCCCGGACAAAATTAATGATTACAGGGGCGTTCTCGTCGGCCTCGCAGTCTAGGATGAGGAAGTCTGCTGGAAAAATAAGGTTGCCCACACGAACCAGGATGTCTTCGACTCTTCCCTCCGGTTGTACAAATGAATGGTCTGCTAGTTTCAGCATGATGGAGGTGGGTTTGGCTTGCCCAATACCTAACTTATCGAAGAACGCCTTTGGCATCAAATTAATGATGGCTCCTAAATCGCACAAGGCTCTCATGGCATGGTTGCTTCCGATTCTACATGGAATAACAAAGTTGTCCGGATTTGATCTTTTGACCGGCAGCTTGTTGTGCAGCATAGCCATGCACTCCTCTATCACAGCTACGGTTCCGAACTCCCCAATTCTTTTTCTCTTGGAAACCATGTCCTTCAGATATTTCGCGTAATTGAGCATGTTTTGGATGGCTTCCACGAGAGGGATGTTAATGTGCACCTATTTTAGAATATCCAAAAATTTCCGAAACCGGTGCTCCTGTTTTTGTTGCTTTAGTCTTTAGGGAAAAGGCGACGGTAGACGAATGTCTTGAATGCTTTCCTTGCATGGAAATCTAATCTGTGGCGACTTAGGATCATCTTCCTTAGAACTGTTGTTAGTCTCATCTGTCGGGGTAGTTGGTTTTGATGTTGTCATGGAAGGTTGTTCTATTTGCTGGTCCATTGGCTGTTCAGTTCTGGGCTCGTCTAGTTGTTTCCCACTTCTGGTTGAAATGGCTTTACATTGCTCATACGTGGGTTTAGCTGTGGCCTCTATACTGCTGGATATTGCACCCATTGTCATGTTGCTTATGATCTCCGTGAATTGCCCAAACTGGGTCTCCAGGTTCTTGATTGCAGCCTCCTGATTGTTTATCCTCATCTCATTTCTGTCCATAAACGACTCAGTCTTATCAATAAATTTATTATTACGAACAACAAAATCACTAGTTTGAGACAAAAAATATATATATGGTAGATTCTAGTGAATTGTTGCTCGTATTCTGTTGCTGCTGAGGTTGTTGTCGTGACATGTTCTGTTGGTATCCTCCTAGTTGCTGAGTTGGATTTGCAGTAGTGTCTGGATTACTCCAGGAGAAGTTCGGATGCTTCTTCCAGCCTGGTTGTATGTATTGGTGTTGGGCCTGCTATTCCTTTCATAGGTTCCCATGAAGTTGACGGATTCGCTTCACTCAGAGGAATCTTGGTTGCCCCCACACTCATCACAAAATGGCTCCACAGCCTTGGCTTCATGTCTTTCCTTTTTCCATACTCATCACTAGCTGTGTGAGCTTGTCTAGGCGTGCATTAACAGATTCAGTGGCCTCTACTTCATTCGCAACAATTGGTCGCCTTATGCCGCCGCCGCGGGCTGTAGGGAACTTGTAGTCATTTTTGGCTATTCAGTTCAGAATATGCAGTGCCTTCTCAGGTGGTCTATCCAGGATGATTTCGTTGGCTGAGGCATCAAGCATCATTCGTGTCGGTTGATTCACTCCGTTGTAGAACATCGACACCTGAGTTCAGGATGGGAAACCATGATGTGGGCAATTGTTCATCATATGTTGGTACCTCTCCCAAGCTTAATACATTGGTTCGTCATCCCCTTGGCAAATGGTTGTGATCTCGTTTCTCAACTCGTTTGTGACGTTTGAAGGACTGAAACGATATAAGAAGTCCTTACACAACTCCGTCCAAGTATTAAATGACCCCGCGTGTTGGTTGTTCAGCCATTGTTTTTCCCTATCCCTCAGTGAATAGGGGAATAATCTCAGCTTGAGCACGTCTTGATGGACTCCATGTATCTTGAAAGCTTTGCATATGTCTAGGAATCCTTTCAAGTGCTGTCGAGCATCTTCTGTGGCAGTTTTTCCAAATTGCCCCAATGTGTTGATCACATTGAACATCACAAGCTTTAACTCAAAGTGACCCGCTTCAATTTCAGGCTCTATCACAGTTGGATCGAATCCTCTGAAGTCGTGCTCCAAGTAGTCCATGGTGATTTGCACATATTATGGCTGCCTGGGCGAAACTAGGGGTTGCTGCCTAGGTGGAATTTGTTGCTGCTCTCTGGGCGGCGGATCTTGCTGCCCATCCCTGTCGTTTTGAGCATTGTTGGCAGGGTTGTCGTCTTGGCCGTTATGCATGGCTGCTTCTGCTTTTCCCTCTTCCTTGGCTTTCCCGAGTGCTTCTCTTGCTTCTTTCTTAAGTTCTCTTGCTCTTCGTTGGATCTCGTCTATGAAAATGATTTCACCCGATGGATTTGCTCCAGTTATGCACTAGACAAGAAAACTGTAAAATTCTCTTTTTTCGAATATAATGGAAAAATAAAAACTAAAATTAAATGCAAATAAAAATAAAAGTGCAGAAATATAAAAACGAATTTACTGTTGCCAATCCCTAGCAAAGGCACCAAAAACTTGTAGAGCGTTTGGGTGTTCTCTAAATATGGGCGCAAGTGCACACTCTTGTCAAGTTATAGTATAAAAGATATCATCTCCCACAGGGATTGGACAGCTTATTCGAATTGCAATTCCTACACAGAAAATAAATGCACAAATAAATTTTAGTTTGTAAAGAAAAGTAAATAAACACAAGTAATTGATAGAAAAGATTAGGGTAATAGAATGGTTCAGGTTATGCTTCTTAGTAGTGTGAAACTGCGTTGAACAGGTCAAGTTGCTTTGCGCTGCCAGACTTTGCTGCTTCGACAAACAATGGCAGATTGGCTGCTTTGACGCTTTTGCTGCCTCGGCAATGGAATGGACGGATGGCTAGGCGGCAAACTCGGCAGTCCTTCAAGGCTCGGTAGAACGCTTCGATAATGATCCCGCTTATGTCTTAGTCAGAATGTTGTTGTTGCCCACTGCAGATGATACCCGTAGGCGTGAATCATACATTGAACAACAACCTTTGGTTCGTTCCTTTTTAGCCGCCTTAAATCCTAACCTATGTCTAGGCTGGATTGATCAACACCTGGTATTGATGAGATCGTGCTTACTTCTTTCGTGAGTTTCACTCTCTCGATACCAAACAAATAGATTGCTTTCAATCGATCTTTCGAACTCAATTGAAAAAGTGAAGAACATGAAATAAGAAAACCTTGAATTTATTTGCAAAAACAAACTTAAACCTAAACAACTGTTCTCACAACTACTTTACAACATAACCCAAACCTTAGAACATAGTGGCGGCAAGAAAACACAAGAGAAACCTAGGCTATGCTGACTACGTGGTGTCTAAAATACAAGGTATGATCGAGTATATATAGGGCATGGCCTAGGGTAAGTTCTCTTTGGAGTAGAAGTCTTCCTCATCATAATGTAGCTTTAGCATTGAATGCATCCTTTAAATTCTAACTTCTTTGACTTGAAGTTGGACTCCTTGTGGCATAAGTAACCTTAAGTCGCCTTTGATAATCTCCCCTTGGGCGGCTCTGTCTGTTGTTTCCGGCATCAATAAATTGCGTGGATGAGCTTATTAGACTCTGGAAATTAGGCTCTTCCAATCGCAATCCAATTCACCAATTCCTTAGGTTGCTGCCCAGGTGGCAGTTATGGCAGCGGCAGCTACTCGGCAGCACTTCTCTCTGTGTTGAGCTGCTTCAGTACAGCTCCTTGGCTTCCTGCCTCAGCATCAGCTCCTCAATTCCTCTCTCCTTCTGCCAGCTTCTAGTACTTGAAACTAAAACAGTACCTTTTCTCACCAAAGTAAAGATATTCACTATAAACATGGTAAAGTAAAGAATAATGTAAATAATGCATGCATGCACCTAAATATGCCTAAAATGTACCTAAGAGCATCAATAATATGAGATGGAATGCATATAAAATATAAGACTAATGAGCACTTTACAATATTCAGAAGCAAGTTAGAGTTATAACATCTTACAACATTGTTATGACATCAATTTTCATTAAAATCTACATCCATATCCTCCTGAACCCATTGAAATCGTGAACTAGAACTAGTGCTTGTTCCATCTAAGTTTTGAACTGCAAAAGGCAAAGTTTCTGATCATGTTTCAATGTCCTCCCAAGCATTTTAAGTGGAAAAGACGAATGCAAAATGAGAGTTTTGAATATTTTAATCCTTCATAAAGTTGTTCATTCATTTCATCAAGCAAATTATAAAACTTTGTCGCTTCTTCATTTGGCTCTTCATCACATCCACTTCTTCCCATCTCAGTGAAATCATTAAAACCAATATCACAATCATCTTCTCTAGCAGATTGTTTATAATTGTGCATGTTAAATGTATCTCGCAACATACCCTCCATGTCATCTTCTCTAAGAGATCGACGATGAGAATTAAGAGGATAAGCCGAATTACTCGTGGATGGAGCTCTACGAGGTGTAATCTCTCCAAGGAATATCCATTTTCTATAACCCGGGACAAAGCCACTAACAATTAGATGTTCGTGTACAACTTCACGAATGTGCCAATTAATGTTAGCACACTTCTTACAAGGGCAGAAAATCATATTCTCTTGGCTTGTATTCGCAAAAGCAAAATTTAGAAAAAGTTTCTACTCCATTTCGACGAAAAGTATACCAACTGCGGCGGTTTTAGTAATAAACGCTGTGAATTTTAGACTTATTGTGGCGTTTTCCACAAAAACGCCACTAATTGTTTTACTACAGTGGCATTTTGTTTAAAAACGCCGCTAAATGTTCCATTTTGTGGCGTTTGACTTTAAAATGCCAGAATAGGTGAAAGATTTGCGATGTTTGTTAAGAAAACACCATGAGAAGCACCGCTGTAGAACAACTCTGATGTAGTGTGAGTAACTCGCCAAATAAAAACCCTAATATTTAGAAGGACCTTAAGCTCGACAATGTATACCATAATTTCGGTGGAGGAGTCGGTGCATGAAAATGTCTCATCAACCAAGCATAACCTGACCGCGTAGAATAAGTCTCACTAGAATGATTACCCCAGATCAAGATATTTGAGTATCTATTAACAATGAAACAATGGAGAATCGTCTCGACATCTACAGGAGTGAACACTTTCTAGACCTTATTGACATCCAAACCATTGTAAGAAGGGATCATGAAATCTCCACAAACCAAGGGATCAAGTTGGCCATTGGCATATGTCTCTGTGAGATGGACTCGTTGTGCCCCTCGCCAGTTTGATCTGAATATAGGAGTACACTATCAATTACCAATCTGCTAGAAAACCCCATCTGAAAGCTCCTATATAGCGTTATATATAGATCGCCAAGCATAGGATGGCTTGTCCCCAAGTCTCGCATCTAATACATTCCTTCCTGCAAAAAACTTGCAAGAGAGAACATGAGAAACCAATGATTGAGGGCCAGTCAATAATTACCATCCTATTTACCCAACAATACAATGTTGAACAGATGAAGATCTTAGAATGCAAGTCCACCAACTCTCTTGGGTGAAAAAAGTTTTTTCCAAGCTACCATAGGCCATCCCCTGCCTGAAATCCGCCTCGATCTCCAGTAGTTTTGCATAACACTGACAATATGAGAAATTAGATAGTCAGGAATCATGTAGCAAGTCATAACATAAGTAGGAAATTCTTGAGCAACGGCTTTAAGAAACACTTCACGACCACCATAGGATAAGAGATTCTTTGTCCATCCTATCACTCATTTGGAGACTCAGACTCAGTCAAGAAGAAACCCCAAGTTTAATAGATTTGTTGTTCCCGCTAATCAATGGCATACCCATATAATGTCCCGGATCATCAACTTCTCGAATAGGGAATACCTCCTAAAAGCAACTACGACTCACCTCAGTTGTAGATGGGTTGAAATAAATCATAGATTTGTCATAATTGATTTTCTAACTAGATGAAGTAGAATAAGTATCCAGAATCTGTTTTACATGAGCAATCTCTGGAACTGAATTCTTGACAAATAATAAACTATCATCAACATAAAATAGGTGAGTTATACGAAGACCATTCAAACTTGCATGAATAGACCCCCTGAATTTGTGCTTTGTGTAGACGAGCTTACAATCCCTGTGTGCAGAAGAGAAATAGAAAAGTAGACAAAGGGTCTCCTTGCCGTATCCCTCGAGTAGGAACAATCACAACATATAATGCACCATTTAATCGGACCTGGTATGTGAAAGTAGTAATGCACCTCATAATCAAATCAACCCACTGAGAGTCAAATTCGAGCTTAAGCATCACAACCTGAAAGGAAAGACCATTCAACACGGTCATAAGCCTTCTCTATGTCAAGCTTCAAGGTTTCCTCTTTATTCGGTACATGCTTCGAAGACAGCATATGTAGAGCGTTAGGGTGTTCTCTATTTATGAGTGCAAGTGAACACTCTTTTCAAGTTATAGTATAAAAGATATCGTCTCCCACAGGAATTGGAGCGGCTTCTATGAATGGTTTCCTGCACAAAGGTTTAGTAAATGCGCAATTAAATCTCATAATGTGGAAATATAAAAAAAAAACAAGTAAAATAGAGATAGTGATGATAGGGATGATAGGGAGAGATTTGGTCGAAAGATTGGGTAAGGCATTTGCAGCTCAGTAGCATGTAGACTGCGTTGTAAAGCCTAAGACTGTTTTGCGCTGCTATGATTTGTTGCCTCGGCGGGTAATGGCGGGCGACAGCTACGACACTGTCACGCGGCCGCAGCAGGTCTCTGCTCCTTCAACTTTCGCTGTCTCGGAAGGTGGAATGGAAATAAGTCTTGGCGGCAAATATGGCAGATACTCCAAGTTCGGCAGAGCAATTCTTAAGTGATCCTTCCTATGTCTAGGCAAGAATTCTGTCACCATGTGATGTAGGCAATACCTAGCAATCTCAGCGTAAACCTAACACAGGCAGTTGACGTTTTTGTTACTCCTTTTAGCCGCTGAAACTCGAACTTATGTCTAAGACGAATTAGTCAACACCTCGACATGATGAGACCGTGCTTAACTCTTTTGTGAGCCTTACACTTTCGTGCCCGACAAATGGATTTCCTCAACTGGACTTTTGGATCTAATTGAAAAAGTGAAGAACATGAATTAAGCAAACTTGGAATTTTATTGAAAATACACTTAAACTATTACAACCGTTTCTCACAACTACTTTACATGCAAAAACCTAAACCCTAGGTGTGTTGGGCCGCGACCTCCAACACCTCCCATCTATCTAGCTACATTTCCATCTATCCGTTTCTCACAACTACTTTACATGCTAAACATGCTGAGATAACTAAGTTAACAAAGGATGCCTAAAATAATTGAATTATTAAAAAGGATACGAGTTGCTGCCTTGGCAGCACAATTAGGCACTTTTGTCTTTTTCTGATCATGGCTTTAAGGGCTTCAGCTCATCACAACTATTCTCTGGGTCTGAAGCTAAGATAGGTGCACTCTACGAAACTCCAAACCCTTCGAATAGAGTCATCTCGTGAAGGCTTTCATTCACTCTTGCTCATTTTTCAGTCACTTGGTTTAGATACTTGGACTTTTATAGCATCAGAGTGTCTTTGCTCATGATACTTCCTAGAGCCTGTTTTGGGCACCTCTAGGGTTTTCACCATCTTTGTTCTACTGCCACGACGACAAACTTGTATTCAATTAAGAAATTTTTATTAAGGCGACCAGTGTTCAACTTAGAACTCAAGCAAAAATTCAGCATTTAACAGACATGTTAAGAATAATTGGCAAAAAGAAAAAAATCTAAGTATTTTTCACGCTTCTTCCCATAATTAGGTTAAATTTTTAGTATGGTGCGAGAATAAGAAATCGGCTAACTATCATAGGCACAAGTTTTAAGCTAAAAATTTCTACTTCATTGAGTGCTAGGGAGGAATTTACATATGCTCTTATATGCTACTAAATGAATCTAGAACAAAGAGGACTATCCCCCCCCCCCAAACTCAAGGTTGGCATTGTTCTCAATGCCTTACAAAAGAAAAAGATGAAAACAGAAAAATAAAACATAAAAAGAAAAATAAAAATAGAGAAATAAAATAAAACATAAAAATAAAAATAAAACAGAAAAAGAAAAGGGTGCTATAGACTAGGGGAGTTCCCCTCTGTTGCTACTGCGTTAGAGGAGGATTCTGAGGAGGCGGGCAGGACTAGGTGGTGTGTGGCAAATGGTCTGGCGGCTGGGCTCTTTTTTGTGCCACGCGGCGGCTAGATGCGGCTAGGGGTGGGTTTCTTGGATGGTCCTTCAGGTCCTCCACCTGAGGCTCAGTTGCTGGCCGCTTCCTCTTCCTTACTACCTCTTCTGGTTCATCATCGAAGGAGTCTGAAATCTCCATGTCTGAGTCATCAACATCTTTGGCAATGGCCTCCTTGCTACCGGGGAGGTGGCGGTTGTCTCCTCCTCTTTCTCTGACTCGGATGAGGAGGTGAGGTCATACAGATGGATGGGCGTAAGCGAGGTCCTTCTCTTGGGGCGGATGTGCGGCCCCTCGCCGTCGACAGCGGCTGGTGTAGTAGCTGGTCTGGGTGTGATCTGGGTCGGTTTGGATGCTGCTAACTTCGATGGGAATGCGAGCAACTGTGGGCCGCCGTTGTGATATTTGTCAAGCAAGTAGGCTACAAAGGCCTCTTGCACCCCGTGATATATTTGGTGAAGATCACATGTTTGTGCTTGATCCTTTGGCAGCTTTCGACGAGGCTGCGCAGTAGGGGGATCACGACAGAGGGGAGGGCAGCTTTAGTATTGCACGCTGCGGGTGGGGTGGCGGCAGGTTGGGACGGCGGCTGAGTGGTTGACGATGTTTTTGGCTCCAGATCATGCATCATCTGGAGGCGTGGCTTTCTTATCCACCCTTCCTTGGCAGGAAGTATTGTGCCCTTGGGGTGGGACGGAACACGGAAGTTGGCGCATGGGCCTGTGATGAGTGCAAGGAAGACGAATGGTCCCTTGGCATTGGGCTTGTCTGCGTGGGCATATATTTCCTCTAGGATTACTTCACCAACATTGATTGGCTGCCCCTTCATAATGTTGTGGATAAGGGCAAGTCGCGGCCTGTTGACTGTAGATCTGTGCGTGGTGGGCATCAGGCGACGTTGGACGAAGTTGCTCCAAAAAACTGCGTTCGGCAACAATTCGCGGCGGTTGACTGAACCATTATTCTTCCTGGTTAGCCATTTGGTGTTGGGCCGGCAGATTTCTTTCTTGATCTTGTCATAGTCAGTCACCGTTAGGTAGGACTTAAATTCTTGATGCGGATTCCTGCGGATGTCTATGCTGTAGAAACTGTTAATGGTATCCACTGTGAACTTGACTCCATCACAGCGGACATATACAAAAGTGTTTCCTGGTGTAGGCTTGTGGGCATAAAATTCTCGCACCTGGTTGATGTTTATCCCTTCTGGCTGCCGTGCAAATAAGTCTCAGCCCAAGTTGTGAATCCTTTCGAATATTGTGGGTTCGAGGCCAAAATCCCCATCTGGCCTGGTGTATGGGAACCCTATTTCCTCCCAGAGTTGCCGCTCTGTGAATTACACCTTGTAGGTTGCCACGACAGTAGGGTTTAAGAACCTTTGGAAGGTAGGCTTGGAGGTGGAGGCGAGTTGTTTTTATGTGGTCATAGTTGAGAGAATGGTTGTCTTTTCCTAAAGAAAGAAAAAGGAATTGCAAGAAAGTAATGCTAGTGAAATCTTGAAAGCAAAGATGGCAGAATGAATTGAGAGTAAAAAAGAGAGCAAAGTGAAGAACGAGGAGAGAATAGTTGGCCTTATATAGGCGCTTCTCTCCGCTGCCTTGGCGGACACGCTGCCAATGGGCGACAATGACTATGGCGCGAATAACGGGATTCCAGTTTTTAAGCAAATAGCCGTTGCAGCTAACCGTTAAGAAGTCGTTAGCCATTCTGCCTTGGGCTGCCTTGGCCGCTGGTTGGGATTCTCCTTTATTCTTCCATCCTTCTTGGTCTTGCCTTCATTCCTAACCTGAATAAATTAAATGCATGATTTAAATAAATATAATTGAAAATTAAATCTAATGCTAATGCATAAAAATAAAAATCAGGTTATGTTGGGTTGCGCTTTTCCCAAACATAACAACTTCCTGAGGGCTTTGCTTTTAGCTTTTCGTCCGGGCATGCCCTTCCCCTCCTCAGGTGGATGTTGGCTGCCATCTTTGCCGCCCTGGCGGGACATACACCAAAGAAAACAAAGAGGCATAATTTTTTTTGAAAAATAAAATAAACAGAAATTTAATGTGCAAAAACTAAAATAGAAGTGCAGAAATTCAAACGCAGATGTTGTTGCCAAACCATAGCAACGACGCAAAAAACTTGTAGAGTGTTAGGGTGTTCTCTATTTATGAGCGCAAGTGCACACTCTTGGGTTTTATGATGCTCGATTCCTTCAACCGTTCTTGCTCACAAAGTTTGGAGAATATTGGATTTTGGGTGATAGAGGTGTGGAAGCTAAAAAGATAAAGACAAGATGATTTATAGTGGTTCAACCTTCTAACCAAGGTCTACATCCACTAATTTCTCTTCACTAAGGATTTGCAATCAATCCACTATTGATTCATCCTCTTTTCTAGGCTTACGAGGAAACCCTTACAAAACCGATCAAGCTTTCTACCCAAAGCTTAATCAAACCCTCTTTACAAAGAGATGAAAAATAAGCAAACTCAAATCCCTCTAATAGGTATTTGTTTGCACAATTAAGCTCTCACCCAATCCTAAAACACTTGAGCAAATGTAACAATTTTGGCTCACTAGTGTTTGTCAGTCTATACAAGAGATTGACAATTAGGCTCTAAGACATAGCTTTGATCATATGGTTTTTTACAATTGAAGCATTAGCCTTCTCTTGATGCTTGGAGGTCCCTTTTATACTCCTAATTGAGTTTGTAACCGTTACTAGCCGTTGGGGTTGAATTGGAGCCGTTGGAGACTTTATTTCCCACCATAAATGCAGTTTTGCAGCCTACCGTATAGGTACATGTGGAGGCGTATCGGTACGCCCTTCTCCAGAACTAGTCGTTGGGCTCTTTGTTAGCCTATGTGTATCGATACGCTTGAGAGTGTATCGATACGGTCAACAATTTAAAAGACTGTTGGGAAATAGCCGTTGGGGTTGTTAAAACAGGGATCAGTACGCTTAAGGGGCGTATCGAAACGATCCCTATCCGTATCGATACGGTATCACCCGTATCGGTACGTGTTTTGGCAAATTCAAAACTTGGGTAAAAAAGGTATCGATATGGGGTATACCATATCGGTACGATCTTGTTGAAAAGTCAAGTTTGACTACTTTAAAGCATTAAAAACTTTGCCAAAAACCTTTTTAAACACCTCAAACATCTTTTCAAGTTGTTTGGACTTAAAGATAAGTTTTAAATTCTTTTCAAATTTGTCCAAAACATTTTTCAATTATTATATCAAAACATTTAGTTCTACAATCTCCCCCTTTTTGATATAATAAAACCAATTTGAAAAATTGTTTAAGATTTCTCCCCCTTTGTGAAATACATTTTGAATAAGAGAATTAAGATTCATAATCAATTAAATCTCTCCCTTATTCATTTGAAAATTCAATTTTTCAAACCATTTCTCCCCCTTTTTTGTTATATCAAAAAGAATTTAAAAACACTCTTTAAGCTCAAAATGACAATGGAGGTTTAAATTTTGAAATTATTAAGATGTTTGGTTTTAAAAGTGGCTCCCCTTACTCAAAGCATCATCAAGAAAAAGTTAGATCAACACATATGATTAAACTAGTTGAATTAAAAAATAAACCAAAAAAAAATTCAACTAATTTTACCAACACTTGAATCCAAGGGAGGATCTAAAGCCTTCCTCTTCAAGTGTTCTTCCTTGTGTGCATGGAGCTCCCCCTCAATATTTGACTTGTTGATCAATCTCCATCACACCTATCATAAGACAATCAAGTAATTTTTGGTATCCAAATTGCTTTCGATCCTTAGATGTTAGTGGCACAAAATTTAGTCCCCTTAGGAATCCATTTTTAATTTCATCCTTTTTTGTTGAAGTAATTAGTCCTTTTGGGACCCAAATACTTCTAAAAACTTTACCATTTACAAATCTAGGGGCACTAGATTGTCTTACATAAAAATTTGATTTTCCAGCATTATTTTTCTTTTCAAGCTCTTTGGAAATCAAATCTTTTTCTTCTTGAACTTTATGAAGCAAATTTTGTAAATCAAAACATTTTTCTTCAAACTCATTGAGTTTTGCTTCAAGTTCAATTTTGGTTTTAGAAATCAAGTCATTTTGAATTTTCAAATCTGAAATCACTTTCTTGTTTTTCAACATGTGATTTTTAAATTCTAAAACCAAATCGTCATAGGCATCTTGTAATTCATCAAATGAATATGAACATGAAGTAGATGAATTAAAAGTTACCCTTGAATCTACTTCGATGGCCATAAGGAAAAGGTTGGCTTGTTCATCGTCGGTGGAGTCTTCATCACTCCAAGTAGCCACATATGCCTTCTTCTTATGGCATGAAGTGCTTGCCCTCTTCTTCTTCATGGATTCCCGTTCAAGTTATTTCACGACTTTCTTCATGAAAGGGGCACACTTCTTGAAGAGATGGACTATTTCCTCTTCTTCATCCTCCTCTTCACTTGAATCTACATGATGGAAGGTGGAGGATTTTAGAGCAATTGCATTTGCGTTGATGCCAAGCCCTTTGAACTTCTTCTCCCCCATAGCTCTAATATCTTCCTTCTTCTTATTCTCTTCTTTGTTTTTCCTCATAATTTGGTGAGTGAGAAGTGACTCCATGAGCTCATCAAGCTTCAAAGTCTTGAGATTCTTGGCTTCGATGATGGCGGTCCTTTTTTAGTCTCATGACTCGGGAAGGGAGTAGATGAGCTTTCGGAAAAGCTTCTCTTCTGGGATGGCTTCTCCATAACCTTTGAGTCCATTGGTGATGGTGGAGAACCTATCGAACATCTTCTCAGTCCTTTTCTGGATCCATCTTGAAGTTTTCATACTCTTAGTTGAGGAGGCCGATCTTGGTCTCATTTACTTCGTTTGTCCCCTCGTATGTAACTTCGAGCTTGTCTCAAACTTCCTTGGCACTATCGTAAGAAGACATCTTCTAGTAGATGTTGAGGCTAAGTGCACAAAAGATGAAATGCAATGCCTTGCAATTTAGCTCAATCTTCTTGCGGTCGTCAGCACTCCACTCTGCCTTGCTTCCTCGTGGTACAAATGGGCCATCTTCAATGATATCCCAAAGTTTTTAGTCTTTGGATTTGACAAAGAACATCATCCTTGTCTTCCAATAAGCATAATTGGTCTCGTCCAAGAAAGGAGGCTTGTCGATGGATTGTGCCATTGAGCCGGTTGAAAGAGATGTTGATCAAGCTTGTTGGATCGCCTAAATAGGATGTTAATCCTCTCCAATTGATCCAAGCTCTGATACCAATTGTTGGGTTTTATGATGCTCGATTTTTTCAACCGTTCTTGCTCACCAAGTTTGGAGAATATTGGATTTTGGGTGATAGAGGTGTGGAAGCTAAAAAGATAAAGACAAGATGATTTATAGTGGTTCAACCTTCAAACCAAGGTCTACATCCACTAATTGCTCTTCACTAAGGATTTCCAACCAATCCACTATTGATTTGTCCCCTTTTCTAGGCTTAGGAGGAAACCTTTACAAAACCGATCAAGCTTTCTACCCAAAGCTTAATCAAACCCTCTTTACAAAGAGATGAAAAATAAGCAAACGCAAATCTCTCTAATAGGTATTTGTTTGCACAATTAAGCTATCACCCAATCCTAAAACACTTGAGCAAATGTAACAATTTTGGCTCACTAGTGTTTGTCTATACAAGAGATTGACAACTAGGCTCTAAGACATAGCTTTGATCATATGGTGTTTGAAAATTGAAGCATTAGCCTTCTCTTGATGCTTGGAGGTCCCTTTTATACTCCTAATTGAGTTTGTAGTCGTTACTAGTTATTGGGGTTGAATTGGAGTAGTTGAATACTTTATTTCCCACCATAAATGCAGTTCTGCAACCTACCGTATCGGTACACGTGGAGGCATATCGGTACGCCCTTCTCCAGAACTAGCCATTGGGCTCTTTGTCATCCTATGCGTCTCGATACGCTTGAGAGCGTATCGGTACGGTCTGCAATTTAAAAGACTGTTGGGAAATAGTCGTTGGGGTTGTTAAAATAGGGATCGGTACGTTTAAGGGGCGTAACGAGACGATGCCTATCCGTATCGATACGGTCTCACCAGTATCAGTATGGGTTTTGGCAGATTCAAAACTTTAGTAAAGAAAAAGGTATCGATACGGGGTATACCGTATCGGTACGGGCTTGCTCAAAAGTCAAGTTTGACTACTTTAAAGCATTAAAAACTTTGCCAAAAACCTTTTTAAACACCTCAAACATCTTTTCAAGTTATTTGGACTTAGAGACAAGTTTTAAATTCTTTTCAAATTTTTCCAAAACATTTTTCAATTATTATATCAAAACATTTAGTTCTACAATCTCCCCGTTTTTTATATAATAAAACCAACTTTAAAAATTGTTTGGGATTTCTCCCTTTTGTGAAATACATTTTGAATAAGAGAATTAATATTCATAATCAATTAAAGCTCCACCTTATTCATTTGAAAATTTAATTTTTCAAACCATTTCTCCCCTTTTTGTTATATCAAAAAGAATTTAAAAACACTCTTTAAGCTCAAAATGACAATGGAGGTTTAGATTTTGAAATTATTAAGATGTTTGGTTTTAAAAGTGGCTCCCCCTTACTCAAAGCATCATCAAGCAAAAGTTAGATCAACACATATGATTAAACTAGTTGAATTAAAAAAATAAACCAAAAAATTCAACTAATTTTACCAACACTTGATTCCAAGGGAGGATCTGAAGCCTTCCTCTTCAAGTGTTCTTCCTTGTGTGTATGGAGCTCCCCCTCAATATTTGACTTGTTGATCAATCTCCATCACACCTATCATAAGACAATCAAGTAATTTTAGGTATCCAAATTGCTTTCGATCCATAGATGTTAGTGGCACAAAATTTAGTCCCCTTAGGAATCCATTTTTCAATTTCATCATTTGTAGTTGAAGTAATTAGTCCTTTTTGGACGCAAATACTTCTAAAAACTTTACCATTTACAAATCTAAGGGCACTAGATTGTCTTACATAAAAATTTGATTTTCCAACATTATTTTTCTTTTAAAGCTATTTGGAAATCAAATCTTTTTCTTCTTGAACTTTGTGAAGCAAATTTTGTAAATCAAAACATTTTTCTTCAAACTCATTGAATTTTGCTTCATGTTCAATTTTGGTTTTAGAAATCAAGTCATTTTGAATTTTCAAATCTGAAATCACTTTCTTGTTTTTCAAAATGTGATTTTTTAATTCTAAAACCTAATCGTCATAGGCATCTTGTAATTCATCAAATGAATATGAACATGAAGTAGATGAATTAGAAGTTACCCTTGAATCTACTTCGATGGTCATAAGGCAAAGGTTGGCTTGTTCATCGTCGATGGAGTCTTCATCACTCCAAGTAGCCGCATATGCCTTCTTCTTATGGCTTGAAGTGCTTGCCCTCTTCTTCTTCATGGATTCTCGTTCAAGTTCTTTCAAAGGCTTTCTTCATGAAAGGGGCACACTTCTTGAAGAGATGAACTATCTTTTTTTCTTCATCCTCCTCTTCACTTGAATCTACATGATGGCATGTGGAGGATTTGAGAGCAATGACATTTGTGTTGATGCCATCGAAGTGTTTAAAAAGGGTAACTTGAATCATTTTAGTTAGCCGGCTATAGGATTGGGTGCACCGTGAATAAAAGCCACCTTGGATGTTGAGCGGTTGTGATTGTGCCGTAAACTCCACCCAAGTACCCTAGCGATTGAGGAATTGGCGTCACCATGATGGAGGATGGCTCTCATGGGTGGACTTGGTTAAGCGTCACAACAGTGGAGGATTTCTCCTGTGTGTGAGCTTGGTTAAGGTGATTACAATGGTTGAGGTAGCTCCCATGTGTAAGCCTTGTTTTGTGTCCCGACTCTCGCTAGTGGGTTATACAACTACCGATGAGTGATGTTGAGGGGTTGTGATTGTGTCGTTAAACTCCATCACGAGTGTTGAGGAGTTGTGATTGTGCCATTGAACGCCACCTTGTGAAGCCGGTAGTTTGTATGAAGCGTGTGGGACAACGCTTGTAATCCGCGTATCCAGTTGTATTGAGTTGTGTGGTGTTTTGGATATTGTTTTTGTTATTGATCACTTGCGAGCCAATATAATGATGATGTTATAATGAGATAATGATGATGCTATAATGAGTTAATAATGAAAGCTTAATTTGAGAAAGCATGTGATGCTTGAGGCTTATGATAGAATGCATGTGATGCTTGGTTTAAGCATGAGCAAAGGTTTTTGTTGTTTTGGTTAATGATGCAATGAGCATGTGGATTTGAAAGAGGAAATGTGTTTTAAAAGTGCATGTTTTAAAGGAAGGTATGTGGTTACAAAGAATGATGAATTGGTTTTTAAAATGCATTGATGAATGTTTTGGTTTTATAGCGGTCCTCACTAAGCTTTATGCTTACGCTCATTTGTTTCATCAATGCAGAGAATTGGGCATTTTTGGCAGCAAGCAAGCAAAGGATATCCAAGTGTTTTGGCTAAACAAAGTATGTGGTTTTACTTTAGTGTAATAAGAGGCAATGGGAGGGATTTCCACTCATGTGTTGTTTGGTGATGTGAAACATCTTGATCATGTTTAGTTTGTGCTTAGAGTCTTGTAAACAGCCATTATATGGTCTTTAGATCCTCATTTTGCATTTTAGTATTGCTATGGCTTATGGTTAAAGGCATGTTCATTCTAGTTGCATATGCTATATGAGATGTTGTGCCTAATGCTTGCAATGTGGCTAGTTTTTTATGCAAATATGTTGGACATGATGATATAAGCATGTCTATGAGTTTTGGGTGTGAATGGATGATGTATGATGCATTTTTTGGGCTATTTCTTAATCATTTCTGGTATGGGTATCGATACTCGGGCAAGTGTATTGATACCCTTAAGCTAAAATGGTGCATGTGTATTGATACGTGCATCAGGTGTATTGATACGAGCATCAGGTGTATTGATACACCTGTGCAAACTTTCATGGGTGTATCGACACACTTGTGAAGTGTATCGATACCCTTAAGCTAAAATGGTGCAGGTGTATTGATACGGGCATCAAGTGTATTGATACAACTCTGCAAATTTTTGTAGGGTGTATTGATACACGGGGGAAGTGTATCGATACCCTTGACCAACTTTGGCTACTGCCTCCCCACGTATCGATACGGGGTAGTAGGGTGTAACCCCCTAAACTCGAACCATAAGAAATGGGCCGAATCTAGGAAGTTGCGATTGAAAACGTGTCCCTCAAGATACAATTTAGGTTAAAATATTTTATAATTCAAAAGAATCGATTAAATAAATAAAACTCAATAAATACTCCGATTAAAGTAAAACTCAATCTTTTAAACGATGTTCTGATAATTAATTAAAATCTCTGAAAATAAATTCGTAAATGCATGCTTCCAATAAATCCCATATTATAGACAGTCCCAATGTCCATATTACACAAATATCCCAAACAATGTTAAAACATAAATCCAAGGTAGTCAAAAGAGTTCATACTGAATGATAATTTATCTGAATAAATAAGAGATGCTCTAAGTTCCGAGTCGCCTAATAAGTCTGAAATATCTAAAAAGTAAAAACTAAGGGGTGTAAGCTAAAGAGCTTAGAGTGTCTCTAAAGTGCAAACAATCACAAAGAAAAATATTAGTTTGTTTTTCTGATAAAATTTTTGAAAACACATTAAATCTGAATCACAATGATATGATATCTGATGTTCATGAAGACGAAATACCTAGACTCTGATACACTGCCCGAAGAGTAAGGTTCCCCATAACCTACTCTCTCCATCGTCACCATCCGAAGTGGAACTCAACACGAAGGGTGGAACCACTGATCCGAAGCGGAATTCAACCCGAAGGGTGAAACCACTGAACTTCCCCGAACACAAATCCCGATCCATGTATACACAATAATATGATGATGGTTTTAAAATCCGAGTCTTATCCAAAACTTGAATTGATAAAATTCAAATTGCACAATACTATAAATCAGATGTTTTACGATTCTGAAAATCTGATATTTTACAATTTGGTAAATCTGATTTTTAGTTAAAACATAGTCTGATATGCAATGCATGATATCCGAAAACTTTCACCAATCACAACACCGAATAAATCACACAAGTTTATAGCATAAAAGAAACACAGAAGTTTATATCACAGGAAGAGACACACCTTTAGCAACAGTAGCTCTAATGCCGAGAAAAGCGCGTCTTACGCTCAAATCTAGCTGAATCAGAACGTAAAGATCTCGAAGAACGTGTACGATCGGTCTGAACAACTAGAGGTAACCCAACGGTCTCAAGGTCGGCAAAAGGGTTTCCAGAACCCAAATGACGGCAGTGCGAATGCCCAAACGACGACGGTGGCTCAACCAAATAACGGCGACACCTTCGATGATCACACTGATCGATCCAAACCGAAACTGAAAATTGACGATGACTTTTCTTACATATACGAATGGGGAAGGATGGCGGCACGAACGGCGGAGGAACGGATGGAGCAAGGAAAACTAAAAGGTTTTTTCCTCGGTTCAAAATAGACAACAATGATGGAGGAGACGATTGCAGAGCACAACGGCGCAAAGGGGAGTCGAATGGTTTTCTTACCGAACTCTCGCTAACGGTGACGGAAAGAACGATCTAATGGTTGGGGTTTCCTTGCGATAATGTAGGAAGCCGAACGATGTTGTCATATCGACAAACGGACGACCATAAGGCCTTGGTCGGAGTTCGATTGGAGCAAGGGCTAAGGTGAAGCTTTATTTCGAGAGAGAGAGAGGTGGGAGAGATAAGAGTCGGCTGAGAAGAACGGCTACTGGTTCCCAAAACTATAACATGGGTTAAATACCCAATTTAATGGGTAGAATACAAAAGAAGCCACCAAAGTTATTTAGGGTTTGAAAACGAACACATAAGTTTTCATAAATTACAAATTAACCCACGAATTTCAAAGATAAGCCTTATTATTCTAAATTTTCTCAATTTAACCCTTAAACTCAATTAGGGTTTCTAAATTAAATTCCCTAAATCCTAGGGTTATCGATTTAGGGATTTCAAAAATTAGGGATTTTTAAATTGGGTAAAATTTGAGGAGTTACAACTCTCCCTCCCTTAAAGGAAATTTCGTCTTCGAAATTTTCAATCTTAACAACAGATCTCAAACCAACTAAAACATGCATATACTTTCCCATTCTGAATTCATAATATATCATAACCGAAAATACTGAATCATAGAATTGGAAAAAGAACTGAAACATATTAAGATGTACCTTCCATGTCATCGTGTATACCATCGTATCCAACACAAGCTCCGATTGGATGTACTGAACCTGGACGTCTAATCTCGGATCTAGCTGATCCACCATCTGGAGCATGTCTACCTCTACTAGCAGTACCTGAAGCAAATGACCTAAATTGTCCTCTACCTCGGTGAGGTGTCTAAACTGATGCATGACTCTGAATCTGAACGGATGAACCAGTAGCTGAACGTGGACAATTCTTTAAGTAGTGATCCTGAGAACCACATTTGAAACACGTTCTATTCATCAATCTGCACTCTCCGTTATTCTTTTTATTGCGAAAACCACATACAGAAATAAGCCGATGAACTTTTGAACTACCCTGGCTGCCAGACGGAACTGTCGATATTGCAGGTCTTACATTCTGATAACTCTGAGGAACAAACTCATCCCTAGGTCTCTTTCCAAACGAGCTGACAAAATTTGGTTGTACAAATGTGTCCGGTTGCTTTCCGACTTGATCAAATTCTGAAGTTCCTATTTTTTTTCATTTGTGAAATTTATCCTCTCAGAAGTTTTAGTTCGATCAACCATGTCGATGAATACTTTATTATGATGTGTTGCAACATCTCTTTGAATAGATAAACGAAGTGCTTTCAAAACCAGCCACACTTATTTTTCTCAACTGCAACTAACCCAGGAGCATACTTGCCAACCTCCAAAATTCTATCTCATAATCATTCACTGACATATTGTTCTGTTTCAGATTCATAAAATCATCACAAAATTTTGCTAAGAACTCAGCTCCCATATATCGATCAGTGTTTTCAATATCAAGTGAGTTATCACTTCTGATCTGATATCCTCCTAACGAATGGTTCTCATCAACATGCAACTTTTCTGAATTTCTGCTTGCCCAAGATAAGGTGGGTGATCACTACCAGGAGCAGCAGTACGGACTCAGCCACGACCTCGAACAAACGATAGATTAAGACTCCTATGCGATAGCATAACAAACTATCTACCAAAAGGTAATAACCTAGAGTCAGAATCGGTACCGAAGTCTCAGATTTAAAACACATTGAAAACGTTGAAGTCAAAATCACAGAATACCATAGTATATTTTTTTAGAAAATCCTCATTTATCTCAAAATGTTTCCGATGCATGCAAAAGTCAAAAATATTTTGAAAACAACTTTTGTGAGCCCCACAGTCCGAGGGTTGAACTTAGCTCTGATACCACTAAATGTAACCCCCTAAACTCGAACCAGAAGAAATGGGCCGAATCTAGGAAGTAGCGATTGAAAACTTGTCCCTCAAGATACAATTTAGGTTAAAATATTTTATAATTCAAAAGAATCGATTAAATAAATAAAACTCAATAAATACTCCGATTAAAGTAAAACTCAATCTTTTAAACGATGTTCCGATAATTAATTAAAATCTCTGAAAATAAATTCGTAAATGCATGCATCCAATAAATCCCAAATTATAGACAGTCCCATTGTCCATATTACACAAATATCCCAAACAATGTTAAAACATAAATCCAAGGTATTCAAAAGAGTTCATACTGAATGATAATTTATCTGAATAAATAAGAGATGCTCCAAGTACCGAGTCGCCTAATAAGTCTGATATTCAATGCATGATATCCAAAAACTTTCACCAATCACAACACTGAATAAATCACACAAGTTTATAGCATAAAAGAAACACAGAAGTTTATATCAAGGAAGAGACACACCTTTAGCAACAATAGCTCAAATGCCGAGAAAAGCGCGTCTTACGCTCAAATCTAGCTGAATCAGAACGTAAAGATCTCGAAGAACGTGTACGATCGGTCTGAACAACTGGAGGTAACCCAACGGTCTCAAGGTCGGCACAAGGGTTTCCAGAACCCAAACGACGATGGTGCGGATGCCCAAACGACGATAGCGACTCAACCAAATGACGGTGACACCTCCGATGACCACACTGATCCATCCAAACCGAAACTGAAAATTGACAATGACTTTTCTTACATATACGAATGGGGAAGGAAGGCGGCACGAACGGCGGAGGAATGGACGGAGCAAGGGAAACTGAATGGTTTTTCCCTCGGTTCAAAACAGACAACAATGATGGAGGAGACGACGGTGGAGCACAACGGCGCAAGGGGGAGTCGAATGGTTTTCTTACCGAACTCTCGCTAACAGTGACGAAAAGAACGATCTAATGGTTGGGGTTTCCTTGCGCTAATGTAGGAAGCCGAACGATGTTGTCAGATCGACAAACGGACGGCCATAAGGCCTTGGTCGAAGTTCGATCGGAGCAAGGGCCGAGGTGAAGCTTTATTTCCAGAGAAGGAGGTGGGAGAGATGAGAGGCGGCTGAGAAGAACGGCTATTGGTTCCCAAAACCATAACATGCGTTAAATACCCAATTTAATGGGTAAAATACAAAAGAAGCCACTGAAGTTATTTAGGGTTTGAAAATGAACACATAAATTTTCATAAATCATAAATTAACCCACGAATTTCAAAGATAAGCCTTATTATTCTAAATTTTCTCAATTTAACCCTAAAACTCAATTAGGGTTTCTGAATTAAATTCCCCAAATTCTAGGGTTATCAATTTAGGGATTTCAAAAATTAGGGATTTTTAAATTGGGTGAAATTTGGGGTGTTATAGGGTATCGATACATGATCGTTAATTTAGTTAAATGGAGCCTTTTACAAGTCTGAAATGTTGCATTTTGGTCCATGAATGTTGTGTATGCAATTGAATGCGTTTGGATGATCCGTTTGAGATGAAATTTTGCAGAGAAGCATGAAATATGATTAATAGCATATTGGTAACTTTAAAAATCGGAAAGGTCCTTGTAATTTATGAAAATTACATTTTTGTCCCTAAAGGCTTTAATTGTGCAATTGAACCCCTAAACGACATCTAATCATTGCACCGTTTTCTCCTTTACTCTTTATTGATCACATAGGATCTAATTCGCATCTAGGAAAGATAAAAAGAAAAAAAAAGGTCGTTAATTGGAGTCGGCTTTAACGAGTTGGCTTCAGTTTTCCCCGTGTAATCACCATGGTTCGGGTCAACCGTCTAGACCGGGCTAAGGGGGTTACATTTTGTGGTATCAGAGCCAGATTTCGAAAGAATTAGGGATGATGGTAAGTGAAATTGGTATGGTTTGATGTTCGATTCGATGTTAAGTGGCATGTCGTTTAAAAATCATGTTTTTTGTTTAATGTTGGTTCTTATGCTATGCTCGGTTGTTATGAATCATATGGGAGTTAAATATGATTACATGTTGATGATGTGATGAGGATGTGTGTTGATTGCGGATGATATAAAGAATGATATTTATGATATGCTATTGTATGCTATGTCATGCTTGAGGGAAATTGGGATGCCCATTGCCTTATTACACTAGATAAATGTTTTAAATTGGATTTGTAAACTTGGATCCTTGCTTGAGGCTGGGCTAAGTCATGGTTTGATTTGTTTTTGTTTTTATGCCTTGTTAAAAATAGCACGATGAGTCCGATGAGAGAGTTGAGATCGAATACGATCGTACCTACGGGCGAGCAGGGTAACCAAGGGAACGATGTTCCGTCTATTGAGAATGTGCATGTTCGACCATTCTTACCTAGAGTTGGGGCGATAGGGCAGCATGACAGGGTTGGCCCTGTGATGAAAGTTTTATCATATGTGGTTCAGGAGATGTCTGGAGCATCTCAGGCCGTGGTGAATGAAAAGCATGTGCATGTGCCGGCTTTCAGACAAACTAGTTTGTCAAAGGAGTGCATGTATGATTTGGGAGCTGTTGAGTATCATGGGTCGATACCAGAGGCGTTCGAGGCTTGGTTAGATGGTACGATTCCAATCCTGGATCAGGAAGGGTGTGACAACGCCTGTAAGTTTGGAAGCGTTGTCTCGTTAATGCTGTATGATGTTTGTATTTGGTGGACATTTGTGTTGGTGACATTGAATATCCATGATGTGGATTGAGAGTTCTTTTTAGCTGCCTTTAAGAGGAGATACCTCTGAGATAAGTTTTCGGAGGGTTAAGCAACGTGAGAGCGTGGCTACAGGTGGTGATGATGGCCTGAATGAGAGCAAAGGAGCTGCGAGTTCTGGCCTCGAGAGTGGGCGCCGTAAGAGACTTCGTGATAGAAGGTTTCGTCTAGATCCAAGATTTGCGAATGTTGGTGGTGTAGATCAAGTACATCAAGGTCAGAGAGCGGTGGTTCATCTACCGGAGTGTGGTCGTTGTGGAAGGTGACACACTAGGGTTTGCTGGGACGTTGGAGCTTGTTGGAGTTGTGGTGTGATGGGACATGTGAAGCGTAATTGTCCTTAGGTGGCGAGACCAGCTCCAGCACATGCAGTTGAGTCTCAAAGGGGCCGTGAGCGCGGCCGAGATAGGGTTTAGAGGTGGCAAGAAGGGCATAGAGGTGCAACATGTGCGATGGTTGAATCTTGTTGGAATTGTGGGTCTATCGGACATTTGAGGCGAGATTGTCCAGTGCTAGCTCGGGGTGGTCAAGGTGGGATGTTTGTTGAAGCTCCTTGTGATCGCGAGTGCAATCATGGTTCTTTACAGCAAGGAGACATTGGTGACCTTGGGGTGTTGGTCGATGTTGTGGTGGTGCAGACGGAGAATGGTGGCTCTGCGAGAGAGAGTGCTCATTGCTTGGAGCTCTAGAACAATAATGTGATTGCAGGTATCTTCATTATGTAATCTTTGTTATTGTTATCTTTGCTTAGTTTTGGTTTTGCATCCTCTTGTGTAGTGGTTAAGGTCCTATCGTTAGTGAGTTTTGGATAGTAATCGGTGTTGCTTTGAGAACAATATTGGTGAAGAGGAATAATAGTTAGAGTAGTTTGCTGTAATGAGTTGTAAGAATGGTGAAGTAGGAAAAGTTTGAGACTGGGATAAGAGGTTGTTCCTGGTTTGGTTCGAGGACGTTATTAGTAAGTGTGAAAAGACATACATGCACAGTTAAAATCATTTGTGTATATATATATATATTACATATTGGTACATGCATACATTTGGCATGACATTAGAAGTTTGCATACATGTGCATAGGCATTTGTAAGGGCATGTAGGTAATCATGCATATGAATGTTCACACTTACGAATAGCTAATTGGATCTGATAGTGTTGTGTTATGATTAGGGTAATTTATGGGTTTAAAGTTCTGTTTTAGTGCGATATGAAGAGTGGGTGTGAGGCTAGGAAGTGAATAAGTTTACCGTTAGGAGTGAGTGTGATCTAGCTCGGTGGGCAGGAGGTAAAGTTTTCTAAGTGATCGTTTCGGATAGAATTGGTCGAGGTTGTTTGATGTGTAGTTAAAAGCATTTCTGAAGTAGCGGTTAGGTGTTGTAGTTTCTCTGTGTTGGACGGTTGTTGTAGTTTTGCGAATGTGGTTTTGAAGTGTTGGTGTATTCTTGCTTGAATAGTTATAACAAGATGGTTGTTTTAGGTGGATGGAGTTTTGCAGTGACCTTGGAAGAGTTGGAAGGAAGTTCTGACGAGAGTTCTAATCTAGGTTTAGCTTGAGTTGAGTAGAGGATTCATGGCTCTTGTATGTGTTGTAGGATGAGTGGTTAAGCAGGTTGGGAAGGTTGTAGCGTATGCTTTCAGAGGGTTGTAAGTGCTTGGAGAATGAGCCTTATGCGTGGCTTGTTGCGGTTGCTTTTGTGTGAGGATTAAGTTTTGTCGTTGGGTAGCATCCAGGTAAGATTAGTGTCGTGGCCGAAGTTTGTGTGGGAAAAGTAATGTAAACTCAAAATCCATGTTGATTTGGCTGGGTCTTCGTGAGAGGGTGGTCTGTTGGCTGTGTATAAGTAAACCTTCTTGAGACAGTTGATGTAAGTGAAGCAGTTGTTGGAGACGGTGTTAGAGTCTCCAGACAAGGATTTTCTGATGGTGAGTTGGCAGATTTTGGTTTTCATGTTGAGAAGAGTGTGGTGTGCACAGATCATAAGAGTTTAAAGTATCTAATGTTTCAAAAAGAGTTGAATCTTAGGCAGTGAAGGTGGTTGGAGTTGCTTAAGGAGTATGGTCTGATGATGAGGTATCATGTTGGAAATGCCAATGTTGGGGCCGAAGTGTCGAGCAGGAAGGTGGTCGTGAAGTTATGAGCGAGGTTTGCTTGGTTGAGTATATCGCGTGATGAGAGGCTTATAGCCAAGTTACAAGGGAAGCCTTCCTTAGTTCAGTCGATCTGAGATGTGTAGTAACGCATGTTCAAGACATTGTTGATGGTAAGTCTTTGGATTTTTTGTTTCAATGGTGATGGTGTTTTGAGTTTTGGGAATTGAATAGTGGTGCCAAATGATGTTGAATTGAGAGTTGCTCTATTCTAGTTGAAGCCCATAGTGGTTCTTTTGTTGTGCACCCTAGTAGTACGAAGTTGTATCGTGGTTTGAGAGTTGGGTGATACCAGATGAGGTGAGAAAGGATGTTGCCAAGTTTGTAAGCAAATGTATGGTTTGTTAGTAGGTGAAAGCTGAGCATTGGTTTCATTCTAAGTTGTTGCAACCGTTGAGGATCCAAGAATGGAAATGGGAAAAGATTACCATGGATTCATGTTGGATTACCTTTGACACCGTCAAAGACGGTTTCTGTTTGGGTGTTTGTTGACCGTCTTGCGAAGTGTGCACATTTCTTGGCAGTGCATACTATGTATACGTTGGATAAGTTAGCCGAGTTGTTTTTTGTTCAGATTGTGCGTTTGCACGGAGTGCTGAAGTCTGTTGTATCGAATAGAGATCTGAGGTTCACATCGAGGTTTTGGGAATGTTTGCATCAAGCCTTGGGTACGCGGTTGAATTTTAGTACTTCTTGGGGAAGGACTTGCCTCTGGTTGAGTTTGCTTACAATAATAGTTATCAAGCAAGCTTTCAAATGGCTCCATACGAGGCTTTGTATGGGAGAAAGTGTAGAACGCCACTTTGTTGGGCGGAAACAAGGCAAAAGTTGGTTTCGATGCCGGATATGTTAAAAGGGACCACCGGGAAGGTGAAGCTCATTTGTGAGCGCTTGAAAGTGGCATCGGATCGGCAAAAGTCTTACGCGGATTTGAAGCGTAAGAAGATAGAGTTCGTGGTTGACGAACGTGTGTTTTTGAAAGTATCACCTTGGAAGAATGTGATGAGATTTGGGCGTAAGGGTAAGCTTAGCCCGAGGGTTATTGGACCTTATGAGGATGTGGAGCGTGTTAGTCATGTGGCTTATCGGTTGAGGTTGTCTCCCGAGTTAGACAAGATTCATGATGTGTTTCATCTTTCGATGTTGCGGAGGTATAGATCGGATCCTTCGCATGTTATGCCTATCGAGGAGGTAGAGTTGAACCCGGATTTATCCCACGATGAGGGATCGGTGAAGATCCTTGGCTCAAATAGCAAGGTTCTTCGTGGTAAAACGATAGAGCTTCTGAAAGAGTTGTGGAGACACAGAGGAGTTGAGGAGGCCATGTGTGAAAGCAAAGCAGACATGTTGAAGCGGTTTCTGCATCTTTTTCCTTCAGGAAAAATTTTAGGGACGAAATTTCCTAATTGGGGGAGAGTTGTAACGCCCCGATTTTGGGCTAGTTGTTTTAGACATCGGATCGGGTTAAGTGAACCGGTTGGAAACGGTTCGAATCGTGTTAGGTGGTTCAAGGAAATCAAGGTTCGGGAAAGGATAAAAATATGAAAAAAATTTGCTAAAATCCTCTAAAATCATGTTTAAGAGGTTGGTCAAATCAATTTTACAAAATGAGTTTTGGAAGAGCTACATTTTGGGTAGTGACCAAAATGTAAAGCTTTAAAACTGTGGAAAAATGCAAATTTCAAAAGAGGAGTCAAAATCTTAGAATCTTTAGGGAGATTTTGTGCAATTACACCTTTCCTTAAATTGACATGTGTTTTAAATGAGTTTTAAAATAATTGATTAAGAAGGGATTTTTATTTTTAATTAATAAAATAGTAAATTGAGAAGTTTTTGATGTAACTAACTTTTCCCTTCTCATATTTAGCAAAACCCATTTCTAAAACCATTTCTCCAGATTTCTTTCCTCCCAAACACTCTCTTTGATTTCTCATTCATTTCAAAGAATCCTCTTCAATTTCTTCAAGATTTGTGAAGCAAAAACTTGTCAATCATTAAGGAAAGCTAAGATTGGAGGTAAATCTCATTCTCAACCTCTAATCAAGGTTCTTTATTGAAATTCCCAAGATTATTGACTCTCAATTGTTGTTTTAACTGTGTTTTGATTATAATTTTGATTTGAGACCAAAATCTTGCAAAATAATGGTTTAATTCTTGATTTTCGGAGTGTTGTTGATGAGCTCTGTTTTAGATGGGCTATAATTGAGTTTTGGTATGATTATGATGTTGAAAAAGTGTTTTGATGATATAGATCCCGAAATCCTTGAGATCCTTGAGTTTTATGATAGTTTTAGTTGAGTTTTTGAAGTGATTTGATGGTTATATGATTGCTGGAGGTATAAGGAAGGGTTTAGGTTGTTTTTAGATGTGTTTTGATGAATGTTAATGGTTGAAAGTGATGATTGTTGGCTGGGTTTGGTTTAGGATGCAATCGAATGAGTTTTCGGTTGTTTCATATGGGTGAATTGATGTAGTTTTGTTGGGCAACGAGTTTGTGTTTAGTTGCTGACATTGGAATGCATTTTAATGCATTGGATCTTTATTTTTTATTCTCTAAAAATAGGGGGTATTGATCTGAAAGCTAGCGAAGTGATTTTTGAAGCTTCGGACGAGTGATCTTCACGTCGGCAAGCGAAGTTTCGCGTATCGATGAGTGGAAAAGGATTTTCCAGCTTTGAAACGTTTTGAACGTGAGTTTGGGAGCTTAGTGTAAGTTTGAAACACTTAGCTAAGCTCAAGAGTAAGTAAATCGAAAGTCTATCTCATAATGTGCTATGTTTTGGTTTAAAATGCACTTGAATTAAATGTGGTTTGATTACTTTTTTAAAGCGTAATTTGAGCATGATGTTGTTGGTTTTAAATGCCATTTTGTTAAGGATGAACATGGTAAGTGATCTTTGAGTTTATATGATTTATGTAATTGGTTTTAAGCATGTTAATGCTTGTGAAAGTGGCATTGTGGTTTATGCTTGTAAAACATTGAGTTAATGATGATTGATGATTATATTGGCAAGTGATGGTAAATGGTTTTGGTTACTTGAATCGGATATAGTTAGTCGGCTATAGGATTGGGTGTACCGTGAATAAAAGTCGCCTTGGATGTCGAGGGATTGTGATTGTGCCGTAAACTCCATCCAAGTACCCCTAGCGATTGAGGAATTGACGTCACCACGATGAAGGATGGCTCTCGTCTGTGGACTTGGTTAAGCGTCACGACAGTGGAGGATTGCTCCCGTGTGTGAGCTTGGTTAAGGTGATTACAATGGTTGAGGTAGCTCCCATGTGTAAACATTGTTTTGTGTCCCGGCTCTCGCTAGTGGGTTATACAACTACCAATGAGTGCTGTTGAGGAGCTGTGATTGTACCGTTAAACTCCATCAAGGGTGTTGAGGGGTTGTGATTGTGCCATTGAACTCCACCTTGTGAAGCCGGTAGTGTGTATGAAGCATGTGGGACAACACTTGTAATCCGCGTATCCGATTGTATTAAGTTGTGTGGTGTTTTGGATATTGTTTTTGTTATTGATCACTTGTAAGCCAATATAATGATGATGTTATAATGAGATAATGATGATGCTATAATGAGTTAATGATGAAAGATTAATTTGAGAAAGCATGTGATGCTTGAAGCTTATGCTAGAATGCATGTGATGCTTGGTTTAAGCATGAGCAAAGGTTTTTGTTGTTTTGGTTAATGATGCAATGAGAATGTGGATTTGAAAGGAAATGTGCTTTAAAAGTGCATGTTTTAAAGGAAGGCATGTGAATACAAAGAATGATGATTTGGTTTTTAAAATGCATTGATGAATGTTTTGGTTTTATAGCGGTCCTCACTAAGCTTTATGCTTATGCTCATTTGTTTCATCAATGCAGAGAATTGAGCATTTTTTGCACTAAGCAAGCAAAGGATATCCAAGTGTTTTGGCTAAGCAAAGTATGTGGTTTTACTTTAGTGTAATAAGAGGCAATGGGAGGAATTTCCACTCATGTGTTGTTTGGTGATGTGAAACACCTTGAGCATGTTTAGTTTGTGCTTGGAGTCTTGTAAATAGCCATTATGTGGTCTTTGGATCCTCATTTTGCATTTTAGTATTGCTATGGCTTATGGTTAAAGGCATGTTCATTCTAGTTGCATATGCTATATGAGATGTTGTGCCTAATGCTTGCAATGTGGCTAGTTTTTTATGCAAATATGTTGGACATGATGATATAAGCATGTCTATGAGTTTTGGGTGCGAATGGATGATGTATGATGCATTTTTGGGGTTGTTTCTTGATCATTTCTGGTATGGGTATCAATACTCGGGCAAGTGTATCGATACCCTTAAGCTAAAATGGTGCAGGTGTGTGCAAACTTTGAAGGGTGTATCGATACACTTGGGAAGTGTATCGATACCCTTAAGCTAAAATGGTGCAGGTGTATTGATACGGGCATCATGTGTATTGATACACCTGTGCAAACTTTTGTAGGGTGTATCGATACACGGGGGAAGTGTATCGATACCCTTGCTCAACTTTGGCTACTGCCTCCTCGCGTATCGATACAGGGTAGTAGGGTATTGATACATGACCGTTAATTTAGTTAAATGGAGCCTTTACAAGTATGAAATGTTGCATTTTGGTCCCTGGATGTTGTGTATGCAATTGAATGAGTTTGGATAAGCTGTTTGAGATGAAATTTTGTAGAGAAGCATGGAATATGATTAATTGCATATTGGTAACTTTAAAAAATGGAAAGGTCCCTGTAATTTATGAAAATTATGTTTTGGTCCCTAAAAGCTTTAATTGTGCAATTGAACCCCTAAACGACATCTGATCGTTGCGCCATTTTCTCCTTTACTCTTTGTTGATCAAATAGATCTAATTCACATCTAGGAAAGATAAAAAGAAAAAAAGGTCGTTAATCGGAGTCGGCTTTAACGAGTTGGCTTCGATTTTCCCCGTGTAATCACCTTGGTTCGGGTCAACCGTCTAGACCGGGCTAAGCGGGTTATATTGGTCATGGCGAGGTAGAGGGACTAGACCATTCATTGACTTGACAAGGCGTAGGAATTCGTGTATCCACGATCTTGATTCAATCCAAGGATTAAAGATGAAATGAACATGTTTAAACATTGCATTTTATTATATAACATTGATATTGTTGGCATGAGATCATGATTGTGTATATTCATGACATTGTTGTTATTCATGTTGTTTATGACTACCTCACTAGGCAAAGTATGCCTAACGTGTCTCGTCTCATGCATTTTCGGGTTAAAAAGGATCATGAGTTAGAAGATCGGATTGGCAAGCGAGACAAGTCACTACAAGCCTCAAGTAATGTGTTTTTGACTTATGAACTCCTAGGAAGGTGGCAAAGTAGTTGAACTAGTCATTTATGCCCATTTTGTTATGTTGGTATGATACTTAAGTTGTAATATTGCTAATGGCCCTAAATGGCCTTTTTGGTTTTCTTGAAATGGCTTAAAAGTGCATGTTAAGCTCAAAAAGGTAAAAACATAGTAAACGTATTCGTTTGATCATGAATTTTGGCATGCTAGTAGTTTATGTCATTGAAATGTCGTGTGTAAAGTCTCGTTGCATTTGGACATCGCTCGATAGGTTAAATCGAATAAAAACCAGCAAAATTCTATCGTTACAGGTTAGGCCGTATCGAAATGGGTGATGGTGTTTTGATACGGGTAAGCATAATTTAGCCTGAGGAATAGGGTGTATCATAACGGTTCATGGCCGTTCCGAAACATTTTGTCACTAGAACTCCTCGTTTCGATATGGGTTTATAGCGTATCGAAACGGGGTCCAAGTCAAAGTCAAAGGAGGTCAACCCGTTTCGATACAGGTCATGCCCATATTGATACGTTCCAAAGGGTAAGGTCAACAGAAGTTGACCACCGTTCACTCGTTTTGAAACAGACTATGGTGTTTCGATATGGGGTTAGTTAAGTTAGTTAAAGGCTCATTGAACAGATTGCTAGTTTCACAATTTAGTCATTGAATATTGTAAAGTTAAATTGGATGGGTTAATGATCTCCAAATTGTATGAAAATTTACAAGCTAGTTAATAATGCACTGAATTACATGGTGTTATTGTTTGTTGCATCAAGAAACCTTTTATTTTTCAGTTTTATAGATTAGTCCCTAAAACTTGTAAAAGTTATAAATTGGTCCTAAATAGTTTGAAGTGGCCTTCTTATGAATGAATTGGATTATATGTATATCAGTAACGTTGTGTTTGTGTAATATTCATTAAGTGTTGGGAATAAGACGGAGTTTATCGCACCGATCACCATATCGCTCATCGGTAACACGCTCTGACCCGGTTCTCGACCAGGCCGGGAAAGGGTTGTTACATAAATCTTGTTACCATAACTTTCTAAGTAGTTCGAGGTTTTTAGATGAATCATGTTGTTTTACCATATCTAGTGTAGATTTCTAGATCACTTCCAATTCCAAGGATATTTTAGTCATTCTCATACCTTAAGAGCATTTTTGTAATTTCATATCCAAATATTTTTAACATTTAATCATTTAAAACTAATAATCGGATTTGGAAATTAGTTTCCTTATTAATTATTTATTGAACCCCATATCCTTATATTTATTAACTTTCTCGTTCGAGCATTTCAATCTTATACAGGTTATCATACTCAATTTCATATCCGGTTTGACTTAAGCAGAGTTAACATCACTCCTCATCATATTTATGCATGCATTAACCGAATACCAACATGTTCATAAAGCATACAAGAGGTAGTAATGTATTACCTTTAATCCTTGCTATATCGGTCAACCATGATACTCCATTCGATCACTCTCGAACCCGAATGTGACGTCCTCAACATCTCGAATACAAGGAACTATGAATACCTTCAATCGCATAAATTCTAATTTGAGTCCTTATTCACATTGCTCATAATTGATTAATAAAATACATAAGCAAACTCGAGTTCAAGGTCCAATTCGGAAGCTTTTGGGTTAGAATTTCACGAAAAGGGCTTCAAAATTAGACTCGGGACGTCGAAAAACATAAAATAGGGTTGTTTGGAAAAAGTTGACTTTTGGGTCAAAGTTAATGTTGACGTCAACAGTCAACGCTGACGTCATGCTGACATCACTAGTTGACCGGATTGACTCATTTGGTTGACTCGGGCGAGTTGACTTGAAGGAGTTGACTCACTGGGTTAACTCGGTCAACGGGTCAAACTCGGGTCAGGTTCGGGTCAACTCGGGTCGGTCATTGGGCTTGGTTTACCACTAGGGCAAGTTGGTTTAGGCTGGACCGGTTTAGGTGACTCGGTCTACGGTTAGACGGGTCTAGGCCGGCCGGTTCAACGACCACCATCCAGGGCGGCTGAAAATCGCCCCGAACGGCGATTTTCTTTAATCTTGTTTGCTTCACATATCCATAATTCTAAATGTGCAAAGAACAAGTGAATCACCGAAATATGGATGCAAATATTATAACTCAAAATTAATTAGAATCGGAATGATCTAAACCCAATTAATAGGTCTTGAGAGGTTCTCTTGAGAGGCACGCTTTCCCTTATTTCTCATTTCAACCTTTTAGCACTAGGGTTGGAAGAGCCCTCCTCTTCATAAAACAATTGCTTATTCTAAACAAGTTTTTCTTTTCGGGAGTAGGGGCGGATCTTGATAACAAGGTTTGAGGGTGCTTGTTTAAAATTTTCAAAAACCCGTTGAAATAAAGTGAAAATTTTATTTATTTAGTAATCCCTAAATGTGAAGTTTTTGAAAGAAATGAATGCTCTGGAAATAATTTCAGAGGATTTTTAAAATGATATCATTTATTCGTTTTTTGGAGTTGATATCATTCTACTTCGAACTCTAATAAATAGCATACCAGTTAATTTGGCAAATTATCTACGATGTTCTACTAAAAGAATACTACCTCAAAATTTATAAAAAAACATTTAAAAAGTTTGAATATGCATAATTATGAGATTTATTCAATTTTAAAAAGGATTTAATAAAGAATTTCCAGTTTGAATGGTCAATTTTAGAATGAATACATTATTGTTAATTTCCCGTGTGGGTCATTGCCCCACCCGTTTCCAATGCGAATTCCTAGAGACTCTTGTGTTGAAGCATAGGGCTGACCGATTCAATGTACTTAGTTGCCTCTTAATTGAACTTAGACTTCTAAAATTTTGGATTAAAAGATGAATAGGGAATATCAAAGGCTTAATTCTTGCAGCAATAATATCCCTGTTATGCAGTCGCACTATAAATAGACCATGAAAGTAACGCCCTTCTTCGGATTCATTTCTGCTGTGCTCCAACCATAAAATCCTCTTGTTCCATTTCCCATTCTTGTTGTATCTATGGCCTCTGAATCTCCCACCATTACAAATTACAATCAAACTTTTGATAGACCAGGAAAGTAACGCCCTTCTTCTGGCTGAAGCTGGCAATGATTTTGTTAATATTCTCCAGTCTCCTTAAACTTCCCCTCGGAAACATTGCTCCACTTGCTGACAAGCACCAGAGTTTGAAGCCTGGTTGCTTGAATAACCTATACAACAGCGTTCAAAATCTTGGCCTGGAAAGTTTTAGGACTGAAGAATGTAAGAGTATGCTGCTTTGTCCTAGAAACGTTCACGATGTTGAGTTTAAGGATTTGAAGCTTAACATGGATCTTACAGGGCCTGCAGGTTATTTCGTGTTAAAATATTATAAAAGATGCCTCAGCATTTTATTAATTATCAACAAGGTATTTATACACAAGGATTACAACTACTTGAATTGCTAACTAACTCTAAACTGTACAGCTAACATATTCCAACCATCTAACAAACTATGTAACAGTCTAACAAATATCATATACACTCCAACACTCCCCCTCAAGTTGGTGGTTTAAAGATGGATTTAACCCCCAACTTGGACAATAAGAAGTTGTGTTGCTGTACACTCAAAGCTTTTGTCAGGATGTCTGTTGGTTGATCTTTTGTAGAAATATACTCTGTTTGTATCACCCCTTCTTGCACCTTCTCTCTTATAAAGTGACGGTCAATTTTTATATGTTTGGTGCGCTCGTGGTATACAGGATTAGCAGCTATTTGTATAGTTGCCTTGCTGTCACAATGCAACTTCGTTGGCCAAATGTTGCTTACTCCCAACTCACATAGCAAGCCCCTTAACCACACGATTCTGCTGTTGTTGTTGCCATACTCCTATACTCTGCTTCTGCAGATGATCTTGCTATCGTGTTCTGTTTCTTAGACTTCCAAGAAACTAGGGAGCCTCCAAATTTGATGCAAAACCCAGTAACAGACTTCAGTGACATTGGGCATGCTGCCCAATCAGAATCACAATAAGCTTCAAGAACACAGTCCTTTCCTGACTTCATTAAGATCCCTTGACCAGGATCTCCTTTAATGTACCTCACTACTCTAAGAGTTGCTTCAAGATGTGACTTCTTAGGATCCTTCATGAATTGACTAAGATGCTGAACATCAAAGCTAATGTCTGGTCTTGTATGAGTGAGGTAGATCAGTTTGCCTATCAGCTTTTGATAAGATGTTTTATCGTCTAGGACCCCATCTTCACAATCTTGCTGTAAACTTCTGTCAAATTCAACTGTAGTGAGCTTTAAGTTTTGTTCAAGGGGAGTTGTTGCTGGTCTTGCTCCCCCTAACCCTGTACCTTCGATCAATTCTAATGCATACTTTCTCTGGTTCATCAGTATGCCTTCTTTGGAACGTAAGACTTCCAATCCAAGAAAGAATCTTAAATCTCCTAGATCTTTCATCTTGAAGTTTTGATTTAAGATCTTCTTAAGTTCTTCAATAAGACTCAAATCATTTCCAGTGATCATTAGATCATCCACATATATCAACATGATAACTATCTTTTCACCTACTCTCTTAGTGAATAGAGAATAGTCAAACCTACTTTGTGCATAACCAGCAGCTTTCAAGGCCTCTGTAAGCTTCAAATTCCATTGACGAGAGGCCTGTTTAAGCCCATAAAGTGACTTTTGCAGCCTATACACCATATTCTCCCCCTGGCTGCAAAAACCCTCTGGAAGCTTCATATAAACCTCTTCAACAAGGTCACCTTGAAGAAACGCATTATGAACATCCAATTGATGTAAAGACCAATCAAACATAGCAGTAAGAGAGAGGACAAGACGAACAGTATTAAGCTTTGCAATAGGAGAGAAAGTTTCAGTATAGTCAATTCCCTCCTTTTGAGTGAAGCCCTTAGCAACAAGGCGAGCCTTACAACGCTCAATATCCCCAGAAGCCTTGTATTTAATCTTAAACACCAATTTGCAACCAATAGGAACTTTGCCCAAGGGTAAAGGGACAACTGACCAAGTACCATTTGACTCCAAAGCCAATAACTCTTCTTTCATGGCTTGAATCCAGACAGGGTATTTAATTGCTTCAGAATAAGAAGAAGTTTTAAAAATGGAGGAAGTGGAAGACAAAAAAGCTTGAGTGGAAGAAGGTAAATGGGAATAAGAAATGTAATTGGAAATGGGATACAAACCTGGAGCAGAAGATGAGGAAACACAGAGAGCATAATCCTGAAGCCAATTTGGAGGACGAGTGACACGAGAAGACTTACGAGAAACAAGAGAGGGACCTGGAATACTTGCTGAATTATCAGGACCAACTGATGCTGAAGGACCAGAAATAGAAGTGGTAGTTTGAGAAGAAGTATGAGGAATATCAGTAGAAACAACATTAGTGGGTATAGACTCAGTGGGTAAAGATGAAGGATTAGGTGTAACATCAGGAACAAAAGCAGTGGGTATATCACCAATGGGTATAGATGAAGTAGTAGGTGTAACATCAGAAACATTTGGTGGAGGTGGAGAAAGAATCAAAAACTCAGAATCAGGAACAACAGGTTGGGAAGGAAAAAAGGAAGAAACATAATCAAGATTAGATTTAAAAGGGAAAACAGTTTCATGAAATGAAACATCCCTAGCAACAAAGAACGTGTGAGTAGTGAGGTTGAACAAAAGGAAACCCTTCTGAGTATTAGAATAACCCATGAAGACACTAGGATTGGCACGAGTATCAAATTTATCAGTGGGATGAAGATTAGTTGCATAAGCTAAACACCCTTAATTGAGACAAAGAAGGAGATTTATGATAGAGTGTTTAAAAAGAAGAAGACCAATTAAGAACAGCAAAAGGCAAACGATTTATTATGTAACAGGCAGTCAATATGCATTCACCCCAGAATTTAATAGGGACATGAGAGTGAAATTTCAGAGCTCTAGCAACCTCAAGCAAATGCTGTGTTTACGCTCAGCAACTCCATTTTGCTGAGGAGTGCGAACACAAGAGCTTTGATGAACAATTCCAAGAGAAGAAAAAAGATTGAAACAAGAAGAATTGAAGAATTCAGTGCCATTGTCATTACGGACAGTTTGCACAGACACAGAAAAATGAGTATGGACATGAGCAAAAAATTGTTTAAGGTAAAGAACAGCATCAGACTTCAAACGCAGCAAGTAAATCCAGGTCATACGACTAAAATCATACACTATAGTCAGGAAAAAACGATGACCAGAGTGAGTGGATACACGATAAGGACCCCAAAGGTCAATATGAATTAATTGAAAAGGATGAGAAGAAACAGAGGAACTGTCAGGAAAAGGTAGACGAGACTGTTTGGCAAGAGGACAAACAGGACATTGAACAACAGATTCATTGTGAAATTTAGAATCATGCAAACAAGGCAAATGATGCATTTTATTAACAGGGGCATGGCCCAACCGAGCATGCCATAATTTGGTGATATCTATAACAGAATTACAATCAGCAAAACTTGGAAGACAAGCATTTTTGGGAATGGGAGAAAAAAGCAAACCAGAAGTTTTAGGCGAAGACTCCAAAAGATACAGGCCACCATACTCTCTACCAATCCCCATCATTTGTCCAGTGTAAAGATCCTGTAAGATACAAAAACGAGGGTAAAAGAAAACAGCACAAGAAAGATCAGTGACCAATTTGGAAACAGAGAGTAAATTGTGATGAAAATCAGGTACATAAAGGACATTATGAAGCAAACGAGAAGAAGTCAAAGGAAAAGACCCAATATGAGAAATATGAGTAGTTTTACCATTGGGAAGACGAACACGACGAGGATTCGAAGCACATGAAATAGGATTTAAAAGACAATGAAAATCAGAGGATATATGATCAGTGGCCCCAGTATCCAAAATCCAAATATGACTACCAGCAGAAGAACAAGTAGAAATCGAACCTGCCATATTAATCGCAGAATCCGATTGACCCGTATTCAGAAGGGCCAAAATCTGAGCATACTGTGAAGGGGAAAACGAAGGAGCAGACGAAACCAGATTTGAACCCAAGTCAGACGATGGAGTAGACACATCGTTGGTTGTTAGAGCAGCCTGAACCTCACGCTTCTTAGTGAATTTGTAATCTGAAGGGAAGCCAATCAGACGGTAGCAGTTCTCTTTTCGATGGCCGCGAATCTTACAGTGATCACAAACTCCACTGAAATGTCTACGTGAGGAAGAACCAGACGAATTAGAATACAATACAGTGGAATCAAGGATTGGAGAAATACCAGACAAATGAGCCCGCTGGGATTCCTCTTGCAAAATCATCGAATAAGCTTTGTTCACAGACGGCAAGGGCGACATTAAAAGAAGCTGACTACGAATGGCAGAATAGGTCTCGTTAAGCCCCATGAGAAACCGGAAAAGTTTCTGCTGCACAAGCTGGGTCTGGTTGTCACGCGAAGCCTCGCAATCACAAGGAGAAAAGGGAACAAGAGCATTGTACTCATCCCACAACATCTTCAAACGAGTGAAATAAGAGGAGATGGAAGAATCACCTTGAACCAATGTGGCAATCTCACGATGAAGAAAGAAAGAACGCGAACCATCAACCTTAGCAAACCGTTCCTTCAAATCAGCCCAAACGACAGCGGCACTGGTGGCAAAGACGATGCCAGCGTAAAGATCCTTGCTGACGGTGCTGAGGATCCAAGAAAGAACGAGCGCATTACACCGATCCCAGAGAGCTGATTGCGCCGCCGTAGGATAATCCGAACGACGACATTCGCCATCAACAAAACCTAATTTGTTTTTTGCCAGAAGAGCAATACGTAGTGATCGACTCCAAATATTGTAATTTTCAATACCAGTAAGTTGGTGCGAAACAAGAATAGTACCAGGAGTATCTGAAGGATGAAGATACAGCTGATGATTCGAATCGATTTCCATGGAAGACGAAAAACGATGAAGAATTTGGGGAAAAAAGAACGATGAAGAATTTGGGGAAAAAATTCGGGAAAGGGAACCGTGAAGCAAAACGGGCTAACTGAAAAGAATAGGCAAACAAGAAATGGGCTTTAGGAAAACAGAAACCCAAGGAAACGGGCTAGCATCTGATACCATGTTAAAATATTATAAAAGATGTCTCAGCATTTTATTAATTATCAACAACGTATTTATACACAAGGATTACAACTACTTGAATTGCTAACTAACTCTAAACTGTACAGCTAACATATTCCAACCATCTAACAAACTATGTAACAGTCTAACAAATATCATATACACTCCAACATTTCGTGTGCGGAAATGTGGAATGTAATAAAAAACAGGATGGTTGGTTTAGTTATTATGACACTCGAAGATGCACCTGCGGAAAATTGATGAATGTACAAGCTACTAAATTTTCGGAAAGAGCTGCTATGTTTGAATTTAATACTGAGCGAGTGTTATACAAGGGGAAATCAATGTTGTTCGTGACTGATGATTTAAGAGTGATGCAAGGATTTCCAGGAGATCTAATTCAATTCTTTCTCAATTTGGGATTCAAGAATATTAGTCGGATTGAAGAAAAAAATGTGGAAGTTGGATCAAAAGAGATGACTAATATTTTGATCCATTCATTGTTCTCAAAGACTACGATGACCCCGATGTTTTTATGAAGAATCAAGGAATTGGTCGCAGTAATCCGATGCCCTATGAACAGTTCAGTTTCATAGCTCCAAATGTAAAGGAATCAGGTGAAAAAGAAGGGAAACAAGAGTGAAGATGGTGCTGAGAAAGTCAGATGGGAAGTTATTACATGTGGAAGCAAGTGAAGATTTCATAGATCTTGTATTTAGCTTCCTCACCATCCCTCTGGAATCTGTGTTGGAACTGGTCCTAGGAGCCAAAGGTAACCACACATTGGGAACCATATCCAACTTGTTCAGAGATTTAAAAACTATATTCTCAATATCAGAGGATACCGTTTTATCACTGTCCTATTTTGTTTCCAAATATCCGTTCTCGTTCTCCTCTGGCACACATCGTCTACTAGTACATCGTCTCCGGAGCTGTGCTCAACAAACAGCTCGTGCTATGTTGAGGAAAACTTGCTGTTTGTGGTCACAGATGATCTAGTACTTAAACAACTGTCCTCGATTTCTAGCATATCTTTACTGAAGGAAACAGGGATTGAGCTTGATGATGTCGAACAAAAAGTTATTAGCATCGGCAAGGTAGAATCGATTGCTTTATTGGGGGCTAGTTTGTGGTCATCCTCTGCCTTGTCTTCTTTACTTAACTCTTTTGCCAAGAAACCAAAGCAAGAGCCATTGTAAGGAAATCAAATTTATATTTTTGTTCTAGGATCAAATGTTGGGATTTGTTTTCCAGTTGTTTTGTTTTACCTTAGGGTTTGTTTGTTTCCCTGTAATTGGTTTTCTTGAAAACGTTTTCATAACTTTTCGTTGTTTGGTTCATGGAAAATGAAAAAGTCAATGGATAATTAACTACAGTCAATGAAAAACAGACATTGTTTTAGTGTAAAATGACTTACCCATTGATTTTCGGTAAGTCGCTTTCCTTCCTCACATTCTCTCTACAAATATTAACCTAAACCATAAACCTTAAAATCTAAACCCTAAATACTGACATAAAAACTAAACCCTAAATACTAACATAAAAACTAAACTCTAAACCCTAAACCTTAAACATTAAACCTTAAACCCTAAACATTAAAAATAATAACACTAAACCTTAAACCTTAAATCCTAAACATTAACCATTAATATTAAACCATGAACATTAAAAACCCTAAATCCTAAATGTTAAACCATAACACTAACATGACCCTAAACCATAAACATTGATCCATAAACACAAAACCCTAAATGATATATCATAAACACAAAACCCTAAAACAAAATCTTAAACCCTAAATGTTAAACCATAAACACTAAATGCTAACATAAACACTAACATAAACCTTAAACCCTAAATGTTAAACCATATATATTAAACCCCAAACACTAACATAAACCCTTACCCTAAACACTAACCCATAAAACATAAATGCCAACATAAACACTAAACCATAAACAATAAACACTAACATAAACACTAAACCATAAACAATAAACACTGACATAAACCATAATCCCTAAATACTAATATAAACAATAAACCCTAAAACCTAAACACTAACCTAAACACTAAACCTTAACATAAACCCTAAACTTTAAATGTTAAACCTTAAACACTAATATAAACCCTAAACAATAAACATTAACCCCTAAACCCTAAATGCTGACATAAATACTAAACTTTAAACACTAAGCACTAACATAAACCTTAAACTCTAAATGATAACCTAAACCCTAAACATTAAAAGCTAAACACTAAACCATAAACACTAACATAACCCTAAACCATAAATGATAAACCCTAAACATTAACCATAGACTCTAAATGCTGCCATAAAGCCTAAACCCTAAACCCTAAATATTACCATAAAACCTTAAATCCTAAACCTTAAACCCTAACTACCAACCTAAACCCTAAACCTTAAACACTAACCTAAACCATAAACACTAATCTAAACCCTAAATCTATACCTTAAATACTAATCCCTAAATGCTACCATAAACACTAAATACTGGTCTAAACCATAAACCATAAATGATATCCTAAACCCTAAACCATAAACACTAACCTAAACATTAAACCATGTTTTGATTGGAACTTATTTTTACCATTATCGATGCTTGTTTGTGGATTGTTCATAGAGATGGGCACGGGTCGGGTCGGGCCGGGTTTTTGGCCCACCCGAACCCGACCTGAAAATATTAACCCTAAACCCGAACCCGACCTGACCCGACCATATCTTTTAAAAAACCCGACCCGACCCGAAAATAAATACCTAAAACCCGACTCCGACCCGACTTATATAAAAAATCAATTTTAGGGACTAAATTGTAAAAAAATAATTTTAAGAGACTTAATTGTAAAAAATAATAAATTTAAGGACTAAATTATAAATAAAAAAATCAATTTTAAGGACCTAATTATAAAAAAAATATAAAACAGGGGTATTATTACAAATATCTCTAAAAAATTTAGGGGAAAATTACACTATTAGTCTCGGGTCGGGTAGGATTTTTTCACCCTAAAACCCGAACCCGACCCGACCCGACCTCACCCTACACAAAAACCCGACCCGAACTCGATTTTTTCATAAAAATACCCGACCCGATCGGGCCGGGTCGGGTCGGAACCCGTCGGGTCCGGGTTCCATGCCCATCCCTAATTGTTCATGAAATTTTCAAGAAACTCTACCAAACAGTGTAAAATGAATTGTACAACATCATCCAAACACCGGAAAATGGTTTCTACAATTAGTTTTTCAACAACTGTAGTTCATCTTCCAGAATTCATTTTTCGGAAACAGTTTTCAGTGAAACAAACAGACCCTTAATCTAATATTTGTCAAATTCACAGTTTAATACCCAATCTTTTCATCAACGTTTCTTCATCTTCGCCATCATATTGTCACTCCTTGTTTCGATTTCACTCCAAAACATCACCAAATAATTTAAACATGCTCTTAATGTTACATGAACATAAATTATACATGAAATCACACTTGTATACTATTTTGCATCATAAAAAACAAAAAAGATCACAATTTCATGCAATATTTTCACTTTTTAGAACCTAAGTTATTACACTTTTTATTGGCTTCCTTCAAGTCCTCAATATCAGTGTCTTTCCATTTGAGTAAGGTCTGGGCTGAAAAAGAACGCTACACAAATATTAATTAGACCCCTTAAAATTTGTTGGAAATTTACGCCAAGTCTTAATTTCTTTTAATAATTTTACGGATAAACTTTATTAGATACCAGTAAATTTTATGTTTAGTATTCAATTATACTATTGAAATGAAAATCAATATTATTTTAGAATTGAGTTTTGGGTAAACTACTGTAGAAATCACTTATGTTTATACTAAGTACAGAGTTAGTCCCCAAATTTAAAAAATGACCAGTAAGGTCCCAAACGTTTTCGGGACGTAAACTTTTAGTCACTCAGCCGTTAAATCTAAACGGAAGGGTGATCTGACACAATAAAAAATGATAAATTACTTAAATAGTCCCTAAACCATTACTTAACTTGTATTTTAACCACTAAAATAAAAATAATTTATATAATTTCACATTTAATCCTCTATATTTACAATTTTTTATTTCTTTTCCCTCCACTAAACCTTCAAAATGGTAAGTATAGGAGGGAAGCCATTATGATTAGTTTTGATGCGGAATATGTTGCTTAATCATGATTACAACCACCATTCATGCACCTGATACTAGAGTATTGTAACAATGACTGTCCTTGTTACATGCTAGTAAAATATTTTACTATATGAAGAAACGCCTGATACCAAAATTCAACCATTCTCGATTTTCAATTTCAGGTGGCCAAGGAGAGTGTTGATGTCATAATTCTGGATGACAATTTCTCAACAATTGTGACAGTAGCCAAATGGGGTCGTTCAGTATACATAAATATTCAAAAATTTGTACAGTTTCAACTGACAGTCAACATCGTTGCACTGATTGTTAGTTTCTCCTCAGCTTTTTGCACCAAACCATTTTTGCACCAAACCATTTTGCAGGTAGCGCTCCTCTCACAGCTGTTCAGCTGTTGTGGGTCAATATGATTATGGATACTCTGTGAGCACTTGTACTTGCAACTGAGCCTCCAACTGATGAACTAATGAAGCGTTCACCGGTTGGAAAGAAAGGAAATTTTATCAGTAATGTGATGTGGAGGAATATCTTAGGGCAATCCTTTTATCAGTTTATGGTTATATGGTACCTTCAGGTGAAAGGAAAAGCAATGTTTACTCTTGACAGCCCTGATTCTGACCTGACATTGAAGTTGAACACGCTTATTTTCAATTCATTCGTATTCTACCAGGTAACCTTTTTATTATGAGCTCCTTCATATTTTACTACATGCACGCTTTTTTTAGACCATGATTTAGCTTACAAATTATAGTGGGTGATTTCCACAGGTTTTCAATGAGATCAGCTCACGTAACATGGAGGAAATAAATATTTTCAAGGGTATATTAGATAACTACGTTTTCGTGGCTGTCCTTGGCTGCACTGCTGTCTTCCAAGTTATCATCATCGAATTCTTGGGAACATTTGCTAGTACAATTCCTCTCACCCGCTCACAATGGTTCGTAAGTGTGTTCATAGGATTCTTAGGCATGTCGATTGCTGCTGCCTTAAAGACGATACCAGTATGAACCAGGATAAACTCAGGTGCTGCTTTCCGAATGAACAGCTCTATGTTCCTCCTTGCAGCGGAGGGGAAAGAAATAAAAAAATTGTAATTATAGAAGATTAAATGTGAAATTATATAAATTATTTTTATTTTAGTGGTTAAAATACAAGTTAAGTAATGGTTTAGGGACTATTTAAGTAATTTATCATTTTTTATTGTGTCAGACTACCCTTCCGTTTAGATTTAACGGCTGAGTGACTAGAAGTTTACGTCCCGAAAACGTTTGGGACCTTACTGGTCATTTTTTAAATTTGGGGACTAACTCTGTACTTAGTATAAACATAAGTGACTTCTGTAGTAGTTTACCCTTGAGTTTTAGTTTAGGCTTCAATCATACCACTAACTATTAAAATCAATGATATTGACCGATCTTAACGGTTCACATGTGATATCATGGAGGAATTTTAACCGTGATATAATTAAAGCTTAAACTAAAGTACAAAGTTAAAATAATATCGATTTTTAATTAAGCTGGTATAATTATAGCTTAAAGTTAATTGTTAAATCATTAAGTCTGCTTTTTCTTAAAAAAATTAATTAGTCCCTTCATTTATTAAAAAAATTATATCATTAAATCCTCAATAATTTTCCAAAGTTTTGATTAAATCTTTATAATTTTCCAAACAATCGAAATATATTCGCACTAAGTTCACACATAATGAAATTTAAGTCGGAATAATATTTAGAATATTGAGAATTCACGCATGATATTTACACGTATTAGGTTCGAACCAGAGCCAGCAAGATTCTTTATTTGGTTTCAACTTAACTAGGATAGAACAAAACTATAAATTCTTTAAACAATTAAATCTAGACATTGTAAATGGAAGCATAACTCCCTTTATGAATCTCTATAATACCTTATTCAGATTAATCGGATCATATGACCATTTTTTGTCAGAAAAATATTGCTAATTCCTAGAAAGTTTCTTAAGCATAACCTAATAGGGTACATGGAGGAAGTACAAACAGAGCATAAAAGCCCATAACCACTCCTGAATAAGGGAATGAAACACCCCATGCTACCACCTTGCTTAAAAAAACCATGATGGGAACTTTTAGCACATGAATAATTCGACAGCCCCCATGGTCTTAAGCTGCTGTTCGAGCACCAAAGCTCTGCATTTTTTTGAATCGGACTTTTTCCATCATTGATTTTCCTACCAACAAGGCAACAAGCACTTGTTAAGTTCTAGAAACCCTTGTGTTAATGCAGGTGGGTGAGAGATCTGGGAACTTCAATCTGATTCTATGTACTTGACTCATGTTCATGAACATGCTCCGTTGCCTCTTAATTGACCTTTAAACTTTTGAAATTCTCAATTAAAGGATGTATAGGGAACATCACAGGCTTATTTCTTGAAGCAATAGTAGCCCTGTTTAAATACACTGGTTTCCTTGTCAATTCTGCAGTACTCCAAGCATCATTTTTCTGAACCTGCTGTTGTTCAGTTTTCTATTCTAATTCTGTCTATGGCTTCTGATACTCCCACCATTTCAATCAAGCTTTTGATAGACCAGGAAAGTAATGTTGTACTTCTGGCTGAAGCCGGCAATGATTTTGTTGATACTCTCCATAGCCTTCTTAAGCTGCCCCTCGGTAACATTGCTCGACTTGCCGACAAGCACCAGAGTTTGCAGCCCGGTTGCTTGAATAACCTATACAACAGCGTTAACAATCTCGACCTGAAAAGTTTCCGGACTGAAGCATGTAAGCGTATGCTGCTTTGTCCTAGAAATGTTCATGACGTTGAGTTTAAGAAATTGAAGCTTAACATGGATCTTACAGGGCCTACAGGGTATTTCGTATGCGGAAATGGGAAATGTAATGAAAAACAGGGTGGTTTGTTTAGTTATTATAACACTCCAGTATGCAGCTGTGGAAAGTTGATGAATGTACAGGCCACTAAATTACAGGAAAATATTGCTGTCAAAGATGAAATTGAGGGAGTGCTATTCAAGGAAGAATCAATGTTTTTCATCACTGATGATTTAAGGGTGGTGCAAGGTTTTCCAGGAGAGCTAGTTCAATTCCTTCTCAATTTGGGATTCAAGAATGCTAGTCAGATTGAAGAAAAAGTTGTGGAAATTGGATCAAAAGATATGACTGATCTTTTGATCCATTCATTCATCTCAAAGACTACATTGACTGATGTGTTTATGAGGAAACAAGGAACTTGTGACAGTACCTTGATGTTTAATGAACAGTTCAGTTTCATGGCAGCAATAGAAAAGGAATCAATTGTGAAAGAGGGGAAAATAAGTGTGAAGGTGATGCTGAGGAAGTCGGATAGGAAGATAGTACTTGCGGAAGTACGCGAAGATTTCGTAGATTTTCTATTTAGCTTCCTCACCATCCCTCTGGATTCTGTGTTGGAACTGGTTTTAGCCTTTAGGAGCTAAGGGCAACCACACATTGGGATCCATCTCCAACTTGTTCGGAGATTTAAACACTATGTTCTCAGTTTCCAATCAAAAGAATTCCCAGAAAGGTGTTCTTCCCCCGTTTTATATCTGTCCAAATGTGTTTCCAAATATCCGTTCTCGGGATCCTCCTGAATTTTCTTATTGTTACACCGTCATCAACTACAAGGCATATCCTAGTACTAAAGAAGAATATAGTGTGATCAACAAACCATTGGACCCGAAGTCTCGTAAGCCGAGAACAACAAACAGTTTGGGCTATGTTGAGAAAAACTCATTTGTGGTGACAGATGACCCAGTTGTTAAACCACTGTCCTTGATTTCTAGCATATTCCTACTAAAGGAATTAGAGATCTGGTTTGATGATGCGGAACAGAAAACTATTAGTATTGGAGAGGTTGAAGCCATTGCTCTGTTGGGGGCTTGTTTGTGGTCTTCCTCAGCCTTGTCTGCTTCGCTTAACTCTTTTGCCAAGAAACCAAAGCATGAGCCATGTTAAGGAAATCAACTTTATGTTTTGTTCTAGGGTCAAGGGTTTGCATTTGTTGTCCCTTTATATTCCAGATGTTTTGTTTTATCTTAATCTAATATTTGTCAATTTCACAGTTTAATGCTCAACTTTACATTTAAGCAATGTTTCTTTATCTTCTCCAAATTATTGCCGACCCTTTATCTCTCTATCACTGGCTCTGTTTTTTCTTTGTTTAACTAGTGCAAGCAACTAGTCACCGTAATATGGATGGCAAAAAAGGGACACTGAAATAACACCCATATGTTTCTTTATCTTAACCTCAACAACGTGAAACGGCAGGATTCAAACCTGCTGGGCAGAGCCCTCGTGATTTCTAGTCATGCCCGACAACCACTCTGGCACGCCCACCATTAGGATGACTTGAACGAACGAAATAAAATATCTGTTAGATTTATGTCCTAAGCGAAATACCTGTTCTTGCAATCCACTCCGGTTTAACTTGAGAGAAATTTGAATTCTTTTCAATCATTGTGCTCGAGTGACTAGAATTGAAGTCTTGTAATGTTTCAGCAGAATAGCTGGAGAAAATAATAAAGAATTTGCAGTTTGAATGGTGAATTTTAGAAACTAAGGAGCATTTGTTCTTTGGGGAAGTATGAATGTTGTTTTAAACTTGTACAGGGTTGGGAAAGTGAGTTGCAGTGGGGATTGAAAGACAAATCTCTTGTGGTCCTTATCCTCAAAATAGCATGGTGTAGTTTCATTTATTTTATCTGGAGAGAAAGGAATCATAGACTGTAAAGAGGGGCAAATAGTAGTATAGATGAAATTGTTACTTCTGTTAGGAATATTGTTTGCATTAAACTCAGTTCTACGGAAGATCCCGTGAATACATATCTCTGTAATACATGGTGGATTCTCTGATATTGAGATCCCTGGCATAGGAATACGTTTCTTGGATAATAAAAATCACATATTTTATCCAAGAAGCCTGGACTTTGAATTTCCAAGTTAATGGTGGATTAATTACAGGATATTATATATCTTTTAGTTTAAATAGGCTGCTACATTGCCGAAGCATTAAATATTAACCCTTATTTTTAATTCGAAGCAACAACGATGGAAGGAAGGTAACACCCAAGATAAATGAGGATGAAGGTTGTTGGTCGTGAGAATCAAACCCACGACCCAAGGTAACCATGGCCGTGACACAGCCATCTGAGCTAATGGCTCTTAGGGTCTGAGTTCCCCTAGTTTCATTTTGAACCATCTTTTGTTTCTTGCCTTGGGTAATTAAGTCTGGTATGCCCCTCCACCTACCAAGAAAAATTAAATGCTCGATTTTTTCCTTCTAGAGACTTCACCGAAACACTCCTACCAACCCCTATCTGACCATCGTCGCCCTCCCCTCACCGCTCCGCCGTGCGAGACACCGCCACCACCGGCGTGTGCGCCGACCAGCTCCGAGCCCAGCGTCGTCAGCCACGCGCCTGCCCGGGTCGTCTGCCGTGGGGAAAAGGGTGAAGTTCCGTCGAAACACCCTAAGCTTTCCCTTCTTTTCCCCTCCGTTTCTGACCATCTCCGCCGTCGACAAAGCGCGTCGGCCGTCCAGGCATGCTCCCCGTTTGGAGGCGAGGAAAACCCCTCTAAGCACCTGCCGTTTTGTCGCCGAGAAAGCCTTCATCGGAGTACCATATGTTTCAGGCGGGTTTCGAATTTCCAGGAATCGCGGCCAAGGGCGTCTCCGGCGACCTTTTCTGGTGACTGGCCAATAAGCTTAAATACTTGGTAAGTGAACCGGGTTCAACCCGGTCTGAACCAGCCAAACTCGGTTTGAGCCCAAACCGTACCAAGCCCCGACTCGTCTGCTCGACTCGAACCTGACCCGAGTTTGACCCGTTGACCGAGTCAACCCAGTGAGTCAACTCGCCGAGTCAGCCTTTGGACCAGTGACGTCGGCGTTGACTTTGACCGCTGACGTTAGTGTTGACTTTGACTAAAAAGTCAACTTTTCCCAAAAAGCCATATTTTATGTTTTTCGACGTTCTGAGTCCGATTTTAATGGCCGTTTCATGAAATTCTAACCCGAAAGCCTCCGAATTAGACCTTGAACTTAAGTTTGCTTATGTAATTTATTAATCAATTATGAGCAATGTGAATAAGAACTGAAATTGGAATTTGTGCGATTGAAGGTATTCATAGTTCCTTGTATTTGGGAGGTTGAGGAATGTCGAATTCGGGTTCGAGGGTGTTCGAATGTCGTATCATGAATCGACTGATGTAGCTCGGAGTTAAGCTAATACATTACTACCTCTTGTATGCTTTATGAACATGTCGATATTTGGTTAATGCATGCATAAATATGATGAGGAGTGATGTTAGCTCTGTATAAGTCAAACCGGATATGAAATTGAGTATGATAACCTAGATAAGATCAAAATGCTCGAACGGGAAAGTTAATAAATGTAATGATCTGGAGTTCAATAAATTAAGTAATAAGGCAGCAAATCTCCAAACCCGATTATTATTTGCCAGATGATTAAATGCTAACAAAAATATTTGGATATGAAATTACGAAAATGCCCTTAAGGTATGAGAATGACTAAAATACCCTTGGAATTGGAAGCGATTTAGAAATCTATACTGGATATGGTAAAACAAGCTAATTTATCTAAAAACCTCAAACTACTTGGAAAGTTATGGTAACAAGATTTAAACCTTCGAGATTGTAAGGTGTTAGGTTTCCTTGAATTTGGAATGAATCTTCGAGTATAGATTTACGGGAAACTATCCATACCTCTGAATTAATCAAGTGGCTGGAATACTGAATTGATCGTAATGACTAAAAGTATTGGAAATATTGTTATGATTAAATTAATCAGAATTATCGTATTGATAAAAAAAGGCTAAAGTATCCTCGGACACTGAGGTTTGCAAATTAACTGGAAGGATGGATAAACCCTTGAGTTCTGAAATGAATGAAGTGGTTGGAGGTACCGAAATTTCTTGAATGACTGAAACACCCATGAGTACTTAAATGAATGAAATACTACAAATGGTTCATTTGACAGAAATGATGGATATCACGATCTTGAAAATGACTAAAATACCCCCTTGACTGGAATAAGTAAATTGCCTTTGATAAAATTTTAGAAATGCCAATAAGGCTAAAAATGACTGAAATGCCCCTAAGGGTTGAAGCATGACTCATGTGTGTCAATCACTCTTGATATTAATCTATGGATGGAAGTTTTTCCGCACAGAATATAAGTTCGACTACTCTGTGGCAAGTTTTGTACTGAAATATGAAGGCAACCGTTCAGATATACGATACAATCAGTATTTGGAATGATACTCGTGAAGTGCGTACATCAGAAGGTTTGGTTAGTACTGTAAGGTTGGGACATGTTAGTTCGATTGGTTTTAGAGGCTTGATAAACTTCTGGAAATCTTAAATATTGTAAATCTTCATTTTATCACTATTAGGCTAAATTACAAAATCACCTCTGATAGTTAAATGACCAAAATGCCCTCGTTGGCCAAAGTAATCAAAATAGCCCTGAATGTATCTAATATTGTGAAAGATCTTGACATAGAAATCTCTGAATGCCTGGTTGGAAACCTGATGAGCAAATAGAATTCCCGAGCCACTATTTATGCCTTGTTGGTATAAATTACCATAATGCCCATGTATGATAAAATGACCATAATGCCTTGTAGGCTTAAAGGACTAAATCACTCATGATATGCCAAAACTCTCAAAGATCTTGATGTATCATCTCTTGAATATCTGGTTTGAACTGTTAGTACAAACCCCTCTTTTAATAGGGGTATCGTTTCAAAAATCCGTTCATTTGTCAAAAGTTTAATGTGTTCTCTTCCGTAAATGACAATTACCTCCAAAGAAATAAACTATTCCACCTAGTGTGTTCCATGTGTGCTACACGACTGTTTTTGCATATTGATTTATATGTTATAATACCGATCACGAGCACAGATTGACATACTTGAACTCACATGAACATGAGATGTTTTATAAATTAAGCATGACCGTACTATATTTCTGGCATATGCCTATGCACCCGATATGACAAACATGATATATGGATAATGTGTTACTAAAAATACAGTTATTGATTAATGAACTATTGATGATATGATTCACTGGGGTACTTGGGATATGATATGAAGTTACCGTCGGCTCAGCCCTGATCCAGCTGGTAAGTCCGCCTGTATTCGGATCCTAAGCTTCGGCTAAGTCCGCCTGTTTTCGGATCCTAGGCTTCGGCCAGGTCCGCCTGTTTTCGGTTCCTATGTTTCGGCAAGGGCCACCCGTATTCTAAGGTATATCCTTAGGATGGTACCCACACCTAATGGGCTCGGGTTAATACATGTACATGATACCGCACTGGGGAAGCTATATACTGGAGTATAGTTGGAGGGCAAATAAAGAATTAAAATAAACTTTATGGCTACTTGAAATAAATGTATTTAAAATAAAAAAGGTTTACTACATTGTTACATTTCATGCATTAACGTTGCACTGTTGGAACACACTAGACACTAAACTCTCTATTTCCACCTCCGTATGTTACCAGCCTATATAATTCCCGTCTAATTCACGATGTTTGAATAAGGAGCAAATATCGTTATTCTCGAGTATGATGCTACCTCGAAATAGTAGAACAGAAAATGAAGACTGTTACTACATGGAACATCATGAAAATGTTATGCCTACCATATATCTGCATGAGCTTATAACATCTTTTGGTAGTTCTGTATTACTGAGCTTTTTCAAGCTCACGTTGTTTTTACCATCGCAGGTTAAAAGAACATATCATGGTATAACATTTGGCATCAGTGTTTGGAGTTCTCTCGGTGTTGCTTTTGGAGTACGGTAATGTATAGTTAGTGGGCATGTATGTCATGTATTGTTTTATGATAGTATTTGTAAAGCACTTTTTGAAATTTCTGTTATGTGTTTAAATGAATTCCCGAAATGGTATTTTAAACAGAAGTTGATTTACAGTTTAATAAGTGTTTTGAAGAAATATGTTTTATGTGTATTTTTACTGTGGGTCGCTCTTGCGGCCCTAATGTAACTTTCTATGATCCGTTGTAACGCCTAGGCGTGTCTATGGGGTTACATTTAGTGGTATCAGAGTTTAGAGTTGCGTCATTCTGGGTTGATCGGCCGATCGTCTGTCATAGGGTGTCTGGTATGTGCATGCCCCTAGCATAACCGTACTCTTCTGAGCTAAAACTCCAAAGTCGAATCTCTTTTTTCTAAAATAAGTGAATCTAAGTATTATGCCTTACATAGCTCGACATGTAATGGTAAGAAACCTCTATACCGTTCGGCTATGTTTTGGATTAAATTGATGGATTTGAATCAAGATAAAGAAACTGAGATGGTTAATGCGTGTGGAATTGAAGATATGAATAAGATTACATGTAAGGGATTGTGTTTGAGAACATTCTGATGAAAATTTGATAAAAGTGCTATGAATTTAAAAGAAGGGTGTTTGTAAGATTGGTGAATGTATAGACTATGTGGTGACCCTACTATGCACGAAGGAAACAATTATTAGGATGTTGTGCTAAAAGTAAGTAATATTCGTTCAAAACCTTGGTTGTGTTCGGGCGACTTGAAGAAAGACCTCTTATATGAAAATGTGGCATGGTGTATTGTTATATCATCATTGACTGAAATTTGATGTTACATCCTGATTCTGGAAGGCCCTAGTGGAGGGCTTGAGTAGTCGTATGTATTTCATGTACCATTTTTCTTCCGTAAATTGATATTAAACCTAGTAGAATAATTAAGATTATAGAGAAGATACTCCAGGGTTGTATGATTAACTTCTATGGTAGTTTAGAAAGTTCCTTATCCCTAATAGAGATCATTTATAATAGAAGTTATGAGGCAATTGTTTGTTTTGCTCCGTATGGAGTTCTGTATGGATTCATATATATACCGCATTTTGATAAGTTGGTCTGAGGTGTAAGATGAGATTGTTTTGAACACCCCTATCAACCACCGCCATAGCCGAATGATTAGAAAAACAAAACAAAAAACACCCTTTTCATCAATTGATCACACAATAATCCAAGAAATTTATAAACCCAAACATCAAAAATTGAAAAAGGTGGGGTAGAGAAATGGGGTTGGAGAGTAATGAAATGGGAAATAGGGTTTGGGGAAGAAGATGAGGGTATTTAGGTAAATTTAGGGTATGATTTAATATATTTATTTTTTATTTTATTTTAAAATAAGTAAAGAAAATGACGTAGCACGTTCTGATTGGTTAAAAGAAATTTTTTTAACGGTAAGAGACAATATGGGTAACGGCCGAAAACTTTAGGAAACAAAAGTTGTCAAAATAAACTTTAGAAGGCAAGTTGGGAAAACATGTAAAGTTTAGGGGGAAATATATTAAACCTAAAATTAATGATTATTGTATAGGGACAAGAAGGCTTGAATTCCTCCCGTTTTCATTTTTGTTTACCTCTCATTCCTATAGTAATTTGGTTTGATATATACACTACAGGATCGTCACGATGCGGTACCTACAAGTACAACGAATACATTGAGGCATGGCCGTAAAGGGATGGAGCAAATGGAAGTCTTAGGTTTGAAGTTGAGCTGAAACATGCAGCCCATTCTGGTGCTTCAAGTGTTGATGCCATAAATTTACATACCATGTTCAACTTATGCTTCATCGCGCTATGAAATATAAAAACTTAAACTAATAGAACTAAGAAAATTTTTCAACTCATATGAATAGCTGTAGATAGACATGTTCAACAGCATTACTGATACAATAAGATGTAGAGACTATGATGACAATTCTGTAGCTTATGGTGTAAATACATGAACAAAATATAAAACCAAAGCACACTGAAAAAAAAAACTCCTATTTATTTTCTTTTCTCAAAGCAGAATGTGAACAAGCATTTTGCCTTACTAAGCCTCCCAAGTTCAGTCATACGACACCTTAGCTACCTGCAACTTAAGAAACAGAGATTTACATAACACACCAGACCAACAAAGAGGGAGAGGAAATGTGCCTTGATGGTGATATGATTGCGTATTTTGCTAAGATAAGAAGACCTTATTACCTGATGATTGAGCAGCGTATGGAGTTCGAAACCCACGACGTAATCGAGTTGGACGACGAAGCTTGTCTCGAACAGAACAAAGCTTGGCAACAACATCACTCATGTCCATCCGCTCACTAGGTGATTCAGCAGAACAAGTAAGTGCTATTTCGAGTACTGAATTCAAGCAACGAAGGCGGCTTTCATTTCCCATGTTGTTAGCATTGTGAGTGATGTCTGCAGCTGTTCCTTCTGTGGCACTCTCTTGAAGTAGAACAGGATCTATAACCTCAACCACTCGATCGGGCAAAGCTGCCTTAACAAAGGTGTGAAGACTTAAACCTTCTTTGAAACTTTTATCAGTTGGTCTTTTCCCTGTAAACATCTCCAACAAAAGGATGCCGTAACTATACACATCGCCTTTTGTTGATAACTCGCTTCCCATGCCATATTCTACAATCAATTCATCACAGAATTCATATACAAATAATAATTGTAGAGGAAACCCCTCTAAATATATAAAAGTATATAAATAATGATTATAAAAATGGAAGAGAAAAATACAAAGTAATTACCTGGTGGAGCATAACCAATAGTTCCTCCTAATCCGAGTGAGCTTGACTGATTAGCACAATGGTTAAGCCTATCAGCAAAAAGGATTTTTGCTAAGCCAAAGTCACTTAAATGGCCAACCATTTCGTCATCGAGTAAAATATTGCTCGGCTTGAGGTCACAATGAATTATTGACGTTTCACAAAGATGATGCAAATATTCGAGTGCATGAGCAACATCTATGGCCACATCAACTCTTTGGAAGAAGTTGAAGTTTCTCAACGTCTCTGGTTCATTCATACTGATAGATGGATGCAGCCAATCCTCCAAGCTTCCATTTGCCATGAACTGATAAACCAAGGCTTTAAAATCATTGCCTTGATAATCAACACCTGAAATGGCTGTTAATACCTTGACAAGATTCCGATGTCGAATGTTCTTCAAGGCCTCGCATTCAGCCAAGAAACTCCTGGAAGCTCCACGATTAAGAAGATTAAGCACCTTTACTGCAACAGTTGCTCCACTCTCTTCAAGAATTCCTTTGTAAACAGAACCGAAACTTCCCGAACCAATCAAATTTTGCATGGAGAATCCGTCAGTAGCCCTTATGATGCTTTGGTATGATAACTGTAAGAGTGAATTTTCTGCACAAGTTGTTGTTGGCTTTCCCTCTTTCTTCTTTCTAAACCACAAGATGAAGAGACAAGTGAAAACCAACGCCGCTCCTAAAATCACAACAACAATTGCAATTTTTAATTTATGGGAAGTGTTTGATGATGATTTTGTGTTACATCTCGACAAGTGTAACTCCGGAATACCTCCACACAGCTTACTGTTTCCCTCAAGAAATGTAGCACTTGCATTCCCAAAGACTCCTCCACTTGGTATCATCCCCTCAAAATCATTGAAAGAGAGATTCAAATACTTTAATGCTCTGAAGCTTACAAGAAATTCTGGAATCCCACCAGAAAGATTATTATCAGATACGTCCAATGCTTCAAGAGCTTTTAGTGAACTCAAAGATGAAGGGAGGGGCCCTTCAAACAAATTGCCATTCAAGAACAACATCTCCAGACTTTCACAGCTACCAAGGTTGTTTGGAATCAAACCAGATAACTTGTTGGTAGAAACAACGAATTGGCCCAGATTTTTCAGATTTCCCACTTCAACAGGAAGCTCACCAGATAAATAGTTGGATGATAAGTCTAATTCTATGGACAAAGATGAGAGTCCAACTACTTGAGGGGGTATAGGTCCACTAAGATTGTTAAAAGAAAGACCCATTGCAAGCAAATTTTGGCACATACCTAGACTTGAAGGGATATTGCCCTGAAGATTGTTAGAATCTAAAGCAAGTTCGATTAACTCAGTTAAATTTCCAACAGAATGAGGAATGGTTCCTGAGAGAAAATTCCCATAAGCGAAAAATATCTTTAGCTTCTGAAGCCTCCCGATTTCAAAGGGAATGATATCTGAGAGTTGATTTTGATATGCCACCAGCACCTCCAAATTGATGAGATTTCCAATTCCATCCGGGATTCTTCCCCATATTTTGTTCGTCTCCATTGCTAAACCCACAAGGGTGCTGGAAAAATTGCTAATGCATTCGGGAAGCTGATGGAGTTGTTGGTGAGGTCTAATACTTCCAATCTTCTCAAGAGACCAATTTCCTGAGGAATCTGGTTGTAGAAGCTGTTGCCCACAAGACTCAATTCCCTGAGAAAGCTCAAGTTCCCAATGTATGGTGATAAAGATCCCGAGATTTTGAGGAATTGCAGTTCCAACTTGGTGACTCTACGATGCTTGCGACCACGCCACTGACAGAAGTGGATGGAAGTATTCCAGGACTCCATAATCTTGAGCTGACCACCGGTTATCTTGGTTTTGAACTGGAGTAAAGCTTGTAGGTCTGTGCCATTTCGTCTAGCTACAGGGCTTGCTGTTGCTAAATGAAGCAGACTAAGACCCTGCAAGTTGAAGCATGAGAGAAGCATCATAACTTCAACAACGTAAACAAGTAAAAATGAGCTGGTCGCTTCAAAATGGTTTTTTGATAGCTCCATTAAAGTGAAACAATTTCTTAATTGAATAGAATGATATGTATTTGAGAGTGCTTGGTTCATCTACAAGAACTAGAGAGTGCATTATATATTGGAACTCTGATGTTATCCTATATATTCCATCTCCTGTCAATTGATTCGAGTTTTCCGACTTTGAAAGTCATGTGGCTACGATTTCCATGGGATGCTTTTAATTCAGTGCAGATTTTCTTAAGCAAAAAATGATGCAATTTTCCACCACTTTATATTAATTTCTAGTATGAGAAAAGGGAGATTTCAAAGTAAACTCTAGATTCTATGGAGGATACTCTCAGCAGGGTCACAATTATGGAGCCCCCCTATTGACTCTAACTGTTTTACATCTACACATAGTTAAGTTAGCCTGTGATTTCTTTGTGGAAAAAAACAAGGAAAATTTTAAGTTTTGATGTCCAAAGTCACCTTCAAAAGAATGCCATTTTTCCAGCAATGAATTAATACAGCTGAAGTTTTGATTTTCTATCTGGTTCTTGGGGGTCATTTCTCTCAAGTTTATGCATAAGATGCAGACAAATACTTCAGAAATTTTGAAACTAAATCAAATATGCTTAGTTGCTTACAGACTTGAGAATTTAAAAACACATGTAAATGTTCACTAGAACAGATCGAGAATTTAATAAAGCATTTCCAGTTTGAATGGTCAAATTTAGAATAAATACAGTAATGGTTCCCGTGGTGTAGATTATTGGCCTCTCCTAGGCCCTAGCAAGCCGTAACAACTGGGTTCAAACGAACAGATAGAACGAAGACCTTGACTTCCAAAGCAACAAACTTGTTTACAATACTTTCCAACATTTTCTGGGTCCAATTAACATTGGCCACACGTGGAGGCAATTGGCAAATGTATGCTTAAGAAGAATCCTAGACTTTGAACTTACTAATCAATGGTGGATTAATCATAGGATCTTATATATCTTTTTAGTTTAAATAGGTTTTTACTGGGATGTCAATGGTGCGGGTTTTACAATGATTTCGTCCATTCAATTTGGCAAGAATGATTACATATTTCGCGAGTCATGGGACGAGGTGGATAGAAAAATTAGATTCAATGTAAGTGGTGGGACCAACGTTAGTATAACTTTATACCCTCCCATCCTAATCTGCCTTGCATCATCCCCTCTCGCCTCCCTGAACAAATCTTATAATATGTCATTATAAATATCATTAAAAATATAATTGGGTTTGAAATTTATCAAATCAAATTATATAAAATATTTTTAAAAATATCAGTTTAGATCATAGTCAAAATTTAGGCAATTCATGTTGATTTGCCTTGGAATATTTATGAAAAGTTTGATATATATATATATATATATATATATATATATATATATATATATATATATATATATGGGATGGGATGAGATATATATATATATATATATATATATATATGGGATGGGATGAGATAAGTTACATGGTGTAAAACTCATTTAGTTTTACACTAATCTAGGACCATTGGAGGAGTGAAATTAGTTTTACACTAATCTTGGACCATTGGAGGAGTGAAATGGATGTATGAGATTAACAGTAAAAAATGTGAAGATTATCACTAGGAAAAAAATAAGAAAATAATATGAGTCATTAATTACCATCATCCAACGGTCCAGAAACTGTGTAAAGTAATTGAGTTTTACACCGTGTAAGTTAATACTAACCTTATATATATATATATATATATATATAATTTGAGATTGGTCAGATCAAATATACAAATATTTTTAAAATTAATAAAAACATTAAATATAGGGATGTGATCAAGTTACATGGTGTAAAACTCATTTAGTTTTACACTAATTAAGACCATTGGATAAGGAAAATGGATGAATGAGATTAACAGGAAAAAATGTGAAGATTATCACTTGGGAAAAAAAGATAAGGAAATAATCTGAGCCATTAATTACCATCATCTAACGGACCAAAAACTGTTTAAAAGTAATTGAATTACTTCATTGACCACCATATTATTGGAAAAGTTGCGATTTGACCACATTACTTTTTCCGAAGCAATTAAACCACCAAACTATTTAAATGGTATCAATGTGACCACCAGCCATTAAAAATAACAGAAAAATTGACAGTGTTGTTAAATAAAATTGGTATAATTACAAAATTTGGTCCCCTATATTTAAAAAATCTATCAATTTAGTCATGATTTTAATCTAATAAATTAATTATTTATTTAATTAGGTGTTAAATAATTCTATGTATGGTTTTTTACACGATCAATGAATAAATTTAATGTCGAACCTGCACGAGCTTAGAAGGCGTAATTTTAATTTCGGTTGGGTCGATGTTGCATGGACTGGCCACCTATTAACCTGAATGAGTGAGCTTGTAACCCCCTAGACCTGCCTATGAGTTTCGCGGATCCTAGGAAGTCACATTAGGGTCACAAGAGCGACCCACCGTAAAAATCCACATAAAACATTTCCTCTGAAAAACACATATTAAATTATAACGGTAACTTTTGTTGAAAATACTCTTTCAAGAACTTATTTAAACATATAACAAAATTTCAGAAAAATATTTTACAGACACTGTCATAAAACAATAGTGACATGCATGCCCACTAACTATGTCGGCACCGTACTCCAAAAGCAACATCGAGGGAACTCCAAACACTGATGTCGGTCATTGAGCCATATTAGATTTCTTTTTAACCTGCGACAGTAAAAACAACATGAGCTTCGGAAAGCTCAGTAATACAGAACTACCAATGGATGCTATAAGTAACAAGTAGGTATATGGTAGGCATAACACTATCATGATGTTTCGGGCAACAAGAGGCGTTATGCATGAAGATAATATAATTGTCCTTTATTAAATCACTGAGTATCATACTAGGGACATATAGATCAAAGAGTTAGACAAGATATGGATTACGATAGTTGAATCAGGGGCTTAATGTGTGTTCCAACAGTGCAAAGTTAACACATAATAGTAACGGTGTGGTGCACATTATTTCACGATTATATAATGTTAGCGATAATGTTCATTTTAGATTTTCTTTCTACCCTCCAACCAAACTCCAGTATGCAGTTCCCCAGAACTACAACTATAACGGGCATTAACCTAGGCCCATTGGGCGTAGGTGCCAGCCTAAGGGGATACCTTAGGTACGGTAAGGAATTACCCTAGCCGAAGCATAAGAACCTGAAAAGGTAAGGAATTACCAGCCTGATCAGGGTTGAACCTACGATAACTTCATACTTTATCTCAAATATCCCGATAACGGTATATGTAATGACAAAAGTAATCGGTAGTAGTCGGTAATGATAGATAATAACAATATTCAGTAGCAATCAGTGTTAATCAGTAATAACAGTGAACATAAAGTAACTGTAGTTTTCGATGAAACGATAACTAGCGAGAATATAAATTTTTATTTTATTTTCTTTTTCTTTTTTTTGTTCAGATACATAAGTATATTCCGGTTTGATAAAAATCATATTTCGTATCGAAAGACAACCTTGGGTTCAAGACGGTAGAATATTTATGTGCACTTGGAACACACTAAAAGGAACCATTTATTTCTCAGAGATACTTGGTATTTACAAGGAGAGATGAAACACTGAGCTTTTGACAATTCTGAACCGGTTTCAGAAACGATGTCCCTATCTCAAGGGGGCCTCGTAATTAATGTCTCCGACCAAGAATTCGAAAATTGATACGATACAATCGGTTAGGATCTCAAATATGTCAAGATTGTTTTGAACATTCGGCTAATAAGGGCATTTTGGTCATTTAAAACTCCGAGACAGTTCCATAATCTGAACCCGAAGGGATAGGTCAATGATTTTTCGCGCTGAAGATTTCCGACGGTTTACTAGGCTTCAAAGACCATTCCACTATACTCATCTTAATCATTAGTTTATATCTCGTCATATGGTTAATTCGGTAGCTTTGGGTGCTCGGTGGCATCTTAGTCTCTTTTAGCCAATTCGCACATGTCGGTATTTTCAATTCTTTCGGTTATTTCGGTCCTTTCGACTATTTTCCAACCATCCATTATTTCCAAAACACGAGGATAGACCCATCATCTCTGTTAATTTAGAAATTCCAATGCCCAAGCACATTTTGGTCATTTGATGACTCGATTGTATCGGCATTTTCAATTCTTTTACTCGATTCAACCATTAATAGCAATTATGTATCTCCTGATAGTTTAATTGATCCGAACATATAAAGAGTTTCCCCCACAAATTTATCTTCAGAGGTTTATTCAGGATTTACGCTAAATCCGAGTGCTTATCTATCTTGAATGATTAAGTCTTATTATCACATCTCTCTAAGTAATTTGAGACTTTTAGATGAATCAATTGTTTTACCGGATTTAGTGTAGGTTTCAGCACCACTTTCATTATCAGGGGTATTTCTGTCATTTTCAACTCAAGGGCATTTTCGTAATTATATACTCCAATATTTATGTCGTTTGACAAATTAACATTATTAATCGGGTTTGGAGATTGATCGACTCATTAATTATCTGTTGGATTCCAGATTCTTTGATTTATCATCTTTCTCATTCGATTATTCCAAACTTATCTATAACGTCGTAATTTTCATATCTGGTTAGACTTAAGCAGAATTAACGATACTCATCATCATATGTGTGCATGCATTAACCAAATACTAACATGTTCACAAGGCATACAAGAGGTAGCAATGTATTACCTTGAATCCTTGCTATAAAGGTCGACTGTGGTACTCCATTCGATCAAACTCGAACCCGAATGCGACGTCCTCAGCATCCCGAATACAAGGAACTTTGAATACCTTCAATCGCACAAATTCCAAATTCAGTCTTTATTCACATTGCTCATAATTGATTATTAAAATACATAAGCAGACTCGAGTTCAAGGTCCAATTCGGAGGCTTTCAGGTTAGAATTTCACGAAACAGGCTTCAAAATCGGACTCAGGACGTCGAAAAACATAAAATATAACTTTTCAGAAAAAAATAACTTTTTGGTCAAAGTCAACGCTGACGTCAGCGATCAAAGTCAATGCTGACGTCACTGGTCCAATGGATGACTCGGCGAGTTGACTCACTGGGTTGACTCGGGCAAGTTGACTCACTGAGTTGATTCGGCCAACGGGTTGGGTACAGGTCAACGGGTCAGGTACGAGTCGGGTCGGTCAACGGGTCGGGTTTACCACTGGGCTTGGGCTGGTTTGTTTGGACCGGTTCGGGTGGATCGGTTCAAGGCTAGACTGGGTCTGGACCGGCCGGTTTGGCAGCCACCGTCCAAGGCGGCCGGGAATCGCCTTGGACGGCGCGTGAAGCCCACGCGCTGCCCTAGATGGCCGGAAAAACACCCTAAAACGCAAAATGAGCACTAGAAATCCATTTACGACCCTAAAACACCTAAAAATAAGTTGAACCACTTACCAACCTACCAAATCGGGGTTAAACGGCACAAGGACGACGAGGCTCTAGTGACGGCTTGAAAGACGGCGAATGGACCCTTCGACGACTGGGTTTTGTTCGTCTCCGCGCAGTTAACTTCTTGGCGGTGCTGGCGCAACGAACCGACATCGACCGACGTCGGAAATGTCGAACAACAGAGGTGATGCGAGATTAGGTTGTAGTCGAACCTTTCGACTGCTCTCAACGGCGCACGGTGGGGGATTAGGGCGAGTGGTGGTCGTGGTTTTGATCGGGAAGGGGTAGCAGTCACTCTGAAGATGGCGGTGCATGAAACGGCACGGCGGTGGAGTTGAACAGACATCGACTGGTTCGGTTTAAGGAAATAAATGAGATACGATGATAAAATGGAGTTTCTGGAAACTTTTTTGGGAAGACAGCGTAATTTAATTCACAATAAAGGGGGTAGGTAGGATATTTTATTTATTTTATTATTTATGGGTCTTAAACATTAATTCTTATTTTCCCAGGTGCAATAGCTAACCAAGAGTTATGTTAGCTTGGTTGGTTATGTCATCAATCCATGCAACCAAGGGTCATTGGTTTGAAACCCCTTGGTTCCCCTTTCTCTTTTTTTTTCATTTTCAGGGTGTTACAGAGCTAGTATATCTAAACCTATTGGCCTTCCTCAAAGCATTATCCTAGTTTTACACGTAATTCACTAATTCTTTTAGAAATATATCTTATACAATGGCTTCACAAGTGCCTTAGTTTTAGAGTTTAGAGTCTTATTTTAGGGAGTAATATTTAGGGGTTTAAGTGTAAGGGTTTAGAATTTAGGGATAATGGTAAGAATTTAGGTTTTAGATTTAGAATTTAGGGTTTAAAGGTTGAGTTTTGTTTTTAGGGTAATATGATTGTGATTTAGGTTTTCTTTTAGAAATATAGTCGTGATCCTGATGTGGAGTGGGCTGAAAGAGCTGACAACTAAGAATGCAAAGCTCAATCTTGAACCAGAGGGAGTGTTTACTTTCTATGAGTTTAAGTTGGATCTTCATGAATCATGATAAGGTTAATGTGGAGGTACCACTTAGAAATAGAATCTTTATTGGATATTCATGATAAGGTTAATGCAGTAGCTGACAATAAGCTCTAATGAGTTTATGGGTTCCCTTCTGACCCTCGCAGTATATAAGCTTGTTCTAGTGAGTAAAAATGGTTGCAGTTGGATTTTCAGAACGTTTATCACTCCAAAACATGTATTGTTTAAAGATATTGTTCCATCCACCAGTTGGAACCAGTCCTCCCATCAAGTTGTATATCACAAATGTGAAGCTCTGTAGCTTTGATTTCTGGACAATAAATTCCATACACTAGTAGGCCGAGTCTCAACATCACAAAAGGCCATTTAATTTCACACATTCTCCTAAACAGTAAGTCCTCTTACAAGCTACATTCACTGTAAGATAAGGGAAAGAAAACAACAATAAATGGTCCTTAAGTGAGTTCTGCAATGCAACATAATATCTGGCACTTAATTCAACTAGTCTCGTACTTTAACCCAACGGAAGAACTCAGCTTGATTTACTTGTGCTTCTAACAACAGCAACGTCACCCCAGAATAAAGCAGCATCACCTCAAGCCCGACCTCGACCGCCACATGCACCGGAATGAAAAACAACAATCCGTTAGTCTGAATTTGTCATATGTTAAGCTAGCCATGAAAAATTATTATTCAATTGTCTGGCTAAGCTACAAAACCATTTTGCAAAGAATGCAGAACATTTATGCAGTTGTTATTTCAGCAATTTTTACCTCTGCTACCACTAGACCTTCCCCCTGGACCACCTTGGCCGCGGCCTCCACCTGCACCCTTAGCACACATGTCACCACCTAATTAAATAATTAATTAATTTATTAGATTAAAATTATGACTAAATTGATAGATTTTTAAATATAAGGGACCAAATGTGTAATTATACCAAATGTGTAATTTTTCTGTTATTTTTAACGGCTGGTGGTCACATTGATACCATTTAAATAGTTTGGTGGTTTAATTGTTTCGAAAAAAAGTAATGTAGTCAAATCACAACTTTTCCAATAATATGGGGATCAATGAAGTAGTTTACCCTATATAAAAAATATAATAAATATATATACCGGGTCTGGTTGGAGAATTTTCATAATAAACCCGAACCCGCCCTGACTTTATTTTTTTTCATAACTCGCCCCGGCCCGAATCTGATTTTTTAATTGAAAAAACCGTTCATATCGGGTTGGAACTAAACGGGAAGTGATTATTTTGCCATCCCTAATAAGAACTAAGAAAATTCTACACCTATTCACCATTAGTCCATTATGTTCGTCAAACTCTCATTTTCACGTTCTTAATCAGTAATTAACTTTTCTGTTTTAGCAGTTGCATACTTGAACGGAATAATATATATATATATATAGAGATTTATTAATTGATTAAGTGATCAAGGACTGATGCTTATATTGCTTTATCTTATATGAGTTCGAAACTCGACATTTACATGTAAATTATGTAATACTTCTCTATTTAGTAAAGTATTTCCATTTTAGAATAGTTAAATTTAGAATAAATACATCAATGTGCCCTTGTCGGTCATTGTCCTTGTTACCTCTGGGACCTTGGGCAAGTTCTTTGCAAGGGAACTATTGATTTTGAGAAATGGTTGTGGTTCAGGATTTGTCCACTTGGGCTGTTCCAAAGCTGCACAGCTGTAGGAATGAAGGCCCCAAATAGAAAGCTAGTAATATTTATGTACATTAATTAAAAGATTAATACATTTTGAATGTATTATATTCATTCATAGAAATTTGGCCTAAACCTTATCTCTACATTCCATTACAGGCCAACCTTCGTTTCTTATTTCTTTTATTTATCTCCTTTTGGGACGGGGACTAAATAGTTTTGTCTCTGGTCATTTTCGAGACCATGTCAACTGCATGTTTTCCACGTAATCTTCCGAGTAATAATACAAACGAATACAATTATTTGTTTAAAGTTTAGTGTTAATATAATATCGATATTTAGTTCAGTTAATTTAATTAGATATTCCAACTTGTAAATTTAAATTAAGTATCTAATTAAATAATTTACGCAACTATTTGAATGTAGTTGATGATCATTTTACCGTATTAAAATATAAGTATAATTTATTTTATTTATAATTTGTTTCATTCAACAAAATTAGACAATTTGATCTCTAATTTAATTTACTCTCACTTCGGATTCAACTATTTAATCAAATGAATTAGTTACTCAATTAAGTAATTATACGAGGTGAACAAATTAGACCTAAATCAATCAAATTAATAATTTGAGAAAACATCAATTATTTTGATGTATAAAACAGGGAACTATTTCTCTTTGCTTTAATACCGTTTACGATTTTAAACAAGTGTTCATAGTTAACATGCGGAGTTTGAATCTCATGATGTAATCGAGTTGGACGAAGAAGCTGTCTCCAAGAGAACAAAGCCTGGAAACAGCATCACTTATGTCCATCCGCTCAGTTGGTGATTCAACAGAACAATCAAGTCCTATTTCGAATACCAAATTCAGGCAATGAACCACGTTGTTTGTTATTGTTCCTTCTCTAACACTCTCTTCAAGTAGAATAGGATCTATAATGCAACCCTTAAACCTGGCCTAAAAAAACCGAATTTAAGAAGTAGCGTTTGAAAACTTAACCCTCAAAAAATTAATTTTGAGAATTATACTTTAAATTTAAATTAATATATATATATAACGATAATTTAATAAATATTTTATAATAAATAAAAATATAAAAAATCATAGTAAATATTCGAATGTTTACATATTCGAATGTTTGCATAAAATCTTTGAAATAAAAACTACGGTAAATGAATGCTAAAAATAATTTCAAAACATGAATAACCTCAAAATATGAAATTACAGCAATGTCTCAAAATAATAAAACAATAATCTGAATAACTAAATAATTTTGTACCGAATAATAAAATAATCAGATAAATGTCAGATCCTCCAATACCACGTCGCCTAAAGTCCAAAGGTATATGTAAGAGAAAAACTATGAGCAGGCCCGGCCCTGGGCAGGGGCAGCAGGGGCGCCCGCCCAGGGCCCATTGCTCGGGAATATTAAATATCGAATATTTTTTAATTAAATTTAAAAATTTAGTTTGTTTTAATATTTGTTATTAGGGCCTATTTTTTTTAATATTTGTTAATAGGGGTTAAGATTTTTTCAACATTTATTACTAAAGATCTACTCTTAATATTTATTTTTTTCTAATATTTGTTATTAGGGGTCTATTTTTTATATTTGTTATTAGAGGCTGAGTATTTTTCAATATTTATTAGTAGGGGTCTACTCTTAATATTCAATTTTTTTCTAATACTTGTTATTAAGGGCCCATTTTTTAATACTTGTTATTAGGGGCTGAGTTTTTTTCGATATTTATTATTAGAGATCTACTCTTAATATTCAATTTTTTTAGTACTTGTTACTAGGGCTCTAGTTTTTTCCAATATTTGTTATTATGGGCATATTTTTAAGGTAAAATTTTGATATACATGCTGGTAAAACTAATTTTACCCAAGACTGCATATTTACATTATAAAACTCAAATCCTAAATTCTAACGCTAACCCTAAAAAACTAAATCATAAACCTTAAACCCTATACCCTAAATTCTCAACACTAATATTAAATTCTAAACCCTACAACGTAAACCCCTACACTTTAAATCCTAACCCCTAAAACTAAAAGGCACATGTAAACTAAAGTTTACACGGCATGTGTATCAAAGTGTTTTAATAGTTTTAAAATTTAATTTTTTCAATACTTGTTATTAGGGGACCAATTTTTTCAATACTTGTTACGATGGACCAACTCTTAAAATTTAATTTCTTTCATTACTTGTTATTAGGAACAAAGATTTGAATAGCGGCATGCAACCACAACAACGATCGTTATATGACGGTAGTGGCATCATCTAAAACCGCGATATATGAAACCATTATGTCCACAATAGTATATGTTACTAAAAAAATTTCATAACTGTGATACTCGCAATAAACAAAATAACATTTATTATATCCACAATCGTGATAAATACAACACAACCGAAAATACGACTGTAACTATAATTACAATTTAAATCCTTAATTTGAGGCTCATTTTTTAAATTCGCCCCGAGCCTCCAAAAACTCAAGACCTGCCCTATATATATATTATCTGAGTTTACAAAGGGTAGACTTCACATGCCCATGTTTATTTTTTTTAACCTTTAATTAGAAAACTTAACTTTATCATGACTCGTATATTATAATAACCTTATTAATGAATCGATTAGAAACATCAAAAACAATAAATTACCACCAATGTTTAAACATAGATTTCCTTGAATTGCACAAAAATAAGTATGGACTAAACTGAATAAATTGAATGCAAGAAATATTAAGAGTGTCATTATCCCTTTCCTTATAGTAAATGCACATGCACGTGCCATCATCATCTCTAACTTTTTTTAATCAAAAGTTAATTAAGAGACAACAACTATAAAATTCTTTAGAAACTTAATCCATAGATTAAGAAAATGAACTGATACAAGCAAATAATTATTTCATCGATTAGAGAAAAGAAAATTGGTTGCATGTAATTCTTTAGAAACTTAATCTATAATAAAACCAAAAATTAAAGCTTCACCATTGTTTCGTAATTGAAACATTAAATCGGAATGTATAATCTTGAAAACTTAATACCGAATCATTAAAGATTATTAGAAAATTAATTGATTCTCAATGATCTAACATGACGAGGCTCTGATACCACTTGTTAGAACCGAATCATAAATTAATATGAAACCTAATACCCAGAATCTATCATGCCAAATCATCAATAACAATAAACCAAATAAACTGGATGCGGAAGCGTACCTGAATTAATCGATAGATTGAAAACCTTGAATCTTCATGTTGAAATCTGAAACCGTTGGTATTGATCTTGCAAGAAGATAGGTTAGTCATTGCCGTAAAAATCTCTAACGGGGACAATAGTAATACAAGTTAATCTATTTCTTGGGGACAACTACCTCTTTATATAGTTGATTATTAAATCAACTATTAAATATTTATAACACCGCCCCTCATTGAATTATAAATATATCTTATGATATCTACACTTTTATTTCTATGACACTTTAATACCTATGACACGCCTAACATAATTGGTCACTTAATTTTGTGTCATACTTTATAATAGCATCATACATTTTACATATGTGCCCACAATTGCATACTTTAATCCAACATAGATACTTGCAACTTAAGAAACAGAGATTTACCTTAACACATCATACTAGTAAAGAGGTAGTTGAAATATGCCTTAACGGTGATATGATTGAGTATTTTGCTAAGATAAGGGGACTTTATTACTTGATGATTGAGCAGCGTATGAAGTTCGAATACCATGACGTAATCGATTTGGATGAAGAAGTTTATCTCGAACAGAACAAAGCTTTGCAACAACATCACTCATGTCCATCCGCTCACTTGATGATTTAGCAGAACAAGTAAGTCCTATTTTGAGTACCAAATTCAGGCAATGAAGGCGGCTGTCATTTCCTATGATGTTTGCATTGCGAGTGATGTGTGCGACTGTTCCTTCTCTGACACTCTCTTGAAGCAGAATGGGATCTATAATCTCAAACACTCGATCGGGCAAAGCTTCCTTAACAAAGGTGTGAAGACTTAAACCTTCTTTGAACCTTTCATTCGTTGGCCTTTTTCCTGTAAACATCTCCAGCAAAAGGATGCCATAGCTATACACGTCACCTTTTGTTGATAACTCGCTTCCCATGCCATATTCTACAATTAATTCATCACAAATTACATATACCCATAATTTTAGTGAAAAACCCTCAAATACACAAAAGTATATAAATAATTATCATAATAATGGTAGAAAATAATACAATTTAATTACCTGATGGAACATAACCAATAGTTCCCCTTAACCTAAGTGAACTTGACTGATTAGCATAATGGTTTAGCCTATCTGCAAAAAAGATCTTTGCTACGCCGAAGTCACTTATATGACCAACCATTTCGTCATCGAGTAGAATATTGCTTGGCTTGAGGTCAAAATGAATTATCGATGTCTGACAATGATGGTGCAGATATTCGAGTGCATGAGCAACCTGATGGAACATAACCAATAGTTCCCTTTAACCTAAGTGAACTTGACTGATTAGCATAATGGTTTAGCCTATCTGCAAAAAAGATCTTCGCTACGCCGAAGTCACTTATATGACCAACCATTTCGTCATCGAGTAGAATATTGCTTGGCTTGAGGTCAAAATGAATTATCGCCGTCTGACAATGATGGTGCAGATATTCGAGTGCATGAGAAACATGTAACACCCGGTTAAATAAATAGATAAAACAAGAAAAGAAATGTGAGGGTGTGGAGGCTCGAACCCGAGACCTCAGCCCTCACCATCAGCGTGCTAACCATTTGAGCCAAGGCTCATTTCTAATATTGCCTCCCCCTTTTTACCCTTTAAGGTTAACGTAAAATCGTTTTATATTTGTATTTAATTAAAGACGCGTCTATTCACATACCCCTTTAACTCTGCTAGCCGTCTATTCGAATCCCCAAAAGAAAGTTCTTCCCCTCTCCCCGATCTCCATCCATCTCCGGCATCGCCGCTCCGTGCGAGACACCGCCACTGCCGGCGAGTGCGTCGTCTCTCCCCGCATCTCCAGCCGCTAAGCACCCGCGATTTCACGCTGTCATCTGCTGCGTATCAACGTCTGAAGCTTCGACGTTTGTGGCGCAACCCTTCTCCGTTGTTTTCGGCAGGTAGAGAGCTCTGTCCGCGGCGTGGGCGTGGCCGTTGAACTCCTCGCGTCGTGTCGTGCAAAACCCCTAAAGTTTTGTGCCCAACCGACGCCGGTGAAGCCTCTATCGGAGCTACGTAAGTTCTGAAGACCCCTTTGCTATTCGTAGAGTTTCCAGCGAGATTCCGGTTCTTCTCGGTTGGGATTTTGCATGATTAAAAAGTATAATCGGAGATGTGCATTTTTCAGGTGAAAAACTATGATTTCGGCAACTCCGGCGACTTTTCCGACGGCCGTCCGGTGACCAGATCGATTGGGTAAGTGAACCGACTCGAGCCAGCCTCAACCGGTTGGTCCATCAGCCAAACTCGAACCGGTTTGGCCCAAAACCCAAACCCAATTGGCCCAATAGCCCAGACCTGACCCGTATTTGGGTCCGACCCAATCAACTTGAACCGGTCAACTGAGTCAACTCGTTAAGTTAACTCAGTGAGTCAACTCGTTGAGTTGACTCGTCGAGTCAACTCAGTTGACTTTCTGCTGACCGCTGACGTCATGCTGACATCAGTGTTAACTCTGACCTCCCGTTGACTTTGACCTGCTGACGTCAGCGTTGACTTGCTGATGTCAGCGTTGACTTTGACCAAAAAGTCAAAATTTCCAAAAAGCCCTATTTTATGTTTTTCGACGTTCTGAGTCCGTTTTTGAAGCCCGTTTTGCGAAATTCCGACTCCAAGACACCCGAATCTGACCTAAAACCCAAATCATGCATATGTACTTAATTATTTAACTCAGATAATAGTAAAGCGAATAAGTGACTAAAATAGTGTATTAATTGTGTAAAGGTACCCGAGACTCGTGTGACCACTCTCCAGCTCAGCCTAGCTCCTCTCAATCCGCTCACCCTCTGATGAGTGCTCAAATATGACATATTTCACTTGCTAATTTTCTAAGTTTTGTGACTTCTTGCTGCTTAATACATATTGTTTCCATTATATTTTGTGCAGGGGTCCAACTCTGGAAATAGCAGTGAAAATAGAGCGTTTCTGCAGTTTTTTATTATCCTGTCATGACTGGCATCATGGGCACGACACCAGGCACGACGCATCTGACGTGGCAGTGACATAGTAGTGACGCGACATTGACGTGGCAACTTCTAGAAGCTCCTGGAATGTTCCGGAAGACGAATCCGATCAGACTTATCAACTTTTATCATATTAGTTTTATTTTTGAATTTTAATTAAACATTTGAATTTGAATTATTATTTCTTATCTCTTATCTTTGTAAATCTAAGCCTATAAATACCAACCTTTGGTGAAGGCTTAAGATCATCTTCTAGCTTTTGAATCTTTTCATCCTTGTAAACATTTTAGTTTTAATCGAAATTCATTTTCATTTATTTCCTTGCTTCATTTATTTTATGTTTTTCAATTGCTTTTCCAAAAACAAGTTAAGCATGATAATCAATATCATGCTTAGCTAAATTTCTTAAGCCAAGAACCAGCCAAGTCAATTCGATTCGTGAGAATTGAACTTGCTTAATTACTTTTTGGGAAATCATTTTTATCTTTCTGTTTAGATAGTTTGGCAATCGGCCTTACTAAAGTTTTTTTTAAACGTTTTTCAAATCAAAAAGGGCCCTTTGGTCTGAATTCGCTTAAAAACATAGTTGGGAGGAAGGATCGGCCTGTGGCAATTTTCGACTTCCTATGAACACTCTTAGCGGCGGTCCGCTAAGGAAAGATAAAATCAGAAGCGATTCTACTTTTAGACAATTTCTGAGTCGGGTTTTTCCTGTTTTATTCTAAATATTTTAACGGCGATAGTCGTGGTTGATTTATTTAAGAACCGTCTTTCGAAGATAGACTTGGGAGGATTGGTTACTTGGGAGAAGAACAAGTTACGACGGGTTGGGCCTCGTAGATTGTAACCGACATGATCCCCGAAATAAAAATCTATTTCAATGATCGAAAGAATTGACGGAGCTGGTTCGAGGCTGATTTACATCCTTGGTTTTTCTTACTATCTTTAGTTCTTTTTTCTATATTTCTTTTATTACTTCATCACAAATCATATCACCCCCTTCTTTTATTTATTGTTTCTTTCAGATATTCCTGGGATTTTAGATTCAACGAATTCAAGTCAACAATTCCAGCTAATCTCCCTGCGGATCGACCCTCTTTCCCTATACTTATTCAATTTCCTTATTTTTGAAAGAGGATTTATTTATATTTATTTTGACCGGTTAACGACGACTTGTCAAAATTGGCGTCGTTGCCGGGGAGATTTATTTTTGGCAATTTTTGACTGATTTTTGTTTTATTTTATGACCAGGAAGAATCCGGGTACTTTTGCTCCATATAACCCGGAAATCGAAGCAAGCGCTCGTAGAACTCACGGCGAAACACTTCGCCGAAAGAAACAACAAAGCACACGACGATCCGAACAAGAGTCCACTTCCGAAACCACACCAATCGACGAACCTATACAAGAACCAGAGCCGATGGCGGATCAAACAATTCGCGAGCTGAACGCAGCCCCTACTGTGCAACAACCCCTTTGCATCGCTTTTCCTCAAGGCGACACTCCCTTTCAGCTCAAAACGGGATTAATTCATCTACTCCCTACCTTTAACGGTTTACCTACCGAAAGCCCGCACAAGCATTTAGCCGAATTCCATATGGTGTGCAGCAGCATGAAACCACAAGGGGTCTCGGAGGACCAAATAAAACTAAGGGCTTTTCCTTTTTCCTTAGCCGGAACGGCTAAAGAATGGTTATTTTATTTACCTCAGAATTCAATTAATACATGGTCTGACCTTTCTCGTGTTTTTCTTGATAGGTATTTCCCTGCAGCAAAGGCAACAGAAATTAGGCGAAACATATTGAGCATCCAACAAATGCATGAAGAATCCTTATATGATTATTGGGAAAGGTTCAAGAAGCTATGTGCAAGCTGTCCGCAACATGGCTTATCCGAACAGACTCTCCTTCAATATCTTTACGAAGGAATGTTACCAATGGACAAAAAAATGGTAGATGCCGCAAGCGGCGGCGCACTCGTCAACATGACTCCTACTGCAGCAAGGACGTTAATTTCTACAATGGCTGCGAATTCACAACAATTTGGTTCTACAAATGAACCCAGTCGACGGGTTCATTCAGTAAGCACAATTACATTAGAAAACAAGATTGATAATTTGACTAATATTGTGCATTCACTTGTTTCAGGAGAAATAGGAGTTGCTAAGGCATGCGGGATTTGTACTATGCACGATCACGCCACCGATCTATGCCCAATGTTGAGGGAAACGACTAATGCCCAAGTCAACGCCTTGAACAATTTTCCCGGACCTCCCCAAAGACCCTACAATCCGCAAAGCAACACATTCAACCCTGGGTGGAGAGATCATCCTAACCTTAGTTATGGTAATAGGAATCCAAATTTTCAAGCTAGACAACCTCCCTACCCTCCCTACCAAACCCCCCAGAAATCTTCCCTTGAATCTATTGTTGAAAGATTAGTCCAATTCATGTTGTACCTAAGAAAACGGGGATAACTGTTGTCGAAAATGATGAAGGTGAGAAGGTTCCAAAAAGAGTTCAAAACGGATGGCGAATGTGTATCGATTACAGGAAACTTAATTCCCAAACTCGAAAAGACCATTTCCCTTTACCATTCATCGATCAAATGATCGAAAGACTTGCTGGAAAAACACATTATTGCTGTCTTGACGGATTCTCTGGATTTTTTCAGGTACCTGTAGCACCCGAAGATCAAGAAAAAACCACATTTACTTGTCCATTTGGCACATTTGCATATAGGCGAATGCCTTTCGGGCTGTGCAACGCGCCAGCCACTTTCCAACGCTGTATGCTAAGCATTTTTTCCGATCACATCGAGCGAGGTATAGAGGTATTTATGGATGATTTCACCGTTTACGACATTTCATTTTCTAAATGTCTCTCTAATCTTTCATATGTGCTTAATCGATGCATTGAGTATAATTTGGTTTTAAATTATGAGAAGTGTCACTTCATGGTAAGTAAGGGATTAGTTCTCGGTCATGTGGTTTCTGCCCAAGGAATAGCCGTTGATAAATCTAAAGTAGATATTATTCGCTCACTTCCATACCCCACTTCGGTGAGGGAAGTTCGAAGTTTTCTTGGTCATGCAGGATTCTATCGACGCTTCATAAAGGATTTTTCTAAACTCGCACAACCACTTTGTCGCCTATTACAAAAAGATGCACCATTCGATGTGGACGAAGCTTGTAAAGAATCATTTGATGAACTAAAAGCACGACTTATTTCCGCTCCAATAGTGCAACCCCCGGATTGGTCGTTGCCCTTCGAAATCATGTGCGACGCCTCCGATCTAAGTGTAGGTGCAGTGCTTGGACAAAGATCCAAAGACGGACCGCATGTTATCGCTTATGCCTCTCGAACTCTTGACTCGGCACAGCGAAATTATTCTACAACGGAAAAGGAGTTTTTTGCTGTCATTTTTGCATTAGATAAGTTTCGCCCTTATTTATTAGGAACTAAAATTCTGATTTTTTCTGATCATGCAGCATTGAAGTATTTGATCAACAAAAAAGACGCGAAACCTCGTTTGATTAGATGGATACTCTTGTTACAAGAGTTTGACATCCAAATCAAAGACAAGAAAGGCAGCGAGAATTTGGTGGCGGATCACCTAAGCCGTTTAGCAACATCACCAACCGAACTCCCTCTACGAGATGAATTCCCGGATGAATCGCTAATGGAAGTTAAGGTAACATTCCCTTGGTTTGCCGATTTGGCGAATTTCTTAGCCACTGGTAAGGTTCCTAACAATTTGCCTCAATCCGCGATTAAACGTATTAAAAGAGATGCTAGATATTATATATGGGATGATCCATATTTGTGGAAATTGTGTTCTGATCAAATAATTCGTCGTTGCGTAAGTAATAGCGAGGTAACCTCTATACTTAAATTTTGTCATTCTTACGCTTGTGGCGGACATTTTGGCCCTAAGCGAACTGCGCACAAAATTCTCGAGTGCGGATTCTTTTGGCCTACCTTATTTAAAGATACTTACAATTTTTGCAAATCATGTGACAGATGCCAACGGGTTGGGAACCTAAGCCGTCGAAGCGAAATGCCGTTAAATCCAATCCATATATGCGAAGTATTCGACGTGTGGGGACTCGACTATATGGGACCTTTTATTTCATCCTATGGAAATCTTTATATTATTCTAGCAGTCGATTACATTTCGAAATAGGTTGAGGCGAAAGCCACCCGTGAGAATGATGCGAGAACCACGACTAACTTCTTGCGTGAATTTATTTTTTCCAGATTCGGAACTCCAAGGGCGATTATTTGTGATAGGGGAACGCATTTTGTCAATCGAATCGTCGAGGCCTTGATGAGGAAATATGGCGTGACGCAGCGAATATCAACGGCTTATCATCCGCAAACTAACGGACAAGCAGAAGTTTCAAATAGGGAGATTAAGTCAATCCTAGAGAAAATTGTAAAACCCAATCGAAAGGATTGGAGCTTGAAGTTGGTCGACGCATTATGGGCATATCGGACCGCCTACAAAGGACCTATCGGCATGTCACCTTACCGCCTTGTCTTTGGTAAACCTTGTCATCTCCCGGTCGAACTTGAACATAGAGCGTTTTGGGCGGTGAAAGAATGTAATATGGAAATGAGCGCTGTTGGCGAAACACGGAAACTTCATATCCAAGAACTAGAGGAGATTCGTCGAAACGCTTACGATAGCGCACAGCGTTACAAAGAACAAACTAAAGCATTTCATGACAAACACATTTCATTTAAATCCTTTTCAATTGGACAAAAAGTTCTTCTATTTAACTCGAAATTGAAAATTTTTGCAGGAAAACTTAAGTCTAAGTGGAGCGGACCATTTACCATAGTCGATACCTTTCCTCATGGAGCCGTAGAAATCGAAGATAGCTCGGGTGCACGATTTAAAGTAAATGGACAGCGGCTCAAACCATTCTTCGAAAGCGCACCCATCGAACACATTGAGGAAATAATCCTCGAAGAACCAAGACCCTGAACATCGAATTGGTCGAGCTTAACGACAATAAACAAAGCGCTAAATGGGAGGCAACCCATTGGTTTTTTTATTTTATTTTATTTTTCATTTTTTTATTTTTTCTTATTTTTTCTCTTTGTTCCAGTACACTGATCGGATTTTTTTCTCTCATTGCATGTTCTTTTCTTTCGGCCAAGAGCAGGGCAGTTCATCCCCCCACCAAAGTGCACCGTTTCATTAAACGCGGTGCATTTTAGCATGCGTAATGAACGGTGCACGTTAGCCCCTCCCCACCATCCAGCTTTCCCTAACAGCACCGCCGGACCGATCTCCATCACCGTCATTCCAGTCAATGTCAACGGCGGACTCAATTTCATCATTCACGGGGAGTATCTTTTGCCCTTATTTTCTCTTTATTTCTTTAATTTTTGTGAATTGGGGCAATTCATTTAAGTGAGGGGGAGGGTAGCAAACCACTTGCCATGCTTATCTGATATATGTTTGATTTTGGTTTAACTTTGAGAAAATCTTTTCTTTGTCATTGCTTGCTGTCCAACATGTTATAATTGTGATAGTGCATATAAATATTTGAATGGTGACATTTTGATAATCAAATGGCATGAGTATAATGATAGTCTGACATTTCTTTTCAATTTGCCTTGATTGTGATAATTGGATTTCTCACCTAGCTTAATAAAATTAGCCCAATTTTGGTAAGATTTGAGCCTTGAGCATGCATTCTTCATATTATGCTCGTTTCTTTTGCTTGAGAGTGTCATCCTGAATTATAGGAATCTAGAACTTGTGGCTTGCTTACGATTCGAGACTACACTAAGAACGAGGTGCTTTAAAATGATTTAGGCATTAGGCTTTAACCTCTTCCATCCCTTCCATTTTACCCTTTCTTATCGCCTAGTGAGCCTTTGTTAGCCTTACACCCCATTTTTCTTGCTTAACCCTAAACCAAACTTTTTGAATGATCAAATGCTAGAACTGTATTGCTAGACAAAAAGGGGCTGCAATTCGAATAAGGGCAGAATTTTTCAAAGAAAAATGAAAAAAAAAACAGAATAAAAGAAGCAATTGCTTCGGGAAAAATAGTTTCGAAAAAAGAAAAAAAAAAGAGAAATGTGTTTGCTTGCCCATTTTTAACTCCTATTTTGTCTTCGTTGCTTATTGTTTGAAACTTCTTGCATTGATCATCTTATTTTGCCTTTTGTTTTTCCCTCTTTCTACTTTTTTTTATATACCCACATTACACCTTGAATCAAAGACCTAATGATTTTTGCACCTCGATTCTAATAAGTAGTGGAGAATTGAACTTGTTACAAGCCTATGGAAACCTTTGTTCATGCATGACTTAGAGTGCTTTTGCTTCACATTTACCTTTAAACACTTTGAGTGCTCTTGAGTGTACCTTGGTGAGGATTAAGACTAGGTTAGGATTTGATTACTACTTGATAGACGATTGAAAGAATGAAAGACTGTTCTTTGCTCATATCCACTTGGTTTGATTTGTGTCTCTTTCATGGTATTTCTTTTGCACTTGAACTATTATAATTATGCTTGATACTTGTGATGGCTTGAAGAATGCATTCCTGGTTAATATCATTTTCGGACATACTTGAGGACAAGTATGAGACAAGTGAGGGGGAATTTGATGAGTGCTCAAATATGACATATTTCACTTGCTAATTTTCTAAGTTTTGTGACTTCTTGCTGCTTAATACATATTGTTTCCATTATATTTTGTGCAGGGGTCCAACTCTGGAAATAACAGTGAAAATAGAGCGTTTCTGCAGTTTTTTTATTATCCTGTCATGACTGGCATCATGGGCACGACACCAGGCACGACGCATCTGACGTGGCAGTGACATAGTAGTGACGTGGCATTGACGTGGCAACTTCTAGAAGCTCCTGGAATGTTCCGGAAGACGAATCCGATCAGACTTATCAACTTTTATCATATTAGTTTTATTTTTGAATTTTAATTAAACATTTGAATTTGAATTATTATTTCTTATCTCTTATCTTTGTAAATCTAAGCCTATAAATACCAACCTTTGGTGAAGGCTTAAGATCATCTTCTAGCTTTTGAATCTTTTCATCCTTGTAAACATTTTAGTTTTAATCAAAATTCATTTTCATTTATTTCCTTGCTTCATTTATTTTATGTTTTTCAATTGCTTTTCCAAAAACAAGTTAAGCATGATAATCAATATCATGCTTAGCTAAATTTCTTAAGCCAAGAACCAGCCAAGTCAATTCGATTCGTGAGAATTGAACTTGCTTAATTACTTTTTGGGAAATCATTTTTATCTTTCTGTTTAGATAGTTTGGCAATCGGCCTTACTAAAGTTTTTTTAAACGTTTTTCAAATCAAAAAGGGCCCTTTGGTCTGAATTCGCTTAAAAACATAGTTGGGAGGAAGGATCGGCCTGTGGCAATTTTCGACTTCCTATGAACACTCTTAGCGGCGGTCCGCTAAGGAAAGATAAAATCAGAAGCGATTCTACTTTTAGACAATTTCTGAGTCGGGTTTTTCCTGTTTTATTCTAAATATTTTAACGGCGATAGTCGTGGTTGATTTATTTAAGAACCGTCTTTCGAAGATAGACTTGGGAGGATTGGTTACTTGGGAGAAGAACAAGTTACGACGGGTTGGGCCTCGTAGACTGTAACCGACATGATCCCCGAAATAAAAATCTATTTCAATGATCGAAAGAATTGACGGAGCTGGTTCGAGGCTGATTTACATCCTTGGTTTTTCTTACTATCTTTAGTTCTTTTTTCTATATTTCTTTTATTACTTCATCACAAATCATATCACCCCTTCTTTTATTTATTGTTTCTTTCAGATATTCCTGGGATTTCAGATTCAACGAATTCAAGTCAACAATTCCAGCTAATCTCCCTGCGGATCGACCCTCTTTCCCTATACTTATTCAATTTCCTTATTTTTGAAAGAGGATTTATTTATATTTATTTTGACCGGTTAACGACGACTTGTCACCCTCACGCTCCAGTGAATATTAGTATGAATCTGAACTTTGTGTATAAGAACAAGTTTAACACTCATTTCACATTATGACCGTTACTCTTTCATGATCTAGGATCCGACCTTGTATCCGAGCGTACTGAGGCAGGTGTCTGTTAGACCCATCTCCGACCAGTTTTTGAGGTGTGTTACATGTGTGCTATATTCTATTGAATGAATTGTATAATGGTTACATATTAGTAAACAATCTATCGATTTAATCATAAACAATGTTATGTTTGATGAATGTTTAATTGTTATTGAGATTGCATCACTATGTTAGAAAATGAGATGAAATGATGAACTGGATATATGATGACATTCTCTACCTACTTGATGTATGTCCGCTCAATCTGTATACTTGCTATGTGATTGCTTGATCTGTGATGGAATTGCCTGGTTGTCTGATGAATTTGATAGTATGATCTGTTAGCTTGACTTATGATGGTACAATCTGTTTGCATGATAAATGATGAAAATGTTTGCTTTGTTCAATGGTATGCCCATTTATCTATCAAAATCATGAATCTTCCGTTTCTGATACTCTGAATAGAAAATGTCTGTCACATGTATTCTGTTACTCATGTATGGAATCTGAACATCGATTACTATATGGGGTATACTGTTGGGTTATGTTATGAAGTTTCTTTAGGTGCAGCCCTGATCTAGCTGGTAAATCCTTATGGACTCAAGGTCTCCCCTTGGGTAGGTTCCGATGCTTTAGCACGGGTAAATCCTTATGAACCTAAGGCAGCCCCTTAGGTGGCACCTATGCCCATCAGGCCTCGGGTAAGTCCCTATGGATGCAGTTCTAGGGGACTGCATTTGGTGTAAGGTTGGAGGGTAGTCACTAGTAAACCCTTGCATGCACTCGAGCTTTTGTGTTGATTTGTTATGTATTCTTATGATATGATTAATATGTATTTATTGCTTGTTTGATTTGCACTTATTGGAACACACTGAGCTCTCTAGCTCATGTCCTTCTCTTCTCCCTTTTCAGATACTTGTGATAGGCTACCCTTTTAGACCCGGCAACTGGAGGATCGGCACATTTAGCTTTAGACTGTTGTAATGTTATTATCTTCCAAACTGTCTGTATTTGGGTGACTTATGCCTATATTTTGATACGATATATCTTATGGATTTTGCCGGATGTTGGTTTTAGTTTATAACTAAACACTTTATGCTTTCATATCACCTATTTTGTAACCACGTGATACTAAATTATTACTTACTATTTTGGGATGGATTTGAAAGCAATACTAATAGACTTTATAATCGTTATGAGAATTGTATTTGATATATCTTCGCTAATAGGTTTTAAGGTATGGATCGTAAATCTCCCGTAGGGGGACTATATTGGTTTTTGATATTTTGATTGAGATATTTCACAGGAAGTTTGATTATAGGTTGGGACCGCCCAGAGTCAGGTGAAACGCATAAGCGAGTCCGGATGGTTACATTTAGTGGTATCAGAGCTTTTGGTTTTAAAAAAACCTCGAACTATGTATGAGTCTATTTTACGCAATGTTTGAAAACTTTTACAAAAAGGTGTTTTGAAATGAGCTAAGTCACCCAATTTTGTCTGCTTAATTGTGTTTGATTCTCCATTGCTATGAACTGACCCTAAGCTTATTCCTTGTAGAGATCCTCTGCCATGAGTGTTGTAGGAGGACGTCGCCCTATTTGGAGACGCGGTAGACCTTTCCGGTTTGCCGATGCTATGAACAATCCGGTGGTTGAGCCACCTACTTCAGCTCCTGTCCCTGGTCTTACCGAGCCTTCCGTACCATCTGGCCCTACTGTAGTGACTGCTCCTCAGTCTGCCTCTGGGATCGATGTGTCTACTCTGGTTAGAGGAGCATCGTCTTCTTCTGAGCCTCCCACATCTGTTACTGACGAAGCCCTTAGTAGGCAGTTTCTGCAGTTGATCACTGGTGCGGTTAGAGTAGCTGGTATTGTCTCTGAGGTTCTCATCTCTCAGACTTTGATCACGAATGGGGCGGGAACTTTTGATGGCCCTACTGGTGGAGCCCCGACCAAGGCAGAGGAATGGCTCCACGATCTGGAGAGACGTATGGATTCTTTAGGTCTTGAGTCACCCAAGAGATATTTGGGGGCCGTCTCTATGTTGTATGGGAATGCCCGCAATTGGTGGGAATCTGTGGTTAGTAGTGTTCCTGCGGCCCATTTGACTTGGGACTTCTTCGAGGAGCGCTTCAAGAGCCGCTTTGTTGGTGAGCGCTACATGAGGAAGATGCAAGAACGATTCAGGACCTTAACTCAAAGAGATATGTTTGTATCCGAGTATGAGACAAAATTCTTGGGCTTGCTCAAATTTGGGGCTAGTTTAGTGCCTACCGAGAGGGAAAAGTGTCGTAAATTTGTGATGGGGCTGAGATATGAGATATGTGTACATGTTGTTGGTCATCTAGATAAAGACTTCGATACTATAGTTGAGAAAGCTAAAGACCTTGAAGAAGTTGAGCTAGCAGCCACTGGTGGAGGTAGAGTTGATCGAGAGCGGTCTAAGAGGTCTCCTAATCCTGAGCCTTCCTCGCGTCCTGGTAAGAGAAATCGCACTTCTGGTCATCATAGAGGTAATTTTGGATCCAAGCCTGATGCTTCTTCGACCCCAGGTGCTAGTAGAGGTAATTCGTCTGGTTTCACCCCTGTACCCCTTTGTGTGCACTGTGACAAGCGACATGGGGGCGAGTGTAGAAGGAAGCTCGGTACATGTTTTCGATGTGGGTCCGAAGACCATTTTCTGAAGAATTTCCCTGTTCCATCTTCTGCACCTCGGGCATCCTCCCAGACCCCTGCACGCTCACAGACTTTTGTACAGACTCCGGCTAGGGGTCGTAGTCAGAGTAGACCCTCTATATCTGCTGCTAGGACAGACTCTATAGCACGGTCCTATCAGAGTGGGGGACCAGTTTTGTCTGAGGCTAGACAACCAGCACTTGTATATTCCACCAGACGACGTGATGATAGAGATGAGCCGGATGTTATAGCAGGTACATTTACCATCTTCTCTGTCCCATACTTTGCATTGCTCGATAATGGTTCTACCCACTCCTACATTTCAAGATCTGTTTCCCGAAACCTTCCATTTCCGATAGAAGCCACAAAGAATGTTGTTACAGTTATGAGCCCAGTGGGTCAGTCAGTGGTCGTGGATAAGGTGTTTAGGCGTTGTCCTCTTGAGCTTCAAGGGGAAATCTTTCTGGTCGATCTTATGGAGCTTCCAATGGAGGAGTTCGATCTGATCTTGGGTATGGATTGGTTGACCGAGCACCGGGTTAACCTTGATTGTAAATTGAAAAGGGCAACCCTGAAGACTTCTGATGGCCAATCAGTGGTTCTAATCGGTGAACTTTGAGGTTATTTGTCTAATGAAGTATCCACATTGACCGTTGACAGAATGATTCGGAAAGGATACGAGACTTACATCGCTTGTCTCCTGAATACAAAGGGTTCTCTATCCAAGATTGAAGAGATTCGCACTGTCAGCGAGTTTTCTGATGTCTTTCCCGAAGAGTTGCCTGGGTTACCTCCTGATAGGGATGTTGAGTTTGAGATAGAGACTTATCTAAGGTCTGCACCTGTATCCATGAATCCCTATCGTATGGCCCCTAAGGAGCTTAAGGAGTTGAAAATTCAGTTGCAAGAGCTGCTTGATCGAGGTTTCATTCGACCTAGATCTTCACCTTGGGGAGCTCCAGTCCTCTTTATTAAGAAGAAAGATGGTTCACTCCAATTATGCATTGATTATCGGAAGCTGAACAAACTGACAGTTAAGAACAAATACCCGTTACCCAGGATGAACGATTTGTTTGATCAATTTTGGGGAGCCACAGTTTTCTCAAAGATTGATCTACAGTCTGGATACTATCAACTGAAAATAAAGGGATCTGATGTTGCGAAGACCACTATCCGCACTAGATATGGGCACTATGAGTTTCTTGTGATGCCTTTTGGTTTGACCAATGCACCTGTAGCCTTTATGGACATGATGAACCGTGTGTTCCGACCCTATATAGACCAGTTTGTTGTAGTGTTTATTGATGATATCTTGGTTTATTCTCGGACAGAATCTGAGCATGTTGAGCATTTGAAGATTGTTCTGCAAACCTTGAGAGAGCATCGTCTATATGCTAAGCTGAGCAAGTGTGAATTTTGGCTCAGAGAAGTGACATTTCTGGGGCATGTTGTATCAGCTCGAGGTATCCAGGTTGATCTCAGTAAGATCGAGGCTATCACCAGTTGGAAGCAACCCAAGAATGTCTATGAGATCCGTAGTTTTCTGGGTTTAGCTGGTTACTACCGCCCCAGTAACACTCTGATTTTTGTGGGTAAAAAATAATGAAATGAAAATAAATGGAGTTGGGGCTGGTGGGGGTTTGAACCCTCGACCTCACCAATCCCTTCCCCTTTGAGTACCAAACCGTTGAGCCAAATGTTCTTTTCTATCATATCTCGCGCGAATCAATAATAGAGTTAAGTATGAAAGGATATTAAATCAAATTTAATATCGTATCTGACTCTTCACCTATCGAAATTAAATGTAATATTTGAATCTAGAAGAAATCAGATCTGGGTTTTATCCTCTCCCTGACCCTTCATCTCCCTACGTCGGCCGCCCCTGATCTCCGTCACCGATCGTTCATGGAGTGCACTGTCGTCGCTGTTGTACTCACCGCTGCACCTCAACCACAACCATGGCAGCCACTCGCGCAATGGCGTAACCGGTTGCCGTATTTAACTGTTCAAAGGTTTGGACACCTCATCGGTTTTTGTTTCTGTCCGGTGCCGATCTACCACACAAACGCGCCATGCACGTCACAGCCGCCACTGGCGTGTGCGCCGTCCCACCCTGTTCTTTTCACCACCGGTCACGCGCGCTACTGAGCCGCCCATCGCCGGCGAAAACCTGTTTGAAGGTTCGACCTAACAAACCCATCGTTGCCTCTGATTTCTGCGATTTTCGGCCAATTCCGTCACGATTTTGGCGCGTCGTCGGGACGATTGTTACCGGCGAAGCAAGACGAGCAAAACCCCTAAGGTTTCGCGTCTAATCGATGCCAGTAAGACTTCTAACAGAGCTTTATGGATTTTGATGACCCTTTTTTTGCTTTTTGTAAGATTTCGATATGATTCCGGTGAATATCGGTTATGTGTAGCTTGGGTTAAATCATGTAATCATAGATCTGTCCATTTTCAGGTAAAAAGGTAGCGTTTTCGACTCTCTGGCGAATTTTCGGTGACCAGGCGACGAAGCTTTTTTCGAATGGTAAGTGGACCGGTCTGAATCTGCATGAACCGGCTAGACCGGTTAAATCAGTCGGCCCATGAACCAGACACGAACCATCCCGACCCGAGTTCGACTTGACCTGCCTCTGTCCTATATCCGACCCGACTGAGTTAACTCGCTGAGTCAACTTAGTGAGTCAACTCGCCCGAGTTGACTCAGTAAGTTAACCCACCGAGTCAACTCATTTGGCTCTCTGTTGACTGCTGACGTCAGCGTTGACCTTGACTCGTTGACTTTGACCGTTGACCAAAAGTCAAAATTTTCCGAAAACTCCTCTTTTATGTTTTTCGACGTCCTAAGTCCGTTTTTGAAGCCCGTTTCATGAAATTCTGACCCGAAAGCCTCTAAATCTGACTTTGAACTCGAACTTATATATGTAGTTATTTTTTTCAGTTAAGAGCTCTATGAATAAGGACTAAAATGGGATATTGTGTGATTGAAGGTACTCATAGCTCCTTGAATATGAATTGTTGATGGACGTCGAATTCGAGTGCAATCGAATGGAGTTTCATGAATCGACCGATATAGCTTAGAGTTAAGGTAATACATTACTACCTCTTGTATGCTTTATGAACATGTTGATATTTGTTAATGCATGCATAAAAATGATGATGATTACTGTTAATACTGCTCAAGTCAAACCGAATATGGAAATGAGTGCGATAATCTAGATAAGATTGCAATGCTCGAATGAGAAGATTAATAAATCAGAAGGATCTAGAGTTCAATAAGTAATTAATGAGGCAGCTAATCTCCAAATCTGATTATTAGTGTCAATTGATAAAATGTGAAAGATATTTGAATATGAAATTACAAAAATGCCCTCAAGGTATGAGAATGACTAAAATACCATTAGAATTGGAAGCGGTCTAGAAATCTACGCTAGATATGGTAAAACAACCTGATTCATCTGAAAACCTCGAATTACTTGGAAAGCTATGGTAACAAGATTTAAACCTTCGAGATTGTAAGGTGTTAGGTCTCCTTGGATTTGGAATGAATCTCTGACTATAGATTCAGGGGAATCTATTCATACCCCCGAATTAAGCAAGTGACTCAAAATTCTGAATTGTTTGAAATGACTAAAAGTACTGGAAATACTGATATGGTTAAACTAATCGGAATGATCGTATTGGCCAAAAAGGGCTGAAGTATCCTCGGACACCGGGGTTTGCAAATTAACCAGAACAATGGATAAACCTTTGAGTTCTTAAATGAATGACGTGGTTGGAGGTGCCGAAAATTTCTTGAATGGCTGAAACACCCACGAGTACTTAAATGATTGAAATACTATAAATGGTTCAATTGACATGAATGATGGATATCCCGAGCTTCAAAAAGACTAAAATACCCCCTTGACTGGAAGTAAATTACCTTTGATAAAATTCTAGAAATGCCAATAAAGCTAAAAATGACTAAAATGTCCCTAAGGGTTGAAGCATGACTCATGTATGTCGATCACTCCTGATATTAATGCAAGGATGAAAGTTTTTCCGCACAGAATATAAGTTTGACTACTCCGTGACGAGTCATGTGGTGAAATATGAAAGCAACCGTTCAGATATACGATACGGTTGGATACATTAGTAGGGTTGGTTAGTACTACTGGGTTGAGATACGCTAGTTGGAATGGTTTTGGAGCCTCGATAAACTTCCGAAAATCTTAAATAATGTAAATCGTCATTTTATCATTATTGGGCTAAAATTTCAAAATCGTCTCTGATAGTTAAATGACCAAAATGCCCTCGTTGGCCAAAGCAATCAAAATAGCCACGAATGTATTTTGATATCGTGAAAGATCTTGACATAGAAATCTCTGAATGCCAGGTTGGAAACCTGATGAGCAAATAGAATTCTCGGGCCACTGTTTATGCCTTGTTGGTATAAATTACCAAAATGCACATATGTGATAAAATGACCATAATACCCTTGTAGGCTAAAATGACTAAATCACTCATGATGCGTCTAAACTCTCAAAGATCTTGATGTATCACCTCCTGAATATATGGGTTAAACCGTTAGTACGAACCCCTTTTTAATAGGGGCCTCGTTTCAGAAATCCGTTCAAATTGTCAAAAGTTTAATGTGTCCCCTTCCGTAAATGCCAAGTATTTCCAAGAAATGATTTGTCCCACCTAGTGTGTTCCATGTGTGCTACACTCAGTTGAATGTGTTATATGACTATTACATGTTAGTAAACAATCTAATGACTTAATTATGAACGATGATATGCTTGATGAAATGATAAACTGGACATATGATAACATTTTCTACCTACTCGTTGTAAGTCCGCTTGATCTGTATACTTAGTATATGACTGTGCTATGTGGTTACTTGATCTGCGATAATATTGTCTGTCTGCCTGATGGTAGTAATAGTATAATATGTTAGCTTGACCTACGATGCTACACTTTGTTTGCATGATGAATGATGATATCGTCTGCTCAATGGTATGCCCATATATGTGTCTAAAGAGCATGAACTTCTGTTCATGATACTTTGAATAGAATATGTCTGTCACATGTATTCTATTACTTATGTCTGGAATCTGAACACCGATTACTATTTGGGGTATAATGTTGGGTTATGTTATGAAGTTTCTGCAGGTGCAGCCCTGATCCAACTGGTAAATCCTTATGGACTCAAGGTCTCCCCGTGGGTAGGTGTCGATGCTTTAGCACGAGTAAATTCTTATGGACCTAAGGCAGCCCCTTAGGTGGCACCTATGCCCATCGGGCCTAGGGTAAGTCCTTATGGATGCAGATCTGGGGGACTGCATATTGGTGTAAGGTTGGAGGGTAGTTACTAGTAAACCCTTGTATGTACTTGAAAATTTGCATTGAATTGTTATGTGTTCTCATGATATGATTGGTATGCATTTATGTATGTTTGATATGCTTCTATTGGAACACACTAGACATTAAACTCGTTGTTTCCATCTTCGTAATCTATCAGCTTGTATAATTCCCATTTGTTACTCGATGATTGAATAAAGAACAAGTATTGTTATTCTCAAGTATAACGTTACCCCAAAATAGCGAAAAGGAAATGGAAACTGTTACTACTTGGAACATCATGAAAATGTTTTGCCTACCATATATCTGCATAAGCTTATATCATCTTTTGGTACTTTTGTATTACTGAGCTTTTCCCATGCTCATGTTGTTTTTACCATCTCAGGGCAAAAGATCAGACATGTTGCAACTATAAATGTCGGTATGGGAGTTTTTTCGGATTGCTCGTGAAGTATGGCATTTGTGTAACTAGGGGGCATGTGTGTCATGTCTTGTGTTATATATATGAGTCTGAAACTTGTTTTCGCAACATGTATCATGGTTTTGTTTTATTGTCTGAATGATTTCTGAAATTATGTTTTAACTCAATATGATCTATGAGTTTAACGGGTTAGCAATTTGTTATTTGAAATTTTAACGTGGGTCGCTTCTGTGACCCTAATGTGACTTCCTAGGATCTGTTGTAACGCATAGGCGGGTCTAGGGGGTTACAGTCGTTTTGTCTAGGGTTTCTCCATCATTGCTGCCCCTTTGACGAAGCTTTTGAGGAAGAATGTTCCTTTTGCCTGGTCTGATGCCTAGCAAGCTAGTTTTGAGAAACTGAAGGCAGCTTTGACTCAAGCCTCGGTTCTTTCACAAACCGAGTCTGGGAAGGACTTCGCAGTGTATAGTGATGCTTCACACTCCGGGCTTGGTTGTGACTGATGCATGATAGGAAGGTTATCGCTTATGCATCACGTCAGTTACGACCAAATGAGTGTAACTATCCGACCCATGACCTCGAGTTAGCTGCGGTGGTCTTTGCTTTGAAAATCTAGAGGCACTATCTCTACGGAGAGAAGTGATATATCTTTACTGGTCACAAGAGCTTGAAGTATATCCTCATAGAGGGATTTAAATATGAGGCAGCATCGTTTGGTTGAGCTTCTAAAGGACTATGATTGCGTGATTGAGTACCACCCGGGAAAAGCCAATGTTGTTGCCGATGCCTTGAGTCGTAAGACCATATCCGACCTGAGATCCCTGTTTTCCAGGATGAGTATTTATGGTGATGGCAGTTTGCTAGCGGAGTTGCAAGTTAAACCAACTTTGGCCGAAGAGATTAAGGCCAAGCAACTCTTAGATAGTTCCTTACTTCCAGTCATGCAGCAAGTTGAGCAGGGATCCACATGTGTTTATGCCTTCGATCAGGATGGCGTTCTGTGCTTCAAGGGTCGTTATTGTGTCCCCGATGATGCCGACCTAAAGTGAGCCATACTTTGTGAGGCTCATAGCAGCCCTTATGCTATGCATCCTGGTGGAGACAAGATGTACCAGAATCTTAAGCAAAGGTACCGCTGGGAGGGTACGAAGAAGGATATATCGGATTATGTATCGAAGTGTATGACTTGTCAGCAAGTCAAAGCGAAACATCATCATCCTTCTAGTTTATTACAGCCCATTAAGATTCTTGAGTGGAAATGGGAGTGTATCACGATGGATTTCATTACCGGGTTACCTCTAACTCCTTCTAAAAAGGATTCTGTCTGGATTATTGTTGATCGACTCATCATGTCAGCTCACTTTATTCCTGTATGAGTTACTTATTCTTTAGAGAAGCTGGCTAGGATGTATATCTCGGAGATCGTCAGATTGCATGGTGTACCCTTATCTATCATATCTGATCGAGATCCGAGGTTCACTTCTCATTTCTGGTCGGCCTTGCATAATGCTTTGGGTACACGTTTGAATTTCAGTACATCCTTCCATCCTCAGACTGGTGGCCAGTCTGAGAGAGTAATCTAGATTCTGGAGGATATGTTGAGGGGATGCGAGATCGACTTCCGCGGTAGTTGGGAAGATTTCTTGCCCTTGGCCGAGTTTGCTTATAATAACAACTACCAGGCTAGTATTCGCATGACCCCTTATGAAGCTCTGTATGGTCGTAAGTGTCGAACTCCTATCTATTGGACCGAACTATATGATAAGAAAACTTTGGGTCCGGAGTTGATCTAAGAGACTGAAGAGACTGTCAGGTTAATCCGTGATCGTCTAAAAGAGGCCTTTGACAGACAGAAATTTTATGCAGATCGGAGAAGAAAGGATATCGAGTTTGAGGTCGGTGATCAAGTCTTTCTAAAAGTATCCCCTTGGAAGAAAGTTATGAGATTTGGGCGCAAGGGTAAGTTGAGTCTGAGATTCATTGGGTCGTATCGTATCGTGAAGAGAGTTGGGCCAGTTGCCTATCAGCTTGAGTTACCTCCTCAGCTTAGTCGTATCCATAATGTTTTTCATGTATCCATGTTGAGGCAATACCATCCAGATCTGAGTCACGTCATTCAGGTTCAGGATGTAGAGTTGAGGTCAGACTTGTCCTATGAGGAGGAACAAATTCAGATCTTAGATTTTGATGAGAGAGTTCTGAGGAACCGACGCATACCGATGGTAAAGGTACAATGGAGAAATCGGAGTCCTAGTGAGGCTACATGAGAGATCGAAGGATCCATGAGAAAGTAGTTTCCATATCTGTTTGATTCAGGTAAATTTTGAGGACGAAATTTTTCTTAAGGAGGGGAGAGTTGTAACACCCCGTTAAATAAATAGATAAAAAAAGAAAAGAAAGGTGATGGTGTAGAGGCTCGAACCTGAGAACTTAACCCTCACCATCCAGTGTGCTAACCATTTGAGCCAAGGCTCATTTTTGATATTGCCTCCCCCTCTTTACCTTTTAAGGTTAACGTAAAATCGTTTTATATATGCATTTAATTAAAGATGCGTATGTTCACCTACCCCTTTAACTCTGCCAGCCGTCTATTCGAATCCTAGAAAGAAAGTTCTTCCCCTCTCCCTGATCTTTGTCCATCTCCGGCACCGCCGCTCCGTGCGAGACACTGCCACCGCCGGCGAGTGCGTCGTCTCTCCCCGAATCTCCAGCCACCAAGCACGCGCAATTTCACGCTGTCACTCGCCGCGTATCAACGTCTGAAGCTTTGACGTTTGTGGCGCAACCCTTCTCCGTTGTTTTCGGCCGGTAGAGAGCTTTGTTCGGGGTGTGGGCATGGCCGTTGAACTCCTCGCGTCGTGCAGTGCAAAACCCCTAAAGTTCCATGCCCAACCGACGCCGGCGAAGCCTCTATCGGAGCTACGTAAGTTCCAACGACCCCTTTGCTATTCGTAGATTTTCCGGCGAGATTCCGGTTCTTCTCGGTTGGGATTTTGCATGATTAAAAAGTATAATTGGAGATGTGCATTTTTCAGCTAAAAAACTGTGATTTCGGTAACTCTGACGACTTTTTCGACGGCCGTCCGGTGACCAGATCGATTGGGTAAGTGAACCGGCTCGAGCCAACCTGAACCGGATGAACCGGTCGGTCCATCAGCCAAACCCGAACCGGTTTGGCCCAAAACCCAAACCCAATTGGCCCAATAGCCCAGACCCAACCCGTATTTTGGTCAGACCCGGTCAACCTGAACCGGTCAACCGAGTCAACTCGTTGAGTTAACTTAGTGTGTCAACTCGTTGAGTTAACTCGTCGAGTCAACTCAGTTGACTTTTTGCTGACCGCTTATGTCATGCTGACATCATCGTTGACTCTGACCTCCTGTTGACTTTGACATGCTGACGTCAGTGCTGACTTTGACCAAAAAGTCAAAATTTCTGAAAAGCCCTATCTTATGTTGTTCGACGTCCTGAGTCCGTTTTTAAAACCCGTTTTACGAAATTCCGACTCTAAGACCCCCGAATTTGACCTAAAACTCAAATCATGCCTATGTACTTAATTATTTAACTAAGATAATTGTAAAGCGAATAAGTGACTAAAATAGTGTATTAATTGTGTAAAGGTACCCGAGACTCGTGTGACCACTCTCCAGCTAAGCCTAGCTCCTCTCGATCCGCTCACCCTCAAGCTCTAGTGAATATCAGTATGAATCTGAACTCTGTGTATAAGAACAAGTTTAACACTCATTTCACATTATGTCCGTTACTCTTTCATGATCTAGGATCCAACCCTGTATCCGAGCATACTGAGGCAGGTGTCCGTTAGACCTATTTCCGACCAGCTTTTGAGGTGTGTTCCATGTGTGCTTTTATCTATTGAATGAATTGTATAATGGTTACATATTAGTAAACAATCTATCGATTTAATCATAAACAATGCTATGTTTGATGAACGTACAAAAAAATTGATGAGATTTCCAGCTCCATACGGGATTCTTCCCCATATTTTGTTCATATCCATTGCTAAACCCACAAGGGTGGTGAAAAAATTGCTAATGCATTCGGGAAGTTCCCCTCCAAAATTATTCACGGTTATAGACAAAAATGTTAGTTTGGTATTATTGAGTAAATTGCAGAGAAAGTTCAAGTCACCTTCTCTCCTATGTCCCAAATGGTTTTTGGCTAGTTCAAGGTTAAACAGTTTATCCGACTTGTCTAACGAAGGCACGTTTCCACTCAAATTGTTATTGTCAAGATAAAGATTATTCAGATTTGAGGCATTGGATTTGTCCAGAGATTTGGTTTCTTCCTAAAGAAAAGAAGTCAAGATATGGCATAGTGATTGGCAAGTTAGAAGAAGAGTACCTTGAATCTTGTTTCCTGCGATATCAAAAGCTCTAATATTGGAGAGGTTGAACAACCCCAGATATTGCATTTTCTTCTGCCATGAAAAGCGAAAGATTTGTCAGTTGTCCAAGAGCTTCAGGTATAATCCCACTTAATGCAGTGAAACTCAACCAAGTCTCTCCAGGGATGACAAGTCCCTCTCAAACTGTTTTTGAAAAACCCCAAGACTCTCAGGTTTGACAAGCGACCCAAGATAAATTGGAAGGAATAATGTTTCCAATCTTCTTAAGCCACCAATCTCTTGAGGAAGCTGGTTGTAGAAGCTGTTGCCTGCAAGTTTCAAATCCCTGAGAAAGCTCAAGTTTCCAATGGATGGCGAAATAGATCCCGAGAGTTTAAGGAACTGCAGGTGACTCTCTGATGCTTGTGACCGCACGTAACACCACGCCACTGACAGAAGTGAATGGAACTATTCCAAGACTCCATAATCTTGAGCCGATCACCAGTTGTCTTGGCTTTGAACTGGAGTAGGGCTTGTTGATCGGTGTCATTTCCTCTAACTACAGGGGTTGCTGTTGCTAAATGAAGCAGATTAAAACCCTGCAAGTTGAAGCATGAGAGAAGAATCATAACTTCAATAACATAAACAAGTAAAAAAGAGCTGGATGTTTCAAAATGATTTTTTGATAGCTCCATTAAATTGAAGAGAATGATTTGTATTTGAGAGTGGTTGGTTCATCCACAAGAACTAGAGAGGGTGCATTATATATGAAAATTCTTGGAACTCTGATGTTCCATTAACGAAGCAGAATTTCTTTAAGCACTAATTGATGTGATTTCCACCACTTACATTTCTATTTATCAATTATATATTCAGAAAACGTTGATTTCAATCTTTGAAAAACTAAAATGTTGAAAATTGAAGTGCAAATTCACTTTGGAGGCTTCTAATTTGATAATGCACAAAGTCTGATATTGGCAGACTTCCAATAAACCCACTTTTGCCACCACTTTCTACATTTCACATAATTTTCAAGTAAACGCTGATACTTTCAGCAGGCTCCCAATGGCGGAGAGACCATTCACTATTGTACTATTGATTTCCAAACTTGTTTCTTTCTGGTTCTTGTACCAGTTCTCCGGTTGTGATATTCTAATACTAAAACAGAGCTAGAAAAGCATAAATATTTCGAAAATAAAGCTCAAAACACCAAAAAGATATAAGAAAATTCTTCACCCTTAATGTAACCCCCTATTTTGACCTAAGAAGTTTGATTAAATTGAATTTGTCGTTTTAGTAAACTTGCCCCTCAAGAAACATCACTTATAAAAAAACGTGTCGGAATTTATTATTCAATAAAAAATCCTTTAAAGTTTCGTCATAAAAACAATGCATGCTAAAAGTAATTCATCAATCCCAAAATAAAAGTCCAAAGTCCAAATTACAACCCAGTCTGAAAATACATAAATAATAAAAAGGATCTTGAAATAATCCATACTGATTAATAACATCAAATCCGTTCGAATGAGGTCCTCCAAGTACCGAATCCTAAGTCTGGTAATCTGAAACAGATACTAAGGGGGAGTCAGCTATAAAGTTTAGTGTGTCTCTAAAGTGCATAACAGAAGTATAACCAACAGTCCATCATCAAATCAAGATTAAACAATTATTCTGAAGTATTACAAGCAAGGCATATTGATTGCATAACATGACATGCACCCATCTACGTCACCGTCCGAAGAGTGAGGTTCCCCTGAACCACTCTACACCGCAACACCATGTCCGAAGCAGAACTCATCCCAAAAGATGGAACTACTAATACGAAGCGAAGTTCAACCCAAGGGATGAAGTCGATGAGCTTTCCCCATACAGTATCCCAACCCAATGATATGACATGTTATCCGATTTCTGAGTCCGAATGCAATCTTGTTAAACAACTAAGATGCATGTACAAAATAGTCTGATTCTGATATGTGTTACATGACATGGTCACAATAATCGAGTCATAAGATATTTATCAAACAACAGAGTGGATATCACATAAACATGTATCATACAGATCAGGGAATCACACAAACACATACATGTAGCACAGACAGAGAATACACCTTAGGCAGCTAACCGTCAATGTCGGTAGTGACGTCTCCCACGCTCAGCTCTAGCTGAAGGTCGAACAGAGTAAGCTCTAGCAGATCTCAAAGACTGTGCCACCGGAGGTCTACTTGGCGGAGGAGGAGGTAAAGTCTCGGGGTCAGAGTCCACGTCACCTGAACACATAAATAACTGAGTCAAATTTTGATGCAACACTTAACAAAATTCTTAGTTCAAACATATAAACTTGATCCAAAATGGTATTTCGGGTTTGAATTTGAAAAAACGGACAGCGGAAACGAAACCAGAACATCGAAAATCATAGAGGTGAACCCGGCCGAAAAAGTCAACCCAAAAGTCAACGCTGACATCATCGCTGACGCCAGCCTACATCACCATTATAACAGCAAAAGACGCCACTGCTGACGCCATCCCACTTGGTCAACCCGGCCAGTTCGGTTTAGAGAGCTGGTCTAGTTTGATTCCCTCAACCCGATTCAGTTCAGTCTTTCAAACCCAAAATAGATCAAATCCCCAATTCTTAAATCAATCAGCTAACCCTAACCCTTAACCAAAACCCTAGATCTAGGGTCCCGGCGGTGCCCAACCACCACGGCGTGACTAGCGAGCCCAACGGCGGTTGTGGCTTACACCGACGAACTCGCCCCAACCGCACTTCGGTGCTTACCCAACGGTTCTAGGCGCGGCTAGACGGAAAGACGACGACGATGAGAGCTCCTGGAGAAAACACAGCTGTTTCCGGTGGCAACGGCGGCGGAAGATGAAAAGTTGAAGCTTTCGGCTTCACTTTTCCGATGAGAGGAAGCGGCGAACAAGCAACCCTAACTCGGGTTTTGGTCGGACGGCCACAGGGAAGCCACTGATGATCGCGAATCGAAGAACGACCGCCAAAACTCCTTGGTTGTAGCTTCAACGGACAACGGGAAAGGAGTGCTCGATTTGTTTTGAGAAAATATAGAAAAACAGAGATAGTGGGGCAAAAAGAATGAAAATCAGAACAAAATGGTGTTTACCCTACTCAAATGGGTAAATTACAGAAGAAGGGTCCAAACTTTAGCCTGTCTAACAAATTGCCCACCAATTTTTAACTTTATTCAATTCGGTCCCGAATTCAAATTAGGTTAAAATCCGAGATTTCCCCCAAATTCTAGGGTTTCCAATTGGGAATTTTCACGATTAGGGTTTACAATTTGGAGCTGAATTGGGGTGTTACAACTCTCTCCCCCTGTAAAAAGAAATTTCGGCCTTGAAATTTACCTAGAGCAAACAAATGCGGATACTGAGCTTTGACGACAACTTTGGGCTCCCAGGTAGCCTCATCATGACTGTGACCACGCCACAAGACTTTGACCATCTTAATGGTCTTCCTTCTGAGAACTTTCTTATGCTGAGCAAGAATCTCGACAGGCTTCTCCTCAAAGCGCAAATCAGGACAAATCCCAATCTCCTCCACAGGAAAAACATGAGATGGATCAGCATGGTAGCGTCTCAACACAGAAACATGGAAAACATCATGAATACGCTGAGGCTCTGGTGGTAACTCAAGCTTATAGGCAACAGTCCAACCCGACGAAGAATCCGATAAGGGCCAATATATCGATGACTCAGCTTACCCTTCCGACCAAACCGAAGTACCTTCCTCCAAGGAGATACTTTCAGGAAAACCTCATCACCGACCTCAAACTCAAGATCTCGACGTCTCAAGTCGGCATAAGACTTATGTTTGTCAAAAGCAACCTTAAGCTGATCTCGAATCAATCTGACTGTCTGCTCGGCCTCACGGACTATGTTTGGTCCCAACAGTCTATGTTCATTAAGTTCAGTCCATCCAATTGGTGACCTACACTTACGTCCATACAGAGCCTCATACGGTGTCATCTTGATACTAGCCTGATAACTATTATTATATGCAAACTCTGCGAGCAGCAACAAATCCTCCCAACTACCACTGTAATTGAGAACACAACTTCTCAACATGTCTTCAAGAATCTGAATCACACGCTCGGACTGTCCGTCAGTCTGCGGATGATAAGATGTACTGAAGTTCAACCAGGTACCCAAAGCAGAGTGAAGTGCCTTCCAGAACTTCACAGTAAATCACAGATCTTTATCAGAAATAATCGATATCGGTACCCCATAAAGTCGAACAATCTCAGAAATATAAAGCCGAGCCAACTTACTCAAAGGATAGTTGACTCGAACAGGAATGAAATGCGCAGACTTAGTCAAACGGTCCACTATAACCCAGATGGAGTCCTTCTTAGACGGAGTCATCGGAAGACCACTAACAAAATCAATAGTCACACACTCCCACTCCCACTGAGGAATCTCGATGTGCTGAAGCAACCCATATGGACGGTGATGCTCTGCCTTGACTCTCTGACAAATCATACACTTAGACACAAATCCAACAACATCCCGTTTAAGACCTTTCAGCCAGTACCTCTGACGAAGGTTCTTATACATCTTATCACCACCAGGATGCATAGAATATGGGTTGTCATGTGCCTCGCGAAGAATAACTTGTTTCAACTCAGAATTCCTTGGAATGCAATACCGGCCTCGAAAACACAAAACACCATCCTGATCAATAGTAAAATCCTCATATGTACCCTCAGAAACCTCTCTGATACGGTGCATAAGAAAAGGATCAATAGACTGCTCAGCTCGAATATTAGATATCAACGTAGGAATAACCCGAAGTTCTGCCATCAAACTACCATCCTCAAACAATCTCATCCGAGCAAACAAGGTCCTCAAATCTGAAATGGCGTTACGACTCAAGGCGTCGACAACCAGGTTCGCCTTCCCCAGGTGATACTCTATCTCACAGTCATAATCCTAGAGAAGTTCCAACCAACAACGTTGTCTCAGATTCAACTCTTTCTGCGTAAGGAGGTACTTCAGAATTTTGTGATCGGTGAAGATATAGCACTTCTCTCCATAGAGATAGTGTCTCCAGATTTTCAGAGCAAAGATTATAACAGCAAGCTCCAAATCATGGGTAGGGTAGAGGCACTCATGCGCTTTCAACTGACGAGATGCATAGGCCATTACCTTCCTCTCCTGCATCAGAACACATCCCAATCTCGTGTGGGAGGCATCATTGTATACCGTATAAGCCTTCCCAGGCTCAGGCTGAATCAGAACCAGTGTTTTAGTCAACATGGTCTTAAGCTTCTCAAAACTGGTCTGCTGAGCCTCCGTCCAGACAAAAGGAATATCCTTTGTAACACCCGTGTTTTGGGGTTAGGAGTTCGGTGTGTGTGCGTTGGGTTCAAGTCGTCAGAACCGATTTAATTTAATTAGGCATTGGTTTTAATTTAAATAAGATTAAAATTAAGGCAATGGCATTTTTGTAAATAAGTTGAAATAAAGAAGACAAGTTTTTGAAACAAAAAGAACAAAAAAAAGAAAGTCATCTTCCTCCCCTTTTTGCAACATAACGTGAAAACCCTCCCCAAAACCCCAATAAACTATTTCATCCATTTTCTCCACCATCTCAAGAGCTCCTTTGAAGGTAATTTCATTTTTGAACTCTCCTATTCATCCCAAGCATTTCCATGGTTTTAGATTTCAAAATCATCACCATTTATGTTTTTCAAGTTTTTCATGTTTGATGAAAGTATGAATTTTTAATGGGTTTTCAACTTGTTTTTGGTTTTTTTAGTTAGGTTTTGAGTTAAGCTCACTTTAATACACCTAATATTTTGAAATGGAGGGATTTTGAGAAAAATCCCGAAATGGGTCTTGGGGGTGTTTTTAAAAGTGTCAAAACATGAATTTTTGGTGTGTTTTTGTGTTAGGTTGAAGGGCTGATGGTATAGGGTTGTTAGGAAGGTGTTTTGGAAGTCTTTAGATGTCATTTGGGTGTTGGAAATGGTGGATTTCAGTTGGGTATTTGAGGAGCAAGAAAATGTGAGTTTTGTGGTTAGTTTGGGTATGAAACTATGAAGTTTTAGCTTGTGATTGTGGGTTGAGATTGTGGCTGAGTTTAGCATTGATTTGGTGAGAAATACTTATCTTTTGATTGGTTAGAAGCAAGAGGAAACATCGGAGAAGGATCGGGACCGAATCCGGAAATTGAGAAGGCTTGACTAGCTTTGCTTGGTTTGCTAAGGAAGGATGGTGAGTGAAACTTTCATATTTGATTAAATTGATTCAAGTGTGTAGATGAGGTTTAGGGATGTGCTTGGTAGGCCATTCCTAGATAGAAGTTAAATTGGTAGTTTAACTTCTTGTGTGTTTATAGCTTTAAATGTTTATGCCTATTCTATTCTTGTGAAGCATGATTTGGATATGTATGGATATGCATTGATGAGTGTGATGATGAATGTGTGCTATAAATGATGGTTGTTATGATGTGGTTTAAAAGTAATTGGCACTAGTTAACTTACCGGGTATAAATGATCGATCATTAGGATTAGTGTGCACACGGTTGAGTCAAATTCGTACGTGGCCTTAGTGGCGTTGAGCCATCAAGGAGGAGTACAGTGATGTAATATTCCACCAGGAATTGTTTATATTATACGTGATGATGAGTGGAATCCCATCCGTAGGGCATATGATGATGAGTGGAATCCCATCCATGCAAGGTTCGGTGATGAGTGTAATCCCACTGAGGTAATGTTGTTGTTGAGAGTAATCCGCATATCCGAGTAAACTAATAGTGGCCAATGTACTTGCTCTTGTGGTTATGATGTTGAGATAAATGCTTTATCTTGTTGAGCTTAATATGAAGTAAGATGCCATATTATTGACTCTTGTGTTGCTAGCTAGTTTGCTATATTGATGCTCATGTATGTTGTGTGTGATGTTAAGGATTATATGCTTGAACCCTGCATTGTCGTTGTTTTTGGTTTTAGAGCATCCTCACTAAGCTTCTAGCTTATGCTCTCATTTTCGACAATGCATATCAGTAGCGTGGTGTTAGCAAGGAGCAAGGCGAAGGGGCATTCCAAGCTTTGTAGTTGCTCAAGTATGGTTTAGTAAATAAAGTAGTAGTTTAGCAATGGGGCTACTATGTGTTTGTATGAGCGTTGTATGACTCATAATTGTTGAATGTTGTTTATGCCATGCTTTGGAATTGTAAACCATGTTATGTCTTGTTGAATGCGTGTGATGAGAGGTTATGCCTTGGATGTTATGAGTTGTTTTGGCAAGCATGTAAACCTTATATGTGATGACTTGTGCTTTTTGGCTTTTAAGCTTTTTAAGTATGCCTTGGAATGCATTATCCTTCTTTGTGTGAATGCCTCGTTGTTAATGTCTCGTTGATCGCCTAAATCGTTCTTCATGTTAGTTCTTGGTTGCTAGTTGTTGTATGTGGCTAGGGAAGTCTTAAATTTCATCTAAGGTCGTGTTTGAGAGTCTTTTGCTGAAATTTGGAGACTTGCAGTGCAGGGCGTATCGATACGCCTAAGGGTCGTATTGGTACGGTCTTGCCCTTCATGACTCAGTTTTGGCTTGGTGTACCGATACACGGGGGTGTATCGATACGCCTAAAGCTCACTGGAAATTTGAGATTTTGGTGAGACTTTGGCGTATCGATAAGGGCTCTAGGTGTATCAGTACGGTTTTGTCTCGTTGACCGCGACATGTTGACCAAGAAGGGCATATCGATACGCTCCAGGGCTGTATCGATACGGTCTTCCTGTGTTGACTGATGACAGTTGACCTGGTCAAGGCGTATCGATACCCTTGATTGGTGTATCGATATGGCCTGCTCTGTGGCTTTGAAATGGACTGGTTAACATGTTGAATTGGTTTGGTTGCTTTTACCTTGTGATGTTTTCCGCTGTCGTGATCACTTAGGAAATAATATGCCTTTAGACAAGATTTAATTAAAAGAAATTTTCTAGGGTTGCTAACCGAGGTGGGACCTTAACGGGTTTCACATTGGTTTTCCCCGTGTAGCCTACTCGGACCGGTCAGCCGGCCAGACCGGGACGAGGGGGTTACATTTGTTGGTATCAGAGCTTGAGGTTACCGAGACCTTGGGCAGGTAAGTGAGGTAAGTTGAAGTGTTAAGTAATTGTATTGCTTCGGTGTATGCTTTGCCATGTATGCTTGTTGTTCGTTCGTTCGTTTGGTGTTTGGAAGCATGATTGTTGTGTCTGGTGTAGTGTCGAGTTCCCATTGCTACTATTACTTAATTTGAAAAAGTTTTGTAAAAGAAGATACTTGAGCACATTTGGACCCTTGCCTTTGCTAACTTAATCCTTATATGTTTATTTGTTGTAGTTTTTATCTTGCTAGCTATAACATGAGACCACGAGGGAGGCCTAGGATGGTTCAACCGGAACCACGGGCACAAGCTCCGGGAGTTGAGAAAATTGGTGAGGCGCAGGCTCCTCAACCTCTTCCACCTCCTCCTCATCAAGAGGGAGGCGAGGCAGGAGCCAAGGGCGTAGAACCTCAGGTTGGCCAGGGACCGGCCGGAATAGATTTAGCTCCTCTAGTTCAGGCGATAGTCGGGGCTTTTCAGGCTGCAGTGGCTGGGGGTCAGGCAGTGCCACAACCCTAGGGAGAGGGTACTGGTTTACCATTAGAGAGGCTCCGCAGTTTGGGAGGTGAAGAGTTCAGAGGATCTACACTGGAGAGGTCTGAGTTGTGGTTAGAGAAGGCCGTCCGTATTCTGGCACAGATGGGATGTACCGGGGAACGCAAGCTAGGGTGTGTTATATCTTTGCTTCAGGGTGATGCCTACACTTGGTGGGTCACCATCACTACGAGTATGGAAGAGGCTGAGATCACTTGGGAGTTTTTTGAGTCAGCTTTCCGTAAGAAATATCTAGGTCCTTTCTATCTCGATGAGAAGAAGAGGGAATTTATGGCTTTGCTTCAGGGGAGTATGACTGTGACAGACTATGAGATCAGATTTGTCAGGCTGAGTCAGTATGCATCTGAGCTTGTTCCTACTGAAGTGGAACGTTGTAACCGTTTCCGCTATGGGTTAAATGAAGAGATCAAGAGGTACGCTTTAGCTTCTGACTACACAGATTTTGATGTCTTGGTCGCTAGGGCCAAGGACTTAGAGCACAGTTTGGGCTTGACCAAACGATCTGGTGGTTCTAGTTCTGGGAAGAGGTTCAGTGACTTTGATAGAGGTGATGCCAAGGGGCATCGGGACAACAGGTATCACTATGACCATAGATGTGGTGGAGGTAACCACGGTAGAGGCCATTAGGGCCAGAGGGCTGGTGGGCGGTTGCCTACGTGTGCTAGTTGCGGGAGGAATCACACCGGTGAGTGTTGGGGAAATTTTCACTCATGTTGAAGCTGTGGAGCTAGGGATCATATTAGGCGTGACTGTCCACATCAGGTGGGGCAGGCACCAGTTCAGGCTCCTGCTAGAGCCAATGACTTTCAGAGAGGTCGTCGACGCGGTAGAGGTAACTTCCAGCCGATAAATGATGGCCAGAGGAACATAGCGCATGTGGTTGCAGTCCAGCCAGAGGACGGAGGCCAGGCCAGAGTTTGGCTCAGCGCGGGGATCAGCATGACACAGATGTGATTGCAGGTAACTTCTCGATACAATCTTTGGGTTTTCTTTCTTTGATTGACTACGGGTCTACACATTCTTATATACTTAGTGAGCATGCAAAGTTGTTGAAATTGCCTTGTGAAATATTAGAGGTAGGAGTTAGTGTTACTAGTTCCTTCGGGGATACGGTAATAGTTAGGAGGATGTACAGAAGATGTCCGCTTATGGTTCAGGGACATATGTTTCCAGTGGATATGATGGAGCTACCATTTTATGGCTTTGATGTGATTTTGGGTATGGACTGGCTCACTGAGCATAGAGCTAGGATAGACTTTGAGACTAAGAGGATTTCCTTGAGACTCGCGGATGATTATGAGATTTTGGTGGTAGGTGAGAACGTGAAGTTCTTATCGAATGTAGTTTCAGTTCTTGAGGCTAAGAGGTTGGTTGAGATGGGTTGTGAAGCGTATTTGGCCTATGTGATGAATCCGAACATGAGTGAGGTTAGACCTCAAGACATTCGGATAATGTGTGACTTTCCAAGTGTGTTTCCAGAAGAATTGTCGGGTTTACCACCTGATAGAGAGGTAGAGTTTGCTATAGATACTTATTCAGATTCAGCTCCTGTTTCGATTGCTCCGTATCGTATGGCACCGAAAGAACTGAAAGAGTTGAAGACTCAGTTGCAAGAGTTGACATATAGAGGCTTCATTCGACCGAGTTCTTCGCCTTGGGGTGCTCCAGTTTTGTTTGTAAAGAAGAAGGACGGAAGCATGAGAATGTGTATAGATTACATACAGTTGAATCAGTTAACAGTGAAGAACAAGTATCCGTTGTCGAGAATTGATGACTTGTTTGACCAGTTGAGAGGAGCATCAGTCTTTTCGAAGATTGACTTGAGATTCGGTTACTACCAATTGAAGGTAAGAGAGGTTGATGTACCGAAGACGGCCTTTAGGACTAGATATGGTCACTATGAGTTTTTAGGCATGCCTTTTGGGTTGACTAACGCACCGGCTGCTTTCATGGATATGATGAATATGATCTTCCATCAGTACCTAGATCAGTTTGTAGTTGTCTTCATAGATGACATTTTGGTGTATTCACGTACCGAGGAAGACCACGACCGACACTTGAGGTTAGTTTTGCAGACTTTGTTAGATATTCAGTTGTATGCCAAGTTGAGCAAGTGTGAGTTCTGGATCCGAGAGGTAGTCTTCCTAGGGCACGTAGTGTCAGCCGATGGGATTAGAGTTGATCCGAAGAAAATAGAGGCCATTATTGAGTGGAAGCAATCGGAGTCAGTAACAGAGATTCGTAGCTTTCTAGGCTTAGCTGGATACTATAGAAGATTCGTAGAAGGTTTCTCGAAGTTAGACGCTCCATTGACACAGTTACTTCAGAAGAGTGTCCAGTTTGAGTGGTCAGATGCAAGACAGCGAGCCTTTGAGAAGTTGAAAGAAGCTTTGACCCAAGCACCGATCTTGATTCAGCCAGAGTCTGGGAAAGAGTATGTAGTTTACAGTGATGCTTCCTATGTAGGCCTAGGTTGTGTTCTCATGCAAGACAAGAGAGTAGTGGCTTATGCCTCAAGACAGTTGAAGACTCACGAGCGTAACTATCTGACCCATGACATAGAGTTAGCTGCAGTTGTGTTTTCTCTAAAGATTTGGAGGCATTATTTGTATGGTGAGAATTGCACAGTGTACACAGATCACAAGAGTTTGAAGTACATCATGACTCAGCGAGATTTGAATCTCAGACAGCGTCACTACAAAAAAATATACATATACCGACGCTTTGTTTTACCGACGGACAAAATTCGTCGGTATAGACAATATATACTGACAGAAAATAAAACTGTCGCTAAATGTTATACTTTTTACCGACGGATTTATTAATCGTCGGTATAGATATAATTTATACCGACAGAAAACAAAAAATCGTCAGTATAGATGTAATTTATGGCGACGATTTATAGTAACCGTCGGTATAGGTGAGTCATATACCAATGGTTGATTTTGTGTGTCGGTATAGATAAAATTTTACCGACAAAAAATTTTATCTGTCGGTTTAGGTAAACTATACCAACAAATACTTTTGGCCATCGGTATAAGTAGGTTTAAACTTTTCTCATGTTTGATTATTTTTAAATATTTATTATACATATTTAATTATTTATTGATTAAAATATACAAAAAAAAACTCTTAAAAAAACCCCTTCCCTTTACGATTTCAGTTCACCCAAAAATTGAAACCCCTAGCGTTCAAATACAGACTCTCTCAAGCTTCTTTATTTTTTTGATTTCTTTCTTCTCTTCTCTCGAGCGGAAGTGGCGATTGAAAATGGACAAAAAAGAAGCCGGCGCTAGAGTATTTCTTCTTCAAAGTTCAGACTCCATCTCTGCAAGTATTTTTTTTCTTCTTTCATGTTTCTTCTCTTCTATTCTCCCAATTGTTAGGTTTAGGTTTATCAATCAACGATAGATTTGGGTTTAGGTTTATCAATCTTCGGTAGATTTAGATTTAGATTTGTCAATCTTCTGTAGATTTAGGTTTAGGGTTATGGAACACCATGAAAATGTCTGTAAAAAATCTCGGTCTTACCTGTGATTGAATATCTTAAAAGGCTACGTTGTTGCTCAAGTCGAGACAGTGGCATTGATAGGTGAATTCATGTCTGGATATGGATGATAATTTGTGTTTTGATTCCCTTTAGCAGAATACAAAAGCATATATATATCCCTCTCTGCAACAATTGAAACGCCAAAAAGCAATGCCAGTGTATGAGTTGTGGCAATCTCAAATGCATATTTGATTTGAGGACAGTAATAGTTGAGTGAAATTCAGAGTTGACAATTGTTTTAATGTGTTTTAATGTGCGGCATGCATGATTTGGTCAGGAACTATAAGTGAACTATGTTCAATCTAGAAATTTCTTAGGCTCCTAGTATTATTATTAATAGTTTGTTTGTCTTTTGTCGATACCAGGCAAGGTATTTGAAGTGTGTTAGATTTCTTTTTAGGGCCATGAAAGAGGTCGAGAAAGAACTATATCCTTACGTTAAGGATGGGAAAGTTATTGACAATCCTAATTATGGCGTTTATCAAACCTAATTAGATCTAGAAATCTTAATGGCGTTTTAATTGTTCATTCATTTGATTAAATTCTTAATTTAATTATGGCGTAATCTCGTTTATGTTATGTTTTTCGATATTAATGTGATTGCGATAGTGATGAACCTTTCTAGCTTAAATATCTTATATTCCAAGGTTAATTTTGTTACTGCAAATCTATCATTGAATGAGATCCATCTTATAATTTTCATATGGATCTGAACACTGTATTTTAATTATTTATTTTGTTGCAGGGATCGTTTCAACTTTCACTACACTCGCCAAAGATTAAGAATGGTAATTTGATATTTATTTGCCAGGATAGTTTCTTAGTGTTGTTTGTCGTTTTTTATTGTGAAGTTTTAGTTTCGTTTTCTTCTGTAAATATTTGGTGTCTTAGATCAGTAGTTTGCAGTGGGAATGAAATGAATGATAAACAACAATTTCTTTTTTTCCAGCTTATAACAACAACAAATTTTGTTTGGTTTTGATGCATATTGTCCCAATTATGTAGCTCACAATGAGTGTGTGAGAGAGAGAAAGGGTTTTTTTATAGTGATAAAGTTATTGCAGTACTTAAAGCATTTACACCATAATCTAAGCTTCTTGGAGTACTTATTAAAGTTGTTAGATTTGGAGGTTTAGGAGAGAGATAGAAGGAAGCATGTGCGCTATCTTAACATGGAGGTGGCCTGGGAGTGAAAAAGAAACTTGGGAACTTGAAGGTTTTCTATTTCTTTTGCTACTATTGCAGTACAAGTGTACAACTTGTAACTTTTTTTTGTTATTTTTTATTTGTTGGTGGAAGAACAAACAAAATTTTGGGTATTTGCAAATTGATAAGATTATTATTATTTCTTTGGAAGGATAAGCAAAATTAAGAGTTGAGACTAACTTCTTAAGTTTTCTTATTTTAGCCCTCATGGAATCGAGGTCCAAGACTAGGGAGTTTTTGGAGTTTTGCTTGAGCTGTACAGGGTTCAGGAATTACAGCAGTAACAAATTAGTGACTGCTTTAAGGCACTGGCACCCAAACATCCACTATTTAACAAAACACAAAGAGGACAGCCCAAACCATAATTTGGTAAGAACTAAACAGGTGGCATAGTCAATAGAAAAAACACCATGTTTTCTTATAATTAAGAAACAAGAACAAAGAAGATTGGTCACAGTATGAGAGCTTGTGGTCTAAAGTGTGACTAAAAAGCGACTGACTCGAAGTAAGATTGCAACAGGGCACCCAACATAAAAGGCTAATAAATGTGAGCTCATTTGAAATGCTTGCTCTAACAGCTCGAGCCTTGCATGCTTGTTTAGTATTTTAGGATTTCTCGTTGATTGTGTAAACCCGTCGCATATATCTATATCATTTATATAGAGAACTTTTATATTGCAGAAGGTTTCATAAGAACTATTTTGTGTATATCAACTGCTTGCTTTATCTGATCATATTTTAACTTGCTTTTGTCCTAACAATGCATGCAAAAATGTCCCGAGGAAGAACACCGACCCCTGGCAGGTATCAAGGCTTGCGAGATAGAAGAGGTAGGTACTAGTATCATTATTTCTATCGTGTTTCCCGAGCTTGTTTTAAGTTTTAAATTTTGAACATTCTCATCTTTCTCATTTATTCTTATATGTTGATCAACTTGCCAAACATATGCAGGACAAGGCCATAGACGGTCTCGTAGCTACTCACCTCGACGAAATGATAGAAATCATCATTCAAGGGGTAGACAAGGGAGATTGCGTTCTCGTTCTCCATATGGTAGGAGATGCTATGATTATGACTCATATAGGAAACACAAAGGGCACTCCTTGTACGGTGATGGCAGTGAATACGATAGATGAATGATTCAGTAGTTGATTAGATGACTGAATGTGGGATCATTATAAATGTCACCCTTTTATCTCGTCTATCTTGAATGTTTTTAAGAACCTCTTTGGTATTTTTAGGGATAACTTGTCTCATTATAACGGTTACACTGTAACCAAAGAATTGTTGTCTTGTATGTATTAAAATACAATGATAACTACTATATTTATCTTATTCTTCTTTGGGACATTAAACCTTATATTTTTTCTTTAAAAAATAAATAATTATTGTTATAATTTTATCTAACATTACAATAGTATTAGTAATTTTAATATTTAAAATAAAAAATAATATTAAATAAAAATAACAATAGTATAAACAATTATTAATATTTAAAATGAAAAAAATAATTGCCAATTAAACATATACCGACGGACAAAACCGTCGGTATATGTATCTTATATAACTCACCTTTGGTTAATACATTAACTTATACCAACGGCTTGGCCGTCGGTAAAGACACCCTTATACCGACGGAGGATGTCCGTCGGAATAGATACACTAATTTGTCGGAGTAGGCCATACCTATGCCTACGGATATGTCCGTCGGTATAGGGTCTCAACATCTATACCGACGGTTATTTCTGTCGCTATAGATATATACCGACCAGCATTTTACTGACGGCTATTTGTCTGTCGGAATATCACTTTTCTCCGTCGGTATAGGGTTTTAAACTATATAGCAACGAATTTTAGGTGTTTTACCGACGGTTTTTTGTCCGTTGGTATATGTTATTTTTTTTGTAGTGCGTAGGTGGTTGGAGTTGCTAAAAGACTGTGATCTCACGATTGAGTACCATCCGGGTAAGGCCAATGTAGTGGTCGATGCTTTGGTAGAAAGGTAGTTGTAGATTTGAGAGCCATGTTTTCTAGATTGAGCTTGTCCGGGGATGGTGGTTTGGTGGCCGAGCTTTAGGTTAGACCTACTCTAGGTCAGTTGATTAGAGAGAAGCAGCTCTTAGATAGATCTTTGGCACCTCACGTGCAAGACATAGTCGAGGGTAGACCTTCAGACTACAGTTTCAGTACAGATGGGGTCTTGTGTTTCAGAAATAAGATAGTTGTGCTAGAAGACAGTGACTTGAGACATACGATCTTGACTGAAGCGCACAGTAGTCCGTTTGCTATGCATTTTGGAAGTACAAAGATGTACCGAGATTTGAAGAATAAGTACTTTTGAGTTGGTTTGAAGATAGATGTAGCCGACTTCGTGAGTAAGTGTATGGTGTGTCAGAGAGTGAAGGCGGAACATCATGTTCCCTCAGGTTTGTTGCAACCGTTGAGAATTCCGGAATGGAAATGGGAGAATATCACCATGGATTTTGTTTCGGGCTTGCCTTTGACTCCTACGATGAAGAACTCGATTTGGGTTATAGTAGACCATTTCACGAAGTGTGCTCACTTCTTAGCGGTCAATACGACTTATACATTAGATAGATTGGCCGATCTGTACACTGGTGAGATTGTTAGACTGCATGGTGTACCGAAGTCTATTGTGTCCGATGGAGATCCGAGGTTTACAGCTCGATTTTGGGAGTGTCTGCATACAGCTTTGGGTACCCGTTTGAATTTCAGCACGTCTTATCATCCTCAGACCGATGGTCAGTCGGAGAGGGTTATACAGATTTTAGAGGATATGTTGCGTTGTTGCATCATTGAATTTCAGGGTACATGGGAGAAGCACTTGCCTCTAGTTGAGTTTGCTTACAATAATAGTTTTCAGTCGAGCATTCAGATGGCTCTGTATTAGGCCTTGTATGGTAGAAAGTGTAGAGCTCCAGTTTGTTGGGCCGAAGTGGGACAGAAGTTGTTGCTTATGCCAGATTTGCTTAAGGGGACAACCGATAAGGTGAAATTGATTTACGATCGCTTGAAGGCTGCTTCGGATAGACAGAAGTCCTATGCCGACTTGAAGAGAAAGGAAGTTGAGTTTTCAGTGGGTTGGAAGGTATTCCTAAAAGTGTCTCCGTGGAAGAAAGTGATGAGATTTGGCAGAAAAGGGAAGTTGAGTCCGAGGTACATAGGACCGTATGAGATTGTGAAGAGGGTTGGCCCAGTTGCTTATCAGTTGTGTTTGCCATCCGAGCTAGAGAAGATACACGATGTATTTCATGTTTCGATGCTCCGTAAGTATAGGGCGGATCCATCACATGTTATGCATGTAGAAGAGATTAAATTGAATCTGGATTTGACTTATGATGAGGAACCAGTTGAGATCTTAGCTTCAGACAACAAGGTGTTGCGGGGTAGATCGATTGAGTTAGTAAAAGTGCGGTGGCAACGTCGAGGGGTGGACGAGGCCACTTGGGAGAGGAAGGAGGATATGGAAAGGCAGTTTCCTTATCTCTTTCAGTTAGGTAATTTCGGGGACGAAATTTCTTAAGTGGGAGAGAGTTGTAACACCCGTGTTTTGGGGTTAGGAGTTCGGTGTGTGTGCATTGGGTTCAAGTTGTCAGAACCGGTTTAATTTAATTAGGCCTTGGTTTTAATTTAAATAAGATTAAAATTAAGGCAATGGCATTTTTGTAAATAAGTTGAAATAAAGAAGACAACTTTTTGAAACAAAAAGAACAAAAAAAAAAGAAAGTCATCTTCCTCCCATTTTTGCAACATAACGTGAAAACCCTCACCAAAACCCCAATCTACTATTCCATCCATTTTCTCCACCATCTCAAGAGCTCCTTTGAAGGTAATTTCATTTTTGAACTCTCCTATTCATCCCAAGCATTTCATGGTTTTAGATTTCAAAACCATCACCATTTATGTTTTTCAAGTTTTTCAAGTTTGATGAAAATATGAATTTTTAATGGGTTTTCAACTTGTTTTTGGTTTGTTTAGTTAGGTTTTGAGTTAAGCTCACTTTAATACACCTAATATTTTGAAATGGAGGGATTTTGAGAAAAATCCTGAAATGGGTCTTGGGGGTGTTTTTAAAAGTGTCAAAACATGAATTTTTGGTGTGTTTTTGTGTTGAGTTGAAGGGCTGATGGTATAGGGTTGTTAGGAAGGTGTTTTGGAAGTCTTTAGATGTCATTTGGGTGTTGGAAATGGTGGATTTTAGTTGGGTATTTGAGGAGCACGAAAATGTGAGTTTTGTGGTTAGTTTGGGTTTGAAACTATGAAGTTTTAGCTTGTGATTATAGGTTTAGATTGTGGCTGAGTGTAGCATTGATTTGGTGAGTAATACTTGTCTTTTGATTGGTTAGAAGTAAGAGGAAACATCGGAGAAGGATCGGGATCGAATCCGGAAATTGAGGAGGCTTGACTAGCTTTGCTTGGTTTGCTAAGGAAGGGTGGTGAGTGAAACTTTCATATTTGATTAAATTGGTTCAAGTGTGTAGATGAGGTTTAGGGATGTGCTTGGTAGGCTATTCCTAGATAGAAGTTAAATTGGTAGTTTAACTTCTTGTGTGTTTATAGCTTTAAATGTTTATGCCTACTCTATTCTTGTGAAGCATGATTTGGCTATGTATGGATATACATTGATGTGTGTGATGATGGATGTGTGCTATAAATGATGGTTGTTATGATGTGGTTTAAAAGTAATTGGCACTAGTTAACTTACCGGGTATAAATGATCGATCATTAGGATTAGTGTGCACACAGTTGAGTCAAATTCGCGTGTGGCCTTGGTGGCGTTGAGCCATCAAGGAGGAGTACGGTGATGTAATATTCCACCGGGAAGTGTTTATATTATACGTGATGATGAGTGGAATCCATCTGTAGGGCATGTGATGATGAGTGGAATCCCATCCATGCAAGGTCCGGTGATGAGTGTAATCCCACCGAGGTAATGTTGTTGTTGAGAGTAATCAACATATCCGAGTAAACTAATAGTGGCCAATGTACTTGCTCTTGTGGTTATGATGTTGAGATAAATGCTTTATCTTGTTGAGCTTAATATGAAGTAAGATGCCATATTATTGACTCTTGTGTTGCTAGCTGGTTTGCTATATTGATGTTTATGTATGTTGTGTGTGATGTTAAGGATTATATGCTTGAACCCTACATTGTCGTTGTTTTTGGTTTTAGAGCATCCTCACTAAGCTTCTATCTTACGCTCTCATTTTCGACAATGCATATCAGTAGCGTGGTGTTAGCAAGGGGCAAGGCGAAGGGGCATTCCAAGCTTTGTAGTTGCTCAAGTATGGTTTAGTAAATAAAGTAGTAGTTTAGCAATGGGGCTACTATCTGTTTGTATGAGCGTTGTATGACTCATAATTGTTGAATGTTGTTTATGCCATGCTTTGGAATTGTAAACCATGTTATGTCTTGTTGAATACTTGTGATGAGAGGTTATGCCTTGGATGTTATGTGTTGTTTTGGCAAGCATGTAAACCTTATATGTGTTGACTTGTGCTTTTTGGCTTTTAAGCTTTTTAAGTATGCCTTGGAATGCATTATCCTTCTTTGTGTGAGTGCCTCGTTGTTAATGTCTCGTTGATCGCCTAAATCCTTCTTCATGTTAGTTCTTGGTTGCTAGTTGTTGTATGTGTGCTTGTATGTGGCTAGGGAAGTCTTAAATTTCATCTAGAGTCGTGTTTGAGAGTCTTTTGCTGAAATTTGGAGACTTGCAGTGCAGGGCGTATCGATACGCCTAAGAGCCGTATCGATACGGTCTTGCCCTTCATGACTCAGTTTTGGCTTTGTGTATCGATACACGGGGGTGTATCGATACGCCCAAAGCTCACTGGAAATTTGAGATTTTGGTGAGACTTTGGCGTATCGATACGCTCCAGGGCTATATCGATACGGCTTGCTCTGTGGCTTTATAATGGACTGGTTAACATGTTGAATTGGTTTGGTTGCTTTTACCTCGTGATGTTTTCCGCTGTCGTGATCACTTAAGAAATAATATGCCTTTAGACAAGATTTAATTAAAAGAAATTTTCTAGGGTTGCTAACCGAGGTGGGACCTTAACGGGTTTCACATCGGTTTTCCCCGTGTAGCCTACTCGGACCGGTTAGCTGACCAGACCGGGACGAGGAGGTTACATCCTTTCTCAGAAGTTTAGTCAATGGAGCTACAATAATCGAGAAACCCTCCATAAACCTTCAATAGTAGCCGGCTAAACCCAAGAAGCTTCGAATCTCAGGAACATTCTTAGGCTGTTTCCAGCTTAAAATAGCCTTAATCTTCTTTGGATCAACCTGAATACCATTTGCAGAAACCACATGTCCCAAGAAGGTAACCTCGGTCCACCAAAATTGACATTTACTGAACTTTGCATACAACTGCATCTCTCGGTCCACGAACTGATCTGGGTAAGGTTGAAACACCATATTCATCATATTCATAAATGCTGCAGGGGCATTAGTCAATCCAAACGGCATCACCAGAAACTCGTAATGACCATAACGATTCCGAAAAGCTGTCTTGAACACATCAGAATCCTTAACCTCGAGTTGGTAATAACCCAATCTCAGGTCTATCTTAGAGAATATTGTAGCTCCCCGGAAATGGTCGAACAAGTCATCAATACGAGGAAGGGGATACTTATTCTTAATCGTTAGCTTGTTCAGCTTCCGATAGTCAATACAAAGCCGAAGTGATACATCCTTCTTCTACACAAATAAAACAGGGGCGCCCCAAGGAGAAACACTAGGTCGGATGAAACCCCTATTTAGCAGTTCCTGCAACTGAATCTTCAATTCCTTAAGCTCTTTCGGAACCATCCTGTAAGGAGCCATAGAGATAGGGGCTGTACTCGGATAAAAATCTATGCCAAACTCAATCTCATCACGTTTCGATGATACCCTCGGCAATTCCTCCGAAAAAACATCTGGAAAATCCCTAACCACTCGGATCTTATCCAAACCAGAATCTGATTGCCTCAAGTCAAGAATATATGCAAGGTAGGCAATGGCCCTATGTCGGATCATCTTTTCCGCTTTGAGAGTCGAAACAACATTGGACATGAAACCTCTACGCTCTCCCACAAGAATCACCTCACGACCATCTGAGGTTTTCAGAGTCACCCTTTTCTTTTCACAATCCAAACTGACTCGATGAGCGGATAACCAATCCATTCCGAGAATAAGGTCAAATTCTCTGAAAGGTAACTCCATCAAATCAGTAGAAAATATTTTCCCTTGAATCTCCAAAGGGCAATTCTTGTACACCTTAGTAACCTCGACATAGTCACCCACTGAACTATAAACTGAAACCGCATTCAAAGTATTCTCAACCGGAATTTCAAGTCCCCAGATACCGAACTCGCAACATACAAATGAGTAGAACCAATATCCAATAATGCAAAATACGAGATAGAGTGGATAGAAAAGGTACCAGTAATAACATTTGGCTCATCACGATCTTCATGTCTCCTGGTAGCATAAACCAACCCTGGTTGTCTCACCCCGGATCCAGCTGATCCTCCACTCGGAGCTGGCCTACCTCTACCAGCAGAAATTGTAGTATCAGGTCTACCTCGACCTCTACCTCTAGTACGAGTCTGTACCGATGCCTGTGACTAACTCATCATACGAGCTGACGGAGGTGCAAGCAGACAATCTTTGAAAAGAGGGTCGAACGACACACAACGAAAACAAGCCCCAAGCTTTCTTCCACACTCTTCTGAATGCCATTTCTTGCAGAAAGAACATTGCGGTACCCCTCGTGTGCTAGTCGATCCTCCAACACTAGAAGTTGGAATAGTAGTAGTCATTGGTTTGGCTCTAGAATAACTTTGATGATCAGTCTCATCTCTTGCCCTCTTCCTGGTCTGATTACTCTGACTATACTGAACTGGCGCGATTGACTGCCTCTTACCCTGATCTATACCCTGAGACTCAACTCTGCCTCATTGCGTTCAGCAGTCCTAGCTCGCAAGGTAATATCCTTGTACTCTTTTTCCAAATGCAAAGCAACACCAGCCTTGATCGAAGGTCGCAGGCCCCTCAGAAACCAGTCACACTTCTCTTTCTCTATAGTAACTAACCCAGGGACGTACTGTATCAGCCTCAAAAACTCAATCTCATACTCATTCACGGTCATGGCATTTTGCTTCAGATTCATAAAGTCCTCTCGGCACTTGGCTAGATACTCTGCCCCAACATATCTGTCTCGGAAAACCTGACGAAAATGATCTTATGTGACACGATTAGCAGAAATAACAGTCTCCTCAACCAACCACCAGTTCTGGGCTTCACCCTTCAATAATGATACAACCGCTCTTAATTTTCTGTCAGTAGGATAGTTCATCTCATCAAATAACTGCTGTAATTTCTTCAGCCAATACTCTACATCATCCATATCTGCAGTCGTCTTACCATCAAACACCGACATCCCAACAGACAGAAACTTAGCAGATATGGGTCTTCTAAAACTCTATCAAAGATACTCGAGTAACTCCAAATGCACTGCATCAACATCAACTCCAGCAGTCTCACTGTTACTGACTGCACGGGGACCTCCGCTCTGAGTCTGCTGACCAGAGTGATCGGTCTGTTGATCACTCGTATGAACCTCAGGTTGCTCCTCATCCTGCTCATGCTGTGGGTCCTCCTGATGCTGCGGCGAATGCTCAGGAGGAGTAACGTCATTCGTATCCACAGCGGTACGACCTCGTCCACAGCCTCGACCTCGGCCATCCGTAACTCTAGTACTCCTACGGGGTGGCATAGTAGTCTATCTACAAAAAGAAGAATCTTAAAGTCAGAATTGGTACTTGGAGTCTCTAATTAAAACATATATTACTTCTTTAATTCGAAAATTTATCTGAAACTCTCGTACTTCCCGAAAACATTTATTATGCATGCAAAATTTTAAAAACATTAAAATTTAATTTTGTCGAGCCTCACAGGCCGAAGGGTGTAACCTGGCTTTGATACCACTAAATGTAACCCCCTATTTTGACCTAAGAGGTTTGATCAAATTGAATTTGTCATTTTAGGAAACTTGCCCCTCAAGAAACATCACTTATAAAAAACGTGTCGGAATTTATTATTCAATAAAAAAAGTCCTTTAAAATTTCGTCATAAAAACAATGCATGCTAAAAGTAATTCATCAATCCTAAAATAAAAGTCCAAAGTCCAAATTACAACCCAGTCTGAAAATACATAAAAAATAAAAAGGATCTTGAAATAATCCATACTGATTAATAGTATCAAATTCGTTTGAATGAGGTCCTCCAAGTACCGAATCCTAAATCTGGTAATCTAAAACAGATACTAAGGGGGAGTCAGCTATAAAGCTCAGTGTGTCTCTAAACTGCATAACAGAAGTATAACCAACAATCCATCATCAAATCAAGATTAAACAATTACTCCGAAATATTACAAGCAATGCATATTGATTACATAACATGACATGCACCCATCTACATCACCGTCCGAAGAGTGAGGTTCCCCTGAACCACTCTACACCGCAACACCATGTCCGAAGCAGAACTCATCCCGAAAGATGGAACTACTAATCCGATGCGAAGTTCAACCCGAAGAATGAAGTGAATGAGCTTCCCCCATACGGTATCCCAACCCAATGACATGACATGTTATCCGTTTTCTAAGTCCGAATGCAATCTTGTTAAACAACTAAGATGCATGTACAAAATAGTCTGATTCTGATATGTGTTACATGACATGATCACAATAATCGAGTCATAAGATATTTATCAAACCACAGAGCAGAATAACACATAAACATGTCTCATACAGATCATGGAATCACACAAACACATACATGTAGCACAGACAGAGAAAACACCTTAGGCAGCTAACCGTCAATGTCGGTAGTGACGTCTCTCGCACTCAGCTCTAGTTGAAGGTCGAACAGAGTCAGCTCTAGCAGATCTCGAAGACTGTGCCACCGGAGGTCTGCCTGGTGGAGAAGGAGGTAAAGTCTCGGGGTCAGAGTCCACGTCACTTGAACACATAAATAACTGAGTCAAACTCTAATGCAACACTTAACAAAATTCTGAGTTTAAACATATAAACTTGATCCAAAAAGGTATTTCGGGTTTGAATTTGAAGAAACGGACAGCGGAAACGGAACCAGAACGTCAAAAATCATAAATGTGAACCCGGTCGAAAAAGTCATCCCAAAAGTCAATGTTGACGTCATCACTGACGTCATCATTGACCATGATGACGCCATTGCTGACGACATCATTGACCATGATGACGTCATTGCTGACGACATCCTGCATCACCATTACAATAGCAGATGACGTCACTGTTGAAGCCATCCGACTTGGTTAACCCGGCCGGTTTGGTTTAGAGAGTTGGTCCAGTTCGATTCCCTCAACCCGGTTCATTTCAATCATTCAAACCCAAAACAGATCAAATCCCTAATTCTTAAATTAATCAGCCAACCCTAACCCTTAACCAAAACCCTAGATCTAGGGTCCCGGCGGCGCCCAACCACCACAACGCGACTAGCAAGCCCAACGGAGGTCGTGGCTTAAACCGACAAACTCGCCCCAACCGCATTTCGGTGCTTACCCAACGGTTCTAGGCGCGGCTAGACGGAAAGACGACGACGGTGAGAGCTCTTGAAGGAAACACGGCCGTTTCCGGTGGCAACGACGGCAGAAGACGAAAAGTCGAAGTTTTCGGCTTCACTTTTCCGACGAGAGGAAGCTGCGAACAAGCAACCCTAACTCGGGTTTTGGTCGGACAGTCACGTGGAAGCCACTGATGGCCGCGAATCGACGATCGGCTTCCAAAACTCCTTGGCCGGAGCTTCAACGGACAAGGGGAAAGGAGTGCTCGATTTGTTTTGAGAAAAAATAGAGATAGCAACGCAAAAAGAATGAAAATCAGAACAAAAGGGTGTTTATCCTACTCAAATGGGTAAATTACAGAAGAATGGTCCAAACTTTAGCCCGCCTAACAAATTTCCCACCAATTTTTAACTTTATTCAATTAGGCCCCAAATTCAAATTAGGTTAAAATCTGAGATTTCCCTCAAATTCTAGGGTTTCTAATTGGGAATTTTCACGATTAGGGTTTACAATTTGAGGCTAAATTGGGGTGTTACACTTAAGACCACATTTTTTGATTGAAAATATTTAATCACTTTAAAGCTAGTTCACAACTACTCACCATGTATAAATTGGTGAAGAAATATGCCTAGCATCGACCCTGATTTCCCTAATATTACAATGATTTTGAATTCCGCGACATCCAGCGACTCCTTTGGAAGTGTCGATTGAAGCATCGAAGAGGGATTTGGGAGTACCCAAAGTGTAGATTGAATTCAGCTTTTGTTAAGGCTAAATTCTGTTAAATGGGTGTTTTGCTTCATTTCTGGAGAAGTTGAAGTTGGAGGGGGGAAAAGGCTCGAATTCCCCCCATTTTCATTTTTGTTTTCCTCATTCATTCCTATGTAATTTAGTTTGATGTATACACTACAGGATCGTCTAGGATGGCACAATGCCAGTACCTAATTACCTATAGCGAATACATTGCGGAAAGGCCGTAAAGGGATTGAGAAAATAGAAGTCTTAGGTTTGAAGTTGAGCTGAAACATGCAGTCAATTCTGGTAACATTTTGTTTTGTAGTCATCTTAGCTTGTACTTGGTAGCATCACTGTCTCATGAGTTTGCCTTTCAGGTCTTGCGAATGCATTGAATCTTATTCAGCCTATCGAGGAGTGTAACTCACGTAGATCTGTTCCGGTTAGGCAGTACTACCGCTATTGAGTTACATCCTTTCTATTAGTCTTCGATGAATATTTTTGCATTCATTTGTTATTATTGTTGTGAAGATAATCAAATTGAAATTTCAGGAGCGAAATTCCCATGATATAAGTAACGGCCGACCTCTGGTCCTAATTCAGTGTCCTGAAGACGGTAGGCTACCTAGCAAGTGAACCATATATTTTTGTTGCTTCTTAAAAAGATAAACAAGTGTGCAATATTGGTTTTTCTAATTCTGTTAACACCCTAGTGACTCACTGTGCAATATATAACCATATGACTACGGCACATTTCGACAAAACTCTAAAACGTGAACAGCAGGATTCGAACCTGCGCGGGCAGAGCCCACATGATTTCTAGTCATGCCCAATAACCACTCCGGCACGTCCACCATTGCGTTGTCAAATCTCTCATTTTTTTCATTAAATCAGTATTTAACTTTTCTGGTATTAGCTCAGGTGAGTAGTGCTATTAACTACTGGATGCAAGTATTCTAATTATTCAGTATTTAACTTTTCTGGTTTAGTTATTACGACACCGCAACATGCACCTGCGGAAAATTGATGAATGTACCAGCTACTACATTATGGCAAAGTGATACAATTAAAGATGATGAAACTCTGGGAGTGTTGTACAAAGGAGAATCAATGTTTTTCATCACTGATGATTTAAGAGTGACGAAAGGTTTTCCAGGAGATCTAGTTCGAATCCTTCTCGATCTGGGAATCAAGAATGCTAGTCGGATTGAAGAAAACGTTGTGGAGATTGGATCCATTCATTGATCTCGAAGACTACGTTGACTGATGTTCTCCTGAGGAAACAAGGAGTTCATCGCAGTAATCCGATGTTCGATAAACAATTCAGTTTCGTAGCACCAAAGGGAAAGAAATCAACTGACAAATGTGGGAAAACAAGTGTGAAGATGGTGCTGAGAAAATCTGATAGGAAGACTGTACTTGTGGAAGCAAGTGAAAATTTCATTGATCTTGTATTTAGCTTCCTCACCATCCCTCTGGAATCTGTGTTGGAACTCGTCATAGGAGCCAAGGGTAACCTCACATTGGGATCCATATGCAACTTGTTCAGAGATTTAAACATTATCTTCTCAGTATCCGAGAAAGGTGTTCTGCCCCCGTTTTATACCTGTCCAAATGAGTTTCCGAATATTCGATCCCAGGATCCTCCTGAATTTCATTATTGGTACTCCTTTGCTTTTGTTAACAGAAGTTCCCGTGAAGCTAGTATGGTGAACAAACCATTGGACCCGAAGTCTCCTAAGCCAAGCACAACAAACAGTTCGGGCTATGTTGAGAAAAACTCTTTTGTAGTCACAGATGAACTAGTTGTTAAACCATTGTCCTTGGTTTCTAGCATATTCCTACTAAAGGAATTAGAGATCTCGTTCGATGATGTCGAACAGAAAGTTATTAGCATCGGAGAGGTTGAAGCGATTGCTTTATTGGGGGCTAGTTTGTGGTCTTCCTCGGCCTTGTCTGCTTCACTTAACTCTTTTGCCAAGAAACCAAAGCAAGAGCCATTGTAGGATCAAGAGTTTGGATTTGTTATCCATTTATTTTCAAGTTGTTTCGATTTACCTTATCTAATATTTGTCAAATTCACAGTTTAGAACTCCACATTACTTTTAATCAATGTTTCTTTATCTTCGCCAACATATTGTCACCCCTAGATTCGATTTACTTTTAGCAACATTTCTTCATTTTCTCCATCTTCGTCAACATATCTTCATCCCTGTGTCCTCAAAAATCGTGTATGTTAGTACTTTTTTTTAACCCTTTGGTCAAATCACACACATCTTATAGAGAAAGCTGCAAGATCCCAGTTAATTATAACATATATGCAAGCCCCATTTTAATAAGCTTTTTTGCCATTAAGTCTCAACCTACCAAATTTGGTCGCTAAGATCCATTTAGCCTACATTGCCATTAAGGCCTGATTTATCAAGATTTGTGAGCTAGTTGGATTTCTTGTGAAAACTTTATTTGATCTCCTATATCATTTGCACGTGAGAGAGGCAAGTTTCTCCTATTTGTTGATTGAATGTTCATTTTTATTGGGTGATTATGATGATATTTGATGCTTTTTGAACGAAAATACCAAAAAGAAATTAAGGTTGTTGATGTAAGAATCCTGTACCTGATCAGTTTTTAACTAGTGGTTGAGGCAGTGTCCACTGAATTTAAACATTAATATAAGTTCACACATGATGAAATTTAAGCCCGAATAATATTTAGACCGAAAACTTGCCCATGATATTTACACGTAATAGTACTACTTTTACAATTGAGCATATCTATCTTCATGAATAATTCGTTCATCACCCATGGTCATACGCTGCTGTTGGAGCACCAAAACCCTGGCTGAGAATGCCTTGTGTTAAAGCAGCTGGCTGAGCCTGAAAGATCTGGGGAACTTCAATCTGATTCAATGTACTTAGCCCATGTTCATGCACATGCTCCGTTTCGTCTTAATTGACCTTTAAACCTTTACAATTCTCAATTAAAGGATGTATAGGGAACATCAAAAGGCTTATTATTTGAAGCAATAATAGCCCTGTTTAAATACACTGCTTTCGGATTCTTTTCTGCTCTGCTCCGAGCATTATCTATCTTGTTCCGTTTCCCATTCCAATTATTTCTATGGCTTCTGAAACTCCCACCATTTCAATCAAGCTTTTGGTAGACCAGGAAAGTAATGTCGTACTCCTGGCTGAAGCCGGCAATGATTTTGTCGAAACTCTCCATAGTCTCTTCAAGCTTCCCCTCGGAAACATTGCACGACTTGCCGAAAAGCACCAGAGTTTGCAGCCCGGTTGCTTGAATAACCTATACAACAGCGTTCAAAACCTCGGCCTGGAAAGTTTTCAGACTGAAGAATGTAAGCGTATTGTCACGGACTTATTCTTCAAGCTCGAATTCGTGCGGCACTAGCACTCTCGGCACGATGCTAGTAAGCCTTAAAGTCGCAACGCTATGGCAAACGAAAGGAGCAAGAGAGATTTACAAGGAAAGGAACCTTGTATTACGCAACGGAAGCTTTACAAGTATGCTTTACAAGAGCTTGAATGGCTACTACTTGGATGGTTTACAAATGAGCTAGGCAAGCCTATTTATAGCCTCCAACCTCCCGAATGGATGGTGGAGATTTATTTGATCCAACGGTTAGAATCTTGCCTCCTAAAATATCTAAGTTTCCTAGGTATTTCTAGATAAGTTCATACTTATCTACATACATCTCTACTATTCTAGATTACTCCTATAGTTCTACATATATCTATAGGTTTCTAGAAAGTTCCGGAGATGTCTGAAGTTGTCCCGAGCCTTCCGGACGTGTCCCAAGCCTTCTTGACTTGTCTCAAGCCTTCTAGGTTCCTCCGGGTGAGCCTAGATGGTTGTGGAAGCTTCTGGAACCCCTTGGTCTTGTGTGGAAATGTTTGGAGCATCCCGGGTCGTTCTAGATCCTTCTTTGGGATCAACCTTGGCCTTAAAATCTCTAAGGCACCTCATTTCCTCCTTGTTGGCCCGAGTGCCCTTGGACGAAGCTTTGTGGGGGCGCGTTGCGCACCTGGGTGGCACACCTCGGTGCTGCTCGGTGCACCCTGGCGGGTGTGCCCCTCGGTTGGCTGTGTCGCGACCTGGCGGGGCGTGACATCCTCCCCCACCTGATCTCGCGACGCCCTCGTCGCGTCTCGGTAGAGCTGTTGGGGTAGTGCTGGTGTGCCTCCCTTGGCTCCTAGCTTCGCTCATCTTCACCCTCGGCTTTGCAGCTTGATCCTGGGTAATCATGTCTGGTTGTGCCTTACCATCAACCCTCTTGATGTAGGCAACAAGTCGCCTTCGTATCGGACACGACCTCATCACATGAGGTCCTTCACATAGGTAGCACTTCACCCTTGTGCTAGCCTTTGGTGCGGACTTAGCCTTTGTGTGGCCACGTTTCCCTCTCGTGGACTTGACTTTAGTGACGCCACCTTGCTTACCCCGTGCAAGATTGATCGGTGACTCGGCCTTACCCTTGGCCTTTGGAGATGATGGGTCGCCCTTGCGCTCCACGTCGAGCTTTGACCCTGGCCTAAGTCCCTCGTCGCTTTGTCCCTTGGGGATGGAACTTCCCTCGTTCCTCTTGGTGTCCCCCACTGATTGAAGTGCTGAAATTAGTTGCATGGATCCTATTTGTGCACCCTCGTCGCCACTATCGGTGTTACTACCTTTTCGGTGCTTGGCTAGGAGTGAGTTAAGGGCTTGGCGTTGTGGACATTCACGCGTCCAATGGTCACCATCACAAATGAAGCAATTGCTCGGAGGTGACCTCCTCGCACCTTGGAACTCCTTGGACTTTCCCTTGTCCTTGCTCTTCCAAGGGGACGAGTCTCGGTGTCTTGGTGAGTGGCCCTCCTTGGGATAGCCCTTGTCTCCCCCACCTTTGGCATGACTGTTCCTCTCATCCCTCGGCTTAGGGGTGGTCTCCTTGTGGCTCGAGTGGTCGATAAGGCTCTCGGCCACGGCTATTGCATCGGCAAGGGTTTGGACTCCCCTTCGCCTTAACTCGGTCTTGGCCCAACTTTGGAGACCATCTAAGAAGTAGAAGAGTGAGTCCTTCTCTGAGAGATCGGGGATCTCGAGCACCAAACTAGTGAACTCCTTGACATAGTCTTGGATGCTCCCCGACTACTTCAACCTTCGTAGGCGAGCTCTTGCCTCATCCTCGGCATTCTCCGGATAGAATTGCCTTTTGAGCTCCCTTTTAAAATCACTGAAGGTAGAGATGGTGCACGTACCTCTCTCGACATCGAGACGCCTTCTCCTCCACCAAAGCATGGCGGTGTCAGTGAGGTATAAGGTCGAAGTTTGGATCCTTGAGGCATCCTCCCTGATGCCAACGGCTTCTAGATATTGCTCCAAGCCATACAAGAAGTTGTCGACTTCTTTGGCGTTGCGCGTCCCTGAGAAAGTTTGAGGCTTGGGCACCTCCACCCTTCTAGCCTCTACGGTGTTGCTTGGCCCGACTGCCATAGCACGTTTGCACAAGGCAAGGTCGCCTTGCAATGCTTCTAGTTGAGCATACACGTTGGTAAGTTCATGTTGGAATGACTCACGTACCTTTGTGAGTTCGGCCACGAGTGCGTCGCGTACTTCACCCATTTCCGCGCGCAGGGTCTCCTCTAGCTTGATCTTCATTGCCCTCACGGCTGTGTGGATCTCGGCATCCTCCACCTCAAGGCCTTCAATCCGCTCATGAAGGTCGTCCACTTGAGCACCCATGCTTGATACGCCTTCCTCTACGCGAGTCAAGCGGGACTCCAAGCTAGAGAGTAGGTCTTTGGACTTGGCGCGAGGCCTTGTCTCGACAGGATCGGCCCTAACTTCTTGCCCACCTTGGTCGTGCGTGACCTCGGTCTCGGACGGGCTAGCGGCTTGAGTTTTGGCGGTCTTGGCCATTCTCCCGAGCGATCGGAACTTGCTCTGATACCAACTGTCACAGACTTATTCTTCAAGCTCGAATCCGTGCGGCACTAGCACTCTCGGCACGATGCTAGTAAGCCTTAAAGTCGCAACGCTATGGCAAACGAAAGGAGCAAGAGAGATTTACAAGGAAAGGAACCTTGTATTACGCAACGGAAGCTTTACAAGTATGCTTTACAAGAGCTTGAATGGCTACTACTTGGATGGTTTACATATGAGCTAGGCAAGCCTATTTATAGCCTCCAACCTCCCGAATGGACGGTGGAGATTTATTTGATCCAACGGTTAGGATCTTGCCTCCTAAAATATCTAAGTTTCCTAGGTATTTCTAGATAAGTTCATACTTATCTACATACATCTCTACTATTCTAGATTACTCCTATAGTTCTACATATATCTATAGGTTTCTAGAAAGTTCCGGAGATGTCCGGAGTTGTCCCGAGCCTTCCGGACGTGTCCCAAGCCTTCTTGACTTGTCTCAAGCCTTCTAGGTTCCTCCGGATGAGCCTAGATGGTTGTGGAAGCTTCTGGAACCCCTTGGTCTTGTGTGGAAATGTTTGGAGCATTCCGGGTCGTTCTAGATCCTTCTTTGGGATCAACCTTGGCCTTAAAATCTCTAAGGCACCTCATTTCCTCCTTGTTGGCCCGAGTGCCCTTGGATGAAGCTTTGTGGGCGCGCGTTGCGCACCTGGGTGGCACACCTCGGTGCTGCTCGGTGCACCCTGGCGGGTGTGCCCCTCGGTTGGCTGTGTCGCGACCTGGCGGGGCGTGACAGTATGCTGCTTTATCCTAGAAACGTTCACGACGTCGAGTTTAAGAAGTTGAAGCTTAACATGGATCTTACAGGGCCTACAGGGTATTTCGTATGTGGAAATTGGTTTTGTAATAAAAAAAAAGGATGGTTGGTTTAGTTATTATGACACTCGAAGATGCACCTGCGGAAAATTGATGAACGTACCAGCTACTAAATTTCTGGAAACTGGTGAACTGTTATACGAGGGGGAATCAATGTTCTTCGTAACTGATGATTTAAGAGTGATGCATGGATTTCCAGGAGATCTAATTCAATTCCTTTTCAATTTGGGATTCAAGAATGTTAATCGGATTAAAGAAAAAGTTGTGAAAATTGGTTCAAAAGAGATGACTGATCTTTTGGTCCATTCATTGAGCTCAAAGACAACGTTGACTGATGTTTTTCTGAACAAACAAGGAATTGGTCGCACTACCCCTATGCTTGGTAAACTGTTCAGTTTCATAGCTCCAAATGAGAAGAAATCAACTGAGAAAGATTGGAAAACAAGAGTGAAGATGGTGCTGAGAAAATCCGATGGGAAGATAATACATGTGGGATCAGATGAAAATTTTGTAGATCTTCTATTTAGCCTCCTCACCTTCCCTTTGGAATCTGTATTGGAACTCGTGTTAGGGTCAAAGGGTAAACTCAAATTGGGATCCATCTCCAACTTGTTCAGAGATTTGAACACTATTTTCTCAGTCTCCAAGCAAAAGAAATCCCAGAAGGCTGTTCTTCCCGCTTTTTATAGCTGTTCGAATGAGTTTCCAAGTATCCGTTCTTGGGCTCCTGCTGCATACAACGACTACTATTACCAGAGAAGTTACAAACACGAATCGAGCATGACCAATAAACCATTGGACCCGAAGTCTCCAGAGTGGAGCACAACAAACAGTTCGGGCTATGTTAAGAAAAACTTGCAGTTTGTTGTCACAGATGATCTAGTAGTTAAACATCTGTCTTCAATTTCGAGCATATCTTTACTGAAGGAAACTGGGATCTCGTTCGATGATGTTGAGCAGAAAGTTATTAGCATCGGCGAGGCCGAAGCGGTTGCATTGTTGGGGCTTGGGGGCTTGTTTGTGGACATCCTCAGCTTTGTCTGCTTTACTAAACTATTTTTCCAAGTAACCAAAGCAACAGCCATTATAGGGGAATCAACTCTATATTTTGTTCTAGGATCAAGGGTTGGAATTTTGTCATCCTTTCATATTCCAGATGTTTAGGTTTACCTTAATCTAATATGTTTCAAATTCTCAGTTTAAAACTCTGCATTTCTTTTAGCAACGTTTCTTTATCTTCTCCAGCATGTTGTTAGCCCTTGTCTCTCTACTGAAAGAACAAATTGTCATTAACATTTAATTCAAGTTACCCTGTAGTTAGTACACAGTTATTAAAATTCGGTTCATATCTATCTTATATATGCTCCATGTTAGATCAATTCTGACATTGAACTCCCAATCTAATAATTAACTATTATCGTAACAGAGAAACCTGAATAACAAGGCTTCTTTCAAATCCTCATCAGTGATGGTCTATGTGAGAAAGCAGTCATGGTGGCCGGAGATGGTGACCGGTGAAGGGTAAAAAAGAATGTGAATAAGGTTAGAGGTTTAGTAAAAATAGGTAAAAGGGAATTGAAAATTTTATTATTATAGATAAATTTAAGGTTACAATAATATTGGCTATTAATAGCTCAAGCTAATATCACTGACTAACAAAAAACCTACTAACATATTATCAATTAAGTATAACTTATTATATTCTAACAATATAAGTCGTCCATTATTCTCATGAGTAGTCTAGAAAAGGTTCTAGTTCGATGAGAGTAAATAAATAACTAATTTTTTTTCTCATAAGAATCTCCTTTCATTTTGTTAATATCAACCATTCATTTACCTTTATCATATGTTCAATAAATTGTGAAATTTTAAAGTTTTAATTGGTGTAATAAAATTTTGATATGTATATATATAGGACTATTGGATATTGTTTTATTTTGAATATTTTTATTTGTAAATATTTTAAGCAAACATAATTTTTGGACAATTATTAACATCGGAGAAATTTAAAAAAAATCCATCCATAAATATTCTGGAAATTCGTATTTCCAGAAATACAAGTAATAATTTGTATTTTATTAACCCATTTTGTCCTAAATCAAATACACATTAAAAACACATGTTATTCGATATATTATCCATGCGGAAACCCAATATTCCAATTATTAATTGGAATCCCAAAACTTTCAAAAGAAACTCAAACTCCACAAGCCCAACCCAAGTCAATTCCGATCAACCCATAAAATAAAAATGGGTCATCCTATAAATTCAAATCGGGCCTAATTGAACCGAATCAAATCGAAAATGATGTACGGAATCATGTGGAACTAAATTAATAATGAATCGGGTGGGAATAATGGTCGATGCATGGGACATCGTTTTCGACGACTGAAAATGTTGAACATCTATTATTTTGCTATTTACTCTTTAAACTTTCCTCCATTATTCCTAGGGACGGAGCCAGAATTTGAGGTTAGAGGGCGATTGCCCCTTCCCACCCTTATGTAGTTCCGTCTCTGATTATCCTTTAAACTTTCTTAAAATTTTCTAATTTTCTAAATATAAAAGTGTATTCGGATTACAAACACCAATACTATGTAATATATTTTAACTTGAATTCGACTCGATGAAATGATGAAAAGTTTTTGAGCTTAGATTATATGTACACCCTCCTCTAGTCAAAATCTATCTTTTAGTGTTAATTACAAGGACAAAATAATTGTGTTTTAAGTGAATATTTGCACAAATTTAAAGGCTGATCTAATTAACTAATTAAAGAGGAAGACATGTCTCAATTTATAAAAAAAAAGAAAATGATTAAGTAGGACCATCGTGTTTTAAATCACTAGAATCTTTAATCTTATTATATATTGGGGACCCCTTTGCATGTCCCTCTTAACATCTTTATACATTCCAGTATATTAGAATTTATCAAACCCTTTCCAAAAACAAGATACGTATTGTTATTGATAGATAATCTAAAAGCAAGCAGGCCTTTGGTGTTAGTTAGTTCACCTACCATATTCTATCATTGTTTGCTTCACACACAGATCCATGATTCCAACTGTCAGTGAAGGATCTAAAAATAAGGAAGGAATCCACGCTAGTTTAAGCTTGTTTCCAAAAAATGGGATACAGCTACTACCTAGGGGCTCCGAACTGTACAAACAACTATGGAAGTAAATAAAGAAAGGTCGTTCAGAAGAAAAGAATAACCCTACATACCAGGGTAATCAACGGGAAAACAAGGTCACTACAATAACCATACTTGTACTCTTAATCCACTGTGATTACCAAACCTTCAATCTCATTCAATGCTCCCTTCCCTCTTAATTAACCTTAAACTTTTGCAATTCTCAATTAAATGATGTATAGGGAACATCAAAGGCTTCATTCTTGAAGGAATCATAGTCCTGTTTAAATACACCGGTTTCAGAACCAATTCTGCTGTGCTCCAGCATCATCCGTCTCACCCTACTCTTGTTGCGTTCCCCGTTCTACTTATATCTATGGCTTCCGAAACTCCCACCGTCTCTATCAAGCTTTTGATAGACCAGGAAAGTAATGTTGTACTTTTGGCTGAAGCCGGCAATGATTTCTTTGATTCTCTCCATAGTCTCCTTAAGCTTCCCCTCGGAAACCTTGCACGTCATGTCGACAGGCACCAGAGTTTGCAACCCGGTTGCTTGAATAACCTATACAACAGCGTTAACAATCTCGGCCTGAAAAGTTTTCGGACTGAAGCATGTAAGTGTATGCTGCTTTATCCTAGAAACGTTCACGACGTCGAGTTTAAGAAATTGAAGCTTAACATGGATCTTTCGGGGCCTTCAGCTTATTTCATATGCGGAAATCATCTATGTGAATCAAATCAGGATGGTTTTTTTAGTTATTACAACACTTCAAGATGCTCCTGCGGAATGTTGATGAATGTATGGGCTACTAAATTACGGGAATGTGATGCGGTTAAAGATGAGACAGAGGGAGTGTTATACAAGGGGGAAACAATGTTTTTCATCACTGATGATTTAAGAGTGATGCAAGGTTTTCCAGGAGATCTAGTTCAATTCCTTCTCGATTTGGGATTCAAGAATATTAGTCGGATTGAAGAAAAAGTTGTCGAAATTGGTTCAAAAGAGATGACTGATCTTTTGATCCATTCATTGATCTCAAACACTACCTTGACAGACACTTTTCTGAGGAAACAAGGAACTTGTCGCAGTACCCCGATGTTTGATGAACAGTTCAGTTTCATAGCTCCAATTGTAAAGGAATCAACTGAGAAAGATGGGAAAACAAGATTGAAGATGATGCTGAGAAAGTCGGATAGGAAGATAGTAGTTGCGGAAGCAAGTGAAGATTTCGTAGATCTTGTATTTAGCTTCCTCTCCATCCCTCTAGAATCTGTATTGGAACTTGTCCTAGGAGGCAAGGGTAACCTCACATTGGGATCCATCTCCAACTTGTTCAGAGATTTAAACACTATTTGCTCAGTTTCCAATCAAAAGAATTCCCAGAAAGGTGTTCTTCCACCGTTTTATAGCTGTCCAAATGAGTTTCCAAATATCCGTTCTCGGGCTCCTCCCGAGTATTATTCTTCTTCTTCCCACAACTGCAAAAAACCATTGGACCCGAAGTCTCCGAATCTAATCACAACAAACAGTTGGGGATATCTTGAGAAAAACTTGCTGTTTGTGGTCACAGATGATCTAGTAGTCAAACCACTGTCATCGGTTTCTAGCATATCCCTTGTAAAGGAAATAGGGATCTCGTTTGATGATGTTGAGCAGAAAGTTATTCGCATCGGAGAGGCTGAAGCGATTTCTCTATTGGGGGCCTGTTTGTGGTCGTCCTCAGCATTGTCTTCTTTACACAACTATTTATATGTACGCTGTTTCATATGTTGAAATATTTATGTTATTTATGTAATTTCGCATATTTTGGTGACATATGTGAACTCCATAATTCGATCATAACGTCTAGGCCGAATATATTTAACAAGGCCTGGGTTGAACAAGCACCCTGCAAACACAAATACCAACCAATTCAGTGATATATATCTTGTTCTTTGTTATTTCAATGACAAATCGGTTACATGAAATCAAGCCTGACCCAATATATTTAATCATAAAACGTTGGTCATATGAACTTCAATCTAAGTCCAAAATGATATAGTCTCGAAATTTACTAGAGTCAAAATGATTCTAGAAATATAAAATCTGAATTAACGTGAATCTTATTGATCTTAATTAAAATCAATCTGACACACCCAATTAACCAATCTTATCTTACCACAAGATATGAGTGTCAAAATTGAAGAATGAAACAGTAAAGGATAAACAAAAAGTTCTCAATTTTTCATTTCAGAATGCTTCAACCTCAAAATATGTTTCACTGCTACCCAATAACTATCTTTAGGATTATGCATGAATTGAGCAACTTTTCCCACACTAAATGTGATGTCAGGTCTAGTATGAGTGAAATATTGTAGCGCTCAACCATACTTCGAAAGAACTGAACATCAGAAAATTGTAAACCGCCATCATCTTTGGATAATTTTGGAGATAATCTCATTGGTGTGGTTACGTCGTTAGCTTCTACCATTCTAGCTTTTTGAAGCAATTCTAGTGTAAACTTTCGTTGGCACAAGTGCAATCCCTTCCCAATTCTTGACATCTTTATTCCCAAGAAGTAGTGTAACTCACCAAGGTCTTTAAGAGAAAATTGAGTGTGTAGCTTGTGAATGAGGTTAGCCACTTCTTTATCTGAATTTCCCATGATTAGAATATCATCCACATAGACAATGAGTAATATAATCACTCCACCATGTTTGTAGTAGAATAAAGAGTGATCAGCCTTGGATGACCGAAGTTGTATTGACTCTAACAATTCCTTCAGCTTATTGAACTAGTTTCTGGGGGATTGTCTAAGACCATAAATTGCCTTGCGAAGTTTACATACGAGTGGCATACCGTATTCATCATATTGCTCAAAACCAGGTGGTTGCACCATGTAGACTTCTTCATGTAGATCTCCCTTAAGAAACGTATTGTTGACATCAACTTGGCTAATAGTCCAGTTATTGCTAATAGCTAAGGATAAAAGTAGATTAACTGTTGAGAATTTGACTACTAGATTGTAGGTCTCATGAAAATCCTGACCTGGAACTTGCGAGTACCCTTTGGGCACTAAGTGTGCTTTGTAACGCTCTATTGTTCCATTAGACCGTTTCTTAGTCTTAAATAGCCACTTACAACCAATTAGTTTTCGATGAGGCGGTAGAGTGACTAGTGTCCATGTGTTGTTGTTCATTAGGGCCTTATACTCTGCAAACACAACATCGGTGCAGGCTTTACTTTGGAAAGCACTATACACATCAAAAGGGTTCTGTTTCTGATGCTTCACACATGTATATTTTCGGTTTGAATATTCCAGCTTTACTACGAGTAATCATATGATGGACATTATCAGTAGCAGTTTCCTATACAATATCATATCTTGATGAAGAAGTCGGAGAACCAATATTAACATCACGAGACTGATCGAAATCATCATCATTGGTTGTCTAGGAGTGAGAAAAATATGTAGTGACATGAGTTGTATTGATGCATCCTCCTTGTTCACCAGTTGTTTCAGTAGGTAAAATATGATTAGTTAAGACATGTACTTTCAAAGAACAATATTTTTGCCACTTCTCTTGAGCATTGCTCTTGTCAGACAGAGTAAAAGGAAAGACACCCTTTTCAAAAATGACATGCCGAGAGATAAAGATTTTGCCACTTTTATCGAGGCATTTGTAACCATGATGCATCAGGTTATATCCCAAAAAGGTACACGAAGCTGAACGAAATTCTAACTTGTGATGGTTGAATGATATTAAGTGTGGGAAACAAAGACACCCAAATACCTTTAGAAAGTTGTACACTGGTGTTTGCTTATATAGTTTCTCATGTGGGGAGATATCTCCCAGAGTCTGCGTAGGAAGTCGGTTAATAAGATAGACATCACTAAGAAAAGCATCTGACCAATATTGTAGTAGCATTGAAGCTTGAGCTAGAAGAGTTAACCCCAATTCCACTATATGTGTATGTTTGCGTTCGACAAAGTCATTCTGTTCTAAAGTGTGTGGACATGTAACTATGTGATGGATGCCATGCTTAGACAATCGATATCCAACTGCGAAACTCAGATCCTCCATCTATTTGTATTGCCTTGACAAAAATATCAAACTGATTGTGAACAAGATTAAAAAAACAATTGGAATGCAACAAGAGCTTCATATTTTGTCTTAAGAAGATAAAGCCAACAATTTCGGCTATAAGCATCTACAAATGAAATATAGTAGAGAAAACCAGATGAAGATACAAATGCTGGCCCCCATAAATCTATTTCAACTGGTTCAAGAGGCTTGGAGTAAATAGTAGTGGAAGAGTTGAATGGTAACGTGTGGCTTTTACCAATTAGACAAGCAGAGCAAAAAAAAAGTAACGCTTTTATTTATAAACTTCTTGTTACAAGATTGCATTACATTGCGTTGCACATGTATCGAGGGATGACCAAGGCGTCGATGCCATAACCAAAAATCATACTCACTAGAATTAAAACTAGTAGAATCTAAATTGGACTCATATTCACATGATTTAGAAGTTGGCATATCATAATCTGAAGTAGTAACTAGAGAAGTAAGCTTCGATCCATCCTGACTAGGTGTATCCGGAAAATAGTATAAGCCACCTTTTCCCACCCCTTGCAGCAACACATCACCAGAGTCCTCATCCTTAATAAAACACACATTAGGGTGAAACTCAAAATAAACTGAATTGTCCTTGGTAAAGCGAGAGACAAACATAAGATTTTTCGTGATATTGGGCACATGCAACAAATGATCCAAAAGAAAGAATTTATGCGATGTCTTCAACAAAGTGTGTCCAATATGAGATATAGCCAGGGAATTTCCATTACCAACTGTAACCATACCTGAACCTTGATACGGTGCTGCAGACTTAATGTTGGTAGGTTCATGTGTAACATGGTGAGTGGCACCCGAGTCAATGTACCAAGTAGCTTTGGTGGCTCTAGCATCATTAGATTGAGAGATTGTGTTGGAGGAATTGAGACCTTGATGAGGCAAGTTGATGGAGGGATTAATTGTGGTGTTGGTAGAGGTATCCATGGTTGAGGGTGAGTGTGGCACGTAAGGTGTGTAGAAAGCCATAGGAGAGAAATCTTGGGTAGTAGAGGTGTAGGGTGAGGGAGAGGGTCTAGAGGAGCACAAGTTGATGGTGGGATTAGGTGAAATTTGGTGGGTGGGTGAGGTTGTAACCCCCTCGACCCGGCCTAGCCGATAGACCGAACCGAACGGGTCACACGAGAAATATTGAAGTAAACCGGGAAGGTTTACCCCAATAAACGACCATATTTTTTTCTTTTATCTTGTCTAGATACTCAATACAACCCTAAGTGTTTAGCGATTTCAGCGGAACGCACATGACATCAATCGAACATCAATTGCATTCAAAATAGCTTTTAAGGACCAAAATGTAAACTAATCAAATTTCAAGGGTTTTCCCCAATTTTGGATTACCAACCTTTAATTATTATCATTACATGTATCTATGTCAAAACTCATCTCAAAATAATCATTCAAACTCATTTAATTGCATCCACAACATTCAGGGACCAAAACGTAAAGATTTAGAACATTCAAAGATACCTTTTAACCACTTTAACTACTCCCGTGTCGATACCCCTAGAGAGGGTATTGATACGCTCTCGACAAATGCAACATTTCAAAATTCAAATCTCAAGCCCGTACTGATACCCTTCGAGCCCGTATCGATATGCCCTAAACCAGTAGCCAAATAACGTATCGATACGCCCCCGAGTATCGATACACCCTTACGATTTACAAAGACCGTATCGATACTCTATCAAGGGTATCGATACCCTTTGGCCTGCAATGTCCCAAATTGCAGATTTTTCTCACTTTAAACTATTCAAAGGCAATCCAACATGCTTTTAAACACACGCAATGAAAACTAATCAACAAACCCTACACATACATAGTAGATTCAGCAACGAAACATGGCAATTAACATCAATGTAATCTAGAGGCATGCATCCTATGAAATCAAAGCATCCAAAAGATTAATTCTTAAAACAAGGCTTAATCCATCAATTAGAGGCCATTTACAAGTTCAAAACCAAAAACCAAACATGCTCAAATAGGGAGTTCCAACACATCTCCCAAATAACCATGGATCCCCCATTGCCATTATCACTCGTCCATGAAACGAAATATACATTCGAAAAGTAAAGTCTCCTTAGACCCCGCTGCAAGTTGTTGCCTCCAAACACTTAGTTATCTGCATTGATGAGCAAAAGAGAGCATAAGCGTACAAGCTTATTGAGGAATGCTCAAAAACCAAAAACACCATCAATGCTTGAAACTATTTTACACTTTTGAAAACCATCATGCCCTCTTTGAAATCCATGCACTTCATCATTAAAAATCAACATGTTATACACCATGCAACAAGTATTACATACTTCAACAGCAAATCATTTGCTAAAACTCATACCAAGCTTTTCCCTGCATAGTTACCATGTGCAAAGCTTAAAAAGGTAAAACATGCATTTTATTCATATTATGCATCCATAAAAATTTCATAACAATGTATCAATTATATTTGCCCACAAGTGATCATCAACAAACTCATTACCCAAAAAGTATCAGATACATGGATTCCCAAGTGTTGTCCCAACACTTCATACCTTCTCACTGGCATCTCAAGGTTCACAAACGAGAGCTACCCTCCACCGCCGTGACACATGTGGATGTGGTGGAGTATTCTGTACCTTACAACCCCTCAACACCACTCATCGGTAGATGTATAACCCTACTAACGAGAGACGGGACACAACTCAATTTCTTCAATTGTTAGGGTACTTGGATAGAGTTTTCGGTACAATCACAACCCCTCAACATCCAAGGCGACTTGTTTATAGTGCACTCAACCCTATAGCTGGCTAACTACATCTGATTTCATTTGTAAAACACTTTACACAAGGTCACTTGCCAATATAATTCACATTTAGTTCAAACCTCATTGTTTTCAAAGCATTCACAATAGGCCATATTCCAAGCATTAAACCATGCTTCATTAAACATGTATAAACACATACATACAAGGATCACTTACCTAGTGCATACTTTAATAATATGACATCATAAACAACAAATCACTTACTCAAACCATGCTTTAAAATAGTAGGTAATCACATATAAAAACAAGTGCATCCACAAGCTCATAATAGCACAATCTGAGGGAGAAAATTACTTTACTTTAATTCGAACTTAGTAAAGCATTTCAAGCTTACACTAAGTTTCCAAAACCACTTTTAAGATGTTTCAAAGCTGGAAATCCCATTTCTACTCACCGACTTGCGAAACCTCAATTGTCGACGCGAAAATCAAGCGTCCGAAGTCCCCATAACTTCGCCAAATGCTTCCAAAGAATCCTCCCATGTTTATACCACACAAGAACAGAGGATTAATGCATCTCAATGCATTAAAACCACCAGCAAACACTAAAAACCCGCAGCTCTGCCCAAAGGCACCAAAATACCCATATGAAACAACCAAAATCACCTTCGATTGATCACTAAACTCAACACAGCCATCAACAAATACTTCCATCACATTTTAACTGTAAATCAACATCCATAAACATCGTAATATCATCATTATACCTCCAACAACTTAGATTTCACACTTCCAAGCCAAAAACCCAAAACTAACAACCTAGACAATTTGAGATCTAAATGATTTTAGGATTATTATGATTAAAAATCATTATCAACATCATATATCATCCAAATCAACCTTAAAATCATTCTCAAATCAATCAAATCAGTGCCCAAATGAAAATCACATTTAATCTCATCTTTTAGCAAGATTTCGACATTTTTAACAAATCAATATTAAAATCTTAATTAAAAACACAAATCAAGAGTCAAATACTTTGCAATTTCATTAAAGAACCTCGATTAGAGGAGTAACACAAAATTACCTCCAATCCTTGCTTTTCTTCCAATTGGCAAGTTTTCAACTCAAGAAGCTTTAAGAAATCTTTGTAAATATTTGAGAAGAATCTTTAGAAAAGAGTTGTGAATCAAAAAAGCAAAAAGGATGAAAAGAATTCTAGAAATTGAGAGAAAATAGGAAATGATTGGCTGAAAAGAAAAGGAGAAATAGAAAAGTTACGTTAAAAATGGTTTTACAAAATAACCACCTCTTTATTTTAATAAAACCTCCCTCTTCAATTTTAATTAAACATTATAATCACATGCCAATTAAAAGAAAAGGCTTAATTGTCAATAAGCTCTCTAAAGATTATAAGAATTGACTCTCCTTTAAAATTTGCACTTTTTAAACAATTTTAAATCTTTACATTTCAGTCACTACCCAAAATGTTCATGTCCCAAAATCCATTTTGAAAAATTTATTGCACTAAACCCATATATATGATTTTAGATGATTTTAGAAATTTTTACCTTATCCAGAATCACGATTTCCCTGAACCGATTCTAAAAGCTCGAATCTCTAACTCTAGGTTCGACCAACTTAAACTGATACCTAAAACATCTAAGCCCAAAACCGGGGCGTTACAAAGGTGATACCTGCGAAAGTGGGATTAAAATGGCGGTAGCATCGATCCACAAGGTGTCCTATTTTCCCACAAAGTTGACAAGTGGGACGTTGGTTGGGGTTAGTGAAATGGCGGGGACGTCCGGGATTGGATTGGATTGGTTGAGAATGGTAATTGGTATTAGATAAGTTATAAATGGCATTCGAGATGAGTTGAAAGGGTTGCAGTGAGAATTGATTTTGAGGCGTTATATTAGTGAGAATGTGATAATTGAGAGGAGGGGCGTTTTGGGTTGAAGGAGCATAGGGCTTAACATTGGGTTGGCCCAGAGTGATTTGAATTGGCTGGCCTGAGTTGAGGATTGGGAGATGAGATGGGTTGGAGAGATTTGGATTTGGGGTCGGTAAAATGTTGGGTATACCAATGTGATTAAAAGGATAGTTGGGTAAAGGTCCATGTGGAGTATAAGATGATGTAGATGGTAGAGTTGACTGTATAGGGTTTTGTTGTGTTAGTTGAGGTGGGGGAGAGTAGGGTTGGGATGAGATGGTGCAGCTTCCGTTGAAGAGTACATCTGGCTATTGTGAACGAAAATTGGTAGGCGGAGCGGATCTTCAAGGCGCGATTCAGCATCGACCATGATGGAGACGACACCGTCGAGGGAGAATGGGTCCTTGCTAGCGGTGATTGTAACCCCTAGACCCGTCTATGCATTAATACGGGTCCTAGGAAGTCACATTAGGGTCACCGCAACGACCCACGTTAAAATTTCAAATAAACAAATTGCTAAACCATTTAAAATCACAAATCAAATTTTGAGTTAAAATACAATTTCAGAAAACATTCAGACAATAAAACAAAACTATGATAAAAGTTTCGGACTCAAATATAAATCAAAATGTGACTTACATGCCCTCTAATTACACAAATACCGTACTCCGCGAGCAAGCCGAAGAAACTCCCATACCGATGTTGATAGCTGCAACATGGTCGATCTTTTAACCTGTGATGGTAAAAAACAATGTGAGCTTCGAAAAGCTTAGTAATACAGACTACCAGGAGATGCTAAAAGCACAGACAAGTATATGGAAAGCTTAACACTGTCATGAAAAACTGGGCAACGATAAGCTCAAATTACTATTCGATATTTCAGTGGAGCATTATATCAGAAGGTAACAGAGTTGTTCTTTATTTGATCACCCGAACCTTAGGAGATGAGTCTAAGGTCAGGAAGTTTTATTAATTTGCTTAACTACCCTCCAACCGTACGCCAATATGCAGAATCCCAGAATAGTATCCAGAAAGACTTACCCTAGGACCGTCAGGCATAGGAGCTTACAGAAAGGCTTACCCTAGGCCCATTGGGCGTAGGAGCTTAGGTCCAGAAGGGCTTACCAGCGCTGAGCCTACAGATCTTCATTTATATCCTAGATAATATACCACATGTGAATTTAGTTTATATTCAGAAGATAGTAAAACCAGAAGATAGTTATCTGATCTATATTTTTATACCAGAAGACACATGTCAGATTTATTTTGCTTTATTATTATTATTATTATTATTATTATTATTCAAGGTCATATATTAGATATATTTCCATGTCAGAGAACAGAAGCCAGTGATTTCCTTTTTTTCGAATAATAGTGTCATACTTTTAATTTTAGGTAGATAACATTGGTTTAGAACATATACCATTTACAGACACATGGTACGCGCCTTATTACCCAATTTATTTCTTAGACACACTCGATAATTATCAGAAAGAGAACACTTGACAATTTTGGATTAATTTCAGAACGAGGTCCCACGAAAGGGGAGTTCGGTAACAATGACTCAAACCAGACATCAAGTTGATGCATCATGATCATTGAGATTTCAGATACATCGAGAGTGATTCGATCGTTAAAGCCTACAAGGGTATTTTGGTCATTTTGACCCTCAGGGGTAATCTGGTAATTTGAACAAACAAGGTATAAACAGTGATGTACAGAATTCAAGAATTCTAGTTGCTCATCAGGTTTTTGAGTCCATCTGAACTAATCGCAAGCCATCGATATAGTGGTTATTATTTAACCAGATCAGTACATCGTAAGTACTCACTTCTCAGAACTGACTATGTTGTATAACAAAAGCTCGTCTTCACGAACCAACCACTGAGCATACAACAAGAAATCGAATATGTATTCAAATGGTATTTCCCAAGTAATCGAACATGTGTATTGCATCTAAACTCGATCCATAACATCGAATACACACGAAGAACAAGTTGCTCTTACTGTTGACCTAAGTACTTCCTCCAAATAACTTGAACATGCTTTTATATGGTATTCTTCCAACATCACAATAGTTCCCGAATCACCAACCAAAAGGGGTTGTGTATTACCACTTTCAGAGTCATTGCCTTTGCTTGGCTTTATTGGTATTACCCATTCCATATCTTAGAGGTATTTTTAGTCACTTCGATGTTCGAAGGTGTTTCAACTATTCTGAACCTTTCAGTTCTTCCGACTATCTATTCATTTCAGATCTCGAGGGTATATCCAAAATTTCAGATAGTTTGACAGTTAGTACCCGAGTATATTTCAGTCTTCTGGTCATTACATTCAGTCCGATCAATTCATCCTTTTCGATGTTTTCAATCCTCTTTGGTTAAAGCCGATCAGTCCGATATTTTACGCCACTTTGATTAGTTCATATATACGAATATATATATATATATATTGTGAGTTATTTTCAGAGATTAATCAGGGTTCAATTCAATCCAAGTACTCTACAATTCGAAAGTTTAAGCTTTGATCCACAACTTTTCAAGCAAATCGAGGTTTTTAGATGAATAAGCTACTTTACCAGATTTGGTGTAGATTCCCAAATTATTTTGTTGTCAAGGGTATTTTAGTCCTTCTTGTGCCTCAAGGGCATTTCTGTAGTTTCATAACGAAGCATTTAAGAAGTTAGATCATTAACAGACAATAAGATTTAGAGTATAGTAGTCCTATTAATTATTCTTGGATATCAGAAGTTCTTACAAGTCCCTTATCTTTCTAACCGAGTAATTCAGTCTTACCTAAGTACTATCCTTTTTTTGAAATCAACATTATTTTAACAGAATTTATCATATACTTAACATGATCATGCAATCATTTATCGGATACTAACATGTTCCATAATGCATACAAGAGGTAGTAATGTATTACCTTTAATCCTTGATATATCAGTCAACCGCGATACTCCATTCGATCACTCTCGAACTTGAATCCGACATCCCTCAACATCTCGTATTTAAGAAATCGAGAATACCTTCAATCAAACAATATCTCATTTTAGTCCTTATTCATAATGCTCTTAACAAAATAAATAAATACATAAAGAAGTTCGGGTTCAAGGTCAGATTCAGAGGATTTGGGGTCAAAATTTTGTGAAACGGGCTTCAAAATAGGACTCAGGACTTTTAAAACATAAAATAGGAGTTTTCAAAAAAATTTGACTTTTTTGGTCAATGGTCAAGTCAACGCTGACGTCATGCTGACGTCACTGGTCTACTGGGTTGACCCGGTCGAGTCAACTTGGGCGGGTTGACTCGGATGGGTTAACTCACTGAGTTAACTCATCTAGGTTGACACAATCAACGGGTTAACGGGTCAGGCGTTGGGTTAGACAGACGAGTCTGGGCTCGGTTTGGGTTTGGGCTTGGTCGGACAGACATGGTGGCAGACGGTGGATCGAGGCAAAAATAGGGGTGACCCTTGGTTCTCGACGATCCTTCATTCCAATCTCCATAGCGAACGACAACCGTTCACCCCAAGTGGTAGGTGAAGTTGTGACCGGAGTGGAGCAACAAATCCGCAGGTGTTGGCGGTGCACCTAACAGACCGACGGTGATGGCAGATCGGAGGGGGAGACGGTGAGGGGAAAGCTTGAGAGCATTCTAAATTATCTCCTCTCAAGATTCAGATTTGAAAAGTCATTGACCATTTGGGTAGGTGAGGAGTCAAAGTGATTTAATTCAGGTTAAAACATAACTTTTCTACTTCAAAAGATTTCCCAAACCAAAACATGATATATATGAGCACATGGCTCAAACGGTTAAAGCACAAGATACAAGGCCAAGGTCACAGGTTCAACACCCCTTGACAACACAATTAATGTTTTTTTTTTCACTTCATTCTCTTTTTTCCCCTTTTTCACTTTACACCATACAAATATTGTGGGTGTTACAGTGATGATGGCGATGAAGGGGTCATACTCTGCTGAAAGACCATTGAGAATGGTCACGATTTGTTCCACTTTTGACACCGGCCTACCACCGGCAGCAAGCGCATCACATATATTCTTGATTTGGGTGATGTAATCTTGCATCTTGAGATTTGATTTCTTGACTAATCGGAGCCGACAATGTAGGTGCATCACTCGGGTGATCGATTTGTGGAGAATATTTGCGTGAGCTTTGCCTAGATGGCTGTCGTAGAATCGAGGCCGACATGCTGGGTGTAACCAACCTAAGTAAAACTACGTCGTTTTACAGCCATCGTTACTTAGTTTGTCTATTTTATTTAAGCACATTTTTATTTCTGTTTTATTTACCCTTAATGCATTTCCTTGAAACGATGTCGTTGAGATGCTAGGGTTATATTTCCAATATGTTTGCTTTGCTCAGTATCGATTATCTGAATGAAAACTCAAGTCTTTTTCACTAAATTTCTTATCTCTTTTCTCTGTTCTATTTCTCTTCTCTCCTTTGCTCTGTTAAAAATTCTTATGTTTGATTTAGTTCATTACAACGGTATCAGAGCTCACACTGATCCTCAGATATGGTGGAAACTCGAAATCAAGCGGCGAGAATAGCGTTAGAGGCACAAACAACAAAAACATCAACGATGAACCAGACCCAGTTGCCGGAATGGAAACAAGAAATGAATAGGTTACAATCAGAGCTTAATCGACTGGAAAGCTCCTTTGATGACAGGCTGGAATAGTTTCAAGTACAGATGTTGGGGCATTTTAAGCTTATGCTAAAAAATGCATTGGGCAAATCCATTGAGTTCTCGATCGAATCCACAGTCAATCCTTCGAAAGGACTTTTAGATCCATTACCAGTGACCACGACAATTGGGGATTTGGGACTTGTGGTGGTAAATGAAACAAAGGAAGCCACAGTGGCTATAGAGACCAACAGAGAGCTGAGAGAAGCTTCTAGGTCAACACATTGGTGGCCGAGGGTGTGTATGACTTTGATCTGTTCGATAAAAGGTTTGGGCGAAAAGAGATCAACAACACAAAATGGTCAACTTATGTTGAAGTGGGTCCAAGGATTTTGAAAAACTCAGCTTTGACTACGAAAATTACAGGGGTTTCCATTACACAAATGGAAGTTAATTTTTTGGTTGGATATACATCGGATCAGATACCTAATGACAACACCAAGAATACTCCAGCAAATTTTGAGTCTTCTATTAAAGGGGAAATTGCAAGTCCAATAACCCCTCTTATAAAGGAAATTAGGGTAGTTACAACAAGGGAAGAAATCAAGGACGTAATCCTTGACAGTTGAGGTAACAATTTAGAGTGCATCTCGCGTGTTCCTTATACTTTCACTGTGAATGAGTATGTGAAGTTGAAGTCATTGTACTTAATACTATTTGATTTGACTATGAAATTTGCACAGGGTAGATGGAACGTGTTACCAACTCATGTGATTATCTCATTTGATCCTGGTATTTTACTTGGTGATGTGAAGATATTGATAGTTACTCCACATGATCGGTGGAAAGGTAACAAAGTTGTGAATTATGGTCTATCTTTTTCTCAAACAAAAGTTGCGAAATTATATCAACGAGCAATTGGTGATCAAAGGGTAGTGTTGCGTGTAAAAGAGTCTATCGCAATAGAGTGCAAGTGTACACGACGCAAGTAGAAAAGTGATACACAAAGTATCAGATGTCGAATCCACAGAGACTGGAAATAGCTTTATCCTTGGATTGTTGCACAAAAGAGAAAGAAGATAATTTAATTGTTTGTAGGAAAATATTGAAGAATACCGAATATAAAAGATTAAAAGATTCAGGGTAAAGAAATAAACCGATATTGATTTTCTCAGTAGTGCAGGTGTTGCACTGCATAGAACTTCCTGTTATGTCGCTGCGCCTGTCACGACAGCACCTGCGGCGGCAGCAGTCTGTTGTTTTCGCGATAGTGATCACACAACTCTGTACTTCAAGCTTGGCAAGAATCTCTGATGTGCCTTGTCTTATCCCTAGGTCCAAGTCTGTCGATAAACACGTCTTAGATGATACCTCCCGGCGTGAATCGAAGGATGAACATCGATATTGTTAAATTCTTCCTTAGCCACTTAACCTCGTCCTATCCCTAGGTCCGAGATAGTTCAACCATAAACTGGAGAACCCGTACTTATTCTTTTCGTATACTTAACTCTCCCGATATTAAGTAAATGAGTAATCTCACAATGCTCTCCCGATACTATTGTAAGATGTTGAAAACCAGAATAAGCAAACTTGAAGTCTATTTTATTAAACAGAAAAAATCCTATAACAGTACAATCCTTGCAACTACTTTACAGAATCAACCCTTAGCCCTAGGAAAAGTTTAGAACATGATGAGAAGGGGAAAACAACTAGGGTTTAGGGGAAGACGGCTAGAGAATAAGATATCCTTCCCTAGGTCGAATTACATGCCTTTATATAGGCCTTGGGTTCAAGTTTTCTAATATGGCAAGAATACAAGTTTAAACTAAAGTACAACTCTATTAAAGACTAAATCTTCAGAGTAGATGCCTTTAATTCGTCCTCTTTTCTTGCTTTGGGGTTCTTACTTGAATTTTGGGCTTGGCCTTCATTCTGATCTAGGTCTCAGAAAAATATAGGGGTGACCAACGACAGACCGGCTTAATTTCCTCTTTCTATCGAGCTCCACTTCACTTTTTCCCTTCACCATTGCTGTCGTCAATGGCTGCCACGGCAGCGGTCACGGCATGGTCGTTCTTCTCGACTTCAGTCCTGTGTTCCAGCTCTGCTTCTCCACTGCCATGAGTCTGCTACAACAACTACCTACAAAAGTAACCAAAATCAGTAGCAACTGTGCCATTTTATATAATTGTGATGTATATGTGAAATTGTACCTAAATGAAATGAATTATGCTTGAATGCAGCATAAATACGGGTTAAATAGGGGGTAAAGTATAGAACTTTTACACACTCAACACACCCCAAACTCAAGTTCTTGCTTGCCCTCAAGCAAATATTACCTAACTAGTATGATTTTTTTTGGCTTAAATCAATGAACCCTACATTACCTAACACTTATATTCTATCAGGAACAATACCTTGTCAGGCATTTATGGATTCATTCAGAACCATGCTATAATTCTTGTGTGGTGTGTGCAGGTTTTGTGAACACTTATGCATTTAGACTACCTTAGTATATCAGAATAGTTATGCTTACAAACTTGAAGTTATGCCAATTCAATTTTTTCTGGAGGCAATTCTTAGGCTCCTTTAGTTTTTTCTGACTCTTGATTTAACTGCATCTTTTTTGGAGGCAATTCTTGGGCTCCTTTAGTTTTTTTCTAACTTTGCTCAAAAAGAAATCTCTGAAAATAAGTGCAAGGCAGTTTTGCATGCAAATGAGTCTGAATAATTTTTCTTTCTTTTATTCTTTTCCTAGAGCCAGTGATAGGCACCTCTAGGTGCAGTTTCATATGGGTAAACATTCCTATTTCAGTGTACTAAAGCAATCTAGAAGGCACGAGAGTCACAAAGAGTGTTGTACAGGGTATAATTATAGCAAGGCTCTAAACAGATCCTAAAATTTCCTAAAGGCACTGTCACGACAACATATGTCGCGACAGGTAAGTTAAGTTTAAAGACTTAAGCCAAATTTTCATTTTTTTTATTTTTTTCAAGCAAAAATAAACTAAACACTTAGACACAATTTTGAACCTAAGAACATTTCATATTACTGGAGGGATGCCACCCCCAAACTCAAGGGTTGCATTGCCCTCAATGCACGATGACAGAAAATAAAAAATAGAAATTAACAACAAATAGACGTCACAATTACAATAAAATAGCAGAACAACAAAAATAAGATAGAAACTTAAATTTAGGTGTTGTCGTCGCTGCTGCTGCTACTGATCTCTAGCTGCCGGCAAGCAGTGACCTTCGTTGTGGGTGCCAACAGAATGATCGGAGAGGTGGAGGCTGTCTTCTTCTTAGCTTCCCTTGGGGGCTAGACACGAGTAGGTGAGATCTGGGGTGGTCTTTCCAGCACTTGTATCTCCTCTGATGAGCTGCTGCTGCTGCTGCCAGACTTGCCCTGGCCGGATGGTCCTTCACCAGTATTGGGCTTCTGCCGTTTCATCGGAAGTGAACTCCTTTGAAAGGTTTCTCTTGACAGAGGGCTCTCCATCAGATTCCTCCCATATGGAGGGGGAAGAGAATCCAACGATAAAATCATAAAGGTCGCCCAGCGGTTCCTTTCGTTTCTCTCCTCTGGCAGAGACAGGGGCGGTGTGGCTGCCGCCTTCGGCTGTCACGGCCGGGGTTGGAGTGGATGCATCATAGGGTGTTTTTGGTGTGGCAGCAGGGGTAGGGGTATGGGCATGTGTAGGGGCAGCAAAATAATGCTCTAGGAAAGCAAGAAACTGTACATTTGCAAAATTTAAATTGTTTTGAATAAAATATACCGTTGATGCTGTGAAGTCTTTGACAAAACTCACAGAACCAGCGGTCGTTCCTCCATCTTTTGTAGTGTGGCTAGGATCTGAGTGGAGGAATCTGCTGGAGGAGCTGCTGTTTGTGGCTACTGTTGCTCTGTGGCGGCAGGTTCTGTCTGAGTAGGCTCTGCTGGCTCCTCTGCCGCGGCGGACGAGTTGAAACAGGAGATGGGTGTGGCAGCTTTCAGCTCCATCAAACTGAATATGTTGCGTTCCGTCCATCCTTTCCCTTGGACCTTGTAATCTTCATGGATTTCGGGAACATTGTGGCCGCGACAGATCTCGGTGATGAGGTACGGGAAGAAAAGGGGTCCGGATGGCTTAAGGGCACACTCCAAAATTCCTTCTCGTATATACCGACCGACATTAATAGGTCTCTCATTTAAAATGGAGTGAACGGGAGCTAACCTGGGTCTGTCGACCGTGTTGTTGTGGGAAGAAGGCATAATCCTCTTCTTGACGAAGTGGTTCCATAGTTTTGCCTCTAGAGTGAGTTGAGTGCGTTTGACCGTCCAATGATGCTTGGGATCAGTATTCCACTCTGTCCCCTCTTCAGTTAATTGTGCCATGATAACATCGTAGTCTGCCGGCGACAAACTTTCCACGAACCTCTTGTGCTCCTCTTCCGTCGTGCTGAGGTAGATGTCGTAGAAGGTATTGATGTATTCTGGCTCGAAGGTGACTTCCTTACCTCGCACTGTCACGGTCTGCGTGTCCTTGCTGTCGATGGCAGCATAGAATTCTCGGACCAAAGTGACATTCATATCCTCGGGCCGAGTAGCAAACATCTACCGTTTTAGGGTTCTGATCTTTCGAGCTATGAACGATTCGAGCCTAAAATCTTCCATGCGTTTGGTGTAGAGGAACCCTCTATCTTCCCACATCTCCCTTTTTTGGAAGGAGGTGTAGTAGCAGTCGACGGAGTCGGAAGTGGCAAAGCGATTGGGGAGTCTGTCGTGGCTGGGTGTGCCTACTGCTGCGGCAGAGCTGGAGGCAGCACTTCGTCTTGTTTGTCTGGTACTCATAATTGCAAGGCTGTGGAAAATGAAAGAAAAATTTGAGATCTAGAGAGAAATCAAGTTGAGAGAGTAAAAGTGAGGTGAAAAATGAATAGTAAAATGGGGTTTATATAGATGAAGGGTTTGCTGCCCGTTGGAGCTGTAACGACAGGCGTGAATAACGGGGCCAGCTATTATGCGGTTTCTAACGCGTCTGTCATGTGTTTTCGTGTCTACTACGCGTCTGTTACGCGTTTGCGTGTCTGCCGCGACAGCGTGGTGACATGCTGTCTTTTCCGCGTCTGTCGCGACAACTGTTGGCAGGCTGTGACGATAGACTCCTCCTTTGGGCTTTTTGGGCTGCTGGTGAGATGGTGGGCTGGTTTACTTCTTCTCCTCTCCTTGTTTCATTTATTTCCTAAAAAAATAATTAAAATTAAAACTTAGTTTCTAAAAATAAATAATTCTAATTTTCTAATAGATATATAGATATATATATAAATAATAATAAAGTAAAAATAAAAAAATAAGTTAAATTAGGGATGCCTTGAGGGGCATCTCCTAAATTAACCACTTCCTGCATCCTTGGGGCTCCAGTCCCCTGATAATGCTTCAGTCTTTGTCCGTTGACTTTAAATTGGTGCCCGTCTTGTAATGATTTGATCGTGATGGCACCATGGGGAAAACTTGCACAACTCGGAATGGGCTGGACTGTCTAGATTTCAACTTCCCTGGGAAGAGTTTCAACCTAGAGTTAAATAACAACACAAGCTGCCCTGGGCAGAACTGTCGTGGCAGCAACTTCTTGTCATGTCACCTCTTTGTCTTGTCCTTGTAGATCCTTGCGTTGTCATAGGCCATTGCTCGAATTTCTTCAATTTCATTCAAGTCAAGTAACCTCTTCTGTCCTGCCTTATCTAAGTCCATGTTCACTACCTTGATAGCCTAGTAAGCTCTGTGCTCTATCTCAACAGGTAAATGGCATGTTTTTCCATATATCAACTGGTAGGGTGACATTCCCAATGGTGTCTTAAATGATGTTCTGTAGGCCCATAGTGCATCATTGAGGTGTAAAGAGCAGTCCTTTCGAGTGGGTTTAACCATCTTCTAAAGAATGTTCTTTACTTCATTATTGGATATTTCGACCTGTCCATTGGTCTGAGGGTGATAAGCTGTTACGATCCGATGCTTCACACCATATTTCTTTAAGGCAACAGCTATTACCCTATTGTCGAAATGTCTCCCTTCATCATTGATGATCGCCTTAGGTATGCCAAATCTGGAGAAAATAATCTTGTGCAGAAATCTCTGAACAATCTTGGCATCATTTTTCTGTGTGGAGATCACTTCAACCCATTTGGACACATAGTCCACTGCCAGGAGGATGTATAGATTCCCACATGATGCTGGGAACGGTCCCATGAAAACAATCCCCCATACATCGAAGATCTCGACTTCTAGGATGTTTTGCAGCGGCATCTCATGTCTCCTTGAGATGTTTCCAGTTCATTGGCAGTTGTCACAGATTTTGTAGAATGCTCGGGCATCCTTAAACAATGAGGGCCAATAAAAGCCAGACTGCAAAACCTTGGTAGCGGTTTTGTTACCACCTAAATGTCCTCCATATGGTGAAGCATGGCAGTGATGTAGCACAGCTTCCTGCTCATCCTGTGGTACACACGTCCTGATGATCTGATCTGCACAATGTTTGAAAAGAAGAGGTTCGTCCCAATAATAATGCTTAACATCATTTTGGAACCTCTTCCTGGCTTGATAATTAAGTTCAGGAGGAAATATTCCACTAACTATATAATTAACAAAATCAGCATACCAAGGGAGTTCAGAAAACTTACATGCCGCCATGGCTGTCGCGGCAGTGCTCGTGGCAATAAACAGTTGCTCGTCGGGGAATGTCTCTAGTACGTGTGTCTTGTCTGTTGGCAGATTCTTTCCCCTCTCTAATCTTGACAAGTGGTCTACAACTTGGTTTTCTGTCCCCTTTTTGTCCTTGATTTCAATGTCGAACTCTTGCAGCAGCAGAATCCAACGTATCAGTATAGGCTTTGCATCTTTTTTAGCAAACAAATATTTCAATGTAGAGTGGTTTGTATGGACCACCACCTTCGTTCCAAGTATGTATGAACGAAACTTGTCAATCGAAAACACCACTTCTAACAGTTCCTTTTCTATTGTGGTGTAATTCACTTGGGCGTCATTTAGTGTTTTGCTGGCGTAATAAATTATGTGGAACAGCTTGTCCTTCCTCTGCCCAAGTGTTGCCCCTACAGCGTAATCACTGGCATCACACATAATTTCAAATGGCAAGCTCCAGTCTGGTGGCTGTACAATTGGGGCTATTACTAGCTTCTCTTTCAGAATTCTGAATGCCTCCGTACATTCAGTATTGAAGTCAAAGGGACGATTCTGCTCTAGTAGGTGGCATAAAGGCTTGGTGATCTTCGAAAAATTTGCTATAAAACTTCGGTAAAACCCAGCATGCCCTAAGAAACTCCGAATTCCCTTGACTGTGGTGGGTGGCGGCAGCTTTTCAATTACTTCTATTTTGGCTCTGTCGACTACTATGCCGCGGCAGCTTACCTTGTGGCCTAGGACTATCCCTTCATCCACCATGAAGTGACATTTCTCCAGTTTAATTCCAAGTTCGCTTTCTCGCATCTTTCGAGCACCTTATGTAGGTTGCCTAAGCAGCTTTCAAAATTGTCTCCAAAGACAGAAAAATCGTCCATAAATATTTCTAGGAAATCCTCCACCATGTCAGAGAATATCGCCATCATACACCTATGGAAGGTTGCTGGTGCATTGCAGAGTCCAAATGGCATTCTCCGAAAAGCATAAGTGTCGTATGGGCAAGTGAACGTTGTTTTCTCTTGATCCTCTGGTGCAATAGCTATCTGGTTATAACTTGAGTAACCATCAAGAAAACAATAATAAGGCTTTCCCGCTAATCTATCAAGCATTTGTTCAATAAAAGGCAGAGGGAAAATTGTCTTTCCGGGTAGCTTTGTTAAGCTTCCGGTAATCCATACAAACCCTCCAACCGGTCATAGTCATGGTTGGGATTAATTCGTTCTCTTCATTGGTCACCACGATTATTCCTCCCTTTTTAGGAACGCACTGCATCGGGCTCACCCACTTACTATCCGAGATGGCATAAATTATCTCGGCGTCTAGCCATTTGATAATTTCTTTTCGAACCACTTCTCGCATATCATCATTCAAGCGTCTCTGGGCATCAATGGTCGACTTATGATCATCCTCTAAGAGAATTTTGTGCATGCATAGTGCCGGACTGATGCCTTGGATATCAGCTATCATCCATCCAATAGCCTTTTTATGCTGTTGTAGCATCCCTATCAGCTGTTGTTCCTGTTCCTGCATTAACATGGAAGAGATGATTACGGGCAACGTATCATTTAGTCCAAGGAAAACATATTTGAGCTGCCATGGCAGAGGCTTAAGGTCTAGAACATGTGGTTCTACAGTTGAGGGCTTTTGGATGATATGCTCATTCAAGGTATAGTTTAAGGGCTCGAATAACTTACCTGGACGATTGCCTATCCAGTTTACCTCCTCATGACCTTCAGTGTCAGATATGTCAGAATCTGAGGAGCTGCTGTCGTCGTCGCTATCGTGACAGTCTTCCAGATGGCTGCTGTGGCAGTGACCAAATTTGATGTCATGGCAGCCCGACCTGATACAGGGTTGGTCAAGGATTACTTCAGTGATAGCCTTGCATTCTTCTTCTGCATCAGCGTGTTTTATTGCTTGGAGAACATTTAGCTTGATCTCTTGATCATTCACTCTCATTGTAAGTTCTCCATTTTCTACATCAATCAGTGATCTGCCTCTGGCTAAGAAGGGTCGCCCCAGGATGATTGGTGCATTATCATCTTCTTCACAATCTAAAACAAGAAAGTCAATAATAAAATAAACTTATCCACTCTTACCAGAATATCTTCGATCTTCCCTTCTGGTTGCACGTAAGAGTGGTCTGCCAGCTGCAGCATAATTGTCGTGGGCCGTGCTCGTCCAATACCTAATTTCTGATACACAAATTTTGGCATTAAATTAATACTAGCACCTAGATCACAAAGTGCCTTACCCACGAATTTATCACCAATTATGCACGGTATGATGAAGCTCCCAGGATCCTTCTTTTTCTGGGGTGGATGCCTATGCAGAATAGTCATGCATCCTTCTATCATTTTTACCGTTTCAAATTCCCCAAGTATGGATCTCTTCGACATAGCATCCTTGAGAAATTTGGCATAACCGGGCATCTCCTTGATGGTATCTAATAGCAGAATATTGATGTGAACCTGCTTAAAAATATTATAGATCTTTTTGAGCTGGTACTCATGTTTCTGTTTCTGTAGCCACTGTGGAAAAGGAGGTGGATGATGATAATCTTCAATTCGTCCTTCCTATGGTATTCGGATCTGAGGAGGCTTAGGTTCTTCATCCTTCTCCTCTGTCCCTTCTACTGTCGTGACAGGTGTGGCGGCAGCAGGCTGTTTATCTTCTGCCGAGGCAATATGCGCGGCAGGTTTTTCTAAGGCTGGTTCCTTATTCGGTACGACTTTCTTCTCCGGCCCTGGTAATTGCTTCCCACTCCTAGTTGTGATAGCTTTGCACTGCTCATGCGTGAGTTGTCTAGAGTCCTCAGTATTGCTAGGGAATCCTTCGTTCTTCCTTGGCTTAATATGTTGGGAAACCTGGCCCATCTGTGTCTCCAGTGATTTCAGAGTAGCTTTATGGTTAGTCATTCACATCTCTATTTTATCCATGAACGACTTAGTCTTCTTGACGAAGTGATCCATGTTTTCTATGTAAGTTCCTGTCTGTGACATAAATGTGGCAAAGGTCTGCTCCAGTATACTAGGTGTGGCTGTCGACGGCTGTTGCGGTTGTTGTTGCAGTTGCTGCCGAGTCAGGAGTCTAGGTGCCCCCTGGTTTTGAGTGTTCTGCACTTGAGGATTCAGTGCGTTGTTTGGCTTACTCCAGGAGAACTTGGGGTCTTTCCTCCAGTTGGGATTGTAATTGTTGGAATCATAGTTTCTTTTCTTGTTAAAGTTTCCAACATACATTCCTTCCTCTAGCTGTAGCGGGCAGTCTTCCGAACTGTGATTCCCACTGCAAGTCTCACATACCTCTTTTGCAGAGTAGACGGGTTTTGAATTTTTCTTTAGCAAATTCTCTACTGCCTTTTTGAGGTACGCAACATGTGTCTTTAAGGAATTGTCGGCTTCATAATCCTTCACAGCTAGTACTCGTTTACCTCTCCTCACTGTGGGGAACTGTTCTTCATTCTTTGCCAGATTTTTCAACACTACCATGGCTTCGTCTGGATCTTTATCCAACAACAATCCATTGGCTGCTGAATCTATCCTCATTCGAGTGTGTATGTTGGCAGAATTGTAAAATTTGAGGACTTGATTCCAAACAGGGAATCCGTGCATCGGGCAATTCCTTAAAAGAGTAGTAAACTTGTCCTATGCCTCGTGCATTGACTCGTCTTCTTCTTGTTGAAAAGTAGCAATTTCGTTACGTAATCGCTCGATAAATGGGAAGGATTAAAACGAGATAAAACTTCACAAGTTAGATCTGCCCAAGTTCGTATTGAACCCGACGTTAGTTTGTTCCACCAAGTTTTTGCTCTGTCTCTCAATGAATGAGGAAATAACCGAAGCCTCAGTATCTCCGGATTTACTCTTGGTAATCTAAACGATCCACAAATTTCTTCGAACGTTTTCAGATGTTCCCTGGCATCCTCTGTAGCAGCACCACTAAATTGGCCAGCAGGATTGATCATGCTAAATATGATAGGTTTCAGCTCGAAATTTTCAGCTTCCACGTCTGGCAGGGTGGTCTCCAGTTCCACATGATCATTGATCATGTAATCACGGCATGACCGTCGTGCGGTCACGGCAGCGGCAGGCTGTCCGTTTCCTTCATCTCCGATAGGATCGTCAAGATCTTGGGGATTCCCTTGGTTGTTCCTCCCGTTATGCATGGCTTCTAATTGTTCCTCAAGATAATCGTTTCTGGCTATCAAAAGACGGACTCGTTCCGGAGATTGCACGAGCATTCGATTTCAGGATCTAGCTGATACTCAGGTTCCTTGCCTCGTCTAAATCTGCGCATAAGCAAACGAAAAACCTTGTGGAAGCAAAGGGGGAACAGTCCCAATAAAAACAGAAAAAATTAAAAGAATGTGCAGTAAAAGTAGGGTAAAGATATGTTGCCAGTCCCCAGCAATGACGCTAAAAACTTGATGTGTGTAAAAGAGTCTATCACAATAGAGTGCAAGTGTACACAACGCAAGTAGTAAAGTGATACAGAAAGTATCGGATGTCGAATCCACAAGGACTGAGAATAGCTTTATCCTTGGATTGCTGCACAAAAGAGAAAGAAGATAATTTAATTTTTTATAGGAAAATATTGAAGAATACCGAAGATAAAAGATTAAAAGATTCAGGGTAAAGAAATAGGCTGGTATTGATTTGCTCACTAGTGCAAGTGTTGCACTGCATAGAACTTCTTGTTCTGTCGTCACGCCTGTCGCGACAGCACCTGCGGCGGCAGCAGTCTGTTGTTGTCGCGGCAGCGATCACACAACTCTGTACTTCAAGCTTGGCAAGAATCCCTACTGTGCCTTGTCCTATCCCTAGGTCCAAGTCTGTCGATGAACACGTCTTAGATGATACCTCCCGGCGTGAATCGAAGGATGAACATCAATGTTGTTGAATTCTTCCTTAGCCACTTAACCTCGTCCTATCCCTAGGTCCGAGATAGTTTAACCATAAACTGGAGAACCCGTACTTATTCCTTTCGTATACTTAACTCTCTCGATATTAAGTAAATGAGTAATCTCACAATGCTCTCCCGATACTCTTGTAAGATGTTGAAAACCATAATAAGCAAACTTGAAGTATATTTTATTGAACAGAAAAATCCTATAACAGTACAATCCTTGCAACTACTTTACAGAATCAACCCTTAGCCCTAGGGGAAGTTTAGAACATGATGAGAAGGGGAAAACGACTAGGGTTTAGGGGAAGACGGCTAGAGAATAAGATATCCTTCCCTAGGTCAAATTACATGCCTTTATATAGGCCTTGGGTTCAAGTTTTCTAATATGACAAGAATACAAGTTTAAACTAAAGTACAACTCTATTAAAGACTAAATCTTCAGAGTAGATGCCTTTAATTCGTCCTCTTTTCTTGCTTTGGGTTTCTTCCTTGAACTTTGGGCTTGGCCTTCATTCTGATCTAGGAATCAAAAAAATATATGGGTGACCCACGACAGACCGGTTTAATTTCCGCTTTCTGTCGAGCTCCACTTCACTTTTTCCCTTCACCATTGCTGTCGTCAATGGCTGCCACGGCAGCGGCCACGTCATTGTTGTTCTTCTCGACTTCAGTCCTGTGTTCCAGCTCTGCTTCTCCACTGCCATGAGTCTGCTACAGTAGCTACCTGCAAAAGTAACCAAAATCAGTAGCAACTGTGCCATTTTATATAATTGTGATGTATATGTGAAATTGTACCTAAATGCAATGAATTATGCTTGAATACAGCAGAAATATGGGTTAAATAGGGGGTAAAATATAGAATTTTTACACACTTAACACACCCCAAACTCAAGTTCTTGCTTGCCGTCAAGCAAATATTACCTAACTAGTATGATTTTTTTTGCTTAAATCAATGAACCCTACATTACCTAACACTTACTTTCTATCAGGAACAATACCTTGTCGGGCATTTCTGGATTCATTCGGAACCATGCTATAATTCTTGTGTGGTGTGTGCAGATTTTGTGAACAATTATGCATCTAGACTATCTTAGTATATCAGAATAGTTATGCTTACAAACTTGAAGTTATGCCAATTCAATTTTTTTCTGGAGGCAATTCTTAGGCTCCTTTAGTTTTTTCTGACTCTTGATTTAACTGCATCTTTTCTGGAGGCAATTCTTGGGCTCCTTTAGTTTTTTCTAACTTTGCTAAAAAAGAAATCTCCTAAAATAAGTGCAAGGCAGTTTTGCATGCAAATGAGTCTGAATAATTTTTCTTTCTTTTATTGTTTTCCGAGAGCCAGTGATAGGCACCTCGAGGGGCAGTTTCAAGTGGGTAAACATTCTTATTCCAGTGTACTAAAGCAATCTAGAAGGCACGAGAGTCACAAAGAGTGTTGTATAGGGTAGAATTATAGCAAGGCTCTAAACAGATCCTAAAATTTTCTTAAAGGCACTGTCACGACAGCATATGTCGCAGCAGGTAAGTTAAGTTTAAAGACTTAAGCCAAATTTTCATTTTTTATTTTTTTCAAGCAAAAATAAACTAAATACTTAGACACAAATTTGAACCTAAGAACATTTCATATTACTGGAGGGATGCCACCCCCAAACGCAAGGGTTGCATTGCCCTCAATGCACGATGACAGAAAATAAAAAACAAAAATTAACAATAAAAAGACGTCACAATTATAATAAAACAACAGAACAACAAAAATAAGATAGAAACTTAAATTTAGGGTCGACTTGAAATTTGGGAAAAGGGTACTGAATTTCTGGACAACATTGTGAACCAACTGTGTACTAAGATTAATGGTATGGAATCTCTAAACCTTGCTGTGCTAATTGGAATGACAATGATCACTAGAAATGATTTACCTGCTAATGCTTGTGATCTATATTGGCATCATGGCCATGGTTAGCAATAACTCGTTTTATTGGCACCTTTGTGATTGCATCACTGGTTGAACTTATATTTCATGCAACTATTGATCAAACTGCCAAGATAAAAGATGATGTCCATAAGATGTTTGAGCAGAAAAATTGTGATTGCGGCGATTCAGAATTGGTTGGTGGAGTTTTCCATCTCACAACAAGGGAAGAACACAACTGTAGTTGTATGGATTTTCATGTCTTTGCAGAACTTTATAGAGTTACTTGGGATTACTACCTTTTTACTATAGAGCACAAATTGAAATTTGATTCTTGGGAAGAACCTATAGAGTTAGAATATGTAAAGCATCATGAGATCTACATATTTCTAATGACATACGGAACGTTTGGCACATTGCTTCTTTTAGTGGATGTATTATCCTTGTCCTCAAATATTGCCAAACTCATTTTTGGAACTTACACATGATTGCCTCATTTGAAAAACACCCAAAGCTATGGTGTGCAGTGATAAATCTAAATATGTGCATACTTATGACTTTTTAGCAATGTCAAGGATCTGTGACTATTGGAGTAGAGTAGAGACCTTAGGAAAATGGGTGATTGGAGCTTTTGTTGGTCATACTTCATTTTGCTCGAAGGATGGCACGAGTATTCTATGAGTGGTTAAATTGGGATATAAAAATGAAAAAGGGTGAAGAAACTATGGTGGTTATTCCATGAAATGAGCGGTGGGAGAAGTCACTAAAAGTCGGTTCTATTCTGCATATAATCTTGCTTCCTTTACATCCAGATATATGTGCAAAATTGAACTCCACTGCAACTTGGGAGTGTGTTAGGAGTATATTAGACAAGCCATATGGTTACCACATGATATTTAATTGGATAGATACTGTAGCTGACAACTATTCACCACTTCTTGATACCAACTTGGTCATTTCTATCATGTTTATGTGTAGTAGAGTGCAGCCAACATATGCTGCAAATATGGGCATGGAGAATAATGAACTGAATAAAAGCATTTTCTATGATGGTGGACAACTGTTTAGCAATATCGACATGGAAGAAATATTGTATGTTCATGTTGCAATCTTAGTTAAGAGAAAGAGAGCTTTTGGGAGTATTTGGTCTAACCATTTGAAGAAAGCAAATATGGCTACGGTTGATCGCGAATTGGTATTCAAGAAGTGTTGCCATGGAAATTTTCTGTTAATCCTTGAGGACAAGGATTATTCGAAGGAGGGAGTACTGTAACGAACCTAAGTGAAACTACGTCGTTTCACAGCTAGCGTTACTTAGTTTGTCTATTTTGTTTAGGCACATTTTTATTTCTGTTTTATTTACCCTTAATGTATCGCCTTGAAACGATGTCGTTGAGATGCTAGGGTTATATTTCCAATCTGTTTGCTTTGCTTAGTATCGATTATCTGAATGAAAACTCAAGTCTTTTACCCTAAATTTCTTATCTATTTTCTCTAATATATTTTTGAAACACCCCAAACTTTGCCCTAATTTAAACCTTAAATTGGTTAAAATCCCTAATTTAGAACCCTAATAATCTGGGAAATTTTAATTTGAAATCCTAATTGATTTAGTGGCTAAATTGAGAATTTTTGAGATTTCGGTGATCAATTTGCAAATGTTGCAAAAGTTTAGTGCCACTTTGTGAACCCTAGGGAATTTGATGGCACACCTTGTAATTTAGCCCAAATTAGGGTAAAACACTTATTCCCTTTCAGATTATTGCGTCATTTCGTGTTCCAAACACGTTTTTCTCTCCAGATCGTGTTTTTAGGAACCAAAAAACCACCCAACTTTGTCTTGCTCCGATTAAGGCTTGCCACCGGCCGTTTGATGCGACAAGGGTGGCAATCAGTTCCTCTTATCTGTGCGAACATAACCCCAGCAGCCACACTCTATTTCCGGCCACTTTTGTCTTTAAACGGACCAAAAGCGTTCGATAAATCGAACGAGGGGGTGATTGCTTTTGTTGTTTTTAGTCGTGATTTGAGTTGGGTAAGTGCGATTTGGGGCTTGCACGAGTTGTGTGTGTGTGTGGGTTTCGGAAACTCGCCGAATTATAGCGTGAAAGGTCGCCGACGGTGGGGAAATCGGGAAGTTGTGTGCCCTAATTTTTCAATCGGTAGAATTGGGGATTTTTGGGGGTTGGACCGGACTAAACCGGTCCATCTTGGCTAAACCAGGTTAAACTGGGTTTACAGAACCGAATCAGACCCTTCTCCAGAACCAAATCAGCTGACGTGTGCGATGATGTCACCCGTTAACCCATTGATCGTTGACCCCTGTACCGTTGACCTGTTGACCTGTTGACCATTGACTTTTTCAGAAAAGTCCTATTTCATGTTTTTCGACGCTTCGATTCCATTTCCGCTGCCCGTTTTCTCAAATTCAAACCTGAAGATCATTTTGACCACTTTTATTCGTTTATGCTTAGTATTTAAAGATTTGAATATCAGGAAATTAATTGGAATTATTCTTATTTTCAGACGACGTTGACTCGAATACTCAAATTCTTCCTCCTCCTCCACCTGGACGACCTCCTGTTGCTCAGACATCAGGATTCGCTCATGAGTTTAATTAATAATATATTCGATATTTATATTGTCAGTGTCTTGGCATAGTAGTAGTATTTTTGATGGTGTATTTAATTATTATAGGAGCTGACTCTGACTGGCCTAGAGATAGAGCTGAGTGTGGGAGACGTCACCATCGACGTTGAGTGTTAGCTACCTTAGGTGTGTTCTCTTCTGTGCTATCTGTTTGCAGTACTTTGTAAGAATATGTGTTAATAAATTGAATTGTTAATATGATGTGGCCTGATGCTGTATGGTAATAACATTCCGATGATCTGTGATATCTGACTTGTTCATTATGCTGTTACATCATCCAATATATATATGTTATCAGATTCAGATTATTGTATATCGGATTATATGATTATGCATTTATGTTGATAAACAATGCATTCAGATTTAGAACTCAGATTTTATGTCATCTCATTATGGTTGGAATTCTGTACGGGGAAGTTTAGTAGCTTCATCCTTCAGGTTGAGGTCTACTTTGGATCAGTGGTTTTTCCCTACGGGCTGGATTCCACTTCGGATGGTGACGAGGAAGAGAGTGGTTCTAGGGAACCTTACTCTTCAGATGGTGATGTAGTTGGGTGCATGTCTTTCTGTGTTGCATATTCATTCATATTTGTTTATGTGTTGAATTGATTCTTGGTGGAAAATTGTATTCCAATAATGTATGGTTGACTCTATTGATATGGTGATTTTGTTAGTTCTGTTGCACTATAGAGACACACTGAGCGTTTTCTCTGACTCCCCCTTAGTTTCTATTTCAGATACTCAGGTCTAGGCTATGGTACTTGGAGGACCTCGTTTTCTAGCTTTATTTAATTATTATTATCAGTATGATACTTGGACCTATTGATATTATATGTTTTATCATATTGTATTTAATTTCAGATTTTGGATGTTATATTTGGGTTATTATGTTTTATCATGCATATACATTTTGGATATTTAATATTTTCAGAATGATTTTATAAATATGTTTTATGTAATATCATTATTATCTATTTTGGAATTAAAGTTTTGAGTCATGTTATTTACTTGAAGGATAAGCTTTGAGCTTGACATCCTATATTCGATCCAATTTTTCTGGGTCGGGTTTAGGGGTTACATTTAGTGGTATTAGTGCCAGGTTCAACACACGGCCGAGTGATTTAAATCAATTTTAAATCGAAAATAAATTTTTGCATGCATTATCAAATGTTTTCGAGTAAAACGGGAATTTCAGAAAAACTTATGATTTTTTATGAATAATATTTATACATATTTTAAATAAGGTCTGCAAGTACCAATCCTAATCTTAGGATACTGTCTTTTGTAGATATACTACTATGCCACCTCAGAGAAGTTATAGAGTAGCGGCTGGTCAAGGTCGTAGCTGAGGTCGTGGTCGAGGTCGTAGCTGAGGCCGTGGTCAGGTCGAGGTTGTACCGCGACTGCAGATAGTGTCGTTTCACATCCTGATGGTTCGATACAAAACCAGCGTAAGGTCCAGAGTACGAATGTGGAGGAACAACATGTGGACCAGAAGGAAGCTCAGCAGACTGGAGCTCAATAGACATGAGCTCAGCAGACTCGAGCTCATCAGACTAGTGGAGGAGACCCACATGTTCATCCTGCTTAGAGTAGTGGTCCTCGTGATTCAGGGGATAGTGAGACAGTGGGCACAGATGTCGTTGCTGTTCAGTGAGAGCTATTGAGAAACCTTCGTCAGTCTGAGAGTGTTCGGAGACCCATATCCACAGAGTTTCTAGCAACCAGAATGACTATGTTCGATGGAAAGATGGGTACAAACCCGACATATGCAGAGTACTGGCTGAAGAAGCTTCAGTGACTATTTGTTGAGATGGATTATCCCACCGACCGAAAATTCAGGGCTATCGTTTCACTGCTGCATGGTGAAGCCCAGAATTGGTGGGAGGCTGAAGAGTTTGTTACTCCAACTAGTAAGGTTACTTGGGATCATTTTGGACAGGCTTTCTGTGATCGATATGTCGGAGCTGAGTATATAGCTAAGTGCAGAGATGATTTTATGAATCTGAGGTAGAATGATATGTTTGTGAATGATTATGAGATCGAGTTTATGAGATTGATTCAGTATGTCCCGGGGTTAGTGACCACTGAGAAGGACAAGTGTGATTGGTTTCTGAAGGGATTGCATCTTACGATAAAGGTCGGTGTTGCTCTACATATGGAACATGAATACAAAGATATTACTCGACGAGCTAGGGCAGCTGAGCGTAATGAGGCAGAGTTGAGACAACTTGAGTTGCATGGATCTGATTGAGGGAAGAGACCAGTGTCAGTGCCAGTTCAGCATAGTTAGGGGAATCAGTCTAGGAAGAGATCCAAAGATGATTCAGACTATTAGAGTTATTCGAGAGCTAGACCAGTGACTCATTATGTTCCGACTGCTAGTGCTGGTGGTTCGACTGGTACTCGAGGGGTGCCACAGTGTCCTTTTTGTAAGAACTGGCATTCGGGCGAGTGTAAAAGGCAGACTGGAGCTTGTTTCAGATGTGGTTCATTCGAGCACCGTTTTAGAGATTGTCCGGTTCCACCTCCCGCTGCTTTTACTACTACTCAGTCCTAGGCATCAGTACAGACTCCCGTCAGGGGAAGAGGTCAGGTGAGATCTGTTACTTCGAGTTCTGCTAGTAGAGCTAGACCAGCTCCGAGTAGAGGATCAGGGGCTAGACAGCCGGGGTTAGTTTATTCTACTAGGAGGCATGAGGATTGTGATCAGCCATATGTTATTGCCGGTACATTCTCTACCCATTCTATTACGTACTTTTCTCTTCTTGATAATGGTTCGACTCATTCGTATGTTGCGAGTTTTGTGTCTGGGGGTCTTGAGATTTTTGTTGAGGATATTGTTAGTGTTGTTACTGTACATACTCTAGTGGGTAATCCTGTTGAGGTTACTAAAGTATACATGAATTGTCCTCTTGAGATTCAAGGGGAGATCTTTCCAGCTGAATTGATGGAGTCACCCTTTGGGGAGTTCGATCTTATCCTAGGTATGGATTGGTTGTCTGCTCACCGTGTTACTTTAGACTATGAAAAGAAAAGGGCTACACTGAGAACTTCTGATGATCGTGAGGTGATTCTGATTGGTGAGCGCAGAGGGTTCCTATCTAATATCGTTTCAGCTCTCAAAGCTGAGAAAATGATCAGGAAAGGGTCTATTGCTAATCTTTTTTATATCATTGATCCGATACAGTCTGATTTCGGATTAAATAAGATTTGAGTTGTGAAAGACTTTCCAGACGTTTTTTCGGAAGAATTACCTGGGGTACCACCGAAACGGGATGAGGTTGAGTTTGGCATCGAGGTTTATCCAGGTACATCTCCTGTGTCTATGGCACCTTATCGGATGGCACCGAAATTACTTTAAGATTAGAAGATTCAGTTGCAAGAACTGTTGGATCGAGGTTTTTTTCGACCCAATGTTTTTCCTTGGGGAGCTCATGTTCTGTTTGTTAAGAAGAAAGATGAGACACTTCGACTATGTTTAGATTATCAAAAGCTGAACAAGCTGACGATCAAGAACAAATATCCTCTTCCTCGTATTGATGATTTGTTTCACCAGTTCCGAGGAGCTATGGTATTCTCTAAGATAGAGCTGAGATCTGGTTATTACCAACTCAATGTTAAAGATTCTGATGTGTTCAAAAAAAATTTCCGGACACGATATGGTCATTATAAGTCCCTCGTGATGCCTTTTGGGTTGACTAACGCCCCTGCCGCTTTTATGGATATGATGAATATGGTGTTTCAACCCTATCTTGACTAGTTTGTTGTGGTATTTATTGATGATATAGTGGTATATTCTAGATTTGAGGCAGAGCATAAGGAACATCTTCGGATTGTGTTACAGACTCTGCGAGAGAAACAATTGTATGCAAAATTCAGTAAGTGTGAATTTTGGCTTTTTGAGGCTATGTTTCTGGGTCATATAGTTTCTGCTCAGGGTATTCAGGTTGATCCGAAGAAACTCGAGGCTATTATGATTTGGAAACAACCCAAGAGTGTTCCTGAGGTTCGAAGGTTCTAGGGTTTAGCCGGTTATTATTGGAGATTCGTTGAGGATTTCTCTTCTATTGCGGCTCCGTTGACTAAGCTTCTAAGGAAGGATGTTCCCTTCGTTTGGACTGAGGCTCAACAGTTTAGTTTTGAGAAGCTTAATTCTGTGTTGACTAAAGCACCAGTTTTGATTCAGCCTGAGTTTGGTAAGGCTTATACAGTTTATAGTGATGCTTCATACACCGGATTGGGGTGTGTTCTGATGCAGGATAGAAAGGTAGTGGCTTATGCGTCTCGACATTTGAAACCGCATGAGTGTAACTATCCTACCCACGATCTAGAGCTTACTGCTGTTATTTTTGCGCTAAAGATCTAGAGCCACTATCTCTACGGAGAGAAGTGTTATATCTATACAGACCATAAGTGTCTGAAATACCTCCTCACTCAGAAAGAGCTTAATCAGAGACAGCGTCGCTAGTTAGAGCTTCTCAACGATTATGATTGTGAGATTGAGTATCATCCGGGTAAAGCTAATGTCATTGCTGATTCATTGAGTCGTAACACTATTTCAGATTTGAGAGCTATGTTTGCTCGGATGACTTTGAACGACGATGGCAGTCTGTTGGCAGAACTTCAGGTTATTCCTACATTGATTTATGATATTCGAGCTAAGCAACCTAGTGATCCGTTTTTGATGCATCGTATCAAAGAGGTGCATGAAGGTACATCTCAGGATTTCTCTATTGATCGAGATAGGGTATTATGTTTCTGTGGCCGGTATTGTATTCTGAGGAAATCTGGGTTAAAGCAAGTTATTCTCCGTAAGGCCCATGACAGTCCTTATTCTATGCATCCTGGTGGTGACAAGATGTATAAGAATCTTCGTGAAAGGTACTGGTGGAAAAGTCTTAAGCGAGACGTCGTCGGATTTGTATCGAGATGTTTGACCTGTCAGAAAGTCAAATCAGAGCATCATCATCCTTATGGGTTACTTCAGCATATTGAGATTCCTCAGTAGAAGTGGGAGCGCGTGACTATGGACTTTGTTACTGGACTTCTTTTGACTCCGTCGAAGAAGGATTCCATCTGGGTTATTGTTGATCATCTGACGAAGTCCGCCCATTTCATTCCTGTTTAAGTTGACTATTCTTTGAGTAAGTTAGCTCAGCTTTATATTTTTGAGATTGTTCGACTTCACGGGGTACCGTCATCTATTATTTCTGACAGAGATTTGAGGTTCACTTCAAAATTCTGGGGGTCTCTTCATTCTTCTTTGGGTACTCGGTTGAACTTCAGTACATCTTATCATCTGCAGACAGATGGCCAGTCTGAGCGTGTGATCCAGATTCTTGAGGATATGTTGAGGGGTTGTATTCTCGATTCAGAGGCAGTTGGGAGGATTTCATGCCGCTTGTAGAGTTTGCTTATAATAAAAGTTATCAGGCCAGTATTAAGATGACATCGTATGAGGCTCTGTATGGGCGTAGGTGTCATTCACCTATTGGTTGGACTGAGTTGAATGAGCACAGATTGTTGGGACCAAAGATTGTGCATGAGGCTGAGCAGACTGTCAGTTTGATTCAGGATCGGCTTAAGGCTTCTTTTGACAAACAAAAGTCTTATGCCGATTTGAGACGTTGTGATCTTGAGTTTGAGGTGGGTGATGAGGTTTTCTTGAAAGTATCTCCTTGGAGGAAGGTACTTCGGTTTGGTCGGAAGGGCAAGTTGAGTCCTCGTTACATTGACCCTTATCAGATTATTCGTCGAGTCGGACCAGTTGCCTATCAGCTAGAGCTACCACCAGAGCTTTAGCGTATTCACGATATCTTTCATATTTCACTGTTGAGGCGTTATCATCCTGATCCGTCACATATTATACCTGTTGAGGATATTGAGGTCCGTCCTAATTTGTGTTTTGAGGAGGAGCCTATTGAGATTCTTTCTCAGGATAAAAAGGTTCTCAGAAGGAAGACCATAAACATGGTCAAAGTCCTGTGGCGTGGCCGTAGTCATGATGAGGCTACGAGGGAGCCCAAGACTGTCATCCGAGCCCAGTATCCGCACCTTTTTGCTCCAGGTAAATTTCGAGGCCAAAATTTCTTTTTATCGGGGGGAGAGTTGTAGCACCCCAAAATTTGCCCTACTTTAAACTCTAAATTGGTTAAAATCCCTAATTCAGAACCCTAATAATCTGGGAAATTTTAATTTGAAATCCTAATTGATTTAGTGGCTAAATTGAGAATTTTTGAGATTTCGGTGACCGATTTCCAAATGTTGCAAAAGTTTAGTGCCACTTTGTGAATCCTAGGGAATTCGATGGCACGCCTTGTAATTTACCCCAAAATAGGGTAAAACACTTATTCCCTTTCAGATTATCGCGCAGTTTCGTGTTCCAGGCTCTTTTTTCTCTCCAGATCGTGTTTTCACGAACAAAAAAACCACCCAACTTTATCTTGCTCCGATCAAGGCTTTCTGGCGGTCGTTTGATGCGACAAGGGCGGCAATCAGTTCTCTCATCTATGCGAACGTAACCCCAGCAACCACACTCCGTTTTCGGTCACTGTTGTCCTTAATCGAACAAAAAACCGTTCAATAAATCGGACGAGAGGGCGATCGATTTTGTTGTTTTTGGTCGTGATTTGAGTTGGGTAAGTGCGATTTGGGGCTTGCACGAGTTGTGTGGGGGGGGGGGTTCCGAAACTTGGCGGATTATGGCGTGAAAGGTCGCCGACGGTGGGAAAATCGAGAAGTTGTGTGCCCCAATTTTCAATCGGTAGAATTGGGGATTTTTGGGGGTTGAACCGGATTGAACTCGGATTTTATGTCATCTCATTATGGTTGGGATTCTGTACGAGGAAATTTAGTAGCTTCATCCTTCGGGTTGAGGTCTACTTCGGATCAGTGGTTTTGCCCTACGGACTGGATTCCACTTAGGATGGTGACGAGGTAGAGAGTGGTTCTGGGGAACCTTACTCTTCGGATTGTGATATAGTTGGGTGTATGTCATATTGTGTTGCATATTCATTCATACATGTATATGTGTTGAATTGATTCTTGGTGGGAAATTGTATTCTAATAATGTCTGGTTGACTCTGTTGATATGATAATTCTGTTAGTTCTGTTGCACTGTAGAGACACACTGAGCGTTTTCGCTGACTCCCCCTTAGTTTCCATTTCATATACTCAGATCTAGGCTACGGTACTTGGAGGACCTCGTTTTCCAGTTTTATTTAATTATTATTATCAGTATGATACTTGGACCTATTGATATTATATGTTTTATCATATTGTATTTAATTTCAGATTGCGAATGTTTTACTTGGGTTATTACGTTTTATCATGCATATACATGTAATATTATTATTATTATCTATTTTGGAATTAAAGTTTTGAATCAGGTTACTTACTTGAGGGACAAGCTTTGAGCTTGGCTTCCTATATTCGATCCAATTTTTCTGGGTCGGGTTTAGGGGGTTACAATTTCTCTTCTCTCCTTTGCTCTGTTAAAAATTCTTAAGTTCGATTTGGTTCGTTACAAAGGTATCAGAGCTCACACTGATCCTCGGATACGGTGGAAACTCGAAATCAAGCGGCGAGAATGGAGTTAGAGGCACAAACAACAACAATGTTAACGACGAACCAGACCTAGTTGCCGGAATGGATACAAGAAACAAATATTTTACAATTAGAGCTTAATCGATTGGGAAGCTCCATCGATGACAGGCTAGAACAGTTTCAAGTACAGATGTTGGGGCATTTTAAGCTTATGCTCGAAAATGCATTGGGCAAATCCATTGAGTTCTCGATCGAATCCACAGTCAATCCTTCGAAAGGACTTCTAGAGCCAGTAACAGTGACCAAGACAATTGGGGATTTGGGACTTGTGGTGGTAAATGAAACAAAGGAAGCCACAATGGTTGTGGAGACCAACAGAGAGCCGAGAGAAGCTTCTATGGTAAACACATCGGTGGCTGAGGGTGTGTATGACTCTGATCTATTCGATAAAAGGTCTGTGCGAAAAGAGATCAACAACACAAAAATGTTCAACTTGTGTTGAAGTGGGTCCAAGGATTTCGAAAAACTCAACTTTGACTACGAAAATTACAGTGGTTTCCATTGCACAAATGGAAGTTAAGTTTTTTGGTTGGATATACATCGGATCAGATACCTAATGACAACACCAAGAATACTCCAGAAAATTTTGAGTCTTCTATTAAAGGGGAAATTGCAAGACCAATAGCCCCACTCACAAAGGAAGTTGGGTAGTTACAACAAGGGAAGAAATCAAGGACGTAATCCTTGACAGTCGATGTAACAATTTAGAGTGCATCTCGCGTGCTCCTTATACTTTCACTGTGAATGAGTATTTGAAGTTGAAGTCATCGCACTTAATACTATTTGATTTGACTATGAAATTTGTAAAGGGTAGATGGAACGTGTTACCAATTCATGTGATTATCTCATTTGATCCTGGTATTTTACTTGGTGATGTAAAGATATTGATAGTTACTCCACATGATCGGTGGAAAGGTAGCGAAGTTGTGAATTGTGGTTTATTTTTTCTCAAACAAAAGTTGTGAAATTACATCAACGAGCAATTGGTGGTCAAAGGATAGATTTGGGGAAAGGTGGACAGGCTTATCTTTCAGCGTGTGCTGCAAATATAACAAGAGATAGAAGTTGTCAGGGTGTGATATCTTTGAATTTGGAAGATGAAACACTAAAGCAAGCTACAATAGGTGCTTATGATATGCACTCAAGCTTGTTGCAAACAATTATTGGAGAGGATGTTTTTGCTGAGAATTCTTCATCTGTTCGTGGGTTGTCCCAAATGGTCATAGAAAACACCAATAAATGGGATGTTGACATCAAGAAAGAATGATTTGGCAATATATTACTTGCTGGTGGCACATCATCAATGCAACAGTTGAACGAACGACTTGAAAACTACTTGTTAGAGTAATTTTTTCAAGTTTCTAGAGTTAAAGTATTGGCCCTATGGTTTGCTGGAAAGTTAATTAGTTTTTTTTCTATTTGTTGCAGAAAACATGGGATGTGGGGCTTCATTCATTGATGGAAACTTACAATGCTAGAATTTTTGATCTAGGAGGAAGCTTATCTGCAAAGGGTTCGGATGCTGACAATGTACCAGTTGGCAGATTTATTTGTCTTCTATAATTTTTCCTTGCATTGCTTAGGGTCGACTTGAAATTTGGGAAAAAAGGTACTGAATTTCTGGACAAAATTGTAAACCAGTTGTGCACTATGATTAATGGTATGGAATCTCTAAACCTTGATGTGCTAATTGGAATGACAATGACCACCAGAAATTTATAGAGTTACTATGATTAATGCTTGTGATCTATATTTGGCACCATGGCCATGGTTTGCAATTACCCTTTTTATTGGCACTTTTTTGATTGGATCACTGGTTGAACTTATATTTCATGCAACTATTAATCAAATTGTCAAGATAAAAGACGATGTTCATAAGATGTTTGAGCAGAAAAATTGTGATTGCGGCGATTCAGAATTGGTTGGTGGAGTTTTTCATCTCACAACAAGGGAAGAACACAACTGTAGTTGTATGGATTTGCATGTCTTTGCAGAACTTTATAGAGTTACTTGGGATTACTACCATTTTGCTAGAGAGCACAAATTGAAATTTGATTCTTGGGAAGAACCTGTCGAGTTAGAATATGTAAAGCATCATGAGATCTACATATTTCTAATGACATACGGAACGTTTAGCACATTGCTTCTTTTAGTGGATGTATTTTCCTTGTCTTCAAATATTGCCAAACTCATTTTTTGGAACTTACACATGGTTGCCTCATTTGAAAAACACCCAAAGCTATGGTGTGCAGTGATAAATCCAAAAGATGTGCATACATGTGACTTTTTAGCAATGTCAAGGATCTGTGACTATTGGAGTAGAGTTGAGACCTTAAGAAAATGGGTGACTGGAGCTTTATTTGGTCATACTTCATTTTGATCGAAGGATGGCACGAGTATTCTACGAGTGGTTAAATCGGGATATAAAAATAAAAAGGGTGAAGAAACTATGGTGGTTATTCCATGGGATGAGCGGTGAGAGCAGTCACTAAAAGACAGTTCTAATCTGTAGATAATCTTGTTTCCTTTACATCCAGATATATGTGCAAAATTTAACTCCACTGCAGCTTGGGAGTGTCTTAGGAGCATATTTGACAAGCCATATGGTTACCACATGATATTTAATTGGATAGACACTGTAGCTGACAACTATTCACCACTTCTTGATACCAACTTGGTCATTTCTATCATGTTCATGTGCAGTAGAGTGCAGCCAACATATGCTGCAAATATGGGCATGGAGAATAATGAACTGAATAGAAGCATTTTCTATGATGGTGGACAATTGTTTGCCAATATCGATATGGAAGAAATATTGTATATTCATGTTGCAATCTTAGTTAAGAGAAAGAAAGCTTTTGGGAGTATTTTGTCTAACTATTTGAAGAAAGCAAAGATGGCTAAGGTTGATCGCGAATTGGTATTCAAGGAGTGTTGCCATGGTAATTTTCTGCTAATCCTTGAGGACAAGGATTATTCGAAGGATGAAGTATTGTAACGAACCTAAGTAAAATTATGTCGTTTCACAGCCAATGTTACTTAGTTTGTCTATTTTGTTTAAGCACGTTTTTATTTCTGTTTTGTTTACCCTTAATGTATTGCCTTGAAACGATGTCGTTGAGATGATAGGCCGTTATATTTCCAATCTGTTTGCTTTGTTCAGTATCGATTATCTGAATGAACACTCAAGTCTTTTCCTTTAAATTTCTTATCTCTTTTCTCTGATCTATTTCTCTTTTCTCCTTTGCTCTGTTAAAAAATTTTAAGTTCGATTTGGTTCGTTACACTGGGGAATAACTTCTTTGCTCATGGTGGAAAGGGGCCAAGAGGCTAGGGCACAGTCTTGTTTGACGAACTTTTGATACACCACACTTTCTGTCGGGTTGCCATTTTCTTTGGTGGTTAAACGGGGAGGGAGAGGGACTGTGTCGTCCAAAAATTTGTCAAGGTCGTGGCTTTTCAAGGTTAGTTGAACTTGTTGCTTCCATATTAGGTATGTGTTGGATTCCAAGCGAACATTAATTCGCTTGTTGGTGAAAAGTTGGTTGTTGTCGAGAGAAATATTTTAGAGGTTTTCAGTGATCGTTTTCATGGGTAAGGGGATGAACAGATGCTGTGAAGCTAATGCATCTCCACCATGTCAAAATTGAAGAATGAAACAGTAAAGGATAAACAAAAAGTTCTCAATTTTTCATTTCAGAATGCTTGCCTCTTTCTCTTTCTTGTTTTTACTTATATGCAAGCTATTGTACTATACCTTACAGCTCAACATAATAGGGATATTTACAGTACTAATAGAAAAAGACAACAAACAGTAATCATGAATAATAATAGATATTAGCTTTTCACTAATAATGAGAGATGATGTTGCCATAAAAAAAATACTTCACAACAGCTGGAGCACCGAGAGCCTTATTGTTACCCCTCTCAACGGCTATTTTACACCAAAAATTCATTTTAATTAAATATCAAGAAAATTGGCCACCACGGATTATTATGTAAAAAAATGACCCCCAAATCTGCCACGTATGAAGAACTCGCGTTTCGGAGATCACGAGACATGAACTCGCGCTACGCAGAAAGCGAATTCCGTATACGTGGCAACACTTTTCAGAATAACGAACTTTACGAAAACTCGCGTTGCGGAACGCGAGTTTCCCCGAGAATTTGAAGAGTGGCTGGATTTATCGCGGGAAACTCGCTTTCTGCAGAAAGTGAGTTCTTTGCAAATCTGGGTGGCAGAACAAGCTTCGATAGGCATGTTCGAGTAATGTAATTCGGGCTTATTAATCGAATATTTTTAGTAAATATTCAGTTTGGGTTCGTAGTACTGGAAATTCTCTTTCATATGGCACCAATATGGGCAATATCTGTCCATTGTAAACCAACCTAAATTCACTTAGAAAACGATATCCTAGTTTGTTTTTTTAATGAATTTGCCTTTAAAAAGACGTAATAGACTTGGTTTATTAATCGAATTATAGTAGTTAAAAAATAAATATAAATTAGAAAAAGTATAAAAAAGAAATTACTAAAGTAATTTAAAATTTCGTAATTAAAAAATAAAAAACAATGTCTTTCATAAATATAATTAAAACATAATTAAATATAAATTTGAAAAAATCCCTAATGATGTCTATGTCCACCCGTTCCGCAGCGGGGTGCACGGTGATCCCGTGGCGGATTCCTCCGAATATCATGTGCTCCAGGGTCGTTCTAATCATCATCATCATCATCAGCTCCGGGGCAGGTGGAGAACAAGCTGCTCGGCAGCATATGTTGGACAATGCTGTAGTCGAACTGTGATGCCAACGGTGGAACATCGATCACTGGAGAACTACTCATCGGCATGAAGGGACGATAGGCATCTGAGAAGCCGAACTCGGGTGGAGGCCTCATCTGCTGAAACATGGAAGGACCAGTGAAATTCTAAAACGTTGTTCCAGAAGATGATGCCCCAGTGTGAGTTCGCGGTCTCGGATCGTGCTGCCTCGACTGACTCTGACTCTGGCTGAGTCGACATTGGGGGCATGGGCAGTTTTGGGGAGGCACCTCAATTTCTCGCTCCTGCTCTTCCGGAGTAAGTATATGTGGCTTCCCATTATGGAGGTACCACTGAAAATAATCGAAAGTGACGGACATGGCCCAATCTATAATGGGTGCAAGGATGGGCGGTCGACTAACATATCGGTCCATCCATTGCTGGACCCAGTCAGCGTGATGATGGCCCCAATGAATTTCAGTCTTCCCCTGCCGCGTTAATCGATGTAATTCGTCCAAATCAGGCGGCATATGCGGAACCCTTGGATGTACCCAAATTGTCGCAGAACCCAATATGTAGGACGCCACTCGAGAATTTCGTAGTTGATGAATGGCACTCTTAGCAACCATACGTGAGAGGACTGCGAAATGACTGGCGGAGTAATCTGGCGAATCGCAAGACTAGCGTACGGAGTCCACGCGAACTGAAAAAATTTTTATTTGAACGTTAGTTATATGAAATTTGATTAGAGAAATGATATGAAGAACTACAAATAAATTTTCAGATTACCATATCGTGGCGCATCTTGTCGATCACAAGCATGTAGTCTCCCTGATTGGTTGGCACTCCCTGGTGGGTGAGTGCACCGGCCCACTTGTCATTAATGGAAAATTAATAAAATCGTTAAAGAAATTATTCAAAAAATATATATTCAATTAAACAATTTTAATAGTACCTCCGAAGAAGTGGAAATATATAGGGGTGGGCTGTCTAGGCTGTGGGCTTAAAATTAGCATATGAAACTAAGCCCAAGACTGAAGGAGCAAAAGACATCCTCTAATTGCTTGTCTGTCAGGGTTGACGGTTCTGCAAAGCTCCTTGAACAGAAAGCCCAAGACCGCTGCTCCCTAAAATTTTGCTCTTGATTCCGCAAAATTAATTAGATGATACAACCACATGACATGTACTTTGTTACGGGATTTATCAAGCATCAAAATCCCTCCATAATGCGTAGTATGTGGGCACGAGCAAACCACTGTGAAAATATATAATAAAAATATTTTAGTAAAAAAAAGGCACGAAATTTATAAAAAAATATTTACCAATTTTGTTTCTTCATCCGCACCGGGGGGCTGAAAACTCTTGGTCCAAAAAAGTTATGAAGATTTTGCCACCGTCGAACGTGTTCGGCACCGCTCCCAACAGGTCTCCACACAGGGTTGGCCAGTGACCATTGGCTATACCGGTAATAAGATCGTCGTCCGTAGGCAAGCCAAGATGGTATGCATCTTCTAGTGTAATTGTCGCCTCGCCACACGGAAAATGAAAAGTGTGTGTCTCTGGCCTCTATCGTTCAATTAAGGCGTTAATCAAAGGAGGATTCAACTTCGTACCGCCCACGATTTTCGCGACGTGACCAAAACCAGCTTCCTCAATGAACGGTATAATCTCTAGATTCGACGCGACGGTGATACGATTGACGTATAACGTCAATGCGCGTTCGTAGTGGTTGAAAAAAATAAAATGATAAATAAAAAATAAAAAATAGAAATAAATAAATAAATAATGTGATAAATAAATAAAATAAGGTAAAAAGAAAAAAAATAAAAATATAAAGAATATTACCTCATTAGTGGTCCTCTAGTAGTCAAACACGTGTTGCTGGTCTAGTCGCAATAAACCCGCCATTTGTATAGAGTATGAAAAATATTAGAGTAGAAGATGAATAAGAACTCGCTTTGTGATTTGTTTGTGGGGTAGGGACCGACTATTTATAGAAAAAATCGCGCCCCCTGTGAAGCGATATTAAACAGACCTCGCGTTCCACGAAACACGATATCTTAAAGAACTCGTTTTACACAAAACACGAGTTCCATTGAAGAGACGCGACATTGCAATAGGTGCGTACACTGAACGGGCAGAGAGGACCTCGCATTCTACAGAGCACGAGTTTTCGAAGAACTCGCTCTTCGTAGGACGCGAGGTCACGGGATTTTTAAATTGATTCTATATAATATATATATATATATATTAACATTTGCTCAACATATATATGCAACTATAAAAAACGACAAATCACAATATCGGGTAAATTAGTTTGGGAATAAATTTTCTCGATACGTGATTTGTTGTCAGTAATAGTTACAATCTAAAACTTCACGCACAAATTGAGAAGACAATTTTTTCCCGACTGAGTATTGCTTCCCTTCATCGATCAGCTGGGTATTTATAGAAGCAGAAGACGGTGATGATATGGCGAACTCGCGTTTTGTGAAACGCGAGGTCTTTAGAAACTCGCTCTTCATAAAACGTGAGGTCACTGACACGTCAGGAATCCGATTCCTGCCAAAGTCGCTCTTTGCATAACGCAATTTGCCTTGAGATTTGACGAGTTTGGGCTATATATACTCGAACGTTGCTGAATATTTGCACTTGTATTGAGTTGCAAATTTTGAGTATTCGAATGATTAGAAAATCTGTTGGGTAGAAGATGTGGTGCAATGTATCGTCTGTGTTTGTGTAACATGATCGACAAATCACAATATCAAGTAACTTTTGTTGTTTCTGTCTAGGGTAACATAACATGGCGAGCCAGTGTAAGGGTACATTTCCTGAATCAAGAAGATGATGCAGTGGCTCATGGTGGATTGATGGCACGTATGAAATCATGCCGGGTGCAACTTGAGGTGTCCTCTCTAGGGTTTTATCCGGTGGCGTGTGTCGATTACATTTGATAATGAGAGTCAAAGCTTCTACCATTTTCGGTGTTTTCGAAGCTATGCTAAGACCCCCGCATGTAATGGTCTTGGTGAGATTTGTATTATGGAAGAACACCGGTGTTGGTGACATTTGTATCGTGTTGGTGACAATTATTTTTAACATACGAAAAATAAAAATTTAGTTTACATATTACACATTCATATGTAATATTTTACATGTTTCAATGCTTTTCTTCTATAAAAACAATAATTTGAAAGAACACTGGTTCATTTACATTGGTTCATTTACACCCTATAAATAGACCCCCTGCCTCAAGTTTGAACTCACTCTTTAATTTACTTTCATTATAATGGCTGCAAACTTAGATGATTTACCATATTTTGGGAGTCACTCATGTAATGCTGATGTCGATACTGACGGTGAACTAGAAGTTGGGATGATATTCAGCGCGAAGAAAATGGTAGAGGATGCAATTAAAAACTACAACATACACCGATCAGTTTGTTCGACAGTGAAGAAAATGACTGCAAACAAATATATCACAGAATGTGTCGAGAAGAGCAACGACTGTAATTGGATGATTCATGTATCACGAACAAAGACGCTGAACAATGTTTGGCAGATAAGAAGATACGACGGACCTCATACATGCCACATGAGGTCCGACCATGAAGCATTCAACCCCTTTGATGATTCCTCAAATGGATGATACTCAGCGTATGACCCTAGCACGGAGTACATTCAACCATCTATGGGGAGACATTCTTGTGTTGGTACTCTCGAATTTGATCTTGGAAATATGGTTTATGAGCGGTCTCGCGATCGACGACCAACCTGCTCACCTGAAAGGGTAGCAATCGAAGATGCTGAACTATATCGGTTTGAGGGGGATAATTCAGACGAAGAACTGTTTAGGGAACTCGGACCCGACGCAGACGAGCAAGGGCCCTTCTATGAAGAACTAGAAGACGTGATCATTCCAACAATTGATATGGATGAGTTGAAGGCAATGAAGAACACCCGACAACAAGAAGCGTTCCAATACCGACCACACATATTTCTTATTACCAGCCACCATCCCACTTCCTGACGGTTAATATGGATGCGTTGGACGTTCCAAAATTTTCACAATACCAATACCAAACAATTGACGACAGAATCAACCGTGTTGATGGTCAACTAGCCATTGGAATGACGTTCCTTACAAAATAACTGGCAGTGGCCGCAATTAAGTAGTACAACATTCGCTGGGATGTTACGACGAATGTGGAGAAAACACAAGCGACTTTCTACAAGGCGGTGTACGCCCACAAGAATTAAGGATGTAAGTGGAAAATTCTTGTATCTCAATTGAAGAAGGCGGGCAGCCTGTGGAGAATCACAAAACTAAAAGGGACCCATACATACACCGTTACTAGCCTAAGTCAGGATCACAAGAACATCGATTGCACATCCTCTAAAACACCTTCATGCCACTGGTAAAAGCAAATCCACGGGTCACGGTTCGCGTCTATCAGGCTACAGCTCAAAAGGTCCAATCCTACTATTCTGAATACCATAAAGCATGGTATGCAAAGAACTGGGCCGTAGAAAAATTGTTTGGCCAATGAGAGGAATCTTACAATAAGTTGCGCCTGTCACTAAACCTGATGCAGAAACACATATCCGGAACGATTGTCGAACTTCATACGGTTCCAGCATACGAAAATGGTCGTGTTGTTTGAGGTGCTTGTCAATTCCACCGGCTATTTTGGACATTCCCCCAGTGCATTAAGCCTCCCCCTTTGTTTTCTGTATTTGCTTGTTTTTATTTCCTTCCCTCTTTACTGTTCAAAGAGAAAAAAGGTAGTTCTTTTTTAATAAGATCTTATTCTAGTGTAGTCACATATTGCACACTTACTCCCTGTTTTATTTGAATTTCATTTATGACATGCTTTATTGACTCATTTCATATCATGGAACAAAGAAAAGAAATAAAATTAAAAATCGGTAGGGTATGCCCTTTTTTCGAAACGAATGCACTGCAAACCGATGGTTCAATCGACGGTACATGGTTGTACGGGAAATATACACAGGTCCTACTTCTGACAGTTGCACAAGACAGCAATCGGAAAATTGTGCCTGTAGCATTCGCAATTGTCTAAAAGGAGGATCTCGAGTCTTGGGTGTTCTTTCTTAAGAACCTACGGAAACATGTTCTTTCTCCTATAATGCGGGCAAGGGACGATGGGATATGTCTTATTTCCGACAGAGGCATGGTGATCTTGTGGGCAATAGAACGTTTGGGCGATTCTTGGAAGCCTCTCTTCATTTACCAACGTTACTGCTTGTGACACATTGCGACGAACTACTTGCAACAGTTCAAGAACCATGATGAACGTGCTCTCTTGCTTTGAATGGGTACATCTTTTAGGTCATTTTCATTTACGATATCTTTGCATGTGTTGTTCGCTCTTAACTATTCAGCTGTCATTCCCTAGGCAACTCGCATTACGTACAGGAGGTAGATGATTTGTTCCAAGAACTAAGAGCCAGAAATAAAGATGGCGTGGGCTACCTTGACAAAATCCCGAGGGTAAATGGCTTAGATCATATGACGGGGATAATGATATGGTCACATGACAACGAACTTGGCTGAGGTGGTCAATTCAACACTCAAGGGAGTGCGGCATTTGCCTATCACTTCCGTTGTCAAAGCGACCTACTATCGTTTGGCAACCCTATTTACAACCTTGGGAAGGCAAATAACTGAGTACATGGCAGGTGGCCACAAAGTCCACCCGAACTTTCACAAAAAATTGCAAATTGAAGTGTGCCATTCAAATAAGATTACTGCAACTCTCTTCTCGCGAGAAGTACATTTGTTTCGTGTTTTAGAATTTTCTAGGCCGTTGGAAGGCATACAACACAACGCGTACAAGGTAGATCTTAGGAAAAGAACCTGCGACTACGGAGTATTCCAAACATTCAAATACCCGTGCGCACATGCTATTGCTGCTTGTTCAAACCAATGGATTAACTAAATGAGATTGTTTGATCCGGTATACTTACTCGAAACGGTATTCAAGGTTTACGAAAAAGAGTTTCCTCCCATCAAAAATGAAATTGACCCTTATGTCGTTGACACTGAACCGACCATATGCCCAGATCCAGCACTAATAAGAGAAAAGGGACGTCCACGATCGACACGAATTTACTGTGCCGAGGATATGGTATAACATAGAGAAAAAACCGTGTAACACCCTTAGATTACTAAAGTTAAAAAATGAAATGAAATGAAAATGTGAAAGGGGTTCTTGGGAGAGTTGAAGGCACAATCTTAAGCATCATGAACTGGGTACCTAACCGTCTGAGCTAAAAACCTCTTGGCTATATTTTGCACCCACTTATTATTAAGTGAATCTTGAAAACTATAATAAATAAATTAATAAACAAAACAAAATATCCCAACAACCCACATGTACCGAATTAAATGCTCATCTTTGAATTATTCAGATCGAGATTCGACCCCCACCTCCCTTTCTCACAACTTTCGACTTCTACCACCAGCCACCCCATCTAATCGACCTCACCGCTCGGTCGTGGCATGCACCGCCAATCCCGGTGTGACCATCGCCCTACCCTTACTAAGACCCAGCCCTTCACTCGCAAAGATGTGCCACCGTTCAACGTGGAGAACGGCTTAAAGGTTCGACAAGAGACCCCAACTGTCACCTTTTTCTTTCGCCGATTTCAGCGTCTTTTGTCGTATGCTCGTCACAACAGCACCACCAACGAATTCCTTGAGCAGAGGCGAGCGTTTCCATTTTTTTATCGTCATTCGGTGACCATTTTAAGCCTCGACGGAGTTACATCGATATCAATGGTTTAATGCCGATTTGGTAAGAAATGGTAAGGTTTCAGCCTAAATTTGGGTTCGGTTAAGATCATACTTCAATTGAGAGTGTGCTCTCAACGTTTTGGGGTGCTTTCGGCTGATTTTGGTCGCGCATGGCGGTTACGCGCCGTCACGGGCAATTTCCGGCTGCATGTGACGGCGGTCTTCGAATAGATCCGGCTGGAGCGGCTTTAGACCCGGTATGGCCACTAAACTGAGCCATCTAAACCAGCCCAAACCAAGCCCAATGACCGACCTGAGTTAACTCAAACACGACCTGAACCTGACCCGAGTTTGACCCGAACCCTACCCGAGTTTGACCCGTTGACCGAGTCAAATCAGTGAGTCAACTCGCCCGAGTCAACCTAGTGAGTCAACTCACCGAGTCAATCTGGTTAATCAATGATGTCAACGTTGACTTTGACCGATGACGTCAGTATGACGTTAGCGTTGACTGCTAACGTCAGCGTTAACTTTGACCAAAAGTTAAACTTTTTACGAAATCTCCCTTTTATGTTTTTTGACGTCCTGAGACCGATTTTGATGCTCGTTTCGTGAAATTCTGACCCGAAAGCCTCCAATTGGATCTTGAACTCGAGTTTGCTTATGTATGTTATTATTTAATTATGAGCAATGCGAATAAGAACTAAATTTGGAATTTGTGCGATTGAAGGTATTCACAGTTCCTTGTATTCGAGATGTTGAGGACGTCGCATTCGGGTTCGAGAGTGATCGAATGGAGTATCATGGTTGACCGATATAGCAAGGATTAAAGGTAATACATTACTACCTCTTGTATGCTTTATGAACATGTTGGTATACTGTTAATGCATGCATAAATACAATGAGGAGTGATTTTAACTTTGCTTAAGTCAAACCGGATATGAAATTGAGTATGATAACTTGGATAAGATTAAAATGCTCGAACGAGAAAGTTAATAAATGTAAAGATTTAGAGTTCAATAAATAATTATTAAGGCAGTTAATCTCCAAATTCTATTATTATTGTCAAATGATTAAATATTAAAAATATTTGGATATGAAATTATGAAAATGCCCTTAGGGTAAGAGAATGACTAAAATACCCTTGGAAATGGAAGCAATCTAGAAATCTACACTAGATATGGTAAAACAACCTAACTCATCTGAGAACCTCGAACTACTTGGAAAGTTATGGTAACAAGATTTAAACCTTCAAGATTGTTAGGTGTTAGGTTTCCTTGAGTTTGGAATGAATCTCCGAATATATAGATTTACGGGAAACTATCCATACATCTGAATTAATCAAGCGACTCAAAATATTGAATTGTTTGAAATGACTAAAAGTATTGGAAATACTGTTATGGTTAAATTAATCGGAACGATCGTATTGACCAAAAAGACTGAAGTATCCTTAGACACCGAGGTTTGCAAATTAACTAGAATGATGTATAAACCTTTGAGTTCTGAAATGAATGAAGTGGTTGGAGGTACCGAAACTATTTGAATGGATGAAACACCTACAAGTACTTAAATGATTGAAATACTATATATGGTTCAATTGACAGGAATGATGGATATCTCGAGCTTTAAAAAGACTAAAATACCCCCTTGACTGGAATAAGTAAATTGCCTTTGATAAAATCCTGGAAATGCCAATAAAGCTAAAAATGACTAAAATGCCCTTAAGGGTTGAAGCATGACTCATGTATGTCAATCACTCCTGATATTAACATAAGGTTGGAAGTTTTTCCGCACAGAATAAGTTCGACTACTCCGTGGCAAGTCTCGTGCTGAAACATGAAAGCAACCGTTCAGATATACGATACAATCGGATACATTAGAAGGGTTGGTTATTACTACAAGGTTAGGGTATGTTATTTCGAATGGTTTTGGAGGCTCGATAAACTTTTGCAAATCTTAAATATTGTAAATCGTCATTTTATCATTTTTAAGCTAAATTACAAAATCACCCCTGATAGTTAAATGACCAAAATACCCTCATTGGCTAAAGTAATCATCATAGCCCTGAATGTATCTTATATCGTGAAAGATCTTAACATGGAAATCTATGAATGCCTAGTTGGAAACCTAATGAGCAAATAGAATTCTCGAGCCATTGTTTATGCCTTGTTGGTAAAAATGACCAAAATGCCCATTTATGATAAAATGACCATAATGCTCTTGTATGCTTAATGACTAAATCACTCATGATATGTCTAAACCCTCAAAGATCTTGATGTATCATCTCTGAATATATGGTTTGAACTATTAGTACGAACCCCTTTTTAATAGGGGGTCTCATTTAAAAAATTCGTTCAAATTGTCAAAAGTTTAATGTGTTCCCTTCCGTAAATGTCAAGTATCTCCAAGAAATAAATTGTTCCACCTAGTGTGTTCCATGTGTGCTACAAGACTGTTTTTGCATACTGATTTACATGTTATAATATCGATTACGTGCACATGACTGACATACTTGAATTCACATGAACATGACATGTTTTATAAATTAAGCATGATCGTACTATATTTCTGGTATATGTCTATGCGCTCGATATGACAAACATGCTATATGGATAATGTATTACTGAAAATAAAATTATTGATTAATGAACTATTGACAATCTGATTCACTGGGTACATGGGATATGATATGAAGTTACTGTCGGCTCAGCCCTGATCCAGCTGGTAAGTCCGCCCGTTTTCGGTTCCTATGCTTCGGCTAGGTCCACCCGTATTTGGTTCCTATTCTTCGGCTTGGTCTGCCCGTATTCGGTTCCTATGCTTTGGTTAAGGCCGCATGTATTCTAAGGTATTTCATTAGGATGGTACCCACGCCCAATGGGCTCGGGTTAATGCATGTACATGATACCGCGTTGGGGAAACTATATATTGTAGCATGGTTTGAGGGTAAATAAAGAATTAAAAATGAACTTTACTACTACTTGAAACAAATGTATTTGAAATAAAAAGGTTTACTGCATTGTTACATTTCATGCATTAACGTTGCACTGTTGGAACACACTAGACATTAAACTCTCTGATTCCACCTCCATATGTTACCAGCCTATATGATTCTCGTCTAATTCTCGATGTTTGAATAAAGAAAAAATATCGTTATTCTCGAGTATGATGCTACCTTGAATTAGTAGAACAGAAATGAAGATTGTTACTATATGGAACATCATGAAAATGTTATGTCAACCATATATTCCCATGAGCTTATAGCATCTTTTGGTAGTTCTGTATTGCTGAACTTTTCCAAGCTCACATTGTTTTTACCATCGCAGGTTAAAAGAATATATCAAGGTATAATGTTTGACATCAATGTTCCGAGTTCTATCGGTGTTGCCTTTGGAGTACGGTATTGTATAGTTAATGGTCATGTACTGTTTTATGATAGTGTCTGTAAAACACTTTCTAAAATTTCAGTTATGTGTTTAAATGACTTTCTGAAATGGTATTTTAATAGAAGTTAATTTTACAGTTTAATAAGTGTTTTGAGGGGAAAAAATGTTTTATATGTATTTTTACTGTGGGTCGCTCTTGTGACCCTAATGTGACTTCCTACGATCCGTTGTAACGCATAGGCGGGTTTAGGGGGTTACATTTAGTGGTATCGGAGCTTAGAGTTGCGTCTTTCTGGGTAGATCGGCTGATCGTCTTTCATATTGTGTCTGGTCTGTGCGTGCCCCTAGATTATAATTGTACTCCACGAAGCTGGAACTCTAGTGTCGAACCCTTTCCTGTAATAAGTGCATTTAACCATTTTTTCTCATAATAGCTCGACCTGCACTAGCAAGAAATGTCTACGAAGTTTTTCCGTGATTTAAATTAAATTGATGGATTTGAATATGGATAAAAGAACCTGAGATGGATTATTAATGTGAAATTGAAGATCTGAATCAAATTAAGAATAAATATTTGATCATATGAGGTAACCGATATAAGATTACATGTAAGGCTATCCGGTGAGAATAATTATGTTTGAGAATATTCTGAGAGAAATTTGATAAAGGTATTATGAATTTATAAGAGAGGTATTTGTGAATGTGACGAAGTATAAATTCTATGGTGACTCTGTTATACACGAAAGAAAAAGTTGTTTGAGTATTATGCTGAAGGTAAGTGATAGTTGTTCAAAACCTTGGTTATGTTTGATTGGCTTGAAGAAGATATTTTGGGAAAAAGTGGAACAGTGTATCGTCGTATATAACCTACTGATTGAAATATGATATTTACATTTTGATTTTGGAAGTCCCTATTGGAGGCCTTTAAGTACTCATATGGATTTCAGATATAGTTCTTCATCTGTAAATCGAAGGTTAACCTAGTAGAGTAATTCGATTTTTAGAGGAGATGCTTCTGGGTTGTATGATTAACTTTTGTGATACCGGGAGAAGTTTCTTATCCCTGACAGAGACTAGTTTATTATAAAGGTTATGAAACAAGTGTTTTCTTGGCATCGTATAAAGTTCTGTATGGAATCATATACCATATTCTGATAAGTGGGTCTGGGGTGTCTGATAAGATTGCTTTGGGTTGAATTCAATCTAAGTGATTAAGGACGCTACCAGATCGATCTGTGACCGTTTGATAATTGATAATTGTATAAATATCCTTGTTTTCATACCTTTTTGCTATAGCATTTGCCTGTTCTTGAGTTCATACCATAGCATTCAGACTGCATTTAGGTTACATTTTCTTCTTCTGGGTGCATCTTTATCTTTGTTGGTATTTGGTCCATATTGAGGGGTACTGCTCGGAAGGTTGGTTTTGGGTTTGTTGGTGCATAGGAAAGGAGTCAAGAGAGAAAGCTAGTGCCATGAATTGTTATAGCATGGTGGAAGTGGATATTGGCCAGCACGTGAGAAGCACGTGAGCTGCAGAAGCACGTGAACATGCAGAAAATAACGATATGACATGTGCAGCAGCCGGTACCCACCTGCAGACTGTCTTCCTTGTCCCCTCATGGAACATTTTGTCGGTGGATATTCCTTGGGATTATCAAGGCATCTTTAGGGCACAAAACCCTAGAAGCCTCCACTATATAAAGGGGGCCTAAGACAGTCAGGCAATCCATGGCGGAGAGGGAGTTCACCTTTATTTCTGTCGCTATAGCATTTCCTTTTCATATCTTTATCTTTGGTGATTTTATTGCAATGATACGTTGGATGATATTGCCCAGCCACGAACTGTTTTAGGTGGCTTGGGTTTGATGGATGATTTTATTTTGAGTACTTTTTAATGCATGTTATAGCTTTTTCAGTGTTTATCATGTTCTATGCTTTGCTAATGCGTTTTCATTTCCTTAAAGTTGTAAGAGCCCTCGAGAGTTGGTTGTTCTTTAAGTGTTTGTTGAGGTTAGTAATCGAGAGAGCTAGACTTAGAACCCCCATAAGCAATGAAGTGGCTGTCGAGAGGCAGACTCTAACCTACCTTGGAGATAACTGATAGCTTTCAAGGGCTAAAAATGATACTTCGTGAAGGGTAGGGGAGTGTTAAGAGTTTACGCCGAGAGGTATGGCTGTAGCATTTCTGACTCCCAGTTTCCTGGATAGAGATAGTTTAAGAACACTTTTAGCAAATCCCGCCTAGCATAGAAGGTAGCTCAAAAGCCTTAGTATCGTTAAGAAGCTTAGTTTAGGTTGTCCATCATTCCCAATCAGTCATTCTGTAGTGAGTTTCGCATACGAAAGGGGACTTGTTCCTCATATTGCTATCTTATCTTTCTCTGCACTGTTTTGCTTCAGCATTATTTTACATCATCTCTTTTACTATAGCATTGTCATGTGCAAAAAGTTCAATCAATATTGTTACAGCAAACCGTGAATACCTCCAATCCCTGTGGAGACGATACTCACTCATCACTTTATTACTCGTTCAACGTGTATACTTGCACCATATTTTCATATCATATATAGTACACTACACGCAAGCAACAAGTTTTTGGCGCTGTTGCCGGGGATTGGCAATTGGTTGTTTATGGTTTTTGTTTATATCACTTGATCTTTTTGTTTTTGTACATATTTATTTTAGGTTTTTCATTTTTCTATTCAGGTGTTCTGCTAGTGCATGACCAGAAGACGACCTAGATGACCCCTGCAATCACCTATTTCTGAAATCGAGCATTTCTTGAGACTTAGGAGACGTGTTCAAAGAGAAGAGACTAGAAACATGAACAGAGAAATACCACCATCTCAAGGTAACAGAGATGCTATGGCAAATGGCCAGGGAGAAGCAGCTCGACCTCGAGCAATTAGAGATCATTTGACTCATATCTTGGACGATCTCTATCCCGAAATAGTAGCTCCAAAAATTCAGGCAGCCTAGTTCGAGCTAAAACCTGTTATGTTCAACATGTTGAACACTATTGGTCAGTTTGGAGGTATGCCTCACGAAGATGCAAGACAACATATCCGTGCTTTCTTGGAAGTTTGTGACTCGTTCAGACAGCAAGGAGTGCATGAGGATGTGCTAAAGCATAAAATTGTTTCCATATTCTTTACGTGATCGTGCTAGATCATGGCTAAGTGGAGTGCCAATTGGATCAATGAAGACTTGGACATATCTATGCAAAAGTTTTCTGCTACGATATAATCCACCCAATAGAAACACTCAGTTGAGAAATGATATTGCTTCTTTTCGTCAAGCTGATGACGAATCCATGTACGAGTGTTGGGATCGATTCAAGGGATTATTGAGGAAGTGCACAAATCATGGTTTTCATGATTGAACCCAAGTGGTTATGTTCTATAATGGAGTAAATGCTCCTACAAGGATGATGTTAGATGCTTCAGCAAATGGGACCTTGTTAGACAAATCACCGGAGGAAGCATTCAACATTCTTGATAGGGTAGCCAACAATGATTACCAGTTTCCGACCACAAGGCTTGAAGCGGGGAGGAGAACTCAAGTAGTTCGAGACATTGAAGCTGATGACTCGGTAGCCACCCAGTTAGCTACTATCACAAATATGCTAAAGAACCTCCAACGTCCCAATGAAGTGAAGGAAGTGAAGTTCGCAACCTCATGTCTCAGATGCGATGGCAATCACCATTTGAGTGAATGCCCTGAAAATCAAGAGTCGGCCAACTATGTGGGGAATTATAACCGCAACAACAATCCATATTCCAATACCTACAACCCAGGATGGCATCAGCATCCAAATTTCAGTTGGGGTAATCAAGGGCACAGCAGTTCTGCTAAGCCAGCACCACAACAAAATCTGATCGAAGCACCATCTTCTAACCAGATGATGCCATGGAAAAGTCACAAGGGGGCAACATCTTCATCGAACGGTTTGTTGGAGACTACATTCAAAGAATTTATGGCTATGACAAAAGATTTCATGGGAACCACGAAAGTTTTGCTACAGGATCATGCAACAAACATTAAGAATCAAGGAGCCTTATTGCAAAGCCATAGTTCTTCTCTTAGAGCCTTAGAAACACAAGTTGGTCAGATAGCCCAAACCTTGTATGCGAGACCACAAGGAAGTCTGCCTAGTGACACTGAAGCAACTAAGCACCATAGCAAGGAATAATGCAGCGCACTCACATTAAGGAGTGGCAAGAAAATTAACAAGGAAGACAAGTTTGGGGGGAAAAGAGAATGAGGAATCTCATCCCAACTTGTCTCATGAAGAAGATAACTCACAAGATTCTCCAGTTGAAGAAAAGGGTGAGGAAGTCATAGCAAAAGAAACATCAGAGGAGGAGCCTGCTTTTTCTATAGCAAAAGATGTAACTCCACCAGTCCAGAGAAATGAAGTTAGACCCCCACCTCTTTTTCCTCAATGACTCAAGAAGCAAAAAGAAGACCTTCAGTTCCAGAAATTTATAGATCCTAGAAAAATTACATATCAATGTCCCATTTCTAGAGGCCATTGATCAGATGCCAACATATGCCAAGTTCCTCAAGGATATAGTCACGAAAAAGAGAAAGGTCAAGAAGCAAGAAACTGTCGCTATAGCAGAAGAATGATATTCGATGTGGAGCAAGCTGCCACCTAAGAGGAAGGACCCATATAGTTTTGCTATCCCATGTTCTATTAGCGACAAGTTTGTTGGAAGAGCACTTTGTGATTTGAGATCAAGTGTTAACTTGATGCCAAAGTCAATTTTTCTGAAACTGGGAATTCGAGAGGCACAACCCACCAAGGTTGTGCTATAGCTAGCAGATCATTCTCATGTTCACCCAGAAGGAAGAGTTGAAGATGTTGTAGTAAAAGTGGACAGATTTATCTTTCCAGTCGACTTCTTAATCCTCGACTGTGAAGTTGACAACAACACACCCATCATATTGGGTAGGCCATTTTTAGCCACCGAGCGAGCTTTGATCGATTGTGAGAAGGGTGAATTCACGATTTGAGTGACTAATCAGACAGTCACGATCAATATTCATGACACCCTCAAGTATGCAGACAATCTAAGAGTATGCCAATATATAGATGCTACAACACAGAATGTGACTAATGAGTTTTACTGTAGCAATGAGATGCAAATGGAAGAGTTTGAAGCACTCTGCAAAGATGATGATTCAAACCTAGAAGAGCTCTCAAGGGAACTGGAGCAGTCTAGTCGACTCGAGGCTAGACCAGGTACGCACTTTGAACCTCTTGATTTTTCAGAATTTATACCTCTTAAGCCTTCCCTTGAGCATGCACCTACTCTAGAACTGAAACCTTTTCCATCACATCTTAAATATGTTTACTTAGGGAACAATGAAACTTTGGCTGTGATAATCTCATCTAGTCTCACACCTAAGCAAGAAACTAGTTTAGTAAATATGTTGTTACAACATAAAAATGCGCTAGGGTGGACTATGGTTGATTTGAAGGGTATAAGCCATGCTATATGTATGCACAAAATTTTGCTTGATGATTGTCACAGTAATTCAGTTGAGCCTCAGAGGATATTAAACCCAATCATGAAGAATGTGGAGATGAAAGAGATAATCAAGTGGATTGATGCTGGAGTAATCTACCCGATATCTGATAGCTCATGGGTCAGCCCGGTGCAATGTGTGCCGAAGAAGGGAGGCGTGACCGTTGTAAGGAACAAGGAGAATGAGCTATTGCCTACTAGAACGGTCATGTGGTAGAGGATTTGCATGGACTATAGGAAGCTCAACAAGGCAACCAAGAAGGACCATTTCCCCCCTATTCATTGATCAGATGTTAGATCGACTAGTGGGCAAGGCATTTTACTTCTTCCTCGACGGGTATTCTGGGTACAATCAGATTTCTATAGCACTCGAAGACCAAGAGAAGACGACTTTCACATGCCCTTATAGAACTTATGCTTTTCGGAGAATGCCCTTTGGTCTCTGCAATGCTCCAACAACTTTTCAAAGATGTATGTTGGCTATTTTTTCAAACATGGTCGAAGATTTTTTAGAAATTTTCATAGATGACTTCTTGGTCTCTGGAGATGACTTCGGCACATGCTTGGGAAATCTCGCCAAGGTCCTAAAGAGGTGTGAGGAAGCTAACTTGGTGCTCAATTGGGAAAAATGCCATTTCATGGTAACAGGAGGAACGGTCTTATGCCACAAGATCTCGAAGCAAGGGATAGAAGTTGACAAAGCAAAGGTCGAGGTCATTGAGAAACTACCTCCCCCCCACTACTGTCAAGGGAGTGAGAAGCTTTCTAGGGCATATTGGCTTCTATCGAAGATTCATCAAGGATTTTTCGAAGATCTCAAAGCCGATATGCAATTTGCTACAACAAAATCAACCATTTGTGTTTGACAAAGATTGCTATAGCACGTTTCAAGAACTAAAAGAGAAGCTTATCTCAACACCATTTGTCATTCCACTTGATTGGAATGAGCCATTTGAGCTGATGTGTGATGCAAGTGACTACGTCGTCGGTGCAGCACTTGGACAACGCCGAGGTAAACTCTTTCATGTTATTTATTATGCTAGTCGCACATTGAATGATGCACAAATCAATTACACTACTACTGAAAAATAATTGCTTGATGTAGTATTTGCCTTTGATAAGTTTAGGTCATACTTGATAGGCACTAAGGTCATAGTTCATATCGATCATTCAGCCATTAAGTACTTAGTGACTAAAAAGGATGTTAAACCTAGACTTATTAGGTGGATACTCTTGCTACGGGAATTTGACTTAGAAGTTAGAAATAGGAAAGGGTGTGAGAACCAGGTAGATGATCATTTATCTAGGCTAGAAAATGCTATCACACAAGGTAGTGAAACTGAAATTAAGGAGGAATTCCCTGATGAGAACCTATTAGCTGCTACAGCAATTCTGTGGTATGCTGATATTGTTAATTATCTTGTTAGTTGTATTTTGCCTCCTGATTTATCTAGCCAGGGACTCAAGATATTCAGACATGATGCAAGATTCAACTATTGGGATGAACCCTACCTGTTCAAGCAATGTCTTGATCAGATCATAAAGAGATGTGTTCTAGAAGAAGAATATTGTAGCATTTTGTACCATTGTCACTCATCACCATGTGGAGGGCATTTTGGTGGTGCTAGAACTACTGCAAAAATTCTTTAGGAAATATTCTATTGGCCTACACTTTTTAAGGATACATATGAGTTCTACAAGACTTGTGACAGATGCCAAAGAATGGGGAACATCTCCAGGCGGAATGAAATGTCATTGCAAAATATTCTGGAGGTTGAAATCTTTGGCGTGTGGGGAATTGACTTCATGGGCCTGTTTCCCGCATCATATGGAGATTTATATATTTTGCTAGCAGTTGACTACGTGTCAAAATGGGTGGAGGCTGTTGCCACCCCAAGGAATGACTCCAAGACGGTCATGAAGTTCCTTCACAAGAACATCTTCACGAGGTTTGGAGCACCCAGAGTCATCATCAGTGATGAAGGAACTCACTTTGACAACAAGCTTATTGCTAATGCATTACATCGATATGGAGTCAGGCACAAGATTGCTACAGCATATCATCCGCAGACAAATGGACATGCTGAAGTTTCCAACCGTGAAATCAAGCAAATTTTGGAAAAGGTGGTTAATCCTAAGAGAAAAGACTGGTCCCCTAAGTTGGATGAAGCACTTTTGGCATATAGGACAACCTTCAACACGCCTTTGGGCATGTCACCCTTCAATCTCGTTTTTGGCAAGGAATGTCATTTACCCGTTGTGCTTGAACACAAAGCTTATTGGGCAATCAAGAAACTCAACCTGGATGCCCAACTAGCTGGTGAAAGAAAGTTGCTAGAGCTTAATGAGCTAGAGGAATTTAGAGCCCAAGCATATGTTAATGCTCGCATTTACAAGGAGAAAACCAAAAACTGGCATGATAAACACTTTTTGCCAAAGCATTTCTCAGAAGGTCAACAAGTGCTTCTCTCCAATTCCAGGCTAAAGCTTTTTCCTGGAAAACTGAAATCAAGGTGGTCATGACCAATCATCATACATAAGGTGTACCCTCATGGTGCGGTCGATATCAAAAAGTTGGACGGTGGTGAAGTTTTCAAAGTCAATGGCCAACGCCTGAAGGTGTACAATGGAGCCCATATCCTCAGAGACAAGTCACACCTAGATCTTCACGACCCTTGAAAGTTTGCCCCTCTAAACTCTACCTTTTATGCTATAGCATGTTCATAAATAATGCTTTTCTTTTTAGTTTGGTTTTTATGTTATCTTTGTTTTTGTTTTCATATCTTTTCATGTGACCCTCGTACAAGCTTTCTCTTTCCTAGTACGATGTCAGGTACAAAGGCAGGAGAGCATGCTGTCTACAGGGGTTGGTAGCAAAAGGGAGAAGGACATGGAGTTTGTGTTTATCTACCATTGGAAGTACAAAAAAGAGGGGAAAAAGATAAGGAGTGGTTTTATCCGAAAAAGTGGGGAGGATGAATTAAAAAAGAGAGAAAAAACAAAAAGCAAGAGAGAGAATATCCACTTAATTAATGAGGTGAAACCCTAGCCACAAAAACCTACATATTCTATCTCCAACCGTCAACCATCACATTAACTCCCACCTTTTCTCTCTCCATTAAAGCCGACACACGTCCCCATCACTCCCCTCTTCCATTAATTCATCTGTTTTCCCTCACCTTTTTCAACTTCCCATATTTCCTTCATCATCACCCGTCCCTTCAACTTCTTCATCTTCTTCAACACTCAACCTTTTCTTCTTCCCTTCCATCTCTTCGATTTTCTCCAAAAAAACACAAAACACCCTTCACCATTTTCCCCTCACATATTCACTCCTCCCCTATTTTCAGCAAAACCCTTCATGGCTCATTGCAAGAATGCCCCTGAAACTTCCGATCGCCCCCAAGAAACCACCAGTCCTGGAAATCTCAAAGTTTTTCGATGAGGCATCAAAGGAGCGATGGAAAAAACTCAAAGATAGGAATGTTCTTCCGGAGCTAGGGTTTAAATACCCTAAAGAGGAAGACGACCGGTTCGATCATGCAGTCATGGACGTCATTGGCAAGCATGAATGGAAAACCTTCGTTGCTCACCCTGAAGAGATTTGTACCTCACTAGTAAAGGAGTTCTACGCACACCTCACAAGTCCAACACAGTCTACGGTTCATGTGCGAGGCGAGCAAATAAAGTTTACTGCTGCATCAATTAACAAGTTATATGGGCTAAAGCACACTGTAGGCCATCACACCACTTTTGTGACAACCATGGACGCGCAGACACAGCGCGAGGTGCTAGAGGATATTTGTTTTGAGGGAACGGTGCTGGACAACAACAGGTCAGTCGAGAGAGGATGCCTCAAACCTGAGGCCAAGGTATGGAACCACATCTCTAGACTTTTTCTTCTCCACTCAATATTACATGGTAGACGCATTGACATAGGAAAGATTATAGTGGATGAAGTGTATGCTTGTCTGAAAAGGCCTCGTAGTCCCCTTGTTTTCCCTAACCTGATAACTGCTTTGTGTAAAAGAAAAGATGTATTTATAGACGATCTAGTGGATGCAACTATTTCAAGAAAGACATGTTTAACTACAGCCCTCGTCATGGAACTCCGAGGATTCAATGAAAATGTGCCTCAACAAACGATGGAAGGAGGAGCTAAAAGTTTTGCTGCAGCACGAGTAGCAGCATTGGTAGAAACAACGAAATAATTGAGCGTTGAGCTCAACCTGATGAAGGCACACCAGCGGGCGTACTTCAAGTATGCCCATCATCGCGATGGTGCCATAGCATCCTGCTTCAACAAACTCCTACCATACCAAAACGTGTCATTTCCACTATTCCCCATGGAGTTATTGCAAGCCTCCACCACTGCTACAGCGAGCCAGTGTCTCCTAGTGACCCTAGCTCCGTCCAAGCCGCTGCCAAGAAAAAGACTCCGAGAAAGAAGACGCCTACGACTCCTACTGCCCAGCCAGAAAAAGAAACTCCCGTGATTCCACCTATTGTAGAAGAGACCGACCCAGTGTCTACCCCGACCAAGAAAAGGAAATGTACCAGGAAGGCAACTAATCCAACACCGTCATGTCCGGAAAACCCACTTCCTGAGCCAGAGCATATATCTTGTGATCATGAGGACCCCCTCAAACGAAGACAACCCCAGCACCTACGCTTGAGCCGAAAAAAGCACAAACAGCGGATGCTACAACATCCAGACCAAAGACACGCATCAAACATACCACTGGACGTGTCAGACCCTCACCAAGTGCTCAGTCAGTCTCCTCCGAGAGTATGGACGATGTCGTAGATCCCCACCACTACTCGTCTGAAACATCAATGGACAACACCAATAGCACCACATAGCCTCCGCCCCATGAGGTAACTAATTTTTTTCATGGCATATAGTGTAGATTAGTTTATGCATTGAGGGCACTGCGTCTCTTAAGTTTGGGGGTGTTAGTGTTCATAGTTAATATTTTGCTTTAGCATATGCATAGTAGGAAATGACAAAATTTTTACTATGGCATTCTGTTTAGTCTAGAGACAACCTATGAATATATTTATGATGTCTGACGATGAAATCTTAAAGGCCTGAACTAAGTGCTCAAACAAACAAATAAATGCTACGGCATATCTGTAGAATGACACTCCTCTTTGCTATAGCATACTGTTAAAAAAATAAAAGAAAAAGAAGAAAAAGAAATAAAGTTTTGCTATAGCATATGAGTGAATGAAAGTTGTCACAGGATGACTCTGCCTACTAGCTCGGGGTGAGAGGTTTGTCCCCTGCTCATCTAGAGTTAAGGACGGTAGGTGTGATGAGCTGACACCCTTCGTAGCAGAAAACCTATACTTTGGGAGTCTAAAAAATAGAAAAGAACTAGAGAACATAGTTAGGGTATAATTAGGAGCTTCCTTGAAAATTTGTCTCAATAGCTTAAGTATAGGAGGAAGGCAGACACGCACACACACACACATCTTAGTCTTAAGGAATGTTCTTAAGGATCTTACTTATGGTTGTTTATATTTAATTGCCTAAGTTATTTCTGAGGACTGAGATATTGCCATAGCAATCTTCTAGGTTAAATCTTTGCCATTATAATTCTTTTGTTCTATTCTACTCATTGCTTGAGGACAAGCAATAGCTTAAGTTTGGGGGTGTGATAAATGCATAAATATCCTTGTTTTCATACCTTTTTGCTATAGCATTTGCTTGTTCTTAAGTTCATACCATAGCATTTAGACTGTATTTTCTTTATTGGGGTGCATCTTTATCTTTGCTGGTATTTGGTCCATATTGAGGGGTACTGCTCGGAAGGTTGGTTTTGGATTTGTTGGTGCGCATGAAAGGAGTCGAGAGAGAAAGCTAGTGCCAGGAATTGCTATAGCGTGGTGGAAGTGGATATTGGCTAGCACGTGAGCTACAAAAGCACGTGAACATGCAGAAAAGGACGATCTGACATGTGCAGTAGCCGATACCCACCTACAAACTGTCATCCTTGTCCCCTCGTGGCATACCTTGTCGGTGGATATTTCGTGATAGGTTTCAAGGGCTAGAGATAGTTCGTGATAGGTTAGGGTTAGAGATAAGTGATAGGTTTCAAGGGCTAAAAAGGATAGTTCATGAAGGGTAGTGGAGTGTTAAGAGTTTACGTCGAGAGGTATGGCTGTAGCATTTCTGACTCTCAGTTTCCTGGCTACAGATAGTTTAGGAACACTTTTAGCAAATCTCGTCTAGCATAGAAGATAGCTGAAAAGTCTTAGTATCGTTAAGAAGCTTAGTTTAGGTTGTCCATCATTCCCAGCCAGTCATTCTGTAGTGAGTTTTGCATACAAAAGGGGACATGTTCTTCTTATTGCTATCTTATTTTTCTCTGCACTGTTTTGCTTCAACATTATTTTACATAATCTCTTTTACTATAGCATTGTCATATGCAAAAAGTTTAGGTTGTCCATCTTTCTCTTAATGTCGATTTGGTAAGAAATGGTAAGGTTTCAGCTTAAATCTGGGTTCGGTTAAGATCATACTTGAATTGAGAGTGCGTTCTCTACGTTTTGGGGTGCTTTCGGCTGATTTTGGTCACGTGTGGCAGCTACGCGCCGTCGCGGGAGATTTTCGGTTGCATGTGACGGTGGTCTTCAAATCGAGCCGGCTGGACTGGCTTTAGACCCGGTCTGGACATTGAACCGAGCCACCTGAATCGGCCCAAACAAAGCCCAATGACCGACCCGAGTTAACTCGAACACGACCTGAACCTGAATCGAGTTTGACCCGACTCGAGTTTGACCCGTTGACCGTGTCAAACGAGTGAGTCAACTTGCCCGAGTCAACTCACCGAGTCAACATGGTTAATCAATGACGTCAGCGTTGACTTGACCGCTAACGTCAGCGTTGACTTTGACCGATGACATCAGCATGACGTCAGCGTTGACTTTGCCTGCTGACGTCAGCGTTGACTTGGACCAAAAAGTCAACTTTCCTGAAATCTCCCATTTTATATTTTTCGACGTCATGAGTCCGATTTTGATGCTCGTTTCGCAAAATTCTGACCTGAAAGCCTCCAATTGGACCTTGAACTAGAGTTTGCTTATGTATGTTATTAATTAATTATGAGCAATGCGAATAAGGACTAAAATTGGAATTTGTGCGATTGAAGGCATTCACAATTCCTTGTATTCGAGATGTTGAGAACGTCGCATTCGGTTTCGAGAGTGATCGAATGGAGTATCACAGTTGACCAATATAGCAAGGATTAAAGGTAATACATTACTACCTCTTGTATGCTTTATGAACATGTTGGTATATGGTTAATGCATGCATAAATACGATGAGGAGTGATGTTAACTCTGCTTAAGTCAAATCGGATATGAAATTGAGTATGATAACCTGAATAAGATTGAAATGCTCGAACGAGAAAGTTAATAAATGTAAGGATCTAGAGTTCAATAAATAATTATTAAGGCGGCTAATCTCCAAATCCGATTATTATTGTCAAGTGATTAAATATTAAAAATATTTGTATATGAAATTATGAAAATGTCCTTAGGGTAAGAGAGTGACTAAAATACCCTTGGAAATGGAAGCGATCTAGAAATCTACACTAGATATGGTAAAACAACCTAACTCATCTTAGAACCTTGAACTACTTGGAAAGTTATGGTAACAATATTTAAACCTTCGAGATTGTAAGGTGTTAGGTTTCCTTCAGTTTGGAATGAATCTCCGAATATATAGATTTACGGGAAACTATCCATACCTCTGAATTAATCAAGTGACTCAAAATATTGAATTGATTGAAATGACTAAAAGTATTGGAAATATTGTTATGGTTAAATTAATTGGAAGGATCGTATTGACCAAAAAGGCTGAAGTTCTATCAGTGTTGCCTTTGGAGTACAGTATTGTATAGTTAATGGTCATGTACTGTTTTATGATAGTGTATGTAAAACACTTTCTGAAATTTCGGTTATGTGCTTAAATGAATTCATGAAATGATATTTTAACAGAAGTTGATTTTACAGTTTAATAAGTATTTTGAGGAAAAAATGTTTTATGTGTATTTTTACTGTGGGTCGCTCTTGTGACCCTAATGTGACTTCCTAGGATCCGTTGTAACGCATAGGCAGGTATAGGGGGTTACAAACTGGACAAAAGAATCATTGCAGTATATGTAAAAATCATGGACACACAAAGAACAAGTGTCCTAATCGCTCGGGCCCTCGTATTAACTAAGTCTTATTCGTTTTAAAATTTCTTTTTTTCTGACTTCTCGTTCTTGCAGAAAGAGCCTATGAGACAATCTTATACTTTCATACGTTCACAAAATAAGCTACGATACCATTTTCGACGCGAATTTTAGTAGGTTTAGAATGGACCGAACTGTGCCATATTGGTGTCAAATGAAAGACACGTTCCGGTACTACGAACCCAAACTGAATGTTTACAAAAAATATACGATTAATAAGCTCAAAATAATTCTCGAACATGCCTATCGAAGCTTGGTCTGAGAGCTTGAGTTGCAAAGAACACGCTTTCTGCGGAAAGCGAGTTCCCCGCGATAAATTCAGTCGCCTCTTCAAATTCTCTGAGAACTCGCGTTTCGAAAAACGCGAGTTTCCGTAAAGTTCGTTATTCTGAAAAGTGTTGCCACGTATGTGGAATTCGCTTTCTGCGCAATGCGAGTTCGTGTCTCGCGATCCCTTCATACGTAGCAGATTTGGGGTCATTTTTTAAATAATAGTTTGTGGGAGGCATTTTTCTAGATATTTAATTAAAATGAGTTTTTGGTGTAAAATAGCCCCTCTCAACTTTTTAGCACTGTTATCAAAAAAAAACTTTGTAGCACTAGGGTTGGCAAAGCTAGCCTCCCTTTTCATGGAACAATTGCCTAGTCCAAACAAGGCAGATTTCGACACAACTAAGAACAAGTAAAACAATACACAAGTCCATCTATTTTTTTTGTTTAACCAATTGTTTCCGATCCACTGGTCGACTAATCAAATTGAATTTTGCAGAGGTCTATTATGGGGTGACTCTCCTAACCTGATTTTCTCCATTCACAATAACAATATTCTAACCTCTAATGTTGCTCAAAGAATCCAGTATCCCATTCTACTAGACTAATTGGTTTACACTTTTCCATTTATTCCACTCAAATTATGGGTAATTATTTTTTAAGCTGCTGTTCATGCACTTGCTCCGTCCCCATTTAATTCACCTTAAAACTTATAAAATTCTCATTTAAAGGATGTATATAGGGAACATCAAAGGCTTAATTCTTGAACGGATCATAGCCCTGTTTAAATACACTGGGTTTCGGATCTAATTCTGCTGTGCTCCAAGCATTATCCGTCTGACTCTACTCCTGTTCTGTTTCCCATTCTACTTATTATATCTATGGCTTCTGAATCTCCGGCCACCATTTCAATCAAACTTTTGATAGACCAGGAAAGTAACACCGTTCTTCTGGCTGAAGCTGGCAATGATTTTGTTGATACTCTCCATACTCTCCTTAAACTTCCCCTCGGAAACATTGCACGACTTGCCGACAAGCACCAGAGTTTGCAGCCCGGTTGCTTGAATAACCTATACAACAGCGTTCAAAATCTCGGCCTGAAAAGTTTTCGGACTGAAGCATGTAAGCGTATGCTGCTTTATCCTAGAAACGTTCACGACATCAAGTTGAAGAAGTTGAAGCTTAACATGGATCTTACAGTTCCTACAGGGTATTTTGTATGCGGAACTGAGCAATGTAATGAAAAACAGGATGGCTTGTTTAGTTATTATGACACTCCGATATGCACCTGCGGAAAATTGATGAATGTACCAGCTACTAAATTACGGTTACGTGAAGCGGTCATAGATGAAACTGAGGTAGTGTTTTACAAGGTTGAAGACGATGCTGGTATTTAGCTCCAATTTAAAGGAGAAAGATGGGAAAACAAGAGTGAAGACGATGCTGAGAAAGTCGGATGGGAAGGTATTAGTTGCGGAAGCAAGTGAAGATTTCGTAGATCTTCTATTTAGCTTCCTCACCATCCCTCTGGAATCTGTATTGGAACTCGTCTCAGGAGCCAATGGTAACCACACATTGGGATCCATCACCAACTTGTTCAGAGATTTAAAAACTATGTTCTCGGTTTCCAATCAAAAGAATTCCCAGAAAGGAGTTCTTCCCGCATTTTATAGCTGTCCAAATGAGTTTCCAAACATCCATTCTCGGGATCCTCCTGGATTTCATTATTGGTACACTTACAGCTACCGCATCGGCAAGAGATACTACGATGGATCTAAAGTAGTGGTCAACAAACCATTGGATCCGAAGTCTCCAACGCCGAGCACAACAAACAGTTCAGGCTATGTTGAGAAGAACTTGCGGTTCGTGGTCAAAGATGATCTAGTAGTTAAACAACTGTCTTCGGTTTCTAGCATATCTTTACTAAAGGAAATGGGGATCTCGCTTGATGATGTTGAGCTGAAATTTTTTAGCGTCGGAGAGGTTGAAGCGATTGCTTTATTGGGGGCTTGTCTGTGGTCGTCCTCGGCCTTGTCTTCTTCATTTAACTCTTTTGCTAAGAAACCAAAGCAAGAGCCATTATAGAAAATCATCTTTATATTTTGTTCTAGGATCAAGGGTTGGGATTTGTTATCCTTTTATATTTCAGATGTTTCGTTTTTTTCCTTAAATCTATTATTTGTCAATTTCACAGTTTAAAACTCAGCATTACATTTTAGCAATTTTTCTTCAACTTCTCTATCATATTTCTAACTCCTGTCTCTGAATCACTAGCCCTTTTTTTAGCTTTGTTTTAGGCGTGGTTGTGCTTGCATTTCGTATGATAAAATACGGACGGCACGAAGAAACATGAACTTAGTCCTTCGTCGAAATTGAGATTATCCAATCCCCGCCTTTTAGACATTCCATATAGTTCGTACATAATTAGGGTACTTTTGTCGAGTTTATTTCAAATGGATATTTAGGTTGATTTTATAGTAATTTTAGTGGTAAAAAATCACTTGGTAATTAAATTTATTTAACACATAAATATTTATATTAAGCAAGAAGTGTTATGAGCTAAGATTTATTAGTAACAAAATATTTTCCTCTATACATATAAAGTTGGTCTTTAACCCTTGAAATTATGCGAGAAGAATTATATGAGAGATAATTACTTTAGAGATATAATCACTTTTAGAATTTTTGTAATCATAGGACTATGTTGTAGAGGTAAGTATTGTAAGAACATTGGGAAGCTTGTTTTTTTATACACTAGGTTAGGGATATCATGTATTTTTATTTGTTGTATTCTCTACATTGATAATGATTTATTCGTTTTTCTCGTTCGTAAAAGTAGATAATGGTGTACCACGTTAAATCTCATATTTTAATACCTTATTTTATATAAATAGTGGATTATTCGTACTTTTTATACCTTATTTTATATAAGTGTCGTCAACTTTTGACCTTGTAGGATGGGTAGAGATTTCACGAAGACTCAACCATCATCTTCTTTATTTATTTTTGAAAAGTTAACACCTTTAAAAAGAATGTGTTGAACAATTAGGATGTGTCACGTTATTTTTTATTTATTTTTAAATTTTAAAATAAAATAAAAAATTTAAAATATTTATTAATTTAATAAATTCCTAAAATATCTCCATTTTCTTCCCCATTATCTGGAGAATTTACCTGTATATTATTTTTAGATTTTTTTATTCCAAAAGTAAAGAACCCATCAAATTATTTTCAGATTTAAAGATGTTTATTGTGCAAAAAAGTGAAGAGATGGGGACTACAACTAGTCTTTGAACAATACCTTTTCTATGTTGGTACTGTTCAAACTCGAATGGTAATCCTGCATTTTAAAAAACCATACTGCTACGTGGCAGAATTTGGGGTGTGCAACCACTGTTCAAAGACTGGTTTCTTACCCTCCGTTTTTCTACGGTACATGGCATGTGGCTTTCCAGTCTCTACAATAATATCGTTTATTGTTGCACTGTTCAAACTCGGGGGTGAACAGTCCGATTTTAAACAGTGTTCGGACGCCCAGCATTGCGCCACGTGGCAGCGTGTCTTCTTCAAAAGAGGAGGGAAAGCAATTCGCTTTTGAACAGTGTTCCAACCTGAAAAACACTGTTTAAAAACGTGTTGTGCACCCAGTGTCTTTTGAATCTGCACAATAAACATCCCTAAATTTATAAATAATTTTTCGGAATCCTTACTTTTAAAATTAAAAAATTCAAAAAATAATATTTGTGTAAATATTCCCCATTATCTTCTTCCTCAATTTTCCTTAAATTTTCCTAAACAATTTTCCTCAACCATTGTCCCCTCTTGCAATTGGCGTTTAAATCTCAAAAATCACTCTCTTAAAAGTATCCAAAAACCCTCCAATCCTTAAATCCTAACCCAACTTCCCCATTTTTGTTCTCTCTTCAGTTCTAGGGATTTAGTTTATTTCATAATCAGAAAACCTTTTTCTCTCCTTCCAGTTTTTGGGTCTGTTTTTTTGCAGATAAAGGAAGTGGGAGAGTTGGAGCATTGTGAGGCATTCTGATTTAATGGAGGCCGCGGCTAGTGTCGCCGCCGGAAGGAGTGGTTCAGTGCAGATGACATCACCGTCTCGGAAGGAATGGCGTGCTGTTTCTGAACTTCACGTGGTTCAGAACCCCGAGGATGAAGTGGTGATTTTCATCTAAGCATGATAATTTTTGCTTCTGGTTTTATCTAGTTTATGAGAAAATCTTTTAGGATTAATTTGTTTACACTTCACTGGTATACCAATGGTTTAGGAAAATTTGGGGAAGAAGATGATGGGGTATTTTAGGTATTTAAGAAATATAATTAAATTAATAAATATTTTAATATTTTAATATATTTATTTTTTATTTTATTTTATTTTATTTTAAAATTTACAAATAAAGAAAAAAGGTGTGGCGGGTTTTGATTGGTCAAGACAATTTTTTTAACGGTAAGGAGTAATATGAGTAACGTCGAAAACGTTAGGAGACAACAATTTTGTAACATTTGAAAGTTTGGTTACCATTTTGTGTTTTTAACAAAGTTCAATAGCCATTTGTAAACTTTACCCTAAATTTAATTGTAATTATTTATCATGTAATAGTACGGTTTGATTCTAATTTAAACAACTTTCTTTAATCATATAAGACATGCATATATATATATATATATATATATATATATATATATATGACGACGAACACTGATGAACACCACTAACGATGAACACCGAAGAATAACATTAATTTTTTTTAGAATCTGGATTATATTCAACAGCGAAAGAAATACAAATGACTCACACCTTTTACAATAGAAATACAGTGATGAACAAAACAACAAAAATATAAAGGAGTGAAAGACGTTGAACATACCAAACCTAACATTGTCAGAAGAAATCTTTTGAAATAAAAATTCATAAAAACTATACTTTGTCTTGAGTGCTCTTTGAATATAGCAAAAATTCTTCAACTACTTGATCTTGGAATGTCGGCACAACCACCAAAGGGAATCATAACATGTATAGAACAGCCTCTTTCGTTGATACTCGTCACTCGAACGCGTAACTGTCAAAAGACAGACTACTGTCATGAAGATAGACAAGAACTGCTAAAAAGCAAACGAAAAAACTGCCACCAAGTAGACAAAAGAACTGCCATAAAAGCATATTTGAATAAGAATTTGACAAAGTAGACGAAAAACAAGAAACAAACTTGAAAAAAACGAAACATTCATCATAAAAGATGAATTTTATTTATGTACAGATCCAGCAAAACGGTTAAAGATTGTCGCCGGTAAAGAAAAACGATGAAGAAGAAAAAGAACTTGAAAATGTTTTGTAACCGCTTCAGAGAAAATGAAAAAGTGGAAAAGTACATCATTAATTTTTTAAAATTTTAAAAATCTAAAGGACTAAAATTATAATTAAAATTATCTCTTAAAAAATAAAAATCAAATTTAATAGTTACTTTATAATGTTTTTTAATATGTTAGAATCAAATATATCAAAGTCTCCTAAACCCTAACAAAATAAATCTCTTAAAAAAATATACTCAATTCTTCTAAACCCAACAAAATTAATCTCTTAAAAAATAGAAACCAGTTTATAATTTTGTAATAGATTCGAATCAAATATACTCAAATCTCCTAAACCTAAACCATAACAAATTCGAAATCGGGGAAAATTAAAATTAGGGTTTGATTGGGATTTGATTTGGGAGAATTGAGTATATTTGATTCTAACCTATTAAAAAATATTATAAAGTAATTATTAAATTTGATTTTTATTTTTTAAGAGATAATTTTAATTATAATTTTAGTTCTCTAGATTTTTAAAATTTTAAAAAAATTAATGGTGTTCATCGGTGTTCATCGTTAGTGGTGTTCAGCATTGTTCGTCGCACGTGGTAGACTCATCCTATATATTTCGATATATTTTCATATGTCTTATATGTTTCTTCATATTATATATATATATATATATATATATATATATATATTAGGAAAATTTGAGATACTCGTCTCAAATTTAAAAATAAATTTACTAATTATTAAAAAAAATTTGAGTTATTCGAACTTCTATTTTACAACTCAAATTTTATTTCAAATTTCTTTTGAATCGAGTCGGTCAAATTTTGAGTCGGATTAAAACGAATTGAGTTTTTTCGTCTCAAATCAAGTCAAAAATTTTGATTCTTTTCGAGTCGAATTGAATTTTGCCCACCCCTATTCTCCAACTGAGCCTGAGGAAACAGAAATAGCAGGTTTTCTCTTCCACGCACCAACCTAATTTTTTGAAGTACAATTCCTAAGCTTATGTTTTCACCTCGAGCATTTTCGAATAATCCACAGCCCTTCACTTTGTATTATGCAATCTCGGTTCCAATGTTGCGATTATCAGTTTATACCTTCTTCTTCAAATAAAGATTATAATTGTTAAACAAAGTCTATCAAACTAAATAAAGTCCAACCAACCAAATTATATATTTTTAATTGATGAATGTAGCAGCTAGTCAGCTACTAAATTACGGATACGTGAAGCGGTCATAGATGAAGCTGAGGTAGTGTTATACAAGGTTGAAGAAAAAGTTCAATTGCAAGGTTTTCCAGGAGAGCTAGTTCAATTCCTTCTCAATTTGGGATTCAAGAATGCTAGTCAGATTGAAGAAAAAGTTGTGGAAATTGGTTCACTCATCTTTTGATCCATTCATTCATCTCAAAGACCGATGTTTTTCTGAGGAAACAAGGAACTCGTCGTTACTTCTGTCGAGTTTAACCAATTTGGGAGGAGGGACTTCACTCTAGAGGTGGCAATCGGGTCATTCGGTTCGGGTTCGGTTCGTTTCGGTTCGGGTCATTTCGGGTCTATCTAGAATCGGTTTAGATTCGGTTCGGGTCGGTTCGGTTCGGGTTCGGGTCTAATTCGGCTCTGTGATGAGTCGGATTCGGTTCGGGTATTGGATCGGGTCAAAATCGGATCGGTTGTTTTCGGGTCGGGTCAAAATCGGATCGGTTGCTTTCGATTCGGGTCAAAATCGGGTCGTTCGGGTCGGGTCAAAATCGGATTAATTTCGGGTCGATTTCGGGTCGGGTCAACATTTAAATTTTCGGGTCAATTCGATTTGAGTTGGGTTAAAGATTTGAGGTTTAGTATTTATGGTTTAGTTTAGAGTTATTGATGTATGAGATTAATTCTGATTTAACTTGTTAATCTATGCATTTGAATTTGATTAAATATTTAAATCAAAGTTTCATGTATCCATATCAAATTTTTTGTATAATTATATTAAATCAAAGTTTATTATATGTAATAATAATAATAATAATAATAATAATAATAATAATAATAATAATAATAATAATGTCTGAAATTAATTAATTTATTAAACTTAGGATCTAATTGAGCTAACTAAAATCTAAAAGCATAAATCACAGACATAATTAAAATAATTCTAAAACTAAATGTGAAATTTCAATTAAATTAATCTAAATTGGAACTCAATTAAATTAAAAAAAAAGAAAAAAGAGAAAGACAATTGGTAAAAGTTGAGAGGGAAAAGACAAAATTTTGGAGGGAAATAAACCGCCAATTTTTTAAGCTAGATTGAAAAAGAAAAGAAAAAGACAATTAGAAAAAATAGAGAGAGAAAAGACAAAATTTTGGAGGGAAATAAGCCACCAATTTTTTAAGCTAGAGATTAATTACTTTTTAGGTCATGTTGCATTTAAAATGTTACATTTTAGTCAACTTTAAGTTTTAGTTTAATTTAATTTAGTCACTAGTAGTGATGCAATTAAAGGTTGCCCCTATGAATTGGTCTAGAATGTATCCATTCCTTTTAATCCAATCTTTTGACATTTTTTTCTTTGTAAATGTAAGATTAAATATTGGGAGAGAAAATAGTACATTGAAACTCTAAATTTAAAAATTAGTTTATTTAATTAATATTAAAACGTAAAATAACATAAAATGTTATTATACCACAACTTTGACAAGAGGAACAATCTCTTCCATGATATAGTATAAAAAGATAATAAAACATACTTCTTTTTATTATTTATTATATTGTTAAAAATAGATATTCGGGTTAAAATCGGGTCAAAATCGGGTTAAAATCAGGTCGATATTCGGTTCAGCTTTCGGTTCAACTTTCGGTTCGGGTAGCATTCGGTTCGGGTCAAATCGGTTCGGGTCCATTCGGTTCAACAAAAATTTTCGGGTCGGTTCGATTTATTTCGGGTTTCGGGTCAACTTCGGATCATCATGTTCGGGTCAAAATCGGATTTCAGTTCGGGTAACTCGGTTCGGGTTTTGGGTCTCGGGTCAAGTTTGTCAGGTCTACTTCACTCTAGGGTCCTAAATTTTTGTAGTGAATTATATTATATCAATTATGTGCCTAATATTATCAATACTTATTGTGAATTTATTTTTTTTCTAATATTTATTATTGGAAGTTTATTTTTAATTTTTTTTATTAAGGGTCAATTTACCCTAATATTTGATATTATGGGTATATTGTTAAAATTTAAAATTTTAATAATACTATTATTATGGTTTCAATTTTTTTAATATTTGCGGGCTCAACTTTTTCAATATTTGTTATTATTAGGAGTTTAATTTTGTTCAATATTTGTTATTAGGAGCCTACTTTTAAATTTTAATTTTTTTTCTAATACTTGTCACTAAGGGTCCAATACTTGTTATTATGGTCATACTCTTAAAATTTAACTTTTTTAATATTTGTTATTAGGAGCCAAATATTTTTCAATACTTGTTATTATTACACTCGTTATATATCAGTAGCGACATCGCTCGAAACCGCGATATTCACACCCGTTATGTCTATAATATTATAAGTTATTAAAAAATTCACAACCACGATACTTGAATTGACTTTAATATTATCCATTGTCGACAATCATAATACGATTAAAAACACAACTATAATTATAATTTAAATATATAATTAAAATTTTAATTTTTTAGCCCCTAAATTCTCAGAAACAAACCTGACTGTTACGTACTCTGTATAGCTTGAATTCCACTAGGTTAAATGATAATGTAACTCTTATCATTGATTAAGTGTCATCAACTCTTGACCGACAAGTAAAATTGGAATAGAGTGAAGAAAAATTTTTGAGCTTAGATTATACGTACACCCACCTCTAGTCAAAATCAATCTCTCAGTGTTAATTACAAGGACAAAATAATTATGTTTCAAGTGATCATTTGCACTAATTTTGAGGCTGATCTAATCAACTTTAAGACTAAAGCGAAAGACATGACTCAATTTATATAAAAAGAAAATGATTATGTAGGACCATCATGTTTTAATATCACTAGAATCTTTAATCGTATTTCATATTAAATTTGTTTAGAACCCCTCTGCGTGTCCCTCTAACATCTTTATACATTCCAATATATTAGAATTTATCAAACCCTTTCTATAGGTAAATGAATAAATACTTATATATATTAAACTTCGTGTACTTTTGGGGACAATTTTTTGCTCAGGCAAACTATAATCAAAAGAATGAAAGCAAAGTGAACCACGAATTTGGTCTAATTAACCTTAATTCTAATATGATCCAATTTTATTTTATCATCAAAAGTCAATAATAATCTGAATATATTCAACCCGAATTTAAAATTAACTAAACTTTAAACTCGAAATTTAATTTTTTTTTTCATTTAATACCGTACTTTTACTAATTTTACAAAAATGTGTTAAATATTCATTCATTTGATTTATATCACCTTAACTAGTATCACTAAACACCAAACTTCCATGAGAGGATTGGATAAGCTTTTCTTTTCCTTATGTCATTTATTTCCACAAATTTCTAAGATCAGTCGGTGGCTAAATAATAAGGGATAATGGCTATACTACAAGAATGACAAAATCAATTCCATTCCACAAAACTAAAAGCTATCATAAGATGGCCTCGTTTTAAATCTCTAATGCTAAGTTCCTTTTTAGAATGGCTTCTCAAAAGTTTGATCTTATTTCGAATTTAATTTTTTTGAAAGTTCAACATTTGAAACTGATCTTTAGGATGTAAAATCATGTAATTGTTCAAGTTTTAGGTAAAGTCATGTCAGGTCAGATCAAATCAGATACGGATTATGTTAGGTCAATTTAATGGTTCGATTCAGATTAATTCAGGTTCGGGTCGACTCAGATTCAAGTCATTATTAGGTTGATTTTAAATCAGATTGAGTTCGGGTTCGAGTTGGGTAAGTTTCAGTTCAGGCCAAAATGGTTCGGGTCTGAATCAATTAATTAACTGATTAATTCAGGTTCGGATGGATTCAGGTCGAGCCACGTTCAGGTCGGGTCACGTCGTTGACGGATAAAATTCAGGTCAGGAAATATGGATTTCGGTTGAAGTTCAAGTTGGGTCTTACCGTGTACAAATAGACTTCGGTATGGTAATTGTGGGTAAATTTTAGTGATTAATATGAACCAAAATATCCCTTAGGATGCCGAAATATTTTACAATATATATATGACTAAATTGAATTAAATTAAAATTTAAAAGTGAATGTTAGGACTAAAATGAAAATTTTAAACAAGTGAAGACCTAAAATGTAATTAATCACCAAGCAAATTAATTATGAGGCAAATGACAAATGGACAATTAATTATTTAATCAAATTTAAAAATATTCCATTTGAATTTTGGAGGGAAGAAACCTAAAAATTAGGGAGCTTAGTTCCCTCCAAATTTTTGTCATTCCCCACCTACCAATTATTTTTTTCATTATTTTAATTAGAGTGAAACGGTGGGGAAAGTTTCTCACCCGCTTGGGTTTTTAGGTTAGGATAAATTATATTTTAGCCCTTCTTACTTTAGATGTTTTTCATTTAAGTCCCAAATTTTCACTTTTAGATTTTAATTTAATTCAATTGAGTCCTAATTTAAATTAATTTAATTGAAATTCCACTTTTAGTTTTAGAATTCTTTTAATTATGTCTGTGATTTATGCTTCTAAGTTTTAATTTAGCTCAATTAGATCTTAAGTTTAATAAGTTAATTCAATTCGAACATTATTATTATACCATATAAATTTTGATTTAATATAATTATACACAATTTTTTATTTGGATATAAATATGTAATTGTACACATGAAAGTTGAAACTTTAATTTAGTTTAATTGTACACATGAAGCTTTGATTTAAATATTTAGTCAAATTTAAATGCATAAATTAGCAAGTTGAATCGGAATTAATCTCGTAAATCAATAACCCTACACTAAACCATAAGCCATTAATACTAAACTCAAAACTATAAACCTTAAGGAATCAAAATTAATCTCATAAACCAATAACCATAAGCTAAATCATAAACCATTGATACTAAACCCTAAACTTGAAGGAATCCAAATTAATCACATAAACCAATCACCCTAAACTAAACCATAAATCTTAAAGAATCAGAATTAATCTCATAAACCAATAACACTAAACTAAACCATAAAATATTAATATTAAACCATAAATCATAAAGCTTAAGGAATTATGTTGACAACATTTAGATGTTTAATAAAACTTTGAAATATTTTTATATTCTATAACTTATAAATATAAAAAGTAAACATATCAATTTAATGATCATAGTTAATCATGTACCTTAAATTGTGAAGATGCATTTTGTCACATTATAATATAATAAATTCATAATCTCACAAACTCATCAATCATAACTTATTAGTTATTACAAGTCAGATAAATACTAAGTCAGGTAAATATCAAATCAGTTCAATAACAAGTCAGGTCATTTACAGGTTGAGTCAATTACAAACCAAGTTCATAACAGGTCAGGTTGATAACAGGTCGGGTAATATCAGTTATTTATCAGGTTTGTAACACCCCAAAATCCGGTCTAGTCGAAATTGGGTTCCGGTGATCAGAATTTTCACATGGATAAAGTCTAAATATAGTATCAACTAGTTAATTATTGATATTGGACTCTAATTGAGTTAAATTATTGTTATTGGACCCTATCGAATAATATCGAAACCTAATATTTGACTAAATTAAGGAAAATTGCAAGTAGGAGGGCAAAACCATAATATAGTGGGAGTTGAGGGACTAATCTTGCGATTAGCCCCTCTTTAAGTAAAATCTCACCAACGTGGGATGGTCAGAGAGTATATATATATATATATAACAAGAAATAAATAAATGAAAGAACTTACCCGAGACTTTAGTAAGCAAGCACCTCTCTTTGTCATCTTCATCACCTTCGTCCAAGCTAGCACCTCCATTGGAGAGGAAGCTTTAGCTTAGCTTTGATTTATTGATATCGAATCGTTGCTATCGTTCGGGTAAGTAATATTCCTCAATCAATCGTTGGATTCTATGGATGTATCGAGCTTAATCTCAAGCTAGGGTTTTGATCATTCATGGATATTTCATCGTTGTTGTTTATATTGAATTCATATATCGATTTTGATATCGTTGTATTGATTTTGGTATCGTATTATTGATCTTAATAGTCTCCCTATTGATTTCCTAGCTCAAGACAACAAAAAGGAGCATCCATCAAATTTACCAAAGGCTAGGAACAAGGGAGTTGTTATCCAAGAGCCGTAAGAGCATCGGATTTTAAGGTGAGTGTAGTTGGAGTCTGGAGATTAGGTGAGGAGCCTTCCTAAATCTTTATTGTTGTTTTCGATCATATCGCTAGCGATATCATTGAAGAAGTTGCATTGGATTTTTAATTGGATTCTTTGGTAAGTGTCGATAAGTTGTTATTGAGTATCAGACATAGTTATTGGCATCCCTATTATGCATTGTTATCGATATGATTAGTGTTATTGAAATATTGTAAAGAAATCATCGGATATTGATATTGACATTGACATTGAAACATGACATATTGTTGATGAAACATGTTTACTATTGATAATATTGAAGTCATTGGTCATCGAAATTCTCATTGAACATTGAATATGGATACGAACATAGAAACCTTGGATTTGAATGGACAATGGTTACAATTAGCATGCCATAGAATTCATGAGTTCAGTGTACGAGTGGACTACGATCCTAATGCTACGGTCTATATTGATTTGGCGAGGCGGAGGGATGTGTATTGATATTGGTCATATTGGCGAGGCGGAGGGACTAGACCATTCATTGATTTGGCGAGGCATAGGAATTCGCGTGTCCACTATCTTGATTCAATCCAAGGGTTAATGATGAAATGAATATGTAAAACATTGTATATTGATGCATAGTATTGACATTGATGAAAGGCAGGCCAATCATTGATTTGGCAAGGCTAGGGTTGGAGAGAGAAAGGCAGTTTTTCCCTTCTTCCTCAACTTGGTGTCTTCCATCGTTGAAGTTCCAAGGAGTGGCCTCGCCGACCTCGAGAGAGGTGGCGGGCCTAAGACAGTTCGTGGCAGTCCATGGCGAATCAGGAGTTATTCTTCCCTTCTGTTTGCTTTAGCATTTCTTTATTTCATTTGGAAAGGGTTGTAATGTTTGATAATACGTTGAATGTTTACCCAACCTGTAACACCCGTGTTTTGGGGTTAGGAGTTAGTCGGGTTAGTTGGTCTGAGTCGGTAAAATTAATTTTAATCAAGTTGACATAGGCTTGACCTAATTGAGTTATTAAATAAAAGGGAATGACCATGGTGGTAATTTAGCCAAAACCTTTTAAAAAGGTAGACAACTTTTTGATATTCAAAAGAACAAAAAAAAAGACACCATCTTTCTCCCCCTTTTCTTCCCCAACGTGAAAAAGGAACAAAACTCTCCCAAACACAAAATTTACTATTCCATTAAATTTCTTCTCCAACTCAAGGTCTTTTTCAAAGGTAATTGTATATTCTCACTCTCCTCTTCATCCTCTACCGTTACATGGTTGTAGAATTTGAAACTATCAACATTTAGAAATTTAGGGTTTAAAGAAAGTTTGAGTTTTGATTGGGTTTTTCAATTGGTTTTGAATTATTAAGTTGGGTTTTGGTTTAGCCACCTTAAAATACACATAATAGGTTAAAATGAGTAAGTTTGGGTGAAAACCCGAAATGGGTCCTTGTGGCCATTTTTTAAGAGTCAAAAATGGGATTTTTGGTGAGTTTTAGGGTTGGGTTGAAGGGCTGATGGTTTAGGGATGTTAGGAAGGTGTTTTTGGACCATTTGGGTGTCATTTGGGTGTTTGAAAACTTGGTTTTCAGCTAGGTTTTATGGGATCTCGAAAATGGACATTTTGGGTGATTGTTGGGTTTGAAATTTGTTGAAGTGTGGCTTGTGTTTATGGGTTGAAGTGGTGACTGGGTTTTAGCATTGATTTGTGAGTAATGGATGTGTTTTGATTGGCTAGAAACAAGAGGAGACTTTGGAGAAGCATCGAGACCGAATCCGGGTACATAGAAGGCTAGCTTGCTTGCTTGTTTTGGTTGCTAAGGAATGGTGGTGAGTAACTTTAAATGTGTTTTAAAGATTGGTTCAAGTGTGTGTAGTGTTTGTGTTGGAATGTGCTTGGTAGGCCTTTCCTATGTGGGAGTTGAATTGGTAACTTAACTCCTTGTTTTCTATTGATGCTATTTATGCCTTGCCTATTTAATTGTGAGAAATGTGGTTTGAATGGTATATGTGCACTTTAATATATGTATGTGATGAGCATGTGATAGAAATGATGGATATGTGATGTGGTTAAAAGAATTGGCACTAATTAACTTGCCGGGTGTAAATGATCGATCATTAGGATTAGTGTGCACACAAACCATCAAGGCCACGTACGGTGATGTAATATTCCACTGGAAATTTATTTATATTCTACGTGATGATGAGTGGAATCCCATCCGTAGGGCATGTGGTGATGAGTGGAATCCCGCCCATGCAAGGTCCGGTGATGAGTGTAATCCCACCAAGGTAATGTGTTGTTGAGATTAAATCTACACATCCGGGTAAACTAATAGTGGCCAATTGAACTTGTTCTTATAATTATGATGTTGTGGTATTTGATATATTTGTTATTGAGCTTAGTATGATGTGAGATGCCATATTATGACTCTTGAAAGACTAGCTAGGTTGACTTGATGATACGTATGTATGTTGTATGTGAAGTAAAGGATTGCATGCTTGAACCCTGCATTGTTGATGTTTTCGATTTTAGAGCATCCTCACTAAGCTTCTAGCTTACGCTTTCATTTTCAACAATGCAGATCATTAGCGTGGTGTTAGCACGGAGCAAGGCGAAGGGGCTTTCCAAGTTTTTGTTGCTCAAGTATGATTTAACAATTAATGTAGTAGCTTAGCAATGGGGCAAGTGTGTAATTTGTTGAGCATTGTATGACTCATGAAGTTTGTTGGTATTTATGTTCTGTTGAATTTGTAAACCATGTTAAGCCTTGATGAATGCTTGCTTGTGATGCTATGCTTTGTATGAGTGCATGTGTGGTTGTGGCATGTAACTCTATGAGTGGTAATTTGAGCCTTAAGGGCCTTTTAATGTTTAAGTATGTTTGGATGATTCTTGGGATGATTGCCTTGTCTTAAATCTTGTGATGTTTATGAATGGTTGCAATAGGGAGCATGCCTCTAGAGTGTATTTGTTGTGGTGTATGCTTCTTGAAGTTGTTGAGGGCTTTTGGGATCATTTAGAGTTGTCTAAGTCTAATTTTTGAATGTTACAGACACTCAGCATATCGAAACGGGCTGAGCCGTTTCGGAACGGGTAAGGCTTCAGGGACCCCGTATTGGAACCCGTTTCGGTACGGTTTGGTCACTATGAGCCCCTGTTCCGAAACAGGTTTCGGAACGTTTTTGCCACTGTCCATGCCTGTTTCGAAATAAGTTTTGAAACGCCAAGGCAAATTCGTAGCCCTGTTCCGAAACGGGGTGGAGGCGTTTCGGTACGGGAGACTTGCTTTTTACCTAGAGCCCGTGTTTCGAAACGGGCAGTACCAGTTTCGAAACACAGGCCTGAATGTGGACTTTTAGACATCTCTAAAGGGTCTCGATGCTCGGGTTAGGCCTGTTTTGCTGTAGGGTCTCCCGGGAGTCTTGTTTCTGCTGTAGAAATCACTTAATGATAAATTATGCCTCTAGTTAGAATGTAATTTAAAAATGAAAAAAAAATTAGGGTCGCTAACCGAGGGGGAACCTTAACGGATTTCGCTTCGGTTTTCCTCGTGTGGCCTGTTCGGACCGGTCATCCGGCCAGACCGGGACAAGGGGGTTACACAACCATGAACTGATTTTAGGTGGCTTGGGTTTGATGGATGATTTTTATTTAAGTGTTTTTAATGCATGCCTATGATTTTCAGTTTTAATCGTTGTCTATGCTTTGCTTATGTTTTTCATTTCCTTAAGGTTGTAAGAGCCTTTGAGAGTTGGTCGTTCCTTAGGTGTAGAATCAGGTTGGTAATCGAGAGAGCTAACCTTAGATCCCCATAAGCAATGGAGTTGGCTGCTGAGAGGCACAACTCTAACCTATTTTAGAGATAAGTGATAGGTTTCAACGACTAAGAAGGGTAGTACTTGAGGTGTAGGGGAGTGTTGAGGGTTTACGCCGAGAGGTATTGCCGTAGCATTTCTGTCTCACAGTCTCCTGGCTAGAGATAGTTTAGGGGCATCCTTAGTAAATCCTACCGAGCATAGAAGATTGCTGAAGACCTTAGATTGGGTTAAGAGGCTTAGTTTAGTTGTCCAGCAAACCCAACCAATCATTCCATAGAGAGTTTCACACACGAGAGAGGACTTGTTTGTCATCTGATTAACCTCAACACTATTTACTCTTTTTGCTACAACATATTTGATTACTGCTTTGATTGCCTCAACATTACCGACTGCGAAAACAACTTACACGACATTATACATTAACCGTGCACACCTCTAATCCCTGCGGAGACGATAATTACTCACACACTTTACTACTTGTTCGACGTGTATACTTACACTACTTGCATATCATTTTAGTACACCTCAGCACACAAACAATGTGGTTGATGGCCCTAAATGCCTTTTTGTTTTGGCTTAAAGTTGTCTAAAGTTGCATATTTAGCTCATAAAGGACAAAATATAGTAAATGTATTCGTATGATCATGAAATTTGGTGTGCTAGTAGTTTATATTATTGAAATGTTGTGTGTAAAGTTTTGTTGTATTTGGACATTGTTTGGTAGGTCAATTCGATTAAAAACCAACAAAAATCTGTCATTACATGTCAGGGTGTATCGATACGGTTAGACATAATTTGGACTATGGGTTAAGGCGTATCGATACGGGCTTGGGGCCGTACCGAAACATTTTGCCACTGGAATTTTCTTGTATCGATACGGGTCAAAGTCAAAGGAAGTCAGCCTGTATCGATACGGGGCTTGCCTGTATCGATATGGTTTGAAAGACAAGTCATCACATGTTGACCATCGTACACCCGTTTCGAAACATCCCTAAGGTGTTTCGATACAGGGTTAGTTAAGTTAGTTAAAAGCATAATTTGACAGTTTGCAATGTTCACAAATTAGTCATTGAATTTTGAAAGTTTAAATTGAATGAGTAAATGAACTCTGATTTGTATGAAACTTTGCAGGCATGTTAATATAGTATTGAACTCCATTGTGGTATGATTAATTGCATCGAAGGACCCCCAATTGATCGAATTTACACTTTAGTCCCTAAAAGTTGTAATAGTTAAGAATTAGTCTTAATTGATTAATTATTGCTTCATAAGGATTAATTGGACTAAGATGCATTGTGGTAATGTGTTATTGTATATTATTGTTTAAATGTTGATAATAAAACGAAATTTTACTACACTGATCACTGTATTGATCATTGGTATCACCTTCCGACCCAGTTCTCGACCAGACCGGGAAGGGGGTGTTACAAGGTTAATCTCGGTTCAGGTTCATATCAAGTCAGATGTAGGTCGGGTTCTATTATCACATTATCAGGTTGAATTCGGGTTCAGGTCGGGTGCAGGCCGAGTTCATATCCAAAAGTTCCAGGTCCAACTAGGGTTCAGGTCAACACCAGTTCAGACTCGAATCGATTTCGGATCACCACCACCTCGAGTCACAAGCAGTTCTTACTCAAGTTAGTTTCAGTCAGTTTTACAGGTCGGTTCAACTTCTTACATCTCTACTTACCTTTCAAAATGAAAATTTATACAACTTGTCTCAAAAATATATTTAATTGTTGACTAAGTTTTAGTTCGACCAACATAGTTATTACTGTAACATCAAGAAGGACATGAGTTCGAAAACGTTTAATTGTATGAAAAGATAACTATTTATTGTGTTATATATCATATAAAAGTTTAACGTTTTAGTTCAAATATATATAACATTATAATCCTATATGTTCAGATACTAGAAAGCAAACTTAGTAAAAGAAAAACCCAATAGCGCCACACAACTTCTTCAATTTTATATAGCCGGCGGTACACCTCGCAAATTTAACTCGAGACCCGAGAATCGAACCGAAACTAAAAAATTGACTCGTACACGATGATCTAAATTTGATTCGAAAACTGAAATAAATCAAACCGAAATCGTACCGAATTTCAGTTGAACTGAAAATAGACCCGAACTAATTTTTAACCTAGCCGAACGGACCCAAACCGATTTTCAACTGAACCGATTGAAACCAAACTGAAGGCAACCCGAAACAAAATATATATATTAAAATAAATAAATAAAAATGAGATGTGAACTGTCGCACAACTCACCAAAAAGTCAAATATACATGCTATATAAAGTCATATATGGGGTCGAAAAACCTAACTGAGCCTGAAAATCCAACTAAAACCGATTGAGCTCCTATTAACCCGATATTGGCCCAATCCGAAATCAACCGAACTGACGTCTTGATCTGATACCCGAATTGAAATTACCATAGTCCCGAACTAAAACTGAACTAGACCTGAATCGACCCGAACCGAACTTAAATCGAATGTAGGCAAACTAGAAATGGCCCGAGCCGAAACCGAATCGAAAGACCCATTTGCCACCTCTAGCCAACGGCAGCACCGACTTTGATGTTGGTCGCCGACAGTCAGTTTTCTTTTTTCTTTATTTTTTACAAGAATAATTCTGCCTTTGTGACACGCTTTTTCTCTGTCTTTGTAGCACATTTATTTTTGTCTTTTAACACATTAAATTTGATGATGTCACAACTAATCAAGATGACGCTTATTTTTTCAAAGTGGGCGGTCAAAATTTGATCTAAACTCGAACCCAATCCCAAAATATTTGTTTTAAAACTCATTTATCTTGAAATCTGGCCCTATAAGATCTGATCTAATCGAAACCTCTCAAACTCAAACTATTTTATCATCTATATATCTCTAAATAGACAAGGATTTGAAGGCCAAGAAATAATATCAAAGCTATAGTAATTTCAAATTTTTAAAAAATTCCCTTATCATCTTGTGATGTCTAGAGCTACAAAGGCCAATGTACCTTTTAATTACCTTTATGTATGACATCACATTCCAATAAGTTTCATATAATAAGTCTTTTGGCATAAAATAAATCAATAATTAAGATCCCATCATTATATCAGATTATTCACTCAATCATGTAGTTACACCTTGGTTAATGATTAATTTAGTAAATTATCTAATTTCAATTATTTTTTTAATAATGATTTAATTTGATTTAATTACAATACATCTTAATTTTAAAAATATTTTTTAATACTGAACCCAACATGTGATTTAACTGGAAAAGCAAATAATGTTTATATTAGATTCAGGCTCAATCACTTTGTCAGCAAAGTGTGTGTGCATTGTCAAAAATTTAAGAATATCTAAGAACGAAGGAATTGGTTTATTTACAAACCCCCCTTCAACTGAAACAAACTATCAATCAGGGCTGAATCCTCAAATAAGAAAGGAAGAAGGAGAATCAACTGATACATGTAGGTGATTAGGTACATAACCAAAGGAAGAGCAGAGGGATAAGTCGACTGTTGAAACTCCACCGGAGAGACGATCAGAACTACAATCGGAAGAGAAAGAATCGAAGAGAAAAGAAAACGAAGAAGATAATCGGAGAGAAATTAGGAAAGAAAGAAAGAAAGAGTGTTTGGATAATTTTTCAATGTTGGCCAAAATTAACTGATTTGGGCCATTGCCACATAGTGATTTTTATAGCCCATCTTTAGTTATCAAATTGACCCAAGGTTGTTCCAATCTGTTTTAACTAATTTGGGCATTATAACAGACTTAGTTAGCTAAACCGATTCAGCTGAGCTGGATCCAAAATCTGTTATATTTAACAGCTCAGAGATTGTTCTCTAATATTCACCCTGCTTCATTCGCTTTCTTCTTCCTGTAGTTGCCGAAAAGACCAGACACACAACTGATTGCGCAAAGCTTGAAAACGACACACAGCTAGAGGTTTCGTAAAAATATCAGCAGTCTAACACGCAGCAGGAACATAATTCACTTCCAAATGACGAGTCATAACCCTCTCCCGAACAAAATGTAGATCCAATTCTACATGCTTCGTTTTGGTGTGAAGCACAGGATTGGCTGCCATGGCCACCGTGCTCGTGTTATCACACCACATTTTTAACGGTTCATCAACATTCAACCCCATATCAGTCAACACAGCCTTGACCCAAAGTATTTCAAAAGCTACATCCGCCAAACTACGATATTCAGCTTCAGCCGTCAATCTTGAAACAGATCGTTGTTTTCGAGAACTCCATGAAATTAAGTGGGAGCCACGAAACACACAATACCCTGATACAGACCTCCGATCATCTACATCACCAGCCCAGTCAGCATCGGAGAACACCCTCAAATCAGTAGATTCACTTTTGAAGGAGAAATACAAACCGTAATCAGTAGTGCCTTGTAAATAACGTAAGATACGTTTGACTGCAGACCAGTGAGCATCCTTAGGTGTTTGCATGTATTGTGCGACACGATTAACAGCAAACGAAATATCTGGGGGAGTATGACAAGCATAAAGAAGAGCCCCAACAACACTCTTATACATTTGAGCATCCACATCTTGAACTCCAGTATCTTTACTCAACTTTGGAGAACAACAAAGGGGGTATCAACTGGTTTAGTATTTTGCAGATTGGTTTTGGTCAACAACTCAGCAATGAACTTGCATTGACATAAAAATAAACCATCCTTTGTATGAATAGCCTCAATGCCCAAAAAAATGCATAAGACCAAGATCCTTTAGAGAAAAACAATCATGCAAAGTTCGAACCACATCATCAACATGTTCTAATGAGGAGCTAGATAATAAGATATCGTCGACATAGACAGCCACATAAGTCACAACCACATCATTCTTAAAAATAAACAAGGATGGATCAGCTCGAGAAGCATTAAAGCCAATACTGCAAAGAAACTCTTTCAACTTACTAAACCAGTTCCGTGGAGCTTGACGCAATCCGTAAAGAGCCTTCTTTAATTTGCATACAAGAGTGGAACCATCAGAACCTTTCTGAACAAAACCATCAGGTTGCTTCATAAACACATCTTCCTGCAAGTCACCTTTTAAAAAGGCATTGTTGACATCAACCTGTCGAATCTGCCACTGCATCGAAACAGCCAACAAAAACAAGATGTTAACAGTAAAAAACTTAACAACGGGACTAAAAGTTTCACAAAAATCGTAGCCAGGTATTTGCGAAAAACCCTTAGCTACAAGCCTTGCTTTGTAGCGATTCACAGACCCATCGGAATTGTACTTAACCCGAAAAATCCACTTACACCCAATAGCCTTCCTATTAGGAGGTAATCGAACTAATTCCCATGTACCATTGTTTATAAGCGCATCATATTCAGATTGAACAGCCTCACGCCACTTAGAGTCTTCGAGAGCACAATGAACATTATCAGGAATAGCAGCAGCTTCAACATTATAAACCTTTGGCTTGAACACTCCCACCTTACTACGTGTAACCATTGAGTGAGTGTTACTAGGAGGTGCAGTAGAAACCACAGAAGAGTCATGTGAATCAATAACCAAGTTATCAGGCTCAGCTCCCCTAGCTGAAGCAGAAGAAGTAACATGACCACTGTGTGTAGCTGAGCATGGATTACAAAATGGCAAATCAATAGTGACAGGTAAAGAACCAACGGTCAAAGGCTCAGGAAGGGAAGTATCTGCTAAATCAACAGGAGCAGATTGTTCACTGTTAAGTACAGGAGACACAGCAGAATCAACAGCTCCTGACACATCAGTATTATCCACTGGTCTAGGAGAAGAAGGACCAGACTCATCTGCTCTTGTCACAGTAGGAACACGCAAAGAATTCAAGGGGGGAGGTTCAACAACCTCAGCTGCTACCCTTGTCACATCAGAACTAGACTGAACAGGTACACGAGTAGAAAAATGCTCAACTGACTCAGCAACTCTTGGCACATTGGAAATATTCTGAACACTAGGCAAATCAGAGTTAGGAGATTCATCTGAGTGAGTATGAGATAAAGGAAAATTAGGAGACATGTGAGCCTTGGCATGCATAGTAGGAGTCTTAAAGGTAGCACCAACAGCAAAAGGAAAAGAAAATTCATTGAACCTGACATGGCGCGAAACAAAAATTCTACCAGTGGCATCCAAGCATTGATAACCTTGATATTTTGGGGAATATCCCAAAAATACACAAGCCCTGGACCTGAAATCAAACTTGTGAGAATTTTAGTCACTGGTACAAGGAAAATATTGAGACCCAAACACCCTTAAAGACTTGTAATCTGGTTTTCTGCCAAACAGTTTCTCATGTGGTGAAACACCCCCTAGAACATCAGTAGGTAACCTATTGATTAGATACACTGCACTTAGAACAACAAACGACCAATACTGAAATGGAACACTTGCTTGTGCTAACAAAGTTAAAGCATTTTCAATTACATGGCGATGTTTTCGTTCGACAACGCCATTTTGCTGAGATGTATACGGACATGTAACACGATGCTGAATTCCCATAGTAACTAAATCAGATTCCAGAGCTTTAAATTCCCCACCCCCATCAGTTTGTAAAGCAATAATAGACTTGGAAAACTGATTTTTAACTAAAGCAACAAACACTTTAAATGCTGATAAAACTTCTGATTTATTTCGTAAAAGGAACAGCCAACAGTTCCTGCTATACATGTCAACAAACGTAACATAATATTGCCACCCTAACGACTTAATTGGAGCTGGGCCCCAAACATCAGCCTCAACAAGCTCAAAAGGGGTTTTATAAACTGTCAAGGAAGAAGAAAAGGGCAATTTGTGGCTTTTTCCTAATCGACAGACAGTACACAACATTCTCTTATCAACAGAAACAGGTTTATCTAGGACAAGATTAACAATCTTAGCAGCAGGGTGGCCGAGTCTTTGATGCCAAAGCCAGTAAGTAGTATGAGAAGAAGGCTTCAACACCGTGTTATTTGCATCACAAGAATCTACAGCTACTGTTGAAGTAGTATGATGACACTCAGTTGCAGCAGAATTAGAAGAAGAATGCATGTTAAAGCAGTAAAGACCATCCTCAAGTCTTCCTTCTATCAAAATAGTCTTTGACCTTTCATCCTTAACAAAACAACAAGACTAATGAAACTCAAAGAACATTGAGTTATCCTTAGCAAAGTGAGAATCTGACATTAAATTACGTGTAATTTGAGGAACAGTAAGCACATGATTAAGTGCAAGAGACCTAGACTGAGCAGACACAAAAAATTGACTAACTTGTGATATATTCAACAAGGATCCATCACCAAGGAATACCTTCCCTTTACCTGTATAAGGTTGAGTATGCTGACCAGTTGGTGGCTCACTTGTGACATGGTGGGTGGCCCCAGAGTCGGGGTACCACTTGTCAGATGTGGACAAGAACCCTCTGGCAATCAAAGAGTTAATCTGGGCAGTGTCTTCAGTTTCCAGAGGTGCCTCAGCAGCGTGGCCTGTCTTACAACTCACAAAAGGATCATAGCAAGTATCTGAAGTGTCAGTAACAAACTGACAAACATTAGCCTATGTAATAGGACCTTGGTTCTCATTAGATGGCACAGTTGGTGAAGCTATTGAACCTTTAAACCCCTTATAAAATCTATACCAACACCTATCAGCCATATGACCCAATTTACCACATATTTGACACTGTATTCGTGTCCTGCCAAAGAACCTACCACCAGATTGATTCGAACCATGCTGATCACGAGGTCTAGACTCATTATACGAACGCAAATTTTCTCTAGTATCTCTATTATCAGAACGCACATCATAATTTTTTCCAGAATTATTACCAGGATTGTAACGAGTAACATTAATGCCAATTGGAACACGCAAAGGATCTAGCAACCTAGATTCAGCATCCTTAAGAGCAGAAGTAACAGATTCAAGGGTATAAGGCTCTCGACTCACCGTGAGTGCTGTAATAAAAGCTTCATACTCTGGTGGTAGACCGTTGAGGATGGTAGCGATTTGTTCAACTTCAGAGACTGGATTGCCAGTGGTAGCAAGTAAGTCGCAAATTTCTTTGATATGTGTAGTGTACTCGCTGACAGTTGATGTCCCTTTCTTCATAGAACGTAACTTACAGTGAAGACTCAGTATCCTTGTAGTCGAAAGCTTTGAATAAAGCCTGATAACAGAACTCCAGATCTCAGCCGTGGTTTCAGATCCAACCAATTGGGGAAGAATGCCTGGACTGACTGTCGACAGAAGCCAAGACGCAAGAGAGCTGTCTTGCTTCCGGAACCTTCAATAAGCAGGATTGACAGCAAGTTGACCGCTGGAATTGGTTATGACTTTAACAGGTACAGGAGTTGATTCGTCAAGAAAATGCTCCAAATCGTGTCCTCGAATCATCAAAATTACTTGTTGTTTCCATAATAAAAAATTGTAATCATCAAGCTTCACATTAACTTGCTTATTAGCAAAAAACTGACCTTCATCTTGATCATCAGTGATTTGCAACTCACGAATTTGCTCAACGGTTAGATTTGCAGACTCCTCAGTCGTCGGCATTATGAAGAAACCCTAACTGCTACAGAACGAAGCAACACACCGCACCGGAAGATAAGATTTACACTGGAAAAGGCTCTGATACCATGTTGAAACTCCACCGGAGAGACGATCGGAACTACAATCGGAAGAGAAAGAATCGAAGAGAAAAGAAAACGAAGAAGATAATCGGAGAGAAATTAGGAAAGAAAGAAAGAAAGAGTGTTTGGATAATTTTTCAATGTTGGCCAAAATTAACTGATTTGGGCCATTGCCACATAGTGGTTTTTATAGCCCATCTTTAGTTATCAGATTGACCCAAGGTTGTTCCAATCTGTTTTAACTAATTTGGGCATTATAACAGACTTAGCTAAACCGATTCAGCTGAGCTGGATCCAAACTCTGTTATATTTAACAGCTCAGAGACTGTTCTCTAATATCGACCAGAGGAAGTCTTTCAATTGAGAGAGGGGATAGATCGGAATCGGAAGATACTTACCTTATAATTAATTTTAAATTATTAAAAAATTAATATTTAATTATTTTAAATAACAATTCAAGCTTTACAAATCCAAATAAAAAAATTGAAAAAAATTCAAACCACGGGCCCATCGATCAAGAGATAATATTATTGAGTAAAATAATCTCAAACATAGATCATAAAATTGATACGAAAAATACCCAAAATAAATCTTGGGTTATAACTATTTAAGTCAAAATTAAATAATTGTTTTTTTAGTGTGATTGCATCTTCAATGACGTTTTTCTTTTGCAATTATTATCTTATCTAGACTTCAGCAAAAGCAAATTTTGCAAACAAAAGTTGGTGCCAAATTGCGCAAGCTTCCAATATTTACATATTTGATTGATTACATGTAAAAGGAAATTGTGTTGGTTTTATGTGTATGAAGTCAGCCATTTGGTGAGATGTAATGCTGTAATTTCGGGACAGCTATAGTTTTCATGCGTAACGGTTTTAATGAGACTTAATTTTTTTTAAAAAGCACTTAAAATGAAATAAACCGAAAAAATAAGTAACAAAATAAATTTAACGAGATTCAATCCTCTATCTTACGTCTACGAACCGGAAATTAAAATTAAAATAATTCCATGAAAAACCCTTACAACTTGACTTAAATAGCTTGTGAGCCCGAATTTTTGTTTGGGGAGTGTTTTTTGTTGGCTATTTTGATTGGTGTTGGGATATTGGAGGAGGGTGTGTCATGTTTTTGGTGTTGGGTTTTGAGGATGGGTCCTTTGGTTAAGTCGTGTGTTTTGTTTCGCTTTATTATTTCAGGTACTCTTTTTCTCTATTTAGTATTAGAGAGATTTTTAATGAGTCATGTTTTAATAATCGTTTCGTGTATAATTCGTTCGTTGAATAAAATCATACCAGCTTGTTTTGATCCAAAAAAATTCAATTCTAACTCAAATCTGATCTCGAGCACAAATAATCAAGTTTTAAATTAAACATTAATATTAGGCTCAATTTTTACTTGATAAACGAACTAGCTTCTCCGTAATGCATTGAGTAGTTCGAATTTAATTGTAAATATTTATAATGTTATAGTATTAATTGATTTCAATTTAAACGATTTTCTTTAACCATATACGATATACATATATATTTCTTCATTTTTTATGTGATACATATATTAGGCAGAGTTGAGGGATTTGACTCGAACTTGAAAATCGATCCACTAATTGCTAAAAATTTTGAGTTATTCGAAGTTCTATTTTATAACTCAAACTTTATTTGAATTTTTTTGACTTGAGCTTTTCACATCGAGTCAAACAAAAAAATATTTTCTTTTCTAGTCGAGTCGAGTTTTACTCAACTCTATTATTCAAACCAATTTTCAAAATGAAAATAGATCAAATTTAAATCAAACTTTAGATATTGAATTAAACATCAACTTTATTAAGGGAATTTAACGTACAATAGGGTAACGATATAACTACGGTGCGACATAACTAAAATGTTAAAAAACGAGTAAATGGAATACCTAAGATATGATAATAAAGTGATGGAATTGTAGGAATGATGAGAAAGAATCTAAAATGAGTTGTATGATTGAGCACATGTGGAAGAACGTGAGGGACTGAACCCCAAACACAAATGAGAATCTCATAGCAAAGCAACAAAGCAAATAAAAAGAAAAAGAAGAATAACAAGGATGTTTCAAAAGTGAAAGCTGCCATTGGAAACAGGGAGAACCTATCACGCCTATACATACTGTGATTCCTTTTAGTTTTTACCGATTTAGAATATTTTATCTTTAAATCAGAAGATTTTAAACACTTAAACAAAATCAATTTTAAATTCTTTTGTATGTTACATTAATAATAATATTAATGGATCTAAATTCAATTAAATTGTAGTAAAGAAACTAAAATTGTGGAAAACACATAATAAAAGAGTGCACTTCTATGTCCAATAATACTTAGCTACCCTTTGCTTCGATTTCCTAGTCCATTTTAATGATTCAACCTTAATATACGAGAATAAACACATGATTTTATATCAGGTGTATGTAATTTTAAAAAGTTATATTAAAATTTTAGGGTATCGATAAAGTATGTCTCGAGTTCAAAGTCTTGTGTATACAGAAAATCCTCGCTGGCAGACTCACCCACCAAAGCTAGGTGTGCCACGTGGGTATGTCCGAATTAGTCATGGAAAAGAACTAGGGAACCAAGAGAACAACCAAAAAAATTATATAAAAATTTGATATTTTCAAGAGATTCAACGTCCCCCCAACACCCCTTGCTCCACCCCTAATAATATATATGGTTATGATCCACTTATGTCATGTAAAATTTATTTAATTTTACACCTTTTTAGATCTTTGGATGATGATAGATTAATGATTGAGATTATTTTCTTATTTTTTATCCATAAAAATTTCTTAATTTCCTACTGTTAATCTTAGTTATCCATTTACCCTCATCCAACGGTCTAAAAAATGTGTAAAACTTAAAAATTTTACATGGTGTGAGAAAATTCTACCTCTCTCTCCCACACACATATATGGATAAGATCCACTTATACTATGTAAAATTCAATTAATTTTACACTAATTGATTACAATTGGATGAGTAGAATTGATGAAATTTTGATCTCTCGCATTTTGTATTAGTTGTACATTAATTTAAATCATTAGATGAGTATAAATTAATAATTGAAGTTAAAAGTTTAAAATATGAAATAAATGTTTAATCTCAACCGTCATTTACATTTAAACAGCAACTCTAAAAATTAGTATAAAATTTTATGAGCTTTACGTATTGCCTTTTTGGATAGGTGACTTTATTCCATGTTAGTAAGCAGCCTTGGTTGTAGGCAAAAGCAGATCCAAAACAAAGATTTCATTCTCTAATACTATTACTTAGAAACACCCCCAAAACAAAAAACGTTTAGTTTTTCAAATATTAAACTATCAATGGTATCCAAAGATTCATATATTCTTGGAATAACATATATGAATACAAATCTCCTTCCCTTTTTATTGCTTCTATGTATATTCTCAAATTAAAAAAAAATCAATTTTAAGGTTTACGGTTAGGGTTTAAGGCTAGAGTTTAGGAAATTAGGGGTATAGTGTATTTTTTGGTCTTAGGATTTATGGTTTAAGATTTAAAATTTAAGATTATGGTTTAAAAATTTAATTTTTAGTGTTGGGCGTAGAAAAGGACACCGAAAATGGGCAGAAATTCTTATCCTAATATATATATATATAATGCATAAATCATTAAATTAAATATTTGAAGTATATTAATTAATAATTACTTTAATTTCTAAGATTTTCGATCATTGATTCATTTTACTAAAAATAAATTAAATTGAGCAAGTAATCGATAAAATATATATTTAATCTAATAGTGTTGTATTGAATAAATAATTAAGATATTAAAAGCTTAAATATCTTTAACTTTCTAGTATCAAGTTGGATAAAAAAAACATAGGCACCGAATTGAACTAAGAAACAAAGGGGGTGGGAATCGGTGAGGCGGGGTCGATTTTGTATTTTTACTTTGTCTCTAACACTTGCGGTTACGATTATGAGAAATCTCGTTAAATATTTCGGAGATTTTTTTATTCTTGTACCCTCCCGGCAGATCCTCGCGGTTTTGGGAATCCTCATCCCAAACAAATTAAATAAAATTATTATCTTACTGACCAAAATAAATGGTCATTTCAGTTTAAAATATAAAGTTTAGATACATCAATTTGAAGCAGTTATGAGATGATGAAGATTGAAATGATGTTTTGTTGGGGAAGATTTAAACGAGAGTTCTAACTTATATTTAAAAACTAAGATAGAAACACGTTGAGAAACTTGAGTATGGCTAGGTTTTAGAGAAAGCTGAAGTGGAAATAATATAATTAGGTTTTTGTATTAAGACATATATTAGATGTATATAGATAAATAAGTATATATATATTTTTGAAAATCTCGTAAAATATAGGATTTTTGCGGATATTTTTTGGGGATCACACGATTATTTATATGATTACGGTTCGGTTATTCCCGCGGTTCGATTATAGCAATCCCTGTCCCTATCCCTATTTGAGCTTCGATGATAAAATTTCCCTCATCCTCGTAGGTGAAGATTTTGGTTATTCCCTATCTCGTTGGTTCAGATCCCTACTGTGTTCGGATATTGCTCACCCAATTCTCACCCCTAAAAACAAGTTCATTTATTTATTTAGACAAAAAAATAATTAATATAAAATTAAAATAGGGATGGCCATTTGACCCATACTCGATGGGTTTCGACCCGACCCTATAAGATCAGGTTTTTTAAAGAAAATTTCGAGTTCAAGCCAGGTTTGGGTTTAAGGTGAAAAATATCTTACTTGACCCGACCCGAAGTAATAGTTTAATTTATTCTAAATATTTAGGTATAATTGCTACAATGTCCCTCTTTATATATATATATATATATGTATATATATATATACATATATATATATATATATATTCAATTATATCCCTATTTTCTCTAATAAAAATGATAATTTTTTATTTATGTCGGGTTTGAGTTTTTACTCTAAACTTCGGGTTCGGGTCAAGTGAAACATCATAAAATATTGGGTCGGGTTTGAATAGATATGTTAAAATTTTGAGTCGAGAACGAATCGACCAAAAACCTGACTCATTACCATCCCTAAATTAAACCTTAAAGATGAATTCTAAAAATTAAAAAGTAAATTTATTTATTGATCACTAGGACCGTTTATTTGTAGTTTAATAAAAACCCTACTTTTTATTTTTTAAATTCAAAAATAAAAACTTGGATTTTCAATTGAAATTATCTAATTTGGTTTTTCCAGAATTGATGTAAACTATCAATGATATCTTTATTGTCAAAATTATTTATATACTTACATATATTTAAAACCTAAATTATATATATATAACTAAGGATCTATTAACGCATTGTAAAAATAAATAATTTTACATTTGTTTAAAACTATTAGATTAACCGACATTAAAACACCAAACAGAAGTTCAAAAGAAAAGTCTTTGAAATATTTTAAGGACTCAAGAAGTGTTCCTCGTGATTAAGGGTGACATACTCTCCCTTGACGATCCATATTCTAACCATATTATTTGTAATGTGTGACTGTTTCTATTCAGGATTAAAAAAAATACTATCACAGAAACACAATAAAAATGTCAAATTAATATATTTTTTTAATTTTTTATTTTTCTTGTTGTACTTTTGACGTCGTCTGTCGTTTTAGGTTTTGGTCATACCTTATAAAATCTTGCTGACAAAATTGGAGTATCATGCATGGATTTGAGTGGAATTTTGTCGTTTTTTCTTTCTTTTTTTTTCGGTAACTTTCACTTTATTTTTCAAGCTCTCAGTTCGTATTGCTGTAAAAAAACAGAAAAGAAAATCAGTGTTCTCATTGGTCGAATAAATTTCCTATAGTTATAAGTAATCTTACATTTTTTATTTATAGTTATAAAATTAGAATTTTTTTTAAAGGAAATTGGGAATATGGAATTGGAAAAGACTTAAATGCGTTGAAGACAAAATAATTATTTATTACTCCCTCTGTCCCACTTAAGATGTCCATTTTGTGTTTTAAAATTGTCCCACTTAAAATGTCTCATTGAAAAAATCAAGAACTTTTACAAGACACATTTACCTTTCTACCCTTTTTTTTAGTTTTTCAACAAAATAAAATTTAACTTTTTAAGGATAAAATTGACATTTCAATTATTTTACATCACATCTCTTACACAAATTTTTTCTTCCTAAAACTACGTGAAAAGTCAATAATGGACATTATAATTGGGACGGAGGGAGTATAATTTTGGGGTTCTTAGAAGGGTGAAAAACAACTAACCTCAGGTTAAAACCCCTAAAATATGTGAGACAAAGACACATCTTAGGAATTTGGAATTTGCCATGAAACTTGATTAAAGCGAAAACTGAGATTCTGATAATCAGTCATCCCTACAGCAGCAGTAACTGAATTGCATCACTTTATCTTTAAGATTTTGCTGTTCTTGCCAAAAAAAGACTGAAACTCCTTATTTATTTATTTTTACTGCAATCACAATAAACACATACCATCGAAGTAAATTGGTGACCCGGAAATGGAAAATAGTAACTTCTTTTTCCCATTTCTTGATACAAATTACTGTCCCTTGCATGAAAGGGATTGAAGCTCACTTTCAGCTATGCTAGAAAGAAGTACTTAACTCGACTGACTGATTTCTTTGTTGTTGAAGACAACACAAATCATAATACAAATTAAGATCAGTTGATACATTGTAAAACTATTTAATTTTGTACTATTTTAAGATCGGCCAATGAATAAAAATTAATGATTAAAATTAACGGTGAAAAATGAAAAAAAAATTACAAAAAAAATTGAATTATACTCAATTTATAAATTTTTAATCCCAACTGTTAAACTCCGTTAATCCATGGATCAAAATAGTTTTAAACTCTTGCTCTCTTTGTCTCCATGAATATATTTTACATAATAATTAAAAACCTACTTAATTTCTTAGAGCAATACAATAATATATAGAAAATACAACAAAATTAAAATGAATAACAACAAATTAATAATATTTTCAAGAGTTAGAGATGTTTCTTCATTGGAAATTCCTTATCTATGACTTGATTTCTCCATGATGAAACCTGTAAATAATTTTAAGAAAATGTATTAGTTTGGGTTTCAAGGGAAGAATATATATATATATATATATATATATATATATATATATGCCACTTTATATGTCTCACCAATAATTTTATGGAACGTATCATAAAATTATTGACGGAACATATAAAGTGCACAGAAAAAAAGATAGACTAATCTATTCATGTGTATATATGTATGTGTGACTAGAGATTGCTCGAAGTAGAAGAGAAATAACCAGAAAGATCAGTCCATGAGTTGCCAACACTGCCACCCCAATATTGATGATCACTGCCTGAAATTCCCAAGAAATTCCTTGATAAATTCAATGCTTGAGCGTCTTCCATTTTAACAGCTGCAAGCTGAGTAATAGCATTTTCCGATGGCTTAGACCGGAGCGGATGGTGACTGCGGTAACTCGGCGACGGCTCGACACCTATGCTTTCAAATGGATATAACCCATTTTGATGTTGCTCCAAGCTAGTTAAGAATGGGAATTGTTGAACCTGTTGCAGTGATCTCCACTGTTCCTCTAATCCATTTGTTAACATTGATCCCTGAAAATCCATGTTATTACCACTAGTTCCACCGCCTGTCGCCGTCACCTGAGGCTGAATTCCGCCGAAATTCAGCCCAATATCGCCGGAATTGTAGTTGTCGAGATGATGTAAAGGCGGAAACAGTGGCAATTGCGGTGCTGCTAGGTTCACGTGGCCGAAAATATCAGTGCAACCATTGGAAGCAAGTGTACCCGAAGGCGAGGTCGAACCGGTTTGATGCTCAGAAACTACTGATGGAGACTTTGATCTATTACTTCCTTTGCTTCTTTTGTTTCTTCGACAACCGCCTCCAACAGGAACATTCCTTAACGCGCCACCGCGAGTCCAGTACCGTCTACAGGTCTTACAAAAGTGACGAGGCTGAGAAAGGCTGTAATTGTTGAAATAACAAAACTTCGTGTTCATCGATTCACAACGAGGGCATTTTATAGACGACTCAGGCTGCGGTATTTTAGCTAGCCTGGCTCGTTCAGCCATCGAACCAGGCTTAATATCGCCTGCACCACCAACACCCGCCGCTGGCGGTGGTGGAAGCTGAGAATTACGATGACTTTCACTGGTGATAACTCCGGCATGCTGATGTGTTTGTGGCTGCAAAAAAAAAAAAATCACAAATTATTTAAAATATTTTGATTTATACATAAAGGAAAAATTAAAGGAAGAAGATCAAATAAAATGGTATATTCAAGTGAAGATCAGAAAAAGGGTAAGAATATTAATTACTTATATCTTTATTTTTTTGGGAGAAGAAGCTAGCCAAGAAAAGAAAAGAAAATCTGGGTTTGTGAAAGAAAATAAAATTTTACCTGTTGCCAATCGGGGGGATCTACATAGACATGAGCAGAAGGGAAAACCATGGCGTTTATTGAGCTTAAGCTTTCAATCTTTTTGTAAAGGGTTCTTGGTGATATGGTGGAGAATCACATCAAAAAAACAAGCTAGAGTTGCAGAGAGAGAAGAAAAGATAAAAATAAAAGGGAAGCATAAGGGCGTGTTTGTATATTTATATTTTTTTGTTTTCTTTGATTTTCTCTCATCTCACTCTTTCTAGACTAGCTATATTGAATTCACTCTAAATTTTTTTTACTCAACTGAATGCAAAAGAAATCAATATAATTTGACTTGAATCGTAATTTTATAAACTCGAATCAATTTAAAAATTTAAATATAGTTTAAGTTATAAAATGTGATTCGAATAATTTGAAAATTTTAGTAATAGATTGATATTCAATTTTGAGTAAGTCTTTTCAACTCTGTTTGATATGTATATCGCATGTGAAAAAAAGTTAAGGAATATATGTGTGTGTATGTTTTATATGGTAATAGAAAGTTGTTTAAATTGAAACCAATTAATCTCATAAAAGTATAAATATTTACGATTAAATTTGAATAGAAAATCAGACAGCTCGACTCGGCTTGAAAGAAAATCAAATAAAGTTTGATTTATAAAATAGGACTCACCAACTCGATTAACTTGAAATTTTTTTAATCGAATCGATCGAATATCCATCTATTTGACTTTTTTGATTTATGGGAGATGAATATCTTATCACTAGGTCATTATCTTTGTTAATATTTAATATACTGATAGTGCTTAACTATGAAATGTGGTGTTGTGGTTGCTCATCTCATCTCTTAACCATGAGGTCAAGAGTATAATTCTTACCGATAGAAATGGAGTACATTTCATAGCCAGCTGTTTACCTTCTAATGAGAGCATTCGTGGCGAGAGAATTAATCACTGCTATCAACAGTGGATACTTTAGCTCAAACAAAAAATATATATTATCGTTTGATCTAAAGTATAAAATCATACACTATCGTTATAGCAAATATTAAATCTAAAAATAATTCTCACAAACTAAGATTAAATTTTTAATTGTTACATTGCCAGAAAAAAAAATAGTGGCCATGCATTTCTTGAGAAAGAGGAAACCCTAGATGAAATTTTGCAATAATAAAATAATAATATTTTATTAAGAACATAATAATGGAAAAAATAAAGTTGGTCTTGGTGGGGAAGTCTCATGGGTGGATGTGTCACAGTCGACTGCACCTTTGTTACTTGGGTTTGTCCCCTAGAGGATTTTATTTATTTATTTATTGCATTAAAACATTTTATTTTATTTTTTCTCTCTTCCTTTGTGGTCTCTTCATGTATATTCCTGTAGCCTTGTAGGTGAAGTTTTGCATTCTCTTTTATTCAATGTTCAAAAAAATGAGAAGACGAACGTATTCTATGGGAAGTCCGATAATTTTTATTTTTCTAACGTTTAAATTATAATTGTTCGGATCAGATCAATTTATTGAATCGATTAAATTGAAAATTAATGATTCAATCAGTTAAATCAATGAAGTAAAAATAAAAATTATATAAACCATCGTAAAATAGTTATAAACAAAAAATAGAATAAAAAGTTGTCCGTTCAACTAAACAGATTATCAATTCAATCAATCCAATTAATCAGTTCGATATGATTTTTTTACATTCTTCATTGATTAGAAGAATTTTAGCAAACTATAAGTGTCATGATAAATAAGGACGAAATAGAATTAGAGGTTGGAACAAATTATAAGTGTCTCAAAGTAGGAGATAAATTCATCATTAATCCATTTTTTACACACACATATAAATTAAAGGGTAGAAAAAATTGTGTCTTGGGGGTAAGAGCCCTTCCCACACATCAAAGGGCTTCGTCCCTGACGACAAATATAGCTAAAATTTGGAGTTAACTAATCTATTCGTATAGTCATTTAAAAAAATAGTTTAGAATTTGAATTTCAAAAATTTTGTTGTCACTTTATTCTTAATCAACCATTATATATCACTGTTTCTATTTCTGCATGACTCTGATTTCTTCTTAAGTCAATAAAAAAATTCATTTTAGATCGAAGTCAAAAAGGAATTATATATGGGAATAATGTGAAAAAAAGAACCAAAGAAATATGGCTGGGTTGTTGAACCATTTAATTAAAATGATAAATTATCAGTTATTTAATTAAACTGAGTAAAAACAGCATTTACTTTTTTAAAAAAGTGTTGCTAGAACTTACAAGGGAGACCAAAGACAATATTGGAAAAATCAAGTTCATACCAAATTAAATTAAAAATAAATTAATTTAAGAATTATTATTGATAGAACCATTAAAATTAATATATATATATATATATATATATATATATATATATATATATATATATATATCACAGGCGAATTTAGTATGTTGTCATGTATTCTGAACTCGTCTGTGAAAGTTTTTTATTTCATTATCAAAGTATCGAATTCAGGTTATCATTCGAAAAGCATCGACACTATCAAGTTGAAATTCAAACCATTTATGTAAAATCTTGCAATCGCTTAAGCATTTGGTCGAAAAGTATTTATCTATTGTGTTAAATAAATATGTCATAGATATAAAGTATTATTCAACGAGTGGTTCTAGTAGAAAAGAAAATAGTGTTCATCCTAGGAGACTCAATTTCAACCATCTGTGTATGCAAGGTGTATGTACGTTGTTGTTTTTTTTTCTCAGCAAAGAAAATTTTATTGGAATGAAATAGCCATGTTGAGTGCCTCGTTAAAAACCTCCCTAGACCTAAATGGAGGAAAAGAGTACAACTCAACTAGGCAAAATTGGGGATACAACAGCAGATTTGTTCATAGCATTTGGCTCACACCAATACAATACCGATAACAGATTAAGAACACTCAAAACTGCAGTCAAATAAGCAAGAAGATTACCACCATGCTTTAAAAATATCAACTCGATTCATGCCATCTTTTGCAAGTTGGTCCGCTAGTTGATTTGATTCTCTTGGAGCATAAAGAAAAGATACCTGCACAATTTGACTTGATAGGTCATCTATTTCTTCGAAGATTTTCCACCAACGCCAAGGTCGGATTAGCCTATCCCCAATCCAATTTAAAACCACCTGAGAGTCTGATTCCACAACCAAGCTTGTTTTTCCAATCCAACCCGCTTCTATGAAGATTGTTAGGGCTATCTTAATTGCCATTAATTCAGAAAAATCAGCACTAACCGAAGCCGTTGGTCCAGAAAATAATCCTCTAATGTGGCCTTTGTCCGTTCTCATCACTCCGCCACACCCAGCTGCATTATCTTTAAAAGATCCATCTACATTAAACTTGGTTTCACCAGCCTTAGGAGGAATCCAACATTGGAGTGTTGTCGATGCAATTGTACACTCCTTCGGGTTCTTCCACCATTCATCTTCATTGAGCAGAAGCTCTGAATTTGCAGCCTTAATCCACATAAAAGCTCGCATTTTAATGTAGAAAAGCAAGTCCTTCAATGGAGTTATTTTCTCTTCAAACACCTTTGTATTCCTTGCTATCCAAAGACTCCATATCGCAGCCGCTATTGAAATGAGCCACAAGGATTTTTGCTTACCTGCACCAAACATATTAAAACAGAACGAAAAGAATTCTTCCATGTTCGTTAGCTTTGGCCAAGTAATTGACCACCAGATACAAAATTTTCTCCACAGGCAGCTAGCAAATCTGCATTCAAGGAAAATATGGTTTGTACTTTCCATTCCTAGACCACACCAAGGGCAACCAACTGAATTATCCTCTATCTTCACTCCTCGTGCTATAAGAAAATCTTTTGTTGGAATTCTATTCAGTTTCAACAGCCACAAGAAATTCCTAACTTTCGGCGGCACTTTTAATTTCCAGATTTTGACGAACTCGAAGGAAGGATCTTCTAAGTTAGCATTAAGCATCAGTTCAGTAAGTTTTCCCACTGAGAAATTACCAGCCCTGTCATGAGTCCATAAAATCTTGTCTGGGACATCGTTCTTTATCTGCTCCATCTCGATCATGGCTTTCAAAGAGTCTAATAAAATCAATTCTCTGTCCAGCAAGGGTCTTGAGAACAAAGCTGCCCATTCAATATCTTTTAGACTATTATTTGTGGCTATTGAGGATACGACAACCCTTTTTCGAATTACTAATCTATATAGCCTTGGCGAGAATTTACACAAGGAATTCTCCCCACACCAGTTGTCCTCCCAGAAAAGCACTGTCTTACCGTCCCCCAACCTCCATCTAAACGCCAAATGATCCATCCAATGTCCCACTTCCTTATCATGCAAATTGTTCAAAATCCCTCTCCATACTATCGAGACATTATGTAATCTGTTTTGGACAGGGATCAAACTATTTTCCGATTCCCCGTATTTAGATCTTATAATTTTACACCATAAGGCATCCTTCTCTATAATGAATCTCCAACCCCACTTTGCGAGTAAGGCTTTATTCTTGAAATTTATGTTCACCACTCCAGCCCCTCCTTTTCTTTTTGGTTGGCAGACACGTCCCCAACTGACCTTTGCAAGCTTCTTCGAACCAGACCAATTACCCCAAAGGAATGCTCTTCTTATTTTGTCTATTTGCTTTAGGATGGTTTTTGGAACTTGGAAAATTGACATGTAATAAAGTGGCAGCGCAGATAACACTGAGTTGATGAGGGTTACTCTCCCAGCAAAGGATAAGGATCTACACTTCCACCCTGCTAGCTTAGTACGCACTTTGTCAACCACTGGAATCCAAGTTGAGATTTTTCTCGGATCTGCCCCTAAAGGAATTCCTAAATAATTGAAAGGCAATGAACCTTTTTTACAGCCGCATATATTTGCCAGGGAAGCTAGGCGATCCTCTTCTATACTTATCCCCATTAAACAAGATTTCTGGTAATTTATACTCAATCCCGAACACACCTCGAAACATCGCAGAACTCGTTTTAGGTTCCTTATATAATCTTCTTCAGGTCTCAAAAAAAGCACTGTGTCGTCCGCAAATTGTAAGTGCGAAATCGGAGCAAACTGATCAACAACTTTGATGCCTTCAATTAAACCCAGTTCAACTGCCTTCTTGATCAGCAGATGCAGAGCTTCAGTGACTAGGATAAAGAGAAAAGGGGACAAAGGGTCCCCTTGCCTCAATCCTTTGCTCATCTTAAATTCCTTAGTGGGGGAACCATTTAACAAAATCGAGATCTTTGCTGATGAAATGCATTCGAAAACCCACATACACCACTTCTTCCCAAACCTCATTTTACCTAAAACCGTCATTAGGAAGTTCCATCTTACGCAATCGTAAGCTTTGGAAAAGTCGAGTTTCAAAATAGCTCCACCTCTATTGCTATCATCATGTTGCAGAGAGTGAATGACTTCATTTGCTATTAATATTCCGTCGAAGATTTGACGCCCCTTTAGAAAAGCGCATTGGGTTTCACTAACCACTTGACCAATAACCTTGCATAATCTTTTGGATAACACCTTCGAAACTATCTTATACACCGAACTCACCAAACTTATTGGTCTGTATTCCGAGATGTCTCTAGGCTGGTCTTTTTTTGGTATTAAGGCAATGAAGGACGAGTTCATGTTGTTTGGCAGTTTCCCAGTGGTGTGAAATTTTTCCAGCAAAGCTACCAAGTCTCCCTTCAGTAAATCCCAACATTTTTTAAAAAAGAATGCATTAAGTCCATCCGGGCCTGGGGCTTTCGAGTCTTCACAGCTCCAAATTGCTTCTTTAATTTCCTCCAATGTGAACGGGTTCTCCAACTCCTCTGCTTCCTTTGCTGATATTTTGTTGAATTCGAGATTGAAGACTGCATCCCAATTCCTATTTTTGCAACTGAACTGTTTACGGAAATGATCAAAAACTTTCTGTTTTAGTGCCTTAGGTAATGCTGCCCCTTTCTCCCCCAAATTTGCACCATGGATTGCATTTCTCTTTGCTCGTATCTTGACTGCTCTATGAAAAAATTTTGTATTCAGATCTCCTTGCTGAAGCCAGTTTATTCTTGATTTTTGACGCCACATATCTTCCTGTAACTTTAAACAGTCCCACAACTCCATCTTTTTCTGTTTCAACTCATTCAATTGATTCATGTCCAAGTTGTCTAGGTCCCCAACCTTTTCCACTTCATTAATTCGCTGTTCTAGTCTCTGCACTTTACTGTTTACATTTTCCTGAGATGCATTCCAGTGCTTCAGAGCTTCTTTCACCTTTTTCATTTTAACAGGCAGGTTCTTCCCTGTGTTGCTCAAGCCCCCTAATGTTTCTTTTATCACCTTCAGACAATCTTCCTTTCTAAACCAAGTATTGATCACTTTGAAAGGCCTCGGACCCCAGTCTAGTTGAACTTTGGCCAGTAAAAGAGGTGTATGGTCTGATACATTCCGCGGCAAACTTCTAACGGTAATATCTTCATAAGTCTGAAACCAATATTCCTCCATAAAGAATCTGTCCAGCTTGCTGCGCTTGGATCCTGGGCCAATCCAAGTGAACCTTCTGCCTATTAATGGTATTTCAATCAGGTTACATCTCTCAATAAAATTGTTGAAGTCTTCCATTCCCGGATATTGAATTCCAGCCCCTTTCCTTTCACCTCTGGTTCTAACCGCGTTGAAATCGCCTCCCACCAACCACGGGTGTCGCCAAACATTACGCAACGACACAATTTCATTCCACAGAGCTTGTTTCCCCATTTTATCACAAGGTGCATATAAATTTATACAACTACAATGAACATTTTCAGTAATCCATGTTCTAGAGATTAGGATATACCTGGATGTTACAAGGCTACTTTCTTCTTTAAATTTGTTTCTATCCCATATAGTTAGGATCCCACCCGAGCGTCCAGAAGCCTTAGAAAATTTGTAATCAAATTCTTCATCATACCATAGCCTTCCAATTTCGGCTTCGCTGAATTCCTCCTTCTTTGTTTCTTGAATAAATACCATCTCTGCCTGATGTTCTTTTATGGTCTTCATCACTGTCGACACCTTCAATTTTGAGCCGAGGCCTCTTATATTCCATGTTACGATCCTCATTTTTGTTTGTTGTCTGCGAAGCTTCTTGCTGCTAATTTTCCTTATGACCCTGATCCAATTCTTCTAACCGTGCTATCTCTTCCTCAATTTCTTTTTCATCGCCTTGAAATTGTATCCCCAAAGTTTTCCCCAATTTTATTGCTTTCTTCGCTTCCTTCTTGTAAATATTCCGTCTCGTTTGTAAATCTGAGTCTGATAAAGATCTTCCTTCCAGCTCTGAGAAGTCTGAATGCTTCCCTTTATTCTTGAGTCTTCTGAGATTTCGGTCTCTTTTTTTCCTTTCCGCTTCAGTTAATGCCCTGTCTTGTATTTCCTGCAATGAAGCGTATCTTCTTTCTCTAGTTAGGATGGTGCTTTTCTGCAGTTCTGCAATCCTAAAATTGCAACTAATTTCTCCTGGTGATTTCACTGTGCCTTCCACTTCCTCGTTGTCGTCGTTATCTTTAGACGTTCCTTTATCCTCTGAGTTATTCAGTTGGTTAACTCTTTCAGCCCAGGAGAGTTGATTATCAGAGGATTTTGTCTCCTGGATCATCTCAACATCTGAGTCCATTTCATCTGCTTGCGTTTGGCCCAACTCCTTTTTTTCGAAGCCCATATAACCCAAGTCTTCAATTATTTTGGCTCGCGCTTGGTCCGAGACAAAATTCTGCTCAGCCAGTAACCCATTCTTCACCACACTGACCCAACTCGGTTCACACCCCTTTTCATTATTTAATTCTGCTGCAAGCCCAACATTAATCTTGATGCTATTCTTGTCTGCTGTAATAATATTTGCCGTGCGATCCTCTAGAGATCCTCCCAATAAATCTTCTTCTCCAATACACCTGATCTGTTCATTCTCTTTTTTATCGACGTGGGAATTGGAGAACATTCCAAAGCATTCCTCATTTAATGTGTTGTCTCTACCCATCATTTTGTCCCCTTGGCTCTTCAACTCCCTTCTTTTGTCAGAGTTCATCGTCGACTCCGATGAGGATTCTATAACCGGCGATGTTGCTGCGACCGTCGGTTTTTCCTTCGGAATTTTTTCCGGGTTTGCCTTGGAGCCCATCACGATGCCGATTTCTGAAACTCTTACTGCAAATAAGTCTCGTCCAACTTCTAACTCTAACACCTCTTCAACTTTCTTAATTTGGCTTGTGGAAATTAACAAAGTCATCTTGTCGCATCCATATTGTTGAGATGCATTGTCTCCTACTGCTACTAACGATCCCCACATAACTGCAATCCTCTTGAAAGTTTCAATATTCCAGCAGTGTAATGGGATCCCCTGAATCTCCACCCATGTTATTCTTTCCGGCACTCTATAAGACTCAGTCCATTTTTCAATTTCAGTAAATACCTCCTCAAGAAGTGACCAGTTTTGCTCTTCTAGGAGTTGAAGAAGTTCTTCATCCTGAATCTCTAGGAGGAATTTTTGGCCGCTTAAACTTCTTACCACTATCTCACCCAAACCCCAAGTTTGTAGTCTATCTTTGACTGAATCACTCGAACACACCGTTGCCGTAGTACCAATTAAACACTTGCTCAGCTTCCTTAGCGTTACCTCATCCACATGTCCCTGGATTCTTTTGAACTGTTGTGAGTATCTGATGCTGCTTTCTCCTTGCACTTCCTGATGCTCAGGTTGTATATTTTGCCGGCTCTTATCGTCTTTTTCCTCTGTCGTTTTAGCTGGTGGTATATGTGGTTCTACCCTTTTTTCAGGCGAAAGATATTGTTTTCCTGATTCTGCTCGTAATCCTGGCTGGTAGTTCTGATTTCGCGATTTTCTCCAATATGATGTTCTGCCATTAAATCTAGCTATGGAAACTGATAGGCGGAAGCCGTATAATCTGAATCCATCTAACCGTTCTATGGCTCTGTTTGCATCTCTCTTGTTTGCAAATCTTACAAAACCAAATCTCCTTCCTGCCTTATCTCGTTTCTTTGCGATGAAAGAATCAACTAGGTCGCCGTGTCTCCCAAAGGTTTGCCTTAATCCACTCCAGTGTAGTTTCGCCGGTAGGTTGTTAACGTATAGAGTAACTATTCCTCCTCTGCTGCCGTACTCCGCTTCCCAAGGTTTGCCGTAGGCCATGGAAACTAAGTCTTGCACCAAATTTTAATAGTGTTCTTTAGAATGAGCTTTGACCTGATGGGTGTGTATGTACGTTGTTAAATGGTTAAGAAAAAGTATGAACGAATACTACTATGTAATCACGCACACTCATATATTAAAAATATCAAATCATTTTCAAGAATTAGTAGGATGCTAGCTGTTTTTGAAATTTTAAAGAATGTCATAGAATTAAACTAACCTAAGCTAGTATCTCAATCGACATCACCAAATTATACAATTCTCAAATCAAATCTAAAATACCCTAAAGTGTAAACTGAAATGTTTGTTTCATATGCCATTGGAATTACTTGGACTAGAATGCAAAAGAAAAAAAAAAGCAGATTAGATTATTAATTCGAAAATAGATGGTATATTCAATGAGAAAAAAAATGTATTCGGGTGATGTAATTATCTGAGCAAATTAAGTAATTTCTATAACTATCTTTTTTTTTCATTCACTATGAATTCAAATCAGACATAGAAACCTTCTTTTAGTCTAGTTTACTCTATTTACAATATTAATATTCGGACAAATTAAACTTTTAAGTTAACATAACGCTAGATTTCGAACAAATTAATCTTTTAAATGGAATGATTGGTGACATCTATTTAAGTCTTGTTTAAAATTGGTTGCCGACATCACCTATGTGTGAATATATTAATTATAAGATTAAGACCAATGATAAAAGCATATTACATGAATCATGCAATGTATATATATTGAAACATCATAAACTTTATTATGGATGAATTTAAGCCAATATATTCTTATTCACCAACCAAATAATCATACTTGAAGTTTCCCGACTCTTTCTAAGTAATCTTCTTTAGGCATTTGTCCAAAATTGCAACAAAATTATATATATAACAAAGGTGAACCTAAGAAATGGCCCCTTTAGAAAGGTCGTTCTCCGAATTTCAGGTGTGCGTGAATAGTTTTATTTGTAAGGTGTGTGTAAATTTATATAAGACTAAAAAACTAAAAATATGTTATTATACGAGCACATTAAAAATCTTGAACATTTAAATGAATTAATTAATGATTTTAACTATTTTGTCAACAAGTGTTTGATGCAATAGCAAGGCACGTTGCTCTTCCAATGAGAAAACTCATGTTCAAACTTTGGAAACAACGTTGTTAGGACCCAAACATAGTCTATAAAATGAACATGTATTATGCCAAAAAATAAAATAAAACCCAAACTACATTGAACTAAAAATGTATGAACCAACGTGATTTAGGGTCTGTTTGTTTCACTGAAAACTATTTTCGGAAAATGAATTCTGAAAAATGAACTACAGTTTTTGGAAAACTAATTGCAGAAACCATTTTCCGGTGTTTGGGTGATGTTGTACAATTCATTTTACATTGTTTGGTAAAGTTTCTTGAAAATTTCATGAATAGTCCACAAACAAGCATCGATAATGCTAAAAACAAGTTCCAACCAAAATATGATTTAAGGTTTAGGTTAGTGTTTAGGGTTTAGGGTTTAGGATAGTATGTATGGTTTATGTTTAGATCATTATTTAGGGTTTAAGGTATCATCTAGGGATTAACATTTAAGGTTTAGATTAGTGTTTATTGTTTAGGGTTTATGGTAATATTTGGAATTTAGGGTTTATGTTAGTGTTTAAGGTTTAGAGTTTAGGGTTGGTGGATATGGTTTATGGTTTAGGATTTAGGGTTTATGGTAACATTTATGGTTTATGGTTTAGTGATTAGGGTTTATAGTAGCATTTAATGCCTATGGTTTAGGGTTAGTGTTTAAGGTTTATCATTTAATGGTTAGGGTTTAGTGTTTATATTAGTATTTAAGGTTTAGGGTTTATGTTAGTGTTTATTGTTTATGGTTTAATGTTTATGTTAGCATTTATGTTTTATGGGTCAGTGTTTAGGGTTTAACATTTAGGGTTTAAGGTTCATGTTAGTGTTTATGTTAGCATTTAGTGTTTAGGGTTTAACATTAAGGGTTTAGGGTTTTCTTTTAGGGTTTAAGGTTTATGTTTATGATATAACATTTAGGTTTTTCTATTTAGGGGTTAATGTTTATGTTTAGGGTTATGTTAGTTTTAGGGTTTATCATATAAGGTTTAGGGTTAGGGTTTAGCATTCATTGTTTATGATTTAAGTTAATATTTAGGGTTTAGGGTTTAGCATTCAATGTTTATGATTTAAGTTAATGTTTAGGGTCTAGGGTTTAAGTTCTCATTTTAAGGTTTAAGGTTTATGTTAGTGTTTAATGTTTATGGTTTATTGTTAGTGTTTATTATTTATCTCAGTATTTAGAGTTTGTGTTAGTGTTTAGGGTTTAGGGTTTATGTTAACATTTAAGGTCTAGGGTTAGTGTTTAAGGTTAGAGTTTTTGTTAATGTTTAGGGTTTGACATTTAGTGCTTAAGGTTCAGGGTCTATGGTTTATGATTTAGGATTTATGGTTTAGAGTTTAAGATTTATTGTAGTATTTAGGGCTTAGGTTTTAAGGTTTAGGGTTTAGGTTAGTATTTGTGGAGAGAATGGGAAGAAGGAAATCGACTTACCGAAAATTAATGGGTAAGTCATTTTACACAGAAACAAGGTCTGTTTTTCATTGACTGTAGTTAATTTTCCTTTGATTTTTTCATTTTCTATGAACCAAACAGACCCTAAAACGACGATGGCGTCATGAGTGAAATGAGGAGATAAATCCTCTCCACATGTTCATAGCCGGATTAACTTAAACGTATCTACAGTGCCACGTAAGATATAAATGGGTCCCACAACACCTTCTTGTAATTTTTTGTCTTTGAGACCCACATTGGAATAATATAACTTTTTAAAAAAATTTTTTTTTTTAAATAAAGCTGGTGCCACACCCCACATCTCTCCAAGGGTCCCCCACATATGAAAAATGAGGCCGAAATTTTCGTTGAAACTTTCATTGGAGTATGAAATGCACTTGATCATGCAATTTTGATCATTCCCTTTGTTGGCTTGATGATGAATTTTGGACCGTCGGATCGATTCATCTAAGGATGATTTTACTAAAGGGGAAAGGTAAATGTAAGCATGAATTCGAAATTTAGTCTAATTAGTTTGTACTCATTCTTAGGAAGATGCTTTCAATATATTTAATATTCGAATTGTAACGTCTACAATTTTACCTTGTTTTCAAACCATGATTCCATCTATATTATTAGGATGACACATGCCATCATCTTATTAGAGAGTACTAAATCATTTAAAAAATTCACATCAAATTGGTGTTACAAAGTTAACAGTTAAGTGATCATTTTGTTACAAAACAAAAATTGTATTGACTGAAATGTAACTTTTTAAGCTTCAGTGGTAAAAAATTACTCAGATTTCAATGACTATTTATATAATTTACCCTAATACACTATAATTTTGTATAAACTAAGTTGTTTTCTTGGATAATAAAAACATACTACGTATCCCAAATATGTACAATAATCAATAATTAATATGATCATTGTTTTACGACAAATTCAAGGAAAAAAATTTAAATTTTAGTTGTTATGTGTGAATTGATTGCATGGGTTCATAAGTAGTAAATGAATAATTTTTGAATGATTATATGTCCCATTTTCAAAAGAGATTGTGTGCTTACATGTTTGGAATTTCTTTTCCTTTATTTTTTTAGGAAAAAAAATAAAAGTTTGGTTGGTTGCACGGGACAAAGGCTTTTTTCACTTGAAATTATGAACAGTTCCCGCAATGGCCAATCATGCATATATTTGGCCCTCAAGTGGGTGGCACATGTTTGGAAAACCGACAGATCAAACACACCCACTAAGGAAGACTTAAAACTGACCACTAATACCACACTAACTCCCTGAGTCGGTTAGTCTTTTTATCTTCTTATTTCTTAGTGTACAATAACTTAGGCGGTAGTGCCAACTGCCAACCATATACAATTAGGCGGTAGAACCGATCATACATTATTCAGGCGGCAGAGCTGACCATATAACATAGACGGCATAGCCTACCATTTATAACCAATTCTAGTGCACTAAGAAATCGAAATACATAAACTATGGTCTAACCAGAAAAAATTTAATTACAAAAAAATAACACTTTTATTAATATACCACAAATATTACAACCATTTACCTAACATTCACTCCTCACACTTGCACCTACACTCACGTCACCTACACTCCACACACACTCAACATATACATGACAAAGCCTATATATAGGCAAACTATGTCGGTGGATTTAAGTCGGTTTGCATAGGATTTTTTTCTTTTCATTTCTTTATATTATAATATGTTACTTATATTATATACTAGAGTATTCTAGAACAATGAGGATAGGGTGAGAAGTCGTTGTCTTTAATACTCCCCCTCAACGACTTCTCTCCATGGATGGCTTGCAAATCATACCGAGTGCTTCTCTGAATTTCTCGAACATTGGTTTACTTAAACTCTTTGTGAATATGTCTGGGACTTGTTCATACTTGATCTCTTCTTCAAGGACCATCTCACAAATGTAGTGATAATGAACTTCTATATGTTTCGCCCTCGCATGAAAAACTGGATTTTCTGCTAGTCGTATGGCTGATAGATTATCACAGAAATGTCCAACTTGATAGTTTGTTGGCTGATGAAGATATTCCAATAATTGCTTTAGCCAAGTACTCTCTTGTGTTGCTGATGCCGCTGATCGATATTCTGCTTCGGTGCTTGATAATGATATTGTTGGATGTCTCTTACTGCACCACGATATCGCTCATGAACCAAGGCTAAAGATGTATCCACTTGTAGATCGTTGTGTATCATGGTCTCCGGCATAGTCAATGTAACACCCTTAATTTTTTTAGGGAAAAAAATGAAAAAAAAACCCAGAATGAAATTAAAATAAAAGAGGATTGTGCTAGCATGGAGCTTCAAACCCGTGACCTAAGTTTAATTAGCCTAAGCCTTAACCAGCTGAACCAAGGCTTTTCTCTAATTTTTATCCCGTCCAAATATTATTTTAAGCATGTGTTATAGGATACTCGAAAATAAAATAATAAGATAATAAAAAAGTATCCTATCTATCTATGTGGGTTCATTTAATTCCCTTTACCCACCCAAGAACCCAGATCGGAAAGTACCCTTTCACATCCCCTTACCAAACCTTTCACCTTCCCCGTCGGACCCCATCCGATCTCGGCCACTGTGCCGCCGTGGCTCTCACCGCCAACACCGGATGGAGCGTCGCCTCCCCCTAAATGCAGCGCCGTCCACCACTCGCGCGACAGTGCTGCTGTTCGTAGCCAAACAACATCGAAAGGTCCACCGAGAACCAAGAGTGTGCTTGCTATTATAGCTCCGATCTGCACCGTCGTTGCGTCGTGGCCACCACCACCAGCGTTACCAGAAGCGCCGCGACGTCCCGATCTCAGTCCTGGCCTCCACGCGCGCAACCGAGCTTCCTTTCGCCGGTAAAACTCGTTCGAAGTTTCGGCCAAAACCCCCAATCATCGTCTCAGTTTCTAGCATTTTCCGACCCCGTCCGTCGTCCGTCCGCGACACAGCCACCAGATCCGAGCTCCTGATGAGGAGGAGAGCAAAACCCAAGTGACCACCCTCCTTTCCGCCGCCGGCAGAGCCCTCATCGGCGCTTCGTCATTTCCGACGATCCCCGTCCTTTGTTAGGTAGTTTCCGATGAATTTCCGACCTGTTTTCATGTTTGTGTGGGTTGGTTCAAGTAGTTAATTGAAGATCTATCTTTTGCAGGTGAAATCGCACCGTTTCAGTCCTCCGACGACCTTTTCCGGCGACCGGCCGGTGAAACTTCATCGGGAGGGTAAGTGGGCCGGGCATAATGGCCCAATTCTTATCGAACCGATCTAAATCTGAACCGAGCCCATCAACCCGACCCGTGTCTGTCATGACCCAAACCCGTTTCTGACCCGAACTGATCCAACCCGACCCGTATCCGAGCCCAACCCATCTATCGAGTCAACTTAGCCCGAGTCAGCTCAGTGAGTAAGCCGAGTTAGCTCAGTGAGTCAGCCGAGTCAACTCAAATGACCTCTGCCCGTTGACTGCTGACGTCAGCGTTGACCTACTGACGTCAGCAATGACTCTGACCCCGTTGAACGTTGACCTGCTGACATCAGCGTTGACCTGCTGACGTCAGCGTTGACTTTGACCGTTGACCAAAAAGTCAAATTTTCCGAAAACTCCCATTTTATGTTTTTCGATGTCCTGAGTCCGTTTTTGAAGCCCGTTCTGCAAAATTCTGATCCGAAAGCCTCTAAATCTGATCTTGAACCCAAAAATGCTTATGCGTTTCTTTTTCAGTTTGGAGGTAGTGTGTTTAAGGATTAACTGTGGGATTTGTCTAATTGAAGGTATTCTCGGTTCCTTGGATGCACGATGCTGAGGAATGTCGAATTCGGGTTCGAGGGTATTCGAATGTTATATCATGAATCGACTGATGTAGCTCGGAGTTAAGGTAATACACTACTACCTCTTGTATGCTTTATGTACATGTCGATATCCGGTTAACGCATGCATGCTTATGATGACGTATACTGTAAATTCTGCTTAAATTGAATCAGATTCGAGCAATAAGTACGGATTTTAATAAGACCAAATTATTCGAATAAGACTACTAATGGGCTAACAATATCAGAAGTTCTAATAATTAAATTCAGTTAATCCGCAACTCAATCATCAGTGCGTGAGAATCGAGGTTCAAGATACGAAGTGAGAGATATTAATTATGAAATGACAAAAATGCCCTTAGAGCATAAGTATGACTAAACTACCCCTCTGATAAAGGAAATGGCCTAAAATCTGCATTCGACCTGATTATGCAAATTACACTACCCAAGATGTATGTTCTTTTGGGAAAAGACTTCGGCATCATTATTCAAATGTGTGTGATACTAAAAGAAACTTGAATTTCCTCCAAGCTCTGTATAACACATGAAGGTATAACGCCTAAAGGTGAAATTACTGGAATTATTGTTGTACTCTTAAGCTGATCCGTACGACAGTAAGGAATGAATTAATCGAAATGATCGTAATGACCAAAAAGACTGTAGTGCCTTCGAGCACCGAATTTCTTAATTAATCAGAATAGCAATTTTACCCTTAAGTTCTAAAATGAGTAAACCGTCTGTAAGGGCCGAAAGAATTAAAATGACTTAATCTCTACCGAGTACGTAAACGATAGAGGTGCTAAATAGTAAGATTTGACAAAAACAGTGAATTTATCCCAATTTCTAAATTTACTGAAATGCTCTCTTGAGTAAAATATACAATTATGCATTTGATGAAACCCTGAGAATTCTAAAGACTTTAAGGGCTAAACTGCCCCTAAGTGTTAGGAAGCACGCTCATGTTTGTTAATCACTTCTGATATTAATATAAGAGTTGGTTAGTACTGCAAGGTAGGAATAAGTTAGTTCGAACAGTTGGAGGCTTGAAAAACTTCTGGAATTATTAACTATGGTAAATCGTCATTTTATCATTTCTGGGCTAAGCTATAAAATCACCTCTGATAGTTAAATGACCAAAACGCCCTTGTTGGCCATTGCGACCAGAACAACCCTGGATGTATCCGATATCGCAAAAGATCTTATCATAGAAATATCTGAATGCATGATTGGAAAAGTGATGAGTAAATTGAATTTCCTGAGCGACTGTTTATGTCTCGTTGGTATAAATTACCAAAACGCCCATGTATGATAAAATGACCATAATGCCCTTGTAAGCTTAAATGACTAAAGTACTCATGATATATCCAAACTTTCTAAGATCTTGATGTACCAATTCTTGAATATATAATATGAATCGTTTTACGAACCCCTTTCTAATAGGAACCTCATTCTGGAAATTCGTCTAAATTGTCAAAAGTTTAATGCGTCTCCTTCTGAAAATGCCGAGTATCTTCAGGAAATAAAATATTCCATCTAGTGTGTTCTATGTGTGATATATTCTGTTGAATGAATTGTATAATTATTTGATCATGAATAATATTATGTTTGATGAACTTGATATATGATGACATTCTCTGCCTACCTAATATATGTCAGCTCAATATGTATACTTGGTATGTGATCGTTTGATCTATGATGGTATTGTCTGACTGTTTGATGAATTTGTTAGTATGGCATGTTAGTTTGACCTATGATGATACAATTTGTTTGCATGATGAATGCTGAAAATGTCTGCTCTGCTCGATAGTATGCCCATTTATCTGTCAAAAGCATGAACTTCTGTTTCTGATACTCTGAATAAAATATGTCTGTTACTTGTATCACGTTACTCATGTCTGGAATCTGAACACCGATTACTATCTGGGGTATACTGTTGGGTTATGTTATGAAGTCTATGTTGGTACAGCCCTGATCAAGCTGGTAAATCCTTATGGACTCAAGGTCTCCCCTTGAGTGGCACCTACGCCCATCGGGCCTAGGGTAAGTCCTTATGGACTCAAGGTCTCCCCTTGAGTGGCACCTATGCCCATCGGGCCTAGGGTAAGTCCTTATGGACCTAAGGCAGCCCCTTAGGTGGCACCTATGCCCAATGGGCTTAGGGTAAGTCCTTATGGATGCAGTTCTGGGGGACTGCATACTGGTGTAAGGTTGGAGGGTAATTCTTGTAAACTTCTGTATGAACATTGAACATTTGCATTTAATATGTTATGTGCTCATATGATATGATGTTAAATACTTATGTATGTTCGATCTGCAACTTATTAAAACACACTATGCTTCGTGGTTTAACTTCTCCAACCCCCCACTCTGTTGATTCTCTGAACAATGAGCTCTCTTTTAATACTCAGTAACGTAGAAAGAATAAACATTGTTGTCCTCAAGAATAGTGCTTCACTAAATTGGCGAAACATAAATGGAGACAAGTATTGCCTGGAGCATCATAAAAATGTTATGCCTACTATATATCTGCATGAGCTTATAGCATCTTTTGGTAGTTTTGTATTACTGAGCTTTTCCAAGCTCACGTTGTTTTTACCATCGCAGGTTCAAAGAAAATAGCATGACCTAATGTTTGACATCAGTGTTCGGAGTTCTCTCGGCGTTGCCTCTGGAGTACGGTATTGTATAGTTAGTGGGCATGTATGTCATGTATGTCACGTATGGTTTTGTGATAGAGTCTGTAAAGCACTTTCTGAAATTTTTGTTATGCGCTTAAATGTTTTCCTGAAATTGTATTTTAAACAAAAGTTGATTTTACAGTTTAATAAGCGTTTTGAGAAAGAAAAATGTTTTCATGTGTATTTTCATTGTGGGTCGCTCTTGTGACCCTAATGTGGCTTCCTAGGATCCGTTGTAACGCATAGGCGGGTCTAGGGGGTTACAGTCAACATCACAATATCCAATCATCTAGCATTCTTTTACTTTCTTTTATAGAATATCGAAGTTGATGGTGCCTTTAACATACCTCAAAATATGTCTCATTGCATTGAGATGAGGTTTCTTAAGATTACTCATGTATCGACTAGCCACACCAACTGCATAAGTAATGTCTGGTCGGCTTAGAGTAAGATAAATGAGGCTTCCAACTAGCTGCCGATAAATGGTTGTATCTTTTAGATCTTTTCCTTCATATGCTTGTAGCTTTATATTGGGATCCATGGGAGTAGAGATAGGCTTGCAGTCAAGCATCCTATACCTCTGTAGAAGATTCTTTGCATATTTTTGTTGACCCAAAAATATTCCTTCCTTCATGTGCTCCACTTTTAGTCCAAGAAAGTGTTTGAGTTCTCTGAGTTTCTTCATATGAAATCTAATAGACAAATTTTCCCTTGTTCGTTTTATTTCCTCGTAATATTCTCCTATGATGATTAAGTCATCTACGTATACTAGAACTATGGCTAGTTTTCTTTGATTTTCTTTCACGAATAAGCTGGAATCAGAAGGGGCAAATGTAAAACCATTTTGTATTAAGAACTCACCAATTTTCCATACCATGCTCTTGGAGCCTGCTTTAAGCCGTTGAACGCCTTTTTCAATTTGCAGACATGCTCAAGGTGACTTTTGCTCTTGGAGCCTCTTGGTTGCTCCATATAGATGTCTTTGTCAAGCTCTCCTTGCAAGAAAGCATTCTTGACATCCATCTGCCATAACTTCCAAGATTTGTTTGCTGCCAATACCATTAAGACTCAAACGATCGTGATCTTTGCCACCGGGCTGAATGTTTCTTCATGATCTAACCCATATTATTGAGAAAAACCTCGAGCAACCAGTCGGGCCTTATACCTTTCAATTGAGTTATCTGGTCGAGTCTTCACCTTGTATACCCATTTGCAAGATATTAGCTTAACATCCTTCAGCTTTGGCACTAGATCCCATGTTTGGTTCTCGTTTAATGCCTCAATCTCTTCCTCCATAGCTTTCTTCCACTTAGGGCTTCGTGTTGCTTCTTCATAATTGGCTGGTTCGATCGGTATGGACTCATCTACTAGAGCAGTGTTGGCATACCTTGGATTAGGTTGCCTTCGCCTTGTTTATCTTCGTATTTCTTGTACAGGCTCGTCGACTTCTATTTGACTTGGACGAAGCTCCTCAGATGTAAACTGGTGTACGCCCGTCTTCCATGGACTTTTGTCTTTAGAGGTTGAGCTATCTCTTTCTTTACTTGGATCCGGTGCTGACGCTTCACCTTCTTTATTGTCTTTTGAAACCTCTTCTAGGTCACGAGGTTCAGAAATCACGATCTTCTACGGCAACCACCATGAATAAGCTTCATCAAACACCACATTTCTTGAAGTGTGTCACTTGATAGTGGTTGGATCACTACATTTCCAACCTTTTCGTGCATCATCATAGCCAACAAATATGCACCAAATTGCCTTTTTTTTCAAATTTACTTCATAGATGATCTGGCACGAAAACGTAGCATACACAACCAAATACCTTGAGATGGCTGACTGTTGGCTTGATTTTCCTTAACTTTTCATGTGGTGAAATAAATCCCAACTTAGCTTGTGGTAGCCTATTAATCACACAGGATGTTGTCCTCATACACTCAGCCCAAAATCTTCCTGGTACATTCTTGGCATGAAGTATGCTTCGACATGTTTCAGCAAGATGACAATTCTTCCGCTTCACCACTTTATTTTGTTGTGGGGTACTGGGGTAAGTTAACTGTCGCCTGATCTTATGCTCTTGAAGATAGGTAGTGAAATTTGTAGATAGATATTCCTTCTCATTATCAGTGCGTAGACACCGAATTTTCTCATTGAGTTCACTTTCTATCTTTTCCTTAAACTCCCTGAACTTCGTAAAATTCTCTGACTTCTCTTTCATGAAGTAAACCCACACATATCTGGAGAAGTCATCAACAAATGTCACCATGTACTTCATACCTCCGAGTGATATTTGTTTCACTAGGCCAAAGACGTGTGAGTCTATAAGCTCCAATGGTGTCTTGGACTGATGGTTTGACTCTTTAAATGGCAACTGATAAGCTTTGCCAATATGACATCCAACACAAACTATATATGTTTGGATGTCTACTTGAGGAAGTCCCCTTAATATCTATTTCTTCATCATTACCTTCAATTTGTTATAGCTTACATGTCCAAGGTGCTCATGCCGAAGACCAGCCATCTCATTCTTCCGGGTCTTGCCAACATATGTTGATTCTGCAGATAGCACATAAACTGATTATGTTCTCCTTCCTTTCACAATAGGAGTGTCGATCATCTCCACTTGCTGGAATATAGACACATCTTTAGGCCTAAAGAGTACATAATTTCCTGATGTTGTTAGTTGGGGCATTGACAACAAATTCTTCTTCAAGCCAAGAACAAGGTAGACCTTCTCGAGTTGAAGCTTCTGACAGTCATTCCTTGGAAGTGTTGTCTTCCCAATGTGAGAAATAGATAACCTTGAATTATTGGTTGTCAACACCACTCTTTTTCCTTTGTACTCGTCTATGTCTTGCAGCTTCTTCTCGTCATTGGTCATGTGATTGAAGCGCCAAAAATCAACGGTCCAATCTTCTTTGTAGTCAATTTTTGACCTTATGGTTGTTGCAAGAGCTGGTTTCTCCATGTCTTCTTCCAACTCTTCTTCATCCTTGTAGTCTGTTTTTGATTATGTGGATGGTACTAAGGATGATTCCTCCATGTCTTCTATTAACTCTTCTTGTTCCACTCCAATAGAGAGTCCAACTTTTACATCCCTTTCTTTTTCGCTGATGGAAGTTTCCAACATGGCCTCTCTCTTCTCCTCTTTTATGGTGGCCATGTTTCCTTGGAAAGTTTCCAACGGGTTCTCCAACTCCACTAGGGACGGTTGAGTAGGCCATCCCCTCACAGCGACAACAAACCCATAGTACTCAAGTCTTAGGCCATGAATGATAATTCCTTTCATTCTTGCCTCGCTAATCTTCTCATCTGGTGCAAGTTGAGATATTTCACGACAAATAGATTTCACCTTGGTGAAATACTGACCAATAGATAAGCTTCTTTGTGAGATGCCCATGAGCTCATTTTCCAAGAGTTGGAGGCGTGCTTCATTCTTATTCGAAAATAATTTTGCCAAAGTTTCCCAGACTGCCTTTGGTGTCTTCTCATCACGAATATGCTCCAATAGGTCCTCCTCGATTGTGGTCTTCAATATATATAAAGCCTTCCTAGCCTTGATCTTCTATTTTCTCAAGGCTTCGGCATTCTCCCTCGGTGGAGGAGTTGTGTCGGTGCCTGCGACTATTTTCCACAAGTCCTGACCTTGTAGGTAGAATTCTATGCATGTCTCCCAATAACCGTAATTGTGGTTATTGAGCTTTCTAATCCTGTTGCTTGTGCTTCCAAAGTCTACCATGCTGAATGACGCCCGGCGTCCACTAAGCTTGGTTCTGAACCAAAAGCTTTACAGCCCCTGATTGTGTTCTGATAGAGTCTTCCCTTAGCATCTTGACGCAACGATGGCCAATGTAAGCGTCCAACGCTTACCGAAGCTTACTCCATTGGTAACGGTCTCGGACTGCCTGCTCTGATACTAATTGTTGGAAAACTGACGGACCCAACACACCCACTACGGAGGACCTAAGACTGACCACTAGTACCACAACAACTCTTTGAGTCGGTTAGCCTTTCTATCTTCTTATTTCTTAGTGCACAATAACTTAGGCGGCAGTGCCAACTATATACCAATTAGGCAGTAGAACTGACCATACACTATTCAGGCGATAGAGCCGACCATATAAGTTAGGCGGCATAGCCGACCATTAATAACCAATTCTAGTACACCAAGAAATCGAAATACATAAACTAAAACTTAACCGAGAAACTTTTAATTACAAAGAAATAACACTTTTATTAATATACCACAAATATTACAACCAGTTACCTAACATTCACTCCTCACACTTGCACCTACACTCATGTCACCTACACTCCACACACACTCAACATATACATGACAAAGCCTATATATAGGCAAACTATATCGGTGGATTTAAGTCAGTTTGCATAGGATTTTTTTTCATTTCTTTATATTATAATATATTACTTATATTATATACTAGAGTATTCTAGAATAATGATGATAGGGTGATAAGTCGTTGTCTTTAACGGCACGAAATTAACTTAATTAAGGTCCCCTTCATGAATGCATTCAAGCTTTTTCTTCCTTTTTTTCTAGATTTTTTTTTGATAAAAGATAATGGAAAATACTTTAATATATAAGTTTGTGTAAAATTTAATTTACACAAGTCTTTCAATCTTATGATTTAGAGATTTAGGTTGTAAGATATAGAATTTAAAGTCTAAAATTTGGTTTTAGATTTTATAGCTTAAATATGAAGGGTTGTGTATGTGTATCAAAATATAACCAAAGATTATCTACATCAATTTTAATTGTTTAAAATGATATTTTTTTGCATAACTACAAATATCCAAGTTATTAGATAATTAATCTAAATCAGATATTACAAATGTCTATTATGGAAAAGACTCTCCCAACCCAGTTTAACATTAGGATTCGTAACCCTGACCTTACTAAGATCTAGTGCATCTAGGGACATAACTAAATGGTAATCGGCTCTTCTCCCAAAGCAGTGAATTTTTTTACCTTATTTTTTATTTTTTTAATAAATTAATTATGAAGTTACCCTCTCCCCCTTTCAAATTTTAACTTTTACCTCTCACACCCAAATCATGACTTTATCGATGATTTTGTCGTCTCACTAAATCATCTGGTTGTTGGTAGTTGTGGTGGATGATTTTTTTTAATAATTTTAAGGTAATTACAAGATAATATTTGTTCATATTTTTCTTAACATTTTATAATGCACACACATTGTAACTAAAATTGCTTGAATTCAATCTCCTACTATGAACATCATCATCTCTTTTATTAAAACCACTTGTTGGATTCTATTGTGTATGAAATTAAACACACTTATACCAATTACAACTTATTTAATATTAGATTTTATCACACTTACAAAGTGAGTGAAATAACATGTTTTATGTCAAAAAAACTTTGTAAAATTCATTCAATCGTGAATATAGATAAATCGGTAAATAACTTAAATTTTATTAAATGCGTGTTCAATTTTTAGAGGTGCGATTTTGTATTGTATAGAAATTTAAAAAGACAAAAACATCATTAAAATAACTTCTATTATAATTAAAAAAGATAATTTAATAATTTTAGTTGAGCTGATAGCCGAATAACTTGTAATACAAAACTCAATCGTAATATTTGTTGGGCTCAAATGATCAACCGAATATGCTAAGAGGGAGTGAATTGACATTTGAGAAAAAATGTTAGAAGCAAAAGGAAATTAAAAATTTGCACAAAGATTTATAGTGGTTCGACTTCTAAACCAAGTCTACATCCACTACCTTAGCTTCCTCACTAAGAATTTTCTAAATATTCACTTATTTGTCTTTTCTTTTTCAAGGCTCAAGAAGACAACCTTTACAAACCTTAAAGCTTATATCGCAAAGTTTTGACACTCTCTCATAAGAGAATACAAATTAAGCAAACAAGGAAAACCTCACAAGGCTGATATGTTTGTAATTTAAGCACTCACCCAAAACCTAAACACATGAGCAATATTGACAATTAAGCTCAACAAGTGTTGTCTAATGAAAAATAAACTTTAAGTACAAAAATCACTTTCTTTATACATGAATGTTGGCAAGGATGTTTTCTTGTTGTTTCACGGCTACTTGAAGAGGCCTTTTAAACCCTCTAATGACTTTATGATCGTTTGTAAAACTTATATTTGATTTTGATATAACAAAGAGTTTACAGGACCAATTTGTAAAATTGGATAAATTTTTAAGTATTCAAAAAGTCTCACAAAATGATAAGAAATTGATCTTAAAATGTTTCTAAGTCAAAAACTTAAACCCTAAAATATACTTAAAATGTTTCTAAGTCAAAAACTTAAACCCTAAAATATTTTCTAAGTGTTTTTATACTCAAATTTACAAAAAAACCCCAGGTGTATCGATACGAATTTTGGCTACTAGAATTTTAATTGAGATATTGTTTCGATACGGCATTGCCCATTTCGATACGACATTCATCTGGATTTAAGTTCTTTGTTACAAGTATCGGTATACGAGGTGTAAGATTTTCAAATCTTTCATTTAATAAATATGATTGTTACCTTGTTAGTTGCCGGAATCAACAAACTTTGAAAATTGGTTAACTCTTACCGATACGCCCTATAGGTGTACTAATGCATTTTTCACTAGACTTTTTCCTCAGATTCTAGTGAGCAAAATCCATACTGATATGGACTTTACCATTTCGATATGGCTAGTTTTTCTTCATTACTCGTTTCGATACACCCTTAAGCGCATCAATACCCCTTTGTGCAATGGCTATTTCTTCTTTTAGCAGGTACCAATACGACTATTCGTGTACCAATACGGTAGGTTATCAAACAACATTTATTGTGGGGAAAAAGAAGTCCAACGACTCTATTGATGATCCCAAGCACCCAAACCATTAGAAATCAGTGAAAGGATATAAAATCAAGTCTCCAAAGCTACAACAAAAACTATTGAACAAGTCTAAAGCATTCAACCACAAATTCAACCATCTTTGGGCTATTAGAGTTAAATATTGTAACCCGCTTGATTGTTCTTCAATTGTATTCATTTTATTCAAGTTTTTGGTTGTAAGTACTTGTAATTCGGCAAATTATTCACCTTTGAGAGGTCTCTTTCGTGTAAAAGTGAGTGGACTTGATCAAGCTTTGGGTAGAAATCTTTGATCGATTGTAACGGTTGCCTCCTTAGCATAGAAAAGGGGAAGAATTCTTAGTGAATTGTTTGAAATCCTTAGTAGGGAGCTAAGGTAGTGGATGTAGAGCTTGTTAGAAGCTTGAACCACTATAAATCCTTGTGTCTTCAATTCTTCATTTTCAAATTGCTTCACTTCAAATTTTTATTTGCCAATTGTCCCTCTATTGGCCTTCCACAACCGATTGATTATTATCTCAGCATTGTTACTAGCCTTTGGGGGTTGATTAGAGCCGTTGGGGACTTAGTTTCCAGCATTAAATGCTCTTCTACAACCTTCGGTATCGGTACCTACCTTAAAGTAGAAAGAGTCGTCATGTACTTAATTTTCAGCATTAAATGGTCTTATGCGACCTTCGATATCAGTACGCGACTTTGGGTATCGATACATGCCTTAGAAAAAAAGATTCATTAAAGTTTTTTTTTTGAAGAAAAGGTGGACATCGTTTAAAACTCCTCTAAAGTTACGACGGACCCGAAGGCCTGGAGTGAGCACATAAGGAGAAAAGAGTACTCATATTGCATTAAAGATGATGAGAATGAATCTCATTAGAATTTAAGACGTCATTTTTGTAAGAAATTTGAATTGTTGGAAATGCTTCTTAAAGTAATCAATCAAGAAATTAGGACCATCTTGGAAATCTTAATCGAATTAAGAGCTATATTAGAATGACTTATATGAAATGATATTTGAGTGCATGGGTTGCATGCAAAATTCCAATTATTGGAAGGGCATGTACACTTGTCGATTAATTTGGAAGGAAAGTGGGAGAGGAGGAGTGTGGTGTCTCGGTAAAGTGGAAAGAAGAAGCAAAATCTAAGCTTCATCTCCTTCCTCTCTTCACCTAGCGGAAACTCAAAATTAGTGAGAGAGTGTGAAGCTCCATGAGATCAATGGAGAATTAAACGAACTTTGGTTAAATCTTTGGGGCTAATTCTAGTAGAATCAAGAGGAAGGTATTATACTCTTCCTTTTTATCTTTACAAGTTAAGTTGTTAAAATGATTCTTGAGACTTAGGTTCCTCTGTGTCATATGTATATATACGTGAATATCCATGTCTAGAAATCTTGTAATATAGTTGAATTGCTTGAAGTTAAATAGTCATGATGATTTGAATCCTTGGTATATTCGAATAGAAGAGCATGCAAACATATCATTTCTTGAATTGTTAGGAAAACTGAACAATGCTATGAACTTTAAATAAAATCGAACACTATATGTGTATACATATATTTATATGTCCATTTTGTTATGTTTTCATGAGAATTGTGCATTGGTAAAAATGCTAAAACAGGTGGTAATAGATTAAGAATTCGAATGAAATCCTCCTTGCAGCCTAATTGATGATTAATGCACCAATGTATGATAGTAAAAGATTGGGCTTCTATGTGTAAAAAATAAAAGAACGTTGGTTACCATGTGTTTTTAAATGAGGGACTGTTTTGATCAGATTAGGGGGCTGAGTTGATGAATTAAAAGCAGGGGATAGCTGTGTAAAACATCTAGAGGCCGTTTTGTTATAAAATAAGGTGTTAATGAACTGTTTGAACAAGAACAAATGAGAATACATGGGTTGTAGGAATGAAATGAGTTATAGATAATTTTGTGGGTTGTTTTGGTTGTCTAAAAATAGGGGGAAATCTGTTTTAGTGCTCAAGGGTTGTTTTGTGTTAGAATGAGCATAATGAGGTCTGATTTGTAACTATATAATAGTAACCAGGAATGTTTTGAATTTATAAGGTTTATATAAATTGCGTGGAATGTTATATGTGTATATATTGACTTTCGGGGCTGTTTTTGACACTTGGAAATATGTATATATTGATAAAGGGTTGTTGGTGTATTTTAAGGGCACTAGAAGATTAAATTTAACATGTACTTGTGTGTACCATAAAATGGGACTTTTGGGTGAATAAATGTATATTCATGATTTGAGTGTGCATTTGCAATTGAATGATGGTTATAATTTACTTAATATATTGTACAATCTATTATGTTAGACCAAGAAAAATTGAAGGGTAAAGGGCTAAGATAGATCAAAGCATAGATAGGCATAAGGGGATCGTAGTCCGGGAGCAACACTAGCTCGAAAAGACATGTGAGTGTAGTTTAAAGTCTCGAGATAGATTAAGACTATCTCAGGCATGCTATTTGTTATGTATTACATTGCTTTTCATTTAAATTATACTATGCTTGCGTGCTAAGCTTGGATATCAAGGTATGTACAAAACCTCAAGTACTATGTGATAGAACATGATCAAGATGCTAAGACATGCTTGTTAGTATTAAAAGATTTATGTAGTTACACTTGTGGATAAACTATGAAACAAACAATGAATACATGATGGCTATAATATGGAGCATTGCTCATTCTTGACAAGAACATGATATGTTACAAGACTATGCGATTATGGAGCTAAGCTCAATCTTGTTTTAGTTAAGATATGATAATGTGAAAAGCCTTGGTTTCGAGTTAGTCTTAGGTATAGTTGGCATGCCATAGAGTCTATAGAGATCATGTTTGGGGTGGAATATGGTCCTTATTTGGAAACACTAGGAGGGAAGTTTTGTGGTCACTTGGCGATAGTAGGAAGGATTGATCGGTACTATGAGTACCATTTTGTTTGGCGATAGTTGGTTGGGGATTCGTGTACCTGGGCTGGTATTTGATTCTCAAGGCTATATTAATGAGAAAAATATGGAAATTTATATGATAATAAATAAAGAATTGAAATAACTTGCATAATAAGTATTAATTCACCATTATGAGTTGCTTGGTTCTTAAGGAAAGACACATGTTTTGAAAGAAAGTATCCTTATATGAACTTATTAAACACCATGAGGACTAAAATGTTTACATTATGTATTGATTAGATTATTCGTGTTCCTAGACGGTTTTGTTCGAATGACTTGCTTTGATATATTTAATACTTGTTCAAGCTTGAAAACTTTTGAATGAAAGCTTTGTAGTGAGAGGTTAACTATTTGTTTAATGGTTGTTAAGTTTTCAATCTACCCCACAAAGTGTTTACTTACAAACTCCTTTTTACTACCTTTCAGGACAAATCTTGTAAGCTTGCTTCTCTTGCGGCTTAATCAGATCACAAGTACTACTCGAGAGTATGTTTTGTTACTTTTGTAAAACTCCTAGTATGGTGGCACAATGTTCTAAGTTAGTGCATATAATTTATCCCTTTTGGCATGTATAACTCTTAAGCTATATGTTGTAAGGACTATATATATTTTGGTTGGTTGTTATTCGATAATCTTAGCTAATGTTAGATAATTTAGTAGTTGCTTGAAATCATGGAAATGGTAACTAGTTCTTTTAAGTGGATATGTCGAATGGTTGATTATTCTGTTGGGCTATAAGTTAAGTTTAAGATAGATATGCTTGGTTTGTGATGATTAAAACCATTGGTTAGGTTTTCTTTTCTTTAAAATCTCAATTGTGTAAAACATGGAATTCGAGTGAGTATTGGTTGTGGTATGCGCATGCTTGATCTAGTTGTGGTAGTCACTTGTTGCTAGGTTTATGGTATGCTATATGAAATTTTGGGAGTTGGTTATAAGTTGGAATAAGAAAATTTTGGCTATGTTTGATGAAGTAGTATAATGCATTAAGTTGAACTTGTTCCTTGATTATGAAGTCATTCTCTTAAAACTTTTGATAACCTTGAAAACCAAACTAAAAGGTAGGTAATAGGAAATGAAATGTTAAGAAATCTACTTTTTATCTTAGCTTTAAAAAACAAACTATGGTCATTCGAGTACTAACTTGTGTTACAAGTTAGTCACCTATTTAGCCTTTAACATTCTAGGCTTGGTTTACTACTAAGCCATGTTTAGGATGTTTCAAGCGTGCTCAATATGAGGGCCCAGAATAGACAAATCATTATATCACTAATTTATCTTATTGGCTACAATAGCATAATCCGTCTCGGTGAAAACATTATTCCAGCCTCTAATACGAACTAACTGAATACTAGCAAGAATCGCTTGAGCTTCAGCCATAGATGCATCCTTATAGTCAAGTAGGGGATGAGAAAGCCCTCCAAGGACCGCACCGCCAGCATCGCGCGCAACAACACCCACGTCAACATCCTTGGTGATAGGATCGAAGGCCCCATCCATGTTGATCTTTATGGTTCTAGCCCTGGGCGGCTGCCAGCGCAAGCTCGCTAGGGTTGGTTTGTCTGGCGGCCTTGTGGTGGAATTGGCCGTGTTAGCCACTGCATAGTCACGAAGAAGGTCTTGGGAATTGAGAATTGTGAGCTAGGGATGCTGGAGTTGATTATTATGGACCCAATCATTTCGCCTATACCACAAGTTCCAGAGAAACATGAGCAGTAAAGCAAAGGATTGAATCGATAAACAGACATCCCCTTCCTCAAGCTAAGATAATAAGGACATAGTATTACTAGATATGAGGGCATTTGGAATGCAAGCCAAACGGAGAGCTTCATTCTCACCTGGGTAGTCCTGCAAGGCATGAATCATCGTTTACAGGGCCACGTACTATAGTGGACATGTTCTGGGATCTAGGGACGTAGCCTGAAGTTTATGGCATGTGGGCAGAGCACCATGGCCCGCACGCCAACTAAAGGACCAAATCTTTGGAATAAAAAACAACTTAGATATAATTTTCCAAATACACGAAGACCTGTTCATAAGGGGTAGACGATCGTTGTAAGAATAGGTAACCCGATCGAATCGAGTAGACTCCGGAGTCATGGTTGCCCCAAAGAAATCTTGTCACATCGGCCATTGATAATGGGAACACTAAGGACACTGCTAGCATCGTCATGGTCGAAGTAATGGCGGACTTTAGATTCGTACCGGTATGCGATACTTTCGTATCAGTACAGAACCACTTGTATCAGTACGATCTAAGCCGTATCGGTATGACATTTTGCTATTGGAAAATCTGAAAACTTGGGGAACAAAGGGTGTATCGGTACCGAGCAAATGGGTACCAGTACAACTATTTGGATATCAGTACCGAGGAATGGGTATCGGTACTCAAAGCATGTTTTTTACACTTGGTCTATTTTGAAAGCATTTAAACATGTCAAAACCCCTTTGAAAGCTTTTCAAACATATTTTTGTAAATTAATTTAAGTCCAAAAATATTTCATTTAAGTTATATCAAAATCAAATATCTCAACAATTTTAAAGGCAAACCATGTAAATGATTATTGAATTTTATTCTTAAACTTAGTTTGGTCATTAAAGTTTCAAAACGCTCAATTTACTCATTAAAGTTTTGAAATTGAACATTTTTGTCACTAAAGTTTAGACATTAAATTTTTTTATCACTCTTAAAACCTCAAACAGTCGTAGATAGCGGTCATTCGGTCCTAAGTTTCACCAGTCACTTCATCACGCCCCCTGAGTTTGAAATCGACCTTCAGTTTTTCGGAAAATGCTCAAAAGTTCATGATCGACCAAAACCCTTATGGTTTCTCTCTCGTTGATGTAGCAACCCGAATTTCAGAATTCAAGGGTTGGATTCAACCGAGTCAATGTCCCCACATGTTATGTCACGATGTTGAGCTCGTAGGAGGCCTAAATAGGTCTCTTGGTGGGTCTCCTTTGATGTTGGGCTTGAGTCTTGATGGTGTGGGCGTGGTAGGAAGATGAGGGGTGTTAAGGTAATTTCACCTCCTTTAAAGAGGGGGAAAGGCTGCCTTTATCTCATTTAATTTCTACAAAAAAAAACTAAAGGGAATGAGTTCATCTTGTTCCTTAAACCTCCCACCTCTCTTCTTCACCATCTTTCCACAAGGTTCAAGGTAAATATCAAATCTTTTTTTTTTTGTTTTGAGTGGAAATCCTGGATTAGCTATTGAGAGAGTTGTAATCATCATCACATGATCTACACGTCAAGGTAAGAGCTAAGAACCATGGTTTTTGGTGGTAGGATGGGTTTCATGAGTTTTGGTGGGGTTGGAGTTGATGAACAGGAATGAAATTTTAAACCATGTTTCTTGATGTTAAACACTTCCTTTATCATCCATTTTCCATCTATTAGGGTTGTAACTTGTTTTACAATGTTGGATTGTAGTTAAGAAGGTTGGAGAGCACTCAAAAGCTCAAGGCAAGGGAAGGTCTTGAGGCTGGTGCAATGAGGTTCTTTTCCAATGCTTAGAAGAAGGTTAGTACACTTTCAACTCCCTTAGTTTCTTTCATATTCTAAGTATATGGTCATTCTCGTTTGATGATTTGGTGTTTAAAATGCTTGGGCATAGGTGTCAATTGTGAATCTTGAATTTGGTGTTAAAATGGTCTAAAATAGAGTAGAAACTCACTTAAAACAGCTTTCATAACTTGTAAGTTTGTTTTGGGGTCTTTCTATAATGATTGGGGAAGTGTTGGGATGAATTTCGAGCTCCAGAATTCGAATTCTAGGCTCTTGTACCGATACATTATGAACTAGTATCGATACCCTGTTGTTTTTGTGGCAATTCATGCCATTGTTTAAGAGAGGTATCGGTACGCGTGGGGGTGTATCGGTACCATCCTTGTTTCATCAAATTCTAGTGGCAAAATTCAATATCGGTACGCTTGAGGGTGTATCGATACTGAAAGGGGTATCGATACACTGTCCCCATGTACCGGTACTGGTTGTCGGTCAACCCCCTCCCCTGAGAAACCAAGTATCAATACATGTATAATGGGTATCGACGCCCAGTGAAGCATATTGGTAAGCATAGTAGGTTATCGGTACCCTATGGGCAATCTGCCAAAAATGTGAGTTTTTGCGAGGAAGGATAAAAAATTATATTGTTCGATCCAATAGGCCCCTTAAGTCCTAAAATAAATTGTAAAACTGAGAAACTGAGAATTGTCCTTATACTCGAGCATAAATCTTAAAAATCGGTAAATGCCTTGTGTGACTTATATTGTTAGCAGCCATAGGATGGTATGGTTATGTGTTTGATGTGGTGTGTCGAGTGGGCACTTGTTTGATAGGATCCAAATACCCAAGATGTGTTGCAACACCATAGTAAGAGAATTACTGAATGGAGGTTACCGATGCTATGTGACCTGGGCCTCAGTCAAAGGTGCTCGAGGGGGGATTCTGAGTATGGGTGTATGTTCCGATGCTATGTGACTCGGCATCACCCAGGGTGTATGTTCCAATTCTACGTGACTTGACCTCACCCATAGAGTGTACGCTCCCGATGATATGTGACCTAGGACTCACTCATACATTGATGTGGTATGGTATGCTCGGGCCTTGAGTGCCCCATTGACGTTATGGTGTTAATTAGCATGTGTTTAGGCGATTAAAGTTAGCGCCACATATCATTTTAACTGCCTTATCATCATGCTTAGCTACATGTGTATATTTATGATCTGCATAAAGCATGGTAGAGTAGAAGTGTATCCACTGAGCTTTTTGAGCTCAACGTTTGGAATCATTATTTCCTTACGCAGGTTTTTAGGTGGCTACGTTGAATTCAAAGCAACCCCGTCGGAGTAGGATTTCAGTTCATCGATGTGATAAGGAGCACAATACTTAGGCTTGTCGAATAATGTATTCATAGGACCCTTGATTTATGTTTGTAACTCTATTTGGATTTGTTAATCATGTTGAATGCTTTTAATTACCTTGTTTTAAATTGGAACTCCCACGCAAACGATTTAACTATTTTGTATTGACTCTTTTCCAAAACGTTGTTGGATTTATGGAATTACTTATATTTTGGCTAAATCTAGTTGCAAAATTTTATGATTGGATTGGGCTTGAGACCCAAATATGACGTCAGGCTTAGGGCGTTACAGTCGATCTCACTCCTCCGCTGTCGGATGGAGTCTATTTCTCAGTACTATGCTTTTCTTGTGCCGATAAAGTTTTCCAATGTTTGGATCTTGGAAACGTTCCTTCGTTTGCCGGTAAATGGATGTCGTCAAAAAGTTAACGGAGAAGTAATAAAAAAACATTACATGTCTAAATTTCTAAGAGTAAAGTAAACCTTTTTGAAACTTTAGTGACCAAAATAAGTTTGAGATTGAAGTTGAATGATGATTTAATTACTTTACCCTAATTTTAATTACATAGACGCACTGTCACGACCCTCCGCTCCCAAGAAATGTTGTTTTAATGAGTTTAGAGGACATTAAATATAAAAACTTGTTGTCTATAATAGCTAAGATCCAAAAATATTCTTTTTGTTCTGATTTATATATTATTTTGTCCACACTTTAATTGATAAACTGCAACTTCTTAAAAACTTAATTTTATAAGACGAAAATGAATCAAATATCCTTATAAACCTATTTTTTTATTTATTACTATTTTAATGCTTTATGATTTTATAATTCAATTAGTATTCTTTTGCTCACAATAAAAGAGAATTAATGGTAACATAAATAGGAGTCGTCACTTTCATGGAAATTCTGGGAGGGTGGGGGAGCAGAAAGAGTTTCTCGTAAGAATGCGCGTAATTTGCTTGCAAAATTGAAATGACTGATAATGAAAACTCAGCACATTTAATTTGACATATATATTATATTAATTATATAGAATGTAACATGATAGATCGAGGTAGGGCGTGTACTCAGTGAAGACCCACAACATCATGATCTCCTAAAATTTTTAAAATTGAAAAAATTTTATGTTTGAGTAATAGTAAAATTATATTTTAGTATCTTGAAAATATATAATTTATATTGTTGTCTTTAAATTTAATTATTTTTAATTAATTTCTTAATAAATAATATTGAGTTCTGCCACTTGATCAAGGGATGTTGAGGTTAAGTTATATTTTTACAGATTTTAAATTTTTATATAGTTTAAATATTTATTTGTATTTTTATATTCATAGTTCAATTTTACATCTTAAAATTTTATAATTTTACATTTTAAGTTTTTAAGATATTTTTCTAAAAAATTGTATCATGACATAAAACCCGGAATTGTTGTTGGAATACAAGAAGTGACCTTTGCAAATTAATGGAAGTTGACGAAAAGATTTGATTATCCCTTTCAACCGACTTATATTATACTATTATATAACAAGCCCTTTGCGTCTATATTTACATTTCAATTCAACATCTCTTTTATAATTATCAAATTTTAATTTATTTAACTTTGTGCTCGATCAAAGAAGTTTTTAATAATACGATGTTCGAAAGAAATACTGAAAACTAGCATTCTCCCAAATCACTTAGAGTTCTTATGTTCTAAAAAAAAACTAAAAAAAGAGTACAACAATTAATTTGAATGGAGTATTAAATCAATCAATTTTCCAAATCGACATGAGATTACAAATACTTACTCTATTTGCATAAACCACTTTATTTTTGCAATTATAAAGTAACATTCTTTATTAACTTTATTTTTAAGACGAGGGCGCCATTCATATTCAATGCCCTATTTTTTTAGAATTTGTTGGGAAATTTTTGTTTTTTTAAAGGTTAAAATTCACAAATAGTCGCTAAATTTTCTCTATGTTCATTTTTGTCATTAAACTTTTAATTATTATTAAATGGCCATTAAACTATCGATTTTGTTACAAAATAGTCACTAAACCCTAAGGGGGCGTTTGGTTCACGGAAAAGATTATTACCTGGGGTAATAATCTTTTCCGAAATCTTATTCCCATGTTTGGTTTGTCCTCATTCCCACCAACCCGGAAAAGATTATTACCAACAATAGCACTTTTTTGTCAACATTCCAGGAATATGATTCCCACCCTTCCCTTAGGTATTTGTCAATTCCCGCCACTTTGGACAAAATTACCCTTAAAGTAATAGTTTTTTTTTTAATTTGGATCATTTGTAGCATATGTAAATGACGTAAATTTATTAAATAATTTTGTTTCATATTAGTTTGATATTTAAATGGTTTTACACATATTTAATAATCCCAGTAATATCTCAAGTAATGTTACATTCCAGGAATCCTATTCCCAAAGGTAATCATATATTCCGTGAACCAAACGCACCCTAATTGTCATTAAGTGGGGTGACATGGCAATTTGGGTAAAAATGTTTAATAGCACAATTAGTCCTCCATATTTATATTCGATTAATTTGGTATTAATTCAAAAACACAATACATTTAGGCTCATTATTTACAAATTCTATCAATTTAGTCCTATTTTTATTACAAATAAGTTTTATCTAAATAAAAATATTAAAAATAAAAATTTAAACATAAATATGAAATAATAAAAATATTAAGTAAAAATATCAAATACTAAATAAAAATATTAAATATTAAATTAGTCTAATAAAAATAGGACTAAATTGATAGAATTTGTATATAATGTGCCTAAGTTTTTTTATTTTTTTAATTAGAAGAAAATTAATCAAATGTATGAATATGAAGGACTAATTGTGCTATTAAACAATTTTATCTAAACTATCACCTCATCCCACTTAATGACAGTTAGGTCCCTGTAACACCCACATATTGATACAGGTAAACCCGATCCAATCCGAGATGTCACATTCGAGTCACCGAAATGACACACAATAAAATTTCAAATAAACAAATTGGCAAACCAATTAAAACCATAGAACAAATTCTGGATTAATATATAAGTTCAGAAATCATTCAAACAATGAAATAGAAATCATGATACAAGTTACAAATACAAGTTTAAGACTCTAATATATAATCAAGTCGTGACATGCATGCCCCTAATTACACAGATACCATGCTCCACAAGCAGTGCCAAAGAACCCTCATACTAGTGTCGATAACTGCACCATGGTCAATCCTTTGTAACATGCATAAATAACAACACGAGCTTGGAAAAGCTCAATAATACATAACTACCAAATGATACAGTATGCACAAGCTGGTATATGGCAAGGTATAAAATTGATATGATGAGCATAGTGCCAACAAGTTTTAGTTATGAACTTATATAAGTAAAAACAATATACTTAAAGGTAATAGGGTTGTTCATCACCTGCGTACCAGACAAGATGCTTATAGTCTGGATAATCAGAAGAGATATAAATTACGGAAGTTGAACTAGGCTTAGTGTGTTTCATTAAGCGCATATTGGAAGCATATTGAGGGTTCCAAACTTTGGTAAATTAATTCAATATGGTAGACTTTAAAGGGGGAAGGAAAGTTTTATTCTAATCACTTAACTACCCTTCAACCGTACACCGATATGCAGTATCCCATAACTATATCTAGAAAGACTTACCTTAGGCCCATTAAACGTAGGAGCTTACCTAAGGGGATGTCTTAGGTCCTGAATGACTTACCCTAGGCTTGTGGGCGTAGGAGCCTACCTAAGGAGATGCCTTAGGTCTAAAAGGTCTTACCAGCTTGATCAGAGCTGAGCCTACAAATCTTCAATCATATCACATATAATATACACTCAGATAAAATCACTTTTTATCCAGTAAACAGTAATATTAGAAAACATGTATCAGATATATTTTTATATCAGAAGACATAAGCCAAGAATTGTGCTTTCATTTTGAATAACAGGGTCATAATTTTAAATCAGAACATATATTCTTAGTTTAAAAAATAGAGAATATTCATAGATACATGAAACAAACTATGTGGTCCAATTTATTTCTCGGAGACACTAGGTAATTATTAGAAGGAGAACATTGAACATCTGACAATTTTGGATTGATTTCTTAAACGAGATCCTTATTAAGATGGGTTCAGTACTAACGGCTAAAACCAGACATTCAAAAATTGATATATCGAGATCTTTGAGAATTCAGATATATTATGAGTAATCCCATAATTTAATCCTACAAGGCATTATGGTCATTCTAACCGTTAGGGGCAATTTGATAATTTAAACCAACAAGGTATAAACAAGGATTTACAAAATTTTAGGAGTTTTAATTGCTCATCAGGTCTCGAAGTCCCTTTGAACTAATCGAAACCCATCATTATGGCACTTACCAACTAACTGAGCAGGTACACCTTATTAGTATTTATTTCTTAGAATTGACTACGTAATATAAAAAAATGTGTCACTTCACCAATCATCACATAATGTGCCACGAGAAAGTGATCATGTAATCATGGGGTATTTTCCCCTATACAACAACAATATCAGAAGTGACTATCGTACATGAGTCAGACTTTTAAACCGCAGGGGCATTTCAGTTGTTTAAGTTGTATTAGTACTTCTAGTATTGAAAAGGCTTCCACTTATTCCAGGTCACTAAAGTATTACAGTTATTTCAGCGCCCGAGGGTGTTACATCATTTTCAATGCTTAACGATATTTTCAAACATTTCGGAACCTATGGATATTTTAGTCATTTCAATCAATCTGATCATAAAGTGTACTTCCAGTAAATTGGTCTTCAGATTTTATTTAGAGTATTTTCAGGAAAACGATTTTTCAAGCATTTATTCAAAAATTGGGGAAATCTAAAGTTTGCATTCTAGAAGGTTAGAAACCTAATTTTAAAATTTCCCAAACAAATCGAGAATGTAACGGGTTGAATCATAGATTTTATCAGGTCATATATGAATTCTCATATCATTTTCAGTTCCAGGGGTATTCAGGTTATTTTTACACCTCAAGGGTATTTTCTTCATTTCTCATCCAAATATTTTAGACATTAGATATTATAGCAAGGAAAAATTATAATATAAGGCTTTGAGGTTACCACTTTATCGATTATTCACTGAACTTGAATTTCTTATTGATCATCAAATTTCTTATTTGAGTCATTTGTTCTTAACCAGTTTATTATCCTTTTACCGGAAATAGTACGACTTAAAAGTAATCGATCATAATCATATTTATTCATGCATTAACCAATTACCAACGAGTTTCGTAAAGCATACAATAGGTAGTAAAGTATTACCTCGACTCCAGCTACATCGATCGGCCTTTGATACTCTCGTTGACCACTCTTGAACCCGAACTCGATATCCTTCAAAAATCTCGGATATAAGAAATGTGAATACATTCAATTATCATAATCAAAATCAGTCCTTAACTTAATTATGTTACTCTTACGTTGATTAATACAACACATATCCATGCTCGAGTACAAGGTTAGATTTGGAGGCTTTCAAGTAGGAATTTCGCGAAACAAACTTCAAACGCGGATTCATGACGTCGAAAAACCCAAAATATGAGTTTTCAGAAGAAAAAAAATCAACTTTTTGTCAGATTCAACCCAAAAGATCAACAAGTCAAAGTCAACGGTCAATGACTTGACTCGAGTCAGGTCAAGTCAACGAGTCAGATGGGTCAAAAGTCAATTTGTGTTGGGCTTAGGCTGGTTCAGTTTGTGTCACCGATGGACTCAAAGATTTATCCTAAATGGGCTCGTTGGTACACTATCATATAGGCTCACTTGGTTAGTTAAACCTGGCCCAACTTAACACACATAACCCACACCATTACTATCACACGGCCCACAACCAAACCCAACCTCAAAATACAACCCAACACTCTAAGAATATTAGATCTTAGGGTTTACCTCACCCAAAACTCAACAACACCGACGACTTGAACGGCGACATCAGATGCAAATTCTGACTAAAATCGAACAACCAAAATAACTATTAACAAATCAAAACCCATAAAATTTGAACAATAAAATGAAAAAATAATTAAGAAAATAACACTTACCCAAATTTGAGTTTATCGATGGAAAAACAAAAGATTTTAGGTTGTTTCTAGCCAAACGATGATTGATTGTGGTGAGGGTTTGCATGCGAAAATGAAATGGTCACAACGGTGATGCCGAAGTTGTGTACCGACGGCTCACAACAGAAAAAACAATTGAAAACAGAAGAGAGCTTGGTTTCTCGATGAACCTTCATGCAGTTCTCCAAAGCGGACGACGGCGTGACTGTGCGAGTAACTTATGGCGGTGTGGTCAGGATGCGATGGGGAACACGAGGGTGATGGTTGTGTCGATCACGGACGAACGATGGCCTAGATCAGAGGTGGCAATTAGGGTGAGTGGTTGAGGAAGACTTTTGGAAAATTTTGTTCTCCAACTCTCTAACAGACAGTGACCCTATTTGGCAATTAGCAACTGAAAGCGGGTAGCAAATTACATTAGCTGGTAGCGGATAGTTGATAGCATTAACTGATTGTATAAAAGTGTTTGGTAAAATTAACTAAGAGCTGATAGCTGTTTGATTATTTGAACAAGCAAAATGACATATAAGGACATGATTATATTTGAATAATTTATTAGTTATTAACATTTTGTATCCATTAATATTAATTAGATTATAAAAATTAACTTTTTAATATCACTACTGAGCTTATTTGAGGACGTACATATTAATTTTTTATTTGTGAAATTATCTTTTTAATATAATTTTAAGGTAAAAAGTCAAAAATAGCCCATAACGTTACACGTTTTGGTCATTTTAGCCCTAGCCATTTTTTGTGTGCAAACACCCACCTAAAGTTTTATTTTTCGTTCAAATGTCACCCTTGTTGGATGAAAATTGTTAGTCAACTAACGTTCAACGCCTGAGGCGTACGTGGCATGTCTGTAGGGCACGGGGAAATGACGTGGTAATGCCGTGTGGCATTTTACTGACGTAACATTATTTAAAAAATTAAAAATTAATTAATTATTTTTTAAAGAAAGTATTTTTTAAATATTTCTAACCAATCGCCACATCAGCAAAGTGCTACGTGGCATTGCCACATCATTTCCTCATGCCATGCAGACATGCCACGTCAGCCTCAGGCATTGGCTGTTAGTTGACTAACCATTTTCATCCAACAAGAGTGAAATTTGAACGAAAAATGAAACGTTAGGTGGTTGTTTGCACCAAAAAAGATAGGGCTAAAATGACCAAAAGGTGAAACGTCAGGGGCTATTTTTGACATTATGCCTAATTTTAATAATGATTAAATTTTGATGTAGATATTAATTTTTTTAATCTATGAAATTATATTTTGAATATAATTTATTATTATTTTTAATTTATATATTAATTTCTTATTTATGAAATTATTTTTAAAAATTTAATTAGTTAATCAAATTTATGTTATTTAGAGTAATTTTTTATTAGTACAGAGTTGGTCAATGATTTTCAAACACGACCAATAAGGTCACTTACGTTTTCGGAGTGTAAACTTTTGGTCACTCAGTCGTTTATTGCCGTTAAATTTAAACGGGAGGCTGCTCTGGCATAATAATTTGTGAAGAAAAAATATTTTCCAATCACAATGGCATCATTCATTTTTAAAACCCACCAATGGAGAAGAATATGAAAAATGATGAAGGGGTTTTAAAAATGAATGATGCCTTTGTGATTGGAAAATATTTTTTCTTGACAAATTATTATGCCAGAGCAGCCTCCGGTTTAAATTTAACGGCAATAAACGACTGAGTGACCAAAAGTTTACACTCCGAAAATGTAAGTGACCTTATTGGTCGTGTTTGAAAATAAATGACCAAGATGTGAGCACGTTTATGCCACCCAACGATGCAACTTCAAACTTTCAGGGAAGTTTGCTTTTTCATTTGTTACATACTGATGTGTAACATTTCTTATACTTATATTATTTATATCGGTGTGTTTACTATGTATATAGTATGTTTGGTGTGTTTTGAATAAGTTTGATATAACTTATGGAGTGTTTATATTTGTTTGTGTGTTAATAAATAATTGTGCACTTGTTTACGATTTGTATTATTGTTTCCATTAAGTTTCCAATGCTTTGATGGAAGTTTGTTGCCTTTTGACATAGGCACGCAGGAGGACACTAGCTCAAGTGAGTATATGTAGCTCCACTCCAGCTCAAGTGAGCATATGCAGCTCAAATCCAGCTCAGGAGAGTGCAACCAGCTCATTTTCAACTCATCACACTTTCAGCTAGTTCGTTTCAGCTCAGCTCATTTCCAGTCAGCTCAACTTTAGCTCCACTAGCTCAACTTCAGCTGACAAGTCCAGAAGTAGCTGAAAAGCGTCTTGCATATCGGGAGTGTGCTAGTGCACATGTGGTAGCCTAGGTGGCATCCGGTCATCTCCAGCACCCAGGTGGCAACTTGACACATGTGTGTGAATGTGCAGCCGAATCAGCCCGTTTTCTCCTTCATGATATGCTATTTGCAAGAAAGGATAAGCCCGAGTGGTTATGTTTGAATTTCAAACATAAAAATCACATGTTAAATGTGATTTTCATGTGTTTTGGGCGCCTAAACTTGTGGCTGCCAATTGAGTCCGCCCAAAAGGAGTTATTTTCACTCAAATTCAATTTTTAAACTCCTTTTAATATCAGCCACACAACTTAAACGAATTTGGCAGCCCTTCTACCTATATATATGTGTTTAAACAATGTAATTTGGTTAGACAATTTTATGAAACAAAATTATTGTGAGTTTTTCTCTCAATTTCGGTTCTTCATTGAACTTCTTTGGCATTTTCAGACTTTGTTTGATTGTGTCATCCTCCTTGATACTTCGGGTTCCTAGATCGCTATCTAGAGGGTCCAATTCCGTTGGTGAAGAACGTATTCGATTCGAGTCCGCTCAGTATATTGTTCTAGTTCTTTCGAGTTCAACGTCTTGTTAATTTCCAGCAACTTCAACACCATTTTCTGCCATTTTAGACGTTCATTTGCTGCCATGAAATCCCTTTGAAGAATTCATCAACATTTGAATTCTGAAACTGCCAGAAAATTCCTTCCTCTCATTTCTTTCTTTATTTTCATTTTTTTGTTCTTGTTGTTTTAACATCATTCTAACATGCATAACATTGTGTTATTGCAGAAACATGCTTGCTACAATCCTAGATCCGTTACAAACAAAGGAACGTTGTTTCTGAAGCAACGTTGCTTCACTGTTGTTGGTGAACGACGTTGGTCCGGGCGTGACCAGCGTCAAAGGTCGATCAAAACCCCTTAGCCGTTCACCGTAAGGATGCCAGGAAGGGCCTCATCGGCGTTGCGTTTTTCCGGCCGTGTCATTTTCGTTTTAGGGCTTTTCCAGTAAGTTTCTGGCCATATTTGGATAAATTGTTGGATGCATTTTTGAGCCCATTCATCGATCTACATTTTTTCTGGCAGGATTGCGGCTATTAGCGTCTCTAGTGACTTTTCGGCGACCGTCTGGTGACCAGAAGTAATTGGGTAGGTGAATTGGCCTGGACCGGCTAAACTGGTTAAATCAGTTGGTCCATGACCCAGACCCGAACCGTCCCGACACTATCCGCCTCTAACCTATATCCGACACAGTTGAGTCAACTCACCGAGTCAACTTAGTGAGTCAACTCGCTCGAGTTGACAGAGTGAGTTAACACGTCGAGTCAATTTAGTTGACCTTGATGAATGGCGTCATGCTAATGTCAGCATTGACTTTACTTCTGACGTTAACGTTGAATTTGACCAAAAAGTCAAAATTTCTAAAAAAAATCCATATTTTATATTTTTTGACGTCTTGAGTCCGATTTTGAAGCCTTTTTTGCAAAATTCTGACTCTAAGACCTCTGAATATAACCTTAAAACTGAAACTTGCATATTTTGAATTGAGCAATTTAAATTGAGACTGAATCGACCAAAGGATTAATATAATATATTATTTGTGTAAAGGTACTCAAGACTCGTGTGACCACTCTCCAGCTCAGCCTAGCTCCGCTTGATCCGCTCACCCTTTCGCTTCATTGAATATCAGTATGAATTTAAACTATATGTATAAGAACAAGCATAACTCTTATTTCTCATTATGATCGTTCCACTTTCATGATCTAGGATCTGACCCTGTATCCGAGTGTACTGAGGCAGGTGTCCGTTAGACCCTTCTCCGACCAGCTTTTGAGGTGTGTTCCATGTGTGCTACATTTAGTCGAATGTGTTGTATGATTATTACATGTTAGTAAACAATCTAATGACTTAATTATGAACGATGATATGCTTGATGAAATGATGAACTGGACATATGATAACATTTTATGCCTACTCGTTGTAAGTTCGCTTGATCTGTATACTTAGTATATGATTGTGCTATGTGGTTAATTGATATGTGTTAATATTTTATGTCTGCCTGATGTAAGTAATAGTATAAAATGTTAGCTTGACCTATGATGGTACACTCTATTTGCAATGTGAATGATGATATTGTCTTCTCAATGGTATGCCCATATATGCGTTTAAAAAGCATGTACTTCTGTTTCTGATGCCTCGAATGGAATATGTCTATCACATGTATTCTGTTACTCATGTCTGAAATCTGAATACCGATTGTTATTTGGGGTATACTATTGGGTTATGTTATGAAGTCTCTATTGGTACAACTCTGATCCAGCTGGTAAATCCTTATGGACTCAAGGTCTCCCCTTGGGTAGGTTCTGATGCTTTAGCACGAGTAAATCCTTATGGACCTAAGACAACCCTTAGGTGGCACCTATGCCCATTGGGCCTAGGGTAAGTCCTTATGGATACAGTTCTGGGGGACTGCATATTGGTGTAAGGTTGGAGGGTTATTACTAGTAAACCCTTGTATGTACTTGAATATTTGCATTGAATTGTTATGTGTTCTCATTATATGATTGGTATGTATTTATGCATGTTTGATCTGCACTTATTGGAGCACACTGAGCTCTCTAGCTCATTCCCACCTCTTTCCCATTTCAGATAACTTGTGATAGACTACCCTTTGGACTTGGCAATTGAAGGATCGACACATTTATCATTTTAGACTGTTGTAATGTTCTTATCTTCCAAACTGTCTGTATTTGGGTGACTTATGCCTATATTTTTATACGATATATCTTATTGATTTTTTTCGGATGATGGCTTTAGTTTACAACTAAACACATTATTCTTTCATATCACCTATTTTATAATCGCATGCTACTAAATTATTACTTATTATTTTGGGTATGGATTTGAAAGCAAACATTGATGGGATTCATAATCGCCTTGAGAATTATATATGATTCATCTCCATTACCAGGTTTTTAAAGTGGATTGTAAGACACCACTAGGTGGAACTATATTTGTTTGATATTTTGACATAGATATTTTACAGGAAGTTAATTTATGGGTTGTGACCGCCTAGAGTCAGGTGAAACGCACATGCGGGTCCGGGTGGTTATATTTAGTGGTATCAGAGTCTTTTTTTAAAACCTCGGACTATGTATGAGTCCATTTTACGCAATGTTTGAAAAGTTTTACAAAAAGGTGTTTTGAATTTAGCTATGTCACCCCAATTTCGTCTGCTTAATTGTGTTTGATTCTCCATTGCTATGAACTAACCCTAAGCTTATTCCTTGTAAAGATCATATGTTATTAGTGTTGTAAGAGGATGTCAACCTATTCGGAGACACGGTAGACATGTCCGGTTTGCCGACGCTATAAATGATCCGGTGGTTGAGCCACCTACTCCAGCTTGTATCCCTGGTCCTACCGAGCCTCCCACACCACTTGGTCCTACTATAGTGACTGCTCCTCAGTCTACCTCTAGAATTGATATGTCTACTCCGGTTAGAGGAGCACCGTCTTCTTCGGAGCCTCCCACATCTGTGCCTAACGAAGCCCTTAGTAGACATTTTCTGCAGTTAAGATCTGGTGCGGTTAGAGTAGCTGGTATTATCCTTAAGGTTCCCATCTCTCAAACCTTGATTACGAATGGGGCGAGAAATTTTGATGGATCTATTGGTGGAGTCCCAACCGAGGCAGAGGAACGGCTCCATGATCTGGAGAGGCATATGGATTCTTTGAGTCTTGAGCCACCCAAGAGATATTTTGGAGACGTCTCTATGTTGTATGAGAATGCGCTCACTTGGTGAGAATCTAGGGTTAGTAGTGTTCCTGCGGCCCGTTTGACTTGGGACTTCTTCAAGGAGCACTTTAAGAGCCGCTTTGGTGGCAAGCGCTACATGAGGCAGATGCAAGAACGATTCAGAACCTTGACTCAAGAAGATATATACGGATCCGAGTATGAGACAAAATTCTTGGACTTGCTCAGATTTGGGGCTAGTTTGGTGCCTACCGGGAGGGAAAAGTGTCGTAAATTTGTGATGGGGCTGAGATATGAGCTATGTGTACATGTTGTTGGTCATCCGGATAAGGACTTCGATACTATAGTCGAGAAAGCTAAAGACCTGGAAGAAGTTGAGCTAGCATCCACTGGTGGAGGTAGAGTTGATCAAGAGCGGTCTAAGAGGCCTCTCATTTATGAGCCTTCCTCGCGTCCTGGTAAGAGGAATCACACCTCTGGTTATCAGAGAGGTAATTTTGGATCCAGGCCTGATATTTCTTCGACCCCAGCTGCTAGTAGACGTGATTCTTCAGGTTTTATCCATATACCCCTTTGTGTGCATTGTGACAAGCGACATGGGGCGAGTGTAGAAGGAAGACCGGTACATATTTTCGATGTGGATCCGGAGACCATTTTCTGAAGAATTGCCATATTCCATCTTCTGCACCTCGGGCATCCTCCCGGACCCCTGCACGTTCATAGACTTCTGTACAGACTTCGGTCAGGGGTCGTGGTCAGAGTAGGCCCTCTACATCTGCTGCTAGGACAGACTCTATAGCACGGTACTATCAGAGTAGGGGACTAGTTTTGTCCGAGGCTAGGCAGCCAGCACTTGTATATGCCACAAGGCGACGTGATGATATGGATGAGCCGGATGTTATAGCATGTACTTTTACCATTCATTCTTCTCCATACTTTGCATTTCTTGATAATGGTTCCACTCACTCCTACATTTCAATATCTCTTTCACGAGACCTTCCAATTCCGATAGAAGCCACAGAGAATGTTGTTACAGTTATGAGCCCAGTGGATCAGTGTAACACCCCCTTCCCGGCCTGGTAGAGAACCGGGTCGGAGAGCGTTATCGAAAACAAAACAAAAATTAGATATATAAATCATAAACTTTTTTAACCAATATTTTAGTGTCAAATATGCCAATTTTTATTACTAACTCAAAAGTCATTATAGCTTTAAAACCTTATACAAAACATAGGTAACATATACACAATAGTAGGGCCACAAGACTAGTATAATTACTTTAACTACTTTGCCACCATACTAGGAGTTCATAAGGACAAAACACATTACTCTTAGCTCGTGGTGACTTGTCGATCTTTTGACTGCTCCGATCTCGGACCGAACACTTTGTTAGCCTGAAATGTTATGCAAATAAATGCATTAGACTTACATAGTCTAAGTGAGGTAGCCAATAACAATGAATGAGCATGTTATGCAATGTTGCATACTTCAATGGCATATTTAATGACGTATTTCACATAAACAATCTATAAACATATTATAAATGAAATACACGTTATCCAATCATAACAAAAGTAATATCGATAATCAATATTTTTCTTGGACCGATTCAACAGTAATTGGATACACAAATTCCATCGAATCACCAACAATAACGATAATGGCCGTGTCATATTCCCTCCTCCGCACCAATTGACCAACACACAACACATCCCTCCTCCGCACCAATGGCCGAAGCCCAATACCCGTACCAATGAGCTCATGAATTCTATGGCATGCCAATTGCATCCAATACTCTCGAATCCAAGGTTCGATACTCAATAGTTCAACAACAATATTTCAATAGCAATATTTACACATCAATATCAATAACAGCAATTCAATAGCGGTAGACATATATCAAAGTTTCAATAGCAATGTGCAATAATCAATTTCTAATGCTCGATATGCAATACTTACTCATGCTTACCAACAAGGATTTCAATAATGCTGTATGCAAATTCCCTTAATTCAATGGTTAGTAAAACAAACGAAATCAATAACGATGAATTCGGAAAGGCTCCTCGCCTACTTCCGAGACTCTGACTACACTCACCTTGATATTAGGGTTCCCGTATAACATCACCTTTTTCTCTTGGTTGACGGTCGTTCTTTATCGATTTCTTGGACCCGACGTCGACAGAGACTCGATATTACTATATCGAAAATTCAGGCTTACCAACACTACTTTGAGCTTACCAACTCTATTACTGAATCGTTCCTTGGTTCCTTATTTTTCTTCCATACTTTGCGTACAAAGTCCCCTATTTATAGCCAAAATTGACCGACCATTATAGATTTTTTCATGTTCCACGTTGCTTGGAGCCGTGGCATAATTTGGGGGATTAATTCCCCTTTACTTGTGCCACGTAGTGGCAAGCAATGCCACAAGAATTTGGCATTTTCCATGTGTGTCCCTTACGTGGGAATTGCCCATGGCAATTCCTTCAAATTGAAGGAGTTGGCCGTGGGTCCCATGGCCTTTTTTTAATAATAATAATAATAATAATAATAATAATAATAATAATAATAATAATAATAATAATAATAATAATAATAATAATAATAATAAACCATTCCTAATTAACCCTATAATTTTTATTGTTCAATTAATACCGAATAAATTATATTATCGATATAAAATATTCGGTCACCGGAATCTAATTCCGACTAGACTTGTTTTTGGAATGTGACAGTCAGTCAGTGACCATGGATAATGTGTTTAGGCATTGTCGTCTTGAGGTTCAAGGGGAAATCATTTTGGTTGATCTTATGGAGCTTCTTTTGGATGAGCTCGATCTAATTCTTGGCATGGATTGGTTGACGGAACATCAGGTCAATCAGGATTGTAAGTTTAAGAGGGCTATTATGAAGACTTCAAATGGCCGGTCAGTGGTGTTGGTCGGTGAGCGACGAGGTTACTTGTCCAATGTAGTATCTACTCTGGCAGCTGACAAGATGATTCGGAAAGGATATGAGACATTTATTGCTTGCTTCCTAAACACGAAGGGTTCCTTATCCAAGATTGGGAAAATTCACACCGTTAGCGAGTTTCCTGATGTTTTTCCTAAAGAGTTGCATGGGTTACCTCTCAATAGGGATGTTGAGTTCGAAATTGAGACCTATCCGAGTTCTGCGCCGATATCCATGAATCCTTATCGTATGGCTCCTAAAGAGCTTAAGGAGTTAAAAGTCCAGATGCAAGAGCTTCTTGATTGAGGCTTTATTCGACCTAGCTCTTCGCCTTGGGGAGCTCTAGCTCTCTTCGTGAAGAAGAAGGATGGTTCACTTTGGTTATGTATTGATTACCAGAAGTTGAATAAGTTGACTGTGAAGAACAAATATCTATTACTCAAGATTGATGACTTATTTGATCAATTTCGGGGAGCCACTGTTTTCTTGAAGATTGATCTCCGATCCAGGTACTATCAGCTAAAGATAAAGGGTTCTGATGCTGGTAAGACAGCCATTCACACTAGATATGGGCATTATGAGTTTCTAGTGATGCCTTTTGGTCTTACTAATGCACCATCTGCCTTCATGGACATGATAAACCGTGTATTCCGGCCTTATATAGATCTTTTTGTTGTGGTGTTCATCGATGATATCTTAGTCTATTCGCGGACAGAGGCAGAGCATGATGAGTATTTGAGAATTGTTCTGCAAACTTTGAGAGAGCATTGTCTGTATGTCAAGCTTCACAAGTGTGAATTTTGGCTGAGGGAAGTAACATTTATGGGGCATGTTGTATATGCTCGAGGTATTCAGGCTGATCCTAGTAAGATCGAGGCTATCACCAGTTGGAAGCAACCCAAGAATGTTTCTGAGATCCGTAGCTTTATAGGTTTAGCTGGTTACTAACTTCGCTTTGTCGAGGGTTTCTCCATCATTGCTGCCCCTTTGAGGAAGCTTTTGAGGAAGAATGTTCCTTTTGCTTGGTCTGATACCCAGCAAGCTAGTTTTGAGAAACTGAAGGCAGCTTTGACCCAAGCCCGGTTCTTACACAACCCGAGTCTGGGAAGGACTTCTCAATCTATAGTGATGATTCACACTCCGGGCATGGCTGTGTACTGATGCAAGATGGGAAGCTTATCGCGTATGCACCACGTCAGTTACGACCATATGAGTGTAACTATCCGACCCATGACCTCGAGTTTGCTACGGTGGTCTTTGCTTTGAAGATCTGGAGGCACTATCTCTACGGAGAGAAATGCTATATCTTTACTGACCACAAGAGCTTGAAGTATATCCTCACTCAGAGGGATTTAAATATCAGGCAACGTCGTTGGGCTGAGCTTCTAATGGACTATGATTGTATGATTGAGTACCACCCGGGAAAGGCCAATGTTGTTGTTGATGCCTTGAGTTGTAAGGTCATATCCAACCTGAGATCCCTGTTTGCCAGGATGAGCATTTATAGCAATGGAAGTTTGCTAGCAGAATTACAAGTTAAACCAACTTTGGCTGATGAGATTAAGGCCAAGCAACTCTTAGACAGTTCCTTACTTCCAGTCATATAGCAAGTTGAGTAGGGATCCACATCTTTTTATGCCTTCGATCAGGATGGCGTTATGTGCTTCAAGGGTTGCTATTGTGTCCCCAATGATGCCGACCTGAAGCGAGTCATACTTAGTGAGGCTCATAGCAGCCCTTATGCTATGCATCCTGGTGGAGACAAGATGTACCTGAACCTGAAGCAAAACTACCATTGGGAGGTTAAGAAGAAGGATATATCGGATTATGTATCGAAGTGTATGACTTGTCAGTAAGTCAAAGCAGAACATCAACATCCTTCTAGTTTATTGCAGCCCATCAAGATTCTCGAGTGGAAATGGGAGCGCATCATGATGGACTATGTCACAGGATTACCGTTGACTTCTTCTAAAAAGGATTCTGTCTTGGTGATTGTAGACTGTCTCACCAAGTCAGCCCAATTCATTCTTGTTCGTGCTACCTATTCTTTGGAGAAGTTGGCTAGAATGTACATCTCAAAGATTGTTAGACTGCATGGTGTACCTTTATCTATCATATTTGATCGAGATCCGAGGTTCACTTCTTATTTCTGGTCGGCCTTGCATAATGCTTTGGGTACACGATTGAATTTTAGTACATCTTTTCACCCACAAACTGATGGACAGTCTGAGAGAGTAATTCAGATTCTAGAAGATATGTTGAGGGAATGCATGATAGACTTCTACGGTAGTTGGGAAGGTTTTTTGCCCTTGGCCGAGTTTGCGTATAATAACAGTTATTAGGCTAGTATCCGCATGGCACCATATGAAGCTTTGTATGGTTGTAAGTGCCGAACTCCTATCTGTTGGACCGAGTTGTATGATAAGAAGACATTGGATCCGAAGTTGGTTCAAGAGACCAAGGAGACCGTTAGATTGATCTGCGGTCGTCTAAAGGAGGCATTCGACAGACAAAAGTCTTATGCAGATCGAATGAGGAAGGATATTGAATTCGAGGTTGGTGATCAAGTCTTTCTGAAAGTATCTCCTTGGAAGAAAGTTTTGAGATTTGGGCGCAAGGGTATGCTAAGCCCGGGATTCATTGGGACGTATCGTATTGTGAAGAGAGTTGGGCCAGTTGCCTATCACCTTGAGTTGCCTCCTCAGCTCAGTCGTATCCATAATGTCTTTCATGTGTTCATGCTGAGGCAATATCATCTAGTTCCTAGCCATGTTATTCAGGTCCAGGATGTGGAGTTGAGGCCAGACTTGTCTTATGAGAAGGAGCTGATACAAATCCTAGATTTTGATGAGAAAGTTTTGAGGAACAAGCGTATTCTAATGGTTAAAGTTCAGTGGAGAAATTGTAGCCCTGCAGAAGCTACTTGGGAGATTGAGGGATCCATGAGAAAGCAATTTCCGCATCTGTTTGATTCAAGTAAATTTCCAGGACGAAATTTTTTTAGGAGGGGAGAATTGTAACATCTTGAGGTTATAAAAAAATGAAATGAAGCTGAGAGTGTGGAGGCTCGAACCCGCGACCTCAGCCCTTACCATCCAGTGTGCAAGCCACTGAGCCAAATGCTCACTTCTGATATTGTCTCCCTCTTTTACTCTTTAAGGATAACGAGAGGTCATTTATATCTACATTTAATAAAAACGCGCATGTTCACCTACCTCATTTTGGTAAACCCATCTCTTCGAACCCCTAAAAAATCCTCCTCTCCATGAATCTCTGGCGAACCCGCGTCTGCCCTCACCCTTGCTCTCTGGTGTACACCGCCGCCACCACCGGCGATCAAACCCCTACCTATCACTCACCATTTTGCCTCCCTGATCATCGTCTCGTGGGGTTTGAAGCTTCGTTGAGTTGTGTTTTTTTGTCATTTCCGGCCAACATCACTATTGTTGGTGAACGACGTTGGTCCGGGCGTGACCATCGTCAAAGGTCGATCGAAACCCCCTTAGTCGTTCACCGTAAGGATGCCGGGAAGGGCCTCATTAGCGTTGCATTTATCTGGCCACGTCGTGTTCGTTTTAGGGCTTTTCTGGTTTTCGGCCATGTTTGGATAAATTGTTGGATGCATTTTTGAGACCATTCATTGATCTACATTTTTTCCGCCAGGATCGCGACTATTGGCATCTCCGGTGACCAGAAGTAATTGGGTAGGTGAACCGGCATGGGCCGACTAAACCAGTTAAACTTGTTAGCCCAAAAACCAGACCCAGACTTGAATTGTCTCGACCCAATCCGCTTCTAACCCATATCTTACTCGGCTGAGTCAACTCAGTGAGTCAACTCGCCTTAGTGGACTCACTGAGTTAACCCGCCGAGTCAATTCAGTTGACCTTGACCGATGATGTCATGCTGATGTCAGTGTTGACTTGACTTCTGACGTCAGCGTTGACTTTGACCAAAAAGTCAAAATTTCCGAAAAAGCCCTATTTTACATTTTTCGATGATCCGAGTCTGATTTTAAAGCTCTTTTTGCAAAATTTTGACTCTAAGACCTCTGAATCTAACCTTAAAACCGAAACATGTATATTTTAACTTGAGCAATTCAAATTGAGACTGAATCGACCAAATGACTAATATAATCTATTATTTGTGTAAATGTAATCGAGACTCGTGTGACCACTCTCCTGCTCGGCATAGCTCCTCTCGATCCGCTCACCCTCATGCTTCAGTGAATATGAGCATGAATTTAAACTCTGTGTATAAGAACAAGCTTAACTCTTATTTCGCATTATGACCGTTACTCTTTCATGATCTAGGATCCGACCCTGTATCCGAGCGTACTAAGGCAGGTGTCCTTTAGACCCTTCTCCGACTAGGTTTTGAGGTGTGTTCCGTGTGTGCTACATTTAGTTGAATGTGATGTATGATTATTACATGTTAGTAAACAATCTAATGACTTAATTATGAACAATGATATGCTTCATGAAATGATGAACTAAACATATGATAACATTTTCTTCCTACTCGTTGTAAGTCCGCTTGATTCGTATACTTAGTATATGATTGTGCTATGTGGTTAATTGATTTGTGATAATATTGTTTGTCTTCTTTATGTAAGTAATAGTATAATATGTTAGCTTGACCTATGATGGTAAACTCTATGTGCAAGATGAATGATGATATCGGTTGCTGAATGGTATGCCCATATATGCGTCTAAAGAGCATGAACTTCTATTTGATGCCTCGAATGGAATATGTCTGCCATATGTATTCTGTTACTCATGTCTGAAATCTGAATACCAATTGTTATCTGGGGTATACTGTTGGGTTATGTTATGAAGTCTCTGTTGGTACAGCCCTGATCCAGTTGGTAAATACTTATGGATTCAAGGTCTCCCTTAGGGTAGGTTCCGATGCTTTAGCACGGGTAAATCCTTATGAACCTAAGGCAGCCCCTTAGGTGGCACCTATGTCCATCAAGCCTAGGGTAAGTCCTTATGGATGTAGTTCTGAGGGACTGCATATTGGTGTAAGGTTGGAGGGTAATTACTAGTAAACCCTTGTATGTACTTGAATATTTGCATTGAATTGTTATGTGTTCTTGTGATATGATTGGTATGTATTTATGCCTATTTGATATGCACTTATTGTAACACACTGAGCTCTCTAGCTCATGCCCACATCTTTCCCCTTTCAGATAACTTGTGATAGGCTACCCTTCAGACTCGTCAATTGGAGGATCGGCACATTTAGCATTTTAGATTGTTGTAATTTTCTTATCTTCCAAACTGTCTGTATTTGGGTGACTTATGCCTATATTTTGATACGATATATCTTATGAATTTTGTCGGATAATGGCTTTAATTTACAACTAAACACATTATGCTTTCATATCACATATTTTGTAACCACATATTACTAAACTATTACTTATTATTTTGGGTATGGATTTGAAAGCAAACATTGATGGGTTTCATAACCGCCTTGAGAATTATATCCGATTCATCTTCATTACCAGGTTTCTAAAGTATGGATTGTAAGACACCACTAGGTGGAACTAAATTAGTTTGATATTTTGACAGAGATATTTTACAGGAAGTTAAATTATAGGTTGTGACCGCTCGGAGTCAGGTGAAACGCATAGGCGGGTTCAGGTGGTTACATTACTGGTCGTTTTTGAAAATGGTCACTAAAAATATTAAATTTAGACACTAAAATGCATAGTGACAAAATTTTCAAGTCGTCACCCGTCGTCACTAATAACCCCGCCACTATTATATTAGTGACAGTTGTACCAAAAATTCTCACGCTTGTAAATTTTTTTTGATCATCTTTTCGACACTAATAACTCTATCTTTCGTGATGATTTTTTTCGGCACTAAGAAGAAATGTTGTGATAAAAAAGTTTGTCACAATGTGTTATCTTTTGTGACAAAATATTTGACACTACAATCAATAGAAATTATGATAAATTTGTTGGACACTAAAAATATATTTTGTGACCAACAATGTTGCCACAAGAACTATTTTTTCGTGACTAAATGTTTGACACAATAATCATTAGCAATTGTGATGCTTGTACTTATCACATGAAATATATTTTGTGGCAAAGAAAAGAAGTTACAATAACAATTTTTGCAAATAAGTATTGGACACTACAAGCATTAACAATAGTGATAAATTAAATAGTCATAATAACTCTTTGAACCAATTTATTTGATACTAAAAAATAAAGATGTGACAAAAAAAAACTCGTCATAATATCTATTTTGTGATGAATATATTGTCTCTAAATGTATTTTCAATTGTTATAGAAAAATTGTCACATATATAATTTTATTAGAGATAAATGACTCATTGTTGGTTATGTACGAGTTACTTAGACTTATTCGTCACTAATCAATTAATATTTTTTTTAATTCTAAAATTTTTAAATCATTAAAAATATCATTCGTGAATAAAAATGTAATTGCATAAATGTGCTATCACTTCTTCAGTTTTCTCAATACAAATAGATAATTATAATATTTTAAAGTGAATAAGTAAACTAAATTGTAATTAATATTAAACCATAAAAAATAACACCAAAAATAAATTTTAAAAAATAACTAAATAGTTCATAATATGTATTCTAATATTAAGATATCGAAATATCTAAATAAAAGTCCAAGTGAAGTACTCCACACCAAAGTTCACTCTTCGGCATTTCCCTACAAAATATAGACAATAGGAGAAAGAATAATTTAATTAGTATACAAAATTAATTATGTCATTTGAGATAAAACTAGTTAAAAACGAAAATTCTTTAATTAATTTGAATGAGATGCATTAACCAACAATCATCAAATAGTAACAAACTAATCAATAATTAACTCACAAAAAAAGGAGTCAATGAGAGAACAAGATAAATTCTCCAAAACTATCTAACAACAAAAACAATATTAATGGTATGAAAAAATATATAAAACAAAAGTTGAAAACATAATTATCATTCTAAATAGCTATGAAAACGTAATCAATTTGATGCAATAAATATAAAATAAAAGCATATAAACATAAAAAATCAATCAAATAATCATCATTCCAAATAGTTATGAAAACAATCAACTTATTTTTTTTAAATAAAATAAGTTTAAAATCATACATAATAGTAAAACACGATGATAAATTCATGAATGATATTTTGTAAAGCTAAAAGACATAAAAAATGAAGAAAAATACCTTACCGTAAACGTCATTGTCAATTCTTTGAAAGAGACGAGAAAAAGAAAGAAAAGTTATATAGAATAAAAGAAGCTAAAATGGGATAATTAAGAAAATTAAATTATATATCATGAGATAGTTGGTGGTGAAGTGAATACTTATGGTGATTGCAGTGGGAAACAAGTGTTTTAGAAAACATAAAACACCTTTTAATTTTTACTTATTATTTTAAAATTATTTTTATACTATTTTTAACACTTGTTTATGATAAGTAACTTTTTAAGATATAAAATGGTATTTTTTTTTTAAATTTTCAATTATGTATACTTTAAACAATTTTACTATTCACAGTCCTCTAAATTAGGTACTCGAAAATTCAAATTACAATTTTTAATAATAATTTTGCATATAGTTTAATCAACTAAAAAAAGAAACAAAGAAGATTATTGTTTTCCCTACAACATTATTGTAGAGTTTATTTTTGTGTGTACAATATATAAGTTAGAATTTATGGAAGTGCATCTTAAAATAGGGGCCCACAATTTTGTGTTAAGTTAGAGGACCAAAATAAATTAAAAATGAGTTGAGAAACATATATTTTGTACCGAAAAGGCTTAAATTTAATTATAGAATTTTTAAAATGGTTAAATTAAAAGAAAATAAAAATTTTAACATGGAACACTATCTTAAATTAATATAAAATATAATCAACTTCTCGAAATTGGTTATGGATTAAAAAATCAAAATTTATTGTTTGACATGAATTTGGAGAATTCAAAATTTAGAGTTGATTGTAGATTTTAATATTTTTCAAAATTTATGATATAAAATAACTTGTAAATTGTTAGTAAATTATTGGTTAGCTATGTAATATTTATTTTTCTCTACATTTGATGATTATTAGTTACAACATGTCTGCCAATTGCATGATGAAGTAAGCGAATTGGTCAACAAACAACTACTTAATCTAGATTAGGGATGGCAATGGATCGGACTTGGTAAAGTCCAAGTCCAGTCCAGTTAATAATCGAACCTAAAATATTCAAGTCCAATCCAATAAAATATCTAAAATCCAAATCCAAATCTAGAATTACAAATCCAATTATTTTTTCCTTTTTTATAGTAATAACTAAAACAAGTATCTTTAAATAAAAAATATTTTTCATCAAACAAATCTCAACAAATATTATAATCCAATACAAAACAAATTAAAATAACAACTCAAACTTCAACTAAAAAAACTCAACAACAAATAAATTATCCTTACTTAAACTACTATTGTCTTACTAGTCTACTAACATAACTATTTTCCAAATTACAATTATAAAATGTCTAGTAAATATTACAATACGAGATGAAGCAAATTAAAAAATATAATCAAAAGATTCAACCATCAACATTTTACATAGAGAAAAAAGTTTCTAACCATCAAGCTTCCATTGTTGGTCGGTACACCCCATGACGCAGAGGAAAAATTATCCGGCGATCACCACTAGAGATCCATGTACGAAGAACGAATTAGGGTGATTAAGAGTGAAGAATTACCTATTTAAAATTTGGAATTCTGAATTTAGATTTCAATATTAATACACATAATCTCAATTCAACTTAATTAGGATTTCAATATGCATATTAATATACATACTCTCAATTCAACTTAATTAGGATTTCAATATATATATATATATATATATATATATATATATATTGTTGGGTTTTAAGGTGCTCGATTCCTTCAACCGTTCTTGCTCGCCAAGTGGTGGAGAAGTGGAATTTTGTGTGATAGAGGTGTGGAAGCTAAAAAGAATGAAGACAAGATGATTTATGGTTCAACCTTCTAACCAAGGTCTACATCCACTACCTTAGCTTCCCACTAAGGATTTCCAATCAATCCACTATTGATTCGTCCCCTTTTCTAGGCTTAGGAGGAAACCCTTACAATCCGATCAAGCTTTCTACCCAAAGCCTTGATCAAATCCTCTTTACAAAGAGATAAAAATAAGAAAACTCAAATCCCTCTAACAGGTATTTTTTGCACAATTAAGCTATCACCCAATCCTAAAAACACTTGAGCAAATATAACATTTTTGGCTCACTGGTGTTTATCTATACAAGGAATTGACAATTAAGCACTAAGACACATTTTGATCATATGTTGTATTACAATTGAAGCATTAACCATTAATTGATGCTTGGAGGTCTCTTTTATACTCCTAATTGAGTTTGTAGCCGTTACTAGCCGATGGGGTTGAATTGGAGCCGTTGGAGACTTTATTCCCACCATAAATGTAGTTCTGCAACTTCTCGTTTTGAAACGCCCGACCCTGTTTCGAAACACTCTTGAAATAGAAAGAGTCGTTGCAGTCTGATGCAGTACCCGTTTCGGAACGCCTTTGGCCGTATCGAAACACTTGTCCCCGTATTGAAACGTCGTGCATTTAAAAGGTAGTTGGGAAATAGCCGTTAGGGGTTTATGACCGTTGAGGTCAATGCCACATAGTCGTATCGAAACGGTAGTGGCCGTATCGAAACGCTATGCAAAAAATCTCACCCAAATTAAAGCCCGTTTCGAAATAGACAAGGTTGTATCGAAACGTTTTGCCACTGTAAAGACTCGTATCGAAACACCTAGGGGCGTTTCGAAATGCTTGGATGGTTTTGTTGAATTTGGCTTTGAAAACACTTAAAACCTTTTTGAAATGTCTCATAAACATAGTTTCAAGTTTTTTGTACTTAGAAATGGTTGTGAATTCTTTTTAACTTTGTCCAAAACATTTTTCAATTATTATATTAAAACATTAGTTCTACAATCTTCCTTTTTTTGATATAATAAAACCCACTTGAAAAAATTGTTTGAGATTCTCCCCCTTTAAGTTTAAAAATGTGAATAAGAGATGAAAATTTGAGAAGTGAGTAAAGCTCCCCCTTATTCATTTAAAGATACAATTTTTCAAACCAAACTCTCCCCTTTTTGTTATATAAAAAAGAATTCAAAAGACATTAAGTTCAAAGTAACTTAAGAGGTTCAAAAAGATTACAAAATGAGAAATTTTGGTTTTAAAGTGGCTCCCCCTTACTCAAAGCATCATCACAAAGTTACTCCAACATACATCATAATCTAGTTGAAATAAAAAATAAATCAAATTAAACAAATAAAGCAACTAGATTTTTACCACACTTGAACACAAGGGAGGATGTGAAGTATTTCTTCTTCAAGTGTTCTTCCTTGTGTGCATAGAGCTCCCCCTCAATTTTGGACTTGTTGATCAATCTCTATCACACCTAAACAAGACAATCAAGTAATTTTTGGTATCCAAATTGCTTTGGATCCATGGACATTAGTAGCACAAAATTTAGTCTCCTTAGGAATCTATTTTTCTATTTCATCCTTTTTAGTTGAAGTACTTAGTCTTTTTGGGACCCAAATACTTCTAAAAACTTTACCATTTATAAATCTAGGAGCACTAGATTGTCTTACATAAAAATTTGATTTTCCAACATTATTTTTCTTTTCAAGCCCTTTGAAAATCAAATCTTTTTCTTCTTGAACTTTGTGAAGCAAATTGTAACACCCGTGTTTTGGGCCTAAGAGTTAACCGAGTTTATAGTTCGAGTCAATGAAATTTAATTAAAATCAATTCAACCCAAATTGGACCCATTTGAGCTTTAGTATAAAGGGGAGGGACTCGTATTGTAATTTTACCCAAATGTTTTGAAAAAGCAAGACCACTTTAACTAAAAGTTGTCTTCCTCCCCCTTTATCCCCATTCCAACGTCCAAAACACCCCAAACCCCTTCAAAACTCTTTCAAACCTAAAACACTATTCCATTGGCTATCTTCTTCAATCCAAGGTGTTTTTCAAAGGTAAACATGTTTTCTAACTCTCCTTATCCCCTATCAACCCATGGTTTTAGATTTTAAAGATATGAGGTTTTGAAAATTAGGGTTTGTTTTAAAGGTTGGGTTTTAAAGGGTTTTTCATCTTGTTTTGATAAATTGAGTTGGGGCTTTGTTTACTCATGTTGAAATACACATTATATGTTAATTTGGTTAAATTTTAATGAAAATCCAAAGTGGGTTCTTAGACCCATTTTTGAGTTGTCAAAAACACCATTTTTGGTGGGTTTTAGGTTGAAAACAAAGGGCTAATGGTTTAGGTATGTTAGGAGGGTGATTTGGGACATTTTTGAGGTCATTTGGGTGTTTGGAAATGGAAATTTCAGCAGGGTTTTAGAGGAGCACGAAAATTGGGTTTTTGGGTGATTATGTGGATTGGGAAATTGATGATGTTGGCTTATACATGTGATGTGAGATGGTGATTGGGTTTTAGCATTGAATTGTGGAGTAATAAGTGTGTTTTGTTTGGCTAGAAGCAAGAGGAAGCGTTGGAGAGGCTTTGGGACCGAATCCGGGTTCGTATGAGGATTGTTTCGATTTGCTAAGGAATGGCGGTGAGTGGTTTCAAACTTGAATTAAAGCTTGGTTCGAGTATGTGTAGTGTGTGTGTGTGTAAAGTGTGCTTGGTAGGCCACTTCTAGTTAATTCAAGTTGTTAATTTAGCCATTGATATCCATAAATGCTATTGTGCTTATTTAGCTATGCTCTTGTGATTGTGGTTAATTGGTGCATTTATATATCATGATGTAAATATATGTGATGAGCATGAGTGTGGTTGATGATATGTGATGTGATAATGATAAATGGCACTAAAATAATTACCAGTTGTAAATGATCGATCATTAGGATTAGTGTGCACACAAATTGAGTCAAAACGTACGTGGCCTTGATGGCGTTAAGTCATCAAGAAGGAGTACGGTGATGTAACATTCCATCAGAAGCTTTATATATATTTCTACGGGATGATGAGTGGAATCCCATCCGTAGGTAATGTGGCGATGAGTGGAATCCCGCACATGCGAGGTCCGGTGATGAGTGTAATCCTATCGAGGTAAAGTGATGTTGAGATTAAATTTGCACAATCAGGGTAATTAATAGTGACCAATTAAACTTGTTCATGTATGGTGATATATGATTGTGGTATATGGTGTTGTTGCATGATATTGATATTATGATTGAGCTTAGTAGGATTGAGAAACCATATTATGACACTTGAAAGACTAGCTAGGTCTACTTGATTTTATGCCATTGTAGGTTGTATATGAGATTAGGATTTACATGCTTGAACCCTGCATTGTTGATGTTTTTCGTTTTAGAGCACCCTCACTAAGCTTATAGCTTACGCTCTCAATGTTCAACAATGCAGATCATTAGCGTGGTGTTAGCTCGAGGCAAGGCAAGAAGGGCTTTCCAAGTTTTGTGGCTCAAGTACGGTTATCAATTTTGTACTGCTAGCAATGTGGCAAGGGTTTTTGTATGAGCTTGTATGACTCATTTGAATGTGGATGTTTGAGTTTGATTATGGTTTGTAAAGCATGTGATACTATGATGAATGTTGGTGTGTCATGGCATGCTTTAGATGTTTAGGTTTCCTTGTGTATGAGTGCAAACCTCTTATGATGACTTGAGCCTTTTAAGACCTTTTGAGCCTTTATGTATGCACAATATTTCCTAAATTGCTCCTTTGATGGAATACTATGAATGGATGACTTGTCACATGTTTGATTGTTGCCTATGGCTTATGTATGATTGCTTAAGTGTGTGTATGTGCTTAGGAGAGTCGAGAAATGCATTTAGAGTCGTGTTTGGGGTCGATAAGTTGGAATTTGTGGAATTGCAGTGCAGGGCGTATCGATACGCCTCAGGGCCGTATCGATACGGTCTTGCCCAAAAGCCACAAATTTTGCCTGGCGTACTGATACCCTAAGGGTATCGATACCCTCCAAAGTTACTAGAATTTGGCATTTTGAGTGAGGGTAGAGCGTACCGATACGGGGTGCACGAGTATCGGTACGGGCCTACTCTGTTGACTAAGAAGGGTTGACCGAGAAGGGCGTATCGATACGCCCAAGGGCTGTATCGATACGGTCTTCTCGGAGTTGACTCCTTGGGTTGACCTGGTCAGGGCATATCGATACCCCTGGTTAGGGTACCGATACGGTCTGCCCTGTAAGTTTAAAAATGGACTGTTATTCATGGCCGTGGTTCGGATTTGTTTCCCTTTTTTATTGTTTTTCACTGTCATGATCACTTAGGACTTAACAATCCTCTAGACAAGATTAAAATGAAAGAAAAAGAAAAATAGGGTTGCTAACCGAGGGGGAACCCTTTGGGTTTCGCTTCGGTTTTCCTCGTGTGACCCACTCGGACCGGTCATCCGGCCAGACCGGGACGAGGGGGTTACATTTGTTGGTATCAGAGCCTGAGGTTACCGAGACCTCGGGCAGGTAAGTGAGGTAAGCTTAATGTGTTGAATGATTGTGTTGTTTGATGCATGTTTTGCCATGAATCCTTGATACTTGATTGATCGTATGATGTTTTAAATGCACGAATTGTTGTGTCTGGTGTAGAGTGTGTGCCCATTGCTACTACTACTTAATTTAAAAAGATTTTTGGAAAAAGGAGTACTTGAGCACTATTGGACCCTTGCTTTGACTAACGTAATCCTTATATGTTTCTTGTTGTAGTTCATACCTTGCTAGTTGTAGCATGAGACCACGTGGGAGGCCTAGGATGGTTTGACCGGAACAACAGGCAGAGACTCCGAGAGTTGAGCCAGTAGTTAGGGTTGAGGCTCAAGTGGGAGAGCCTATAGTTGGGGTTGGAGATCCTCCACCACCTCCACCACCACCACCTCCTCCACCGGGAGTGGGAGGTGAGGCTGGGGCCGAAGGAGAGGGACCACAAGGAGGCCAAGGTGGCCAAGGACCGGGCGGGATTGACTTAGCTCCGTTAGTTCAGGCAATAGCCGGGGCATTTTAGGATGCAGTAGCTGGAGGTCAGGCAGCTCATCATCGGGGTGAGGGCACCGGATTACCTTTAGAGAGACTTCAGGGCCTTGGGGCCAAAGAGTTCAGAGGTGCTACTCTAGAGAGATCAGAGTTGTGGTTTGAGAAGACTGTCTGTATTCTTGCACAGATGGGATGTACTGGTGAGCGCAAGTTGGGATGTGTTGAGTCCTTGCTTCAGGGTGATGCCTACACTTGGTGGGTCACCATTACTAAGGGTATGGATGAGGTCGAGATCACTTGGGAGTTCTTTGAGACGGCTTTCTGTAAGAAGTATCTGGGTCCGTGATACCTCGATAAGAGGAAGAGGGAGTTTATGGCATTGCTTCAGGGGAGTATGTCCGTGACCGATTATGAGATCCGGTTTGTCAGATTGAGTCAGTATACAGCTGAGCTTGTACCTACTGAGGTGGAGCGTTGTAACCGCTTCCGATATGGGCTGAGTGAAGAGATCAAGACGTATACTCTAGCTTCAGATTACATAGATTTTGACGTCTTGGTCGCGAGGGCCAAGGACTTAGAGCACAGTTTGAGTTTGACCAGTCGGTCTGGTGGATCTAGTTCGGGTAAGAGGTCCAGCAACTTTGATAGAGGTGATGCCAAGAGGCATCGGGACAACAGGCATCAGTCTGATCATAGGCGTGGTGGCGGTAACCACGGTAGGGGCCATCAGGGTCAGAGAGCTGGTGGGAAGTTGCACACATTTGCTACTTTCGGGAGGAACCACACCGGTGAGTGTTGAGGAAATTATCATTCATGTTGGAGTTGTGGTGCTAGAGACCACATTAGGCGTGACTGTCCACATCAGGTGGGACAGGCACCAGCTTAGGCTTCTGCTAGAGCCAATGACTTTCAGAGAGGCCGCGGGCGCGGTAGAGGTAACTTCCAGCCGAGGAACGATGGTTAGAGGAACATAGCACATGTAGTTGCAGTTCAGCCGGAGGGCGAAGGTCAGGCCAGAGTTTATGCTCAGCGTGGGGATCAGCATGACACCGATGTGATCGCATGTAACTTCTCGATACAGTCTTTGGGTTTGATTTCTTTGATTGACTCTGGGTCTATACATTCCTACATATTAAGTGAGCATGCACAGTCTTTGAATTTGCCTTGTGAAATGTTAGAGGTAGGAGTTAGTGTTACTAGTTCCTTTGGGGACACGGTAGTAGTTAGGAAGATGTACCGAAGGTGTCCGTTGATGGTTCAGGGGCATGTGTTTCCAGTAGATATGATGGAACTTCCTTTTTATGGTTTTGATGTGATTCTGGGTATGGACTGGCTCATGGAGCATAGAGCTAGGATAGATTTTGAAACTAAGCGGATTTCTTTGAGGCTCACAGATGACTATGAGATTGTAGTGGTGGGTGAGAATGTGAAGTTCTTGTCCAATGTGGTTTCAGTGTTAGAGGCTAAGAGATTAGTTGAGTTGAGGTGCGAAGCATACCTAGCGTTTGTGATGACCCTAACATGAGTGAGGTTAGACCTCAGGACATCCGGACAATATGTGATTTTCCTCGCGTGTTTCCGGAAGAATTGCCAGGGTTACCACCGGACAGAGAGGTAGAGTTCAGCATTGAGACTTATTCTGATTCACCTCCTGTTTCGATTGCTCCGTATCGTATGGCACCGAAAGAATTGAAAGAGTTGAAGACTCAGTTGCAAGAATTGACAGATAGAGGTTTTATTTGACCTAGTTCTTCACCTTAGGGTGCACTAGTTTTGTTTGTGAAGAAGAAAGATGGAAGCATGAGAATGTGTATAGACTACAGACAGTTAAATCAGTTGATAGTGAAGAATAAATATTCGTTGCCTAGAATTGATGACTTGTTTGATCAGTTGAGAGGAGCATCGGTCTTTTCGAAGATTGATTTGAGATCGGGTTACTACCAGCTAAAGGTAAGAGAGGTTGATGTACCGAATACGGACTTTAGGACTAGGTATTGTCATTATGAGTTTTTAGTCATGTCATTTGGGTTGACTAATGCATCGGCTGCTTTCATGGACCTGATGAATAGGATTTTTCATCAGTATCTAGATCGGTTTGTAGTTGTATTTATTGATGACCTTTTGGTGTACTCGCGAACTGAAGAAGACCATGACCGACACTTGAGGCTTGTTTTGAAGACTTTGCTAGATCATCAGTTGTATGCGAAGCTCAGCAAGTGTGAGTTCTGGATCCGTGAGGTAGTATTCTTAGGACATGTAGTGTCAGCCGATGGGATTAGAGTTGATCTGAAGAAGATTGAAGCCATTGTTGAGTGGAAGCAACCGAAGTCTGTGACAGAGGTACGTAGCTTCCTAGGCTTATCCGGATACTATAGGAGGTTTGTAGAGGGTTTCTCTAAGTTAGCCGCTCCATTGACTCAGTTACTTCAGAAGAGTGTTCAGTTTGAGTGGACAGATGCAAGACAAAGAGCCTTTGAAAAATTTATAGAAGCTTTGACCCAAGCACCGATCTTGATTTAGCTTGAGTCCGGGAAGGACTATGTAGTCTACAGTGATGCTTCTTATGTAGGGTTAGGATGTGTTCTTATGCAAGACCGGAGAGTAGTGGCTTATGCCTCAAGACAGTTGAAGACCCATGAGCGCAACTATCCGACCCATGACATAGAGTTGGCTGCAGTTGTGTTTGCTTTGAAGATTTGGAGACATTATTTGTACGGTGAGAAATGCACAATGTACACCGACCACAAGAGTTTGAAGTACGTTATGACTCAGCGAGATTTGAATCTCAGACAACATAGGTGGTTAGAGCTGCTAAAGGACTATGATCTTACTATTGAGTACCATCCGTGTAAGGCAAATGTAGTGGTCGATGCATTGAGTAGGAAGGTGGCCGTGGACTTGAGAGCTATGTTTGCTAGATTGAGTTTGTCCGGAGATGGTGGCTTGGTAGCCGAGCTTCAGGTTAGACCTACTCTAGGTCAGTTGATTAGAGAGAAACAACTCTTAGATAGATCTTTGGCACCTCACGTGCAAGATATAGCCGAGGGTAGATCCTCAGACTACAGTTTCAGTACTGATGGGGTTTTGTGTTTCAAAGATAGAATAGTTGTGCCATAAGACAGTGATTTGAGACATACGATCTTGACTGAAGCCCACAGTAGTTCGTTTGCTATGCATCCAGGAAGTACGAAGATGTATCGTGATTTAAAGAATGAGTACTTTTGGGTTGGCTTGAAAAGAGATGTAGCCGACTTTGTGAGTAAGTGCTTAGTGTGTCAGAGGGTGAAGGCGGAACATCAGGTTCCCTCAGGTTTGTTACAACCGTTGAGAATTCCAGAATGGAAGTGGGAGAACATCACCATGGATTTTGTTTCGGGTTTGCCTTTGACTTCTACGAAGAAGAACTCAGTTTGGGTGATAGTGGATCATTTTACGAAGTATGCTCACTTCTTGGCAGTCAACACTACATACACCTTAGATAGATTGGCCGATTTGTACATTGGTGTGATTGTTAGACTGCATGGTGTGCCGAAATCTATTGTATCAGATAGAGATCCGCGATTTACTTCTATATTTTGGGAGTGTCTGCATACAGCTTTGGGTACCCGTTTGAACTTCAGCACTTCTTATCATCCTCAGTCAGATGGGCAGTCAGAGAGGGTTATTCAGATTTTAGAGAACATGTTGCGATGTTGTATCATTGACTTTCAGGGTACTTGGGAGAAGCATTTGCCTCTAGTAGAGTTTGCGTACAATAACAGCTTTCAGTCGAGCATCCAGATGGCTCCGTATGAGGCCTTGTATGGCCGGAAGTGTAGGACTCCAGTTTGTTGGGCCGAAGTGGGACAGAAATTGTTACCTATGCCGGATTTGCTCAAGGGGACAACCGACAAGGTAAAATTGATTTGTGATCGTTTGAAAGCTGCTTCGGATAGGCAGAAGTCCTATGCCGATTTGAAGAGGAAGGAAGTTGAGTTCTCAGTGGGTGAGAAGGTATTCTTGAAGGTGTCTCCGTGGAAGAAAGTGATGAGATTTGGCCGAAAAGGGAAGTTGAGTCCGAGGTACATAGGACCGTATGAGATTGTGAAGAGGGTTGGTCCAATTGCTTATCAGTTGCGTTTGCCATCCGAGCTAGAGAAGATACATGATGTGTTCCATGTTTCGATGCTTCGTAACTATAGAGAGTTGTAACACCCGTGTTTTGGGCCTATGAGTTAACCAGGTTTATAGTTCGAGTCAATGAAATTTAATTAAAATCAATTCAACCTAAATTGGACCCATTTGAGCTTTAGTATAAAGGGGAGGGACTCATATTGTAATTTTACCCAAATGTTTTGAAAAAGCAAGACCACTTTAACTAAAAGTTGTCTTCCTCCCCCTTTATCCACATTCCAACGTCCAAAACACCCCAAACCCCTTCAAAACTATTTCAAAACTAAAACACTATTCCATTGGCTATCTTCTTCAATCCAAGGTGTTTTTCAAAGGTAAACATGTTTTCTAACTCTCCTCCTTATCCCCTATCAACCCATGCTTTTAGATTTTAAAGATATGGGGTTTTGAAAATTAGGGTTTGTTTTAAAGGTTGGGTTTTAAAGGGTTTTTCATCTTGTTTTGATAAATTGAGTTGGGGCTTTGTTTACTCATGTTGAAATACACATTATATGTTAATTTGGTTAAATTTTAATGAAAATCCGAAGTGGGTTCTTAGACCCATTTTTGAGTTGTCAAAAACACCATTTTTGGTGGGTTTTAGGTTGAAAACAAAAGGCTAATGGTTTAGGTATGTTATGAGGGTGATTTGGGACATTTTGGAGGTCATTTGGGTGTTTGGAAATGGAAATTTCAGCAAGGTTTTAGGGGAGCACGAAAATTGGGTTTTTGGGTGATTATGTGGATTGGGAAATTGATGATGTTGGCTTATACATGTGATGTGAGATGGTGATTGGGTTTTAGAATTGAATTGCGGTGTAATAAGTGTGTTTTGTTTGGCTAAAAGCAAGAGGAAGCATTGGAGAGGCTTTGGGACCGAATCCGGGTTCGTAGGAGGATTGTTTCGATTTGTTAAGGAAGGGCGGTGAGTGGTTTCAAACTTGATTTAAAGCTTGGTTCGAGTATGTGTAGTGTGTGTGTGTAAAGTGTGCTTGGTAGGCCACTTCTAGTTAATTCAAGTTGTTAGTTTAGCCATTGATATCCATAAATGCTATTGTGCTTATTTAGCTATGCTCTTGTGATTGTGGTTAATTGGTGCATGTATATATCATGATGTGAATATATGTGATGAGCATGAGTGTGGTTGATGATATGTGATGTGATAATGATAAATGGCACTAAAATAATTACCGGTTGTAAATGATCGATCATTAGGATTAGTGTGCACACAAATTGAGTGGAATCCCATCCGTAGGGCATGTGGCGATGAGTGGAATCCCGCACATGCGAGGTCCGGTGATGAGTGTAATCCCACCGAGGTAAAGTGATGTTGAGGTTTAAATCCTCACAATCGGGGTAATTAATAGTGTCCAATTAAACTTGTTCATGTATGGTGATATATGATTGTGGTGTATGGTGTTGTTGCATGATATTGATATTGATGGTTGAGCTTAGTAGGATTGAGAAACCATATTTTGCCACTTGAAAGACTAGCTAGGTCTACTTGATTTTATGCCATTGTAGGTTGTATGTGAGATTAGGATTTACATGCTTGAACCCTGCATTTGTTGATGTTTTTCGTTTTAGAGCACCCTCACTAAGCTTATAGCTTACGCTCTCAATGTTCAACAATGCAGATCATTAGCGTGGTGTTAGCTCGAGGCAAGGCAAGAAGGGCTTTCCAAGTTTTGTGGCTCAAGTACGGTTATCAATTTTGTACTAGCTAGCAATGTGGCAAGGGTTTTTGTATGAGCTTGTATGACTCATTTGAATGTGGATGTTTGAGTCTGATTATGTTTTGTAAAGCATGTGATACTATGATGAATGTTGGTGTGTGATGGCATGCTTTAGATGTTTAGGTTGCCTTGTGTATGAGTGCAAACCTCTTATGATGACTTGAGCCTTTTAAGACCTTTTGAGCCTTTTTGTATGCACAATATTGCCTAAATTGCTCCTTTGATGGAATACTATGAATGGATGACTTGTCGCATGTTTGATTGTTGCCTATGGCTTATGTATGATTGCTTAAGTGTGTGTATGTGCTTAGGAGAGTCGAGAAATGCATTTAGAGTCGTGTTTGGGGTCGATAAGTTGGAATTTGTGGAATTGCAGTGCAGGGCGTATCAATATGCCTCAGAGCCGTATCGATACGGTCTTGCCCAAAAGCCACAAATTTTGCATGGCGTACCGATACCCTAAGGGTATCGATACCCTCCAAAGTTACTAGGATTTGGCATTTTGAGTGAGCGTAGAGTGTACCGATACGGGGTGCACGAGTATCGGTACGAGTCTACTCTGTTGACCAAGAAGGGTTGACCGAGAAGGGCGTATCGATACGCCCAAGGGCTGTATCGATACGGTCTTCCCGGAGTTGACTCCTTGGGTTGACCTGGTCAGGGCGTATCGATACCCCTGGTTAGGGTACCGATACAGTCTGCCCTGTAAGTTTAAAAATGGATTGTTATGCATGGCCGTGGTTCGAATGTGTTTCCCTTTTTGATTGTTTTCCGCTGTCATGATCACTTAGGACTTAACAATCCTCTAGACAAGATTAAAATGAAAGAAAAAGAAAAATAGGGTTGCTAACCAAGGGGGAACCCTTTGGGTTTCGCTTCGGTTTTCCCCGTGTGACCCACTCAGACCAGTCATCCGGCCAGACCGAGACGAGGGGGTTACACAAATTTTGTAAATCAAAACATTTTTGTTCAAACTCATTGAATTTTGCTTCAAGTTTAATTTTGGTTTTAGAAATCAAGTCATTTTGAATTTTCAAATTTGAATTCACTTTCTTGTTTTTCAAAATGTGATTTTTAAATTCTAAAACTAAGTCATCGAAGGCATAAAGTAATTCAACAAAAGAATATGAACATGAAGTAGATGAATTAGATGAATTAGAAGTTACCCTTGAATCTTCTTTGATGGCCATAAGGCGAAGGTTGGCTTGTTCATCGTCGGTGGAGTCTTCATCACTCCATGTAGCCACATATGCCTTCTTCTTATGGCTTGAAGTGCTTGCCCTCATCTTCTTCATGGATTCTCGTTCAAGCTCTTTCAAGGCTTTCTTCATGAAAGGGGCACACTTCTTGAAGAGATGAACTATCTCTTCTTCTTCCTCCTCATCTTCACTTGAATCTACGTGATGACATGTAGAGGATTTGAGATCAATGGCATTTGTGTTGATGCCAAGCCTTTTGAGCTTCTTCTCCCCTATAGCTCTAATTTCTTCCCTCTTCTTCTCCTCTTCATTGTTTTTCTTCATAATTTGGTTAGTGAGAAGTGACCCCATGAGCTCATCAAGCTTCAAAGTCTTGAGATTCTTGGCTTCGATGATGGTTGTCCTTTTTGAGTCACATGACTCGGGAAGGGAGTAGATGAGCTTTCGGACAAGCTTTTCTTCCGAGATGGCTTCTCCAAAACCTTTGAGTCCATCGATGATGGTGGAGAACCTATCAAACATCTTTTCAATGTTCTCTTCCGGGTCCATCTTGAAGTTTTCATACTCTAAGTTGAGGAGTCTGATCTTGGTCTTCTTTACTTCGTTTATCCCCCCGTATGTAACTTCGAGCTTTTCCCAAACTTCATTAGCACTCTCTTAAGAAGACATATTCTTGTAGATGTTGAGGCTAAGTGCACAAAAGATGAAGTGCAAAGCCTTCCAATTTAGCTTCATCTTCTTGCGGTCGTCGGCACTCCACTCTGCCTTGCTTCTTTGTGGTACGAACGGGTCATCTTCTATGATATCCTAAAGCTTGTAGTCTTTGGATTTGACAAAGAACACCATCCTTGTCTTCCAATAAGCATAATTGATCCCGTCGAAGAAGGGCAGTTTGTCGATGGGGTGTACCATTGAGCCGGTTGTTTGAAAAGTTGATCGAGCTTGCCAGATTTTCTCAATAGGATGTTAATCCTCTTCAATTGAGCCAATCTCTGATACCAATTTTTGGGTTTTAAGGTGCTCGATTCCTTCAATTGTTCTTGCTAGCTAAGTGCAGGAGAAGTGGAATTTTGGGTGATAGAGGCGTGGAAGCTAAAAAGAATGAAGACAAGATGATTTATAGTGGTTCAACCTTCTAACCAAGGTCTACATCCACTACCTTAGCTTCCCACTAAGGATTTCCAATCAATCCACTATTGATTCGTCCCCTTTTCTAGGCTTAGGAGGAAACCCTTATAACCCAAAGCCTTGATCAAACCCTCTTTACAAAGAGATAAAAATAAGCAAACTCAAATTCCTCTAATACGTATTTGTTTGCACAATTAAGCTCTCACCCAATCCTAAAAACACTTGAGCAAATATAACATTTTTGGCTCACTAGTGTTTGTCTATACAAGGAATTGACAATTAAGCACTAAGACACATTTTGATCATATTTTGTATTACAATTGAAGCATTAATCATTACTTGATGCTTTGAGGTCCATTTTATACTTCTAATTGAGTTTGTAGTCGTTACTAGCCGTTGGGGTTGAATTGGAGCCGTTGGAGACTTTATTTCCCACCATAAATGCAGTTCTGCAACTCCCTGTTTCGAAACACTTGACCCTGTTTTGAAACACTCTTGAAATAGAAAGAGTCTGATGCAGTACCCGTTTCGGAACGCCTTTGGCTGTATCGAAATGGCCGTATCGAAACGCCTTGCATTTAAAAGGTGGTTGTGAAATAGTTGTTGCGGTTTATGATCGTTGAGGTCAATGCCACATAGGCGTATCAAAACGGCAATGGTCGTATTGAAAACACTATGCAATAAATCTCACCTAGATTAAAGCCCGTTTCGAAACAGACAAGGCTGTATCGAAACGTTTTACCACTGTAAAGACCCATATCAAAACACCTAGGGGCGTTTCGAAATGCCTGGATGGTTTTGTTGAATTTGGCTTTGAAAACACTTAAAACCTTTTTGAAATATCCCATAAACATAGTTTCAAGTTGTTCGGACTTAGAAATGGTTTTGAATTTTTTTTAACTTTGTCCAAAACATTTTTCAATTATTATATCAAAGCATTAGTTATATATATATATATATATATTAAACCTAAGAGTTTTTAATATTTTTATTCGGATTCATATATGGATTGAACTCGGATCGGGTATGGATTTGGATCGGATTCGAATCAGATCATGACAATGTCCATATCCGATCCACCTCCTATTAGGACTCGAACCTTTTTTCGGATTTGGATTTGAAATTTTTTCTATCGAATTTGGATCTGATTTTTTTCTTCAGATCGAATCGAATTCAGATTATATTGCCATCCCTAATCTAGCTTGTGGACATGATAAACGAATTTTTGGCTACACAAGCTATCTTAATTAAATTACAATAAATTTACTTCTATTAATGTTGATGATTGAACGTATACTATTTAAAGTTTATTTCTAAGTTTCAATATTAGATTTTTTTTCATATTTTGTTATTTTATTTGTTAAATAAAATTTTTAATTTGAAGTATTGTATTCTATATTTTTTATTATAATAAAATTAAATTTTGTACATTGTCATCAATTCTTTATTAATATTTTGATGAGTTAAAAATATTTTTATTACTTATTAATAATTTTTGTAAAAAATAATATTGTAATAAAATTTATTTTAATAGTCAAAAAACAAGTTTATTATTGTGACAAAACCAATTCGACATTAATTCAAAATGTTTAATAGTGGCAAAAAAGTTGTGACTGAAAGTAAAATTTTAAGTGACAATTAATTTTTTTTAACACACCAATTTAAAATAATAGTGATAAATTCATATGTTGTCACTATTATTGTATTCCCGTCAAAATACAAGTTGGGGCCAATATGTATACTTTATCGAGGATGAAGTTTTAGTTACAAACAAAATTATGTCACAAATATTCATTGTAGTGACAATTTAATTGTGAAAAAAAAATGTAATGGTAACAACTATTGTTATATCAGTGACAAAATATCAATATGTCACAAGTACTTATCTCAATAGTGTCATATAAATATTCTGTCACAGAAAACATAACATTTGTAACAAAATAACTCAAGGTCACAATAAAATTGTCACTAAAAACACAATTGTTGTAGTGTGGTCAACTATGTACTTTGGGAAACATAAGTGAGCATCTCAGTAGTTAACTCTTGTCAAAATGAGAGGTTTCACCTCAATCCGCTATTATAATCTTTTATTTACCAAACATTTAAATTGGCGGACTTGATTGATCAAACCTTTAATAATGCTCAAAAAGGGGTTAAAATTAGAGGTTTAAGGTTTAGGATTTAGAGTTTAAGGTTAGGGCTTACGGTTAGGGTATAGGGAATTTAGGGTAGGGTATATGGTGTAAGGTTTAGGATTTGAAATTTAAGGTTAAGATTTCTAATTTATTTTTTAATTGTTTTTTAACATAATTGGAGACATGATTAGGTGCAGAAGAATTTTACTCCTCAAAAAGTTGTTTACCAAATATGGCTAGTAATAAATGGGGGTAATTGGGTGCTTCAAGCTTTTACTCAAATTTAGGTTTTGTTGATTGAGTGTTGACTGATCCAGTGCTCAATAGCGATACACGGGTTTAAGCACGTACATAGGGTAAGGACTAATTTGGCCCAAGGCCTTGAATTCTTTAATAAATTACTAAGCTAGATGACATGTCTGTAATTCATGCAATTTAGTCCTTAGTGAATGCCTAGAATAATTGTACTATTTACATTTGTTTCCCTTTAAAACATGTTTTTTTATGACTCGTCGTTATGAAGTAAACCTAATAGCATATCTTTGGGGAAATGTGGAGAGAAGTCATGTTTATCTGACTCGTGTATCGCTATTGAGCACTGGATCAGTCAACACTCAACCAACCAGACCTAAATTTGGTCGCAAATACCTCAGCGTAAACTATTTAAGTTTATCACATTTGCATCATTGTTCAAAACTTGTCTTAGCTTATCCATCAAGAACAAGATGGTGAAGATTGCTCTGGTAATTCTATTCTCATTGGCCCTACTTTGCACATTTCAATTCGTGATAAGCAAAGATGAGAAAACCGAAGGCGATGGTGGGTCGAAGAAAGCTTCGTTAACGGATGATAAAGACATTGGGAAGGCTAAAGAAAAAGAGCGTGCGGGTGATAAAAAGGCCAAACAAAAAGGGAGTGACGATGATGATGATGATGAAAAGAGTAAAAAAGGAGAGACGGCAAATCGTGGGAAGACTAAAGAAAAAAAGAGTGACGATGATGAAAAGACTAAAGAAAAAAAGAGTGGCGATGATGAAAAGACTAAAGAAAAAAAGAGTGACGATGATGAAAAGTCTAAGAAGAGAAAGAAGGATGAAGAAGAAGAAGCAGAAGAAAGGGAGAAAGTGAGGATTAGAGCCGTTCTTACAATGGATAAAGATAAAGAGAGTACCGGTTTTCCAAATGATAAACAAGAGGATGATGAAAAGGATAAAGAAAAGAAAGAGAAATCCGGTGACGAAAAGGCTAAAAAGAAAGACAAAACCGATGATAAAAAGACTAAAAACAAAGGAAAAGCCGACGATGAAAAGACTCAAAAGAAAGAGAAATCCGGTGATAAAAAGGAGAATATTGATGATGAAGAGGCTAAACATGATCTCTAATTCAATTGAACCATGCCAATAATTTCTAAACTCAAAACCAAAACAAAACTATTTTTCATGCTGGAAATTGGAGGTTTGATTAATAACACAACTGCTTTTGTTCATGTCTTCTGATCTTGTTTTTTATTCAGTTGTTAACATGTTTATGCTTTATAGACTGTGTTGTATGTTTTGTTCTTATGTCCGAGTGGTACGGTACCTACTACCATTTTGTTCTTTTATAATGAAATTGAAAATCAAGAAAACAACATCTATGTTTATATTTCATATATTTAAGTACAATAATTTCTTCTTACAAATATTAATTATAACAATTACTGAACTTTGAACCAAAATTTATGATACCAATTGTTAGAAATAGCGTGATAACTCAACAAGACACTCAAGAAAAACAATCAAAAGAATAGAAACAATATAAATTTGATAAGGTTCAAACCCTCTAGCATACCTCTACGAACCAAAAAGATGGACAAACTACTTTCTTTTATAAATTGTCAAAAAAAAATATTTTATCCATCTACTCTTCTCGTTTTCTCTTCATATGATTTTTTATATAATTTTTGCTATTTTCAATGATTTTATTATTATTCCTATAATTTTATCTTATTTTTATATATTAATTTATATTTTTGTATTTTTTTTAATTTTTTTAATATTTTTATAAATTTTAATGATTTTTTTATTCTTAGTATTTTTTTTTCTTTTTGTGAAGTTTTGTATTAGAAAGATAAAGAGGAAAAGGGGGATATGGTTTGGATAGGGATATAAATGGACAGAACATTTGACAAATTGTTCATGTATCGTTTGCATGACATTCGTTTATGTTCGTTTATTAAGCTAAACAAACGACTATGAACAAAAAATTAAATTTCTTTTAATAAACGAATGAACATGGATAGAGATGTATTTGGTTCGCTTATGTTCACGAACAAGCTCGTTTATATGGTTCCCATTTTCTTTTTATTTTTTTACATTATAAATATTGATGAAGGTAGGGATTAAATTGAACACAATGTGAACTTTGGAGTTCAAAATCTAAATATAATTCCTTCTATGGTTTTTGATTTAATTAGTTGTAGGAATTTTTTGTTTAATATTTTCTGCTATAAGCCATGTGCAACTTTAGTTTCTTTCGAGTTGAGACAACTAATTCATATTGTAGGCAAGGGGACTTTGTGAATTAAGAGTGAGAGCTTGATCTTAATCTTCGATACTTGAGGGCAAGCATCGGATAAGTGAGAGAGAATTTAATGAGTGGCTAGATTGGTTACGGTTTTAGTTCTAATTTTGATTAAATGGATGACTTTAGATGCTGAAATGTGGGTTGTTTTGTGCTTTTTCATGCAGGAACTATGTGGCTAGAAATAAGACTGGAAAAGGCTGAAATCTGCAGAAGTTCTAGAGCCGTGGGCAGATTCATGGGCATGAACCAGGGCATGAATGCTAACTGAGCGCTACGTCAGAATCTTCTAGAAGCTGACGTCAGCAGCAGTGATAGCTTATCAAGCCGCTTATCAAATAGCCTATCATCCGGATTTTAATTTTTAAATTTCAAACTTGGGATAATTATCTTATGTAATTTAAATTTTTTTGGGGATTTATCATTTTAGTTTTTTAGGGTTTTTCAAATACTATAAATACCCCACTTTGGGGGTGTATTAGACATCACTTGCTCATCACTTCATCTTCTTTAGTGAAATACAATTCTCTATTTTTCCTCCATTTCCATTTTCTCCATTTCCTTCATTATTTAATTAAGTATGGTTTCTTCACCAACCATGCTTAACTAAACCCTCTTTAGCCAAGAGCAACGCCTAACCCGACTAAACTCGTGAGATTAGAAGAAGTTCTTTCTTTCCTTCAACATTTCTTTTTTCGATTATCTGCAAAATTGGTTAGGCAATCGGCCTAACCTATAGGAATCTCAATTGTTCCATTCCGAAGACGTCGTCGGATTAGAAGTAGTTTAGATCCATTGTTGGGGACGAGGAAAAGCTTGTAGCCGATTCAACTCCCAAAGAACAAACTTAGTGGCAGTTCACTAAGGGGAATCAAAATCGGAAACAATTCTCATCGAGACGATTATCTAAGCACGGGCTTCTCCAGCATTAATTCAGACTGGAGTTAGCATCGATTGTCGTAGCTATCCAACTAAAGCTTGATTTCAAGGATTGCCCTGAGAGTCGAGTTTACCAAAGAGAAGTAAGTTGCAAGGGTTGGGCCTTGTAGACTGTAACCGGTAAGAAGGTTTAAGAAAAATCCATTTCGGTGATCGAGAATGTCTTGGCAAAGCGTAGCTTGAGGCTAATTCATTTCATAATTCATTTCAATACTTCTTTTCGTTCTTATTATTTTTCCATTACTCAAATTACTTCTCTAAATCCCCACTTTTATTTTTGCAGGTTTCTTGGTCTAAGTCAGAACGAAAGGGTGTTAGAACTCCTATTACTTGTGGATCGACTCTTACTCTCGTTATACTATTTTTATTTATTTGAGTTTAAGAATTTAATTTGACACTATACGACACGTGTCAAAATTGGCACCGTTGCCGGGGAATACGACAAAGTACTAATATTGTTTCATTTGATTTATGACCAGGAGCAATCCGGGAGAGGAATTTGAACTCATCCCAGAAATCGAAGCACTGGCCCGAAAGTTGCACGCATAAACACTTCGGGAAAAGAAAAACAAACGATGCCAGCAAAGATTTGAACGTGATCTAGAGATCACATCCGAAGCAGAGTCGAACTTCGAACCAGATCCAATGGGAGACTAAAATCAAACTATTCGTTAGCTAAATGCGGCTCCCGATGACCAGCAACCAATGTGTATAACCTTCCCAAATGGCGAAACACCGTTCGTGCTAAAAACGGGTTTGATCCACCTTTTACCTAGTTTTCACGACTTGCCAGCGGAAAATCCCCACAAACATTTGAAGGAATTTCACATGGTTTGTCTAAGCACAAAGCCTCAGGGAGTATCCGATGACCAAATTAAACTTAGAGCTTTTCCATTTTCTTTAGCAGATATCGCAAAAGATTGGTTATTTGATATACCCCCAAACTCTGTTACAACCTGGACTAACATGGCTAAACTCTTTCTTGACAGGTTCTTCCATGCGGAAAAAGCAAGCAAAATAAGGCGCAGCATCCTGAGCCTTCAACAAAGGGAATCTGAATCTTTGTATGAATATTGGGAGATGTTTAAAAAGCTGTGTGCAAATTGTCCACAACATGGATTGTCGGAACAAACCCTCCTTCAGTATTTCTATGAAGGATTGACACCCATGGATATGAAAGTAGTGGATTCGGCAAGCGGCGGAGCTCTAGTCAATATGACCCCAACATCGGCTAAAACACTGATATCAACCATGGCCGCTAACTCGCAAAGGTTTAATCGATCTAGCGAACCATCTCGAAGGGTTCACGAGGTAAGCGCAATTTCTTTAGAAAATAAGATTGATAAATTAGCTGAAATAGTGCAAACTCTTGTTGCAGGAGAAAAGGAACAACTAGACTTTGCGAGATCTGTACTAGTCCAAAACATCCGACAGACTGTTGTCTGATGGTTCAGGAAGATGATGTCGCCCAAGCCAATGCCATAGGAAATGCATATAATCAGGGGTGGAGAAACCAGTCAAACTTTTGATACGCAAACAACCAGAGGCAAAATCAACCATACAAACAAAGACAGCCTTACCCACAACAAAAGACGTCTCTAGAAACCTTAGTTGAGCATTTAGCGACGTCCCAAGAGAAATTACAAAATCGTACCAAGGCCCACTTACAAGAGTTAGACAAAAAAATGAGCTAGCTAGTACATACAGTAAGCCGTCTTGAATCCAAAGGTAAACTTCCTTCGCAAACTGAGACAAACCTAAAAGAAAATGTCATCACTCTTCGGAGTGGCACCCTTGTCGAACCCAAAACCTCGAAGGAAAACATCCAAAAAGACGAGTCAACTTCACCTATCGAAAAAGATACTCCAAACCCAACCTCTAAACCATCCCATTATGCCATCCCACCACCCTTCCCATCGAGATTAATAAAAAGAGACAAACAAGCAGAATAAAAGAAGATCCTAGATGTGTTTCAAAAAGTAGAGATCAATATTCCACTCCTCAACATAATCCGAAAAATCCTAAGGTATACTAAGTTCCTTAAAGATTTATGTACTAATAAACGTCGTCTTATTGGAATTGATAAGGTTAATCTAGGAGAGCATGTATCGGCGGTCTTCCAGCGAAAGTTGCCACCAAAATTGAAGGACTAGGGTATGTTCACCATTCCCTGCAAAATCGGTAAAGTGGGTATTAAACGAGCAATGTGTGACTTAGGGGCCTCAATTAATGTTATGCCCCTTTCATTTTATAACTCACTTTCTACTGAGCCTTTGAAGGATACGAAGGTAACCATACAACTGGCAGACAGATCCATAATTTACTCAGAATGATTACTGGAGAACGTCTTGGTAAAGGTAAACGATTTGATCTTTCTAGTGGATTTCTATGTCATTGACATGGAAAACGACCAGACCAATAATTCTTCTGAGATCCTCCTTGGCAGCCCATTTTTGAGCACTGAAAATACGAAAATCAATGTAAGAAGTGGGATTCTTACAATGGAATTCGATGGTGAGGTGGTAAAATTTGACGTTTACAAAGGTATGAGACATCCTGAAAATATTGCTAGTTTAAACTTTGTTGATATCATTGAACCTGCCATACATGATTTCTTTGAATCTAGTTTTACAAACTTTATGGATGATTTGTGCAGAGAAATCGCAAATTCTGACGATGAAGACAAGGAGTGTGAAAATATTTGTTTAGTGAATAAAGATTTAATACTTACTGCATCTAAGTCTAAACTTTTACCTTCCGTGTTGCAGGCACCTAAGATTGAACTTAAGCAATTACCGGAGCATCTAAAGTATGCATTTTTAGGGGAAAGGGAGACCTTACCAGTTATTATCTCGGCCAAGCTATCGAAAGAAGAGGAGGAAGATCTGCTAACAGTGTTGCGAGCGCATAAGGAAGCTATTGGGTGGACCGTTGCAGACATCAAGGGCCTTAGTCCCTCCACTTGTATGCACAAGGTAAAGATCGAAGATGGAGCTAAGCCATCCCGACAAGGACAGTGCCGCCTGAACCAACCAATGATAGACGTGGTTAAACAAGAGATACAACAGCTTCTCTATGCGGACATAATCTATCCAATTTTGGATAGTGACTGGGTAAGCCCGATCCATGTAGTTCCTAAAAAAACCAGAGTCACAATAGTCAAGAACCCAGAAGGTGAGTTGGTCCCAACAAGAGTCCAAAATGGTTGGCGAGTCTGTATAGACTACAAGAAGTTGAACTCTCTAACTCGAAAAGACCATTTTCCACTTCCTTTTATTGACCAAATGATTGAGTGATTAGCCGGTAAAACTCACTATTGTTGTCTTGATGGATTTTCAGGGTTTTTCCAAATTTCTGTGGCGCCAGAAGATCAGAAGAAAACGACCTTTACATGTCCTTTTGGCACATTCTCTTATCACTGAATACCATTTGGGCTTTGTAACGCGCCAACCACATTTCAAAGGTGCATGGTGAGCATTTTCTCGGATTACATCGAAAAAGGTATAGAGGTATTCATAGCCGATTTTACAGTTTAGGGTAATTCCTTTGGAGAATGTTTATTAAACTTAACAAATGTGCTAAAAAGATGCCTTGAATTTAACCTTGTTTTAAATTACGAAAAGTGTCATTTCATGGTAGATAAAGAGCTAATTCTAGGACATATAGTTTCTTCTAAAGGTATTATTGTTGCTAAAGCTAAAACGGATGTTATACGCTCACTTCCTTACCCCACAACTGTGAGGGATATTCGATCATTTCTTGGCCATGCAGGGTTTTATTGCAGTTTTATCAAAGATTTTTCAAAGTTGGCACAACCCCTCTGCAGTCTATTACAAAAAGACCAACCCTTCAATTTTGACGAGAAATGCAGGGAGGCATTTGACATACTTAAAGAGAAGCTTGTAAATGCACATATCATCCAACCACCAAATTGGAACCACCCATTCGAACTGGTGTGCGACCCTTCCGATTTTAGCGTTGGAGCCGTGTTTGTTCAAAGAATCGAAAAAGAGTCGCATGTTATAGCATATGCGTCACGTACTTTGGATCTTGCGCAGAAAAAGAACTATTTGATATTGTTTTTGCCTTAGAAAAGTTTAGATCTTATTTGCTCGGTACTAAAATCATTGTTTTTTCTGATCATGCAGCTTTACGTTTTTTGATGAGCAAAAAGGAGGCAAAACCGAGACTGATCCGGTGGATTTTACTACTCTAAGAGTTCAACCTTGAAATTAAAGATAAGAAGGGATGTGAAAACCTTGTTACAGACCATTTGAGTCGCATCCAATTATCTATGTCGGATCCACCAGTTAGAGAAGAGTTCCCTAACGAAAGATTGATAGCAGCTCAAGTAAGCGTACCATGGTTCGCAGACATGGTTAATTACTTGGCCACGGGAAAGATGCCACAAGATTTACCGAGAGCCGAGGTTAAACGGTTAAAAAGAGAATCTTGATTCTAAATATGGGATGATCCTTATCTCTAGAAACATTGCTCGGATGAGGTAATTAGACGATGTGTAGCAGAAAGCGAGGTAAACTCTATCCTAAACTTCTGTCATTCTTATTCTTGTGGTGAGCATTTCGGGCCTAAACGTACTGCGCATAAGATTCTTGAGTGTGGTTTTTACTGGCCTAACATTTTTTGTGATGCTTACTTATTATGTAAATCTTGTGAAAAATATTAGAGGGTTGGTAATTTGAGTTGACGAAATGAAATGCCACTTAATCCCATTACTGTATGTGAAATATTTGATGTTTGGGGATTAGATTATATGGGTCCCTTTGTCTCTTCATTCGACAATTTTTATATAATTCTTGCGGTGGATTATGTTTCTAAATGGGTTGAAGCTAGAACTACCAGAAATAATGATGCTAAAACCACGGTTAAGTTTATAAAGGAATCTATCTTTTGCAGGTTTGGCACACAGCGGGCGATAATAAGCGACATACGGAAGCATTTCATTAACCCAGTAATTGACGCTCTCATGAAGAAGTTTTGCGTCACTCACCAGATTTTGACATCTTACCATTCGTAAACAAATGGTACAGCGGAGGTGTCGATTCGAGAGATAAAGACCATACTCGAAAAAAATCGTGAAGCTAAATCGCAAAGATTGGAGCATCAAGCTATCTGATGCGTTGTGAGCATACCATACTACGTACAAAGGCCCCATCGAGATGTCGCCCTACCGTCTCGTCTACAGTAAACCATGTCACCTACCGGTCGAGCTGGAACATCGCGCGTTTTGGGCAATTCAACAATGCAACATGGAAATGGATGCGATTGGAATGGAACACAAGTTGCACATTTAGGAGCTCGAGGAAATCCGGGAACACGCTTACGATAGTGCACAAATTTTCAAAGACAAAACAAAGGATTTACACGATAAAAACATTGCATTTAAATCTTTTTTTGTTGGTCAAAAAGTTCTATTATTTAATTCTAAATTCAAACTTTTTGCAGGTAAGTTGCGGTCCAAATGGCTCGGACCATTCACTATTGTTCAAACTTTTCCACATGGAGCGGTAGAAATTCAAGATACTGAAGGACATAACTTTAAAGTCAATGGACAACGGTTGAAGCAATTTTACGAAAATGTTCCAATTGGTTTAATTGAAGAAATTCGTTTCGAGGAACCAAACGCATGAATAAGGTCGTCAAGCTAGTGACGTTAAACAAGCGCTGAATGGGAGGCAACCCATTTATTTTCTATTTTCTATTTTCATTGCTTTATTTTTATTTTATTTCTAATTTTATTTTATTTTATTTTTCATTTTATTTTATTTTCATTATTTCATTTTATTTAATTTCATTTAAGCTAATATTTCTTTTTCTTATTTTTTTTCAGATAATAAAAGGGATATCCATATGAATTCATTTACTATTTAAAATCCATTTAACCATTTTATTCAACCCTATCCCTTCCCTTCGGTCGAACACCAATCCCCCAATTGAATTTTAAACCAAACCCATCTATATCTTCTTCTATTTTCTAGAGATTCCATGGACCCCACCTAAAAATTTTAAACACTCCTTATCAAAACGAAATCCCAATCTTGTGAAACTCTATCCCTTCTTTTCGGTCAACTCACCAATCTCCCACCCAAATTTCAAACTAAACCATGGGCCCACTGACTTTATTCCCCCAACTATAACAAAATAAAACCCCATTCTTTCCTCTTAAACCCACAGCCGTCCTTTTCCCCAAATAACCTACCCCTTTTATTTCTTTTTATTATTAAAAAAACAAAATCCAATTTCTTCTTTTCTTTTTCCCTGCACGAGCAGCCGTCTTCCACTCATCTTCAACCTCCACCCTAAAACCAAACATCACCCGACAACCATGCCATGCACCAGGGTGCAGGCCCGCCGTCTTCCGCAGCAGCCACCACCTAGCTCCGATCATCGCACTGCCTCTCCAGTGCCATAGTCATCCGATAATGGCGCGGCTGCGGTGTCATCTCAACACTGGCCGACGCGGCCACCATCTCCGTCGTCACCATCATTCTACTTTTTGGGCACCGACGCCATGTCTGACACCACACAGCAAAATGATTCGGGGAGTTTCCACCTCCTCTTTTTTTACTATTTCATTGTCGAATTTCTTGTCGAATTTCTTTCTTACTTGTCCATTAGTTGCCTTATAATTTTTGCTCGCTCTTGCTCTTGCTCTTTAGATTCACCTCATCCTTTGGTTGCCATATGATTTTTGTAATCTTAACTTGTTAGAAATTTTTAGGATTGCATGATGGATTATAACTTGAATAGCATTTTTTATTATCCTTTTAGCATTCCATGACTAGTTAATTTAAAAAATCTGAAGGATATTCTTTTGTTCTCTGTCCCTTAAGTGTGCTAAGCTAATCTTAGCCTTTTAGATCTTGTATTTGATATATGTCACAATTGTATGCATGAATTTGATAGTAAAAAAATAATAATAAATAAATAAATAAATAAATAAAGCTAGAGGTGCCTATCACTGGCTCTATGAAGCTAAGGAATAAAAAGCTAGAAGTGCCTACCACTGGTTCTAGTAAAGGAAAATAATAAAAATAAAGCTAGAAGTGCCTACCATTGGTTCTAGCAAAGAAAAAGTTTATGCATCTCGTTCATCTTGTAGTTGAGATTGCATTTCATCACAAGTCTATTTAATGCTCTGATTAGTTTTGCTACGCTTGATGCACTTTGAGTAGCTTGAATAATTCCTTGTATGGTTTTTAATTTAATTAGTTGTAGGAATGTTTTTGTTTAATATTTTCTGCTATTTCTGCTATAATCCATGTGCAACTTTAGTTTCTTTCGAGTTGAGACAACTAACTCATATTGTAGGCAAGGGAACATTGTGAATTTAAGAGTGAGAGCTTGATCTTAATCTTCGATACTTGAGGGCAAGCATCGGATAAGTGAGAGGGAATTTGATGAGTGTATAGATTGGTTATGGTTTTAGTTCTAATTTTGATTAAATGGATGACTTTAGATGCTGAAATGTGGGTTGTTTTGTGATTTTTCATGCAGAACTATGTGGCTGGAAATTAGACTGGAAAAGGTCGAAATCTGCAGAAGTTCTGGAGTCGTGGGAAGATTCATGGGCATGAACCAGGGCATGAATGCTGACTGGGCGCCACGTCAGCATCTTCTAGAAGCTGACGTCAGCAGCAGTGATATCTTATCAAGCCGCTTATCAGATAGCCTATCATTCGGATTTTAATTTTTAAATTTCAAACTTGAGATAATTATCTTATGTAATTTAAATTATTTTTGGGATTTATCATTTTAGTTTTTAGGGTTTTCAGATACTATAAATACCCCACTTTGGGGGTGTGTTAGACATCACTTGCTCATCACTTTATCTTCTTTAGTGAAATACAATCATCTATTTTTCCTCCATTTCCATTTTCTCCATTTCCTTCATTATTTAATTAAGTATGGTTTCTTCACCAACCATGCTTAACTAAATTTTCTTTAGCCAAGAGCAACGCCTAACCCGACTAAACTCGTGAGATTAGAAGAAGTTCTTTCTTTCCTTCAACATTTCTTTTTTCGATTCTCTGCAAAATTGGTTAGGAAATCGGCCTAACCTATAGGAATCTCAATTGTTCCATTCCGAAGACGTCGTCGAATTAGAAGTAGTTTAGATCCATTGTTGGGGACGAGGAAAAGCTTGTAGCCGATTCAACTCCCGAAGAACAAACTTAGTGGCGGTCCACTAAGGGGAATCAAAATCGGAAATAATTCTCACCGAGACGATTATCTAAGCACGGGCTTCTCCAGCATTAATTCAAACTTGAGTTAGCATCGATTGTCGTAGCTAACCAACTAATGCTTGATTTCAAGGATTGCCCTGGGAGTCGAGTTTACCAAAGAGAAGTAAGTTACAGGGGTTGGGCCTTGTAGACTGTAACCAGCAAGAAGGTTGAAGAAAAATCCATTTCGGTGATCGAGGAAGTCGTGGAAAAGCGTAGCTTGAGGCTAATTCATTTCATAATTCATTTCAATACTTCTTTTCGTTCTTATTATTTTTCCATTACTCAAATTACTTCTCTAAACCCCCACTTTTATTTTTGCAGGTTTCTTGGTCTAAGTCAGAACGAAAGGGTGTTAGAACTCCTATTCCCTGTGGACCGACCCTTACTCTCGCTATACTATTTTTATTTATTTGAGTTTAAGGATTTATTTTGACACTATATGACACGTGTCATTGCTCAAATAGGAAGTTTAACAAATACACTCTTAATTCAACAATGAACCTCCATTGCCATTATTACTACTTGTCTAGTTTAAAAACCATACTTGTGAAAATTCTTAACCCTTGGAATTCCTTTCTTGCTTGTTTGCTGCCTCAATAAACTTATTTATCTGCATTGATGAGAAAAGAGAGCGTAAGCATAAAAGCTTAGTGAGAGACGCTCAAAGAAAACACTCAACAATACTTTTAAAACATTTGTTCTAAAACGTATATTCTAGAATCATGCTCAAAACATCTCATGTTCCATTCTCTTTCTAAAACAAGTTGGATAAACCATTTTCTAAACATGTATTATTGATTTCTATCAATTTCAAAAGCAAACCTCAATTTAAGCCTTCTCAAGTTTATTCATCTATATGCAAAGCTTAAAGAGTATCTCATGTATAAACTATATTATACAAATATATTCATGAATCAAGATACATTAATTCTCATACATTTGCATTTCAAGTGAGCCAAAACAAAACCATTTCTATTTCAAAAACACATCGGATACACGAATTTTATAAGTGGCGTCTCTACCACTTTCTACATACATCCTCGAACCGGAGCATCAGAACAATTACTACCTCAACGGTTATGATGTATAAATCCACCAGCGGGAGAAATCTAACACATTCTACCTCAACGGTTGTGGTTCCCATGTGGGAGCTACCTTTAACCCACATGAGGCGACTTATTATAGTGCACTTTAAACCCTATGGCATGCCAATTATATCTGATAACATTTAACCATTTATCACTTGCCAATATATAGTTTCAAACCACATTATCTCATTGTTTTTCATATGCATCAATCAAACCAATATCTAATATCTCATTTCACATAGCATTTTCTAAATCATGTTGCAAATAATTTTCTAAACTCATAAATCATCAACATATGAATATTTGCAACATCTTTCAATTCTAAAACATGCATTTAATAGCGAGTGATCAAATCTATTTCAAGAGCTAAGAATATATTTAATGAAATAAAGAACGAGAGCAAATTCTTTAAATACTTACTTTTAGGATTAGATCAGCGTTTCAAGCTAAATATAAACTCCGAAATCACTTTCAAACCTTTAGAAAGCTGAAAATCATGTTTCCACCCACCGACAACACCAATCTCTACTTGTCGATCCAAAATCAAGTGTCCAAAGCTATCAAAACCTCGCCAAACAAAGAAGGATCAATCTCCCATGTTTTATCCACAAAACAATAGAGGATTAATGCATCGTTATGCATCTATAATCCCAACAACATCAACTCCTCACTTTATCTAACTAAAAGTCATCAATCGCCTTCCAAAATTAACCAAAAACATCACCAAAATCAATTTAAACATTGTCCGTCCATTACCCAACGATTTGATCATCAAATCAACACCATTTATCATCTAAAAACATCCTCATAACCATCATATAACTTCAGAAACCTTCTAACAACATAAACACCCCAAAATCTAACTATTCTCAACCTAGAAAATTAGCAATTCACATAGTTTCGGGATTTCTTTTGTAAATCTCTTTTCATATCATTAAAATACATTTTAGATATGTTCTAAATCAATCAAGACCAAAACCATTTCAATCCGTTAACAAGATCAATTAAAATCCTTTATCAAAACCCAATTAAATCAACATCTCTTTATTAAACAATAAAATCATGTTATAAATCAAATCAAAAGAGTCAAGAACTTGGGAATTTCAATAAAGAACATTTGATTAGAGGAGATAAATGAAAATCACCTCTAATAATTTGCTTTCCTTTTAATTGGCATAGTTTGCATGAAATCTTTAAGAAATCAAGTGTAGAAATCCAAGAATCAATTAGGAAATCAAAAGAGTTGATTCCTCTTCATTTTTTGAGTGAAAAAGATAGTTTGGCTGCTGAGAAAAATAGAGAGAAAAGTTGAGAGCAAAGATGATTATGTAAGAAAATAATTTAGTCTTTAAAACTCTTTTTAATTAATCCTTTTTTTATTTTTATTTAATAAACCATTTAAAATAACCTAAATTAAGGGGAAAGTATGATTAAAAACATTGGTGTATTAGCTCCTTAAAGATTCTAATTTTGACCCTTTTTCAATTTAGTCACCAAAACAATTTTGAAAACTTTACATTTTAGTCACCAACTCAAAATGTCATTTAATCCTAATTTATTTTATCAAATTTTGTTTACCAAAAACCTCAGTATATTATTTAAATATTTAGACTATTTTCCATATTTTTCTTCGACAAAAAACCATTTAATTTGAATTAAATTCCCGAATCTAGTATGAACCGTCTAATCTGGTTCGCCCGAACTGTCTAATCTATCTGGCTAACTTCTAGGCCCAAATTCAGTGTGTTACAATATATATACCGAGTTGTTGTCTACATGGGATATCATGTATTTGTACTCTCCGTGTTCTCTACGTTGATAGTAGATTATTCGTTTCTTTATCCATTGAGGTAAGTAAGTATGAACCACGTTCTCTCTCATCTCTTGTTCATGCCTTATTTTATGTTGATATCACTTTGGTTATTTTTTGCATACCAAATTCCAAACAAAAATAGAGTTCGAATTGTAAAAATGAGACTCGTAACTTGAAGTTTTTAGTAATTAGTAGATCGGTTTTTAAGTTTGAGTCAAGTCGCTTAAGTTTGTCTTATGTGTATCACATATGAAAAATATATGTGTATATCGTATATGATTATGGAAAAACATTTTTTTGAACAATGACATCTGGATTTTATTAACCACAATGAAAAATATTACAAATACAATGCATAAAAAGTGAGAAGAAAATGGGACTAATTGTCGACCACTAGGATTTATTATTTTCTTATATTTTTAATAAGAATTTTTGTCATTGTGCACGTGTTCCTTCTGCCTTTGTGGCACGTCTTTTCTTTATTTTTGTGGTTCATTTCATCTATTTTTTTGCATGATTTCAGCATACCTTAGCGGTTGTGTGGTGCTCGTACAAAGATTTTCACGATGCTAGCTCTGATTTTGATTCTTTCGGTGGTCATATAAAGATAGATTCCCACTCGGTTGATGGTTGCTTGCATATGTAATCGGACCTGGATAGTAGAGCAATCTGCTTGATAGTTTGGTTCGCTCACTACTCTTTTTTACCCCGTAAAGCATCTCATTTGGATCGAGACAAGGAGTCTCGAGAAGGTTTTTGGATTTTGATGGTATGTTAATCTCGATGGAAGTATATGCTTTTCTTTGCACAATTTTTTTTGAAAATGGTACCGGCTGAGCTATTATTGATTAAAAGGATAAAAGTTTCAAAACAAACAGAAAATAGAGAGTCTAAGGGTAAAAATGGAAGCTCAATTGATCTAGCTCTTTTTTGGTGCGATTTGGGGACACAACTTCTAGAAAACACCATAGGAGGGTGCTAAGAGACAAAGCCCAAAAATTGAAACGACAAGCAACACGATTAGGGTGGATCCTGAAGCTGACAATCTTCAGCCACTAGAAGGGAAATTTCCTGGGGAACATCCTCGATCCAAAACCAGTCCTCGGCGATGCACCTTCCTAAAGCTGCCATTGCATGGGCCACACGGTTCGCATTTCGGCCAACAAAACAAAACTGACAAGAGATGAAGAGTACCGCCAATCATTTCGCATCTGCGACCAAAGGCCGGACGAGGGAGAGATCAGAAGTGTTGAGCTGAGTTTCTTAATAATCATCTTCGCATCTCCTTCAACGATGATGTCTGTAAATCCTAGATCACGTGCGAATTCCAACCCATGGACTGCTTCTATCGCTTCGGCTTCAAAGGTAGAGGATATACCTTCACTCAATCGGTGAACCGCCCCCAAAATAAGACCCTCTGAATCTCTTACTACCAACCTTGACCAAGATTTTGTTATTGGACAGAGAAACTTGAATCGAAGTTTAACTTCACGAGTGGGGAAGTTGGGGTGACACGCGTCGTATAGTGTTAAAAATAAAACCTTAAACTCAAATAAATCAGATTTAAAATAATATAGCGAGAGTAAGGGTCGATCCGCAGGGAATAGGAATTCTAACACCTTTCGTTCTGATTTAGACCAATAACCTGTAGAAAATAAAGGGGGATTTTAGAGAAGTGATTTGAATGAGAAAAATAATAAGAACGTAAAAATAAATATTGAAAATGAATTGTAAATTAAAATAGCCTCAAGCCACGCTTTGCCACGACATCTTCGATCACTGAAGTGGATTTTTCTTCGACTTTCCTGCAGGTTACAGTCTACAATGCCCAACCCTTGTAACTTACTTCTCATTGGTAAATTCGACTCCCAGGGCAATCCTTGAAGTCAAACTTTAGTGAATTAGCTACGGCAATCGATGCTAACTCAAATCTGAGTTAGTGCTGGAGAAGCCCGTGCTCGGATAATCGTCTCGATGAGAATTGTTTCCGATTTTGATTCCCCTTAGTGGACCGCCACTAAGTTTGTTCTTAGGGAGTTGAATCGGCTACAAGCTTTTCCTCGTCCCCAACGATGGATCTAAACCACTTCAACCCGATGCGCTCTCTCGGAATGAAACAATTGCGATGCCTAAAGATTAGGTCGATTGCCTAATCAATTTTACAGAGAATCTAAAAATGAGTTGTTGAAGGATTGAAGTATTTTCCTAATCTCACGAGGTTTGTCGGGTTTGGCGTTGCTTTTGGCTAAGGGAATTTAGTTAAGCATGGTTGGTGAAAAAACCATACTTAATTAAACAATGGAGAAAATGGAGAAAAATGAAATGGAAAAAATGGAGAACTCTTTATTAATCTCAACGAAGAAGAGAACAATGGAATGATTGATGATTTAATTCACCCCCAAAGTGGGGTATTTATAGTAGTTGAAAACCCTAAAAACCTAAGATGATAAATCCTAAATTTAAATAAAATTACATAAGATAAATATCCAAGTTTTGAAATTTAAAATAAAAATCGGATGATAAGCTATCTTGATAAGTGGACTGATAAGTTATCAGAGTTGCTGACGTCATCTTCTAGAAGGTGCTGACGTGGCGCCCAGTCAGCATTCATGCCCTGGTTCATGCCCATGAATCTGCCCACGACTCCAGTATTTTCTAAAGCATTCCAACTTATTTCCAGCATTACGTAACCTGCACGAGAACAACATAAAAACAGCCCAATTAAGTCCTTCAAACATATATTCGATCAAAATTATAAGGACTAAAAACATAACCAAAATAAATACTTATCAAATTCCCCCTCACTTATCCGATGCTTGTCCTCAAGTATCTCAAAATTAAATAAACTTAAGTTCAAGTTTTTATCCTTAATTTCACGAAGTCTCAAAAGGGTTTCAATATGATTAAGCATCTAAATATGAAAGAAAACTAAGGAGCAAAAATAGATAGATGGCAAGATTAATAATTTAAAGCAAAAACGACATTCTAAAACTCTACTAACATCAATGATGCAAACCAAGTACCCTCACAAGGAATCGCTCATGTCACTCAAAGTGTTTAAAGGTAGAGAAAAAATCACTCGAGCCAAAGCTAATTAGAGCATAACCATAAGCTTGTGTTTAAATCTAATCTCCACTACTAACATGAATATGATGCAAAAATCAAGAGGTCTTAAAGAAGGGTTGTAATGGGGCTAAGGTAAGGGTAGGATAAATGCTGAAAATAAGGGTTAAAATTCAAGACAAAAAATTCATCCCAAAAAATTATATTCGAAACTTTTTTTTCTGCAAATTGCACTGTTTTTTTCTGTGTTTTTTTCTGCAGATTCGAACAATTTCCTGCACTTCTTTTTTTCTGCACTGCATATTCGAACAGTTCTGCACAGTATATTCGAACAATTCTGCACAGTTTTTTTTCTGCACAATATATTTTCTGCTGCTGCACTGCACTTATTCGAATATGTTTTTTTAAGACGATTTTTGTCTTGAAAAAGGGAACAAAAGTAATGGAATTGAGAAGAAAAAATGGATTAGGCTTAAAATGTGGTGATTTTCAAGAAAAAGGCTAAGGCTCAAAAACTGTTTCACTAGGGGAAATTAATTAAAGGGTAGGAAATTTATTTGGGAAGAGAAATGGTTAAAACCTAGTGCCTCTATCATATTAAAGCATCATAATCAATCAACGTAATCTCAAAAAGAATTTAAAAACAAGTTCTAGAATGCAACTAATTTAGCTAGGCACACTCAAAGAAACAAAGAGCAAATATCATGCATGCTCATTAGGCTCAAAAACTCACAAATATGTCTTGTGTACTTAGGTAAGCATCATGTAAATTAATAGAGAAAGAAAATGTCATATAAAAGATTTTAATCAAAAATTAATCATGTCAAAAAATCTACCATGCAACCTAGAATTTTCTAACAAGATAGATACAGAACCATGTGAAAACAGTGAGACAAGGCGAAATTAAGGATTAAACGAAGAACTTTAAATTAATAAAATCAAGATTTCAAGCGAACAATCAAGACGGATAAGCAAGATAAAAATTGATAAGCATATCTCCCTCCCCCTCACTTAGATGCATTTTGTCCCAAAATGAAAAATTAAAATAAAAGAGAGGAAAGGAGAGACTCCCCTAATCAATTGCGGCCACGACCGCGGCCACGTCGTCCGCAGGAAGAGCCATGGCGAAGATAGGATAGGATCTCGGCCAAGTTAGTCTCGATGGAATGGAGGCGCTCATCCATATCTCTTTGGGGTTGGTCGTCTTGTGTTGGTTGTGTTTGGGCTCGTCTACGAAACACTCGTTCTTTACGAGTTGGGAGAGTGCCCGGGGGAACAATATACGGTGCGTCAGGAGTTCCTGCAAGTAATCTCATTGCGTCGAGGCATCTCTCATCTAAAGCACTCATAGAAAAAGCATAAGTAAACTGAGATGGATCAAAAGTAGCATGATAAATACGTAAAGCTAAATGGGTAATGTAAGGACCCAAAATTAATGGTCGTGGCCTAGTGGTTCGTGGTACACGATGAAACGTGTAGGCCAACCAAAAACCAAGATTTACCTTGATATTTACCTGCATACACCAGAGAAAGAATAACTCAGTTTTACTCACAGTTGATGGAGTGTCGTTTCTGCCGGAAAGGTTGTAAACGAGGAATCGATGGATATATCGTAAAGCAGGGCTATGAATGTTGTGGTCCTTGGTTGTTTTCAGATTGTATTGAGAACCTGCTAAACCTGTCAAAGTCTGCAAGGAGATGTCGTTATCGAAATCTTTCGGTATATACAAAAGGGCAGATTGATAGTTAGGGTCTGAAACATTAGTGACAAAACCCATATAAACATTAAATTCAGTAATAGATAACCGAAAGTACTGACCCAAAAGGCGAAAAGATATTACATGGGGTGTATCAAGAGACCTTGCACGACTTCGATCAAACGAAAAAGTAGAATAAAATTCAAGTACTAATTCGCAGTAAGTGTCACAGGTAATAGTATGAAATCGACGCCATCCAATGTTATCAAAAAGTGACAGGACCGACTCACGTATATGCAAACGATCTAAAGTTTAATCGGGGATATACTTACAGACTGGGAGTGAGCGATGTCGAATATGGTTAAACATATCGAGTTCGTCTCCAGTAAAGTGTAAGAACCCTTTCAAGTTCTCATCGTTAGGTGTCGTAAATTGTTGGCTACGTCGTGGATGTTCTTCATAATCCGATGGAATATCGTTGTGGTCGTGAGGTGGTGATTCCGGTTGAGCAGTGTCCGAGGGATTATGGGCAGCAAACTCAGCGTGCATGTGATCTGCAAATCTAGAGGTAGGGTTAAAAACTAATAAAGGTTGAAAAAATTCAGAACTTACCTCATCGGCCATATCGGCCGCCGAATAGTGATCCGAATGCATGGATGTGTTGGTGTGCATGTGAAAGGAGAGCACACGGGTTGGTGAAGGGATGGGCATGTAATGTTGCTGTGATGATCCGCCAGCCGCATCGGAGGCCAAGGAGTGGTAAAGGGAAGGTGGCGGGGATGGTGGACGTGACGAACGACGGAGCGGTGATGGCCTCATTTCGTCACTGCCGGTGACGCGAACAGTGCGGCCAGTGCCGGTCTGTCCGGATCTGTGCGTGGGAGTACCCCTCGCCATGGCTGGATCGTTGTGATGCGAGGGAGAGGGCTGGTGTGTGTGGGCAGTGGCTGTGTGCATGGATGTGCTTTGCGTCTCAAGGGAGTGGAAGGAAGGTGATGGGGGTGACGGTGGTCGCTGCGGTTGGTGGTGCAGTGGTGAATGGTCGACGGGGTGGGGGTGGTGTGTCGGATGATGGGAGGCTCGGGAGGGGGGTAGTGTTGTGTGGCAGCTGTGGTTGTTCAGAGTCGTTGCTGAGGGAGACGTACTGCGGTGGTTGAAAGCGTCGGCGGCCACCGATGTCGAGTAGTGGCTGCTGTGGAAGCCGGCGGGCTTGGTCACGGGTGCGAGGCATAATGGAGGTTGACGGTGGGGTTGGTTTCGGGTGGCTGCTGTGGAAGAAAAAATAAAAAGAGAAGAAAGGTGTTGCAAAAGACTGCGGCTGGGGAGAATAAAATAAATAAAAAGTTTGAAAGGGGTGATTGGGTGTTTGACCGGGTAGGGAATTGTGTAGGTGGGGTCTATGGGTGTTTTAATTGGGTTTTTTGGGGGGTTGACCGGGTAGATAAGGTTAGTTTGAATTGGGTGAGGTGATTGGGTGGGAAAGGGATAAAATCCGAAAATTAAATTAAAAAATTGGCCCACAAAATCCTGATAGCTTGTCATCCCTTTATTCGATCTAAATTATCTGTAAATAAAATAAATAAGAGATTAGATCAAATAAAATTCAAAATAAAAAAGATAAAATAATTAAAATGAGATAATAAAAATAAATTCAAAAAGATAAAAATGAGATAAAAATAAATTCAAAAGTAGATAAAATAAAAAAAATAAAAAATAAATTTAAAATAAATATGAGAAATAAAGAAAATAAATTTGAAAAAAATATAAAATCAAAAATAAAAAATCTAAAATCAGATTTAGATAATTTCGATTATTTATTTTATCTCTTTTTTTATTTTTATTTTTTATTTATTTTAACTAAAAATGAAATTCAAATGACATTAAACTATGACAGCTTAAAATGGAATAAAATAAATAAATAAAAGAGAAAAAATAAAAATAAAAAATAATTAAAGTAAAAAGAAGAAAAGAAATGGGTTGCCTCCCATCTAGCGCTTGTTTATCGTCGCTAAGCTTGACGACCTTATTTATGCATTTGGTTCCTTGAAATGAATTTCTTCAACCAAACCGATTGGAACATTTTCGTAAAATTGTTTTAACCGTTGTCCATTAACTTTAAAGCTATGTCCTTCGGTGTCTTGAATTTCTACTGCTCCATGTGGAAAAGATTGAACAACAGTGAATGATCCGAGCCATTTGGAACGCAATTTTCCTGCAAAAAGTTTGAATTTAGAATTAAATAATAAAACTTTTTGACCAACGGAAAAAGATTTAAATGAAATATTTTTATCATGGAAATCTTTTGTTTTGTCTTTAAAAATTTGTGCACTATCGTAGGCATGTTTCCGGATTTCCTCGAGCTCTTGAATGTGTAACTTGCGTTCCCTTCCAATCGCATCCATTTCCATGTTACATTGTTGAATTGCCCAAAATGTGCGATGTTCCAGCTCGACTGGTAAGTGACAGGGTTTACCGTAGACGAGACGGTAAGGTGACATCCCAATGGGGCCTTTGTACGCGATACGGTATGCCCATAACGCATCGGATAGCTTGATGCTCCAATCTTTGCGATCCGGCTTCATGATTTTTTCGAGTATGGTCTTTATCTCTCGATTTGACACCTCCGCTTGACCATTCATTTGCGGATGGTAAGATGTTGAAATCCGGTGGGTGACACAGAACTTCTTCATGAGAGCGTCAATCACTCGGTTAATGAAATGCTTCCCTCGGTCGCTTATTATCGCTCGCGGTGTGCCAAACCTGCAAAAGATAGATTCCTTTAGAAACTTAATAGTGGTTTTAGCATCGTTATTTTGGGTTGCTCTAGCTTCAACCCATTTAGAAACATAATCTACCGCAAGAATTATATAAAAGTTACCGAATGAAGAGACAAAGGGATCCATATAATCTAATCCCCAAACATCGAATATCTCACATACAGTAATAGGATTAAGTGTCATTTCGTTTCGTCGACTCAAATTACCAACCCTTTGACACTTTTCAAAAGATTTGCAAAATAAATAGGCATCACGAAAAATGTTGGGCCAGTAAAAACCACACTCAAGAATTTTATGTGCAGTACGTTTAGGCCCAAAGTGACCACCGCAAGAATAAGAATGACTGAAATTTAGGATAGAGTTTACCTCGCTTTCTGCTACACATCGTCTAATTACCTCATCCGAACAATGTTTCCAAAGATGGGATCATCCCAAATGAAGAACCGAGACTCCCTTTTTAATCGTTTAACCTCCGCTCTCAGTAAATCTTGTGGCATCTTACCTGTGGCTAAGTAATTCACCATGTCTGCGAACCACGAAACACTAAGTTGAGCTGCCATTAATCTTTCGTCAGGGAACTCCTCTCTAACCGGTGGATCGGACATAGATAATGGGATGCGACTTAAATGGTCCGCAACAAGGTTTTCGCATCCCTTCTTATCTTTAATTTCTAGGTTGAATTCCTGGAGTAATAGTATCCACCGAATCAATCTCGGTTTTGCCTCCTTTTTGCTCATCAAAAAGCGTAAAGCTGCATGATCAGAAAAGACAACGATTTTAGTACCGAGTAAATAAGATCTAAACTTTTCTAAGGCAAAAACAATAGCAAAGAGTTCTTTTTCCGTTGTTGAATAGTTTTTCTGCGCAGGATCCAAGGTACGTGACGCATATGCTATAACATGCGGTTCCTTGTCGATTCTTTGACCTAACACCGCTCCAACGCTAAAATCGGAAGCATCGCACATCAATTCGAACGGGTGGTTCCAATTTGGTGGTTGGACGATAGGTGCATTTACAAGCTTCTCTTTGAGTATGTCAAATGCCTCCTTGCATTTCTCGTCAAAATTGAAGGGTTGATCCTTTTGCAATAGACTGCAGAGGGGTTGCGCCAACTTTGAAAAATCCTTAATAAACCTGCGGTAAAACCCTGCATGGCCAAGAAATGATCAAATATCCCTCATAGTTGTGGGGTATGGGAGTGAACGTATAACATCTGTTTTAGCCTTATCAACAGTAATACCTTTTGAGGAAACTATATGTCCTAGAATTAACCCTTTATCTACCATGAAATGACATTTTTCATAATTTAAAACAAGGTTGAATTCAAGGCATCTTTTTAGCACATTTGTTAAGTTTAATAGACATTCTCCAAAGGAATTACCGTAAACCGTAAAGTCATCCATGAATACCTCTATACCTTTTTCGATGAAATCTGAGAAAATGCTCACCATGCATCTTTGGAATGTGGCCGGCGCATTACCAAGCCCGAATGGCATTCGACGATAGGCAAACGTGCCAAAAGGACATGTAAAGGTTGTCTTCTCTTGATCCTCGGGCGCCACAGGAATTTGGAAAAAACCTGAAATTCCGTCAAGACAACAGTAGTGAGTTTTACCGGCTAATCTCTCAATCATTTGGTCAATAAAAGGAAGTGGAAAATGATCTTTCCGAGTTAGAGAGTTCAACTTCCTGTAGTCTATACAGACTCGCCAACCATTTTGGACTCTTGTTGGGACCAACTCACCTTCTGCGTTCTTAACCACCGTAACTCCGGTTTTCTTAGGGACTACATGGATCGGGCTTACCCAGTCACTATCCGAAATTGGATAGACTATATCCGCATTGAGAAACTTTTGTATTTCTTCTTTAACTACGTCCATCATAGGTTGATTCAGGCGGCGTTGTCCTTGTCAAGATGGCCTAGCTCCATCTTCGGTTTTTACCTTATGCATGCAAGTGGAGGGACTAAGGCCCTTGATGTCTACAACGTTCCACCCAATGGCTTCCTTATGCACTCGCAGCACTGTTAGCAAGTCCTCCTCTTTTTCGTTTGACAGCTTGGTTGAGATGATAACCGGTAGGGTCTCTCTTTCCCCTAAAAATGCATACTTTAGATGCTCGGGTATTTGTTTAAGTTCGATCTTGGGTGCCTACAATACAGAAGGTAAAGGTTTAGTTTTAGATGCAGTAAATATTAAATCTTTATTTACTAAACAAAGATTTTCAAACTCCCTGTCTTCTTCGTCGGAATCCGCGATTTCTCTGTACAAATCATCCATGAAGTCAGTAAAACTAGTGTCAAAGAAATCATTTATGGCAGGTTCAATGACATCAACAAAATTTAAACTAGCAACATTTTCAGGATGTCTCATAACTTTGTAAACGTCAAATTTTACTACCTCACCATCGAATTCCATTGTAAGGATCCCACTTCTTACATCGATTTTTGTGTTTTCAGTGCTCAAAAATGGGTGGCCAAGGAGGATCTCAGAAGAGTTGTTTGCTCGGTCATTTTCCATGTCAATAACATTGAAATCCGCTGGGAAGATTAAATCATTTACCTTTACGAGGACGTTTTCCGGTAATCCCTCCGGGTAGATTATGGATCTGTCCGCCAGTTGTATTGTTACTTTCGTATCCTTCAAAGGCTCAGCAGAAAGTGAGTTATAAAATGAAAGGGGCATAACATTAATAGAGGCCCCTAAATCACACATTGCTCGTTTAATACCCACTTTACCTATTTTGCAGGGAATGGCGAACATACCCTGGTCCTTCAATTTTGGTGGCAACTTTCGCTGGATGACCGCCGATACATGTTCTCCTAAATTAACCTTTTCAACTCCAATAAGACGACGTTTATTAGTACATAAATCTTTAAGGAACTTAGCATACCTTGGAATTTTTCGAATTACGTCGAGGAGCGGAATGTTGATCTCTACTTTTTGGAACACATATAGGATTTCCTTTTCTTCTACTTATTTGTCTCTTTTCATCAATCTCGACGGGAATGGTGGTCGGACAGCATAAGGGGATGGTTCAGGGGTTGGATTTGGTGTATCTTTTTCGACTGGTGAAGTTGATTTGTCTTTTTGGGTGTTTACCTCCGAGGTTTTGGGTTCTATCACGGTGCCACTTCGAAGAGTGATGGCATTAACATTTTCTTTTGGGTTTATTTCTGTTTGTGAAGGGGGTTTACCTTTGGATTCAAGACGACTTACTGTTTGGGCTAGCTGGCTCATTTGTTTGTCTAACTCTTGTAAGTGGATTTCGGTACGGTTTTGGAACTTCTCTTGGGATATCGCTAGTCGTTCAACCAAGGTTTTTAGAGACGTCTTTTGTTGTGGGTAGGGTTGTCTTTGTTGGTACGGTTGATTTGGCCTTTGGTTGTTTGCGTACCCATAATTTGGTTGGTTTCCCCACCCGGAATCATAAGCATTCCCTATGGCGTTGGCTCGGGCGACATCATCTTCTTAAATCATCGGACAACAGTCTGTCAGATGTTCTGGACTGGTACAGATTCCACAAAGTCTAGTTGTTTTTCTCTTATCTGCAACAAGAGTTTGCACTATTTCAGATAATTTGTCAATCTTATTTTCCAATGAAATTGTACTTACCTCGCGAACCCTTCGAGATGGTTCGCTAGATTGATTGAATCTTTGCGAGTTGGCGGCCATGGTTGATATCAGCATTTTAGCCGCTGTTGGTGTCATGTTGACTAGAGCTCCGCCACTTGCTGCATCTATCACCTTCATGTCCATAGGCGTTAATCCTTCATAAAAATACTGGAGGAGGGTTTGTTCCGACAATCCATGTTGTGGACAATTTGCACACAACTTTTTAAACCTCTCCCAGTATTCATACAAGGATTCAACTTCTTTTTGTTGAATGCTCAGGATGTTGCGCCTGATTTCGCTTGCTTTCGCTACAGGGAAGAACCTATCAAGAAAAAGTTTAGCCATGTCAGTCCATGTTGTAACAGAATTAGGGGGTAAATCAAATAACCAATCTTTCGCTATATCAGCTAAGGAAAATGGAAAAGCTCTAAGTTTGATTTGGTCATCGGATACTCCCTGTGGTTTTGTGCTTAGACAAACCATGTGAAATTCCTTCAAATGTTTGTGAGGGTTCTCTGTTGGCAAGCCGTGAAAGGTAGGTAGGAGGTGGATTAAACTCGTTTTTAGCACGAACGGTGTTTCGCCATTCGGGAAGGTTATACACATAGGTTGTTGGCCATCGGGTGCCGCATTTAGTTGGCGAATGGTTTGATTATCGTCTCCCATCGGATTGGGCTCGTAATTCGATTTTGCTTCGGATGTGATTTCTAGATCGCGTTCGAATCTCTGTTGGTGTCTTTTGTTTTTCTTTTCCCGAAGTGTTTGTGCGTTCAACTTTCGGGCTAATGCTTCGATTTTCGGGATGAGTTCAATTTGTTCTCCCGGATTGTTCCTGGTCATAAATCAAATAAAACGGTATTAGTACTTTGCCGTATTCCCCGACAACGGCGCCAATTTTGACACACGTCGTATAGTGTCAAAAATAAAACCTTAAACTCAAATAAATAAGATTGAAAATAATATAGCGAGAGTAAGGGTCGATCCGCAGGGAATAGGAATTCTAACACCTTTCGTTCTGATTTAGACCAATAACCTGTAGAAAATAAATGGGGGATTTTAGAGAAGCGATTTGAATGAGAAAAATAATAAGAACGTAAAAATAAATATTGAAAATGAATTGTAAATTAAAATAGCCTCAAGCCACGCTTTGCCACGACATCTTCGATCACTGAAGTTGATTTTTCTTCGACTTTCCTGCAGGTTACAGTCTACAAGGCCCAACCCTTGTAACTTACTTCTCGTTGGTAAATTCGACTCCCAGGGCAATCCTTGAAGTCAAACTTTAGTGAATTAGCTACGGCAATCGATGCTAACTCAAATCAGAGTTAGTGCTGGAGAAGCCCGTGCTCGGATAATCGTCTCGATGAGAATTGTTTCCGGTTTTGATTCCCCTTAGTGGACCGCCACTAAGTTTGTTCTTAGGGAGTTGAATCGGCTACAAGTTTTTCCTCGTCCCCAACGATGGATCTAAACCACTTCAACCCGATGCGCGCTCTCGGAATGAAACAATTGCGATGACTAAAGATTAGGCCGATTGCCTAATCAATTTTACAGAGAATCTAAAAAGGAGTTGTTGAAGGATTGAAGTATTTTCCTAATCTCACGAGGTTTGTCGGGTTTGGCGTTGCTTTTGTCTAAGGGAATTTAGTTAAGCATGGTTAGTGAAAAAATCATACTTAATTAAACAAAGGAAAAAAATGGAGAAAAATGAAATGAAAAAATGGAGAACTCTTTATTAATCTCAACGAAGAAGAGAACAATGGAATGATTGATGATTTAATTCACCCCCAAAGTGGGGTATTTATAGTAGTTGAAAACCCTAAAAACCTAAGATGATAAATCCTAAATTTAAATAAAATTACATAAGATAAATATCCAAGTTTTGAAATTTAAAATAAAAATCGGATAATAAGCTATCTTGATAAGTGGACTGATAAGTTATCAGAGTTGCTGACGTCATCTTCTAGAAGGTGCTGACGTGGCACTCAGTCAGCATTCATGCCCTGGTTCATGCCCATGAATCTGCCCACGACTCCAGTATTTTGTACAGCATTCCAACTTATTTCCAGCATTACGTAACCTGCACGAGAACAACATAAAAACAGCCCAATTAAGTCCTTCAAACATATATTCGATCAAAATAAGGACTAAAAACATAACCAAAATAAATACTTATCATGGGGGTTCCCAAGATGAGTCGAAACGGGTATGAGGATGAGAAAGCTGCACCGAGATTGATCCTAATTTGCGAACATAGCTTCGAATGAAGGTAACAACCATTGGCACAGTCTGAAATACTCCCTCGTTTACCAGTTTATTTCTGGCAAACCAAATAGACCAAATTGTAGTTATAATTTCTGCATGACGTTATTTATTGTAATTTCTGAAAATCCATTCGAGCCATGAGCAAAAATCTTGTTGATCCACATGAGTTGGCCAAGTAATTTCTAGAGTAGACCATACTTGTCTTGAAAAATAGCATTTCCCACTCACATGATATGTATCTTTTGTGTTCTGGTAGCATCTAGGACACATCGCACTATTAGAAATTCTTCTATTACATTGGTTGGCCATAGTAGGGACACAATTCTGTGTGAATTTCCACACACAGATTTTAACTTTTGATGGACATTGGATTGCCCATAACGTGTTGAAAAAATCACCACTATATATGCCTAATAGTTCATCGTATAGGAGCCTTCTATAGCCATTACGGACTGTGTATAAACCATTATTATCGTAAGCCCATACTAGTGAGTCTTGCTGCCCACAACTAGATAGGCGTATAGCTAAGATAGCAGACACCTCTTTCGGGGTGAATAGTTGGGTAATAAGCTGGATGTTCCACTTACGAGCATCCTGATCAATAAGTTCAGCGACAAAATTAACCCCTTGCATGTCTAGGTGAGGAGATCTTACATGTAGCAAGGTTGGGCAGCCAAGGATCATTCTATATGGATGTAGAAAAGCCAGAATCCACTTTCCAGTAAAGTCCCAGCTCTAAAGTTTTCTGAGAACTCCATATACTTCGCCAAATATAAGAGGGATTATTAACCAAGCTTGATTGTAAGAAAGTACTTTGAGGGTAGTACTTTGCTCTAAACAACCTCGCAACTAGAGAATATGGATTAGATAATAGCCTCCATCCCTATTTCGCAAGAAAGGCTATGTTGAATTTTTCCCATGTCCCGAAACCCTAGTCCGCCATTCTCTTTAGGTATACACAATTTTGACCAAGCTAGCCAGTGCATTCCTCTTTTACTCTGAGATCTTTGCCACCAATATCGTGCAAGCAGCCCCTCTATCTCTTTACACAAGGTTTGAGGTAGAAAAAAACTGACATAGCATAGAGAGGTATTGCTTGTAACACTGACTTGATATAAACTTCTTTGCCACCCAATGAAAACGTTCTAGTCCCCCAATGATTGAGACTCTTTAAACATTTTTCCTTTAGGCTCGAAATAGAAGAATTTTTGTTTCAGCCAATCATAGAAGGAAGACCAAGGAACACATCTGGATTGGATTGATGAGGGACATTCAAAATCTGACAAACATCCTCGATACTTTCAGGAAACACATTAGAACTGAAGAAGATACAAGACTTATCAAAATTAATTAACTGCCCCGAACATTGGGCATAATCAGATAATAATTCTTTCAATTGAAAAGCCCTATTCGTACTCGCCTCCCCAAAAATAATGTTGTCATCAGCAAACAAGGGATGTGTTACAAGAGGAGCCTCGCGTGTAATCCTTGCCCCTTGCATTCTTCCAGTACTAATAGCATGCCTTAGTAAAGAAGATAATCCCTCACTACAGATCAAGAAAAGAAATGGGCTCAGGGGGTCTCCTTGTTGGAGACCTCTAGTTGTGACAAAACTCTCTCCCACTGTTCTATTAATCACAACTGAATAAGAGACCGAACTAATGCAGTTCATAACACACATAATCCAGTTTTCAGCAAACCCCATTTTCCTTAAAACATTCACAATAAAAGGCCACTCGACACGATCGTAAGCCTTACTCATGTCAAGCTTCAGAGCAAAGGAACCCTTTCTACCAGATTTCTTATTTTTAAAAGAATGTAAGATCTCAAAAGCAACCATGATATTATCAGTAATCATTCGACCCGATATAAACGCACTTTGAGCCTCATCGATGCAAACATGTAACATTGTTTGTAGACGATTAGCAATCATTTTTCTAATAATTTTAAACAGTACGTTACATAAACTAATGGGGCGAAAATGGGTCAACAAAGTAGGCTGATCAAACTTTGGGATTAAGACAATTCTGGTTGCATTGATTTCGGATAAAGAATGTTGACCTCTTAATGCCTGGATGCAAAAATCTGAAACTTCACCCCGACAATATGCCAAAACCTTTTATAGAAGATGGCACCAAGACCCGTCTTCACCAGAAGCTTTAAGTGGTCCCATAGATTGGATAGAAGCTAAAACTTCTTCTTTTGTATAGTTCGTGAGTAGGTTGGCATTCATAGATTCGGTAACACTTTTGGGAATTCCTTGTAATACGTTAGACGAGTCCCCCAAACCTTGAGATGAAAACATGGATTGGAAATAATCTTTTGCCATAGAATGAAGTTCGGAAACAGTTTCAATTTGGTTATTATTAGCATCAAGAAATTTGGCTATCATATTTTTCCGTCTTCGATGTGAAGCGAATTGGTGGAAAAATTTGTATTTCTATCTCCATTTTCAGCCAATTTGCACGTGCTTTTTTCTCCCAATATATCTTCTCCCTATCCGCCTCTAAATTGAGAGCAATTTTTGTATCAGTAATCTCGCCTAACACATCATCACTAATCTGGAGCTCATGTAGGTCATGAAGCCTTTTCTTCAAACTTTTAACAGTGAACTTCTTTTCATTTTTAAGCTTCCAAAACCACAAATCAAGGCCATGCCCCACCATCTTTAAACGTTGCAGAACCGATCCATGGGAAGACAACAAAAGTTTCTTCACCTTATCTTCACAAGAATCTTCCAATAACCATGAATCTTCGAATCTAAAGAAATTTTTCCTTGCACTACACCCATAAGTTTTGTTTGTCGTGAGCAAGAGAGGACAATGATCAAAAAAGGAGTGTGTGAGATGCTCGATGGAAAATTGTGGAAAAAGGGACCACCATAGCGGGTTAGCCACCCCACGATCCAATCTCTCTCTTATATTATTCGACTGAAGATTACCCCAACTCCAAGTAAACCAGGCCCCAGAATATCCTATATCCTCCAAGGCACAATCGACCAGCACATTCCGAAAAGACTCCATTTGTCGATCACTCCTAATGAGGCCTCCCATTTTTCAGAGGCGAACAATAACTCATTGAAATCGTCAATAACTAGCCAAGGGAGGTTAGGGGTGTCATCAAGTTGCCTAAGCAATTTTCACGACTTCTCTCTGTTTCGAACTTCAAGAGCTCCATAAAATCATGTACAACGCCAAGCCTTACCATCACTATCATCATCAAAAACAACATCGATGTGGTGTATCGACGATGATCGGAATGAAACTATGCACTCACTCTTCTAAGCTAACGACAGACCACCACTCCGCCCAACGGAGCTGACATCAATACCATTGGGATAACCACATAACTTACGAACCTTCTCCATTTTACTCTGCTGCAATTTAGTTTCTATTAGAAAAATCACACTCGGATTAACTTCTCTCAAGAAATTCTTAAGACGTCGTGATGTCCGAGACATACCAAGGCCTCGGACGTTCTAGCTTAGGAGTTTTATTGGGCCCGGCTGGCCCCTTGACGAAGGCCTACCGATATAACATTTGAAGCTTCTTTAGAATCTTGAGTGGAAACTATTGAAGAATTGGATAAAACTTTGGGCCGTTTGGACTTTGGACCCATCAGAAATAACTTCATGAGAATCTTCTTCCACCTGTATCATAGTAATATCCTCATAATTCGCATATCATTCCTTAATTCTAGCATCCACGATGTGACCAGTAGGAGCTAAATGAGTATCCCAAAATGAAGCAGAATTAGCCCCATGATGGATATAATTGTTGATAGTGGGATTTTGGTCAACAATTACACGTGAATCATTATGGAAAGAAACATGATTCATGGGATGAAAATTCCTATCCAGATTTGCAGCATGTGCCACCCTGTTGCTAGGATCCCGAGTCAACTCCCTCCTCTCGGATCCATCGGCTCGACTGAGACATCGGTGAATGATGCGGTAGCACCCGGATACTGAGATCCCAACAAAAAACAATCTCCTCTTTTGCTACAGACAATCGAACTGGGCATAGAGACTCACCGTGGCCCATCTTACCGCAAAAGAAACAGAAGAGTAATAATTTCTCGTATTCGAAACGAACAATGTATGTGGTACCTCCCTTCAGGGCCAAATTCTTACGACCTTTCAGAGGTTTGCGGGTGTCAATTGAAACTCAGATTCGCATGATTCCTTTGTAACCCAGCGGAATAGCTTTGGCATCATAATCTAGAAAACGGCCAGCAAAGTTCCCCAATTGGCGACCAACATATTCAGACATACAGCCGTACGGAACATCATGGACTTGAATCCAAAAAGGGACCTCAAAAAGTAGGACTTTATGCGGATCTTCCCCAGGTTTGAGTCGATACAGAATAAGAAGGTGTGCATTAAAATTCCACAGGCCACTAGACTCAATTCGATCCAGATCAACGATGTGATAAAATCTGAACAAATAACACACATTTCCTATGTCGGAGATAGATATTCCACCAAGGGGCCGCCACAAATTCGCTAGAGTATTTCTCATAGAGTGAAAATGAATAACGCTGGATGTTAGAAACTCCCCCACAAAACATAAATCGAACATGAGAGTTGGAGGAGGAGTATCTTCCGCAACCTGGATCTCACTCTCTTCATCTTCATCAATCGAAAGATCAGCCAGATTTTCCTCTACCGCTGAATTCTTCAAAACAGAGAAAAGGAGCAGCAAGAAATCAAACACTACACAAGGCAAAAACAAAAACAAGAGACGTGCTAAGAAGCAGAGTTTTTTAGTATTTGAGTTTTTCATGTTTGAGGTTATAGAAAGTCATTTAATTGCAACCAATTAGTACAATAACATTATAAATATATATTACTAAATTTGAACAAAAACTCGAACAACTCGACTCAACTAAAGAAAATTCAAATAAAATTTGAATTATAAAATATGGTTCGTCAACTCGACTAACTCAAAAAAAAATGTACTCGGTCGATCGAATACTTAGCCCCAATCATTCTAATTCCCAGAAACAATGATCCTAGCTATCCATTCTTACCCTATACTAGAGAGGAACTGTTCTGGTTTCTTCAATCAAATCCTCATCCATTTCACTATCTTTTGATCCTAACAAGACTCTCTCACGTGAAGCGAATTAACTTCCTGTCTTAAATCTCAATCTCGTCAAAATCCTTGGTTTCAAGGTCATAAACCAACAATTTTCCAGTCACGGATTCAACCAACACCTTCCCATTCCTCCAAAACCCAAACATGAATGCAACACCCAGAATTGGTTCAACCTTCAACAGTTAAATCCAATGGCCTTCACCATCCAACATCCAAACATCATAACTTTCCTCGGTTTAAACATCATGTCCACTGACAAGTCGTCGTTTAACCGGTCAAAAAAATAAATAAATAATTAACCTCTTTCGACTAAAAATAAAATAAAGAAATTAAGTAAATATAGGGAAAGAGGGTCGATCCACAGGGAGATTAGTCGAAATTCTTGACTTGAATTTTGTCGGATTTGAATTCCCAGGAATATCTGCAAGGAAATAAAAAAAAGGGGTGATATTTGATTTCGAATGAAGTAAAAAAAATAAATGCAAGAATTAAGGAAAATAATAGAAAAAACCAAATGTGCCAATTAGCCTCGAGCTAGCCTTGTCAATTCCTTCGATCATTGAAATAGATTTTTACTTCGGGGATCATGTCGGTTACAGTCTGCGAGGCCCAACCCGTCGCAACTTGCTTTTCTCTCGAGTAACCAATTCTCCCAAGACTATCTTCGAAGGTTGATTCTTAAACAAATTAGCCACGTCTATCGTCGTTAAAGTGTTTAGTTTTGAAAGCAGGAAAAGCCTGACTCAGAAATTGTCTAAAAGTAGAATCGCTTCTGATTTTATCTTTCCTTAGCGGACCGCCGCTAAGAGTGTTCACAGGAAGTCGAAATTGCCACAGGCCGATCCTTCCTCCCAACTATGTCTTTAAACGATTCCATATCAACGAGCTCTTTTTGATTTGAAAAACGATTAAAAACTTTAGTAAGGCCGATTACCAAACTATCTAAACAGAAAGATAAAAATGTATTCCCGAAGGAATTTAGGCAATGTTCAATTCTCACGATTAGAATTGATTTGGCTAACTCTTGGCTCAAGAAATTTAGCTAAGCATAATATTGATTATCATGCTTAACTTGGTTTTTAGAAAAGTAATAAAATAACATAAAATAAATGAAACAAGAAAATAAAGAAAAAAAACTTTTATTAAAGCTAAAAACTATTTACAAAGGAAAAGCTAAAAAAAAAAACTCAAAGCTAAGAAGATGATCACTCAAATGATTGATGATCTAAGCCTTTACCAAGGGTGGTATTTATAGGCTTAAATTTACAAAGATAAAGTGATGAGATAATTTAAAATAATAAACAAAAGATAAATAATTCAAATGTTTTGAAATTTAAATGCAGGAAATCTAATCGGATAAGCTGATAAGCTCTCTTAGAACGTTCCAGAAGCTTCTAGAAGTCGCCACATCATTGCCACGTCACTGCCACGTCAGACGCGTCGTGCCCGGTGTCGTGCCCATGGTGCCAGTCATGACAGAATTATAATAAAAATTGCAGAAATGCCCCATTTTCACTGCTATTTCCAGAATTGGGTTCCTGCACAAAATATAACAAAAACAACATGTATTAAGCAGCAAGAAGTCTCAATAGCTAGAAAAATAACAAATGAAATATGTCATATTTGAGAACTCATCATCCACATCTCAGATTGTGACATGATCATGCAAAGGAAACAGCCTCCCATATGTTTCGGGACAAGGATGTTCTATAAATCGAAATTTTTCATTTCCCAAATCAAATGCAACGATCTTGAAGTTGGCGTGCCAGTAACAAACAGCGTTCACGCATTCGTTGTTTTCGCTCAAGGATGGAATCCGGTTCTCCGGCAACTGCAGATCTTCTTGATCCAAAACCTTCCACGAATTCGTGCTCATCTTATAAACAGCGTAATGTTTCGGACCATTCGGTATCGGTGAGATATCCTCCGCGACGTCGTATAAAACTCGAACATAGATAACCTTGTAATCGTTGGACAAAGGACCCAGTCCGAATCAGAGGAATTGTGTGTAAGTAGTGAAATTTCTCGGAATGTTTTGGTTGCATTCAGGGAGAATCCTGGATTCCCTTGTGGTCGGATTACATAGAGTTATACTCGACATTGTCGTATAAACAAAGCAAGCCATTGTCGACACAGAAGTAGAAAGGAAACAAATCGGTAAAACGAGCAGGCAGCTGGTAGAGAGTGGTTGGTGGAGTGGCTATCCCTATAGCAACGATATTTCACGACGTTGCGAATGGGCTGGTGTATAATGCAGCACTGCTGGAAGCATCGCCCGAATTGACTTATGACTTATCTGATGAATGGTCCATTGTGGTTGGAGCTAGATTTGGGAAATTGAATCTCTCTTCATTTCTTAATCTTGTCCTTCTTGATCTCAGTAATCGTCCACTTTATGTAAACATCCTGTCTAGATCGGTGATCTATCGGCATTGAAGCACCTCGACTTGTCGCACATTATGGAAACATAGCTGATGAGGACATTATTGCAGCAACAGAGTATTTTGATTTTCGGAACCTGTGCTTATGGTAGCGTTTATCGAGCACAACTACCTTGGGGTAAAGTAGTTGCCTTGAAGAAACGAAATCAAGTTTCTAATGGAAATGGATTGGACGAAACGAATTGAGATCATCAAAGGCATAGCGCATGCTTTGTGTTACATGCACCATGATTGCAGCCATCCCAAAGTTCATCGAGACAAATCGAGTAACAACGTTCTACTGAACTCGAGCGTGCAGGGCTTTGTGGCTGACTTCGGTACTGCTACAGTGCTGGATCTTGATTCATCCAACCAGACCATTCTTGTCAGAACACGCGGCTATATAGCTCCAGGTGATGTTTTCTTTTTCTGCAACTTCATATATAACTGAACTTCTTCTTATCTGATATTATAATGATTGTCAACGGAAAATGCGATGTCTATATATAGTTTCGGAGGTGGCACTGAAAACATTAATGGGAAAGCATCCGGGAGAAATGTTGTCGTGGTTGTCGATGCCGTCTTCTTTAGTGAATACGTAGCTAATCAACGTGTTGGACAGCCGTTTACCGTTTCCGACAAACCAACTAGTTGCACAAAATCTTATTCACGTTGCTACATTGGCTCTTGCTTGCTTAAATCAACAAACCGAGGTCACGGCCAACGATGAAAGAAGTATTTTTGAAAATTCCCCTTCAAATGATTTTTCTTTTTTTTGTTTCAACTAGTAAAACATGAAATGCACACCGGAGAAGAATCTGATACTTGTGACCCATGAAACGTGTGCTCGGTTATTTGTTTTTTTGTAGAATGAGTATGTCAAAGTTATTCATAAAGGAGAAATCAGGAAAAAAAATTATAATTTGATACAGACAAATTCTTAAAAACAAAATTAACGCCCTAGATTAAACAGGACCGGAAAAGAGGAAAGTAAAAAATCCTATTTAAAGATTTGAAACAAACTAGATACAAAAAATCACTAAAGCTCAACGATAAAGGTAAAAACATCAACAACATTAAAAAATGGATATCCTGCGATGAAGGTAAAAACATCAATAACAACATTAAAGAATGGATATTGCAGAAATGGGGTACGCTGACAACACGTTTATTACTAAGATTCGATCGCGAACAATAGCGGTGATTAATCTTGCATCTAAATCCAAATCGAGGGTCCAAATTAGGGAAATCAACAAGATAACCAAAGTAGCGTCATCTTGATCAGTCGTGGCAACGGCAGATCCAACCCTGGTAGAAAAACAAAACAAAAAAACAAGCCAAAAGGCTGAATAACATGCTAAGAAGCAGAAGGACGTGCTAAGAAGCAGATTTATTGAAATAAAACTAAACTCAAAGAAACGGGATAAATAAATAAAAGATGGGTGACCGACAGTCGACAACCAGCACTAGAACTGGTGTCGTCGCCGACTGTAAAATAAACAAGAACGAAAAAAAGAGATAGCAGCTCTAGAGAAAAAAGTTTAAGAAAAAAGGTGTGCTTGGTTATTTGTTTTTAAACTGTCTTTTGTGTTGTAATGAAATTAAAAAGAAGGGCTGATATCGGGTAAAAATCATCTGCACCCTAATCATGCCCCTTTTTATGCCTCAAACTAAAATTTACTTAAAAATTAAATTTTAAACTCTAACCTTAATTTCTACATCTTAACCTCTAAACCTTACACCCTACCCCTAATTCTCTAAACTCTAACCACAACCCCTAACCTTAAACCTTAAACCCATTATTTTAAAGAGGGGGTATAAAAGGTGACATGATAAGGAGCATACAATTTCCATCCGGCTAATATCACCCACGATCCTTTAGTTAAATAAATTTAAATTTTGAATCTCGACATTGTAAATGAAAAAATTAATAGTAAAATAATTATTATAATATTGATTTAATAGTGCTAGTATAAAAATCACTAGCATTATTAATTATCTTTTTCTTTAATTAATAGGAATGGTTTGTTGTGTAAGTGATAAATTAACTTCTGAATAAAAAATTAATAGAACTTAAAATTATTTTGCTTTTTTATTTGCTTTATCGGAATAAAAGTTCCCAACCCTTTTTGGTGTTTTTTTGTGTGCCCTAACACTATAATATTAAATTATAAACTCTAAACTTAAATCCTAAATCATAAACCCTACAATCTACCCTAAATTACACATTATAAACTCTAACCATAAGCCCTATCCTTAAACCCTAAATCTATTTTTTAGGTAAACTGCATATTTAGTACCACACATATACTCGTGTTTCTATTTTGGTACTCCAACTAATTTCTTTTGGCAAAATGGTACCTAACGCTACATATCTGTTGAGTGGATCGTTGAATTGATAAATGACAAGAGGGGGTGAATTGGATTTTTAAATTGGTTGGTAGTGAAGTGGTAAAATAAAAATTGAAGACAAAGGCACTTATAGTGGTTCAAGTTCCAAATGAACTCTACATCCACTACCTTAGCTCCCACTAAGGATTTTCCAAACAACTTCACTAGTTGATCTTCCCCTTTTCTAGGCTTAGGAGGAAACCTTTACACAAATGGTCAATTTCTACCCAAAATTGACCAAACCCTCTCACAAGTATACAAAGAAGAATATGGCAATTACAAAGTATCTCTCAAAACAAATATTGCCCAAATTACAAGCACTCAATCCAATTGAATCTGAAAAATAGGAAAATACAAAGAATGACAATTGGGGTTTTACAAGGATATTGAAATTAAGCACTTGAGCTTGGATTTGATGTAGGATTGTTTCCCTTAGGATCAAATGTTGTTGATGGTTCTTTTTGGACTCCCTTTTATACCTTCTCATTAATTCTAGCCGTTGGGATGGTTGTCATCTTAAATGTAGTCGTTAGGATGCAATCTTCCCACCATAAATGCACTTCTGCAACTACCAGTTTTGAAACACATGTACTTGTTTCGAAACAGACCAAAATAGAAATAGTCGTTGGGGTGTAATTAAGAGATCGTATCGAAATAGATACGATGGTTTCGATACGCTAATAGCCCGTTCTAAAACGGCTTGACATCCATTCCGAAACAATTTGAAACTGTCAAAACCCGTACCGAAATGTGCTTAAAGCATTTCGATACGTCTTAACCGTTATGTGAAAATCAGTTATAAAACTGCAACGGTCATAAAATTTAAATCCAAGTTCAAATCTCGTTTTGAAATGTTTGAGATCGTTTCGATGCAACCGTATCGAAACGGATCCACCCGTTCCGTTGTTCTTTATCTGTTTCGAAACATAGGGTCCTATTTCGATACTATCGGGTAGTATCGAAATGGGAGGACTCATTCCGAAACATATGTTAACAGTTTCAAAACGTTCCGAAACGCCTAAGGGTTGTTTCGAAATGGTGACTTGAAGATCACTGTTTTGACTTGGAAAACACTTAGAAAAAATCGTATAAACATTTGGTTTTGACTTGATCACTTTGCTTAAAGGTTTTGGGAAGTTTTAAGGACTTAAAAATTTATTTTCTATTTTCAATTTAGTCATTAAATCATTTGTTATATCAAAATTAATTCTTTGGTTTTACAATCTCCCCCTTTTTGATATAACAAAACCAAGTATAATTTTTTCAGTGTTTTGAAAAACTTTTAACTCCCCCTCAATTTAAGATAGGTTTCAAAGTTTTAAAAAGTTGAAATTTAAAGCACTTGAAACTTAAAAACACTTAGGCTCTTAGGAATTACTTCTCCCCTTTTTGTTAGATCAAACATATAATCAAGGCTAAATAAGAATAAAAGAGGCATAAAGCATAAACCAAACAACATAATAGCATATATAGCATTGAGTTCATGAAACAAATTCAAACATAAAATCAAACTCAATCCTAAAATCATGAAATCAAAGCATAGGTCTTAAAACAAAAGACATAGATAGGTGCATAAAATCAATCCTAATATGACAAAATAACATGATATGCAATGAAACTAAGGTGCCTTATCATCTTCATAGCTTCCAATGTCATCCAAGAAATCATCCTTGTCCTTCTGTTGATCCTTGCGAAAGCGCCTTCAATCACCATAGAAGTTGGTGAAGAAGAGATCCATGGATGATTGTTGGGTTTCAGGAGAGGTAAGGTGATTCTTCGTGCCAAGAACACGATCCTCCAAGGATGTTAAACGAGTGTTGATAGCAGCAAACTCGGAAGCCATGTTTGTGTCCGTGGTGTTGAACCTCACGGTAAGGAAGGTCATGAGAGCATCATTGTTAGGAGCCACAACGGGAACTTGAACTTGTGGTTGAGGATCTTCTTAAGGTGCTTGAGCTTACGATCAACTCGAATCCATTCACCAAGTGTGTAACAAAATCCAGACCTTATGAGAGAAGACTTACCAAGCTTTTGCATTTATTGTTCCAGAAAATCGTATGAGACATCAAGGCCAATGTGAACAAAGATGTAGCTCAAAAATGTCCCATAGGTGAAGGAGGCGATGGAGTCGGATAGATGATGCCTCACTAGATGAACCATCTCGGCAAACATGATCTTCACCAAGTTAGATTGTTGTGCTTGTCGGAAACACTCGAACCAAAAGGTGTCAACTTGGCGAATATGGGCAAATTTTCCTCTGGATGGGCGAAAGAACCAAGAGATGATTAAGTGCGAGAAATGGTCTTGGGCATCCAAAATAAGAACCGATCCGGTACGAGATCCAAAGTGAGTTTCATCCTCAATACCCTCATCAACAAGACCAAGAAAGTTCACTAGGGTGGATGGTTTAATGCGAAATTTCTTGCCCAAGATGTAAGACTCGATAACAATAACTTCGGAACAATCTTCATTGCTAATAAGATTAGCATTGGAGTAGAAAAGCAATACCATGTTTTTGTAGACAATGTCGTGAATATTCATGAAGCTTAGGAAACCACATTGCGTCAAAAGAGGTAGGTACTTAAAGTAGAAACGCTTGGAATCGAGGAATGCCATGTCTACAACTCTTTCTCGTCGAAAAACGGCATCTTGAAGAATTTTAAAACGATTCCTAGCCTCTTGGTTTCTAAGACTTTTGGCATAAAGAAGGGTAAGGTTTGGACAAACATTGTCACCGGGGTTCGAATCTTCACCCCCTTCAATCTTTCTTTTCTTAGAGTCCATTAAAAACACCTAAAAACAAAGCAAGCGATAAAATTTAAGTGTATGCATTAAATCCTAATTCGATCCAATAAGAATCTCATTAAGGTTTTTAAAAAACACTTTGAAAGCATATACATAAAAATAAATTTTGATGAAAACAAGTTTGAAAATAGTGTAAAAATGCGATTAAAATAAAATATATTCGAACAAAAAAATTTGAAATTTGAAATTTTTTACAAGATTTTGAAAACCCATAATGTAAAACAAGTATACTATACAAAACTATAATTTATTAACATAGTATTCGAACGAAATCAAAAGAAAAAGAAAATGATAGAAAATACCTCAAAGATATGATTTTGGAGGAATTTGTGGATGAAATTGCACAAAATTGATGAAGCTTGCTTAGATTGACGTTTAGAAGTAAAAGCCTTCAAGTTTTGTTGAAAAACAAAGAGATTTGGAGGGGTTTTATAGATGAAATCGATTTAGGGTTTTTGAGGGTTTGTGTGTTTAATTAAAAGAGTCTTTTAGCATTTAAAACCCTTTAAATTTGGCTTTTCCGGATACGTGTTTCGAAACAGGCAAGATCATTTCGAAACAGACGTACCGAAACACGTTCGAACGTTTCGAAACATATTGACCATTTCGATACAGGTTTGACTGTATCGAAGCCCAAGAGTTGCCCGTATCAAAATGAAGAGAGGTCGTTTCGAAACCCTTGGGCGTTTTGAAATATCTTGGTCCATATGTGTTCTTTAGAGATAGCTCGTATCAAAACAGTGTGACCCGTTTCGATACCAATAGCCTTAGAAGAGCATATAAGGCACTAAAATGTAGAAAAATCTAACTTTGATTGATCCTAGATGCATGAATGAGATGTATGAGCAAGTTTAATGTATCAAAACATAAACATACTCCTTCTAACTATAAGCAAGAATATAATAAAGATCAACAACACATAAGCATGAGATTTAACAAGAATTCAAGCAATTTTTAGCACAAAGGTACTAAAAGGTCAAGATAGGCTAGTTAGACCTAACTCTCTCCTAAGGGACCAAAAACGCTCTTTATATAGAGGTTTGGTAAAGATGTCCACTAATTGATTTAAGGTGTCTACATACTCTAAAACAACATTTTCCTTAATGACATGATCTCTAATGAAATGATTCCTTATTTCTATGTGTTTGGTTCTAGAGTGTTGGATGAGATTTTTGGTAAGACATATGGCACTAGTGTTATCACATTTAAGGGGTATGGTGTCAACTTCAATTTCATAGTCTAAGAGTTGTTGCTTCATCCAAAGGACTTGAGCACAACAACTCCCTAAGGATACGTACTCTGCTTCGGTGGTAGATAAAGCTACACTATTTTGTTTCTTAGAGAACCAAGATATGAGCATACTACCTAGGAATTGACAAGTGTCGGAAGTACTTTTCCTATCTATCTTACAACCTCCGTAATCTGCATCTAAGTAAGCATGAAGGTTAAAGGTTGAGTCTCTATGATACCAAAGGCCTAAACAAGAAGTATCTCTAAGGTACCTAAAGATCCTTTTAACGACAATAAGGTGTGACTCTCTAGGACTAGCTTGGAACCTAGCACACAAGCAAACACTAAACAATATATCCGGTCTACTTACGGTAAGCTAAAGCAAAGACCCAATCATAGAATGATAAAGCTTAGAGTCAACACACTTACCTCTTTCATCTTTGTCAAGCTTTGTGGATGAGCTCATTGGTATAGCTTGAGGCTTTGCTTGCTCTAAGCCAAACTTTTTGAGCATATCTTTGATGTACTTAGCTTGATTGATGAAGACGCCATCATTCATTTGTTTGATTTGGAGTCCCAAGAAGAATGAGAGCTCCCCTATCATGCTCATTTCAAATTCACCTTGCATCAACTTAGAAAAATCTTGACAAAGCAACTCATTAGTAGAACCAAAAATAAAATCATCAACATAAATTTGAACTACTAAGATATCTTTTCCATTGTTTTTAATAAATAGTGTTGTGTCCAGCTTTCCTTTTTCAAAACCTTTTTCAACTAGAAAACTTGATAATCTTTTTGTTGAGTGTGTAAAAGTTCTATTATTTACACCCTTTTTAACCCATATTTCTGCTGCATTCAAGCATCATTGCATTGCATTTAGGTCAGTTTACAGTAAAACATCACAAATTCACTAAAGGTACGGATTCTACTAAAAGATGGATTATTTTGCAGGATACTGCCATGGTTGACAAAGAAGGCAGGCGCAGGGCAGAGAAGCAGGAGAACTGAGCTGGACAAGTAGACGATGAGGACGAAGCTGCCATGGACCTGTCGTGACAGCAAGGTGACATCAGCCTTATGAAGAGGAAAAGTGAAGTGGACCTCGATAGATAGAGAAAAATCTGCTCGTCTGTCGTGTGAAAGCAAAATAATTTTCCAAGCCCCGGATCGAAAGATATGTCAAGTCAAAGCTCAAGGAGAAGAATTCCCATGAAACAAGGAGGCGGCTGAAAAGTAGGAATCCTTAGAGATTAAGCATTTATTAGAATCTTACTTTTCATTAAAGTTGTAATCCTTGTTAACTTAGAATACTTGAGCCCAAAGCTTATATAAGGGCATAGCTTTAACCTAGGAGGCATCCAATACCCCCATAACCGATAACCTAAACCCCTGTCGTTTACCCGTCGTCGACATGTTCTAAATTCCCCCTAGGGCCACGGGTTGTTTTGTAAAGTAGTTGCAAGGGTTGTTTTGTTTTAGGATTTTCCAAGTTCAATAAAATAAACTTCAAGTTCTCTTATTTCGGTTTTAATATCTTGCAAGAGCATCGGGAGAGCATTGTGAGGTTATCCATTTACTTAGCATCGGGAGAGTTAAGTATACGAAAGAGATAAGAGCAAGTTCTCTAGTTTATAGTTGAACTATCTTGTACCTAGGGATAGGGCATGGTTAAGTGGCTAAGGAAGAATTCATACACATCGGTGTTCATCCTTCGATTCACGTCGGGAGGTATCATCAAAGACGTGATCATCGACAGACTTGGACCTAGGGATAGGCCAAGGCAGATCTGGGATTCTTGCCAAACTTGGAGTACGGAGTTAGTGTTCGCTGCCGCGACAGCTAACGGACAGCCGCCGCGACAGGTGCTGTTGGCGACGGGTGCGACGACAGAATTGGAGATCCTAAGCATTGCAATACCTGCACTACTGAGCAATTCAATACCAGCCCATTCTCTCTATCTTGATATCTCAATTCCTTTATTTACAGTTTTCTTTAATATTTTCGTGACAATTTTCTAAACTCTTTCCTTTACTTCGTGCAGTGAATTTAGGTGAAGTCATTAGCCCAATCCCTGTGGAGACGATATCCGATACTTCGTATCACTTTACTACTTGCGTCGTGTATACTTGCACTACAATTGCGATAGACTATTTTACACGCAACAAGTTTTTGGCGCCGTTGCCGGGGATTGGCAACATAACTACACCTTTCTTTTATTGCACTTTTCGTTTTTATTTTTATTTCGTTTTTGTTTTTATTTTTTTTTAATTTTTTTTCTTTCGTACTTTCAACTCTTGCTTTTCACAAGGTTTACTGGTTTATGCGCAGATCTAAAAGAGGTGAAGATCCTGAGTATCAATTAGATCCGGAAATCGAACGTTCCTTCAATCTTAAGAAACAACTTCGCCGACTTTTAGACAGAAACGAATACCTTGAGGAACAGCTAGAGCAGATGGCCCGTAATCAGCCCGCTGGTGGAATTATATCGCCTGTCGGCGATCCGCCCACGGCAGATGGACGACGGTCATGTCGTGACTACATGCTGAACGATCATGTAGAGCTGGAGACCACACTGCCGGATATTGATGTTGATAACTTCGAGCTTAAGCCTGTCATGTTTAGTATGATCAACAACGCCGGGCAGTTTAGTGGTGCTACGACCGGAGATGCTAGGGAGCATCTCAAAACATTCCAGGAGATCTGTGGTTCGTTTAGACTGCCAGAAGTTAGTCCGGAGATACTGAGGCTTCGGTTATTTCCTCATTCATTGAGGGACAAAGCTAAAACTTGGTGGAATAAACTTACACCAGGTTCTATTATGACTTGGGCAGATTTAACTCGTGAATTTTTGTCTCGTTTTAATCCTTCACATTTAGCTGAGCGGTTACGTAACGAAATTGCTACTTTTCAACAAGAAGATGACGAGCCAATGCACGAGGCCTGGGACAGATTTACTACTCTTCTTCGAAACTGCCCAATGCATGGATTCCCCGTCTGGAATCAGGTAACTAAGTTCTATAATGCTTCTAACTTACAAACTCACATTCGAATTGATTCTGCAGCAAACGGATTATTATTGGATAAAGATCCGGACGAGGCATTGCAAGTTTTGAAAAATCTGGCCAAGAATGAGGAGCAGTTTCCGACTGCAAGAAGAGGGGGTAAACGGGTACTTGCTGTCAAGGACTACGAAGCCGACAGCACCATGAAATCACAGGTAGCATTCCTTACTAAAGCAATGAAAAGGTTATTGAATGATGATAGTTTACAAGGATTTGCTGTTGAGGAAGTATGTGATATCTGTGAGGGGAATCATAGTAGGGATGAGTGCCCAATAAATGTAGAAGAGGGAAAATATGTTGGAAATTACAAGCCAAACTATAATTCCAACAATTATAATCCCAATTGGAGGAAGGATCCTAAGTTTTCATGGAGTAATCCCAACAATGCCCTGAATCCTCAAGCACATAATCAGAATCAGGGAGGTCATAGACTGTTGACGCGACAGCAGCTGCCGCAGAACCTGCCGCCGCCGCAACAACAGCAGCCACCAGCTGCCACGAGTAGTATATTGGAATAGACTCTGGCCACTTTTATGTCTCAAACAGGAACTTACATTGAAAATATGAATCAGTTTGTCAAGAAAACAGAGAATTTCATGGATAAGACGGAGATGAGAATGACAAATCATGAGGCTACTTTGAAATCTCTGGAGACACAATTGGGTCAGATGTCGCAACATATTAAGCCAAGGCAGAATGGAGGATTTCCTAGCAATACTGAAAATGCTAGACCGCCCACACATGAGCAATGTAAGGCCATTACTACTAGGAGTGGGAAGAAACTACCAGGGCCGGAAAAGGAAGCTGAAACAGTAAAGGATCTAGCCTTAGACAAACCTGCCGAGGAAACTGCCCCGACAGGTGATAAACAGACTGCTGCCGATGAGCCTGTCACGACAGCAGAAGCGACAGAGGAGAAAACATATGAATATCGTCTTCAGATTCGCATGCAGTGGGAAGGACGCATTGCTGATTACCGTCCCCCACCACCCTTCCCTCAACGGATACAGCAAGCTAAGCATGAATCTCAACTTAAAAAGATTTATGATATTTTTAAGCAGGTTCATATTAATATCCCATTGTTAGATGCCGTTAGGGAGATGCCCGGTTATGCTAAATTTCTCAAGGATGTTATGTCGAAAAAATCTAAACTTGGGGAATTTGAAACGGTAAAGATGATAGAAGGTTGCATGAGTATTCTTCATCGGCAGCCACCCCAGAAAAAGAAGGATCCGGGGAGCTTCATCATACCTTGCGTAATCGGAAATAAACTCGTGGGTAAGGCACTTTGTGATCTTGGTGCTAGTGTTAATTTAATGCCCAAATCTGTTTTTCAGAAATTAGGTATTGGGAAGGCGCGGCCCACGACAGTCACTCTGCAGCTAGCCGACCGCTCTTACGTTCACCCCGAAGGAAAAATTGAAGATATTTTGGTAAGAGTGGATAAGCTTATTTTTCCTGCTGACTTTCTTATCTTAGATTGTGAGGCAGACGAAAACGCACCAGTCATCCTTGGGCGACCCTTCTTAGCCACGGGAAGATCACTGATTGATGTGGAGAAAGGAGAACTCACCATGCGCGTAAACGATCAAGAGATTAAGTTGAATGTTCTCCAAGCGATGAAACATGCTGATGTGGACGAAGAATGCAAGGCTATCATTGAGGTGACCCTTGATCAACCCTGCATCAGGTCGGGCTGTCATGGTATAAAATTTGGTCACTGCTGCGACAGCCACCTGCAGGCCTGTCACGACAGCTACAACGACAGCACCGACGACAGCGACTCCTCTGAATCCGATACATCTGATACTGAAGGACAAGAGGAGGTAAACTGGATAGACAATCGTCCAGGCAAGTTATTCGAACCTTTAAATTATACTTCGGATAACCATTTAATCCAAAAGCCATCTATTGTTGAACCACCTGCTTTAGAACTGAAGCCCCTGCCAGGGCAACTTAAATATGCTTTTCTTGGTTCCAATGATACGTTGCCCGTAATCATCTCTTCTAAGCTGCCGCAGGAACAGGAACGACAGCTAATCGACATGTTACGGCAGCACAAGAAGGCGATTGGATGGACGATTGCTGATATTCAGGGCATTAGTCAGGCGTTATGCATGCACAAAATCCTTCTAGAGGAAGATCATAAGCCGACTATAGATGCCCAAAGTCGGCTAAACCATGCGATGAAGGAGGTAGTGCGTAAGGAGATAATTAAATGGTTAGATGCTGGTATTATTTACGCCATCTCCGACAGCAAATGGGTAAGCCCGGTACAATGCGTTCCAAAGAAAGGAGGAATGACCGTGGTAACCAACGAACAATGAGTTAATCCCAACCAGGACTGTGACCGGTTGGAGGGTTTGTATGGACTATCGGAATCTTAACAAAGCTACCCGAAAGGACCACTTTCCTTTACCCTTTATTGATCAAATGCTTGATAGATTAGCGGGTAAACCTTACTATTGTTTTCTTGATGGGTACTCAGGTTGCAACCAAATTGCTATTGCACTAGAAGATCAAGAGAAAACGACTTTCACATGCCCCTACGGAACATACGCGTTTAGGAGGATGCCGTTTGGACTCTGTAATGCACCTGCCACCTTCCAAAGGTGCATGATGGTCATATTCTCCGATATGGTAGAGGACTTCCTAGAGATTTTCATGGATGATTTTTCCGTCTTCGGAGACGATTTTGAGAGCTGCCTCGGCAATCTTCAAAAGGTACTTGAAAGATGTGAAAAAGCTAATCTTGTTTTAAATTGGGAAAAATGCCACTTTATGGTGGATGAGGGGATAGTCCTTGGCCATAAGATTAGCTGCTGCGGGATAGAAGTCGACAAGGCCAAGATAGAAGTAATTGAGAAGCTGCTGTCGCCAACCACAGTCAAGGGCATTAGGAGTTTTCTAGGGCATGTTGGGTTTTATCGGAGATTTATTGCTAACTTCTCAAAAATCACGAAGCCCCTATGTCATCTCTTAGAGCAGAACCGACCCTTTGACTTTAATGAAGAATGTACTGAAGCATTCAAAGTTCTGAAGGAAAAGTTAGTAACAGCCCCCATAGTACAGCCACCGGATTGGACGCAGCCGTTCGAGATTATGTGTGATGCTAGTGACTATGCTGTCGGGGCAGCACTTGGGCAGCGCAGAGATAAGCTGTTTCACGTCATATACTATGCCAGCAAGACGTTAAATGACGCCCAAGTGAACTATACCACCACAGAAAAGGAGATGTTAGTTGTGGTGTTCTCCATTGACAAGTTTCGTTCTTACATACTTGGGACGAAAGTAATAGTGCACACAGACCACTCTGCCCTTAAGTATTTGTTCGCAAAGAAGGATGCAAAGCCTAGATTGATACGGTGGATCTTGCTACTACAAGAATTCGACCTTGAGATCAAGGACAAGAAGGGGACAGAAAATTAGGTGGCTGATCACTTGTCAAGGTTGGAGACGGGACAGAGTCTACCCATTGATGAGACACACATACTGGAGACCTTCCCAGATGAGCAGCTCTTTGCTGCCGCAATCGTTGTCGCGACAGCCATGGCGGCAGGTAAGTCTTCTGAACTCCCCTGGTATGCTAATTTCGTTAATTTTATAGTTAGCGGAATACTTCCTTCTGATCTTAATTATCAAGCCAGGAAGAGGTTCCAAAATGATGTTAAGCATTATTATTGGGACGAACCTCTTCTTTTCAAAATGTGTGCAGATCAGGTTATAAGGAGGTGTGTACCACAAGAAGAGCAAGAAGACATTCTCCATCACTGTCATGCTTCACAATATGGAGGTCACTTAGGAGGCAACAAAACTGCTGCCAAGGTGCTGTAGTCAGGGTTCTACTGGCCGACACTGTATAAAGATGCACATGACTTTTACAAGAACTGTGACAGGTGCCAGCGGACAGGTAACATCTCGAGGAGAAACGAGATGCCACTGCAGAACATTTTAGAAGTCGAGATCTTTGACGTTTGGGGGATTGATTTTATGGGACCTTTTCCATCTTCGTGTGGAAATTTGTACACCCTCCTAGCAGTAGATTACGTCTCCAAGTGGGTTGAAGCCATCGCCACTCAAAAGAATGATGCCAAGACGGTCCAAAATTTTTTGCACAAAAACATTTTTTCTAGATTTGGCATCCCTAAGGTGATTATCAGTGATGAAGGGAAACATTTCGATAATAGGGTAATTGCTGCCGCTTTGAAGAAATATGGTGTCAAGCACAGGATCGCGACAGCATACCACCCACAGACCAATGGACAAGCTGAGATCTCCAATAGGGAAGTAAAGAATATTCTTGAGAAGATGGTTAAGCCAACTAGGAAAGATTGGTCTTTACTTTTGAATGATACATTATGGGCGTATCGAACAGCTTTTAAGACTCCATTGGGCATGTCTCCATACCGTTTGATTTATGGGAAAACCTGTCACTTGCCTGTCGAGATCGAACACAAAGCATATTGGGCAATCAAGGCAGTGAATATGGACTTGGACAAGGCAGGCCAGAAGAGGTTGTTAGATCTTAATGAGATTGAGGAATTACAGACAACGGCCTACGACAATGCAAGAATTTACAAGGAAAAGACTAAGAAGTGGCATGACAGGAAGTTGCTGCCACGACAGTTCTGCCCAGGGCAGCTTGTGTTGTTATTTAATTCTAGGTTGAAACTCTTCCCAGGGAAGCTAAAATCTAGATGGTCTGGCCCATTCCAAGTGGTTCAAGTTTTTCCCCATGGTGCCATAACAATTCAATCATTAAAAGACGGGCACCAATTCAAAGTCAACGGACAGCGCCTCAAGCATTATCAGGGGACTGAAGCCCCAGGAATACAGGAAGTGGTTACTTTAGGAGATGCCCCACAAGGCATCCCTAATTTAACCTAAATTTTATTTTTATTTATTTTTATTATTTATTATTTATTAGGAGATTAGGTTTAATTTATGCGAATAATGTTTTGTTTTTTCCAATTTCTGTTTTTAGGAAATAAAGGAGTCAAGAAGAAAAAGAGAAGTGACCCAAGCCCACCACCCATCCATCAGCCCAACAAAGCCCATTTATGAAGCCTGTCGTTTCGGCTGCCGCCGCAGACGGATATGACAGGCTGTCAACAGACTGACACGGCAGATGTAGAAGCGTGCGGCAGACGCACAACAGACGCATAAACACGTGTCAAACGCGTCAGACACGCTAAATCCCAACAGTCGCTCCGTTATTCACGCCTGCCGTTGCGGCATTAAATGGGCAGATCCTCGACCGCTATAAAACCCCGTTTTCACTTTCATTTTTCATCACTTCTGCTTATTCTCTCTTGCTTTCTCCTCTAGTTTTTATTTGCTTTCTCTATTTCACAACCCTTGCAACTAACATGTCGTCTAGACAGGCCCGCCGTAGCGCTGCCTCCGCCTCTTCTTCAGCAGTAGCGACACCCTTCGCCACAAAGGAGTTATGGGAGGACAGAGGTTTTGTTTACATCCGACAAGCACCCAACATGGGCCTCCGGCCGTTCATCACAAGGGCAATCACGGGTCAATTATGGGAGCAATTCGCTGAACAACCCGCTGAGCTGAATGATACATTAGTCCGAGAGTTCTATGCTGCTATCGACAGCAGAACGGCAACAGCTGTCACCGTTCGAGGAGTAAAGGTGCCCTTCACAGCTGACAGCATCAACCACATGTTTGGCCTCTACTTTGGCCCTGATGATGATGCCCACCAGAAATTTCTAGACACCCTCGATGCTGCTGCCTATACTGCTGTAATGGCGGAAGTGACAGAGGAACGAACAACCTGGACCACAAGCAAAAAGAACCCCCACTCTTTAAAAAGGGGGCAGCTCCTCCCTGAAGCTAAACTCTGGAACGCTTTCATCAAAAAGTGTATCATGCCCTCCTCCCACCACACGACGGTAAACCAGCAGCGGCTCACCCTCATTCATTCTATCATGCACGACAGGCCTATCAATGTGGGCCGCTATATGAGGGACAGCATCCTGGACTGCACATTCCGCTCCGACTCCCGCCTCTGCCTGCCGTTCACAATAACTTCACTATGCCGCTGTGCTGCTGTCCCCGAGGAGCCCTCCGACAAAATAATAAAGGGCAGAGGCTGGACAGACAACAACATCAACAGCCTCATGGAGTTGATAGCCGCTACGTCTATCTCTTCTTTCAACCCAGCTGCCTCACCAGCAGAGTCAGATGAGGAGCCTGCCCCTGAAGTTGAAGCCGCAGCCGCCCCGACAGACCAGTCTGCCCTCATCCTTGCTGCTTTACAACGGGTGGAAGAGAGACAAATGGGACTCATGACTTTCATCCAGGATTTCACGAACTCGACGGTAAACTTTATTACCCACACTTTAAATTTTCCGGATGTTAATTTCCCTACTTTTCCTGCCCATTATTTCCATATCCCCTCCCCTGTCAACACACCCACACCACTTGCCTCCCCACATTCCCACTCTACTGCTTCCACCCCTTCACCTGCCCCGACGGCAGCAGGCAGTCCACCGGCCGACACCTCTGCCAGAGGAACGAAGAGACCTGCCTCCGATGACAGCCCTTTGATCAGGAGGAACTTGGAGAGGGAATTTACGCCGGTCAAGAGGATCAAACACGTGGCAGACAGGAAATTAATGCCCAAGGCTAGCACCACCACCAGCAGCACTTGGGACAGTGGCAGCAGTCCCGACGTTCAGCTCGTGGAGCAACCTGCCCCTGAACCTGCCCAGCCTCCTCCACAGCCCAGACGCCGCCGCCAGATCCGTGTCAGCAGCAGCAGCGAGGACAGCGATTAAATTTAAGTTTTTTCTTTTCTTTTTTTTATTATCCTGCTGCCTGCTTATATTTATTTTGTGATGTACCTGCCATTTATCTGTCATTTTGCATTGAGGGCAATGCAACCCTCGAGTTTGGGGGTGGCAACCCTCCATCATTAATGGAATCTTAAGTACATCTTTTTATTATTGTTGTGTCTTTTATTTAAGTACATCTTTTTATTATTGTTGTGTCTTTTAAGTTCTCTTAAAAAAAATCAGAAAATATAAAACTGTTGGCTTAAAACTGTGAATTTAGCTTACCTGTCATGAAAGCTCTGTCGTGGCAGCATCTTGAGGGCAGTTTAAGGAGAAGTTTAGAATCTTTCTATAGTTCTGAAAACTTAAAACACCTTTGTGACTGTTATATTGCTTAGATTTCTTTTAGCCAAACTAGAATAGGATGCTTAGAACTTGAATAGCCCCTAGAGGTGCCTAACACTGGCTCTAGGAAAGAAGTTTAGAAAAGAGACTCAATAGCCCTAGAGGTGCCCGAAACTGGCTCTAGGAAGTTAACTAGAGGTGCCTAAAACTGGCTCTAGTCAAACTTTAGCTTGAAAAATAGAAAAAAAAATCGAGTCAAAACAAAGAAATCAAAGGAGCATGAAAAAGTTCATTAAAAAAATAAACTTTGGCATAAAAATTCAAGTTAAGAGTTGAATATTCTAGTGAAACTAAGAGAGTCTTGGCATATAATTGTTCACAAGCATGCACACACTGCACGAGAGCTATAGGGAGATTCCGGACAGATCCTAAAACCTTCCGATAGGTTGCTGCCGCCACAGAGAATGAGCGACGGGTAAGGGACAGTTCACTGTTTGAAAGCCAACAAAAAAAATATTCTCTTTTCTTTTAGGTTTAATTGCTTGAGGGCAAGCAAGAACTCGAGTTTGAGGGTGTGTTGAGTGTGTAAAAGTTCTATTATTTACACCTTTTTAACCCATATTTCTGCTGCATTCAAGCATCATTGCATTGCATTTAGGTCAGTTTACAGTAAAACATCACAAATTCACTAAAGGCACGGATTCTACTAAAAGATGGCTTATTTTGCAGGATACTGCCATGGTTGACAAAGAAGGCAGGCGCAGGGCAGAGAAGCAGGAGAACTGAGCTGGACAAGTAGACGATGAGGACGAAGCTTCCATGGACCTGTCGTGACAGCAAGGTGACAGCAGCCTTATGAAGAGGAAAAGTGAAGTGGACCTCGATAGATAGAGAAAAATCTGCTCGTCTGTCGTGTGAAAGCCAAATAATTTTCCAAGCCCTGGATCGAAAGATATGTCAAGTCAAAGCTCAAGGAGAAGAATTCCCATGAAACAAGGAGGCGGCTGAAAAGTAGGAATCCTTAGAGATTAAGCATTTATTAGAATCTTACTTTTCATTAAAGTTGTAATCCTTGTTAACTTAGAATACTTGAGCCCAAAGCTTATATAAGGGCATAGCTTTAACCTAGGAGGCATCCAATACCCCCATAACCGATAACCTAAACCCCTGTCGTTTACCCGTCGTCGACATGTTCTAAATTCCCCCTAGGGCCACGGGTTGTTTTGTAAAGTAGTTGCAAGGGTTGTTTTGTTTTAGGATTTTCCAAGTTCAATAAAATAAACTTCAAGTTCTCTTATTTCAGTTTTAATATCTTGCAAGAGCATCGGGAGAGCATTGTGAGGTTATCCATTTACTTAGCATCGGGAGAGTTAAGTATACGAAAGAGATAAGAGCAAGTTCTCTAGTTTATAGTTGAACTATCTTGTACCTAGGGATAGGGCAAGGTTAAGTGGCTAAGGAAGAATTCATACACATCGGTGTTCATCATTCGATTCACGCCGGGAGGTATCATCAAAGACGTGATCATCGACAGACTTGGACCTAGGGATAGGCCAAGGCAGATCTGGGATTCTTGCCAAACTTGGAGTACGGAGTTAGTGTTCGCTGCCGCGACAGGTGCTGTTGGCGATGGGTGCGACGACAGAATTGGAGATCCTAAGCATTGCAATACCTGCACTACTGAGCAATTCAATACCAGCCCATTCTCTCTATCTTGATATCTCAATTCCTTTATTTACAGTTTTCTTTAATATTTTCGTGACAATTTTCTAAACTCTTTCCTTTACTTCGTGTAGTGAATTTAGGTGAAGTCATTAGCCCAATCCCAGTGGAGACGATATCCGATACTTCGTATCACTTTACTACTTGCGTCGTGTATACTTACACTACAATTGCGCTAGACTATTTTACACGCAACACTTTTATACCAAGCTCTAGGAGCTTGTTTTAAACCATATAAAGCTTTTCAAAATTTGAAACATGGTTTGGAAAAATGGGGTCTTCAAAACCTGGTGGTTGTTCCACATACACGTCTTCGTTTATAAAGCCATTTAAAATGCACTTTTGACATCCATTTGAAAAAGCTTGAAATCATGATAACATACAAATGCAAGTAACATCCTAATTGCTTCGATTCTAGCTACGGGTGCATAGGTTTCATCAAAATCAATTCCCTCTTTTTGAGTGTAACCTTGAGCAACAAGCCTAGCCTTGTTCCTCACTATGTTACCACTTTCATCTAGTTTGTTTCTAAAGACTCATTTAGTTCTTATAGTAGATTTGTTTCTAGGCCTATCAACTAATGTCAATACTTTACTTCTCTCAAATTGGTTGAACTTATCTTGCAAGGCCAAAATCCAAAAGTCATCTTGTAATGCTTCTTTAACATTTTTAGGCTCAATGCATAAGATAAAAGCAACATTATTAAGCATTTTAAGAGAAGAACGAGTAGTTACCTCCTTGGATGGATCACCCAAGATCTCACAACCTTTGGCATAGTTGTACTCTCTTGGGTAGCTCACTTCCTTTTCCTCAAAAAATATGTCTTGCAATGCTTCTAGAGGCGGTTCTTGTGCTTCTTCTTCTTTGGTTGGAATCACATTCACCTTTGATGATTATCCACCATCATTGGCTTCAATGATCCCTACATCATCATCATCACAAGAATCCTTCCTCGGAATGAGGTTATCATCGAAAACCACATGAATAGATTCCACTACAACTAAAGTTCTTTTGTTAAACACACGATAGGCTTTAGAGTTTAAAGAGTAACCTAGAAAAATGGCTTCAACACTCTTTGCATTAAATTTACCTAAATTATCTTTTCCATTGTTTAAAACAAAACACGTGCAACCAAAATGATGAAAATAGCTAATGTTAGGCTTTTTAGATTTTAAAATCTCATAAGGAGTTTTCTTCAAAATAGGCATAATCATTACTCAGTTTATAATGTAGCAAGCGGTGTTAGTAGCTTCCGCCCAAAAATACTTAGGTAAATTATTTTCACAAAGCATAGTCCTAGATATTTCTTCTAAAGTTATATTTTTTCCTCTCAACTACCCCTTTTTGTTGAGGAGTGCGAGGAGCCGAAAAATTGTGGCTAATCTCATTTTTATTACAAAAATCTTCAAAACCCATATTTTGAAATTTGGTTCCATGATCACTTATAACATGTGAAATTTTAAGTTCAAGATCATTTTGGGTTATTTTTGAAAATGTGATGAAGTTTTCTAAAGCCTCATCTTTGGTGCTTAAAAAGAGAATCCAAGTATACTTAGAGTAATCATCAACAAGTACAAATGCATATGATTTTCCACCCAAGCTAGTAGTCCTAATTGGCCCAAATAGATCCATATGGATCAATTGCAAACATCTACTTGTAGAAACATCATTAATGGACTTGAAAGAGGATCTATGTTGTTTACCTTTAGCACATGCATCACAAATTTTATCTAATGAGAACTTGAGCTTAGGTAGGCCTCTAACTAGATTAAGGGAAACTAATTTTTCTAAAACGTTAATGCTAGCATTTCCTAGTTTCTTATGCCATAATCATGCATCATTTTCATTTTGTGCAACTAAGCATGCATGGGATGTATGAATGTCATCTAGATACACCATATAAATATTGCCTATGCGATGAGCAATGAGCATTGTTTTGTTAGATTTAATGTCTACTATTCTACACCCATTTACATAAAACATGACATTAAACCCTTTATCACATAATTGACTAATGCTCAACAAATTGTGTTTTAGACCATTGACATACAAAACATTTTCAATAAGTATGGAAGAGTGAATACCTTTGGAGCCAATACCTTCAATGTGGCCTTTGGAGTTGTCACCAAAAGTTGCTACTCCACTTTTTGGCTTTAATTCCATTGTAACAACGGAGTAGTCGCCACCAATCTATTTTTACTTTAGGTGCGATTGGAACACCTGAAAAACCCGGTTATTTTAATAGAAACAAATTTTCAAGATTTTATTAAAATTCGAGTTTTGGATCTATGAAACCAGAAAACAGGTTCGGGAGTCGGTTACGTGTAGGGAAAGGTGAGCACCCCCACACGCCCAAAAAATTGGTACCTAGTCGGTTACAAATTGTTTTAATGACGGAACTTAAAAAATTGAATTTTATTTAATGATGTGATCCCAAAATAATTAGAATAATTTTTAATTAGTAAAAATTTAAAGAAAGGGATATACACTCCTACACCCGGAGTATGGTCTCCCCTACGAAATCATTATTCAAAAAAGTGATATTAAATAATAATTTAATAAAGGAATTAACGGAAAATGACACTCCAACGCCCGGAGTGCGATTTTCACGATAACTCCTAAAAATCTGTAAATGAACTTTAACACGAATTATTGTTGGTAAAATAATAATAATAATAATAATATACGAGGAAAATAGTAATAATAATAATATAAAGTGAAAAATAATAATTATAATGAAAGCAATGATCTAATTGAAATAGGACAGAAATTAAAGTACGGAATTAATAGAAAAACAGTGGCTAAAACAAAATGAGATCAAAACTGAAATGCTGAAATATAAGGATACGAAGGTTGGATGGCTACGGGCGGAATTTTCCCCTCCAGTTGAAAACGCGCGGGTCCTGGCTTGGGTCGGGTCGCGTATCCGGGTAGATGCTTGAAACTACGTTGTTTTGGCTATCTTATAAATACCCAAAATTTTCCATAATTCCACCTTTGATACTTCATTTGAACCCACAAAAAACAAGGCAGTTGAGAGCCCTCTACCCTCTCCCGTTCGGCCCGGTCACCGGCGGTCATGGGACTCGCCATCGGTCGCCGGAATTCCCGCCGTCGGCGAGAATCCGACATACAAGCATAGGTTTCGGCTCGTTTTCGCACGTTGAGTCCAGATCCGGGGTTAGATTTTTCAAACTCACTCTTTGTTTCTCTAGATCTAAAGAAAAACTTTTCGAATCCTTAAAATTTTTACCTTTTATTTTTTTGTTTTTCGGACTGTGGATTTGCTTGGTTTGCTTCGAATATTTTTGTTTTTTGCTTCGAATCTCCTTTTTTTATTTCCATCCTCCCTTTTTTTCTTTTACAACCGGATCTGGTATATATAGCCGGACTTAAGACATAAAATAATATACATATTCGAGATTTTATCCCCTTTTGATTTTTACAGAGTAATAATTCTTTGATTACTTTTTCTTTCTTGCAGGGGAATTTAACACGTGTGGGGGTGACGCGGATGAAGCTGGTGACGTGGTCCGGCTTCGTGGTGGCGGCGGCATCGGATCCAGTCGGCGGCGGCGGCTAGCATAGCAGATTAGGTTTAGGTTTAGTTTAGGTTTTAGGGCTTTTTTTGGATTGTGTTTATTAATTGGGCCGGGTTATTGGGTTTTAAATGGGTATGGGTTATGGGTGTAATAAAGAGTTTTTATTTTATTTTAATGGGTAATGGGTTTTGACCCAAAAATGGGTTATTACAGCTGCCCCTCTTTGCTCATTGTTATACAATAGCAATAGAGCAAAGACCAAAGGAACCTATTTTCGGGTCGGGTTGGGCTCACTTCTTTTTGGCATACTCTTCCACTTCACTTAATCCACTCGACCGCCTTTGCAAACATAGTCTTCAAAATGGGGAGTTCTGTTGGAGAAGCGTTGAACCTCGGCCTGCCACAACTCTGTCCCGAAACAAAATCGACTGAAAACTCGGCCTATATATATATATATTGAATGAAGTGATTTTACTAAACGAGGTAGCGTGATCTGGAAGGAAAGGCTTGATCTGCTGCAACTCTGTAGATGCAAGGAGATCTGGAGAAGGGTCGGTCATCTGCACTGAAGAAGGGTCGATCTTTTGCGACTCCATTGATGCGAGAAGATCTAAAGAAGTGTCGATCTACTGCAACTCTATTGATGCTAGAAGATCTGAAGTAGGGGTCGATCTACTGCAACTCCATTGATGCTAGAAGATCTGAAGAAGGGGTGATCTACTGCAACTCCATTGATGCGAGAAGATCTGAAAAGGGTCGATCTACTGCAACTCCATTGATGCTAGAAGATCTGAAGAAGGGGTCGATCTACTGCAACTCCATTGATGCTAGAAGATCTGAAGAAGGGGTCGATCTACTGCAACTCCATTGATGCTAGAAGATCTGAAAAAGGGTCGATCTACTGCAACTCCATTGATGCTAGAAGATTTGAAGAAGGGGTCGATCTACTGCAACTCCATTGATGCTAGAAGATCTGAAAAAGGTTCGATCTACTACAACTCCATTGATGCTAGAAGATCTGAAGAAGGGGTCGATCTACTGCAACTCCATTGATGCTAGAAGATCTGAAGAAGGGTTCGATCTACTGCAACTCCATTGATGCTAGAAGATCTGAAGAAGGGGTCGATCTACTGCAACTCCATTGATGCTAGAAGATCTTAAAAAGGGTCGATCTACTGCAACTCCATTGATTCTAGAAGATCTGAAAAAGGGGCCGATCTACTGCAACTCTATTGATGCTAGAAGATCTAAAGAAGGGGTTGATCTAATGCAACTCCATTGATGCTAGAAGATCTGAAGAAGGGGTCGATCTACTGCAACTCCATTGATGCTAGAAGATCTGAAGAAGGGGTCGATCTACTGCAACTCCATTGATGCTAGAAGATCTGAAAAAGGGTCGATCTACTGCAACTCCATTGATGCTAGAAGATCTGAAAAAGGGGTCGATCTACTGCAACTCCATTGATGCTAGAAGATCTGAAGAAGGGGTCGATCTACTGTAACTCCATTGATGCTAGAAGATCTGAAAAAGGGTCGATCTACTGCAACTCCATTGATGCTAGAAGATCTGATTAGTACTGGAATTCCGTCAACGAGACGAGGAAGAGTGTCCCTGGTTTACACTTATTTTGCATTTTTCCCAAATGCACAGGGATGAACGGATTTGATTTGCCTTTACCGGTAGCCGTTTGCTCAGGGCTAGTTGTACCATTCCCCTGGGTACAATCAGTTTATACCAATCATGAGATTGGATTTTTCCAAAGGATTTATTTTCCTTGGACCATTCGTTAAAATGGATTTTCGACGGGCATCTGAATTGCCCATTGTCTTAAACTTAACCATGTTTAAGCACGTTATGCTGACATTTCTGTCGGCTTTCGAATTTGCATTTTCCCAAATGCATAGGGATCAACGGTTTTGACTTGCCTTTACCGGTAGTCGTTTGCTCTGGCTAGTTGTACCATTCCCCTAGGTACAATCAGTTTATACCAATCATGAGATTAGATTTTTCCAAAGGATTTATTTTCCTTTGACCATTTGTGACAATGGATTTTTTATAGGCATTTGAATTGCCCACTTACCCGAGTTTAAGGGCGTTGTGCTGACGTTTCTGTCAGACTTACCGAAACAACTTAAATTCAGTTGTGATTGTCTTTACCTCTGCTTAAGAGAGGAAGCACAGACCACATGTTTGGTCACATATCCTGTTGTAAATTCGAGAAGACGACGTGGCTCATTACGCTTCCGACGCCGACCTACTTTGCTACTGAAGAGTAGAACCTACAAAATTGGTAAATGTATTCATGACGCCATGGTTAGCGTGAGCCTATCTTAGATGAGTGCATGAATGACTTTGGTGCGGATGAAAATGCTTTTTGATTCTAAAGTATTGGCTCAAGCATCTGTATATGCTCCGAAACTAATGTTGTCAGCGGTCCATACTTTGTCCATTTTGATCACTAGGCTTCTCCTTCTTGTCCCAGGATTGTCTGCCCCATTTTGCCTCAGCTTTCTTTTTATGATATTCTCTTTTTCCTTAGGGCTACCTTTCATCCGTGTACTTTAGGAGTTTTTCAAAGTAATGCAAAGATGTCAATAAAATATTTATATAACAAGAACGCAAGATGAAACGTCGAGTTTATTGAAAATAAAGTTTGGAACAGTTAAGTGGGGAAACATTAAAAAGAAGTAAAACAAAACACATGACAAAATTAGGTGCCCCTAATATCATACGAGCAGGCTTCAGCCGGATTCGTGGGCCGTGAGCCTTGATGTGTCTAGGAGACCTCGGGTACTTTGTTGGCAGAGTCTCCTGGTTGTCTTTTCAAGCAAAGTATCTTTTGACTGAGTTCGAGTTTACAGGGTTAGGAAAATCTTTGCCATCCATTTCAGCCAGGATTAAAGCTCCTCCGGAAAAAGGCCTTTTTCACAACGTATGGGCCTTCCCAGTTTGGCATCCATTTTCCTCGGGCATCTCTTTGTGTTGGCAATATCGTTTTTAGTACCAAGTCTCCCTCCTGGAATTCTCTTGGGTGAACCTTCTTATCATAAGCTCGCATCATCCTTTTCTGATACGTTTGACCATGTCGAATGGCCTTTAGCCTTTTTTCCTCGATCAAAGCTAGTTGGTCGTATCTGGCTCGAATCCATTCTGCTTCATCTAATTTCAATTCTGACAAGACTCGGAGGGAAGGGATTTCAACCTCAATGGGCAGTACGGCTTCCATCCCATAAACTAGCGAAAAAGGGGTTGCCCCGGTAAAGGTTCTGACCAATGTGCGATAAGCATACAAGGCAAATGGTAACTTTTCATGCCAATCTCTATAAGTTTCTACCATTTTTCCAACAATCTTCTTGATATTCTTGTTGGCTGCCTCTACTGCTCCATTCATTTGGGGGCGATATGGCGAGGAATTATGATGTCTTATCTTAAACTGCTTGCATACTTCTTCGATGGCCTTGTTATTTAGATTCAATGTGTTGTCAGATATGATACTTTCTGGCATTCCATATCGACATATGATCTCTTTCTTCAAGAATCTGCATACTACCGATTTGGTGACATTCGCATAAGTGGCCGCTTCTACCCATTTAGTGAAGTAATCAATGACCACAAAGATGAATCGATGCCCGTTCGAAGCCTTCGGCGATATGGGGCCAATGACATCCATGCCCCCACATAGAGAACGGCCATGGGGAGGTCATAACATGTAGTGGTGATGGAGGAACATGAATCTTATCGGCGTAGATTTGACATTTGTGGCATTTCATGGCATAGTTGATGCAGTTTTCTTCCATTGTTGACCAGTAGTAGCCAAATCACATAATTTGCCTGGCCATGGTAAACCTGTTGACGTGGGTCCCACATACGCCTTCGTGGACCTCTTCAAGGATTTTTCTAGCCTCCGCATCATCCACACATCGCAATAAGACTTGATATTTCCTTCTTTTGTAAAGAATCTCCCCGTCCAAGACATATTCGCTTGCCAACCTCCGCAATGTCTTTTTTTCATTCTCAATGGCATGTTCCGAATATTCACGGCTTTTCAAGTATTGCAACAGGTCAAGATACCAAGGTTGTTCATCTTTCTTACCTTCCTCGATATCATAGCAGTGGGCCGGTGTCTGGTATATACTCATCTGTATAAGTCTCAAATCGGACTGCTTGTTAACTTTAATTAGTGAAGATAACGTAGCCAAGGCGTCCGCCATCTGGTTGTCCTCCTGGGGAATATAATGGAAGGTAATCTCGTAAAATTCCTTGATCAAGTCCAAGACTAGGTTTCGATAGTCCAATAGTTTGGAATCTCTGGTGCCCCATTCTCCCCAAAGCTGATAAATCAAAAGCATGGAGTCTCCATATACTTTTAATGATCTAACCTTTCGTTCAATGGCTGCTCGAATCCCCATGACACATGCTTCATATTCTGCTATGTTATTTGTACAATCGAAGTCAAGCTTACTGGCAAAGGGGTAATGGTCACCGTTCGGGGAGACTAATACTGCCCCGATCCCCTTTCTAGTGGCATTGAGGCGCCATCAAAATTCAATTTCCAACATTTGTCTTTTGGAGTATTTTCCTCTACGGTCATAATGTTCATCAAATCGTCATTTGGGAAGTCGAAGTTTAGAGGCTCATAATCCTCTAGTGCTCGGCTGGCTAAGATGTTGGATATTGCACTTCCTTTTATGGCTTTTTGGTTTACATAAACCAAATCGAATTCAGATAGCAAAATTTGCCACCTGGCCATTCTTCATGTTAGTGTAGTTGACTCCATTAAGTATTTAAGAGGATCGAGTTTTGAGATCAGACACGTCGTATGATACAACATGTATTGTCTTAACCTCTTAGTGGTCCAAATCAGGGCACAACACAACTTTTCAATTGGTGAGTATCTCACTTCACCTTCTATAAATTTCTTACTGAGGTAATAAATTGCCCTTTCCTTCTTTCCTGACTCATCATGTTGGCCGAGCACACATCCCATATTTGGAAACGGTCAAATACAGAATCAGTGGTTTGTTTGGGACAGTCGGCATCAAGACGGGGGGATTTGACAAGTAATGCTTGATCTTGTCAAAAGCTTCCTGACACTCATCATCCCAGTTTCCAGGATTATGCTTTTTGAGGAGGCAAAAGATGAGGTCACATTTTTAGTTAACTTTGAAATGAACCGAGCAATGTAATTTAATCTCCCTAAGAATCTTCTTACTTCTTTCTGAGTGCGCGGGGGTGAAAGCTCTTAAATGGCTTTAACCTTATCAGGATCAACTTCGATACCCCTTTCGCTGACTATGAAACCTAGCAATTTTCCTGATCTAACCCCAAAGGTGCATTTGGCAGGATTCAGCTTTAACTGGTATTTTCTTAGTCTCGAAAATAGTTTTCTGAGGACTATAACATGTTCTTCTTCTGCTTGTGACTTGGCAATCATATCGTCGACATATACTTCAATCTCTTTATGCATCATATCATGAAACAAAGTGACCATAGTTCGTTGGTATGTTGCCCATGCATTTTTAAGCCTAAAAGGCATCACCTTGTAACAGAAGGTTCCCCATTGTGTTATAAACGTAGTCTTGTGCATATCATCTGGATGCATCTTTATCTGGTTATAGCCTGAGAAACCGTCCATAAAGGAGAACAGTGAGTGTTTAGCGGTATTGTCAACCAGGGTGTCGATATGAGGCAATGGAAAGTTATCTTTAGGGCTGGCTTTGTTCAAGTCCCGATAATCGACACACATGCGGACCTTGCCGCCTTTCTTTGGAACAAGAACTATGTTAGCTACCCATTCTGAATACTTGATCTCTTGGAGAAAGTCAGCATCATATTATTTCTTGACTTCCTCTTTTATTTTCAAAAGTGTATCAGTCCTCATTCTTCGAAGTTTCTGCTGAACTAGCTTATAACCCTCTTTTATAGGAAGTTTATGCACGACCACATTCGTGTTTAATCCTGGCATGTCTTGGTAGGACCATGCGAAGATATCTCTGAATTCTAGCAGCAGTTTAACAAGATCATGTCGTGTCTTCGTGGTAATGCGTGTTTCGATCTTCACTTCTCTGTTTTCATTTTCATCTCCGATATTGATCGTTTCTAACACCTCTTTGTATGGTAAAATATTTTTTTCCTCGTGTTCAACCATCTTTAATAGATCTAGGGATAAGTCATAATCTTGGTCTTCTTCAAAGTCCTGAGGTCCATCTAGACACACGTCTCGTTCAAAAATTATTTCTGAATCCATTTCGGTGCTGCTTGATATATTGATATCAGGGGACCTGACATAAAATAATGATGACCATTGGAAAAAAGTGATTTGAAAATGGTCACTATGTATGGATAAGAGTAAAAACAAAAGAAATATTTCTTTAAAGTTACATGCAAAAAGGGTATGTATTATTTTATTAACATAAGGACCATATAAGATCATAAGCATATGCCATTTTTACAAAAAAACCTTGTTGCTCATGGGCAAGAGTAACAAGTGTGTTCTGAACATTACTCTGAAGTACTCCTAAACACTACGGAGAGTTCTTCGGCAGTCTAATTATTCAGAACACTTCCAGGGGCATAAGGACGGATTCCTCTCAGATACACCCCTTCATTTCCTTCATCAACTATAACATTTATATCTAAAGTTTCCAGGTTTTTCCTCAAATCTGCTTCTTCCTTGGCTAGCTTAGGGTAGAGAAACCCTCCTAAGATAAAATTATTAGACAGAGGAGGAAAAACCATGGGCTCTCAGCTAACTTCTGCTCCTTCCAAGCGGGCTCTTCGTCTTTCTTGCTTCTTCAAAATTTTGCTCCTTGTTTGCTTTGCATTCGGCATGTACCCGATGCCAAAGCGATCTTGCTTGTTGACTACAGATGGTGCAGTGACCCGTCCCTGCAAATACTTTCCAAGCCCGTGACCAACCCGGGCTCCTGTCCCTATTGTCAGCTTGATTCCAACCCCTGTGGCGTTAGACAATCTAGGAGTAGGAATGCGACTCCCTTCGGGTATGAAGGCCGCATTAACAAACTCAAACAATCTAAAGGAACATTCCCCGGCCTTTTCATCAGTCTCGATGTAAGTGGCTTCACTAGTGATAGAAGCTATAATATCCTCTTCGGCGTTCACAGTGACCAGTCGCCCATCGAAGATAAATTTCAGCTTCTGATGAAGTGAAGATGGGACTGCCCCAGCCGAGTGGATCCAAGGTCTTCCCAATAGACAATTGTACATGGGTTTGATATCCATCACTATGAAATCTACATCATATGTATTTGGGCCCACCAGTAGAGGTACCTCGATCCTTCCCATTACTTTTCTTTCAGTACCATCGAAGGCTCGAACCAGAGTGTTACATGTCTTCATGTGAGAACTGTCTATTGGGAGCCGGCTTAAAGTGACTAATGGCAAGACATTCAGGGCGGATCCATTATCAATCAAAACTCCCGGCAAGGTATAGCCTTTACACTGAGTAGTGATGTGTAAGGCCTTAGTGGATCCTGTACCCTCTGCTGGTATTTCATCATCGTGAAAGTAGATGAAATTATCAGCATTAATATTATTTACCAATCTATCCAATTTGTTCACGGAAATGTCATTGGGAACAAAGGTCTCATTCAACACCTTCAACAACGTGTTCCGGTGTGCTTCAGAGCTTAGCAATAGGGATAGTATTGATATGCGAGCAGGCATCTTGCGCAGATGTTCAACAACATTGTACTCGCTATGTTTCAAAATTTTCAAGAATTCTTTCACCTCTTCCTCTTTAACTGGCTCGTTGATGAGTGATTCAGGTTCATCATTTACGGGAGCTTTCTCTTTCGGGTCTTCTGCTTCTTTGGGAACATATCGTCTCCCACTTATAGTAAAGAAGCCTACATAATTTACGTCATTTGAAGTTGTCTTTAGGGCCTCCTCTCCTTGGATTGATACTTCACAATTGTATTTCCAAGGGACCTTCCTATTGTCATGGTACGGGAAGGGCACTGGTTTTTGGATCGTAACTTTGGCTTGTGAACTCTCACCTTTTCCACATTTCCTTGGTCCTGAAATAACGATGACTGGGTAGTTGTCTTCTAGGTTCTTATTTCTATATTCTGAGGTACATATATATGCTTCCTCCACAAGCCTTTTTCGAAAAATTCTAACTCTTTGTTATCAATCAATTGCTGAATGAGGGTCTTGAACTCTGCACAATTTTGGATATCGTGATCCTTTTTGCCATGGTATGGGCAACAATTATTCGAGGTTTCTTTAACGTTTCCTGCGATTTTCTGTAGCATACCCATCTCGATCATCTTTTTCCAGACCCATCTTAATGGCGTTTTTACATCTTCCACAGTGGTCTTGATTTTTCTGTTACCTTCAACGATTGCATTTGCCCCAGACTCAGCATGATCGGGTAACGGATTTCCGGATGTGCTTGATCCAGTGGAGTCATCGAACCTTACAACTCCCATTTTTATAAATTTTTCAACAAGTCTCTTAAAAGCGGGACAATTTTCGATGGAGTGTCCTGTTACTCCGGCATGATAATCACAATGAGCATCAGCATCATACCATTTTGGATAAGGGGTTGAATCGACTTAATGTAGAATGGAGACACCACGTGTGCATTGTACAAATTCTTATATAACTCGCCATAGGACATGGGGATGGGAGTAATTCCATATCTTCTGCCTTCGTCCTTTAGCTCGATCCTTGTTTAGAGGAATTTTGAACATTCGAGGTTGCAGCTTTGGGTTGCCCGACTGTCAGCTGCTTGGTATAGCCGACATTATAGACACCTGTATTTCTGACCTCGTTGTCCCTTCTTCTATAATTTGATTTCTTCGTGTGCTCTTCATATTCGATTTTTCCGGTTCTGATTGCGTTTTCAATCATTTCTCCATTCATTATTATGTCTGAAAAATCCTTTGTGGCACCCCCTATTATACGTCCTAAAAAGGGTTTTTTTAGTGTTCCGACAAAAAGCATCATTGTTTCTTTCTCTAATAAAAGAGGTTGTACTTGGGCTACAACGTCCCTCCACCGTTGCGCGTATTGCCTAAAACTCTCATCAGGCCCTTTCTCCATATTTTGTAGTGTAACCTGATCTGGTGTTATATCAATGACATGGTTATATTGTTTGACAAATGCTTGAGCTAGGTCTCTCCAGGAAGTGATCATGTCACGGCTTAATTGGTTGTACCATTTGGCGGCATACCCAGTTAAACTGTCCTGAAAGCAATGGATTAAAAGAGGATCATTATTGATGTATCTCGTCATCCTTCTAATAAACATTTTAAGGTGAGCTTCAGGACAAGTAGCCCCATTGTATTTTTCAAAATTCGGCATCTTAAATTTTGGAGGAATGACCATATCAGGGACCAGACTTAGCTCCCTTGCGTCCATCTTCGAAAACTGGTCTATACTTTCCATGGCCTAGAACTTTTCTTCTAGGTGTTTACAGCGATCTTCAAGCTGTTTGGGTAGCTCGACTTTAAGCTTGTCCATTTCATTAAAGTCAGGAACGGCGTACTTGCTAGGGTCATCATGAATTATCGCCCCCCCCCCGTGTGTAGAAGCCTCAGCATGAACCACTGATTGTTTTGTTGTAGGGGTTTCTATCGACAACTGGGCCTTGAGAGGGAGGCCCGGGTCATTGGTCAGCGCACTAGGATCTATGAAGACTCCCTTCCTCTTTTCCGAGCTCTGTCCACCCAGCATTGCAGCTATCTTAGCTAACAGGTCTTCTTGTGATTGTGAGATGTGATCATGAGTTTCCCGCTGTGTCTTCTCCAACTTATTTTCAATATCCATCCTAATGTCTTCATATGCTTGTTCGACTTTTGCTAATCTTTCTTTCAGGTTTTTAGCTTTGCTTCTGGTGAGATACGGGTGTTGAGTTTGTAATTCTGCCAGCCCCAAAATTTACTACGATAATAATTCCTTGAGAATTAAAACTTGATAAAATAATGTAATGAGATGCGATGTGATGCAACGTGATGCATATGCAGAAAAAAAACTAAGATATGCAAAGCAGTCATTATATTAGTACCACAACATATTTTACACAAAAAGGTGTTGATTTCGGTACAACTTTCAAAAGGAAACTCGCATCAGAACAAGTTTCTTTACATAAGGTAGGTCTATTTCACATATATTGCTTGGCTTTAACGCCGAGGATCTTGATCTTCCTGAAGAGCCAGGCCAACTTCTTGCCCCTATTGGACTCTAATTCAGTTTGTAGGCTCAGGACGTCAGCTTGGACAGCTAGAGTCTATAAGTGCTTCGCGACCTCTCGTACCTAGACCAGGGCTTCAGCCATTACACGGTCTCTATCTCGGACTCTGTCTTGAGATTGATGTAATTGTGCCTACCATTGTTGGTTGTTCCATGACTGAACTTCTTCAAAATTCTTAATCTGGCCTTGACAGGTTTCCAGAGCCGCTTCTAAATCTTCAACTTGTTTCTTCATATTCTCATTCTCCTGTCTACTTGCCTTTAACTCAGCTGCATGGTTCCGGTTGCAGTACCTTTGTAGAGAGCCTTCCAATTCACCAACTCGGCTTCTCAGGCTTAGATTCTCGGCTCTGTTTCGAAACAACTCTTCCTCCATAGTTGTTTGTTGTCCTTGAATGTCATTAAACCTCCTCTCCCAAAGGTCGGCTCTCTCCTTTTCCTCTTGGTTTTCATGCTTCCATTCGGCCGACGTTTTTCCGAGGACGGCATATTTTGCTGATGCACGCAACTTCTTATAATCATTTCGTAGATTGTTCAGATCTTCCTCGGCTTTACCTTTTCCTTTCCTTAGCCTTTCGATTTCTCGCTCTTGGGACTGCATACCAAACTTCAACTGGTTCTTTTCATTTTCTAACCCTGACAGGTGACTTTCCATCATCAAGTACTTTTTCTTAAAGTCATGCTTCGCGATCTCCATCTCCGAGGGATCCACTCGTAACTGTTCCTCCACCGGTACATTATTTTCTAGGTCTGGTAAGGGGATATCATCGTTGATTCTCATACTTCTCCATCGTCGATACTCCAGCATAACTCTAGGTTTTTTGTCGAATGGTTCCATCTTGTAAATACGCTTCCATGCCTCAGCAATCTTGGAAACGTTTTTCTTATATCCTCTTCCCTCGTATGGAAATTCACAAGTAGCAAGCCCTCTTGTCGCTGGGATGAACTGTCTCGACCTGTATTGCCTAGATACTAGTAACGGCGCATATCCAGTTGCTCCCCATATTCCAATAAGAGGGACCCAGTCATAGTCTCCACATTTGTAGACAATATTATTAGGGAAGAACCAGCGTGCTTTCCATATGACGTCTTTTTCTTGAAGGTTTCGGAAAATGGTCTTCCACTTATCACAGGATAGGTTTTCAGGCCTTGGCGTAGACGCGAGGTCCTGCAGCGGCGAGTAACTCTCGAAGCATGCTTGATAAGAAACTTTCTTCGGCTTCCAAAAATGACTATGAAACCAAACCAATAACAACTGAGCACAACAAATAAACCTCCCTTCACCACTTCTTTTACAAGCACTGAGACACCTGAAGGTTTCGGCTACAATGGCTGGAACCGGAGTAATTCCTTTATCAAGGTGATCGAACAGCTCCATAACAGCGTCATCGATGTATCCTAACGATTTGGGAAAGATAACCAAACCGTAAATGGCCAAGGCAAACATTTTTAACTTGTTTTTCGTGCCTAGACTCGGCTTGGATCAGGTCTCGTATGAATCTCCATGCGATACACCTGGTTTCCCCTTTTATCTTAATCCTGGATTTAGCCCACTGTTCGTCCATACCAGTCATCTTTAACAGCTTCTTCTGAAACTCCGGAGAATTAGGAGACTTAAAGTATGCTCTATTAACTTGGATTTTTGGGCAGCGGATCAAGGTGGTATATTCTTCAACAGTTGGTACCAAATCAACATCACCTAGAGTAAAACAATTGTAGGCGGGATTCCAGAACTGGGCAAGGGCTCTGAACAAAGCTTTATCAATGTTGACATCTAGTAGGTAAGGCAAATCACCATAGCTATCGTAGAACAACTGTTTATTTGTTTCGTCCCACTAGTTCCAGATTTCCTTTAATTCTTGCAACTGGTTTTGAGTTGACCTGATATTGGTAGAATCCCCAAACTCTGGCTTTTCACCTTCTAGCAAGTTATCCCCTTTCTGGCGCTGAGTCTCTTCTGACCATTTTCGTATGCCCAGATTGCCTTCCACCTTATCAAGAAATTGGTTCTCCATAGCTGGTCCTTTATAACGGTTGAACTTGCCTCAACACCTTTTATTTTTAAAAATAAAAAATAAAGTGCAATGCAAAAACAACAAAAAGAAACAAAACAAAGCAAACATGTTAGTGTCGATATAAAAGAATAATATACATAAAAGGAATAAATAAAGTAAACAGAACTGAAATTAAAGAGCATAGTAAAAAAAGATCGAAACCCCCCGCTCTCTTTCTAATGCACTTATTAGGTGATTCTCTAAACGGGAAGAGGTTCAGTATGGCTCTAAAGGGTTGGCTTTTATGGTTCACTACATGGGGTTCGGTTCTATGAAGGGTACCCGAATCGCAATGCTATCGCCTACTAAGGCTAGCAAAGCTCAATTTAGGGGGATACAGGTCTCTAGGTCTGCACGGAGACGGAAGTCTCACGAAGACAAAGGGACCAATATCCCGAAAGCGATTCACCATCCTACACGGAGGCGGTACCTCACGAAGGCGTGGTTTCTCGCTTCCACTTAAAAGATGGAGCTCGGGTTGAGAGCTCATGATATGAACTTAGAAAATATATTTTATAAAGATTTATGAATATATATATATATATAATGGGGTCACAAAATTAAATTAAACCAAGTTAATATTTTCCGATCAATAAAACAAAGGGTAACCAACTTGTGGCTTGACTCTCGAAAAAAAAAGTCCCCAGCGGAGTCGCCAAGCTGTAACAACGGAGGAGTCGCCACCAATCTATTTTTATTTTAGGTGCGATTGGAACACCTGAAAAACCCGGTTATTTTAATAGAAACCAATTTTCACGATTTTATTAAAATTCGAGTTTTGGATCTGCGAAACCAGAAAACAGGTGTGGGAGTCGGTTACGTGTAGGGAAAGGTGAGCACCCCCACACGCCCAAAAAATTGGTACCTAGTCGGTTACAAATTATTTTAATGACGGAACTTAAAAAATTGAATTTTATTTAATGATGTGATCCCAAAATAATTAGAATAATTTTTAATTAGTAAAAATTTAAAGAAAGGGATATACACTCCTACACCCGGAGTATGGTCTCCCCTACGAAATCATTATTCAAAAAAGTGATATTAAATAATAATTTAATAAAGGAATTAACGGAAAATGACACTCCAACGCCCGGAGTGCGATTTTCACGATAACTCCTAAAAATCTGTAAATGAACTTTAACAAGAATTATTGTTGGTAAAATAATAATAATAATAATAATAATAATAATAATAATAATAATAATAATAATAATAATAATAATAATAATAATATACGAGGAAAATAGTAATAATAATAATAATAATATTAAGTGAAAAATAATAATTATAGTGAAAGCAGTGATCTAATTGAAATAGGACAGAAATTAAAGTACGAAATTAATAGAAAAACAGTGGCTAAAATGAAATGAGATCAAAACTGAAATGCTGAAATATAAGGATACGAAGGTTGGATGGCTACGGGCGGAATTTTCCCCTCCAGTAGAAAACGCGCGGGTCCTGGCTTGGGTTGGGTCGCGTATCCGGGTAGTAGCTTGAAACTACGTCGTTTTGGCTATCTTATAAATACCAAAAATTTTCCATAATTCCACATTTGATAATTCATTTGAACCCAAAAAAAAGAAGGCAGTTGAGAGCCCTCTCCCCTCTCCTGTTCGGCCCGGTCACCGGCGGTCAGGGGACTCGCCGTCGGTCGCCGGAATTCCCGCCACCGGCGAGAATCTGACATGCAAGCATAGGTTCCGGCTCGTTTTCGCACGTTGAGTCCAGATCTGAGGTTAGATTTTTCAAACTCACTCTTTGTTTCTCTAGATCTAAAGAAAAACTTTTCGAATCCTTAAAATTTTTACCTTTTATTTTTTGTTTTTCAGACTGTGGATTTGCTTGGTTTGCTTCGAATCTCCTTCTTTTATTTCCCATCCTCCCTTTTTTTTACAACCGGATCTGGTATATATAGCCGGACTTAAAACATAAAATAATATACATATTCAGGATTTTATCCCCTTTTGATTTTTACAGAGTAATAATTCTCTGGTTACTTTTTTCTTTCTTGCAGGGGGATGTAACACGTGTGGGGGTGACGCGGATGAAGCTGGTGACGTGGTCCGGCTTCGTGGCGGCGGCTCGGCTTCATGGTGGTGGCGGCATCGGATCCAGTCGGCGGCGGCGGCTAGCATAGCAGATTAGGTTTAGGTTTAGTTTAGGTTTTAGGGTTTTTTTTGGATTGTGTTTATTAATTGGGCCGGGTTATTGGGTTTTAAATGGGTATGGGTTATGGGTGTAATAAAGAGTTTTTATTTTATTTTAATGGGTATTTGGTTATGACCCAAAAATGGGTTATTACATCCATGAATCGACTTTGTCATTGGTCATGTGTCTCGAGCATCCACTATCAAGGTACCATGAATTTTGACTTTGTGCTTTAGCCTTGTAGCAATGCTCCCCCTACAAACAAAAGGTTAAACTTTGATTTTTGGTACCCAAATCATTTTGGGTCCATGAGTTTTAGCTCCCAAAAGCTTGGTTCCCTTAGAAATCCAAGATGACAAGGCATTAACATTGTTAGATTTTACAAGTTCCTTAGGAACCCATACACTTATAATCTTTTTAATCCTAAAGTGCCTATAGGAGCCACTTTGTTTGTAGTTAAAATTCTTTCTTTTTGTAAAGTTGGTTTTTGAAGATTCACCCTTTTCAAGCTTTGAAGAACCAACATTTTTTAGCTCATTGAGCTCATTCACCAATTTTTGGTGTTCATCATTACATTGAGAAATAAGGTTGTTCGAATCAATATTTTCTTTTTCAAAGAACTTTAGATCATCTTGCAAGCTTAAAACCTTTTTCTCAAAATCCGAGTTAGTTTTAGAAAGTAAGCCGTTTTGAGCTTTCAAATCCGAAATGACCTTTTTGTTTTTCAAAACGGACTCCTTGTATTTCTCTACTAACTCATCATATACATCTTGTAACTCATCATATGCATCATGCAATTCATCAAATGTAAAATCACAGCAAGATGAGTTAGAGGTTACCATAGAATCCTCCAAAAGAGTCATGAGGCAAAGGTTGGCCACTTCGTGTTCCTCATCCTCGGATGACTCTTCATCACTCCAAGTAGCAATCTTTGCTTTGAGCTTCTTCTTCTTCTCAAAGCCCTTCTTCTTAAGTTGAGGGCAATCGGAACGAATATGACTCGGCTTCTTGCACTCAAAGCAAATGATAGGATCTTTTTCCTCTTCTTTGCTCAAGTTCTTGAAGTCTCTCTTTCTTTGAAATTTCCTCCCTCGGTTACACTTCATGAACCGTGAGAAGCGTTTGGTTATCATTGCCAACTCCTCGAAATCTTCCTCCTCACTAGAAGAGCTCTCCTCTTGTAGAGAGGCCATGAGAGCAACTCCTAGCTTCTTTTTCTTGTCCACCTCTTGCTTATTGTAGAGTGTTTTAGTGTTCTCTAAATATGAGCGCAAGTGCACACTCCTGTCAAGTAATAGTATAAAAGATATCATCTCCCACAGGGATTGGACAACTTAACTCGAATATAGGTTTCTGCACAAGAAAGGTAAATGCACAAATAAGTTGATTTGTTTAAGAATAAAAGTAAATAAAACACAAGTAAATAAAAGGAGATCAAATTGATAAAATGGGCTGGGTTATGATGCTGTTTAGTGTGAAACTGCGTTGAATAGGATAAGTTGCTTTGCGCTGCCAGACTCTGCTGCCTTGGCGGAGGATGGCAGTTAGGCTGCTGAGACGCTCTCGTTGCCTCGGCAGGGAAATGGACTTGTGTCTCGGCGGCAAACTCGGCAGAACTACAAGGCTCGACAAAACGCTTCGAAAGTGATCCCGCTTATGTCTAAGTCAGAATGATGTTGATGCCCACTGCAGATAATATCAGTCGCGACGTGAATCGGGTAAAGACGAAAATGTTTGGTTTGTCCTCTTTTAATCGCCTTAAACCCTAACCTATGTCTAGGCTGAATTGATCAACACTTGCTAAAGGTGAAGATCGTACTTACTCATTTCGTGAGTTTGACTCTCTCGATACCGAACAAATGGATAGTAATCAATTAATCTTTCCCCTTAATTAAAAACTATGAAGAACATGAAAAAAGCAAACCTTGAAGCTTTAACGCAGAAACAAACTTAAGATCCTAAACAACTGTTCTCACACTAATTACAACATAACCCAAACCCAAAGAGAATTTTAGAACATAACGGCGGCAAGAAAACCTAAACTATGCCTAAGGGAATACCTAAGTTGTTTTGAAGTAAAAGTACAATGGGTATATATAGGCATTAGTTAGGTCAAGTCCTTCTTGGAGTAGAAGTCTTCAAAGTAGCTTTTTCATTAAATGCAACCTTAAATTCTGACTTCTTTGAGTTGAATGTGGACTTCATCATTTTGCCTTGCTCTGCAAGTAATCTCGAACTCCTTCTTCGACGGTTGTGCCTGCTGCTACAGTCATTAGAAATTTGAGTGGACAGCATCGTTAGAATTAGGATTTTCTACTCTATAGATCGCACTTCAGTTCTCTAATTCCTCAGTTTGCTGTCTTGGGCGGCAGGTAGGGCAACGGCAGCTACTCGGCAGCTATTGTCTCTGTCTGGAACTACATCAGTACAACTCCTTGGTCCGTTGCCTCAGCATCATGTCCTCAGCTCCTCTCCTATTCTATCAGCTTCTAGTACCTGAAACTAAAACTAAACTAAAACAGTATCTTTTCCTTACCAAATAAAAGATAATCAACAAAAAGAATGGCAAAGTAAAGAATATTGTAAAATGCAATGCATGAACCTAATTATACCTAAAATGTAATTAAAACAGCAATAATATGAGATAGAATGTGCGTGAAATATAGAACTTCTGGTCACTTTACACACCCCCAAACTCGAACTATTGCTTGTCATCAAGCAATGCAACCTAAACATACTTGCCCTTGAAACTAGTCAAAAAGAAAATTTTCTATTTTAAACTTGATTTAACACCTCAAGGCTGTGGCACCTGTCATTAGATTAGTGAGAGGGGAATAACACGAATTACCTCATAATAAAACTATAATGCCAGTGAAGTGTGTGCAAATATGTGTACAAGATGAATCTAATGAATATTCTAAGTAAACAAAGATGATGTCATGATATATAAGGTTGTTGCCGAGACAGCATAGTTAAGCACAATTAAATAATCATGGCAATAAGGGCTTTAGCTTATCACAACTACTCTTTTAGGTCTAAAATTAAGATATGACCAAACTACAAAACCCCGAACCCATAAAGTAGAGTCATCCCGTTAAGACTTTCATTCACTCATGTTAATTTGTCCGTCACTTCAAGATTTTCATATTCATGGACTTTGATAGCAACAGAGTGTCCTTGCATATGGTTCTTCCTAGAGCCTGTTTTGGGCACCTCTAGGGATAGACATCATAGAAAATCTTTTCCTGCCTCGATAGTGCTTTTTGTTTTTCTTGTTTTTTGCTTGTCGCGGCAGCTTCCTGCAACCATGTTAGAATTTTTCAAATAATTCAACGGGAAATGTTTATCAGAAACTCAAACAAATTCAGCAAGTAACAGTAGTGATTTATTTTTGGCAATTATAGAAAAATCCTTAGTTTACTTCATGCTTTTCCCCCAAAATTAAGTTCATTTTAACTTGGTGCGAAAAATTAAAGTCGGTTATCCTATCATAGGCACAAGTTCTAACAAAAAAATTCTTTACGATTAATTTTTGTAAGGTAGGTACATAATGCAACCTAATATGCACTAAAATATTCCTAATAAAAAATAATGAGTGCTAACCCCCCTCCCCCAACTCGAGATGGGAATTGCCTTTAATGCACAAAATAAAAATAGAAAATTAAAGTAAAAACAGAAAAGTAAATACAATTGATAAAAACAAAATAAATATAAGAAAGGGGAAGGAGACTTAGGCTTAGTTGCTGGTAGAAGGTGTAGAGGATTTGGAGGAGTTATATGCTATGGCGTCAACTGCGGGTTGTGGCAGCGGGCTTAGTAATGTTGCCTTCTACTGTGCGCGGCTCAATTCTTGAGGGTCTGGATTTGTATAGTTAGTTGTGAGACGGGAATAAATGGTAAAGAAAATAAAATCTAGTCTTAAAAATCTACTCCTAATAAAGCGGTAAAGATGTGGAAAGATAAAATTATGTCACAGTGGGGTGGGCATCCCCTAATGTGAATACTTCTTGTTCTCTTGGGACAAAATCTCATGCATAGTGTTTCAATCGCTACCTATTAACTTAGATTTTTATTCCTCCATTTACTGGTTTTATTGTCACGGCACCATGTGGGAAAGCTTGGACTACTTCGAACGGTCCTGACCATCTCAGTTTTAACTTCCCAAGAAACAGCTTGAGGCGGGAGTTGAACATCAACACTTGTTGCCTAGGCAGGAACTGCCTTTGTTGGATCTTGTTGTCGCGCCATTTTTTGACTTTTTCCTTGTACAACTTGGCGTTTCGTATGCCTCCCGCCGGAATTCCTCCATTTTTGTCAAATCGAGTAATCTCATTTCGTCAGCATGTTTCCAGTCCATGTTCACTACCTTGACTGCCCAATATGCCTTGTGTTCTATTCCGATAGGGAGGTGGCAGGCCCTGTCGTATACTAGTCGATAAGGGGACATTCCGAGTGGTGTTTTGTAGGTTGTCCGGTACACCCAAAGAGCATCGTTTAATTTCAACGACCAATCTTTCCTGCTTGGATTGACAACTTTTTCCAAGATGGTTTTAACCGATATGTTCGATATTTCTGCCTGTACATTTGTTTGTGGATGGTATGTCGCGGCTATCTTGTGCCTGACACCAACCTTTTGGAGTGCCTTGGCAATTAGCTTGTTATCAAAATGGGTGCCCTCGTCACGAACGATGACTCTTGGAATCCCAAACCTTGTGAATATGTTCTTGCGTGGGAATCTATAGACGATCTTTGCATCATTGTGAGGGTAGAAATGGCTTCTACCCATTTGGAGACATGGTCGACTGCTAGGAGGATGTATATGTTGCCACAAGAAGATGGGAATGGTCCCATAAAATCTATCCCCCAAACATTAAACAATTCAACCTCTAGGATGGTTGGTAAGGGCATTTCGTTCCTTCTTGATATGCTTCATGTTCTTTGGCAATTGTCGCACTGTTTGTAGAAGGCTTGGGCGTCTTTATATAATGTTGGCCAAAAAAACCGATTGGAGTACTTTTGTTGTCGTACGTTACCCTCCAAAATGGCTTTCATATGGTTCCGCGTGGCACTCTGACAGTATGGCTTGTTGTTCATCCTCTGGGACACACCGTCTAATGACCTGATCTGCACAGTTTTTAACGTCCCAAAAGTAATGCTTAGCATCATGTTGGAAGAGTTTCTTTCCTTTGAAGTTAAGTTCATAAGGTAAAACACCAGTTACCAAGTAATTCACGATGTCTGCGTACCAGGGTGTGGCTGTCGATGTTGCTGTCGCGGCCTCTTTAAGGGCAGCTAGTGCAATGCCTTCAGCTTCCAGGGCAGCTACCAGAGCGGAGGCTAGTGACAAATGTTCATCAGGGAATGCATCCTGGATTTCACTGGTGGAGGTCTTTTCTTGTCCATTCTCAAGCTGAGATAGATGGTCTGCCACTTGATTTTCTGTGCTCTTTTTGTCTCAGATTTCCAGACCAAATTCTTGCAGCAGCAGAATCCAACGGATCAAATGAGGTTTTGCATCCTTCTTTGCGAACAGGTACCTCAAGGCAGAATGATCTGTGGGGAATATTACCTTTGTTCCAATTATATAGGGTCGAAACTTATCGAAGGCGAACACTACTGTCAGTAATTATTTCTCTGTTATGGTGTAATTGGTTTGAGCAGGATTCAATGTTTTGTTGGCGTAGTAGATGACATGGAAAATTTTGTCTCTGCGCTGTCCTATGGCGGCTCCGACGGCAGTATCGCTAGCGTCACACATTAGCTCAAAGGGCTGGCTCCAGTCAGGGGGAACTACCACATGTGTTGTCACTAGCTTCTCCTTTGGGGTTTTGAATGCTTCCAGGCATGCCTCATTGAAGTTGAATGGATTGTCCTGTTCCAGCAAGGTACACAGTGGTTTAGAAATTTTAGAAAAATTTTCAATGAATCAACGATAAAAACCTACATGTCCTAGGAAACTCTAAATGCCCTTGACAGCTGGCGGCGGCGGCAAGTTGGCAATCACTTTGATTTTGGCTTTGTCTACTTCTATTTGTGCAGAGATTTTATGCCCCAAGACTATGCCTTTATTGACCATAAAGTGGCATTTTTTCCAATTAAGTACCAGGTCTGTTTCCTCGCATCGGGTGAGTACTTTCTTGAGGTTGTCGAGGCAGCTGTCAAAGCTACTGCTGAAGACAGAGAAGTCATCCATAAATATCTCCATGAAATATTCTATCATGTCGGAGAAAATAGCCATCATGCAGCACTTGAATGTGGCAGAGGCGTTGCATAATCTGAATGGCATTCTTCGGAAGGCATAAATGCCATATGGGGATGTGAATGTTGTTTTGGCCTGGTCCTCTGGTGCAATGGCAATCTGGATTTTTTGCATGCAAATTGTTGGACTTATCTCTTTTATGTCTGCAATGGTCCAGCCTATTACCTTCTTGTGCTGCCGCAATAGTGTTATCAGCTTTTGTTCCTGTGTAGGCTGCAACTTGGAGGAAATGATCACGGATAGTGTATCATTTGGTCCCAAGTAAACATACTTAAGTTGTGCAGGTAAGGCTTTTAATTCAAGAGTGGGGGTTGTTCGATAGATGGTTTGAACATTTTTCCCCCTTTCTGTATAATTTAATGGTTCGAAGTACTTACCTGGCATGTTTGCTATCCAGTATGCTTCTTCTTGTTCCTCCAATTCCTGTTTTGTCCACTCACAGCATTGATCATCTTCTGAGCAAGCATATAAATGGTTGTCGAGACAGCTGTCGAGGTCGCTGCCTAGGCAGTCGTGATGTAGATAGGGTCTGCTAGCTTCGAAATTGAACTCTAAGATGGCCTTCATTAGCTGAAACTCTTCCGGATCATCAGCATGTCTCATGGTTTGGAAGACATTCAACTTTACTTGTTGATCATTGACCCTCATTGTAATTTCACCTTTTTCCACATCAATCAGCGTTCTGCCCGTAGCTAGGAATGGTCGCCCTAGGATTATCGGTGCCCTTTCATTTGCTTCACAATCTAGTACCAGGAAATCGGTAGGGAAAATGAATGTGTCCACATTAACTAGGATGTCCTCAATTTTTCCTTCTGGTTGTACATATATTATGTCAGCTAGTTGTAGCATTATTGTTGTTGGGCGGGCGTCTCCTATTCTAGTTTCTAGAAAACATATTTAGGCATTAAGTTGATGCTTGCCCCTAAGTTACATAGGGCTTGTACGGAGTGGTTGCTTCCTATTTTACAGGGAATTATGAAGCTGCCCAAAGCTTTCTGTTTGGGTGGTGCCTTATTATGCAGCATTACCATGCATCCCACTATCACTGCCACTACCTCGAATTCCCTGATCCTTGTTCTTTTGGATACCATATTCTTTAGGAACTTGGCATAGCCGGGCATCTGTTCAATCAACTCTACCAGTGGAAGATTGATTTTAACTTGCTTTATAACATCCAGGAATTTTTTAAACTGCATATCATGTTTCTATTTTTTCAATCGTTGTGGGAATGGTGGTGAAGGTGTAGTGTCTACGATTTTTGCCTTGGGGAGAGTCTTATTCTGGGGGGCAGTAACTGGTTCAGAGTCTATATGTTCTTTCATAGTGTCATCTATCGGCTCTTTTTTCCGGTTCCGTGTTGCCTCTCTCATGTGTTGCCGCAACAGGGTGTCTGGTGGCTGGGACTGGATTGGCAGGTGATGTTTCCCTCGCAACAGGAGTTGATGGTTCTTGTAGTGTTATCCCACTTCTAGTCGTTATGGCTTTGCACTAGTCATGAGATTTTCCTTTCGTGGTTTCCATATCACTAGGTAATCCACCCATTGGTCGAGTGCTATAAAAATTTGGGCGAACCTTCCGAACTGGGTCTCAAGATTCTTTATTGCTGCCTCCTGGTTATTCATCCTAATTTCAGTCTTGTCCATGAAAGATTTAGTTTTGTCAATAAATTTATTTGTATGAACAATGAAATCATTAGTACGAGATATAAAAGTATGTAAGGTAGATTCTAATGAATTAGTGTTCATATTATGTTGTTGTTGAGGCAACTGTCGTGACAGGTTCTGCTGGTATCCTCCATGTTGTTGTTGTAGATTGGCAGTAGTTTTAGGATTGCTCTAGGAGAAGTTTGGATGATTCTTCCACCCAGAGATGTACGTGTTCGTGGCTGGCCTGTTGTTCCTCTCGTATCCTCCCATGAAATTAGCAGATGCAGTGCATTCATAGGAATCGTGGTTGTCCCCACACTCATCACAGAATGGCTCCACAACCTTGGCCTCATAGACTTTCCCTGTGGGTTTCACCATGTTCATAACCAGCTCTGTCAATTTGTCGAGGCAGGCATTGACAGATTCTGAGGCTTCCACTTCGTTCAAAGTAGCTGGCCGCCTAATGCCACCTTGGCGGGCTGTTGGGTACTTATAGTCGTTCTTGGTGGCTTGGTTCAGGATCCGCAATGCCTCCTCTGGTGGTCTGTCGAGGATGATTCTGTTGGCTGATGCATCAATCATCATTCGAGTTGGGTAGCTTACCCCGTTGTAAAACATTGACACTTGTGTCCAAGCCGAAAAATTATGGAGGGGCGGTTATTAAGCATCTATTGGTACCTCTCCCATACTCCATACATTGGCTCATCATCCCATTGTCGGAAAGTTGTGATCCCGTTTCTTAATATGTCTATGACATTAGATGGGCTGAAACGATCTAAGAAATCCTTACACAGCTCTGTCCATGTGTTAAATGACCCTGTTGGCTGGCTATTCAACCATTGCTTTGCCTTATCCCTCAGTGAATATGGGAATAACCTCAGCCTTAGCACGTCTTGGTGGACTCCGTGTATTTTAAATGCTCTGCATATGTCCAAGAATCCTTTTAAGTGCTGCCGAGCATCTTCTGTGGCAGTCCCTCCAAATTGCCCCCAAAGTGTTGATCATGTTGAACATCACGGGCTTCAGCTCGAAGTGATCTGCCTCAATTTCAGGTTCTGTCACTATAAGATCGAACCCTCTAAAGTCATGTTCCAAGTAGTCCCTGGTGGTTCAAACGTATTGTGGCTGCCTGGGCAGAATAGGGACGGTTGCCTAAGTGGAACTTGATGTTGTTCTCTAGGCAGCGGGTCTTGCTGCCCATCCCTGCCATTATAAGCATTGTTGGCAGGGTTGTCATTTTCCATGTTTGCCTCTGCTTTTTTTCTCTTCTTTTGCTTTCCTAGGGCTGTTCTGATTTCCTTTTTGAGTTCTCTTGCTCTTTGTATGATATCGTCACAATAAACGATTTCGTCTTTTGGGTTTGCCCTAGTCATGCACTAGCAAAGGAAACTGTAAAATTTTTCTTTTTTCGATTAAAAATAATAAAAATTAAATGTAAATAAATAAAGGTGTAGAAAATAAAAATGAATTTTGCTGTTACCAATCCCCGGCAACGACGCCAAAAACTTGTAGAGCGTTTTAATGTTCTCTAAATATGAGCGCAAGTGCACACTCTTGTCAAGTAATAGTATAAAAGATATCGTCTCCCACAGGGATTGGATAACTTGACTCGAATCTTGATTCCTGCACAAGAAAAGTAAATGCACAAATAAGTTGTATTGTTTAAGAATAAAAGTAAATAAAACACAAGTAAATAAAAGGGAAGAGATCATATTGATAGAATAGGTCGAGTTATGCTACTGTTTAGTGTGAAACTGCGTTGAATAGGATAAGTTTCTTTGCGCTGCCAGACTATGCTGCCTCGGCGGGGATGGCATTTAGGCTGCTGAGACGCTCTCACTGCCTCGCCAGGGGAATGGACTTGTGTCTCGGCGGCAAACTCGGCAAAACTACAAGGCTCGGCAAAACGCTTCGAAAGTGATCCCGCTTATGTCTAAGTTAGAATGTTGTTGATGCCCACTGCAGATAATACCAGTCGCGGCATGAATCGTGCAAAGACAACAATGTTTGGTTCGTCCTCTTTTAGCCGCCTTAAACCCTAACCTATGTCTAGACTGGATTGATCAACACTTGCTAAAGGCGAAGACCGTACTTACTCCTTTCGTGAGTTCGACTCTCTCGATACCAAACAAATGGATAGTAATCAACTAATCTTTCGCCTTAATTGAAAACTATGAAGAACATGGAATAAGCAAACCTTGAAGCTTTATTGCAAAAACAAACTAAAAATCCTAAACAATCGTTCTCACACTAATTATAACATAACCCAAACCCAAAGAGAATTTTAAAACATAATGGAGGCAAGAAAACCTAAACTATGCCTAAGGGAAAACCTAAGTTGTTTTGAAGTAAAAGTACAATGGGTATATATAGACATTAGCTAGGTCAAGACCTTCTTGGAGTAGAAGTCTTCAAAGTAGCTTTTGCATTAAATGCAACCTTAAATTTTGACTTCTTTGAGTTGAATGTGGACTTCATCACGTTGCCTTGCTCCGCAAGTAATCTCGAACTCCTCCTTCAGCGACTCAGCCTGTAACCCCCTAGACCCGCCTATGCGTTACTACGGATCCTAGGAAGTCACATTAGGGTCACAAGAGCGACCCACAGTGAAAAATACACATGAAAACATTTTTCTTTCCCAAAACACTTATTAAACTGTAAAGTCAACTTCTGTTTAAAATACAATTCAGGAAAATCATTTAAACACATAACAAAAATTTCAGAAAGTATTTTACAGACACTGACATGAAACAATACATGACATACATGCCCACTAACTATACAGTACCGTACTCCAGGGGCAACGTCGAGGGAACTCCGAACATTGATGTCAAACATTATATCATGCTATAATCTTTTAACCTGCGATGGTAAAAACAACGTGAGCTTGGAAAAGCTCAGTAATACAGAACTACCAGAAGATGCTATAAGCTCATACAGATATATTATATGGTAGGCATAACATTTTCATGATGTTTCAAGCAGTGACAGTCCTCTATTCCTTTCTGTTATTTCAGGGTAACGTTATACTTGAGATTAATAGTACTTGTTCTTTATTCAATCATCGAGTAACAGACGAGAATTTTTCAAGCTGATAGATTACGAAGATGGAAACAACAAGTTTAATGTCTAGTGTGTTCCAATAGGTGCATATCAAACAGGCATAAATGCATACCAATCATATCATGAGAACACAATATTTATCCATGCAAATGTCTAAGTGCATGCAAGGGTTCACTAGTAACTACCCTCCAACCTTACACCAATATGTAGTCCCCAAGAACTGCATCCATAAGGACTTACCCTAGGCCCGATGGGCATAGGTGCCACCTAAGGGGATGCCTTAGGTCCATAAGGACTTACCCTAGGCCCGATGGGCATAGGTGCCACTCAAGGGGAGACCTTGAGTCCATAAGGACTTACCCTAGGCCCGATGGGCATAGGTGCCACTCAAGGGGAGATCTTGAGTCCATAAGGATTTACCAGCTTGATCAGGGCTGTACCAACAGAGACTTCACATCATAACCCAATAGTATACCCCAGATAGCAATCAGTGTTCAGATTTCAGATATAAATAACATAGTACATGTGGCAGGCATTCTATTCAGAGTATCAGAAACAGAAGATTCATGCTTTTGACAGATAATTGGGCATACCATTGAGCAAAACGGACACTCGTTATTCATCATGCAAACATATTGTATCATCATAGGTCAAGCTAACAGATCATACTATCAAGTTCATCAAACAGTCAGACAATATCATCATAGATCAAGCCATCACATAACAAGTATGCATATTGAGCAGACATACATCAAGTACGCAGAAAATGTAATCATATATCCAGTTCATCAAACATAATATTATTCATGACTAAACTATTATACAATCCATTCAACAGAATACATCGCACATGGAACACACTAGGTGAGACGGATCATTTCTTGGAGATACTAGGCATTTACAAAAAGGGACATATTAAACTTTTGATAATTTGAACGAATTTCTGAAACGTGACCCCTATTAAAGGGGTTCATACTAACGATTTAACCCAGATATTTATGAGGTGATACATTAAGATCTTTGAGAGTTTAGACGCATCCTGAGTTATTTAGTCATATAAGCCTACAAGGGCATTATGGTCATTTCGACGTTCATGGACATTCTGGTAATTATACCAACATTGAATAAGCAATGGTTCACAGAACTCGGGTATCCTATTTGCTCATTAGTTTTCTAACCGGACATTCAAGAATTTCTAAATTAAAGTCTTTTAAGTTATCGGATATTTTCAGTGATGTTCCGATTATTTAGGCTATCATGGCCTTTTAGTTATCTGACTGCCATGACAAATTTTATACTATGGCACAATCATGTCAGAACGAAAATTATAATTCTCAGGGGCTCTAACAATTTATTATATCTCCAGAATTTGTTTAATGCGTCGTAACCCAACTTGACAATACTTACCAACGTTCAGATATGAGTAATTAGCGTGCATCAGAACTTAACACTAACTGAATTGTATGTCTGAACAGTCGCCCTCATATTTTACTATACGATTTAACTTTGAGTAATCAAACATACAATCTATGCGGATCTTCCTACCTTACATCGATATGGTGAGCGATGGGCATACACGTGTCGTATTTCCCAACACTTAAGAGAGCCTTAGCTATTTAAGTCTTATTAACAAATCCAGAATTTCGTTAAATACATAGTTACCGATTAACTCATGATGGTATTTCGGTTATTTTAGACTAAGATAAATCTACCATTACTTTCTGAATTACCATTTGGTACCTCCATCATTCACGTACTCAAACGAGATTAAGGCGTCCTAACTCTCTGGCCCTTTACAGACGATTCATTCATTACAGAACTTGAGGATATATCGTCATTCAAATTAATCAGACATTTCGGTGCTCGAGGGCATTACCGTCTTTTTGGTCATTACGATCATTCTCATTTAATTCACGCATTACTGTCATAAGGATCGACTTAGGATTTCAACAATATTTCTAGAAAATTCTCATTCATGTGTTATACAGGGTTTAAGGGATTATCCAAGTTTGTACCACACGTATTGCATAATGATGCCGAAGTCTTTCCATTAAAACATACATATTAGGTAGTGTAAATTGCATAATCAGGACAAATGCAGATTTTAAGTCATTTCCTTTATCAGAAGGGTAGTTTAGTCATACTTATGCTTCAAGGGTATTTTCGTAATTTCACAACCAACATCTCATACTCCGCATTCTAAACATTGGTTCTTAGACATCATTGATAGAGTTTCAGATTTAACTGTATTATTATTATTGTTATTATTATTAGCACTTTCGACACTCCTTATCTATTAATATTCTTATCCGAGTATTTTACTCTTACTGACTCTCATACTTATTTTTCGTATCGAATTCGGCTTAAGCAGAGTTCACAAAACACTCATCATAAGCATGCATGCTTTGACCAGATATCAACATGTACATAAAGCATACGAGGGGTAGTAATGTATTACCTTAGTTCCGAGCTACAACGGTTGATTCATGACACCTCATTCGATCGCACTCGATCCCAAGATTTGACGGCCCCCCTACATCTAAAATTCAAGGATACTTTGATACCTTCAACAACATAGATTCACATTTCAGTCCTTATCCAAAGAGCTCTTAACAAAATTAAACACACAAACACTTTCGGGTTCAAGGTCAAATTCGGAGGCCTTCGGGTCAGAAATTTGCAAAACGGGCTTCAAAAACGGACTCAGGACGTCGAAAAACATAAAACATGAGTTTTCGGAAAATTTGACTTTTTGGTCAACGGTCAAAGTCAACGCTGACGTCAGCAGGTCAACGCTGATGTCAGTAGGTCAACGGTCAACGGGGTCAGAGTCAACTGGTCAAAGTCAATGCTGACGTCGGCATGACGTCAGCAGTCAACAGGGGTCAACTGAGTTAACTCGGGCTAACTCGGACGAGTTGACTCGGGTTGACGAATCGGGTCGGACTCAGGTTGACGGGTTGGTCAACGGGTCGGGTCGGGTCGGGTCGGTCAACAAATTGGGCTTGGTTTGGTAGGGCTTAGACCGGTTTGATGAATGGGTTCAAACCGATTCAATTTATACCGGTTCGAACCGGTTCACTTACCCAAGGGCAACTGGTCACCGGACGGTCACCGGGGAGGTCGTCGGACGGTCATCGGAGGCCCGAAATGGTGCGATTTCGCCTGAAAACTAACAGATATTTGGTTAACCACTTGAACCAAGCCACATTAACACGAAAACAAGTCGAAAACTTACCGAAAAAAAAACCCAAAAATTCCAAATCTCGCCGGAAAACCGCGTATCACCGATGAGGGCTCTTCCGACGTCGGGTGGGTGAACGGCCGGAGGGGTTTTGTTCACCGCAACGGGGGAAACTCAAATCTGGTGGCTGTGTGCAACACGGAGGACGGGCTGTGGCTAGACCACCGATGCACAAGGGCGGCGGAGCAAGGGTTTCTTGACGAAACCATCAAACGGTTCTCCGAGGCGGACGGTAGCGCGACTGCGCGAGTGAACGGTGCTGACGGGTTCGGGGTGAGGTGGCGGTCGTGTCAACCACGGCGGTGACGACCACGGCGTGGCGGTGGCCGGGATCGGGGACGATGGACGGAAAGGGTTCGAGAGGATGTTGGAAATTTCTAGATTCTCAAATCCCGAGTGGGATCCCAAAAATGGGTAGCTGAGAAGTCATAACCCTTTTAAAATTTCAATAACCACTAAACTTAGTTTAACATAAAACGGGCGTGAAATTTAACCAAAATTACTCATAGCATAAACGTTAAAGGCACATGCTCAAAAGCAAGGGGTCCAGGGTTCAAACCCTGATAACACCATTTTTATTTTATTATTTTTATATAAGCATTCTTTTTAGGGGTGTTACACAGCCTGCTGCTACAGTCATTGAAAAATTGAGTGGACAACATCGTTAGAATCAGGATTTTCTACTCTACAGATCGCACTCCAGTTCTCCAATTCCTCAGTTTGTTGTCTTGGGCGGCAGGTAGGGCGGCGACAGCTACTCGGCAGCTGTTGTCTCTATTTGGAACTGCATCAGTACAACTCCTTGGTCCGCTGCCTCACCATCATGTCCTCAGCTCCTCTCCCCTTCTAGTACCTGAAACTAAAACTAAACTAAAATAGTACATTTTCCTTACCAACTAAAAGATGCCTAAGGGCTATTTCGAAACGGTGACTCGAAAATCACTGTTTTGACTTGGAAAACACTTAGAAAAATTTGTATAAACATTTGGTTTTGACTTGACCACTTTGCTTAAAGGTTTTGGGAAGTTTTGAGGACTTAAAAAATTATTTTTTATTTTCAATTTAGTCCTTAAATCCTTTGTTATATCAAAATCAATTCTTTGGTTTTACAATATCATTTCTACTCTGATACCCTGACTGTTAAAAATAGACAGAAACGTGAAATGGCTTGGTCAAATAACAATTTTAGTCTCCAAAACTTATACAATGTATCAATTTAATCCAAAATTCTATTAATTTAAAAATAAATTTAATTTGTTTGGTTAAAAGTATAAATTTTCCATTTTTTTCTTCTTGTCAAAATTATTCATATTCTTTTTTGGTTTAAAGATTTGGATATTTGAGGTTTAGCTTCATCGACCAGTCAGCCACCACATGCTATTCGACCCACTCAAACTAAACACCCATGCGCCTCTCGACCTACCGTGACCTCGTCCGCCTGAAAAATCTTGCGACCCTGTCCAACATGGATGGCTGTTGTAATAAGGAAATAGTAGAAGATTTATGAGTAAATTTCATAGGATTTTCAAAAGTTTCTTGCAGGTGAGCCACGTGCAATGTTTATCACTTATCTAATAATTTGGCCAAACCCCAAACCACACTCGATCTTCAACGCAACGAACTCATCTTAAGCTTAGTTTGTGGTTGATTTTAAAAAATGCGGTGAAAAAAGTGATTTTCAAACTAGTTGTTGAAAAGTAGTTCTGAAAAGCTGGTAGTGTTTGTCATTGATGTCAAAAAGTGATTTTGAGGAGATAAAATGTCTATTTTAGACATGATATTGAAAAGTAAAAGTAAATTTGGTTGATTGTTCAAATTAATTAATGTTATGATTTATGAAATAAATTAATTTCAATTATAATAAAAAAATTATTTTTTTATAAAATTTAATTTGAAAATATAAACTACATTCTAGATTATAAACGGGCATACCACTTACACATTAATAATAAATATAAAATAAAGTACAAATAAAACAATTTTATTTTCAATATAAATATTATAAAATATATATTATTTTACAATTATGTATGCATAAACATTATTTTAACAATAAATTATAATTAAATAATAAGGGTAAAAAAGTAATTTTATTTTCAAACTAGCTTTTCTACCCAAGAAGCTATAAAATCCAGCTTCTTGGATTGGGTGGAAAAGCTAGTTTTAAAAGCAACCAAAAACAATCTGTTTTAACTAAAAGCACTTAAAAAAGTGATTTTTGGTTGCCAAACGCAACCAAAAACAGGCCCTTAGTCGTTGCATTGTTTTACTACTTCTAAAGCTCCGATTGATCCTCCACGTGTTTGGCTTCTAGTGTAAACCCTAAATTCTACAGATATTGTCAACTGGGGAAGAAAATGATGAGAAATTTAATGTTGTAATCTAAAAATCAAAATGATGTTTTATTGTATAAGTTTTAAGACTAAAACTGTTATTTGATCAAGCCATGCCACTGTTTCCGTCTATTTTTAACGGTCGGGTATCAAAGTAGAAACATACGTAACATTAAGTACCATTTTGGCAAAAAAAAATTTGGGTATCAAAATAGAAACACGAGCATAGGTGGGGTACTAGATATGTAGTTTATCCTTTTTATGATAGGCATAAATAAGACAACCGAAAAGGAAAAGACGAATTCTACTCGCTTTATCACTAGTCTAAAACTAATATTTTATTTAACTTAACTCATTTTGAACACATATACGGTCCCTCATGTTGCGAACCAAACGCATTGATTTTCAACTTTAACTGGAATTTTGTGGAATTAAAGCATAAGGACTAAATGTTAATTTTGAGGACAATAGAGTGAGCAAACTGAAATTTGACCCTTGAACTTATTCTCTTACGAAAAAGAAAAGAATAAAAAGGAAAAGGGTAAACTATCTGTTTGACCACCAATCTATTGAGAAAGTTTTAAAATGACCACCATAGAAAAAAACGCGTCATTTGACTACCCAAACTATTAAAATGGGATCAATTTGGCCACCTGCCGTTAAGAGGCTAACGGAAGGTGACGTGGCAGTTAAAAAATTAAAGGTATAATTACACATTTCGTCCTTACTATTTACACATTCTTTCAATTTAATCCTAATTTTAATATAATAAAATAAATTAATTATTTATTTAGATAGTGACATGTGTCAACGCCTTATTGGAGGACTTTAATTATTTATATTTAATTTAATAAATTTATTTTCATCCCCTAATCAGGTGGTGACACGTGTCACCTGATTGGAAGATGAAAATAAATGGAACTTTTGAACCCAGCGTGAATCGAACCTGGGTGGCTGGGTAACCTAGGCAAGACGCACATGACAAAGCCACTGGGCTAAAGCCATTTTTTGTGATACAAAGTGCAAAATACAGAGATATCAACATTATTGGAGCACAAAATACTGAAAGACAACACATTCCAAAATCAAAATTCATTTGAAGGGGGACAAGGAAACAGTGAAAGAGGTTGAAAATCCGTGGAATTCTGGGTTTGACCCTTCAATTCGTAGTGATCCAGGTGAGTAAATCTTTGTTTTCATTTTGGGTTTTTGATATATGTTTGTTTCATGGTCTTGTTTCTTTTTTCAAGATGTTTTAAAACTGTCTTCTTTGTGTTTGAGAATTTGCTGCAAAGAAAGATCTGTCTTTTATGTTTTTTTACAAGTTTGATTTAGTTTTTTGATGAAAAGAAGGTGAAAACAGACGTGTTTGATTGAGAAAATGAAAAATTTATGGTTGGTTAACTAATGTTTCAAGATTTCATGGATTGAAAGAAGAATAAGGGAAAAAAACAATTATAGGGTGTTTTTTGGAAGAAGAAGATGAACAATTCTTTGATGCCTGCTCAGCTTATTTTGATGAATGTAATTCTAGTCTTGATTTTTGGCCTAGTCAACGGGTTTTCTGACAGTTTTGATCAGTACAAGTTCTGGTCTACTTTCCCAGAAAGTGTTGATAAGCGTCGCCATAGATTCCGAACATGGATGGGTCTAAAACTTGATCGAAATTCGGTTACCGACGAGATTCATGGTGGTCCTTGTATGGATGAACTCGAATTGGGAATTTACAGAGTCTCACAAGATAGTGGGGCTGTGTTAAGAGGCTAACAGAGTATCATGAGAAAGGATGAAAAGAGTCCGAGTTCATTCTTGTAAGGACGAAATTGAAAGAATGTGTAAATAGTAAGGACGAAATGTGTAATTATACCTTTAATTTTTTAACTGCCACATCACCTTCCGTTAGCCTCTTAACGGTAGGTGGCCAAATTGATCCCATTTTAATAGTTTGGGTAGTCAAATGACGCGTTTTTTTCTATGGTGGTCATTTTAAAATTTTTCCAATAGATTGGTGGTCAAACAGATAGTTTACCCAAAGGAAAAATATAGAATTTTATCTTCAAGCAAACGAATCAAGTGCCCAACTCAAAACTCCGGGGGGAAATAATAACCCAGAAATTTTTTAAAGGAAATTTCGCAGAATCGGAAACGGAATGGCGACGAGGGACCCATTGGATTTCGATATCGTGGTAGAAGACGACGAAGAGGGAACGCCGTCGCCGTCATCGATATCGCCGCCATCCTCTCCGCTGTCCTACTTCGACAGAGACCGGCACGTTGCGCTCTTTGAAATGTTGTACAACTTGATGCCCTACCACTACCAATCGCAGGAGATCAATCGTCTCACTCTTGCATTCTTCACTATCTCTGGCCTTCACCTTCTCAAAGCCTTAGATCGCGTAACCTTTTAATTGTTTGTTTTCCCTTTTTTGTTATTTTAAAATTTTTAGGTTACGGATTTAGCAGAAAAGTGAATTTGAAGTTAAAATAGCTAAATTTGAATTTCAACGTAGTCGTTCGTTTTATTTTGTAAATTTGTTATCTTTCGTTTAAGAAAATTTTGATTGATTGCAGTAGCGTATTAGCTTTTTTTACCTTCATAAAAAGTACTAATAATTTTAGATTTTTTATTAGTTTTGTTTTAAAAGTTGACTGTTGATCATCTTTTGTAGTTAATTAGTAAGTAAATAACTCCTATTTCTTAAGACAATTAGATCATAAATTGAAGTACTTAACTAGATGGTAAAAAAAAAACCCTTTTAGAAGTACTTATTGATTCTAGTTTGCTTATATTTTAGGTTGATAAGGACAGAGTTGCCAGTTGGGTTTTATCATTTCAAGCTCATCCGAGAAGTCGAGCCGAATTGAAAAATGGTTTGTACATTTGCTTAAAAATGTTGTCTTGTTTTGTTGCCTTTTGGTGCTCCATTGTGCTTGTGATATATAGTAGGAAGATATTTTCTAAAAGGAAATTGATTTTTTGTGTAGGACAATTTTATGGGTTTCATGGTTCTAGGACTTCACAGTTCCCTCCGGATGAAAATGGGGTATGAAAAAAGTCCTTATATTTTCTTTTAGTCATTATTTGTTTAGTTTAATTTTTTTGTTTGTTTTATTCTGCATATAGGTTTCAGTTCATAATGCCGGTCACTTGGCAAGCACGTATTGTGCCCTAGCCATACTAAAGACGGTTGGCTTTAATATATTGACCATAGACAAAGAATCAATATTGATATCAATGAGGAATCTTCAACGGCCAGATGGAAGGTATGCTTCAAAGTATTGTCCATCTACTTGTATTGGTTGTAAGGGCAATGCATTTTTATTGATGATATTCCCGTGCACAAACATAGAATAGAAAGGGAAAGACCAATTTTGTTTTTTATTCCTTTCAAATTCTCATGTGATAGGTATTGTAGACTGATTACTTTTGCATGAAGTTACCAATTTTGTTTCTCATAATCTTGCAGTTTTATGCCGGTGCATGTTGGCGCTGAGACAGATCTTCGATTTGTATATTGTGCTGGTAAGAACTAAAAGCATTACCAGTTACAGTTCAAGCTATATTATTTCAAGTTCTCCATATTGAAATCTTGGTTTAGCTAATTGATGTATCAGCTGCTATCTGTTTTATGCTTGAGGATTGGAGTGGCATGGATAGGGAGAAAGCCAGGGGCTATATCTTAAATTGCCAGGTCTACCTGCATTGCACTGCTGAACTATCAATGCTTTGATTTTATCTTTATTTTCTGCATGATGTTATGGCATGTATACTGAAGAAGTGATTTTATTATTTCAGTCTTATGATGGTGGCTTTGGCTTGATGCCTGGTTTAGAATCACATGGTGAGTTACATAGTATCTCATGTAATTGCTGATTTATAATCTGCCATTTTCTCATTGTTGTGTTTAAATTCAGCTGAGCATGGGTTTGGTCAATACTTAACTGATGCCAGTTCCTTTTGCCCTCTCATGCTACTTTTATCAAATTTTCATATTGTTCGGTGTAAGTTGCTGGTGGGTTTGTATTTTAGTAGGAATAGTTTCTTCATGAAGCAGCCCCAGGCTATATTTCTTTAGTTCTTGATTTTATTCACTCTGAGGATGATTACCAACAGCATCAGTCTTAATGATGCAGGGGGTGGTACGTATTGTGCTGTGGCATCTCTTCGACTAATGGGGTACATTGAAGATGATCTTCTGTCAAAAAATGCAACATCTTCTATCATAAATGTGCCGTTATTGCTCGACTGGTGCATGCAGGTTTACTTTTATCATTTAGCATCTAGAAGCATCACTTACCGTGCCTGGAAAATGTTGTTTTTAGCTTAACATATAGAAGTTGATAATGAACCTCAAGAGAGCCGTTATAATAGCTTAAAAGTGCTAATAAAGCAAACATTTTTTGGTAGATGATTTGATATTATTATTTGTGTGCGAACTCAATTTTTTAAGTTGTTTAGTAGGAAATTTATGCATTTCTTTGCCTCAATAATAATTTCATCCTCTTTCCTCTCTCTTTCAACAGAGACAGGCAATTGGCGGTGGATTTCAAGGCAGAGCCAATAAATCTAGTGATACATGCTATGCATTTTGGTAAGAAGAAGAACCTTTGTTCATGGCATGGTATAAGGTGCCTTTGTTTTGACGAAATGATGTTCTTGTGTAGGGTTGGGGCAGTTTTGAGGATCTTAGGGGGATACAAATTCATTGACAAGATTGCTCTACGCAGATTTTTGCTGACTTGTCAGTCTGAGGTGCTGATACTACTTGGCACTTTATCTAGAAATCAGAATGCATTCAAAAGAGCCCTCGTCTAAATGAGAGTTTATTGATAGTTTCTCAAAAGATGCCCTTTGCATTTAAATTTTAAGTAAATAGAATATAGCCCCATGATCAGTTGAAAGACAAGATTATTAAATATTCTCTATAAATGCTATTTCAGAAAGAAATTTAATACTACTAGGAACTACAGAAAATGGAATCAAGGCAAGTGGAAAATCTGAAATCAGTTGCCTTGCATCATATACATATATGTAATCCAATAGTGATATAAGAACCCTTATTTCTGCATAAATATCTCATTTACTAATTCTATTAAGGTTGAGGTTCTTATCTGTCAGAGTCTCAATTATATTCCTTGTTTTCATTGTATTTTTATCAGTTTGGAGGTTTCAGCAAGTATCCCAGGGAGCTACCCGATTTGTATCATTCCTACTATGGGTATACTGCATTCAGCCTATTGGAAGAGCCTGGCTTGAATCCACTCTGTGCTGAACTTGGAATGACAGATCTTGCTGCCTTAGGTATACTTTGACACCATTTTCATTTATTACCTTCATTTGCTCTCAATACATGTACCCTGAACTCCATTGCACCTTTGATAGTGCATCTTGTTTCTTTATTGGACTTGTAGTTCGTGCTCATCTTTTCTCGATTTCAGTTATAAACCTATTTATTTGTATCCATGTTGAAGCTGTACTAGTTAAGATTTAAGAAAACTTGAAACTTAGTGTTTAATTGACAAATTTCATTATGTAAGCTCAAAGTATGGTGGGATCGGCAAGACATCCCTAATTAGTTTGATACTAATCACATCGTTGTCCTTTATCGCACCCGACATTGTCATGTATGCTTCTCTCATTTACGGCTTGAATCTCTCTTTGGGTTTTGATCACTTGTGCATAACTTGGAACATGTTGGCTTTGAGTGCATTTGGCTGTTTTCTGTTTTTCATACAGATCAAAAGTGTTGCATCACTGCACACACACACTCTTTGATTTGTCCAAGTTTCCTACCTTCTCACGGTAAAAGAAAACGACACAAGGCTTCTGTGCGGTTAAAAGTCACTCTCACCGCAACAGAAACCTCCGTGCGGTGAAAAGACTATTCTCACTGCACATTTTCCCCAAAAGTGTTTTGAGAATCCGCCATAGATGTGCGGCTCTCTTAATGCTTTAATCGATGAAAATCAGTGCCGTACCTTGGTGTAAAGCACTTACACCCGGAGTAGTTAGCACCTGTAGTATCAGGTAGTATGCATGGGCGTTTGTTTCCTTGTACAATACCTGAATTACTCATAATCCCCCTAAAATCCTTAAGTCTGGAGAAATTGCGTGGTAACCGAATTAAGATCCAGTCGGTTGAATCAGTTTTAGGGGTGGGAAGAAAAGAACAAAAATAAGAGAGTGATGATAGTGAGGAGTGGGGGATGGGGTAATTAGAAGCATAAAGCGGAAGGGTGGGATGTCAAGGCGTGATGATTTTTCCCCCACTGTTGCCCTTGCCCCACTACACACTTTCACGGGCAATTTCATCTGCTTTGTCGTTTTGGAAACTGCCTACCTTATTTTTTTATTTTAGAAAAATATTCCTGCATTATAATTGTGTATTTGAATATTCTTTTCCAAAAATATGAAAAAATGATTATACACATTCATTTCATACATTTAAGAAAATCCAATCTTAGAATATGTTGAGTGGTCTTGGTAGAAAAGAGCTCATTGTTACTTGTTATCTGTGAAGTGTATGTGCGTTTTTAAAGAGTTGAGAAGTGTATGTAGAGTAAAACACAAAAGCTACCAATCTATCATGTAATTACACCGAAATATGCAGAATAAAATCCAATCTTGACTTGTCTAAAATTGGGTTCGGAGAAAATAGACGGAACTAATATTTTCATCGAGAATCTGTTGTCCGCCCAGTTCGAAACATTTTTAGAAACTGAATTTTAATGAACGGGTTCAATTATTATATTTTTCCCAAATTTTCACCAAATTTCGTTTTTTAGTATATGGTGTGGTCTCGTAATAATATAGTTACTTTTAGTTATTCCTTTGATAAGGTATATACTTTGCATATAAGTAGGTGTGGGCTTTTGAGTTAGTTGAGTTGACAAGTCTTATTTTATAATTCAAATTTTATTTTGAAAATAATTTGAGTCCAATTTATAAAATTCATGCTGAGTCGAGTTGAGTAGTTCGAGTTTATTTTTAAATTAATAAACATTAATAATATTATGATACTAATTAGTTCAAATTTAAACTACTTTCAATAATCATATACAATACACATTTTTTATATATATTTTTCATGTGTTATATATGTGAGTAACTTGAAAATTGATCTACTAATTACGAAAAATTTCGAGTTATTAGAGTTTTTATTTTATAATTATAACTTTAATTTAAATTTTTTTAAGTCGAGTTGAATTTCTTCGTATTGAGTCAAATAATTCAATTTTTTTAGTCGAGTCAAATTTTGTTGACCTCTACATACAAAGTGCTCGAATTTGAATCTTTTAAAGATAATAATATATATTTTGCTGGGACCACTTATTTTGCACCAAAATTTGTTTAATGGAGTAAAAACTAAACAATAATCATCCGGTTGAAGAATATCACCATGAATGCAAATCAATACCTAAATTACTCCACAATTTTGCAAATAACACTTTCCAATCTTATCAACAATCTTTTATATTCTCTAGCGATTTAAAGCATAGATTTATGTTAAAAAAAACTTAAGCATAGATTCTGTAAGAAATTTCCAGTACCAAATCTGAACAAAGAAAATCAGTAAATCAATTCCCTCATTGAAATGATTACAGAAGCACCAAACAACAAAGGAGAGACATGGAGATTAAAACAAAAACAAATCCCCTTTTGGTTGGTCATTAGAAAAGAACTCTAAAAACAATGTTAATTTTAATGGAAATCAGCCATTGCTGATGAAGAACAAGAACTAAGAGCAAAGTAGCTGAGATTTTATGATTCATCAATCCATCTTCTTCTCCATTGTTACCAACTCCCTCCATTAATGCAGCCCTTCTTCCTGTGTAGCTTCTCCTCAGCTAGTTGCAAGAACTTGAACTTGGGAGGAGGTGAAACTGAAGATGGTGTGTCTAAATCTCCACAATTCGAGGATTCAAACAAAGGGTTGAATGATCCATGGCGGTTGTAGCAAGAAGCAGCCTCTAATGGAGTAAGTGGAGGTGTCAAAAATGGAGGTGAAGCAAGTGGGGTCAAGTATGGGGTTTCAACACTGAAAACCACATCACTTAAGCTCCTCCCTTTCTTTGATTTAGCTTCCTCAGACTCCAAATCCTCCTTTGTTTCTTCAACAATGGTGAACAACAACCTTGGTGGCCCCAAACCATCACTATCATCATCACCATTGCCATCTTCGTCATCAACATCAACATCATAATCATAGGGCTTGAAGAACAAATCTTTGTTGGATTGCAGACGATGAACTTGAGATGGTTGTTGTTGGATTTCATGTGGATTCAGAGCTGATTTCTTCCAGCAAAACATGTAGAACAGCTCACTTGCTGTGTTGTTGTTGTTGCTGTTGTTGTTGTTGTAATCATGTGTTAATCTCTTCTTCCACCATAACAAGTAATACAACTCAGCCATTAAAGCTAAGAACAGAACACCAAAAACTATGGTCAAACCAAGCCCTACACTGCTCAAAGATTTCATTTTTACATCAGATGAACTCAAAAATACCCTTTCATCAGTTCAAGAAACAGGTCAAAATCCAAGAAAAAAAAAGCACACAAATTAAGGATTAATGAGATGTTTCAATCAGAAAACAAAAACCCAGAAAGGAGAAGGAGAAGTAAAGTGATGAACTTTGACCAGAAAGTTGAAACATCCCCACCCCAAAGTGAGCTATATGATTACCAGAGTTCTCTTTCTTTGTTAAAAGCATTAGAAATATACACTTCTTCAGCTTTTACCTGCAAAAATAATAATGTGTTGCTAAAATTAATAAATGGATGAATAATTAGGTAAATGTTAAAAGGTTTCCCTTTCTCTGAAATCATACTGTTTGAATCATTAAACATGATTATGAAAAATGCTTTTGTTTTTTTTAATAATGAAGTATAAGAAAAAAAATGAAAACCACATGAACTGCACAAATACGTTCTAGTAGATAACTACACTTTTTTAATTAAAAATAATAATTTCTTAAAAATTATTTTTTAGTATATTCACTTGTATTTAAGTTATTAATCGATTCACCGTTCAAAAAAAATTTATTAATCAATTTATTTGCATTAGTTACTGTATAGGCTCAATATAGGTTAATTTAACTAGGGGTCTCAAACGAGTCGTTCGGTTTGAGTTCGGTTCTGATATTTTAGTTTTGGTCATTTCATATTTGACCACATTTGTTCGGGTTTGATTTGGGTCTATGTTGATTTTAGATCAGGTCAATATAGAGCTAATAAGCGATCAATCGGTTTCAGTAAAAATTTTAGGCTAAGTTAGGTTTTTACACCATATATATGACTTTATATAGCTTGTATATTTGTCTTTTTAGTGAGTTGTACAACAGTTCACATCTCATTTTTTTTTATTTTAATATATTTTCTTTATTTCGGGTGAAATCGGTTCGGGTCCATTCGGTTCAGTTAAAAATCAATCAAAGTCTATTTTCGATTCAATTAAAATTCGGGTCAGTTTCTATTCGGTTCGGTTTATTTCAGATTCAGGTCATCGTGTTCGGGTCGATTTCGAGTCTCAGTTCCAGTTTGCCATGTCTAAATTTAACTGACTTCATTCACAATTTTAAAATTAAAATAATTTATATTATTTAATGTTGCTTTTTATACATTTAAACAATATTTTGTGGATATTTGACTGTATTTTGATAAAAGCTCAGGCTTGAAATTGTGAATATATATATATAAGGTTTGAATTTTAGACCATATTGAATTTTAGTTTGAATATTTAAGGTTTGAATTTGATCGGATTCATCGTTATTAAATTTTATAATATACTATCATTATTTTTATACATTTTTAATTTATATAATATGCAACTTTTAACATAAGTATTAAAAATATATTGAATTCTTTGTATCTAAAATTTTAATAAAAGGTTGATGTTTATCTTAAAAATTCGGGTTTAAATATTTTGTCTGTAAGATATGTATATTGTCAAAAAGTTAAGAATATATATAAACAAATACTATCTTGTAATCACATTAAGACTATTAACAAATAGAAATATGATAGATAAAATATTAAAACATAACATTTTGAAGAAAAAAAATAGAATTATCCTAATCACGTTTAATCTAATTAAAATTATTCATTTACAAAGATCGATGAGTTGGATAAAATTTAAGAACATATTTTCAATTGGATCGAATCTAAATGTCACACACATATATATGGTACTAATTTGTTTAATAATTGATATCTTACTCCTAACTGATTAATAAGGATCGATTTTGTAGAGGTCAATATCATAATTTTTTAATCTTAGTTTTTTTTTCATCCACGGCGTCAAATTCGAACTATTAACCTTGTTTACTAGACTAACTGATTGTTGGTGTGTGCGCATGTATATATATAGGGACAAGGCCCAATCACAGTGCAAAAGTTATTAAGTTTTACAAGTTTTTAGATCATTGAATGAGTGGAGTGGATGACTGAGATTAACAGTGGGTTATGTGAAGTTTATCACTTTAAAAAAAGTAATGACTTTAATCTCAGTCATTTATTTTATCCATCCAACTATCCAAAAATATGTAAACTTGACTCAAAATAAATATATATATATATATAATGAGTTTTACATTTTGTGTAAATAAATCATATATATATAATATAGATAAACTTGACTCAAAATCCGAGTTACATTTTGTATAAATAAATCATATATATATATATATATATGTATATAGATAAACTTGACTCAAAATTCGAGTAACTAACATCTTTAGCTTTAAATTTTAAATAATTGGGAATTTTTCTAATTTTTGAATCATGAAATTTGAGATTGTTAAACAAATGATGAGAAATGAAAAGAAAAGATGGTAGAAATTAAGGATAAGAGTTGAGCAAATTGCTTTGTAATTTTATGGTTGAGAGGTCGCTGGCTTCGAGGAATCCTCACATGGGATCACAATGCAAAGGACAGTAACGTTTCATTTGGCCTTGGAATCCTTGTTCTTACTCTAAATCCCTCCAACTTTATATCAATAAAAAATGTTTAATATGAAACAACAAATTTTATTACACAACTTTATAAGTGTGGATAAAGAACAAATTTAGTTTAAGGTTTTGTTCGGCATAGATTTCAAACGGGTGTTAGACTGAAAATTGACGTTTGGTAAAAGATGTTTTTTTTTTAACTTCTCAGATAAAATCTAGACTTCAAACGAACGTTTTGCATGTCTGATGTGATCATTCGGCGCTGTTTTTGTATTTAGCTGCTTACGGTTGTTTGAGAAATATTCCATATTTAGTGTTTATGGGCTTACATATTTAGTTATCGTTCGACGCTGCTTTTGCATTTTAGTTTACACAAATTTATTAATTTTACATAGTTTTATTTATGGTTTATGGGCTTATATGTTCAGTGTTTAAAATTTAGTGTTTAGAATTTAGATTTTAAAATTTATATTTTTATGCTATGAGACTTTGAGATTTAGGATTTTTTTTCTGATTTAAAGTTTAAGTTTAAAATAAAAATATTAGTGTAAAATTAATTGTATACCCAAAAATAACTATGATTCGTATAGAAGAATATATTACACTAATAGCGAAGCATTTCCACAAACAGATTAAGAATGTTTATATTGTCTTATATTATATGTATTCAAATCTCGATATTTACTTTAAAAATATAACCATTTTTTCACATAATAAAAAATATTGTATGTAGAAAAAATATATAAATAATATTTTAATTAATTTTAAAAGCATAATTTTTGTATAAAGAAAATGAAGAAAAATGTCTTTGTTCAACTAATACCTCTTAAATATAATTACAAATTATTTAAAAATATAAGACTTATTTTTTAAAACTATCTTTACTCGATCCTTTAATCGATTAATTTAAATCAAATACTATAAAACATATTATTAAAATAAGTTTCTCAATTTAATTTGTGATTCTTTTTAATTTTTTTGAACCAACAATTTAAAAGCACAAGTTTCAGAAAACACCAAGTTGATACGAGAACTTTTGTCTTCCTTCGTGGGGAGTTTCACAACTTCACATGGGAGTGATTCTCAAATCCAAGAAAAAGTAAAGAAAATTACAAAAAAAAAAGTTTAATTAGTATCTATAAGCATGGGTAAAAATTATATAATTATTAATTTTAAAAATATTATTATTTGATATTTGAAAAATAAATCATCAATAGCTTGTGTTTCCCTTGTAATGGTATCTTAATTAATTAGTACAACTAGATACTTATTAATATTTGAAAACAAAATTGAAAGAATAAGTGAGGGAGATAATGATTTGTTGGTGAAACGTATATATAAAAAAAGGTAGAGTATTTATTAATATTTATACTTTCTAGGTATTGGTTTAAATATAATGATAGGGTACCATTTTTTTTATAGGTGAGATACCATAATGGGCTTCCCTTTGCCTCTCCTTTAAGGGTTTTTTTTCTGTTTTTTTTTTTTTTGCTTTTTCAATTTTTAGGGTTTTGTTTTAATTAATTTGGATCGACTCGTGTTACATATTTAGTTTGGTGGGTGTGCCTATCAACGAAAATTTTCTACGTACACGAGTCTTCAAACTCTAGATATACTTAAACGATACTAAACTGTTTACAATTTAGACCAGTTTTATTTACTTTTTTATGTTGGGTTTTCGATAACATTTTTTTGAAGACATTAGTTCATCACGTGTGGATCTAGTGCACCAAATCGTTGCTCTAGTAGTTGTTGTCCGTTTGTGATAAGTGCTCGTAAAATCATTTACTTTTTTAGTTGAAATGTTTACTAACGTTTTACCATAATTAAGGACAAAGATTTGTTAAAAGTAGCAACATAATCATTCAACCAAAAGAATTTAAATGAAACAAATCTTATCAAAAAGATTTTTAGCCTTTCCTATAATATATATAAAAAATTCTACGACGTGCGACGAACACCGCTGAACATTACTAACGATAAATATCGTTGAACACTATTAAATTTATCAATAAAGATTAAAAATCTTAAAACTAGACTTATAATTAAAAAATTCAAAAGAAAATTAAAAATATGATTTAATAATTTTTTTATATTTCTTTATACTATTTTAATTAATATATTAAAATTAAATATTCCAAAATCTCTTTAATATTAAAAATCCTAAATCTAACCTCTTTATTTCTCTTCCGCCGCCGCTACCGCCGCGGCTGCTACTATTGGCGCTTATGCCTCAACCAAAGCCTATGAGCCCACATATTGAACACTCGTGAACCCTAGATTTGTTGCAAGAAACATAAGTCCTGCTCGTTATTTGAAGCGAAAGGATTGTATTTAAAATCATTCGGTCCAATATCGTAGTAATTATCATCTTTCTCAACCATCAGCTCTTTGTTATTGTTATTATTATTTTCATCGTGATAATTTATATTGTTGCGTTTAGGGATATTTGATTTTGGGTTGTGTTTAGGATTTTTGATATTATGAAGATTTTAAGATATTTGATTCTAATATATTAATTAAAAATAGTATAAAGAAATATAAAAAATTTATTAAATCTTATATTTAATTTTTAAAATAATTTTAATTATAAGTCTAGTCCTTAAGATTTTTAATCTTTATTAATTAGTTTAATGATGTTCAACGGTGTTCAATGTTAATGGTGTTAGTCGCACGTGGTAGACTCATCCTATATATATTGCAATTTATTGTATAAATAATTTTTTTACTCTTTTTCTTCTACTAAGGTGTAAGAATTTTTTTTAATAAAGTGCATGATAATAATCTCTTTTTTCATCTAAAAAATTGTGAGGAAATATTATATATTTATCTAATAGCAGAACTCCTTCCATTAATCTCTATATTATGTATAAATTACGGATTTAATTCATACACTCTAATTTGGTCCTTTTTAGTCTTTAAACTTCTCGAAATTTGAAATTATAATCATGACCTAAGCAGTAGCTTATTAAAATTGTTAAATCAAGTTTTGCTATCATTCCAATTATTACACGCAAGTTATAGATTTTGTTCTCATTCTCCAATTTGATCATGTCAAGTCCATGTATTTTGGTCTTTAAACTTTTGTTCTCATTCATGACTGAAATTTCAAAATTAAAACATTATAAGGACCAAAATTAATCAAATTAAAATATGTAGACTAAATCCATAATTTAGTACAGTATAAGGGCTATCGATTAAATTTGACCATTATTTTATTACATTGACCAAATAGGATACAATTGTTCATGGAGATATCTAATCCTAGGAATGTTATTGTCATAATCAATGGGGCAAATATTTTCTTTTAAAAAGTTATTAATATTTAATGTACCGACAATATATAATCGTAAATTTTTTGATGATATAAAAATTGCATTTCGAATAATATTCTAAACAATCGCATCATTACATGGAAGGCTAAAAGCATTAGTTCAATATTATAATGGTGAGATTGAAATCAATGAACCTTGAAATGGTCACGATATTCGGGATTCTATAATATTATGCAACATACCTGTATCCAAACGCACGGAACCGGAATCCGATAGACGTTGAGATATTCGCGGCGACGGTGTGGCGTCGGTACGGCACATGGGGCAGCTAGAATGTGAATAAAGCCACATATCTATACACGGTGCGTGGTAAGAATGTGAGCATCCCGGTAATGTCTTCACCGCTTCGTCCTCTTCGAATTGAGACAAGCACACCGCGCACATTCCATCGTCGTCGACCAAACCTGTGCCCTTTCGGTACTTGTGGGCTACTATGAGTTCGGCCGTCGAATTTTCCAAGCTTGTAATCTCCAACGTCTCATGTCCGGAAGCATGGTGTCGTCGTTGTTGGTCTTGTTGGGCTTGTTGTGATGTTTGGCCTCGGAGGTTATTATAATATCGGTGCCACCATCCTGTGGCAATACAATGGTAGATTGTTACGACCAAGGCTGCCGATCCCATACCGGCTAAAATTATGGATAGTCTGCCGTCTCCGAAACCGTCATGTTTGCCGTCTTCCATGACAGAGAGTGAACATGGAAAATGTTGCAAAGTTTTTGGTAGGAAGGAATTCTATGTAAATTTGGCATTGCTTTGGTCGATGATTACAAAGATAAGCATTGTCCTATGTAGAATATTATAAAGTTAGTGAAAGCTACATTGTATTATTACATTATCATTTTACTTTATATAGAAGCCTATTTCAGGCCCTTGCTGCCTCAGCCTAGCACACTAGCCCAATAATTTAGTGAAAGACAAATTCAAAAAAAAAGTAATTTTGGACCAACCTATTGAATCGGGAAATGATAATTTATTAAGTTTGAACATTACTTCAGAATAAAAAATAATCTATTTATACATTTATCAAAAACTAATATATTTATACAATTTAATATATTTATACAATTTAATGAGATCTAAATAAATATCGTAAATATAATTTCTCTTTTTTTTCATTTTTTATTATTATCTATATTTATATAAAAACTCTAATCGAATTTTGAGAATTAATTTAATATCTATATTTTAAAAATTATTAGCCAATTTAAGTTTTTTTAAATAGTCTAAATGTGATTATAAATGTCTCCTAGGATGAACATCATCTGCTATTTCAGTGGGACCACTTGTTGAGTTCTATCTAGGGGTGCTTATCGAGAGAGTCGATCGTGAGTTGAATAGTGCTCGACTCGTGGTCGTTAAAAAATCTTGTTGCTCAACTCAACTCCTTGCTCGTTAAGCTCGATAAAATTTTACTCAACTCGTGCTCGTTGAAAAATCTCATTGCTCGACTCGTTGCTCGTTAAGCTCGCTAATTTTTTTTTATATTTTTTAAAATATATGTAAAAACTAGTGATGTTAATAGTGTTTAATATAAACCTACAAATTCAGAAAAAAAAAGTAAGAACTAATGAGATAAATAAGCAAACTTGTCATGACCGAGTTAGAGTTGAAGTTAATATTCGAGTGTGAGACTCTTTTTAATTTTCTAATAATCTTTGATGGTAACAAAGGAAAGAAGGTCTTAGGGACTTACGGTTTTAACTTTCAATCGTTTTTCTATATGGGAACCGAAGATTTTTCTTTTTTATACTAAAGTGATAATAAAAGAAAAAGGAAAACTAATTATTATAATTTAATTTCTTATTAATACAAATTAACTTTTTCGAATTCTCGGGAAATACAAAATGTTTTGAAAATTCAAAACGAAATATTTTGTGAGTAAATTACCTAGCAAGCCACTTAACTTTTCTATAGAATTTTCAACTAACATTTAAACTTCTTGGAACATAATTTTTTAAGGTAGCCACAAAAAATTATAAAAAATTTATGAAAAAATAACGAGTTGCTCGCAAACTTATCGAGTTGAATCTTGCTCGACTCGGCTCGCTAAAATTTTGAGTTCGAGTCGAGTTAATTTAAATGGAGCGTTAACCGAATTTTAATCGAATCGAGCTCAAACTATTTGCGAGATACTCAACCCTAATTCTATTAGCCATTTTAGTTGTGCATGCATGTCTCTAATTTGCCACATGAACAACCTTTTTAAAATATATATAAAATATTAGGGTATAGAATTTAACACAAACCTAACCCATAAAACCTTAAGTCGAAAGATTGCAGCTAAATTGCTGAAACACACACCGAGTTAAATTTCGATTGACTTTCACATAATTTTGTAATTTAATTACACTACACGTATTCAAATTATGATCTTTATTTTAAATTAATTTATAAATTTAAAGAATATTTATTTTCATTTTTAAATTATTGTTTATCACATCATATTATTACATAATATACACCAATATATACATTGCGGTTAATAATTTTTATAAAGATTTTATTAACATTAAAATTATTAACATGTAATGATAATTTGATATGGAATTAAAATGTTCAAAAGTTTGTGACCAATTTAGAATGAGAGTTATAGTTCGAGATGAAATTCAAAGGTGCAAAAGTTTGAGGACCAATTTAAAATGAGAGTCATAGTTTGATGGTAAATTTGGAACATTCAAAAGTCTAGAGACCAATATAAAAAGAAAGAAATAATTTGAGAATGTTTAGTGCAATTAACTCATTTTTATAGTATAATTCTTTTTTCTAGAAAATATTATTTTTTTAGGCTTAAGGGGTAAGAATCTCTTGAACTTTAGAAAAAATCAATTAAGCCCCTAAACATTTTTGCACCCTATTAAGCCCTTCAATTTTTTTATGTGCCAGTAATATCTAAAGAAAAATCGTCAATATTTAATGGTAAAAAATGATCAAAAGGTTTAATTGATTCAATTTCTTGATTCAAGGACTTAATTGATTTAAATGTTTGTTCTAGGGCTTAAATGGGTACAAAAAAGTTCAATGGCTTAATTATTTTTTTCAAAATTTAAGGACTTCTAGTTGAAAATGAATAATCTACAACATCAATATTTCAAGAAATTATTCTTAGTCGGGAATGGATTTCCCGTTAAATATCAAGATTTGAATCTACATCAGATAATATGAATATCTTTTAACCATTCATCTAATTAATAGATTTCTAAATCGAAACTTTATTCAAATCGATATTGTCATAATAATTTAGAAGTAGCATGTTCAACGTAATTAAACAAACAATGACCTTTAATTAATATATTTTCTGGTGTATCAAAAATTTCGAAACTAGTAAAGCCATAATTAATGCCACATTACATGCATGAATGAAGAAAAAGATTAACACAAAAATTCCAATACAATATAATAAACATTAGAGATTCGAATTCATATTCCTGGCTTGGATGGTGGATGCCTGTTTCCTTTCGGATTTGGAGCTGATGGAACCTTTTTCATGTTTTCATTCATCTTCCTTCCAGTTTCCTTCATAATTTTTACATTCAGACAAACAAGTATCCTATGTCAGCCACATACATACATACATACATACATACATACATACATACATACATACATACATACATACATACATACATAAGAGAAACTTACCCAAGTAGCAAAGAACCTGTTGACAGGATCTGGGTTTTGTTTTGCAGGTCTGGTTATCTCTACATCATCGTTCACTGTAAACCCTGATTATTACAGTGTTGATTATGAGAGTGTCCGAAGAGACATTTCTTCGATTAAAAAAAACAGGAAAGAACTTGCCTGTTTCCATGGCTATTGAGAACTGTGAAGATGTAAGAAGTGCAATGAGCAGATAGGGTAGAATTACTTGGATTTTGATCTTCATGTTTGGCTCCTACTCTGTGCATGCACTAAGTGGAGGGGGGCTGGTTCTGGGTATTTATGGTGGACAAATTAGGATTTAGGACCCTTAATCATGACTTAGTTTGAAAAACATTGTTACTACTACTATATCTGTCTGGGAATCCAATGTTTTTTCTTCTTACAGATTTGGAATATGTTTGGCGTTTCACGTTTACTCATGTTGATGCGGCAAAACAATATGATTGAGCTATATATATTTTTGGATTATTCATGTCTAACTTTCGTATTTGGGTAAAGTATATCTACATTTTATGGTTTATGTTCGGAATTCACGACTCTTTCTCCCAACAATATCATTTTCAAAGTTCAAACCTAAATTCTCTCTTTAAAAGAATAATGTGTCTTGCATGTACCCAACTTTTGTTAGTGTCTGACTTTGGTATTTGGTAAATTGATATATCTAGATATTGAAAAGGAGATATGATCTTTAAAGACTTTCAACTATATTATAATATGTTAAAAGATTGAATATATTCGTATCAGACATATATATATATATATACAAGGATATTCGACTCCCATGATTGAATCCAAGTAATATCGATGCTTCCTGTGTCTGTCTCTCCGGCCTAAAGTTGATTAGAAGAACCGGCGCTTTGTATATGGGAAAGTTACATTGTTGATTTTCTAATCATGTAATAGAATTGTCCAATAATCATTGTAGCTTCATCCTGAAACTGAAAACACTGATGGACCGTAATGTGTATTGAGGGAATTTGTATTCTCTGAAAATTTTGTATTTTTTATAATTTAGATTTTATTATCTTTTTTTTATTCTTCTATTTTTACTTGAAATTTTATAATTTCGCACATTCTCTAATGTAATAAAATATTGAAAAATTTAAATAAAATTTAAATTTCTGAATATATAAAGTTAGATTAATATAATCATTTCATAATAGATATGTAATTATGGTATCAATCCTGATTGACCTCCAAAATGAGACAAAGGTAATCATAACATAATTTACTCCTGTTTTTATGCATTTGTTTAATTTTTGTCTGTGTGGGATTTTGTAGATTCCATTAGGTAATTGCTAACATTGGGGCTTTCCAAATTAAAGTTGCTTGGCCTTTATTTGATTTTTCTTTTCCCTGTTATGCTTGTGATTCTGGTCTATTATTTTCATCTAAATTATCTATTCCATAAAAACATTAATTTTTAATTTGATCTTTGTTGATACTAAAATGAAGAGCACTAAACAAGAGAGGTGGAAATAGTGGATAAAGGTGGTTGTGACGAATATTGGCAGTTCATCTTTCGTAAATTTGAGATAGAATATGACAGCTTGAGTCATGAAGCAAATAAAGAGAGATGAAGAAGAAGAAAGGAGTATTGTCCTTATGATCTGGCCTACTTTTTTCATCTCCCAGCCTGAGTATTTATAGTTTCTGAGACTGTTAGTGATTAGAGGCAGGTCCAACTATTGAATACTTAAACTTTGCATGTTTGGTACGTGGACACCGTGCAGAGTTATTAGGCTGAAGCCTCTGGGATTATTAATCTCCGGAGATGTCTTTCTTTATAAAAGCAACTATAATAAATAATTATCATGAAAAATCAAAAAATATTTTTGAAATTATACAGAGGTTAATATGTTTTTCTTTAAAATGCCCCATTTTGAGTATAACTATCTCCAATTCTAAATGAAATATTAAAATTGTATTAATTGATTGAATCAAAATATAGCTCGGTTAATTAAATGTTCGTCGGTTAAGGGTTAAATATTTTGAATGCTTGGTTATCAATTAATTTAGTTTGAAATCAGGTATTTAATCCAAATAACCAAAATTTTAATAAATAATTAATGTATTTTTAATTTCAAGCTTAAATACCATCAATGTCTCATACTATTTAAAATTCAATATTTATTTTTTAATCCTAATATTTAGCTCAACCCGAAAGAAAGAAAAATAAAGTCTGCAAATAAAAATATTTAACCAAAAACCAATTTTCAATTTATTGTTACTTAAGTTGTTATTTTAAATTAAAATTAAAAGTTATTAAATAATTATAATTAATTTAAAAATCGATCGAATTAAATTAGATTAAAATGACGATTTTTTATCAGAAAAAGCTTAGAACTAGTTCAAATTTTCAATGACTCTTACATTTTCGTAATAAATGCTTCTTCATATATATGCCATGTCATTGTTTTAAAGAGAGAATAAAGGTGAGCCTTCCCTCTACAAAATATCAAAATAATTATTATTATCTAAATCAAATCTTCAATTTCACGGTGAGAATCTTAACAATGTTCATAATGGACTAATGGTTAGGGTCTATGACCCCAATCTTAGGGCATAGCTTTGCACATTGTATGGCACCTAACCAAGATATTTAACCATAATTATATCGAGGAGGAGACAAAAAGAATATTTGAACTAGTTTTTGTTGCATTCGGTTTTGAAATATGTAATGTTTTACAAGTTTTTTTGAATAGTTGTATCAGTGAAGGTTAACATCTGAGAATAAAATTTTTTAATTCAGAATTATTATTTTTTTTTGCAAAAATAGTCTCTTTTTTACTATTAATTTCACTTGTCAATTTTCACTCATTTATGGATAAAAAAACATATAAAACTTACAAATTTTACATTTTTTTATAGAAGCCGCTAGTTTTATTAAAAAGAGTAACTATTCAATTTTACAATAAAAGTTTACAACCATAATCGTACATTAAATACATAATTTGAACATCTTCCTATAACCAATGACACAAGAAATTAGCCACGTGAGATCATACAAGAGCCATACAAGAAAAAGGTTAATAATCCAACTAAAATGCTCAAACAAAATATAGATACAAACATATATGACTACATCGGCAAACGAACCACAAAAGGTGTTTAAATTTTTGAAAGACCACCGACAATCGCAAATCAGAGACGAGCGTCGTAAGAAAATTATCCACGAAATAGAAACTGTGTATTCAAATTCAGTCTGATAGTCCAAAGCAACAAAGATCAACATGATAACCAAATAAACATCATTTTCATCAATTGAGGCGGTGACAAATCTAACCAAGACATTGTCAAATCCAACACAGAAAAATTAAAAAAAAAACAGTCAAACGACCGTTAATAAAACCAAAAACGTGCTAAAAAAATAAGAAAATGTGCTACAAAACTAGAATTATACTTATTAAAAATTATATGAAAAAATATATATAATATAACAAAGAAAAAAAAAGAAAGATTAACTGCAATCCACAATTAACATTGAAACTAGTGATGTTGCTGGGTACAAATCAAAACGAAAAAGAGAGAGAGAGAGAGAGAGAGAATGTGTCGCTAAAGAGAACCTAAAGAAAACGTATGGTATTGGTCAAGATTAAGTTTTATATTATATCAACAAATCCTATTTCTCTATGTATAATCGGCATATAAGGTGCTTGAATTATGAGATTGAATTAAATTTATTTGATTTTATGTTACTAACTTGAATATATTACTATTTTGTTCTATTATATTTATTAAAAATTATAGTGAGGGGGGCTGTTGAATGCTATAATGAGCTTTCCATCATATTACCATTAAAAAAACCCACCAACAGTGAAGTTTACTTTCAGTCTTTCACTTCTTTGTAAACTCTGTGATATATCTAACCCTCGGGTGGTTCCGAGTGGCAGAACAAGGATGTTTTTTTTACTTGTCGGAATGAATCCAGCTAGGGATGGTCATTTCACCCGGGCTCGACGGGTTCTGACCCGACCCGGCCCGATCGGGTCGGGTATTTTTATGAAAAAATTAGGTTCGGATCGGATTTTTGTGTAGTATGAGGTCAGGTCGGGTCCGGGTTTTAGGGTGAAAAAATCCGACCCGACCCAACCTGGGACTAATAGTGTAATTTTCCCTTAAATTTTTTAAGGATATTTGTAATAATACCCTTCTTTATATTTTTTTTATAATTAGGTCCTTAAAATTAATTTTTTATTTACAATTTAGTCCTTAAATTTATTATTTTTTATAATTATGCCTCTTAAAATTATTTTTTTACAATTACATCCCTAAAATTATTTTTTTTTCTATAGGTCGGGTCGGGTCGGGTTTAGAATATTTATTTTCGGGTCAGGTCGGGTTCGATTTTAGGATTATTAGTTTCGGGTCGGGTTCGGGTGGGCCAAAAACCCGACCCGACCCGTGCCCATCTCTAAATCCAGCTTGGGTCGGAGAGGAAATGATGAATGTTAAAAGACAATAGTGGTTTTGGAAAAGTCCAATAAAAGCAACCACATATAACTTTTAAAAGGACGAGAATCTCAAAATGAAGCAAAAGATTAATTCTGAACTAGTAATAAAGTAAAATAATGTTATGTTTCATGTATTTTGAGTCTTACTAGACTTATTTTTATACAAAAGTCATTTAACTATATATATATATATATATATATATAACAAATCAAATATTTTTTTTAAATCAAACGTCTTATTCTAATATATCACACGTGACCCTATAAATTTTTGAACCGTCTATTGATATGCTATCTCTTTGTATTCATCTATGTTGTACACAAGCGCACACTGTTGTTTTACCATTTGATGGTAGCTATAGTCGGCAATGAAACAGAGAAACTTGATATCACTTCATTTCAGATGTTGCTTCCTTTTTCATATAGTACATGTGTTTGAACCTATACATATTCGGATATGAATACGAGGGCGGAGGGCACTATCCTCCAAATATACTAAAAAAGCTTACAAAACGGTAAGTATACTCTTGTTAGACATATTTATATGCGATACTCATCCAAGTTACTTGGAGATTAAATGCATTCTACAAGTTAGCTGATTGAAAATGATCAAATGCATGAAAGTGCACTAAATAGACTTGTTTAAAATAACATCTCATTGATTGAGATCCGAAAATTTCCCCCATTTCCCTATAGTTTTATGTCGAAATTCAAACATGAATACGGAGATATGATCTTTATCTATATTCTCGTATTCTACTCTCCTAATTGTCGGGTTCTGATATTACATGTTGAGAGTATAATGTTGAGCATTATTTCAAAGCTCTCTAGACCAGGGATTCAAATAGGTGTCCGCGACCGTGATAGTGATCGCTATATAGCGGTAGCGGCACCATCTGAAACCGCTATTATGAAAAATAACGATCCGTAATAAACGCAATTCATCCACTATTGTACGCAACAGCGATAAAACGTCGCAACCGCGACATCAATTTAAATCCCCGGTCTAGACCAAATGATGAATATCCGGCCAACATAGACGCCGTGGTAAGTCGCCCGTTATTGTTTCAAAGAAATACTCAGTACATAAGCTATTGTTGTAGTAATGAAACTTATCTTTCCATCTTTCATATGATTCATTGTTTGAGAATGTTGTTAAGCTCAATTGCTGTTCAAATCGGTGTCAAGTCTTAATCTGTACCAATTCATTAGAAAAAAATAACTTACAACTTACTTCTTTTAGTATGTGGTGAAAGCTAGATTTTTTAGGCGAAGAATCAAATACATTTTTACTAAAATTATGACCCATGAATAGGTCTATTATCAGAATGTGTCTGCACATTTGCTTTTATATTAACAATAGAGATTGTTATAATGAAAAAACTTCTGCCTAGGGGATCCAATACGAAATTATTAAGTTTATATATACTCGCAGTACATATTATCTTTCATTAAATAAATTTATAAATATATACATTTCCGTGACAAGATCTAATAATACTTGTATCGATAGTTTTCTGCAATGATTCTACATCATAATTTTCCATTAATTAATTCGGATTCGAATATTAATGTTGAATATGATATGAATGCCTATTTAATATAAATATACTAAAATTTTTCATTATAAAGTATTTGGAAAATTATAATCTCATAATTATGTTCAGACATGATAGGAAGACAAAATAATTTCCTGGCCAATAATAGGAGGACACGTGGGAAGCTAATATGAAGCAAAGAAACAGTGAAGAGCGCGTGCAGCACAGAAACCAATGAGTGAGAACTGGAAAAGGCAGGTGTGCCAAACAGGTTAAAATTGTGAAAGGGAAAGGGGACAGTCAAAAGTCAAAACTAAGGAAAAGTCTCGTTTAACGTTATCACACTTCCATTGCTCCTGTCGGGCTGTGCCCTTTTACACCTATAACGTATTGTCTCTCTTTTCTACTATTTCCTTTCAAACATTAAGAATTTTCATTTAGAATTAATTTAATTTAATTAATTTATATATACACACACGAGATATATCTATTTATGTAGTGTAAAATTAAGTAAATTTTATATAATTTTATAAATTTATTTTGTATGATCTGCGTAAATAGAACATAAAATTCAACGGTTAGATTCTTAAGAGTTAGTCATCGTAAAGAAACTATGAAATGTTTTATACTAGTATAATTGCATTGTCTGTTACATGTTTGAACATGTTTGAATTCACGAATAGACACACAACTAGAGATAAAGCTATTTACCGGATGTCGCTCCCCCAAAAAATTGGTACGATAGTATTTTAGATTTTTTAGTTTATATATTAGTCCAAATAAGATATTTGTCCCTCTTAATTTTTAGAATTTAATACTTAAACTCTTATCTCTCTTAATGTTTGATCATAGTTACGCTCCTCTACACCATCATGTCAAATTCAACCATAAATCTCTAAACCCTAAGTAAAATAACTAATGTTAAGATACACAAGACTAAGCAAGATTTTCAATCATCTATACTTTTTCATTCTCTAGTGAGTGAAGAACGAGTGTTGAGTGAAATGCCCCATAAACCATAAGGGCGAGCTATATGTAACAAGTTCGTGAGCAATAATTGAATTAACGTTCCAAGGGCATTCAGAAAGAATTGAACTTATAAATTCACCGCAGATTACGTATGTAATAATTTTTTTTAATATAATATTATTAAAACAAATAATTTATTAACTTATTCCTCATTTTAGTCATTTGTTGTTCCGTGAGCCATTCATTTGATTACTTTAAAATTTTAGTGTTGCAGATTTTGTAAGTAATTATAATTAATAAATGCATTAACATGTAAAGTTTCTTTCATTTTCTTATTGTTACTTTTTGTTATGATATAAATTGATATTTATGAAAATAAGAAGAAGAAAAATCAACACATTGATTTTAATTTTACTATCAAACAAATTCATTTATATTTCAATGTTAATAATAAGTTATTATAAACAATTTTAATGTATAGTATTTTTTTAATTTCAATTTGAAGAAAAGCACCAATCAATCAAGTTGTGAACTCTTATGTTTTTGTGGTGACCTTCTCTAAAGTTTAGAAATGCTTTTGCTTTGCCTAACTAATGATTCCAATTAACAATACTAATAACATTCTTTAAAATGTGTATCTCATTTTTAAAAATTCAATTTTAATACTATTATGAATGCTAATAACTTTTCTTCTTTTTCATATTCACATATAGGATATAACAAAAGTCAACTATAAAATAACCTATTTAACTAAATTTAAAACATTCGTAATATCAAAATTCGACCATTGACCTTATTTAAAAATTTAAAAATTTTATTAATTTATACTAGAGTACAAACCCTAGCAGCTTAACCCTAATTTTTTTCCCTAACAATTCTGCGTTGCCTGCAAGTTTTTTCAATATGCGTTAACCGACGATCGTCAATCACCTAGCTATTGGTTGTCGGTCACCGATGCTTATTATTTTTTTGTTTTTTCTCTTTTTTATTTTCTAGTAAGAACCTCTGTCTTTATGTCACACATTTTCTCTATCCTTGTGACACGCATTTTTTTATGTCCTTGTGACATGTTTTCTTTATTTTTTTTGTGGTTTTTTTCATATGTCCTTGTGGCATGATTCAGCATACCCTAGTGATCGATCGTTGCTCGCATAAAGTTTTTAATCAACGCTAGTTCCTAATTATGATTTTGTCGATGGTCACACAAAGATAAATCCTCATTCGGTTGATGGTTGTTTGCTAATGTAATCAGTCTTGGGTAGCGGAACATTCTGCCTAATAGTTTGGATCACTCACCACTCATTTTTCATCAGTTATAAGTTCTGATTGGATAGAGACAAGGAGATTCATGAAGCTTTTGAATTTTGATGACATACTTATCTTCATAAAAGTTTTTTTCACTTTTTTCTTTATTTTTGAGTTGTAAAAAAATTAAATATATTAGTATCATTATTTTTCTTCTCGAATGCTTTATAATTGTGATATCATCTATAACTATAATAAAAATTCAATCGTTGTATTAAAAGAATTCACATTTCATCTCAAACTTATAGGCAATTAATATTATTATTAAACATAAAAATTAACTATTGCTGATATCATGTTCCGAAACTCTTATTTTATAGCTTGGTTGGAACATAGACGACACTTAACACGTTTCTTTGTAAATTTTTATATATTTTTAAAATAATATGTTTATTATTAAATATTTTTTTAAATATTATTACGTCATTATATAAAAATATATGTTCTTTATTTTTTACCTTTTAAAAAACACATTTACCATACATGCTATATTATTCGATCTCAAAATAAGTAGGAGAAATAACATCATCCTTTACTAGACCTGGCAAACTTGACCCGAGACCCGAAACCCGAACCAAATTACCCGAACCGAAATCCGATTTTGACCCGAACATGATGATTCGAAGTTGACCCGAAACCCGAACCGAATCGAACCGAACCGAACCGAAATTTTTTGTTGAACCAAAATGGACCCGAACCGAAATAGACCTGAACCGAATAGACCTGAACCGAATGGACCCGAACCGAAAACTACCCGAACCGAAAGCTGAACCGAATATCGATCCGATTTTAACCCGATTTTAACCCAATTTTGACCCGATTTTAACCTGAATATCCATTGTTAACAATATAATAAATAATAAAATGAAGTATAGAAATTTGAGATCTTGGTGACCAATTTTATAATTTCATCATAAAATATAGCATAAAATTGAAATTGTAGACTAAATTGACAATTTGGAAGTGGAGAAATTTAAGAGTCCAATGATCAAATTTGTAATTATACCATATAAATAAATAGGGGTCAATTTTGGCTAAAAATTAAATCTTTGAAATTAAAATGAACGAAAATATCAATATATTAAATTAATAGACTAAATTACAAAGATTAGTCAATTTCAACTAAAAGTAAATTTTTAGAGACTAAATATCACTACGGGGAGGTGATTTGTATATCCGAAGACTAAACCGTGGGAATACTTGTGACTAAATTAAATTAAACTAAAACTTAAAGTTGACTAAAATGTAACATTTTAAATGCAACATGACCTAAAAAGTAATTAATCTCTAGCTTAAAAAATTGGTAGCTTATTTCCCTCTAAAATTTTGTCTTTTCTCTCTCTATTTTTTCCAATTGTCTTTTTCTTTTTTTTTCAATCTAGCTTAAAAAATTGGTGGCTTATTTCCCTCCAAAATTTTATTTTTTCCCTCTCTATTTTTACCAACTGTCTTTCTATTTTTCTTGATTTAATTGAGTTTCAATTTAGATTAATTTAATTGAAATTTCACATTTAGTTTTAAAATTATTTTAATTATGTCTGTGATTTATGCTTTTAGATTTTAGTTAATTCAATTAGATCCTAAGTTTAATAAATTAATTCATTTCAGACATTATTATTATTATTATTATTATTATTATTATTATTATTATTATAAACTTTGATTCAATATAATTATACAAAAAAAATTATATGGATACATGAAGCTTTGATTTAAATATTTAATCAAATTCAAATGCATAGATTGACAAGTTGAATTAGAATTAATCTAATACATCAATAACTCTAAACTAAACCATAAATACTAAACTTCAAACCTTTAACCCAACTCAAATCAAATTGACCCGAAAATTTAAATGTTGACCCGACCCGAAATTGACCCGAAATTGACTCGATTTTAACCCAAACCGAAAGCGACCCGAGCGACCCGATTTTAACCCGAACCGAAAGCAACCGATCTGATATTGACCCGACCCGAAAACAACCGATCCGATTTTGACCCGACCCAATACCCGAACCGAATCCGACTCATCACAGACCCGAATTAGACCCGAACCCGAACCGAACCGACCAGAACCGAATCTAAACCGATTCTAGATAGACCCGAAATGACCCGAACCGAAACGACCCGAACCGAACCCGAACCGAATGACCCGATTGCCACCTCTATCCTTTACTATTAAGATCACTTAATAGGTTCTACTACTAAACTTCTTCTTATTCTTTTTTGACAAATTCTAATTCTAATTCTAATCTTACCTATAAGAGAAGGGAATACTTTGAGGAGTGCTCCTAACGAGTCTGAAATCCATGACCTAAAGAAATGTGAAGGAAAAAAAGATGAACAACTTGATCAACCACACAAATATACTTATATGGTAATACTAAACATTTAATTTTAAAGAAACTTAATCTATATTTATATATATATATATTAAAATTCGATTCACCCAAAAAATGTTTTAATTCTTATTAAAAAAAGGCTAAAAGGGTTATATTATCCTCGAGTTCGACCCAAATTAGTAATGTTGTTCCCCGCGCGAAAACGCGTTCAATTAGGTCATTCAGTTCGCACATTACAACAAATTAGCCCATTGACCAACGTTGACCGTTAAAGTGCTGACGTGGCAGTCAAATGTGATGACGTGACGGTCACGATGTTGACGTGGCAGTGCATGTGTGATGATGATGTGGCAAAAGGGATGAATTGATTTTTTTAAACTGAATTCGAGGGCATAATTGAATTTGTTTTACTGAGTTCAATGACATAATTCATTTTAATTGAAAGTTCGATAACTTATTTAATCTTTAATCTAAAAAATAAGAATTTAAGAAACTATTAAAATTTTAAAAATAGATAAATAATTTGTTTAAATTTTAAGTTAATTTAATCAATTTATTTAGTTTTTAAATAAAATTAGATAAATAATTTGGTTGTTCAAGTTGAACTTTTACAAATGGAATATATGAAAAATCGATTAACAAATTGATGCAAATATCTCCTAATAATTTTAAAATAAGCTTAAAATAAGCAAAGTGAGAACTCTTACAAAAAAATCAAAATATTTAAAATTAGATAAATTTAAAAATGTTTATAAAGTATATTAAAATCGAACACTTTCATCGGAAAAGTTTTAAATTCGTCAGTCCGAGTATTACCATTTGTTAAACAAATTTTTATTGGAATCAGCCTTATATTAAAGTAACAATAAAACTCAATTTGTCTTTCTCTTTTCTACATCAAATTGATGCTCATTAATATTTGATGTAGAAAAACGAAGGAAATTTTTTCGTTTTTCTATTTTAATAAAAGGATTATTCAATTGAAAATATACTCAATAAATATTAGTAGGTTTAGCATATCCAGAAATAGTGAAAGAAATATTTTTAATTTTATATTTTTTACTTAATTTTTTCAATTCATTAGTTTTTTACTATTTTATGAATATTTAAATATTTTTAAATTTTTACTTAATTTTTTCTTTGGGGTCCAAAAATCTTGATTGAACGGGAAAATGTGCTATGGTCATCGTACCATTTGTTAAACAAATTTTTATTGGAATCAGCCTTATATTAAAGTAACAATAAAACTCAATTTGTCTTTCTCTTTTCTACATCAAATTGATGCTCATTAATATTTGATGTAGAAAAACGAAGGAAATTTTTTCGTTTTTCTATTTTAATAAAAGGATTATTCAATTGAAAATATACTCAATAAATATTAGTAGGTTTAGCATATCCAGAAATAGTGAAAGAAATATTTTTAATTTTATATTTTTTACTTAATTTTTTCAATTCATTAGTTTTTTACTATTTTATGAATATTTAAATATTTTTAAATTTTTACTTAATTTTTTCTTTGGGGTCCAAAAATCTTGATTGAACGGGAAAATGTGCTATGGTCATCGTACCAACATGTTTGGATCAAAAAATTCAAACATAATTTTTGACCCCAAACGTGATTTTGGGAAAAACAAGGTAAAAGTAGCTTTTGCGTATCGTCGTGATTTTTACACAATCGTAAATTAAAAAAAACTCTCAAACATAAAATCACGTTACTTTAAAATCAATTATACGCAAAATCAATTTTATAAAATCACGATGATTCAAAATTAATTTTACCACCGCAAAACCAAACACACGCTAATGAATATGCAAAAAAAAAATCAATTATACCCTCGAATTCGGTTTAAAAAATCAATTCAGCACCTTTGTCATGTCATCACCACACATGCACTGCCACGTTAGCATAATTAACTGTCATGTCAGCACCGTTAACTGTCACGTTAGCAATATAACAGTCAACGTTAGTTAAAAGATTAATTTACTGCAATGTGTGAACTAAAAGACCTAACTGAACGCGTTTTCGCACGAAAGATAACATTACTAAATTAGATCGAGTTTGATTAAAAAAAATAAATCTCATTCTCCTTTTTCCCTTCTTTTCATCCAATCTTTTCCCTCTTTTTCTTTTCCTTCCACTTTTCCGTTCTTTCCACAACACTTTCCCTCTCATTTCCGCCCTTATCCCATGACTTCCACCTCTTTCCCCCGTGACTTCCCTTCCATTCCTCTTCTTCTCTTCTTCCCAATTCCTTCCCCTTTCCTCTCATGACTCTCCCTTCCCCTCCCTTTCTTTTCCTCCCATCACTAAATCATCACAACCGTTCATCATCATCATGCGGTCGCCACATGCTTTCCGCAACGGCGACACCCCTTCCCCGCACCACCGGAACCCTACACCTCCCTTCCACAACACTGTCACGCTCCGTAAACTCAGACGATTCAACTCACTGATTTTCGTCTTCCGAGTCACTGCTTTCACTTTCTCACTCGCTTCCTCCGTCTTCATGGTCACTAACTCTCGCGGCTCCGATTCCCCTCACTGGTTCGATTTCGACGCTTTCAGGTTAGTTTGGTTTGCTTTTTTTTTTTACTTATTGTTTCCAAGTGAATTTGAAAGCGCGCGCTTCTTTAGCTTGTAATTCAAATAAGTTAAAAATGGGAGAAAAACAAGAGAGAAGCATTTAATTTCGAATTTATGCTCCTTTCGAGATTTGAATTCCGTTATTTAAAAAAAGAAGCTTAAGAATTAAAATGGAAACGCGAAATCTTATCGCAGATTCGTTTTCGCGGCGAACGCAATCGTGGCTTTGTATTCGCTGTTCGAGATGGGCGTTTCCGTTTGGGAGATCTCCACCGGCGCCACTCTCTTCCCTGAAATCCTCCAAGTTTGGTTCGACTTCGGCCACGATCAGGTTTCCTTTTCTTTACTTTATCAATAATAGAAATTCCTAAACTTCAACACTTTTCCATTTCGATCAAATTACATAAAAGTCCCTACATTATGTTTTTTGACGAGTTTAGTCTCCTACTAATACTATAATATATTTTTTTTCACTTTTTTTCTATTTTCATGGCATTACTTGTTTTTAACCTTTAATTACGTTCAAATTCAAGTCTACTGAAGATGACATCATTTATTTTTATTGGATTAATCATATATATTGAGTATTCTGAATGTGGTCCTATGATAATATTTACTTTTTAGTTATAAATTTATGTACACCGCATAAACATAACGGTTTGAACTCAAATTTAGTGATTATATAAAGAGAGTTTAGAATAAATTTATTTTATAAATATATTATAAAGTGTGATATACATTTTACAGTTGGATAAAAATTTTATACATTTTTCAACTATACAAATTTTTACTAATATAAATTTCAATTTTTCAAAGATTTTCATTATGGTCAAATTACGTAAGAAGTCCCTACTAAGATTTAATTATTTTCAAAAGAAATCAAAATTCAAATGTACATGTTAAAAATGATTAAATTATAATAGAAGACTAAATGTATAAAAACCTTTTTATGAAATTCGACCTTTTTCTTACTTTTTTATTAAATTAGAAATTAATTTAAAATTGGATTAGGTATTTGCGTATTTATTGCTGTCGGCGGACTCCGCGGGAACGGCGTTGGCGAAGACGTTAAAGGGTACGGACACGTGTACGGCGTCGAACTCGTTCTGCGTGCAATCTGATATATCCGTGGCATTGGGTTTCGCCGGGTTTTTGTTTCTCGGGTTGTCGTCCTTGCTCTCGGGTTTTCGGGTTGCCTGTTTTATAATCAACGGCTCTCGTTTCCATCTTTAGTTTTTTGAAGGGACACGATATTTTTTGATGTGCTGAAACTGTGTACCGTGATTACGTGGAGAGTTCTGTATTCTTTGTTTTAATTTTTTTTATTGCATTATCGGCTTATTAAATATAGTTTCTTATATTATTAGATAAATTTAATATACTATTTAATATTTTGAATTTGTTCCATTTTATAATGTGATTGATGTGTGTGTGTGTTTAACTAAATTGATATTTATATCTGTCAATTACTATATTTTGGTATATAAATTTGGTGAGTTTGATTGAATATTGTACTGAAAAAAAATCAAATATATTGCATTAGTTAGATTATTTTTAGATCTATTGCGTTTTCGTAGTTTTGAAGTCGGATCAAAAGGAATTCAACTTTAAACAATGTTTTTGTTTTTATTAAAAAAATGAAGTATAAGTTTTTAGTGAAAAGAATTAAAAACATTGTTCAAAGTTAGATTTCTTTTCAATTTGACTTTAAAATTACCATAGAAAGTATAATAGATTTGAAAATAATATGGCTAGTGTAATATTGTGACGTGGAATTTACATCATAATTTTTAAGGGAAATTATCTCATGCAGTGGCGGTGAAAACGAAAAGTTTTTAGTAGTACTTTTACTTTTAGGGTTTAGAGATTTAGTTTAGGGTTTAAGGTTTAGAATTTAAGGTTCGTGGTTAGAATTTACAATTTAGGGTTAGAATTTTGGGGTTAAAGATTATGATTTATATTTTAGGGTAATATAATTAGGGGTTTAGATTTTAACCAAGAAACCCTAAACCCTAACAACAACTCTTAAATTCAAAACTCTTACATTTAATCCCCTAAAACATTAAATCTTAAACAGAGTACTTAAAACTAGGGGTGTTCATATCCGGGTACCCGGACTTTCGGGTACCTAAAAGTCGGCCCGTGACCCGGCCCATAAAAATTGGGTACTCGCAATTCGAGTAGCCACAAAATTTGGGTACCCGTAAAATCGGGTACCGGGTACCCGATTTACTTTTTTATATTTTTTTGAAATCTATTTTTTAAAATACATAGGAAACACATAAAATTTCAAAATATATATTTCAAACACAAAAAATATTGTTTTGAGGTTAGTTTTAACAGAAAAATATTTGGATATATATATTAAAGTTTGTCGACAAAAAATATTAGAAATATTAATCTCGATCATGATTTTTCTTTCGACTCTCATATTAACAAATTAATATAAATATTTTTGAAAAATTCTAAACTTAAAAGTATATAATACGAGTATAAAAAGAAATTAGGGATTTAAAATTAATTTTAAGGAAAAATAATAAGAAACATAAAATGAAAATAGAATTCAAAATATAATATATATATATATATATATATATATATATTAAAATTAGCGGGTCGGGTCGAGTATCCGATTATAAAAAAAATTCGGCCATGACCCGGCCCAACTACCCAAAAAAAATTGTAGGTCGGGTACCCGGCCCGAAAAAATCAGGTACTTTAATATAAATACCCGATAAATTTTATTCGGGTAGACGAGTCGGCGGGTCGGGTAGTTCGGGTCGAGTATTTTTGAACACCCTACTTAAAACTATAAATGTTTGTGAAAATTTTTCGTTTTCCACCGCCAGCTCATGAGATATTTTACCACTTTTTAAACTTATATTTTTTGTGTCAATTTTTTTGAATAGTCAGATTACAACTTACAAGGTAGTATCTGTTCATAGATATTCTTAACCCTGTGTCTCCTAGTAGGGCTGTGCAAAAAACTCGACAAACCAACATCGAAATCGGAAAAAACCAATCTGAAAACATAGTCAACCGAACCGAAAAAATTAGTTTAGGTTGTTTTGTAGAAAAAAATATTATTTCGGTTTGAATACGGTTCGTAGTTTTAAACAAAAGCGGGTAACCGAACCGACCGATTACATAATATATAATATATAAAATATGCATATTTATACAAGTATATTGAGAAAATTTTAGTACCATTGTTAATTTATTCTCTTACCCAAATATTTTTTTGAATATTAGCTGATTTATTTTACTTTAAGAAGTAAAAAAGTCAACTTTAATGGTTAATTATTTCCTATTCTCAGTTTTAAACATTAATATTTTTTTCTTCAAATATTTTAAAATTCAAACTCTAGCTTATTTTTCATTATGTTATTAGATTTGATATTTTTAGTAAGAAAAGTTAATAAACTATTACTCGAATCGAACCGAACCGAATATTTCGGTTAACCGATCAATCAATTAACTGGTTTAATTTTTAAGGTTTAGGGTCGAGAATTAAGCGACCCTAATTTACCGATTATCTAAAATAATTTTTTAATGGTTAACCGAACCCGGTTTTGAACATCATTATCTCTTAATTTTATTATTTATCTATCAATTTCATCGGTAATTTAATATGTTCATACATTGTGTTGAGAGTCAATAAATTAATTGTTAAAAAATAACATTTTAATGGGTAAATATACATTTTGATTACTGAATTTAGTTTCAGAGTTAAATTTAGTATCTAAGCATTTTTCGTTCAATTATGTATTAGAACTTGATTTCAAATATTTACGTTAACTAATATATTTGAACCACGAAGTCATACTCATACAAATTCGAACAAAAAAAATCAAACCTTGATATCTAATTGACTAAATTGTATGTACCTAGTTAGATAAAATAAAAGCTTACTTCACACAGCTGATGGACAATTTTCAAGTTTTTCTTTAAAATGTTGTCAAATATTTTTTTCTTTAAGAAACATATTTAGGTTTTAAATTATTTATCAAAATATGTAAAATTCGCATTGAAAACAACCTGATATGCATGGAGGTTTTAAAAAGTCCAGCTTATTGAACACACTTTGTTAATTCTTCAAGTATCAATTAATGGGTACCCAATTTCTCCACTGATGTTCTTATGCTTATCCTAAAACCAACAAGAACTACAAAGAATCCATGCTCTTGAATAATTCAAGAGAATAAAGCACTAGGGAATACCTGCATGAGTTGTGATATAGCAAAATCATATATATATATGTGTGTGTGTTTTGGATCGTTAGATTAGTAAAAATCAATGACGGAGATTAACGATAGCTAATGAGAAGATTTTTACAGAAAAAAATGAATTATATATAGGATCCTGTTACACAACTTCTTAGTTTTATACTTATTTTAGACCACTGGATGAGAGCAAATTGATGGCTAAGATTGAAAATTGAAAATAATTGAGGAAAAAAGGAATAAGTGAATAATCTCAATTATAATATACACTCATCTAATGGTCCAAAATCAATGTAAGACTTTTTGGTTTTTACACAGGGTGAGTGGATACTACCCATATATATGAGATAAGTTCTGTTGCAAAAAGCTATACATCTTTTTATAGTTAGATGAGTGAAAATGAATGACTAGTATTAACTGTAAAAACAAAATAAAGAGATTTTTTAAAAAAAATATATTAAACTCAATTAAAAAATTTAATCTTAACCATCTATTTCCACTTGTCCAACAATCCTAATAAAATATAAAACTAAAAAAAATATACTATATCAATGATTACTATCTCATATATATGGTGGTCACCTAGAGGCTCTTTTCAAAAAGTGGTGTCATGTTTAGAAGCACCAGAAACAATCCAAAATGTAATGGACAAAAAGAATAAAATCATGGTCACATTCTGTAAGTATATAATCAGACATTTCACATCACAACAACATCGATATTGGCATGGTGGGTGGGATGCTTTCCTTTTTCCATTGGGAGGAATGAATTTAAAAGCAATGTAACAACATATCACCAATGATGCCATTACTTGGGCTTGACTCAGAGTGGTTCTTTGGTAATTTTTCTATATCCGTATCGAATGTATGCGTTAAATACGAATACTTTAAAAAAGAACCAGTTGGAATAATGTAGGATGTCCTAGTCTTGAGGTGTGGTAATCTTCTTGGCATGGTTTGCTCATAGAACTATTGAAGGTGTTAATAATGCAAAGACTTGTAAAGAGCAATGTCATGTGGGTGCATGTGGCTGTAATTTTCAACATCACTAGCCACTAGTATTCTAAGGACTAAGAAGGTAGGGGGGCTTTGTTTTTTTGCCTTAAAAAGGAAATTAATCAAAACATAGCTCAGATGTGAGGGTCGGATACGACGAGTATGTGTCTAACACAATATGTTCAGAAGAGTCATATCTCCGAAAATGTAACAGAGACAAGTGCTTCAAGTCTAAATAAAATTGATTATAAATCAATCTTTAGTATAGAAAAACAAAGTTGGCAGTTCAATTATGCAAAGAAAACTAACATAATTTAAGTTCTTATCTAAAAGTGCATGCATTAGCTCAGTATAGGCTTCAGCTTCCTTCATATTTTGGATCAGCCATCACATAATGGTAAGCAATCACCAGCGCAAATATAAAAATGCCTAGAAAATTGGCAAGAAACCCCAGCTGTTGATCATCAATCATCTGCATGAACATGTAAAATCACCACAAATCAATGGCTCATCAGAAACTGTCCTATGATTTTAACAAACACTGGAAATAAAATCGATAATATGAAGTTTCAAACTCGAGAGATCATGAAGTAGTTTCCAAACAATTGGTCCCATCAACTTGAGTAAATTCTATGCAAGCAATCGGCCTACTAAGTACTAAGGTTAATAAACTTATTGTCTCTAATCATAAAAAAGCTTCAATGGCATCTAGGATAATCTTGTCAGCTATATAAAGTAAAGGTCAAATTTTGTTATTAGTCCTTGTACTGTGCATGAGTTATGGATTTAGTTTCTTACTTTAATTCAGTCGTTTTCAATCGTTATACTTTTTTGATTTTTGAAATTTCAGCCATTAGAACGACTAGGTCAAAATCTATTATTAGTTCTTGTACTGTTCATATGTTGTGGATCTTTTTCATGTCCTCCGATTCAATCATTTCTTGTTTCAGAATTGAACTGTTATTGATTGAGTTAGGACTAAAATTGCAGAATTCAAAAAGTATAGGGACTAAATACAAAGTCGGACTGAAATTACTTCATTTTTTCCGTATAATGAGGTATTGAGGTTTGCTATAAACAATCAACAATGTAGGGTTCAAATTCAATACTAAAATCACTTAATTTCATCCAATTCTATTCATACTAAGTAAGCTCATGCAGTGAGAACAATTTACACATTGGTATTAGCAGTTATCAGAAAAATGATAGAGATGCATTCAAATTCAATTCTTCGGGTCTAAATTATTCATCTTATCCAATTCTGTAAATCTTAACTAGCTCATGCACCGAAAACTAGCTACACAGATTTACACGTATTACTACAAGCAATTATCAGCAAAGAAAGAGCATTTTTGCATATGTCCCTATGAAAGAATCTAATTCAAACAAAGTTAAGCTTTCTACAGTTTACTCTTTATTTTTTCACAGAAAGTAACAATCAAACGGAAATTTCAACCAAAGTTCATATCCAGATGCTACTGTAGAAGCGTCAGAAACCTGAAGATTTCTAGGCAAATGCACACACTAACTGACTGGAATTTTTGAAGTCATCAATGGGAGTCTAATTGAGCTTTAACACGAATTTCTCATCAAATCTCCTTCTTATAGTTCAAAATTTTTATTTTATTAAAAAAAAGGCTAAAATCCTTAAATATATAATTTTTCAAAAAGCTCGAAATCAGAAAAGAAAAAGACTAGCGACCGCAGTGGGATTCGAACCCACGACCTTTAGATCCGGAGTCTAACGCGATATCCACTCCGCTATGCGATCGCTTTTGGTAATAATCATGAAATTTTTTTTTTATCTTTGCACAACCGCAATGACGCACTAGCATTCAAAATTTAAACCAGAAACCTAAAATGTTCAAGAGACAAAAAAAAAAGGGGAGGAATGTAATACTGCAATAATTATATTGCAATACACACAATCTGCTCAAAGACAGAGTGAATCCAAAAGAGATCGGCGATCCGCTAAAATGTTCAGATGTAAAAACACAAAGAAATTAAAGAAATGCAATACACACATGTAATCTTGTCATAGAAAGAATGGATTTAAAAGAGATCGGCGATCGTGATATTTTGCTCCGATGATGAAAGAGGAAAATCAGAAACGGAGGCAATAAAGGGGAAGGATTGAATGATAAACGACATACCTTTGTGGATCGAGGAAAGGCTGAATCGTCCAAAGCAACGAGCAGATCTCAAGCAAAAATGACGAAACAAAACAAACGTCTTTCTTTTCAAGTCAAGAATTTGTAGTTGATAGCAACGGCTTTACAGAAGCAAAACGACTTGCGTTTTGGGCTCTTTTCAACATAAATTCGGCCCAAATTTATCAACAAAAGTTGCTAAAATATTACGGTTTAGTGTGGCTGCTGGGATTCGAGCCCAGGTCTCCACGGCCACAACGTGGAATTCTTACCACTAAACTACAGCCACAAGCTGAAAGCTTTTTAGAATTACGTTTTCAAATCCTAAGTTTAAGGTATGATAACAATTGATGAAGGCAGCGAAAGGGTAAATATCTAAATGAAATTACAAATTCTAACCTCACTAGAACTATGCCAATGACAATATCATCTTTTGATATTTGATGAGCACGCGCGCATATATATATTTCTGCTGAATTCAAATTCCTGTGCCAAATTCATGGAAATTTTTGCTGCGTTGCATTCATCAAATTCTTCCAACTGGAAACTAAAGAAGTTTGTAACGATTAACCTAATTTATCAATATCAAATGTTCCCACTCCATTGCGTCATTATTATTCCTTAATTTTATGGTGTAAATGAACAGAACGTTCGATGAATTGTTCTTATAACGTTCATTTATTAAGCTAAATAAATGAGTAGAAACAAAAATTTTATGTTCGTTTAATAAACTAATGAACAATAACAAATGTGTGTTCGGTTCGTTTATATTCACGAACAAGCTCATTTATCGACTTGTTTATAAGCTCGTTTATCTGGTTCCTTTTTTTTACATTTTAAATATTAATAAAGGTAGGGACTAAATGGAACACATTGGCAAACTTTGAAGTTCAATCTTTGAAGCATGCGGAGCTTAAGGACTAGGGACGTTATTTCACCATTTTGTGGCTTGCAAATAAACGAACATTTTCGCTAACGTTAAACGAACCGAACACGAACACCTTCAAAAGTAAACAAACAAACACAAACCGAACATAAACACCTTCAAAAACAAACAAACGAACATGAACACAATCTTATTTGTTCAAACCGATTCATTTATACCCTTAATTTTTTATACTAATTTTAGGGTTCATAAGTTCAATATATATATCAATTTTTCCATGAAGTCTTTCTTAAAATTGTTTTACGTCCGTTCATTTGTGTTAATATAAACAAATTTTGCCTCAAGGTGCTAGCAATGATCAATAAGAAATTAAGTTTCTCCCATAAATGTTTACATCATAATGTCAAAAAATGCCCCTAATATTGATTAAATAGTCAATTAACTATTAACGTTTTATTTTGAGTCAAAATGGTCCCTCTAAGGATGAAAACTGTTAGTCAACTAACAATAAATGACTTGAAATGACGTGGCAAACCTACATGGCAGTGCACGCCGCGATGGCAATTTCAAATAGGCAAATGTGCCGACTTTACAGAATGACACATCAGTAAAAAAATAATCATATAAAATTGTATAAAATATAAAATATCTTTTTCTTATAACGTGTCATTCTGTCAAGTCATTTCAAGTTGTTTATCGTCAGTTGACTAACAATGTTCATTCACGGAGGGGCTATTTTGACCCAAAATGAAACATTTATGACTAAATTGATTCAAAAAAGAATACAGACCAAAGTGACTATTTAGTCAAACGATAGGGCTGTTTTTTGACATTATGCTAATTTTTAAATAAATTAAATCAACAAAAAATTAAAGTTTAGTAGTATCTATTTCGTAACATTTATAAGTCGAGAGATCAAAATAAATATTTTAAAATAATTTTATAACTATTTTAAAATATATTCATTATAAATTTAATGGTACATATCAATCCGTGAGTAATATTAATAATACTTATCGATGTTTAAGTTTTGACGTCTGTTATAAAATTATTTATGAATATTCATTTTTTTTTTATCAAATCCGATCTGAAATCTGATATATGAAAAATGAAAATGTACAACACTATCCGACATGGTAGATAAGACGACACCTTATAATTATGGACATTTTATCTGTTAGCGGTAGTTATAAGGTACTATGCGGTCCACCATTAAAAATATTTATCTCAACCAATTCTAGTTGGACACTCAGGAAAAATGTCACCATTAACGTAGCCATCTATTTATTTATTTATTTATTATGAATTTGATGCGGTTATGTGCTCATGTTTAAAACTAAATCGTATCACTATGTTAAATTATAGTATAAAGTTATTTATTTTATATAACATTATTGAACTTTTAACATATTTTGTATTGAATTTTTAAAAATATAGGAAACGAAATATTATAAAATAGTTTTATTTAATTGAAAAAATATGCATTTGTTTGATGTTATTGTAATTATAAGTAAACATAATTATATACAATCGATATATTCGTATAACTATGATCGGAATTAATCAATACAAAAACATAAACAGATAGATTGATGAATGGAATATGGGTAAAAGTGTTTGGCCTAGGTAAAATAATATGGGTAAAAGTGATATATAGGTTTGAATTTGAAATGTTAGAAGAATGAGTAAAATGTTGGTTTATATAACAATTGAAACAATGTTTTTTTTTTTTTTGGTTCAAATTGAAAAAATGTTGATTACTTTTACAAGGTGAATTTAATTAAATGACGTGAATTTCTGGGTCTTGGTCTTGGATGTCCCTCGTGATTATATATCCACATCAGTTGCAACTCAACTTGATTTTGTGGGCTCTTTTGTTGATTATGATACTTCTTCCACTGCTCTGAGTTATCGTGGTATAATGACAATAAGGGTTTGTCTTGATATTCGTCTACAGCTGAAAAGAAGAAAGAAGATTGTGATTATTAATGGGCAGGGGCGGTTCAAAGATTTTGGAGGCCCTGTGCAATTTATTAAAATATAGTTGTTAATTTATAATCAGTAAGAGATATAAGTGTTTTTTCAAAAAAAAAAATACTTTAATACAAAAAATATTATTAAATTGTCCTCTTGAGAACAAAAAAATGACTTATAAACATCTAAATATCAAATATTTTCACTTCAAAATTATCATTCTTTTTGCATGTTTTAAGTTTTAGATAATTTTTATATAAACATAATTATATATATATAATTTTATATTTTTTACAAATATTTAATTTAATTTAAGTTCCCTAATTTCGGGGCCCCTCTCTTTTAGGGGCCCTGTGCGGCCGCTCATGTTGCGCCTGTCCTCTCTTGGGGCCCTGTGCGGCCGCTCATGTCGCGCATGTCCAAAATCCCTACTGTTAATGGGGAGAGTTTTCAATATAAATGTAACACCCATACATATTTGAACTGTGTTAAACAAATTAAAATTTAAGGGAAAAAGAAAAAAAAATGCTAAAGTATGGGCTTGAAATCGCAACCTTTTTTATCAATATGTTTGTGGCTTAACCATTTGGACTAAGGTCAATCCTTGCTAGTAGTTCACCCCAGTTTAATTTAAACCAAATGGTAATGGTTGAAAAAAATATTAAAATATGATTTGACTCTCTAGCTACCATTTTTAGGGGGGTTGTTTGTTCGAATGCAGAGAGAACTCAGAAGGTTCCAAATCACTTCACACCTCTCAACCACCGTCCGATCTCCTTCTCCGGCTGGTCGTGGCTTGCACCGCCGCCACCATTTGAGCTACCGCCGCATACCGATCAAGCCGCAACCATCACTCGTCGAGTTTCTGCATCGTCCGTCGTGGAGGTCGAGTTGAAGGCCCAGCAAAACCCATTACTCGCCGCCACTATTTCTGCATTTTCTAGCGTCGTCCGATGTCGTGTTATAAATCGAAGGCCACCACCGTTCTCAGGGAACCAGGGCGAGCAAAACCCTGGTGGCCAACCGTCGGTTCGTCGCCGTTTGGAGCATCATCGGAATTACATCACTCTCGATCACTTTTCCTCCATTTCGGTAAGTTCGGTGAGTTCTCCGACCTGATCTTGGTTAATGGAAATGATAACTGAGTTTATTGTGGTTTTCTCGTGTTCTGGTGGTGTTCCCTGGCTAAATTGGCCGTGCGTGGCAACCACGCACCGCTTCGGGCGAAATCCGGCCACCTTAGGCAGTGGCTTAGAAACTGGATCGGCCAGATCGGTCCGCTTTGGGCGAAATCCGGCCACCTTAGGCAGTGGCTTAGAAACTGGATCGGCCATATCGGTCTTGGACCCGGTCTACTGCAGAACCAAATCGACCCGAACCGTCCGACCCGTTGACCGACTAGAATTGTCTGACTCGTTGACCGACCCGAACTGAGTTAACTCAATGAGTCAACCCGGCCGAGTCGACTCGACTGACCATTGTTTGATGACACCAGCGTTGACCGATGATGACATCAACGTTGACTTTCACCAAAAAGTTGACTTTTTCAAATAAAACCCCTATTCTATGTTTTTCGACGTTCTGAGTCCGTTTTTAAAGCATGTTTCATCAAATTCAAACCCGATAAGCTGTTAATCAACATTTGACTCTCTAGATAAATCTGATTTCCGTGTTTAAGTTTTGTTCATGATGTAAATTGTTTTGCCTTGTATCCGAGGTAACGAGGGACGTCAAATTCGAGCTCGAGAGCGATCGATTGAAGCTTCGAAGGCCGGCCTACGTAGCTCAGAGTCGAGGTAATACCCAATACTTCTTTTGTACTAATGAACATGTTAATTAATAGTTGATGCATGAAATATCAAATGAAGCAAAATATAATATAAGAATACTGATAATGACCCCTGTGATATAATTAAGAACTATATGACATGTATAAATTTCTGAGATCTGTAAATTAATTGATAAATCAATTATCTCTGAATACATGTTAAAACCTCAGTTAACAAAAACATATATATAAGAGATTCGATTCAAAAGTGAATTCGATTGTTGACAAATTTTATGGCGTTATTGATAACGTGGTAAGAAATTAAAGTATGACGAACGACCACTATTTCAATTAGTGCCCGTAGTCATGGTTGTGGGCACGACTCCAATGAGATGAGTAGAAAATATGTACTTAAGTTGATTCCTACTTTAATGATTTAAAACTGAATTGCATCTTAGATATTACTGAAGGTTTCGTCAGGTTCAGTCTAATCAGGCTGGTAATTCTGCCCGTATTTGGTTCCTCTACTTCGGTGAGAGAAATCCCGCCTGTTTTTAGTTCCTCTTCTTCGGTGAGGGTAATCCCGCCTGTTTTCGGTTCCTCTACTTCGGTGAGGATAATCCCGCCCATATTCGGTTCCTTTGCTATTGTGAGGGTAATTTCGCTCGTATAAGATTCATATGCTTCAGCTAGGGTAATTTCTTACCGTTATCGTTATAGGTTATTATGCTTCGGCTAGGGTAATTCCTTACTGTTACTGTTACAGGTTCTTATGCTTCGGCTAGGGTAATTCCTTACCGTTATCATTACAGGTTCCTATGCTTCGGCTAGGGTAATTCCTTACCGTTATCGTTACATGTTCTTATGCTTCGGCTAGGGAAATTCCTTACCGTTATCTTTACAGGTTCCTATGCTTCGGCTAGGGTAATTCCTTATCGTTATCATTACAGGTTCCTATGCTTCGGCTAGGGTAATTCCTTATCGTTATCGTTACAGGTTCCTATGCTTTAGCTAGGGTAATTTCTTACAGTTATCGTTACAGGTTCTATGCTTCGGCTAGGGAAATTCTTTCTGGGACCTAAGGCATTCCCTTAGGATGGTACCCACGCCCAAGGGGCTTGGGTTAATGCCTTTATAGACGCAACTCAAAATTTTATATTGGAGTACAATTGGAGGGTGGATAAGAATTAAAATGAACCTTACTGCTGCTTGAATTATGTGCTCGTGAAATAAACTGTTTACCACATTGATACAGTTTAGCACTGTTGGGACACACTAAAATCCCTAGTTTAATTTAATCATTCACTCTTCTGATTCTCCGGTTTATAGGTTTCTCACCTAATACTCGGTGATCGATTAAAGAACCGTAAATTAGAACTTGTTAATTCCCAGAACATCATGATAGTGTTATGCTTGCCATATACTTGTATGTGCTTATATCATCCATTGGTAGTTTTGTATTACTAAGCTTTCCGAAGCTCACGTTGTTTCTCCATCGCATGTTAGAAGAAATCTATCATGGTATAGTGATCGATATCAGTGTTTGGAGTTCTCTCGGTGTTACTTCGAAGTACGGTACCAGTACAGTTAGCGGGCATGTATGTCGTGTGTTGTTTTTATGTTAGTGTTTGTAAAATATTTTCTGAAATTTTTGTTATACGTCTAAATGATTTCCTGAAAGGGTATTTTGAACAGAAAATTTATCGTTACAGTCTAATAGGTGTTTAAAAAAATTATGTGGATTTTAAAGTGGGTCGCTCTCGTGACCCTAATGTGATCTCTTAGATTCCGATGTTACGCATAGGTGGGTCTAGGGGGTTACGATAAAAAACTTAAGTTGTTATGCTTCCTCCATGGAAAACTTGGTCATGGGGAGGGTTTCTGCCCGATTTGTTTCATGAGCGAGGGAGTGGATCTTCTGATCCAATGGGATGTTTCTTTATGTGCTTCGGGCAGGAGAAGTGCACTGTCGTCGAGTCCCTAACTTCGTGACGATGATGGTTCTGATGGCGGAAATCAAAGGGGATCGAAACCATTATTTTTCGGACATCTTCATAACTGTCATATCAATTTGAACAATCTAAGGGGTAAATATTCTAAGGTTATAGAAGTCAATGCCTCTATGAAAGAAAAGGCTATCTAGACTTCAAATGTAGCTGATAATAGAGTGGGTTGTTCTATCCGCTCTGAAAATGTTAATTTTGATATCGAAATGGACCCGACTAATGAGAATAGTACTCTAGCCCATGTTGATGGCCCAAAGCGGCAACATGTTCAAGAATTTGCTTCTTCAGTTTTGATAAGTGCCCAAAAGTCTTATATTTTGACCCCTTTTACGTGGCAATTATCACTCAACCTACACCCATTTAAGTTGCATTATGGCATTTCATGCATAGATTTAATCATTTATGCCTTTGAGCCGTGTATTCTGTTTATTATATGAAAAAGGTACTATTTAATGCATGATTGATATTTTTACAGGCTATATACTGTTGGAACAAGAGGATGCCGCCACAACACAGAAAGCAAGAGGGAAGATGAGGCATAATTAGCAGATAACAGACCCTGATCGAGCCAAGCCACATGAAAGCTTCTACTGAGGAAAGCTGATGAAGCCTTGCGAGGCAGAGCAGACCGATGCCGAGGCAGCAAAATCCAGGCCGCGGCAACATTCTTCCAGAGGGAAAAATGAGCAAAGTGGTAGCCGACTTGTAGAGCCTTTAACGTTGGGTTTTTCTACACACTTTGCGTGGCAGCTAGAGCTCGAGAAGAGAAGGAAAACCTGGAAGGAAGGATAAAGTTGGACTTTTGGAAAAAAATGTATATTGTAATAAATTAAAAATATTTACCTCTTTAATAAAGTCTAGTCCAAGTCCAACTTAACTTCCTCTCCAAGAAGGATTTGTGCCTACATCTTCCCCTATATAAAGGGCTTGCCGCCATGGAGAAACGACATGAATCAAGAGATGGGAGATCGCCAGAGAGAGATTGAGCTTATGATTAGTTTAATTATGTTCTAATTTTCTTAGGGTTAGGATTAGTTTATTTAGTAGTTGTGTGAAAACTCTTTGTCCTTAGTTTTTGTTCTTAATGCAATAAAAGTTAAGGTTTGCTTATTTTGGCTTTAATTATTTTCGCATTCTACTCAGGAGAGGATTTGTGAGATCATCCATTTGTTCAATATTAGGAGAGTTGAGCTCACGAAAGGAATAAATACGATTTTCGCCCCACATGGTGTTAACTAACTCGGCGTAAAAGAGTTTTGAATTTAAAGATTAAAATTAGGTTTCTAAATTAGGGATTTTACGAATCTAGGGTTTACAATTTGTGCGTATTTTTGGGATGTTACAACTCTCTCATCCTTAAAAGAAAATTTGTCCTCGAAAATTTTCAAACTTTGAGTAGATTCTCAAAAGCACGAATATTTAGATAGAAGCTTAAAAGAGCATTTCGGATCAGGTTACGAATGAAAACACAAGGTTTTCAGATAGACTTTGATATCAATTTCATAAGAACGAGTATGGTCACAATCAGTCGCTAATCTAGAGCTCCTACGAGGTGGCATAGTAATATATCTACAAAAGAGACAATCCTAGAATTAGAGTTGGTACTTGGAGTTTCTATTCAAAACATATCTTTAATTCTTTAAAATAATAAATTTATTAAAAAATCTCATTTTGCCCTAAAACATTTAATATGCATTCAAAAATCATTTTCGGCTTAAAATTTTAAGTGAGCCTAACAGTCCGAGGGTTGAACTTGGCTCAGATACCACTAAATGTAACCCCTAAATCCGGCTTAGAAGAAAAGACCAAATTTAGGAAGTTACCATTGAAAACTTTCCCCTCAAATAATAGATTTTAGGTTTAAATAATTTATAAAACAATTTAATTATAAAAAAAGTACCATAAAATACTCTAATTGGTTGCTAACCCTAGCGTTATAAAAATATTTCGATCATTTAATAAAATATCTTAAATAAAGTTTGTAATGATTTGCTGATGTATAATCCTGAAAATATAGAGTTCTATAGTCTAAAAAAACGTAAGTGTCCTAAAACATATAATAATAATAATAATAATAATAATAATAATAATAATAATAATAATAATAATAATAATAATAATAATAATAATAATAATAATAATATGATAGTCTAAAATAAGTTCATATTGAATAATAAAATAACCGGATAAAATCTGAGATCCTCCAAGTACCACGTCGCCTGAAGTCCAAGATATCTATAAAAAAAACTATGGGGGAGTAAGCTATAGAGCATAGTGTGTCTCTAAAGTGCAAGAAAAAACGTAAACACAGACAATAATTTCTATAAATTCTTTAAGTTCAAAACAATGATGATTCACAACACAAACGATTTAATTTTATAAACACAATGCAATGTACCCAACTACAACACACCAAACGATAAGAGGAAAGCTCCCTAGAATTCCTTGCTACATCACACCAATCGGTAAGTGGTCGAAACCACAATCTTTCACTGTACAATCCCAACCCATGCACACAACGGTATAAAATCACAATTCTCTAATCTCTACACAATTCTGTACTGTAATCTGAGTTCATAATCCACAAAACCACTATTTAATATAAATATCTCAAGTATAAATTCATAGAAAATTCTTTATGCAACAACATATTTCATGTAAAATACCCATAAATTGTAAACAACATCACATGGTAAAACCATTTATATAGCACGGTAAGAAAACACAACTTAAGCAGCAATAATTCTAACGTCGGGACGAACGCCTCGCACGTTCGGATCTAACTGAACCGGAACCTACGATATAATCCCTATATTAATAACTATCATTATGCCACCGACTAAAAACACTAATACCAATCTAAAAGAATACTCACGTGTAGTCCTTGTGGTACATGCACGATTAGATCGAATAGGTGAAGGAGATGGTAACTCGTCTTCTTCAAGGTCGATGTCGTCTACGAGAAGAAGGGAAAAAAATAATGTTAATAGTTGTGCGATGCTAGAAACTCGCCTAAGTTCGATCAAATAAAAATCATAAAAAATGATATCAAGAAAGGGAGAGGGAACGTGCGGCTGCTGCAGAGGCGAATAGCCTATTCTACTAAAAAGGGTTTTAAATGCCCATTTTAATGATCAATTCGCAAGGCAAGCCACTAAACTGAATAAAGGTTTGCAAACGAGCACTTATACTTTTCATGATTTACAAATTAACCTCGAATTTTTATATTAAGCCTCATAAATCTGAATTTTTTCAAACTAACCCTCAAACTCAATTAGGGTTTTTGAATTAAAATTCTCAAATAAAAGGGTTTTGAATTTAAGGATTAAAATTAAGTTTCTAAATTAGGGACTTTATGAATGTAAGGTTTATCATTGTAGGCATAAATGTTTGAGATGTTACAGTTTTGGCTAGTGTCGTGCCTTGCATTACTAGTGAATGAATTATAGGGTTTGTCGTAAGTTTACCCCTGAAGAAGTCTACGCTGCTCTTAAACTTATGAACCCTTTAAAAGCAGCGGGCGAGGATGGTTTGGGTGCGGTGTTTTTCCAACAGTTTTGGCACATTGTTAGGGAAGAAGTTGCATCTTTCTGCATTAGCTTGCTGAACGGAGATTTTCCAATGGAGTCAGTTAATCACACGCACATTGTTCTCATTCCGAAGAGAAGTGGCCCATGTTCGATGTCACATTTTAGACCCATAAGCATGTGCAATGTGATCTATAAGATCGCGTCGAAAAGTTCTTCGTTTTCGAGATGTTCTTCATTTGTGCATTGATGAGGCACAAAACACTTTTGTACCGGGTTGACTCATTACAGGTAATATTATTATTGCTTATGAGATGCTCCATTCTTTTCAGAAAAAGAGATTAGGGTCTAAAGGTTTCTTTTTCTTAAAGTTGAACATGAGTAAGGCTTATGATCGTATCGAGTGACAGTTTGTTGAGAATATTCTGAATAGAATGGGTTTCGCTTCTCCATGGATTTCACTTGTGTCTCGTTGCATCTTTTCTGTTTCATATTCGGTGGTAGTTAATGGATTCGTAGGAGAGTTTTTCAGGCCATCTCGTGGGCTAAGATAGGGTGACCCCCTTAGCCCATATCTTTATTTAATACGTGCTGAGAGTTTATTGGCATTGATACGACAGGCTGCATTTGTTGGTCGATTCTCCGGTGTTCGCATTAACAGGTATGCCCCCTAATTACACACTTGTTTTTTTGCGAACGATAGCTTGATTTTTGGAGTAACTAATGGAAGTGAAGCTTTGGAGCTTAAGAATATTATTGTTGAATACTCTGCGTGCTCGGGTCAATTGATAAACTTTGATAAATCTGAAATTTTTTTTCAGTTCCAATGTCTTTGACTCAAATCGTGCTATTGTGAAAAATATTTTGGGTGTTGAAAGTACCTCTAATCCGAAGAAGTATTTGGGCCTTCCAGCATTAGTAGGGCGCAACAAGCAACATGCTTTTGCCGATCTTCGTAGTAACTTTCAGGCTGGGTTTATTCTTGGTGCCCTCGTTTCTTATCACAAGGGGAAAGATTGTGTTCATCAAGAGTGTCCTACAAGCTATCCCAGTGTACGCTATGAGTGTATTCTTGTTACCTAAAGCCCTTTGCAATGATCTTCAAAGCCATTATGTCTCGATATTAGTGGCAGAAATCTGAAAACAAGAAAGGAATACATTGGTGCACTTGAGCTAATCTCTCTCGGCCTAAGGAAGATGGTGGTCTTGGCTTCCTGGACTTAGCAAAATTTAATCTTCAGTCCATCTTGGAGCAAGTTTCAGTATTCTTTTAGAGCATTTGACAAGTGCAAGTGCTTCAGTTTTTGTTCAATTCATTTTTCAAGATTGGTTTTCGTGTGCTACTAAGATAGGTAAGCTTATTTATCTTCAGCTTGTTGATGACCAATTTTCATGATTTCCTTAGTGTTATCTTTTATGTAATTAAATTAAAAAATAATTCGATGAATTTATATGTGAAATTAAAAAAAGTAAATGTAGAAAACAATAAGACATATATTAAAATTGGTGTTTTATAGCACAATGTTGTGCTTGGTGTAATGGCTTAGCCATTACTTTTACTTCTGTTGCTCCCAAGTTCAATTCCTCTCAAGTGTAGGTTGGGTTAAATTTATTTTTCTCCTCCAATCAGGTGGTGACACGTGTTACCACTTAATTAAATAATTAATTTATTTTATTAATTTAAAATTAAGACTAAATTGAAAGAATGTATAATTAGCAAGGACCAAATATATAATTATATCCTCATTTTTTTAACTATCACGTCACCTCGCCGTTAACCTCTAACGGGCGATGGTCACATTGATACCATTTAAATAATTTGGTGGTTTAATTGCTTCGAAATAAAGTAATGTGGTCAAATCGCAACTTTATCAAAAGTATGGTGGTCATTTAAGTAGTTTACCCTTTTATATTTTATATTGGCTTATATCCCAAAATAGTACTTAAAATATGCTACTTTTTTCGTTTTAGTATATAAAGTATTTTTAGTCACAATTGGTATATAAAGTATCAATATGTGAGATTTTTAAGTTTTAATATAATGTCCTTTAAAAAAAAGTTAAAAACTAATAGAATTTTAACTTATGACATTATTAAATAACTATTTACATATCAATTTTGGTTAAAACCCTAAAAAAAATTGCGTGCTTCTCCTTCACCCCACCTCTCCTCTGAGAAAAATTTCCCCTCTCTTGTTTAACTTTGGGTTTTAGAACCTTAACTCTCTTATAAAATCTTGAGTTTTAAAACCTTAACTCTCTTTTTAAATTTAGGATTTTCAATCTGTAAAAATCAAAATTTTCAAATCTCAGTGACGTTTAAAATTTTATCTTCCAAATTTAAAAACCCTTTCAATTTCGAAACCCTGGCAAAAGAAGCAAAAGTTTCACACAGTTAGTTGAAGGTAACTATATTATTGCCTTAAATTATTGTATTTGTGTGTATATAAAATTATTGTTGGTTACTGTGAAATAATATATAAAATTATTTAAATGGCATCTCTTTTGTTTTAATGTATAAAATATTCTCCATTTTTTATTTGTTTGTGTTGTTTAATATGTAGGAAAATGACTGTAGAAGGTGGTCCTCAAGACAGTTTTTCGATGATAATAGACCTAATAGATTTGATGAAGGTATTTGTGGTGAGTTTGGTGTAACTTTTTGTAGTAGGGTAGCTGAATATAGTTCTGAAAACAGTGATTCAGAATGGCTAGATGAAAAGTTGATATCTAACGACGATGACGAGGAGGTGTGCACACTAAAAAAGAAGAAAAAGAAAAATTATTATAGGGAATAAAATTTTTTAACCTAGTGTAGAATTTAGAAGTGTTCTTAGGCAGAACAATGAATATTATAAGATCAAGACTTTAAATATCGAGCACCAATGTTCTATTACTTTTAAGAACAAAAGGGCAAACTACCGGCTGATAGGAAATTTTTTTTTTAGTAAGCTTATGATTATTCCCAACTTAAAGTCAATAGATATGCTAAAGATAGCTAAGGAGGAGTTAAAGGTGGAACTCAACAAAAGTAATTGTCGGAAAGCTAAGGCTTGGTGCTTAGAACAAATTCAAGGAAAGATTGGTTATGAGTTCAGTAAACTATTTGACTATGTCTTTGCTTTGAGGAGTGCAGATCCAGGTGGTACTTTTGAACTTATGGTTGAAAGGCATACTCCTAAAGATGTTCCAAAATTTAGAAGGCTATACGTTTGTTTTAGTGCATTGAAAGAGGGGTTTAAGAAATACTGTAAACCCATTCTTTATCTAGATGCTTGTTATTTGAGAGGGCATCTTAAGGGTGAAATTCTATCGGTTGTAGGTAAAGATGGAAATAATCAAAGTTTTCCTATAGCGTGGGTTGTTGTTGAGGTAGATAATAGAGAAACATGGGGTTGGTTCTTAAAAAACATCCAATCTGATTTGGACTTAAGAAAATGTGAAAAGTTCACCGTGATCAGCAATATGTAGAAGGTCAATACTTTAGTAGTCAATTTTTATCTTATATATATATATATAAGTATGTATAATTAAAATTGATTTGGTTTTTTGTACTCATGCAGGGGTTTCTTGAAGAAATTTCTATATGGTTACAAGAAGGGGATCATCGATTTTGCACCAGACATACGTATGCAAATTGGAAGAAGGTGCATAATGGTGGTGATCTTCAATTGTTATTCTAGTCATGCTGTAAAGCTACTACTCAATCTATGTTTCATAGATATTCAACAAGAATTGGTGAGTTAAAAAATAAAACATTAAGTGATCTTAAGACTAAAGACCCAAAATATTGGTAAAAAACTTTCTTTTCATGTAGGTCTAAATATGATACTATAGATAATAATTTTTCAGAGGCATTTAATTCTGCAATTGTAGGTGCTAGGTATAAATATATTATTCTATTGTTGGAGGACATTAGACATTATGTAATGAATAGGCTAGTTGAAAAAAAAAGAAAATCTGAAAACTTGAAAGATAACTTGTGCCCCTAAAATTTGGAAAAAAAATATAAAAAAACAAAGCGGGTAGTGCTTACTGTCATGTCATTTGGAATGGGGCTGAAGGGTATGAAGTGTTGTGTAACCAAGATACCTTTGTAGTAGATGTTAGAGGTTGAAATTGCACTTGTAGAGTATGGGACCTAACAGGTATTCTATGTCCCCATGCTGACTCTGTTATATTGTATAGAGAAGAGAGGTTGGAAGACTATGTAATTGATGCATACAAAAAAATGTCTATTATGAGTTGTATAGTTCTACCTTGCCTACCATTCCTAGTGAAAAATTCTGAAAAGACACAAAGATGGGTAGCATTGATCCACCTTTGAAAAAGAATCTTCCTGTAAGACCAAAACATAAAAAAAGAAGAAGGCGAACCGAAGAATGGAAAAAACTGTCAAAAAAGGATCAAAGATGAGTTATAGATCATGTGGTAATATTAGACACAATATTAGAACATGTCCTACCAAAAATCAAACAAAGGTAAATATAATAAATTTAATGTTTGACATCATTTATTTTTTAATCCAGCTGTTCTTATTGCTTTAATGTAATATGTAAGTTGTGGACCAAAATGCTAAGGGCTAGTCAAATGTACATAAAACAATGGAGGTGGGTGAAATTGTCGACCAACCTACACAACATTTTTCAGTAGAGGTAAATTTATTGGTCTAAACATAATTTTTTGATTTATATTTTAACAAATAGTATCAATAAAAATTATAATTTACGTACTTTTCTGACAGCACATGCCACGTCTTTCTATGGAATATGTTACCTTATTGTCATCACAATTTCCACGCCAACAATTAACTTAACCAACAATTAGAAGGGAAATAACAACAAATGGGTCATTATCTATGGCAGTGGCTGCCAAGGACAAGGTTTCTCATTTCAAGCAACATCATTGTTTACATATTCCTTTACTGCTTTGGTTATATAACAAGTTTCTATATTTATTAAATAATTTGAGTAGGAGAGATCGATATTTGTTTACTTTTTCATTGACTAAAGTTGTCTCATTTTATTATGTAGCCTAAAAAAAAAGATAAAGTGTTGATTTCTCAGCCTCTTTTAACGACTATACAATCAGCTAAGGCAACTGATAGCAATAGAATGTCTAAGCTAATTCCATGGAAAATTAGCTCACAGCCCACAATTTGGAGACTGTAGTGGCAAAAATATGAAACTTTTAGAATGTTGTTTTGTGAATTGAACATTGTAATTACTGTTGAACTTGGTTAGAAACTTCAAACTAACAAATTTTGTGAATTTTACAAATTATGTGTTTTAGAGATCGTAGTGACAAAAACATGAAGCTTTTGACATGTTTTTGGAGGTAATTGTTGGATGTGGATCTATTTGATTACTGATACAATAAATCAATTAATTATACTTGTTAATGTAGTTGCTTGAACAATATCATTTTCATCACTCGTACACTTCAATTTCACATGCTAATATGTTTGATTGCATTTTATACAAACATTCGATTACATTTACTACAAGTACGCTTACATTATTCGATACTTGATTAAAACAACTAATGATAATAAATTATCTAAAGCCCAAATTTAATAAAAAAAATACATCATCTATAACAGAAAAAATGCTATCTTATAGAATAATGCATTGTTCCTAGCTTTTTTCATTTCCTCTTTATACAAACTTAGTTTACTTTTCTGATATTCAGTCTTTTTCATCAGCCTTACAATTCATCTACTTTGATCATTTTTTTTCAATTCATTATTTTCAATTTTAAATTTTTTGATTTTCGGCCAGTACATTTGGAGTTGAACTCTCAAATCTCCAACTGCATTTACATTCACTTCTTCCTTTTTCAAGCCATGGAAAGAAATTGTAGGAATTCTACATACAATTCAAATGAAACACAAACGAAACCATGTTAACATTCAAAACAATAATTATAGTCTTAAACTTATAAATTTTAATACCCTAGACAATAAATTTCTAATACGTTTAGAATGCAACAAACATTTTTCAAACAATGAAATTCTAAATAATTGTATATTTTAAATTCTTAAACCATGAAATTTTAATTTTTTCGTTTTTTTATCTTTAATCGACTAAAAACAACACACCTCTTTATTCTTGGAACACCCACAAAATTTTCTTCATTTACTCCAAAGTTTATTTGAACTGCAAATAGGGGCCTTCAATCCACAATAACATTGTACAACCCTTGAACCGCTTTGAGATTTGATACTTTCAGTCGACATTTCACAGATTGAAAATTCTAAATTTAACAAGAGAGTTGGAGTTTTAAAACTCAAGATTGCACAAGAGAGTAAGGGTTCTAAAACCCAAAGTTAAACAAAAAAGGGGAAAATTTTCTCAGAGGAAAGATGAGGTGAAGGAGAAGCACGCAGAAAACTTTTGGGGTTTTAACCAAAATTGATATGTAAATAATTATTTAATAATGTCATGTGTTAAAATTCTATTAGTTTTTAACTTTTTTTTAACGGACGTTATATTAAAACTTAAAAGGCTCACATATTGATACTTCATATACTAATTGTGACCAAAAAATACTTTATATACTAAAACGAAAAAAGTAACATACTTTAGATACTATTTTGGATATAAGCCTTTTATATTTTATACTACTTTTATATATTTTTTATTTTTTTGTCATGTTACACTTTTCTGAATATGTAATACGGTAGTTTGTAACGTTATCTCGTGATTTTGATGGTAAAAAATAATGACAACGGTGGAAAACATTAAGTACGTAGAATATGGAAAAATAGTTTAGGTGTCTCAAGTCAATAAACAATTAAACATACTTTACTTTTTCTATGATGGATAAACTATATAGATAGTCCTCCGATTATAGTATACCTTTTAGTTGGGTTAATCGGCTATAAAAGTTACAAATTGATTATTATTATTATAATTACATTTTAAGTGCCTTAAAAAATTTGCAATTCAATTTAATCCTATTATCTTTTAGTTAAATAAAAAATCATTTTTGACCCATCTCGAGAATTAATTATTTAATTTAAGACATTGTTTATTGTACATATTTTAATTTTATGCTCTAGAAGAAACATAAGTAGCAATAAATTTGAATATTCATTAAAAATATCTACTTGAATTTTAAAGTTTGATTTCGTGTCCTACTATCAATAGAAACTTTTTAGATAAACGTAAAAGATTTTATCGCCAAAGAATATATATATATATATATATATATATATATATATATAATTAAATTTAAATAAATAACCAAATTTATAATTTGAATCATATTTATAATTCTGATTTTAGCTTTTAGTAAAATGCTCATACACTTTATAAATAAAAGAAAAAATGACAAAAGATGCCCTCAACGTTTGCATGTTTTGTCATTTGATTTCCTTTTTTTTTTGGAACAACAGAGGTCACTCAATTATGAGTAAGGTTACATTTAGGTCACTCAATATTAAAAGTTACATTTGGGTCACTCAATTATGGGTAAGGTTACATTTGGGTCACCCAATTATTAAAGGTTACATTTGGATCACTCAATTATAGGTAAGGTTACATTTGAGTCACCCTTCGTATTTAAAAAATATAACAATTTGTGTATTAGATTAATTAATGATTTCAAATGAAGTACTCTAATGTTAACGAGGGTATACAAGTGATTTGGAAGAAAAAATGACTAAATTGATGTACTTTTTTTTAATATGAAGGGTGACCTAAACGTAACTTTACACATAATTGAGTGACCCAAATGTAACTTTTAATAATTGGGTGACCCAAATGTAACTTTACCCATAATTAAGTGACCTAAATATAACTTTTAATAATTGGGTGACCCAAATGTAACCTTACCCATAATTGAGTGACATTCGTTGTAGTTTACTGTAAAACCTATGTTTGATTTTGATATAGCAAAGTGTTTTAAGGACCAAATTGTAAAACTTGAAATGAAATTTTTAAGTCCCCTAAAAGATTTCAAATCAACAAGGCTTTGCTCTAGTTTGAAAAACTCAAACTCCAAAATATTTTCTAAGTGTTCCAAGGCCAAATTGCTAAAAAACGTCAATGCGTGTCGATACGCTTCTTACTGTATCGATACCTTTTTTACAAACTTGGCCACTGGAGAAAACCGTTTCGATACGCTCCTTACCGTATCAAAACAAGGTATCGAAACATATTGCATCTGTATCGATACACTCTCTCTATAAAATCACACGAAGTTTGAATGGTGTACCGATACGGTCTCACCCGTATCGATACGGTTTAAAAGAATTTTTTAAATTCGAAGCCTTAAATATTTTGACCGTTGTTTGTCAGTTGGTAGGTAACCAATTTTTAAAGAGGTGGTTAATGAGTATCGATACGCTCTTACCCGTATCGATACGAATTCCTCCAGTGAGCTTTGTAGGAAAAATTGCATCGATACGGTCTTACTTGTATCGAAATGGTTCCCTAACCCGTATCGATACGCGTTCAAGCGTATCGATACGCCCCTTTTATATTTGTGCAACGACTCTTTCTTTTTTGAGACAGATATTGATGTGCCTCATCGAGTACTGATACGATAGGCTGCAAAAGTGCATTTATGGTGGAAAGAGAGGGTTCCAACTACTATAATCAATTCCCTAACCACCCAAACGACTAGAATTAATAGAGGAGGTATAAAATCAAGCCTATTGCAGACCAGCAACAATTATTACATCCAAGAGAAATATCTACACAAAAATCCAAGTTCAAGTGCCTAAATTCTCATTATTCTAAAAATCTCAAATTGTATTGAGTGAAATTCTTATCTTGTATTTTAAGTTGGGTTGAGTGCTTCTATTCAAAGGGGCAAATTTGTATTGAGAGATATCTTTATTTCCTTCAAAATCTTCTTTGTAACCAAGTGAGGGTTTGGTCAATTTTGGGTAGAAAATTGACTGGTCTTGTTAAGGTTTCTCTTAAGCCTAGAAAAGGGGAAGATCAATTAGTGAAATTGTTGGAAAATCCTTAGTGAGAGCTAAGGTAGTGGATGTAGAGTTCATTTGGAACTTGAACCACTATAATTGCCTTATTATTCATTTTTATTCATCCCACTTCACTTCCAAAATTTTAAAAACTCAATTCACTCCCTCTTGGATTTGATCAATCTTTTTATCCACTCAACATTTACTCAACGTTTCAATTTGGTCCAAATATGCCCATGTTGGATAGAAACTACTAGTCAACTAACGGTCAACAGACGATTCTGACTGGACTTGCCACGCGTTAAGATCGGCTGATATAGCATATGCCGCGTCAGATTTTAAAAAAAATATTTTGTTATACTCTTTTTTATGATGACACGTGGTTGAACCGAGTGGTGACACACATGTCGAATATGATGTTGACTCGTAGTGAATATGATGCTGACACGTCAGCAGATCTTAATACATGGCAAGTCCAGTCAACATCAGCAGTTGACCGTCAGTTGACTGGCAGTTTCTTTCAAACATGGATATATTTGGACTAATTTGAAATGTTGAGAGTTGTTTGCTTAAAAAATAAGAAATCAAATAACAAAACATACAAACGTTAAAAGTTCTTTTTATCATTTTACCTAAATAAAACTGATTGAACTTAATTATTAAAAAAAGTTATTTTTTTCTACTAAAATTATTCAAAGTTCATATATATATATAATCGATTGTGTTGATAACTAATTTGGAGGGACATCACCTATAATTATAACTCAATATAACTAATGTTAAAAGGTAAGTGGTATTTTATGTAGAACCCAACAAGTAATTTAAATGAAAAACTGGATGAAATTCCTCTTAAGAGATTTGAGTTCATTCGTTTTATCTATAAGTTGTGTATGTAATGTCAACAGGTTAAGAATATGTATGTTCTCTATCTTATAATCACCTTTAAACTATTAAAAAAAGTCGTATTCTACCAACAAGTTAACTTAATTGATAATAAATTTGATATTATTTAAGTATATATCGAGTTTACCGAAAGACTTCACTTTCAAAACTAAATATGAGAAAAAAGATAAATCACAAATGATATTGTATTGTTATAATACATCTAACCGCACCAAACAAGAATCTCCCCAACCCAACCGAACACGGTAGCGGTGAGAAAGCGCATACGTGGCATTCCGTAATTGGCAAGACAACTGTAGATTTTAAAAGAATATTCTAATTTCCACGTCATCACCAGAGTGACGTAATAGACTTCTTCCATTTTTACTGCAAATCTACAAATCTCTACGGCAACCTTAAAGGAACACAACACAGTATAAAAAGCTGGTCTTACATTCTACAGTCAAAACATAGTTTTCTTCGAAGCTAAACACAGATTTTATCTTATCTTCCCCGAGGTATTCTTTTTTTAAAAAAATTCCTTTGGTATTTTTTTGGCAATTTGGTACAGATTTAGATCTGAGGAAAAAAACATGCTTTTTTTTTGAAAATTTGGTGTGGGATAATGGAGTTGTTAATGTGAAGCTATTGATTGTTTCTTAAGTTTCTCTCTTTTGCTTTCTCTCTCTGGTTGGTGCATACAGTTTGGTAATTCAATTTTATTTTATTAAAGTAATTAATTAGTTCTTTTTAGATCATATTTTTGTATATATTAGACCACAATCGCTTCCCTTCACAAGCACAGAGAGAAAAAAGAAGAAGAAAATTTTGAGTGTTTTGTGTGTAGGATTTCAAGAATGTCTGCAAATGGAACTGACAACTCAGCTTCTAAGAAGCCTCCGAGTCCATCTCCTTTGAGATTTTCCAAGTTTTTCCAGGTATGACTGGTTTTGATTTCAAGATATGATTGTTCAAATACATGAAAAAATGGAATATTTCGTTGTCGCATGTATAACATAGTTTTATTTGCAGTCCAACATGAGAATTCTGGTTACCGGAGGAGCTGGATTCATTGGCTCCCACCTAGTGGACAAGTTGATGGAGAATGAAAAGAATGAGGTTATTGTCGCCGATAATTACTTTACCGGCACCAAAGATAACCTCAAGAAATGGATCGGACATCCGAGATTCGAGCTCATCCGTCACGGTATCCTTCTTTCTTCCATATAGGCTGAGAATGTTGGAATGTATAGTTCATGTTCTAAGTAGTGTTGGTTTTTTAATCAGATGTCACTGAGCCATTGCTCGTTGAGGTTGATCGGATCTACCATCTCGCTTGCCCGGCTTCACCGATCTTCTACAAATACAATCCGGTTAAGGTACGTTTCCTCGGTGACATAACACTATCTCCTAGGTGAGACATCAGTTGTGTAAGGACTATGTGTCTGAAGATTGTGTTCTCATGACATTAATGAATAGACGATAAAGACGAATGTGATCGGTACATTGAACATGTTGGGGCTTGCGAAACGAGTCGGAGCAAGGTTCGAGACCGTTACCTATCGATTTGGAATCGTTTTTTTTTTCTCTGGATTTTAATGTCATGATTGTCTGCAAACAGGATTTTGCTTACCTCAACTTCAGAGGTTTATGGAGATCCCTTGGAACATCCCCAGACGGAGAGCTATTGGGGAAATGTCAACCCTATCGGTACGTTCTCGGTTCTACTTAGATTCGATTCCAGGATCTTGTTACGTGCAAATTTGGATTGATTTGTTTGTTTATCATGCTGCAGGAGTTCGGAGCTGCTACGATGAGGGAAAACGAGTCGCGGAAACCTTGATGTTCGATTACCATAGGCAGCACGGCATAGGTAAACAATGCAGCATTTGCTAACAGCTCGTTATTTCCAGTGTATTGTTCACTCATGAAGATTCTTACTCTCTTTTTTTTATGATAACAGAGATTCGAATTGCTCGTATCTTTAACACTTACGGACCGCGCATGAACATTGATGACGGTCGTGTTGTTAGCAATTTCATAGCTCAAGCAATCCGGTAAACATTAAACAATAAGATTTTACAGAGATGCTTAAGACGATTCCATTTTCTTTACTGTTTGCTGCTGCTGCCCCATGCTTGCACACACACTGTTCTTTTAACTGTTAAATTTTGCAGCAATGAACCTTTGACTGTTCAATTACCCGGAACACAGACAAGGAGTTTCTGTTATGTCTCCGACATGGTACGCCGACAAATTCCTGTTAAAAATCGAACTATTTTACATATTAATGCCGCTTCTCATATTTTTCGTTTTAATCGTTCAAGGTTGATGGCCTAATCCGACTTATGGAAGGAGAGAACACCGGACCAATCAATATCGGAAATCCAGGTACTTGTATACAAGTTCCTTTACCCTCAGTTTTCCGATCTTATCGAAACTGTCTTGTCTCCGATATCAACTCCGGTTTTCCTTTTCCTGCATTTTAGGTGAATTCACCATGATTGAACTTGCAGAAGCTGTTAAAGAGGTCAGTTTTCCATACATTTTTCGTTGAACAGACAGGTTGTTTTATGTAGATATATTCCAAAAAAATGATTACTTGAGTTGTGTTGGTAATGTGGTTTTCAGCTTATCAACCCGGAGGTGAAAATATCAATGGTGGAAAACACCCCTGATGATCCCCGACAAAGGAAGCCCGACATAACCAAAGCAAAGGAGCTGCTCGGATGGGAACCGACGGTGAAGTTGCGTGACGGACTTCCACTTATGGAGGAGGATTTCCGGCTGAGGCTCGGGGTCTCAAGGAAGAACTGATTGGAGTTATTTTACATGTATACCATTGCCGGTGGCAAGTGACAGTAGAAGCTACAAATATGAAGTGTTGTTATCTCATTCCTTTACAGTAAATTTCCAATATGTTCATGTTGATGCACAATAATGGCAGCAGTTTTCATCTCGGGTTGAGTCATTTTGGATGGTTTCTTCTGTGTTTTCGAACGGTATACTTTGATTAATGGAAATGAGGTTTTTATTTTTGAAGTAATTTGGACAATATGATCCTATAAAACCCTGTATATCTATGAATAAAACATAGAAAAAAATAGAACAGCTTCAACTCAGTGAAATCCGAGCTCTTCACAAAGCAGGAGCACAGACATACAACACCTGAAACCCCTAATCGGTATTTGGTGGAGGTGGTGGAGAGATGATGGCAGTGAGTCAATCGAAGTCACCACGCGTTCGCAAACCTCAGACTTCATCCCCCTCTTACTTTGGATATCACCTCACAAACCTCAGACTTCATCTTCATCCCCCAAAAGACGGGATCACAGCCTCGAGGATCGATAGCAGTGAAGTGTTATTTCATATGATGGCATTTTTTCATAGAAGCAATGGAATGGAAGGTTTCTTGAGTATCCGGACACATAGGACTTAGGAGAGACAGGTTGTAGCAGTTTTGGTGCCCGGTGGGCAGTGAGAAAGTGTCATCGGGTCGGCGAGCAAGAGATTCCGTTAAGAGAGGCTCAGAGAAAATGCAAGTCAAACATAGGTCTATATATACTTAGTCTAAAACAGAAAAGGGAAAATCATGACCATGAAGCACTCTTTCAAATATTCATCCTCCATCATCAACACCGAAACAAATTTACGACAAAACGACTTCTTTATTTCAAACTAATAGTCAAAATCATATTAATCCAACTTTTTCATTTTCTTTGAAGTACTCATGTTCGACACTCGTAGACACGAAGATATGATCCTCAAAAGACACTCTAAATGTATGGAAAAACATAGAAAGAACTGAACATATCCGTGTCGGACAAATACCAAATGGCATAAGAGGCAAAGAATCCTTTAAAACCGGAACCCCTAGGCTTCTATCACCCCTTGAACCTGTTTCTTTTTCTCTTTCTTTTTCACAACCTTTTTAGGCGCTTCAGCCCCACCATTTTCATTCTCCTTTAATTGTTCAATTCTTGCAAAGACTGGCTTAGGTTCAGCCATCACTTGACCACCCTTTAGTCCACCCCACTTTGTTTCACTCTGCAGTTACAGAAATTCGGTGCAGTTAATAAGACAATAACACTTATGCAAGTCTGCATACATACATCTTAAGAGAGTGAGAGTGTGTGTACCCAGTTTAGGTTATCAAACTGGTCCTCGGAGTAGCCAAGCTGTGCATGTATCCGCCTGCATAAGCTAGGGGCAACCGGAGACAGAGCAATTGCTATAATCCTCATTGTTTCAAGTATGATCACAAGATCCTGTCCCAATATCAGAAAAGATATAAGCTGCCAAATATGATAGCAGCCATTGAATAACAAATGTGCCATGGGTCGATTTTTATTTAGACTTACAAGTAGCCTAGTTCGGTCAAGCCAAGTTTCTTGTTAAACAAAACAATGGAAACTAACAGATGTATCTCCTATGACCTAACTTTTTCGCCTTTCACATAGAATTTATGAAAGGTTTGGTAAGGATATCGTGCAAAATCTGTTACTCGGACTTCGGTGTGAGTCTCAAATATGGATATTTGAATATTCGACAGACATGGGTGCTAAAAACTGGTGCGTCGAGGAAAAGAAAAACCCTTCATCAGAAAAATACGGTGCAGATATTTTTTATGTAGAGATATATAAATGAAGGCAGAAGAACCTTTGCGGCAGCTTCAGAAGCATCACCTCCTTGCTTAAAAAGAGACCATGGTTGATGCTTATCCATGTACAAGTTTCCAGCATTGCCAATCTCTAGCACAGCTTCACAAGCTGATGATAGGGCCAGATTTTCGTAATGGATACGAGCTTTTTCAACCTAATATACATATAGAACAGAAAGGCATCAGTAATTGACCTAAAAGATACCATTTACGTGGTTGGAAAGTTAAAGGAAGGAGAAATACAAAAAAAGAGCGAAAACCGATGAATCATAATAGGGGAAACCTAACCAAAAAGTTTCCGAAGTTGAATATTGGGGCCATGTTCATTACCATTCCAAGTCATTCCATAATTGGCAATGGAAACATTTTGACAGAAAAAAAAGTGGTTTTCTTTCAAATAAATAAGTATTTCAGGTTCCGTTGTATGCAAGTTAAATTCCTTGAAACATCAACCGAGTCAAATTCCTAGAACATACAAAAGTAGTAAGAGAAGAATCCAAGAACTCCTTAAGAAAGTGCCTATGCTGCTTGGTCTCCAAATTGAGTGTTGGATACGAGTGATATTCCAACACCGGTATGCTCAAATTTTCAATTTCCCCCCATCTATTTGGGGAAGCATACATGATACTCAAGTTCGAATATGTTTCGAACATAGGTACTTCAAGAAAAATGTGAGGTCGGAGTAACATAGGAAACTACTACCTATTGCTGAAGATATGGTATTAGATTCACAATAATCTTACCAGCTTCTCAACGGTATCCTTAAATTCCTTTCCTTCAGCCGCAATAGTTGAATCAACCACTAAAGTCGACTGGCAGTTCTTCTTAAGAAGTCCAAGAGTACGGTTGAGAAGATTTCCTGTGGAGTAGTCAAGGTCATATGTGCATCATTCTTGTTCTACGAATATTAAAGACTGAAGCAATAAAGCTTCTTAAAACTACTAATAGTAACCGTAACTTACCTATTGTGTTGGCAAGATGTGCATTGACAATATTAATGAAACGGTCTTCAGAATAATCCCCATCATTTCCGAACTCTACCTCCCTCAGGAAGAAGTACCGGACTGCGTCAACCCCAAATTTATGAACTAATTCATTTGGTTCAATCGTATTCCCTAGCGACTTCCCCATCTTCATGCCATCCTATAATTTTCAAAATAAAAAGCATTGCTGCATGAAATAAAATTACGTATATGAGAGAAATTTATATAGGCTAAATATGAAGCTAGTTAGTGAGTACATTTATGCACGTTACTTCTCAAAATATTTATACAGACATTCAATTTCTTGAAGCTCATATAAAGTTTTACTATTCAAATATTTTGCACCGACTTAAAACAGAAAACGATAGGCTATGCTTCATGGTGTTCAAGTACCTTTGTCAAGAAACCATGGCCGAACACCCTCTTAGGGATACTCAATCCAGCAGACATCAGCATAGCTGGCCAGTAAACAGCATGAAAACGTAAAATATCCTACAAAAAAAGAAAAGGAAGGAAAAGGTCAAACTCTTTACAATTCAAAAGGGGAATGTAACTCATTCACTCGAGTAACATTTAAAACTTCATAAAATCTATACAAGTCTTCCAACATATAGCTAATCCCAGAGTCGAGAAATAATATCAAGATCTATGTTCATGAAATAAAAATGTAAAAGGGTCACCATTTTCAACAATAATTAGTCCAAGGTAATTGATAAAGTGCAATGAGGCAGCATGATGATGAACAAGAAGTTTTTTGGAAACATTTTGGAGAATGTGACAACCAGCTTTCCAAAAGGATGGAAATCGTTAAACCATCAAAGGAAATCGATAATAGAAATTAAATATTTTAGTGCATATGTAACTCCTGCCGTGTTGATAAGTTTCATACCTTTCCGATCAAGTGCAACGAGGCAGGCCAACCCGAAGAAACAGCACTTTGTAGATTAGGTTGATCCTTATCCTCCAACAGAGCCGATATATAGCTGTTTTAAAAAAGTTGTACTTGTTAAAATTCTTATTCAATAAAAATATCCTCAGTGAGAAAAACAAGTAGATATTAAGTAATGATCTGAATCTTTAATCATTGTCGGCCCTTTCTTTGTTTTTTTTAATATTTTCTGCAGCTATTAAACCATAAAATCTAATAGGTTTCAACTGTACCCAAGGAGTGCGTCAAACCAAACATATATGGTTTGCTTATTGTCGTTGGGAACCGGAATACCCCAATCCACAGCTGCTCGGGAAATTGAAAAATCTCTTAAGCCACTTTTTATCCAACTTTGCACCTGGAAAAGTTTATGACTAAGATGAGTTTATCAAAGAACATCATTCTATCCCAAAAAGAGAATAGTCGTACTTTGCTTTACCTCATTCAACCGGTATGTAGGCTGAACAAAATCTGGGTTTTGTGCCAAAATTTCTTCTAATGATTTTTGGTATTTTGACAATGCAAAGAAATAATTATCCTCTTTGCGGGGAACACAAGGCTTTAGGTGTGTAGGGCAACAATTGTTTTCAAGCAGCTCTTTCTCATCCTGCAAAATGTTACAACAAGCCATTGTTTGGTAAAATAACCAAGAGAGTTGTAAGAAAAAGATGCTGCATACACAAACAATGCTTTATTCAAACCGTGTAATCTCATCACGCTCTAGAAATTATCAAACAAGGAGTTTAATGTTATCCACTCAAAGCATAAAAGAAAAGCACCCTTTAATGAAGATTTAGTTGACACTAAACTAGAAATGCGGTGCACAACCTTATACTCCTCGCAATTGACACAGTACAGTCCCTCGTAGTCAGCCCGGTAAATGTCATCATTGGCAAGAACTCTAGAATAAAATTCCTCAACGATTGCTTCATGCTTTGGATCAGTTGTACGAATGAATTTGTCATAAGCTATATCTAACTGCAATTAGGAAACCATCGAAAATCATAATGAAATCCAAAACCTCAAATGCTCAGATCAAGAAAAGGGCATTTAAAAGTTTAATTACTCAGATTAAAAAAATAACCTCCTAAAGTGGGAAAAGAAAAGAAATTACATCTTTCCATAACATTTTATAAGCTTGAGATATAACATCACAATGCTCTCTTGGACTAGAGCCACCAGCGGACGCTGCTGTAGCTATCTTCTCACCATGCTCGTCTGTCCCGGTAATAAATATGACTCTCTTTCCCAATAGCCTCTGCCACATATATGAAAAAAAAACAACCAAAATGGATCTTTGCAGCTCAAAAACAAGTGAAATATTTAGCTTATTTTTCTTTTTTGCCATTTGTTTTCTCTTCCTAACAAGTTGTTACAAAGCAAAATCACGGATTGCAAATTAATAACCGCATACGAGCCGATACCGATTGTAACATAGTTGCAATATGTAAAAACACATTGGTTCTTAAGAAAAAACCAAGCAGTAAAAACTAAAAACAACAATCGAACTAGCCTAGCTTTACTGTGTAAAGCGGTAAGCATAATTACCAATTCCAGTATCAAAGTTCTCTAAACCAGAACTAAGTATATTACACAAAAATACCATAAAGACAAAAACGAATTCATATAAGTACTCCAAGAATTGAAACCAAGACACCATTAAAACAATACCTGAAACCTGGCAATGGCATCAGCAGCAATAGTGGTGTAGGCACTACCCATATGAGGAGGGGCATTCACATAATAAAGAGGAGTTGTGATAACAAAAGGTTCAGCTTTTTCTCCAGTTTGGAAAGCATTGGTATTGCTTGAACAAGTACAAAGCAACGATCTTTTTGGAGCAATGAAGTTGTTTTGAGGGAAATAAAGACGATTCCTGAAATGGGTAGTTCTGAAATTGAAAAAAGATGATGGTTTTAATATACACGAAAGGCTGCTTTGTATCGAACAGTTCATGTTCATCCTTGCTACTGCCATTTTTCTCTCACTTAAACTGTTAAAAAGAGAAAAATATAGTAAAAAAGCTTCCTTTTTTTTTACAAATTAAGCCATGGATCGACTGACTTGCAATATTATACCAAAAAAAACAAGAGAGAGAAAAAAGGAAATTGGTTTGGCTGAAGGGATTAAAGAGCTCTGGAGGTGGAATAAGATAAGAGGAGGAAGAAAACGAAGCTACAACTGAGAAGGGAAATTGAAAGGGTTGGGCTGCGCTGAGCCATTTAAGTTTTTATTGGGCTTAATGGATTGGTTAAATCATGGGGATATCTATTATCATACTTGAGATTAATTATATTTATTTTATAAAAAAATATATTATGACATAAATTATAAAAAAAATATAATTAATGTATTTTATAATTGAAACAAAAATTGATTCACAATTTTACTAGGGTTTATGGTATTAGTTTAGGGGTTTGTTATAATATTTAAAATTTAGGATTTAAGGTTAGAATAGGTTTTAAATTTTAAGGTTTGGTGTTTAGAAATTTTAAAGAAGGATTATATAATATTTTTTCAATAACTTGTGTATCAAAATATAACCTATATAATTTAGGTTATAAACATATAGTTTAAAATAAATAAAATATTGTAAAAAAATATACTATAATTTTTTTGTTGTTATTTTCATTATTTTTATTTTTATAACATAAATTATAAATATTTTTTATAAATATATCCTGAAGTATATGTTATTTAGTTTTAACCTTTTGAAAACGTACACACATCAAGCAAACAAACTATTTTTTTTAATGGAAAGGGATAACGCCTAGCTAATGAGCCGGCTTACAGTAAGGTGGTCCCAAAATATTACAATGCAGTAAAGGATTTAAAACTAAAGGAGGTTGATCCAGAAAATCGACAAAATGCTCCAAAAGGTCAGCAAACTTTGCAAGCATGTCAGCTACCTTGTTTGCTTCACGCGGTATCCAGTGAAAGTAGATAGACTAGTTTTTTTTTTTACATAGAGACAATGACTCGAACAAGAGATATAGGGCTCTGTGACGCAGACGGTGCTTGGATAAGCTTCAAAGCCTTCGTGCTATCTGATTGAACTGTCAAGCTAGACAAACCCTTGCTCCAAGCAAGTTGTAACCCTGTGAGAATTGCCCATAATTCTGCATGTAAAGGAGAGACGATTCCAACAGATTTATGGAAGTCGAAGTAACAGTTAAAAAATATCAACGTATATTATTCCATTGAGAGCACTCAATGAATTTTATTATTAAATGAATTGAATACATACAAAATATTACAATTCATTTATATTCACGAACAAACTCATAACAGTTAAAAAGGTTTGTGTAATAAGTCATCCAAATCTTTTATGTTGTTCGGTTTAATAATAAAATAATGAATCTTTATTTTATTTTATAAATGAAAGCTCTTGGAGATTTTTTGTAATGCGTTTTTATTGATATTTTCTTAATATATGATCAATAAGGGTCCATAGCTCAGTGGTAGAGCATTTGACTGCAGATCAAGAGGTCACCGGTTCGAACCCGGTTGGGCCCTTAATTTCATTTTGTATAATTGTTTTTATCACTGTCTTTACGTTTTTAATCTTCTGTAATAAACATTTTGACCCTTCAAAAACATCCATTATTTTGGTAAAGAAATGTGTTTCAGTAGACAATTTGATTCCAAGTAAAAAACTCGAATTAGCCATCTATTAATAGAGCATAAAGAAGCAAGCAGGTGGTAGAGATACAAAATCCAATAAAAGAAATGGGGAACAAAATAATGAATGCCTGAAGCTAGGGCCACTTCTGCCTGTACACAAACAATTCATGAGTGCATGTTTGTGGAGAAGAAAAAGAAATGCGTTTCTTGTTTATGTGCATACATGTTTACGAGAGAGGCGAGCATAGACAGATGCACTTCTGTTTTTACTTTCTCTAGATATTGCTCCAAGGTATCTTCCATGTGAGAAAGTTGAAACTTATCTCCTCGCCCGGGATATAGTGTCCAAAAATGGACTCAGCCAAATATTGACGTAAGCAAGGCCATCCCGGTACTTGAATTACCGCATACCTGCCAGGCCAAATTTTTCCTCATTGAGGCAGTTTAAACTCAAATCAGTTTCAGTCAAGTTTTCAGTTTTTTACGCCAATAACTAAATGTAACAGATCATTTATTGCTGCAAGAAGCAACCTTCTCTATCGAACGGCTAAATAGCGAGTCGAATATTCCCCACTTCCTCCAGCCCTTCCTTATGCTCATCTATTAGGCTGTTTGCACATTTCAGTGCCCCATTTTTCACCAATGAGACTAAATCCTCTCCGCTATGCAAAAATTAACACTCGGAATTAGAGGCGGACAAAACTCGACTCAATTTTAAAAAAAAGTAAATTATTTAATTCAATTCGATGCAAAAATAATCTGCTCATCTGGACTAAAAAAAACCTAATTGGCGCAACACAATCAAGTTGCGGCAGCATCTTCAAAGCATTTTTCATCACTAAGATAATCGCCCGAAGCCTCAAGGACTTGCCCTCTTCTGGTAAGATACTAAGATCAGTTATTAGCTGAAGTCATAGAGGAACAAGTTGAGGATTTTTCTTCACAACCCTTTTGTTTTTTTATTTGCATTTCTTATATAAAATTTGACATGTCAATTTATGGAAAAATTACGAACTCTCAATTTTTAAAATTTCTTTTTTGCAATTTCTGAATTTGGTCCGGCATAATATTTAATTAAAAAACATATTTTATGTAAAGAAAAACATCTCATGCACGGCGGTTGGAGTGTTCAAAAATACCCGATCCGATTAACCCGACTCGACAACCCGACTCGACAACCCGAATCTAAAAATGTCGGGTAATCTTATAAAACAAATCAACCGACCGGGCCGGGTACTCAACCCGGTAATTTTTCCGGGACACGGGCCAAAAATTCTCTTACCAGGTACCCGACCCGATAATTTTTAATATATATTTTTTATATTTTAAATTATATTTTTATTTTAAGTTTCTTAATATTTTTACTCTAAAACTAAATTTAAATCCCTAAATTCTTTCTATGTTTGTATTATATACTTTTAAGTTTGAAAATTTTAAAAATATTTTTGTGTTTAATATATGATTTTTAAAAAAAAAAATAGAATTAAAAAAGTAAAAAATATATAAATCGGGTACCCGGGGTGTAACAGGCCAGGACACAGGCTGATAAAGTAGGTATCAGAATGAACCGAGTACCCGACAATGAACACCCCTAACCGGCAACAATTATTACCCTAAAAACTAAATTTTAACCCTAAACCCTAATATCTAACCACACCCCATAAATTCAAAACTCATCCACTAAAACCCCTAAACCTTAAAACTAAGATACTAACGTACACACACCGTACACCAATAGTGCTCGAACTCAAGTCACCTAGATGAAATATATTATCCTTTACCACTGGAAGAACTCCTCGGGTTAAAATAATTGCCATTTCTTTAAATTCAAAATTAAAAGTATGGATATTGATAAATTAAATATTGGTTGGACCAACAAGTATTGAATATAGTAACAAGAATATTAAAGACCATTTCACTTCTTTTTTCAAAATACACATGGATCAATTTACCTAATTTTTGAAAAGAGTAGGCAATGTAGTACATGAAATGCTATGGCACTTTTACCATTTGTGGAAACTATATCAAAAAGTTCATGTTATATAGCCTTACACAAAATTATTCCTAGAAACCAAACAAGTTAGATGGTAAGCCAAAATTTGCTTTTACTTCAGAATCAAACAATCAAAACTTGCATATATATCAAAATTATCAGCAAACATTTTACAATAATATAATTAGTCTGAGCCAAAAAGAAAAAGTAAATCCCAAATCCACATATTTACAATGTCATGCCATGTCATGCACACTTTGGAGATGTCCTTTAAAAACAGACATCCAAGGTGATAAACTCCCTATTGACGGAATCCGAGATGGTTGAAAGGTCCTACTTTTGTAGAAACAGTTCATATTGCCATTGCGGCAACGAACATTCATGAGTTAAACATCGAAGGTTTTTTTATCACTTAGGATGGCCTTTAAAAAGTAGCCGATAATAACCCACAGTCACAGAATGTAATATGTTAAAAAGGAAGGCCATGGAAAAATCTTTGTACAGTGAAAGGGTCTCCTTTACTTGCCCAGGAAGTCTTCCATGTTCTGTAAAGCACAAGGATAGTTGTTCCAAAATGAAGAAATATTAGAGTAAGTAACGATACGAGTAACAATGATATACCAATACCATGAATAATTTCGTTCAGCATGTTTAAATCGGATCTTCAAAAAAGTAGTTAAACGATGTGCAAATGTTTTAACCTATATTACCAGAAGTCGGAGGTGAGTGTTAGATATAGGTAGGTATTCTCTAGTTTTTGATGTTTTTCTATATACTAATTGGACCATACCCTATACCCATATGCGGATGCCTAACAACAGCAGCATGATGGCAAAATGGAAGATTGAATTTGAACATACGAAGATATTAAATGAATGAACGTGTGTGAACAGATAATACGACCGAAGTTAGATAGGGAATACCTGAATACATGTTCAATCCCTTGATATACACAATCCAGAAGCAGAATCAAAAGGGAAATAAATTGACAGCCCCAATCACTCCATTTTTTTCTCCTGGCATTCCTGAAATTTAAGTTCTCAAGAAATAATCAGATATTTCTATGAAGTCACAGAAGTCCATTTAATTAATGTCTGAATAAGTATACGGAAACAAAAGGTCTCACCTTCGTCTCTATTTGTACAGAAGATCTGGGAGCATATACAGCAGCATGCAAAGAATTTACACCGTCATCCAAGTCAAAAAGCTCACAATTTCTAATCTTTTTTTCCTTTTCTAGAAAGTAAGGGAGAGGCCTGGAATCTCGCTCTTGGCCAAAATTCAATAACTATGCAACTTATAACTACTTTAGGATTCCAAATTATCTTGTGCAGGCTCACTAAATCAAAGCATACATCAAGAACGGACTCAGAGTCGGGCCAAATGTTGCTAGGGTTAAAAATTCATAAGGAAAGTCATGTTAATGAACACTGCAGTGCCTCCAGGGGGGATGCATATCTGCAGAGAAGAATCATCAAATACAACTAAGTTCAAAGCTCATTTGATAGCTGGAATATCCCGCGCATCTGAAGATATGGATTCTCAAGCAGTTTTTCATTGTTACTCTGCAGGTTTGACACACACAGAACCAAAGACATCAGCAACAAATAACTTAAAAGTAGCAGTACTAAATTAAAATGGAGAAAACAATGAATAATACACACACACACATACATATCCTTTTCTATTAGCATTTCAAGAAATGGACACAGATAATAATTCAAGTAGAAGAGAACCAGGCACAAATATTGTTTTTAATTAGTTTTTATCTGTTTTTCTTAAACTTTGAGACGCAGTATGTAAGGAAAATGGGTTGAAATTTTCTTTTGTGGAAATTCCGTTATCTGGAGTCTCAAACTAAAAACACCTTTCATATTCATTCCAATATTTTGATCAATTATTCTCACGTGTCGGTGCTTCATAATTGTAATGAAGTGACTTCATCCTGAACATTGAGGAATTACTTACCTGTTGAGCTTTATAGACAAGCTTTTGTAGCATGTGTTGGTACTTTTCTGGTTTCTCGGTCATCATTCTCTGCAAAGTTCCCAGAATGGCTTAGTGGAAAAGCAAAACCACAAGGACTAAGGAGGGAAACAAAAGGGGAAGAGGAAGCGAATAAAATAAAATAAGTGGAAGAGAGAAAAATGCAAGATAGAGTTTTCTTACCTTCAATAGAAAAGCCGAAGAGTAATATGCCACCCTTGAATCAGTATCATCCAACAGTTCCCTGAAAGGAAGGGTAAAAAAGAATGTTTATAATTTGACAAGACTGTGGATAAGCTTCTGTCAAATTCATTCTTCACAAGCAAAGAAATTGAGATCACCTGAAAAATTCTTCTCCACCAACTTCCTGAAAAGCTGTAGGATCGGCAGTACATTTACCAACTAGAAGCAAAAGAAGGGTAGCCCGAATGTCAGAAGTAGCACCAGGAAGGTTACCTCTTCCTTTGCTTCCAACAGCAACACCTAGTGCGATGTTGTCAGTTGCTGCACCTGCAAGTTGAATCAAAGGCCAATAAAACAGAGCAGCTGGAACACGTGCAACTAATTGCATTGGAGCAATGGCTTGTCCTTGGAGTAGCAGTGCAGCCATAGAAGCTGTCTCACAAATAGGACTACTAACACCGTAGCCTGCTTTGCTATCAGTTTCCTCCATTATTTCATCCCAGCGACAGCTTGCTTGAGTTGCAAACTCAAAATTAGTAGTTTTTTTAATTTCTTCTGAGCGAGTGAAAACTTTAGTCCGCTGTATTCCTTCACCAAATTGCATTGCAGGTGAATGGGGAACTTTCAAGCACAATTGAGAGAATAGAATATCACACATCTGTTAAACAAAGAGAAATGAATTGCGACTCTTAGAGTTCTAAAATGCAAATTAGGAAATGGTGCACAAGAATTCAAATGCAAAATGCAAAAATTAATGATAAAATCCTCAAAATCTCAGATGTATACAATCTATTTTATGTTGTGCATCTTCAATTTGTTTGGAAATATGAGTAGATAACTCCATCTCAGAGGAACCAAAATCAAGTTCAATCACAAGAAACATATTATTCTATTTTAGCCATCTAAACTCCAAGTTACAGATGATGATGGATAAAACACCACAGTTCAACGAAGCAAGCGAATGTATACAATGAAATTGTCAAATAGATCCTGGAATGGTTCAAAACATATTCAAGGGAGGAAAAATGTAAGTTATAAGATAGATTTATCTTGTATAAACTAGTGTTTTAATTTAAGACTAACTCTTATCTTCTATGTAGATAAAGATAGAGGCTAGAGTAGTTTAAATGTGTTGAGACTCTTTGTAGATAAAGTCTTGTATAAAGTAAAGTAACTTGTACTTTATCGTATAATAATAAAAATTACAGAGAATTCTTTTCTTCTCTGGAAAATACCTATTTTCTACATGGTATCAGAGCCGGTCCGTGTGCTAGCTGTGAGCTTACCAAGCGCTCCATGTGCTGCGCGTAGCGGGTCAAGTGGACGAGCGATTGCCTCACACCCGAGTGAAGTGGTGTCCGCGAGTGGGACCTCTAGAAAGAGACTGAGACGAGGTAGGGTACGCAGGAAGCTACAGCGAAAGTTCGCCAAGCACTCGCAGAACCTCGGTAATGAGGGCGAGCAGGCAGGGAATTGCACACTCGATCTGGGTTGGTTCCCCATAGAAGTGGGAACTAGATTTCTCCCCATGCACGAGGGCGTGCATGAATTGAGTAGGGGAGATTGTCACGGCCCGTTTGCGTGATAGGCAAGACCGTGACGAGATGCTTGCTGGCTGTGCTTAAGTCGGGATGCGGGATAGCATTAAGGGTGTAGTACGTGCCGTACAGCCGTTCGGTCCTGGGGACTTGGCGTGCTGGTTAGGCACCACACTGGTCGGGAGCTGTCCCCGCTTCCCTGATGAGCCCATGGGAGGGCGAAACCAGTAAGCATCGAGTGGAAAAGGCTGAGCCCCGGGCTTATGGGAGCCCTGGGTTGCCGCACGGGGGAGTTGTCCCTGCGTGAAGACTCTGACCCCGTGACAGATGGTATCAGATTAGGTTGTCGATCCTACAACAACCCTAGGATGGATTCTCAAAACCCTTCTGCGACTAGTTCCGAGACTGCAAAACAGATCACTAACAACAACAGTGCCCATGAAAGTAGCCTTTCCTTTGCAAATCTGACTGGCAAAAATACTGCTACTACATGGATTGTGGATTCAGGGGCTAGTGACCACATGACAGGAAATTTGAAGCTTTTTCAGACCTTCGAATCAGTAGATTCTCACTCTCACATAAGAACAACAGACGGTTCTCTCTCTCCTATTGAAGGGAGGGGTTCTGTCGAGATAAACAGGGATATTACACTGAGATCTGTACTTTATGTTCCTCATCTAGCCTGCAATCTACTTTCAGTCAGTAAATTAAATACTGATCTGCAATGCCGCACTCAGTTTGACTCTAATGTTTGTGAATTTCAGGATTTGAGCTCGGGGAAGGTGCTTGGCAGAGCTAGGCTGAGTGGAGGTCTTTATATTCTTGAAGAAAGCAAGCCTTCCAAGACAAAAACCTACTCAAGTTACCTATCTAAAATCGATTCTATCCCACCAAAACAATCTGATTCTTCTGATGATATCATGTTGTGGCACTTTCGATTAGGTCACCCTAGTTTCTTTTACCTTGCAAAATTGTTCCCTAAGCTGTTTATCACTAAGAGTCCTAAACATTTTTCTTGTGACATTTGTCAATTTGCCAAGCAAACAAAAAGTGTTTATCATCCTTCTCCATATAAATCTTCTAAACCCTTTTCTATCATTCATAGTGATATTTGGGGCCCTTCAAGAATTCAGAGTCTAAATGGGTTTAGGTGGTTCATCTCTTTCATTGATGATCATTCTAGGACCACATGGACTTTTCTTATGAGAGCAAAATCAGAGGCTGGTGAAATATTTAAAAAGTTCCACACAATGGTTGAAAATCAATTCCAAAGTAAAATTCAGATTCTTAAATCTGACAATGGCAGTGAGTACTTTACTCAAACACTAGGATCTTTCTTTAAAGAAAAAGGGATTGTCCATATTACATCTTGTGTTAATTCACCTCAGCAAAATGGGGTGGCTGAGAGAAAAAACAGACACCTTCTAGAAGTCACTAGGTCTTTATTATTTGCTACTAGTGTTCCTAAATATCTTTGGGGGGAAGCTCTCTTGACAGCTACATACTTAATAAATAGGATGCCCAACAAAACACTGAAATTTCAATGTCCAAGGGATGTGTTTCTTAAAAGTTTTTCACAATTCAAACCTATGTCTTCTATTCTACCACTAAGAGTTTTTGGATGTACTGTTTTTGTTTATAATAATGATGCATCCAAGTCTAAGTTGGATCCTAGAGCCATTAGGTGTGTTTTCATAGGGTATTCATCTAGTAAAAAGGGCTACAAATGTTATTGCCCCCAGACTAAAAAGACCTACATTTCTATGGATGTCACATTTTTTGAAAACAAACCATACTTCTCAAAGTCTGAAATTCAGGGGGAGATTTTAGAAGAATTTCATAGCCTTTTTTGAAACTCTTCCTCCATCAGAAACCTTACCCCAAACAGAAAATATTTTACCGACAGCCTTACCCCAAACAAAAACTATTTTACCAGCAGTCTTACCCCAAACAGAAACCATTTTACCCATTACACCTTCCTCACCACAGAGTCCCAAGTCCCAACCAGCAACTCCTTCAACCTCAATCCTTCAAATTCCACCTAGTCCCAAAACACCAAATTTGTCTACCTCATCTTCACTACCTTTAACTCCACCAAAAATCACTCAAACCAAAAAGGGAGAACTGAGTGTTTACAAAAGAAGACAGAAACCTGTCCCGGAAGCTCCTATTCAGCCTAGAAACTGCCAAGAGCTGGAACCAAGCTTGAATACATCAGAAAGTCAAGAAGGTAACGAATCGGTTCCTAATGAAGTACCTATTCCATTGATTGATACTAGTGATCTGCCAATTGCTCAAAGAAAAGGAGTAAGGAAATGCACTAGTCACCCAATTCAAAAGTTTGTTGCGTATGGGAAATTAATGCCTTGTTTTAAGACTTTTACAGCAAATGTTGATAGTATCCATATTCCAGAAACAGTGGAAGAAGCATTGAAGGACGTGAAGTGGAGAAAAGCAGTAGAAGAGGAACTCAAGGCACTTGAGAACAATAATACCTGGGTCATAGTTGATCTCCCAAAAGGAAAGAGACCAGTAGGCTGTAAATGGGTATTCACAGTGAAGTATAAGGCAGATGGCAATATCGAGAGATACAAGGCTAGATTGGTGGCCAAAGGTTTCACTCAATCTTATGGAGTGGACTACCAAGAAACTTTTGCTCCAGTGGCAAAGTTGAACACTGTAAGAGTGTTATTATCCTTAGCAGTAAATAAGGATTGGGTACTTCATCAGCTAGACATCAAGAATGCATTCTTGAATGGGAATTTAGAAGAGGAGGTATACATGCAGATTCCACCAGGTATAAAGGAGAATTTAGGAAAACAGAAAGTTTGCAGATTATTGAAGTCTCTATATGGCCTAAAGCAGTCACCTAGGGCCTGGTTTGACAGATTTACAAAGGTAATTGTTCAAGATGGTTATAAGCAATGCCAATCAGATCATACTTTGTTTGTAAAAACCACATCAAACAAGAAAAAGACACGGTTAATTGTCTATGTAGATGATATCATCATAACAGGAGATGATCTCATTGAAATAGATAGGTTAAAAGGGTTGTTGGCAAAAGAATTTGAGACCAAGGACTTGAGAAGCTTAAGATACTTCTTAGGAATGGAGGTTGCGAGATCAAAGAAAGGATTAGTCATCAATCAAAGAAAGTATATCCTTGATTTACTTTCAGAGACTGGAATGACTGGATGCAGGCCTGCAGAAACTCCTATGGAAGCAAACTTAAAGCCGAGGAAGGAAGAAATGGGAAGCCCTGTGAACAAAGAGCAGTATCAGAGGTTAGTAGGTAAACTAATCTACTTATCCCTCACTAGACCAAATATAGCATTCTCTGTCAGTATAGTGAGTCAATATATGAATGACCCTAGAGAAGAACACTTAGAGGCTGTGAACAGAATTTTGAAGTATCTGAAAATGACTCCTGGACATGGGTTAATTTTCAGAAAAAATGAAGACAAATCAGTGAGAATTTTTTCAGATGCAAGTTGGGCAGGAGAACTAACTGACAGAAGGTCTATTACTGGATATTGTTCATTTGTTTGGGGGAACCTAGTGACCTGGAGAAGCAAGAAGCAGGCAGTGGTTTCCAGAAGTAGTGCTGAGGCTGAGTTTAGGGCTCTTGCACTTGGAATTTGTGAAGGAATCTGGTTACAAAGATTATTGACTGAACTGGGATTTTGTTACAGCAAACACTTTGAGCTACAAAGTGATAGTCAGTCTGCTATAAGTATTGCTAAAAACCCAGTTCACCATGACAGAACAAAACATGTCGAAATCGATAGACATTTCATTTCTGAAAAGGTGAATGGTGGGCTGGTGAAACTGAATTTTGTTCCTACGAAAGGTCAACTGGCAGATATTCTCACTAAGGCACTTCCAAGAGTTAACTTTGATGAAATTACATCCAAGCTGGGTCTTTACAACATTTACTCCCCAGCTTGAGGGGGAGTGTAAGTTATAAGATAGATTTATCTTGTATAAACTAGTGTTTTAATTTAAGACTAACTCTTATCTTCTATGTAGATAAAGATAGAGGCTAGAGTAGTTTAAATGTGTTGAGACTCTTTGTAGATAAAGTCTTGTATAAAGTAAAGTAACTTGTACTTTATCGTATAATAATAAAAATTACAGAGAATTCTTTTCTTCTCTGGAAAATACCTATTTTCTACAAAAAAGACAAAAGGATAATTGAGACTTGGTATGTCTACAGAATTTTGAAATGGCTCTATAGTCCCTGACAATACAAAGAGATCTAAATGAAGAATTTTTTCCGTCACCAAAGTCACTCCAACTGGTTAAAATATGAAAAGCCACTTACTACACCACAAAGATCATACTAGATGGACAAGTGTAAGTTAGATCATGTGTCAAGCAAGGCGGTTAAACAAGAAACCTCATAGGATATAAATGGCCTAAAGAATATCAAAACCAGAGAGAGAGAGAGAGAACCTAGAAAAGGGATGTGTGCAATATAAAAAAACTAACAAAGCTACACTTCTAACAAACCAGTAAGTCAAGAGATAGAAAACATTAATTTTGCATAAAGTGTTCACCTAAGTGTTTGTGGGCATTGCTAAATGGGAGTCCCCTATCATTTCTTTCAAGCTTTGCTTGTCTTCTGTTTTCTTTCATACATAAATTGATTTTTGAGTAATCAATAATCTAAACCACAATATATTAACTAAGGTCACTTAGGTGTAAATAAAGAACTGCAAACTTGAAAATTAGTAACAGTTTAAAGGTAGCACAAACTATATTTAGATTAAATTAAGCAGAAAAGGCTTAGTCAAAATCACCCTCATTCCTCCAAGGATTCTTTCCTGGAGACTAAAAATAGAGAAATGAACTTATCAGAAGACCAGCTAGTCACGTAGCATTCGGTCAAGGTTAGCTAGAAAAGAATAACAAGGGCATTTTACTTCACAAATATCAACACGGATCACACATCTTCATCAAATCAAATTTGATGATTTCAAACATTAATGACATTTTGAAGATGGTCTGAAAGCTTTCCAAGCATAATACCTTTAAAATATTTATGCGGTCTGTTTCGTTTATTTGAGCGACCAAGGACAAAGCACTGCTCATGATGTCTATCACTGTATTTGCGTTCTCAAGTCGGGCATTTCTATTATCATTGCTAACATCACTATTGCTTGGCTGTTGCATTTCACTCTCATCTAACAAAAACTTGCACCGCATGAGAAGCCTCTCTAGAACAACTAGGAAGCCCCACCTAATGGATTTGTTCTTCGACTTTAGAAGACCACACATCAACCAGATAGACAAAGGTATATCAGAAGGACCAGAGGAATCATGAACACCAGCATAAGCAATTTTATTCTGCAAGCTCCTGACATTGGACCATATACTCCCATTCCTTGTCTCACTTATTTCAGCAATAAGCAGATCTCCTAACCAGATAAATCCATTGTAGCAGTAAAGGATTCTATCTGAATGAAGAAGAGAATGTAAAATGGACCAAGCAACCTTTGCTTTCATTGCAACACCATTCCGCATAGATGAACCCTCAATATTGTCCTTGAGCTTGTTGGATTTTGTTATCTGTTTCAGCTGAAAGAACTCTGGATCCAAATGAGTAAATGAACCTATTATTCTATCTAATTTCTCAGTAATATTTTCCAAAAGCTGCAAAAGAAAACAAATAATAATCAGAAAGAAGATATATACATGCAATTCACACCGTTGGTTATCACTTCAGCAATCTCCCGTAAATATTAGTAGAGATGAGGTGAGCAATACACACAATTCAACATGATAATGCTAAACCCTCCACTGATTCGTTTTTAATCTCAATAGAAAAGCTATATTTGCACATATGAAATTAATCAAACAATGGAATCATATAAGTGATCACACACAACAGAACAAATCAACAGCCTGCGTCTGATCTAAAAACACACCAGTTTTCTCGACACAAGCAAAACTGCAAAAATATTCACAAGAAATTACCATATCTAATCGCTCACTGTTAGGGTAACTAGACAATGTAGTAGAAATTGATCTTCTCAAAAGCTCCCCAATTCCTTCCACCCCCAGCTTAACAGAAATATAAAAGGCTTCTGGTGCATCAGCCAAAGAGAGCAGTGCAGCAATTGGCTGAATCTCATCAGCACTATATTCAGAAACTCCGGTTGATATGCATGTTTCATTTATTTGATGCAAAACATAGTCGAAAAGCACCAAATAAAGATGTTTTCTTTCTTCCCTTGAGGTTGACAATGAATACTGCACATGGCAATTGAAAGAAAAAACATACCTGTTAAAATATTTCTCTATATTTAAGAACTTTTGTATATATTTCAATTAACCTCCATATTTATGAGGTGTTTAAAACCATAATGTTAGTTTCTCTTTAGGTCCAACAACTTACATAAATATGAACATTGCAAGTATTACTCAGAACAAAACTCACACATTTCCAAAAGTTTGTTAAGCAATTGGAACCCTTGCTTCTGTCATGTTATTAAATATCAGGTAGGGTCCAAAGGATTTTTCATTATAGCTCAAATTTGTTACACGGAGACCAAGAGTGGCAGGAATGTTGCCTTCTGCAGAGGACAGACTTAATCTTATTTCTGGACATGCCCATATCAAACTAATCAGCATACCTCAATGAAGATAAAATCAATTCCACCAATCAGGTCAAGCTGGTCAACAAGAAATTTGGCTGCACTCATGATGGCCGTAGTAGATTCATCAGGTACTTGATATAACATGTTAGTTAGGATACAGAGAAGCTTGCAATGAACAAGTTCAGCCCAGGAATTTATCCGGCTAATCACTAGAAGTGCCTTGACAACCTGAAGACAAGTGAAGAGACCACAAATGAGACTCAGATATATTGCGATAATGTCACCAAGTTTCAATAGATTAAGCTAAAACCAACCAAGTCATAAATTTCCTCAAAGGAAATCCAACCAAGGTCAGCTTTGGTTGACAAGACTGCATGAGTATGATTTTGATAAAGAAAAATTGTGGAGTGTGCATAACACAAGACATGCAAAAAGTTAAGAGTTATGGCTAGCATAATAGACGAGACCATGAATTTTTACACTTTTCCCAAGTAAGCCTAGACTTTTATCAACCCATATAAGACTGTAACCTTCAATTTCCGTCCAAATAAGCACTTTCCCACACAAAAAGTCGACTTTTGTTACAAGCAATGCTAGTTGGAATTTTTTCTCCAAATGAAAGTTAATATGCTCTGCTGATGTGGCTGAAAATTGAAAAATTTTGGGAGAAAAAAAATCCAGGTACAGATTTAGGATTAATGGCATACTTGTATGCAATAAAAATATGGTCTTACTTACGGAAAGTGGTAAGGTTCAGTTTTTTTTTCCCTTTTGCTATAACCTAAATTACTACAACATATTTAGTTTTCTAATAACAAGGTGAGAATCTGTTTCCGATGAGGCAAACCAAATACCAATCCCAACATCCACAAAACCTAAGGATAGAACTGAATCACATATCAAGTAAATTCTATCAACATATAATGCAGAAGGTTCATGATGTACAATAAAATTGAAAATTAGGCTCAATAAACTCTTTCAAAATACGCAATTTTCCAACAAGAAATGGATTGTCTTTCCATTGAGTAATACCATAAACCACCCAATATTCTCGGACCCAAAACGGTTAGAAGTGAATCACATATCTAGCAAAACCTACCATCTTTCAGTCTTGTAATCCCTCCATGGTAAAGAAAAAATTGCTCCGTGCTTTACCCAACATAAAGTGGCATGGAGACTATTAAGAGGAATTGTAATGCTAAAGATGACATTTTGCATAGATTGGTTGTATAAATTCTTGCAAAGCAGAGTTTGAACTTTGTTGAGAGGCACTTCACATTGCTAAAGCAAGCCTTTGAAGGTTAACATGGTAGATGCAAAAGTGTCATGTTACCAATTGGAGACCAATAAGTCAATAGGGATGTTTCATTTTTTCGTAGATGTTTAAAATGGATGCTGCCTATCTTACAGGACAAGTACTTTCGAAAATTGAAGACGTGTGTGCACACAAGAAATAAAACTTCCAAATCATCTCCTAGACATAATTTCCTCCACACACACACAGAGAGAGAGAGAGACAAAGCTCTCGCGGGTTAAATCAAGGTAATTAAACAATATGGTAACTTTGGGAAAGCTCCAGGAAGTGGTAGTTACGCAAGCAAAAACTGACTCACCCTGATGTCAAGTCCTTTTAATCGATTTCGCCAAATGTTGCCTCTATCACAGACAAAATATAGTAAACAGCTTAGGGCAGAAGCCCAGACAGATTCTTCCATCTCATCAGTCTGCAACAAATGTTAAAAGCATGAGAGATCATAAATAATACCGAGAACAAATGCAATAGCATGGAGAAAGTAAAATGGAAGTAAAGACGAGCAGGGATGGAACATCCTAAAATCAAAGCAGCCAAAGTGCACAAGCTTCAGTTAAAAGAAAGTCTGTACCTGAACAAGAAGGAGAAGTATCTCATATAAAATGTTTAAAATCCAAGACTCAAATTTATCAATAGCCGAGGGCGATCCCAACTTCTTGGTAGAATCTATTTTCCTTATCCCTTGTGTGGTAAGCTGATCTCCACTATTTAAAAGTAAATCTTGAGGATAGTCTTCCTCAATTGCGGAATTATCATCAATTATCAGAGGCTCTAACAAGTGAGCATGGACTGCAAGGTTTAGAATTAAATCAAAAGCACGCACCCTACACGCTGTCCTTGGAGAACTAAGCATCTCCTGTAAGAAAGTTCATAAAATAGAAGTAAGAGTTAAAAGATGCTTTCACAATACTTTTGAATAAGAAACTAAAAATGTAATAAATAAAAACCTGAAGCATAGATAGAGTGAGAGGAGCAGCAGTTCCAGAATCCAAGACATACCTACAGAGCAAAAATTTCAGCAACTCCTTACTAACAATCATCATTAAATGTGAAATTTAAAAGAAGAAAACAAACCAAGAAAATTAAACAAAATCAATCACATGACTCTCTGCACAAACAAGTTACATTCACAATTCAGGATCAAACCCCAGGTAACATTTATGAATAACTGACTCTTGTAATGGGTCAGATTTCCACCTATATCAAGGAAGAGACAATTTAAAGTGTGCCCACAATATGATCAATGGGATGTCAAATTCAGATACTTAAGATGGATTAATAAATTGTTTTCTCGGATAAGTTATTGTTAAATAGCAATGGCTTAGTGAACTATTCTAGGTGCATTAGATTACCATGTACTTGGGATTGCGAGATAAAAAAAGAGAGGAACGTTTTCACCCTTTACATAAGAATGATTCCAAAATAACTTATGCACCTTAGGCTAATTACGCATAATGTAATAATATTATTATAAGGACAAAAGAAGGTTACTGGGGAGAGAGAGGGAGAGAGAGGGAGAGAGAAAGGTTACATGTATAGCATACAATATAAAAAGGTCCAACTAAAGAAGGAAAAAACAACATACATGTCAATAACCAGCTTAATGAGGACGCTCACAGCCACATCCATTGATGGCTTTGGAGTGTTACTACTTAATCTAGAAGACACCGTCATGGTATTAGCATTAGTAAAAGGTGTCTCAGAGCAGACAGCAGCAATGACCTCGCATACCTCACCAGGGTTCAAACGTAGAGGTTGTTGTTCACTGATGCACACAAAAATATTTGATTAGACAAAAAACCGATAGACATAAACTACAGTGAGATCTGTCAATGTTTTGAAAGAAACAACACTTCAAAATAAATACAATAATTATGCACTCCAGCACAAGAACAATACATATGCCATGGAACAATTACACAAATTGAAGTAAAAGGAGAAGCTCACTTTTAATCCCATAACCTAGTGTAAACTAGCAATAGAGGCAAAATACATTACCTAAAAAATTAAAAGAGAAATATACTATCAATTAAAGGATGTCAAATTGCACACCTGTAATGACGATATTGGAAAAGTGGGCGGGCACGTGGGCGGAACGTGGTTGCTGGAGAATCATCCCTACACAAATGCAAGAACCCGAACTGTAACCATACAACTTCATGCAAAATTAAGGTTTAAACTATGCATAGTTAATTTTCTCTTAAACTCACAGTTCCCTCTAATTAATTATACCACCATTTAAAGAAGCTTCAGTTGTAGACTATGCAGACTGTTACGCTAATTTTCTCTTTAACAGACGCATATAATTCTAACAGGATTGGTTAAATTTGTTTAAATCCAGATTATGGCTAACATCAGATTGATTGTACATAGGATGGCACCAACAAGCCAATACATGCAAATGAGTGTACCTATGTCGAACACTCATAACCAAGTGAAAGCAACAAAAAAAATTAGTATGAAATGGAAGTTATTCATGTTAGCATACATCTTTCTAAAAGGACTGGTTAAAAATTCTGTCGAATTTGAAGTATGGCTAACATCAGATTGGATGTATGTAGTATGGCACCAACAAACAAAAACAAGCAGAGTTCATCCACAGTTCCAATGCCCCAGGCCATCCATCAAATTGACAAACTCCATAAGAGCAGTCATAATATATTACATACAGAAAAAGGTTTTATTGACAAACAAAACCTAAAGCTACAAGATTCCAAACTTTTAACTGGGAAAGAAGCTTGAAACCATTGCCTGAAAAGCTACCAGTCTATGACCTTTCCCATTCATCAAATAGCAAAGATAAGTCTGACATAGCATAACAAATCCCTAGGAACTGTGCAAATAATTTAATGGTAAGTGAGACAAAATATAAAGCCATCAAAGCAATAATCTGAGAGTAAGTGAAGAACATGCCAAATTTCATGAGGTCCTCCTTTACTGCGTTTCAATGCAGTAATTGCTCTCAAATGGGAGCGAGCAGAAGCGGAATTGCCAATTGTTGTGACCGGAGAGGGCTGTAAGAGTTGATCAAGATAAGGCATATCAGCTGTGCCAAAATACTTCCAAGGCTGGTCATTCATTTTAGCTTCCATGTCTCCAACAAGTAAAGCCGCTGCTCCTACTTCTAAGAAATTATGTGTTCTCATGTCTTGCACATTTGCAGGTTGATCACTGTTTTTTTTAATATAGAACATTTCAAATGTTAAATTGACTTAGAAGCAGAGGAACACATGGAAGAACAGTATTAAAAGCCAAAACATACCAGAGACCTAGAACACTTACAACAGAAGAAAATAAAGTCAACACGAACTATTTGATACTTGATAAGCATATCTAAATTGCAAAATCAATTACCTTTCAGTAAACACTGGTGACTGATGATCCCTGAGCCAGCGCCATTTCAAAACATCATGTGCAATGTATTCAGGATTCTCTATTCCATCAGCTTCCTCAATGTTTGACAAGTTTGAAATGGATAAAGTTGTAGCATCTTTCTTTTCTGCAATCTCTCCAACATTCACAGGGCATAGATGGGAATTGAAAGATCTACTCAACAAAGACGTCAACGAAGGAAGTGACTGCCTAGATGCCAAGGATGCCCCAACAAAAGCTGCTGGCTGGAATGAACGCTTTGGAATATGTTGAGCCACTAAGGATCTTACATAATTCAATGACTTTACAAGGGCTACAGAAGCAAAACTAGATACAGGCAACAAAGGAGAAGCACTTGCAGATGGTGTTGGAGTTGCTGACGTAGTAGATTGTTGGTTTAAAGATCGAGACCAAGGTGACAACCTTCGATTTGGACTAATGTCACATTCAGCAATTAAGCTGACACAAAACCGATCTATTTGCAGTAATGTCTCCTCGCTGGGCTTATACCTGCACCAAACAGAACACAAATGAAATTTAAAACAATACAACAATATAAAATAGACCCTATAGATCTTGGAACTTATGGCCTTGATAAATTTTTCAGTCAGTCTAAAACCGGATATCAACCACAGCAAGTTCTATATTTACAAAGAGAGTATAGTGGTAACCTAATTTTATGAATACATGCTAGATGTCAATTCTGGTTCAATTATTGCATTCTGAAACCAATAAACATTCAAACACTTCCATATTCTACACAAAATGAAAATAAGAGAAATACAAGTTCATGGGAAGAATAGCATACCTTAAGAGGTAACGCTTCAGGAGTGCCACACACCTTCCCACTACAGCTGGGCTGGTACCAATTGTATACACATTAGCAGAAAAGAAAATTAGTTCAAGCACTATGCTAAGCGTAATGAATAGATTAAAAAGGGAAAAAGTAAACTTTGTATGACATGCAACAACAGTTGAATCAGTAATCAACTATAAAATGATAATGCACCTGATTTCAACAATTATTTATAAGAATCAATAATCATTTATTCTAAACATGTTTTTCTTTGCAATATTATATTCCGTTCAACTGTTCAATAATTACTGAACTAAATTGTATATTCTTCTGCCGTTGTCTCAATGACATTTCCAGACATCCAAATGTAACACATGGGTGTTTCTGGAAGAACTTACACAAGAATTGAATACCATTGCCTAATTTTAGTGTAAATACACTGTCTCATATGGATGAAGCATTCTAAGCTTTCAACACATCAGCAACTTGCTCAAACAATCTAACACCACACCATCGTTTAACAGAAATAGGCATTACCTCACAATCACTTAAATTTCATGTCCCCAATCTATTTACCACCCAAACATGCTAATAACCCAATCTCTCTCTAAAACACTTTATGATCAATTATATATGTACACTATGCAAATAAATTACCTGCGTTCCCTCTCTGCAATTGTATGCTCCAAAATAACAATGTAAGACTGGTCAGTTGTTGAGGGTGATGCCAGATAATCCTGTCATTGTTAAATATAAGTTCTGTTACTATAAGGTTCAAATACCAATTCCACATGTGATGAAAAAAGGCCTAATACTAAAATATATAACAACAAAAACTAGAGAAAAAAATCTAAAATATATTAACCATAATATTACAAAATTCAAATATAAATTCTACAGGTGAAGAGAACAAAATTGCTTAGACACTCCATTATAAAAAAATAAAAACGAAAAGCAAAATTAGCAAGTAATTAATTAACTTAAGCTGTATTCCATTGTGCTTTCACTAAGTTATTGCATGCCCGAAGCAAAAGACAAATTGTAAAGAACAAAAAAAATCAAATCTAACTTTTGCAAATAACAAAATGCACGCTTATAATTTTTTTGACCATAAACTTAACACTCAATTCATTTGCCCATTCTCGTTGTTAATCAAATAGGATGTCCATTTTCATTATTAACTCTCACCAATTTATAAACTCCCAGAGCGCAACGATGATGTAAAACTACAAAACAAATCTCACTTTTTACTAATCTACATCCAGAATTCTCTATCTTCTGCCAGTATATCGATGTTTCCAAACGCTTTGGAACCTAAATGAGCTCTAAAATAAAATTCTATTATGTAATTTATCCTTTTAGTCAATATGCATAAGCAGCACAAAATCAATCATTCAATTACAAAATGAAAATGCACAATAATATTTCAAGATCTAATAATAAAACAATGAGAGAAATTTCAAATCCAACAAAGAATAATAACGAACCCGAAGTGTCCTCGAAGCTTCAGTTAAAACCAACGGACTACCATGGTGATACGAGCTAACACCTCCGGTTGCCGGCGACGAAGAAGAAGAAGAAGACGATGAAGAAAGACAATCCGCCACCGCCCGACGCAACGGCTCGGGCGGCTTCTTGAGCGACGAAGATCTAAGCCTCGACACTCCGCTAGCAGTTCCTAACTGAAACCTCGAACTCCCGGGGCTCCGACCGGGACTGAACACCGTTGTCATCGGATCTCTGCCTGCTCCGAATCTTAGCTACGACCGTCTCAAAATTCAACTCCTCCAATCAAAAAAAGGAATCAGAGTTTTGATTTAGGCTTAATAATTGAGAAATGATTAGGTGTTTAATTGATAATTTTGGGGGTTAATTCTACATTTGAACAGAGAAAAAGACGAGGAGAGAAAATGTGGAAATTCTTAAAGTTCGCCGAGGAAGTGAGTCTTAGCTGTAAGTATAAGCGTTGTTCTATGCGAGGTGTTATTGTGAGCTGGCAATCGCTATTTTCTGATTCTTTTTATTCTTACTTTTTGTTTTCACATTTTTTGCTTGGTTTAATTTTGGGAATTTTAATTATCCATTTGTCTTATTTATCAATAATTTATTTTTTATAATAAATTAATGCAACAAATTTGCAGGTATTTTTAAGAGAAGATTTTAAACAAATTATTATCACAATAACTTTGATTGTATTATTGTGAGCTGGCGACCACTCTTCTTGCATGGCCAATTAAGATAAAATGAAATTGAAAAACTCTTTTAGAAATACACAACTTTAAAGTAAAGGAGGGCACGATTATTCAATTTGATGTTATTTGTAAATAAAAGTATTCAAAATTTTATAGGAAAAGAAAATGGTAAAAATATATACAAATCTTACTTTTGAAAAAAAATATGTTTCTTTATAGGAGATTTTAACTTCATCAAAATCATGACCTTGAGAATCAAGCTGATGAAGTTGGACGCCTGATAAATATGATTTAACTCAGCTTTTAATCATTTATGATAAATATATATTACGGCCTAAGGTGCCTTCTAAACCTAGTTGAGACAAGACCCATATTGATGGTGAAGATTGTTGGAAAATGTGAAAAAAATGATTACTTTGAGCTATTTCGAATCGGTAAAGGTGAAGTTTCGAATAAGAATTTGTTTGGGTCTTATTTTAGTTCATGAAACCTTTACAACGATATTTCATAAGTTCAAAACGGTTGAGTAATGAATGAGAAATTGATGCTCAAAGTAAGGTAGTTATGAATTGAATAAGGAAATGGAAAACCACTTATCCCACATTGATGGGATAAATGGGATGAGAAGTGTTTATATACATTTACTCACCTTTTATTTATTGAATAATTTGAATGGAAATTGTGCGCATGTAAAGAAAGGGTTCAAATTTATCTCATTTGGGTTGGAGTGTACAATGTGAGTGTTGAAATTTTTTAGATTGTTTGGACTTGTGGATATTTTACCCACTTCGAATTAATTTTTTCCTAATTTTCGGAATACTAATTATTTTTCGGAATACTTGTTTCTCATGTTTAACCTAATTTTCCATATAAATACATGACTTCTCCTCACTTTCAAAACACATTAAAAAAGTTTTCTTCCCTTCAAATTCTTTTGTGTTTTTCGGTGATAGTCAATGCAAGATCCCTGCTTGTGATCTCTTCAGTTGTGCTGTTGTCGAAGATCATCTGTTGTTGTATCCTGGGAGACTGACGACTTGAGAACTCAAGCACCGAAGAGTGATCGAATCTGTCTTAAGGAAACAACATTTTCGCAGGCCTCAACAATATGTTTGTGGTTCATTTCGAATATGTTTACTTCCTTTATTTTTTATTATTTTCGTTTATTTATTTTATTTTATTATTTCGAATTAACCTTGAATAGTTCAACAATCTTAAGACATAGTCTCTTTTTCAAGGCGATTTAATTTAATCACGGTTGTGATAACAACAAATAAATTCGTTTTTGGGAGTAATCATGTCGTATTAAACGAGTTTGCTGAAATCTCAAAAATAAAAGGGACAAATTTATTTTTACAAAAATTGTCATTGGAAGTAACTAAGGTTGCAAGGAATAAATGAAATTAATTTTTCAGTTTATTGGAATTATTACTAATTTTAAATTTTTGTTTCTTTTGAACATAAACAATGACTAAGGGAGGTATTACCAACTCACCCAAATCGTCCACACAGATAGTGAGACTGGGGCAAACGACGATAAAGATAAATCAGCCTATAAATCTGAATGAAATGGAAGTGGTAATGAGTCACAATGAGAAGCCGTCAAAATTCTGCGGTCAAAATTCGAAAGCATGGCAACAGAAGATGTTGTTCTATCTGACCATGTTAAACTTGGCAAAATATCTAAAGGAAGACCCTCCAATCGTCACCGTAGGGGACGGAGAAAGGGAGGTCAATGATCTCACCGCCTTCAGCATCATTGAGGCTTGGTCGAATGCTGATTTTCTGTGTCAGAATTACATCCTCAATGAACTACAAGACTCGTTATATCCGATATATGATGTGTATAAAACGGTAAAAGAGTTGTGGACAACATTGAACAAGAAGTATAAAGCAGAAGATGATGGAGCTAAAACATTTTAGTCGCAAAATTCTTGAACTTTACTATGGTTGATTCAAAACCAGTAGTAAGTCAAGTGGAAGAACTTCAACTGATTGTTCATGAAATTCTTGTGGAAGGGATGATCATAAGCGAATCCTTCCAAGTAGCTGCCATCATAGAAAAATTGCCTCCAAGATGAAATGACTTCAAAAAATTATTTGAAGCACAAAAGAAAAGAGATGACAGTGGTAAAACTGATTGTCAGGCTTCGTATAGAAGAAGACAACAAAAGCAATGTGAGAAAGCTCAACAGAGAAACTTTCACGGAAGCTAAGGTAAATGTTGTCAAAGTTAAGAGAAAAAACAACCTCAACAACACCAAATCAGGCCAAAGCTGGGGCCTAATGGTGAAATTTTCAAGAAAGACAAATTCAAGGGAGCCTGCTACAACTGTGGCAAGGTGTGGCATATATCTTTTGAATGTAGACATCCAAAGAGAGTCAGGCTGACTAATGTTGTGGAGAAGGAAGATCTATATGCCTAAGGATGGTTGTGGGCAGGGGATATATTTTAATCTGTATAACCCAAAACTATGAATAAGAATATTGCTTATTTTCGGTTATATGCTTGAAATTTTAAATTTATGGCATGGATTTCGTTTCATATTGATTATAATAATAAATGTGAAACATGCGTTGAAGCAAAATTTAACAAGGTCTTCGTTTCAAGAAGTACGAAACCGCTTGATCTAATTCATGGCGATATTTGTGATTTAAAATTCATTCAAATGAGAGAAGGAAATAAATTTTTATTACCTTCATGATAGAATAAACGATGTTTTGATTAAAAACAAAGATGCTATAGAGGAATTATTCTCTATAAGTAGGATGTTGAAACCTAAACTTAACAAATTGATTAATTTGGGGATAAAAACTCTATGTGAGTAACGCTACAACATCCAAGGGTACAATAATTTTGAAGATAAGAATTGAAACTTCAAAATGTGCCTAACATGTGGGGGAAATTTTTCTATCAACTAGTTACCTTAAATAAAGTATCTCAAAACAAACAAGACACCATATGAGTTATGGAAGAAAATAAGACATTCCTACAACTACATAAAAATGTGGGGGTGTTTTGCAAAGTTAATATTTCTATTACCAAAGTAAATGAAAATAAGTGGACTATATTCTCATTGACTATGTAAAACATAGCAACAGATATAAATTTTTTGTGTACAAATAGATTCACAAGAATGTGATAAAGAATGACCCATTCTTTGGAAAATATATTTAGGGAAATTGATCCAAGTTCAATGAAACGAACTTTAGAAACTATCAATGAAGATAGTCGAAAAGTTCAACAAAAGGTTGAAATTAAAATGTTGTCATGATGACAATTAAGTGTGACAAATATGTGTATGTCAAATTTATCGACATTAGGATATATGATCATATGTTGATGACACGCTCATTGTTGGAAGCAACAATGAAATGGTAAGATGTACCAAAGACATGTTAAATTGTAGACAAACTCTTGATAAATTTTGGGACTAGCCAATACAATTTTGGGCATCCAAATCAAACGGTCAACTAAAGGTATCATATCAACACAATCACACTTTGTGAACAAATTCTTGATAAATTTGGCAAGGATAATTCTGGTATAGCCAGAACTCCAATAGACATGAGCCAACATCTATTCAAGAATAAAGATCAAAGTGTTTACCAAGTGGAATATGCAAGGGTCATAAGCAGTTTAATGTACTTCATGAGCTGCACTAGACCATATATTGCTTTTACTGTGAGCATTTTAAGTAAATTTATAAGCAATCCAGGTGAAAACCATTGAAAATCGATTGTGAGGGTATTAATATATCTTAGATAACCTCAAGGTTATGAATTGTATTATTTCATAGATCCTAGGATACTTTGATGCTAGTTGGATATCTGATATTCAAAACATCAAAGGCACAAGTAGATAGAAATCCTCAAGAAAAAACGTTTATAACCAGATCCATAATGAATCTGAGTTTGTAGTTCTAGGAAAGTCTAGAGAAGAAGTCAAATGACTTTAGAATATCTTGGAGGATATTCCTCAATGACCAAAGTCTGTGTCTACAATATTCATATATTGTGAAAACCAAATAAAAATTGGTAGAGAACAGAGCTTTATGTACAATGGTAAGTCGAGACATATGCATCATCGACATAATACCGTTAGACAACTGATCTCAAATGGAGTTATCTCTGTTGATTATGTAAAATCAAAGGATAACGATCAGATCTGCTAACCAAAGGGTTAAATCGAGATCAAGTTGAGAAAACATCTAAAGGAATTAGACTAAAGCCCATAGAAAATAAAGACACTATGTGAAGGAAAACCCTACCTAGTTGGCTGGATTCCCAAGATCTATGTTCAAAGAGACAAGCTAATTGCATAGACCTGTGCGGTCACTGTGGGAGTTCTTATCTCCAAGTCCGTTCCTATGATGTAAACAATGAAAAAAGTGGGATGGGATAAGCATAAGCTTTTAATGACCATTGTGTACTTCGGTGAATCAAGCAACATAAGTCACCTATGTGAGAGTGAAGTGGGGCCGTTTCAAGGAGACTACTGGGCATAGTTCTCTCAAACTCTTGCATAACCAGGAGATGTCCACGGCCATATGGACATAACCATGAGAACAAATACTCTTGTCAGGGAGATAGTTGTGTGGAGTATATCATTGTTTACACAAACGACTGAATAGTTCAAGGACATTACGTCTACTAGATAGCCAATAAAATAAATATACTTTCACAAGGGAAGGTTCAAAGGAGGAAACCTACCTATCATATGCAATTATCAATCGTAGAAGCTATCACCACATCGAGTCAAAATGTTTTGATAAAATCATCAATTTCATTCATGTGGGGGATTATTGAAAAAATATGAGGAAAATGGTTACTTTAAGCCATATTTCAAATTGGTAAAGGTGAAGTTTCAAATAAAGATTCGTTTGGGTCTTATTCTACTCTATTAAACCTTTACGACGATATCTCATAAGCTCAAAACGGTTGAGTGATGAATGAGAAATTGATGCTCAAAGTAAGGTAGTTGTGAATTGAATAAGAAAATGGAAAACCTCATACCCACATTGATGGGATAAATGGAATGGGAAGTGCTTATATACACTTACTCACCTTGTGGTCATTGAATGACTTGGATGGAAACCGTGCCTCGCGTGCAGGGGGAGCGAATCAATCCCATTCGGGTTGGGGCGCACTTGCACGATGTGGGCGACACAAATGTCTGGACATTACCTACTTCGAATTATTTTTCCCCTTAAAGTAAGCACATCTATATGATAATATTCCGAATTTAAAGGTTTTTAAATTAAAATATTAAAACAATAATGCTCAAAATTCACGGAGAGACATTCGAGAAAAATATGGTGGCCATTATTTTTTGGAATACTTGTTTACCACATTTAACCTAATTTCCTCTATAAATACACGACTTCTCCTTAGTTTTAAAACACATCAAAATAAAAGTGTTCTTCCCTTCAAATTCTTTTGTGTTTTTCGGTGATAGTTAAGGCAAGATCCATGTTCGTGATCTCTTCAGTTGTGTTGTTGTCGAAGATCATCCACTGTTGTATCCTGGGAGACTGACAACTTAAGAACTCGAGCACCGCCGAGGAGTGGTCGAATCTGTCTTAAAAAAACTGCGTTTTCGCGTGCCTTAGCAATCTGTTTGCGGTGTATTTTGAATCTGTTTGCTTCCTTTAATTTTTATTATTTCCATTTATTTTACTTTATTTTATTATTTCGAATTAACCAAGAATAGTTCAACAAAGATTACTTTGTCAATTATTTGTGGGTTCAAACTTTATATAAATAGATCTTAAAATACTTATAAAGTGTACAAGAGTTTAACGAATGATGTTTTATACGGATATGAGCTGCTAGAAGAAGCCGAGGAACTGGGCCTGGGGGTTTGTTAGATTGAAGGAGAATGATTGGCGGTGGATTGTGGTTTATGTTCATCAATAACAGATTCTGTGGTTTAGGCCTTAGGGGAAGATATTTGAGAATGGTTTGTTTGAATTGAAAGAAATAGTTAATTTGCTTTATCAGTAAACACGTTTATATCAAGTTGCGTTTGGTTAAATTGCCTTCTCATTAGTATATCTTTCAAATTCAATTGAAAGAAATGGTAAATCTGCTTTATCAGGGTTAGAACATAATAAATGGGTGTTTCGAAGAGTAATGTTGTCTTAGATTAAAAACTTTTAATGACCATTTTAGAAGCAATTGTAATTACTCTTTATTCAAGGTAATTACCTATTTTCAAATGAGAAATTTTTACAAAGAAAGTTTGTGTATTTATCCTCCGCTACATGTTAAGTTTAAAGCCCGCCTTTCGTATTCATGTTATACAAAACAAGTCATTTTGTTTCTGAAATGCGAAAGTTTCAAGTTTCAACTATAAAAGCTAACGGTTTATAAATAAATGGTCTAATTACAATTTCATCCCCTCGTGTGTTTTAAATTTATTTATTTTTACCTTTAATCTTGGGAAGATAATTATTTTATTCTTTTAATTTAAGTGTAAACTATTCCAACTTTTAGAGGGTTATCAATTATATTTATTGGGTGACTAAATCAATGATGTTGGTTGAAACTAGTTGTAATACACTAAAAAGTTTCTTTTTTTTTGTTTCTATTTTTATTTTTTGCTCATCAAAAATTTATTAATGAAATAAATATACACGCCTTAAGCATGAGTTGTGTGTCTCCTTTCTAATCTTAAATAGAGGAAAAGAGTATAACACAAACACGCAAGAAACATAATGAAGACAATACTCTCAACTTCATAATTTAACACCGCCAACATCCCCTAGCAAAGATAAACACAAAGCCTCCTATAACCACCTGAAACCACCATCCAAAATAAGTCTGCATCAACCTGCTTTAAATAGTTTTACCCTGCAATAGCCTGTCGATAACAACTAAATCAAACAACACCAGTACAAAACGTCAAAACTTGCAAGAGCATGCTCCCTCATCTCCTTGCTGCACAAAGACCAATTCAACAAAAGAATCCACCGAATGTAACACCCAATGGCTCATTTCTCTTAAGGGTCGCATTGTTTTGCTTTTAGGGTTAAGTTGGATGACCCCTTTGAATAAGTTGTAACAACCCGTTTGACCCTTCACATACTTTTTTTCCTTCCCAAACACGCTCTCTCCCTCCCCTTAGCAACCATCTCCGGTCATCGGCTACTATGCTTACTGCCACGTCGTGGCTTATACCGCCCTAACCAAAAGAATCCTCACCTTCGTCCGACCAGAACCCCTCTCCCTATTCGTCATTTGATGCAGTCGTCTGGCGTGGAGATCGTTTTAAAGATTTGACGAGAAAAGTAATTGTCGCTTCTCTGTTTTCAGCATTTTCCGACTACCTCTGTCATCCGCGTGTGACGCGGCTGCCAGATCTGCACTCTCCGTGTCGAGGCGAACACGACCGTGGTCTTCGGTCACTTGTTCGTCTCCGTTTAGGGACTCGTCGGAGCACTGGATTTTCCAGCCTCCTTGTTTTGTTTTGGGTAAGATCCCGATCATATTCCGAAAATTTCCGGTTATGTGTTGTTTGGATTGAAATGTTTAAATGGAGATCTATCTTTTTAGGTGAAAATCGAGAAATTTCGGGCCACCGGCGACCGTTTGGCGACCAGATTTCCCTAGGGTGAGTGAACCGGTTCAATTACGGTATAAGAGTTCGAACCAGTCTGAATCGGTCCAACTCGGTCTGAGTCCAACCCAAGTCTGACCCAACCCATACCCGACCCGACCCGACCCGTGTCTGACCCGAACCCGACGCTCAACCCGTATGCCGAGTCAACTCAGTCCGAGTCAGCCACTGAGTCAACTCAGCTCGAGTCAGCAAAGTGAGTCAGTTGAGTCAACTCAATTGACCTCTGCCCTTTGACATGCTGACGTCAGTGTTGACCTGCTGACATTAACATTGACTTTGACCATGTTGACCGTTGACCTGCTGACGCCAACGTTGACTTTGACCAAAAGTCAAAATTTTCTGAAAAGCCTTATTTTATGTTTTTCGACGTCCCGAGTCCGATTTCGAAGTCCGTTTCATAAAATTTCAACCTGAAAGCCTCCGAATTTGACCTCGAACCCGAACTTGTGTATGTATTTAACTATTCAGTTAAGAACTTTGTGAATAAGGTCTGATGTTGGAGTTTGTGTGTTTGAAGGTGTTTAAAGTTCCTTGTATCCGAGATGTTGAGGGACGTCGAATTTGGGTTCGAGTGCGATCAAATGAAGTATCATAAATCGACCGGTGTAGCTCGGAGTTGAGGTAATACATTACAACATTTTGTATGCTTTATGAACATGTTAGTATTCGGTTAATGCACGCATAAATATGATGAAGAGTGTTGTTAACTCTGCTTAAGTCAAACCAGATATGAAATTGAGTATGATAACCTAGATAAGATCGAAATGTTCGAACGAGAAAGTTAATAAATGTAAGGATCTGGAGTTCAATAAATTTATTAATAAGGCAGCTAATCTCCAAACCCGATTATTAATGTCAAATGATTAAATGCTAAAAAATAGTTGAATATGAAATTATGAAAATGCCCTTAAGGTATGAGAATGACTAAAATACTCTTGAAAGTGGAAGCGATCTAGAAATCTACACTGGATATGGTAAAACAACCCGATTCATTTGAAAACCTCAAACTACTTGGAAAGTAATGGTAACAAGATTTAAACCCCCGAGATCGTAAGGTGTTAGGTTTCCTTGAATTTGGAATGAATCTCCGAATATAGATTTACGGGAAACTATCCATACCTCTGAATTAATCAAGTGGCTTAAAATACTGAATTGATTGAAATGACTAAAAGTATTGAAAATACTGTTATGGTTAAATTAATCGGAATGATAGTATTGGCAAAAGGCTGAAGTATCCTCGGACATCGAGGCTTGTAAATTAACTGGAACGATGGATAAACCTTTGAGTTCTGAAATTGAATGAAGTGGTTGGAGGTACCGAAATTTCGTGAATGGTTGGAACACCCACGAGTACTTAAATGATTGGAATACTATATATGGTTCAATTGATAAGAATGATGGATATCCCGAGCTTCAAAATGACTGAGATACCCCCTTGTTTAGAATAAATAAATTACCTCTGATAAAATTCTGGAAATGCCAATAAAGCTAAAAATGACTGAAATGTCCTTATGGGTTGAAGAATGACTCACATACGTCAATCATTCCTGATATTAATATAAGGTTGGAAGTTGTTATGCACAAAATATAAGTTCGACTACTCCGTGGCAAGTCCTATGGTGGAATATGAAAGCAACCGTTCAGATATATGATACATCTAGATGCATTAGAAGGGTTAGTTAGTACTGCAAGGTTGGGATATGTTAGTTCGAATGGTCTGGAGGCTCGAAAAAATTCTGGAAATCGTAAGTATTGTAAATCGTCATTTTATCATTATTGGGCTAAATTACAATATCAACCCTAATAGTTAAATGACCAAAATGCCCTCGTTGGCTAAAGTAATCAAAATAGCTCTGAATGTATCCGATATCGTGAAATATCTTGACATAGAAATCTCTGAATGCCTGGTTGGAAACCTGATGAGAAAAATAGAATTTCCTGACCAACTGTTTATGCCTCGTTGGTATAAATTACCAAAACGCCCATGTATGATAAAATGACCATAATGCCCTTGTAAGCTTAAATGACTAAATTATTCATGGTATATCTAAACTCTTAAAGATCTTGATGTATCAACTCCTGAATATCCGGTTTGAACCATTTGTACGAACCCCCTTTTAATAGGGACCTCATTTATGAAATTCGTTCAATTGTCAAAAGTTTAATGTGTCCCATTCTGTAAATATCGAGTATCTTTAAAAAATAAATTGTTCTATCTAGTGTGTTCCACGTGTGCTACATTTAGTTGTATGCGTTGTATGATTATTACACATTAATAAACAATATAATGATTTAATTATGAACGATGATATGCTTGATGAAATGATGAACTAGATAGATGATATCATACTCTGCCTACTCGTTGTATGTCCGCTCGATCTATATACATGATATGTAATTGTGCTATGTGGTTATTTGATCTGTGATAATATTGTTTGTCTGCCTGATGTAAGTAATAATATAATCTGTTAGCTTGACCTATGATGGTACACTCGGTTTGCATGATGAATGATGATATCGTCTGGTCATTGGTATGCCCGTATATGTGTCTAAAGAGCGTGAACTTTTGTTTCTGATGCCTCGAATGGAATATGTTTGCCATATGTATTCTGCTACTCATGTCTGAAATCTGAATTCCGATTGTTATCTGGGGTATACTGCTGGGTTATGTTATGAAGCCTATGTTGGTACAACCCTGATCCAGCTGGTAAATCCTTATGGACTCAAGGTCTCCCCTTGGGTAGGTTTCGGTGCTTTAGCACGGGTAAATCCTTATGGACCTAAGGCAGCCCCTTAGGTGACACCTATGACCGTCGGGCCTAGGGTAAGTCCTTATGGATGCAGTTCTGGGGGACTGCATATTGGTGTAAGGTTGGAGGATAGTTACTAGAAAACCCTTGTATGTACTTGAATATTTGCATTGAATTGTTATGTGTTCTTATGATATGACCGGTATGTATTTATGTCTGTTTGACTAGCACTTATTGGAACACACTAGACACTAAACTCTTTGTTTCATCTTCGTAATCTATCATCTTGTATAGTTCCCGTTTGTTACTCGATGATTCATTACAGCAAAACAGGTCTTTAGCGGCGTTTTTTAGCGCCGCTAAAAACTCCCCCGGCATTTAAGAAAGCGCCGCTTAAACCAGCACCACAATAGTTCATGGCGTTTTTAAGGAAAAACGCCGCAAAAAGTCGTGATCTATAGTGGCGTTTGTGTTTACAAACGCCGCCAATAATTGTTCTTTAGTCGCGTTTGTTATAAGAAACGCCGCAAAAAAGTCAAGATCTGTAGCGGCGTTTGTAAACACAAACGCCGCGAATAACTAGTCTTTAGTGGCGTTTGTTTTAATAAACGCCGCAAAAAGTCATGATCTGTAGTAGCGTTTTGGAACTTAAACGTCGCGAATAATTGGTCTTTAGTGGCGTTTGTGATCACAAACGCAGCAAATAACTAGTCTTTAGTGGCGTTTATACAAACAAACGCCGCGAATAACACCATATTTCAAAAAAATTCAAATAAAAACATATATTATAATAATCTAAAATGAATTACATTAGACGTTATGAAAGAGTCATTTGTCAAACAAAGTAAAGGCGAATAACACCATGGTCCAAAACAAATCTATCCACATTCTTATAATTTCAGCTTCTAGTGGGGAAAGAAAGAACTCGGCTCTTTTCATTGTTGCACCTGAACATTAGCTTGAAGACCTTCAAGGGATCTGTTATTACGGCCATGGACAATGGGTCGAAAGGGGCCAGCAGTTGGCCTGGGAAAGATCCTCACCACCTTGGATAATGCTGAAAACATCCTTTATTGCCAATGGTATAATACCAGGAGCATTTTGATCTCCCTGTACATAGTCTCAAACATACAAGTCAATGGTAAGATGACAGGAAGCAGTTACATTGCTAAAAGATAGGAATCTAGGATAAGATAAACACACATCAGACTAATATAAAAGAAAGAATGGACGGAAAACAATTGATCATTCTCACTAAGATAAAGAAAAGGTTTTAAGAAGCAGCTAGACTTACATGCATAGTGTGTGTCTTCCCACTACTTGTAACACCATAAGCGAAAACAGTTCCTATAATACCAACAAGCTAATATTAGCTTTGATTATATACATAAATAACTTCAGAATCGAAACAAACCTACATTTTGAGCAACATTGAAATAAATTACTTTGAATCAATTAATCTTTAGAACTTTTTTTAGTTTTAATTTAATTAACCATCAACTCAAAGATATTAACATAAGTTCCAGCAATTTAATTTCCATACCGTTGACACCTTCCATTGCAGCTTGAACTACAAGTCAAACAGTTTGTTTGTTAAAATTTGTGGTTCTGCCAATAATGGCAAGAAATAAAACTAGAAGAAAAGAAAAGAAAATTAAAGGAAAATAGAAGAAAATATATTAGCACCAATCTGTTGAATACCCCACAGTCAACAACAAACATCAAAAGAAGAAAAGAAAGAAAATAGAAGAGGAGCTTATCCATTCGGTGTTGGACAATGTCAACAACCAAATTTTAGAATTCAAATGTTGTAGCTTAAATTTAAAGGTTCATCATATAAGTCAAATAGAAAGTTATATCAGAAGTAACTAACCAAAAACAATGTAACCCTTTTTCATAAACCTTAAGAGCAAGGACATTATTGATACGGGAAGTGCTGATATTACTCAATAGACTCGTGTCAAACCCTGCACAGTCTGATAAGTTCATTACAGATACATAATCAGACAAGCATATCTTTGTTTGATTTTTACATAAATCTTAGATATGCTTTTGCTGATCAATTGCCACTTAGCATTGTCGCAAACATTGAAAGAACTCATGAATTTTTTTTAGCAAACATCGAAATGGAATAATCACTGTAAAGACACCAAACTATTTTACTTAATTTGTCGAACTTCTTGAGAATTTTTAAAAAAGCAAGCATGTTCAAGTGCCTGAAATTCATAGTCATAGCACTTCTCAGCAATCAGATGCTAAGTATCTTATTACTCATCATCCCTTAGCATCATATATACTACACGAACATAAGCACTTTTAAGCATGGGAGACCTAAAGTAGCACTCGATTTTTTCTAAACAGCCTTAAAGGATGATATGCATCCTCGAAAGTGAAATAGAGCTGGTTGCCACTCTGTAGTTTTTTCTAAACATATGCTAATCACTTTCATGCAAAAGCTAAAATGATAAAAGAAACTTTCTTCTTCAAAGAAACTATAAGCATATATCATCCTAATAAATGAGCTGAAAGCCAGAGGAGTCGTAAGCATTTATACGAGACATAGCGATGCCATGTTAATTAAGCAATCTAACATACATCCTAGTTCGCGGTTGAAAATTTATACTGAACAGATAAAATGTCCACAAGATCTTGTTTGAACCTCCTAAAGATCACATGGTTTAACACTTACCCCTAACCCAAAAGTAGAAAGTGGTGAGCTTCGGAAGACGAGAAGACCAGCAAGTTCATCCGAAAAGAGATTCGACCCGAAAACGAAGTACATCGACAAAACGGAAATAAAAATAGCATGAACTGTAGAGATGCCACTGCCAAAAATATGTTAACAAGCAATGAGAGAACGAACATGCTAACAGGCTAAGTTGCACCGATACAGATACGGGGACGGGGACAAAAAACGACAATTTTTAAAATTAGAGGGTACGGGTACGGCGAGGGTACGGCAAATATAAAATAAAATTTAATATATATAATAAAAATATTAAAATTTATAATACAATATAGACTAAAATTATAATTGTATTAAACAATAATTATAATTGTAGTTATTTAAATTCACTTCTAATAATTTTAAATTGCTTTTTAACACTTAAATTAAGAGATTACTAAAATTAAATGAGTAAATTGAAAGAAAATTTAACTTTACATTCTAAATAAAGAGAAAATGAATGACTAAAATAATAAAATTAAAAGATGACATGGTTGAAATATATATTTATCCATTCCTATTTAAAGCTTGAGTGATTAAACATTAAAACAGGTTACAAATACAATACACAACTAATATCTCACATCTTTAAGATACATAAAGCAAGGAGAGAAAGCAACCTATAAATAGTTATTTATCAAGAAGAACAAGGAAGCAATCTAGTCTTGGCCTTTTGGCTGAGATTAAGTGTTAAGTTTATAATTTTTAGGTGGGGTGTTTAATTTAGTAGTTTTTTAATAATTATCCTTGAGCTTTTTAAGTTCGGATAAGTTTAATGGTTTTTAAAACCTTGCTCACAAAGAAGATGAGGTTTTATTTTTCCATTTTTTTAAGCAAATATATTCGAATACGTCCCCGGATACGTCTCCAATAAGCGTTGACCGTACCCGATATAAGTTTGACCGTCCCCGGTAAAGTTGGGACGTCCCCGGGACGTTCCCCGGCCGTCCCCGCATCGTCCCCGTCTTGGGGACGCGGGACGCCACCTTAGGGCCGTCCCCGTGCTTCATAGGTAACAGGAGCAGAAAAAATAAGGATAAACTAGATCATGCACTATACTAACCGATTGTTCCACTCTACTCGTTGAATTTTAGTAAGACCAGGGTAAGTCTTGCTGTAAAAACTGCTGATTAACTGGGTAAGATCATAGACCTGAGGGATTTGAAGAAACATGCATAATGAATATAAGGAAGGGAAGGAAAAACATTTGATGATTTAGTTAAAAACTCGATATACCACTTTGCAAGCAAGAATGCCACCAAGGATAGAAGTGTATGGAATGAAGGGATCTGCAAATAAGTAGCTCTTAACAAACAACTGAGCCTGGTTATGGTAAGACTTTATAGCCATCACCGTCTGTTTAGGCACGGTTCTCATATTGGAATCTCAAAATCACCCTAGCAACATGAGTATCTTCTCTTAGTCTCCTCCCTCCTTCAATCATCAATACCATAATACAAACAAAAAGGTAGTCAAAGAGAAGAAAATTATATATTCAGAATGCTTCTACAATCTACATCTGATACTAGATTTTTCTACACAAATACCAATTTTTCCATCCTATTCCAAGATATATAAGGTATAAATTCTTTTCCATTTAACAACTTCAATTCAAGCAAGCTAAAGCAAACAAAAAACAACCAAAAGACTAAAAGTTTAATCAAAATGAACAAAGAAAATATCAATGGTAAGATTCAGATCAAACAAACATTTATATTTCAGGTAAGTAAAGGCAAATAATCAATGAGAAAGCACTGAAATTTGAAGTAATCCATTTGGAGAACAACTAGCAACATAAAGCAATTAAAAGTTAACACAATAGAAGCAAAGTAGCTGATAAATCTGGTAAATGTGATTACCCTAAGCAAGGGTCACTTACTCCAAGAAGAAAAAAAAAACAAATCTTTGGAAGAGAAATCATATACCAGAGACCATTAAAAAGGGTTTTTTCCAGGGCTAATCAGTGGACAAAACACAAAAAAGAAAAATTAAAAAACCTAGAACTAAGAGAAAAAATGGGCACTTAACAAAGCAAAAGTGAAAAAGACACAAAACTAAAACATAAAGCAATAATAGATGCATGAATTAGTATTCCAGACGTGTGGATGGACAACAAATAATACCACATGAGATGGTGCATGAAATGGAAGCGTCCTCCTCTTAAAAGAAAAATCAAAACTGAGAAGAAAACCAAAAAGAAAAATTACTAGTAAAACGATATATTCAAATCCCGTCCCTTTAAAGCAAAAAATTCAATAAACCCAGATATATTCACTCCCAACAAGGTAATAGCAGAAAATGTAGTTTTAACCAAAAGTACGAGATAAAAGCAAGGTTATACGAGGGAATGAACCTGATAAATAACGAGAACAAGAAGGGAAATGAGGACGAAGAAAGAAATAAGCCATATGGAGACTGACCTTTGGTGCGACCGAGCGGCCTGAGGGACGATCGACGGCGAGAAGCAAGGCGAGGAGCACGACAAGGAGGAGTAGGAGAAGTTAGGGATTATCACGATTGATTTGGGGATGGATTATTGAGATTGAGATATAATCTAGCGTCAGAACGGTGTGTTTTACAAACGCCGCCAAAAAGAGACTATTGTGACATTTGTTGAAAAACGCCACTAAAAACTAGACTTATTATGGCGTTTTTAAAACCAAACGTCGGTAAGACGAGACTTGTTGCGGTGTTTTTTACATAAACGCCACTATATGTTTTTCTTTAGCGGCGTTTTTACCATAAACACTGCAAATTTTGTCATTTTGTGGCACTTGTGATGTAAACGCCGTGAAAAATATAATATTAGCAGCGTTTGCTCCAAAAACGCCACAAAAAACGCCGCTATATACCAAGCCTGGTGTAGTGATTGAATAAAGAATAAATACTGTTATTCTCAAGTATAACGTTACCCTGAAATAGCGGAAAGGAAATGAAGACTGTTACTGCTTGGAACATCATGAAAATATTATGCCTACTATATATATGCATGAGCTTAGAGCATCTTTTGATAGTTCTGTATTACTGAGCTTTTCCAAGCTCACGTTGTTATTACCATCGCAGGTTAAAAGAATATATCACGGTATAATGTTTGACATCAGTGCTCGGAGTTCTCTCGACGTTGCTTTTGGAGTACGATGTTGTATAATTAGTGGGCATGTATGTCATGTATTGTTTTATGATAGAGTCTGTAAAGCACTTTCTGAAATTTCTGTTGTGTTAAAATGACTTCTTGAAATGGTATTTTTTTAAACAGAAGTTGATTTTACAGTTTAATAAGTGTTTTGAGGAAAAATGCTTTTATGTGTATTTTTACCGTGGGTCGCTCTTGTGACCCTAATGTGACATCTTATGATTCGTTGTAACGCATAGGCGAGTTTAGGGGTTACACCGAAGGCAAAAACACATGGGGAAACGGAAATAAAAAACCAACAACAATCCCAAAGCCAACAATAAACACACTATGCAGACCAAAATAAAACGAAATAACACCACCTCTTAAGAAATCAAGCTTTAATCTTACTGCCACAAGTTTCATTTTAAAAACACATTAAACCTCGTTCCCAATTCTCCTATAAGTAGACCTTGAGGCCCGCTCTGTTTACTACACATATACTGCACATTAGAGAATTAGAAAATCTCTACACAATGAAGCAACAGTGTTTACTTCTAGAGAAAAACACCTCCAACAACTTCGAGGAAAACCACCTACAAGTCTACAACCCGCCAACTGAAGGGTTTCATAAGAAATCAAACAGATCTAATCATGTAGAAAAACGCAGCAGAAAAGAATCCTACGAAATTTTTCAAGATCTCATACAATCATATTAACGAATGATAAACATAATTATAAAGGTTACATCGATAAAAGATTTTATAATCACGTTGTGCTGAGGCGATACCTTTCTGAAAGATGGCTGCCCTCTACAAGTATCCACACACGAATGGACGCCAAACGGCTATCGGAATGCTAGTTCCCTTCTAGTTTTCGAAAAAACTGAGTTTATGTGGTTTTTAGGTGTTTTCGAAAATCACATATCTCTAACCCTAGGCACACATACATACACACATATATATACACTTGGTTATAGTTAGATTGAGTTCACCATTATAATTTAAAGGCTTAATACACCCCCTAAAATTTACATGTTTTCTCAACTTTTCCCCTAAAGTTCATTTTAACAATTTTGCCCCCTAATGTTTTCAACGTTACTCGTATTGGCCCTACCATTAAAAAATCTGTCTTGACTAATCAGATCACGCCACGTCACCTAATTATTATTATTTTCTTATTTTTCTATTTAATATATTAAAATATTCACTAAATTGATTTGTTTTACCAAGACTACCCTCACCCTCACCCTCACCCTCACCCCCTTCCCCACACCCCATCCCCTAATCCTTTTTCCCTGATTCAGGGATTTAGGGGATATTTTTTACACCAAAAATAACACTAAGGTTCGGTCACCGGCAATGCTAGTACTGATCTTGAAGTTCTATTGAAGCTTACACTAACAGAGATGAAGAAATTTCCCAGTCGTGGAGTCCCGAACCTCTGGGTCTAATCATCGATTTACTTCGCCTATACGAATCGATGTGATCGTCGATCGGGAAATAAGACGAAATCGCCTACAGAAGTGGCAGGTAACACAAAAATTAAGGACATGTAAACATCTAAAAGCAAAAAATCAATGATATCATGGGTATTAGGGTATCTCAAAATCGGAAACTAAAGACACTCTTAAACCCAGATTTTTGTATATTTTAAGTAAGAATTTAGATCTAAAACTTTGAATCCATGTTCTTGTTTCTTCCAAATATTAGAAAGGAAATAGTAAAGTGGAAACCTTGGATGCAACATGCGCCATGGTTGGTGAGTTGGTCTGTATAAGTGGAGTGTTTTTTTTAATTTTAAATTGGAGAAGATGATGTGGATGAAGATGGGGTGTTATGGGTATTTTAATATATTTGTTTTTATTTTATTTTAGAATTTAAAAAGAAATAAAAATGATGTGGCATGTTCTGATTGGTCAATACAGATTTTTTTAACGATAGGGGGCAATATGAGTAACGTTGAAAACGTTGGGGGGAGTGGTCAAAATGAACTTTAGGGGGCAAGTTGAGAAAACATGTAAAGTTTAGGGGGAAGTGTATTAAGCCTAATTTAAATAAAACTCTTTTCAATAATTATAATTTAAATAAATTCCTTTATCTTATAAGGAATTCAAATTCAATCTAAATTTAGATGATGTGATTTATTTAATAATATTATTATTTATTTAAGATAAATAAATAATACATTTTAAAACAAATTCCTTATCAAATAAGGAATTTAAATTCAATCAAATCTAGATAATAAAATTATTTATCTAATAATATTTTTGAAAAATATTAAAAAAATATTCTATACGAATTTAACTTCTTTAAGTTCGAATAAATAATCTCTAACAATATAATTTAAAATAATCGTATTATCATAAATTTATTATTGGAGGTAATAACCACAACCATTCTTATCCATTCGTGGTGGGCGACCCTATAGGTTCAATTAACGTTGGCAGTAGATAAAATCACATTTTATTCTATAAGTCATAAGTGGTCTTTAGCAAGATATTATGACTACCCAAGTTAAATGAAAAGCTCATAATCCGAGACAACCTTTAATTTAGTTTATGTTATAATCCTTTTATCTCACGATATCTTGATAGAATATAAGGCATGTAAAATGTTAACCTTATATCGTTCTATCTTTAGTTTTTCGATACCCAATTGAACTGACTAAACAAATGACATTGATCTCTATCAATTCATTTGAGCACGACCATGCATTTCTCAGTCTCAATAATCGAGGAGCCCAATGTAACACCCTAAAAGTGGGCCTAGTAGAATACTATCAAATTGATACAAATTAAGTTCCATTGTCATGTTTCTAGTTTTTTATTTATTAAAATTGAGTGGTTAAATTAGAAGAAAAGATTAAGGTGGTAGACGAATCACCAAGAACCAAATAAAAATAATTCAAAGCTTTGAGAATGCATGCTAAACAAAATAAAGATAATGGTCATCACACTTTTCACTTAGAAAATTGATGGAAATGCTTAAACCAGCCACATGGAAACAATGTTTCCTTTGTGTTATCTTCTACAAGTAGCCAGCCGAATGTAAGAGTGAGAAATGGAGTTTGAGAAATTGTTTGAATTCTTTGGGAAATAGAAGAATCCAAGGCTTTAATAATCGATCTTGTTTGTAGCTTGTGATCAAAGCAAGAAAGGTAACCATTCTTGATATTTTTCTCCTATGATGGGAGTTTTGCATGATGCTATAGTGTCTAGATTTGGTGTTAAATTCTTTGAGAATTAGACGATCACCCATAAGTGAATTTTCTTATGAATTGTAGTTCTAAGCTACATACACGAAATAGATCTTGGTTGTTGAATTAGTGATGTAAAGATTAAACTTGTTTGACAATGAAATTCTTGGTTGGTTGCGAATTTCTTGTTCAATTAAATTAAACAAATAATAGTCATGATAGTGCCCTATTTTAGAATGAATTGGAAAACCCTAAATAATTGTTTACAAGTATCAAATGTGGCAACCTCTTGATTTTTAGAGCCATTTTGTTGGTTAATAACTGAAACTGGAATATGGGACTAATTAGGGAATGTTGTTGAATTCAAAATGTATAAAAGATTAAGGTTGCTCTATTTTCACATGTTTGACACATGATTGGGTTGACTTAGACATGTATGTGTATGTATATAAGTTGAACAATCATGTTAGAAGTGCCATCTAGGTGATTAATGAAGCTAAATTCTAGTTTAGTGAAAATTGCCCAGAAAACTTTGTTCTGGGCAGTAACTTTGAAAATTCACTATAATTGGTAATGGTTGAAATAAAAACTGTAATTTATAAGGTTAGAAAGCTTGATATGTCTAGTTTTACTAGAAACAAACAGAATTGAATTCTAAATTGTAAGACAGAATATAGAGATGAAACTCTAAGGACAATGCAAATTGTCCATTGGTGTAATTTGATCTGTCTTTAGGTTAAAATCTGTATTAATCCGTAAAGGCTAAAAATGCAAGGTTTATACGGTTAGAAAGATAGTTAAGTTAGCTTTCTAACGACGTAAACGATTTGAAATTCTGACGTACGAAATGAAAGTTATGAATGTTTAAGTAAGCATAAAATACTTGAAATGAGACATGTATTGACTTAAACATAAAATACTTGAAATGAGATAAGATATCTAAGTTGCTCTTTCAATGGAAATCCTTTGTTATTAGAGTGTGATAATTGGTCTACTTAGGACTACGGTCCATGAGTTATGACTCAGGAGGACGCCCCATTGATATATGTTATGCATATTGGCGACTGTTGGGTTTTTAGAGGCTCAATTCGATCAACCAAAGTAGCTCACCAAGTGGTGGAGAGATGGATTTTTGGGTGGAAGGGTTGTGGAAGCTAGAAAGAATAAAGACACAGTGATTTATAGTGGTTCGGCCTTCTAACAAGCACCTACATCCACTACCTTATCTTCCCACTAAGGATTTCACAATCAATCCACTAATTGATTCGTCCCCTTTTCTAGGATTAGGAGGAAACCCTTACAACCGATCAAGCTTCTACCCAAAGCCTTGATCAAAACCCTCTTTTACAAAGAGATAAATAAAGCAAACTTAAACCCTCTAATAGGTGTTTGTTTGTACAATAAAGCACTCACCCAAAACCTAAAACACTTGAGCAAATTTGACAATTTTGGCTCACTAGTGTTTGTCTATACAAGAATTGACAATTTAAGCACTAAGAAACTTTTTGATCATTTGATGTTTTACAATATGAGCATTAGCCTTCTCTTGATGCTTGGAGGTCCCTTTTATACTCCCAATTGAGTTTGTAGCCGTTACTAGCCGTTGGGGATGAATTGGAGCCGTTGAGGACTTTATTTCCCTTCATAAATGCTGTTCTGCAGCTACCAGTATCGATACACGTGTAACGGTATCGATACAGCCTTCATAGGAACTAGCCGTTGAGCTCTTGCCAGCTGAGGCGTATCGATACGCTTGAGGGCGTATCGGTACGGGTCCATATTTGAATGGCCGTTGGGAAATAGCCGTTGGGGTAGTTGAAATGGGATCGGTACGCTTACTTGGCGTATCGAAACTGTTGAGAAATATTTTGATATAACAATTATTGTGAAAAATGTTTTTGGACTTGTTTAAAGACTTCAAAAATAATTCAAAAGTCCTTAAAACGTGACAAAATGTTTTGAAAGAGTTCGACTTAATACCTATATCGAACTATACTTTTAAAAGTCGAAAAATGCCCGAAATACATGTTTTTGGATGAAAGTTTCGAAACCTTAAACAAAGGTATCGAAACTTATATGGGCAGTAGCTGATTTTTTAGAAACCTAAGCAAAGGTTTCGAAACCTTGTAAAGGTTTCGAAACTTTGGCCCTGTAACGGCTACAAACGGCTATAAAACGGCTAGTTTTTATAAACCCCTCTTAAGGTTTCGAAACCTCTTCAAAGGTTTCGAAACTATAGTGCAGGTGAGCATTTAAAGCTCAACTTAAATGGCTTCCAACGGCTCCTAAACATCTCCAACGGCCATAAACGGCTAGAATATCATTCCACACTATAAAAGCAACCTTGGGACACTTGAAGATGGTGAGAGACAACATCCAAGCAATATGGTCAAGAGAATTAGAGTGTAAATCTTTATTTTACTATTCTCTTGTACATAGTCTTTAGAGAGTGCTTTATTGTAAATTCTTTGTACACTCTTGTGAGCTTAAATTTGTGTAAACTCCCACCTAGAGAGGTATTTAGTTTACCAAACAAATCCCTTGTAAAAGGAGAGGTTCTAGTTTAGCCTTGAGAGAAAAACTAGAGTTGGTTCTATCTTAGCCATTGAAAAGATAGAGTTGTAACGGTTTCCTCCTAAACCGGGAAAAGGGGACGAATTCATTGTTGAGTGAATTGGGAAATCCTTAGTAGTGTGCTAAGGTAGTGGATGTAGGTGCTTGTTAGAAGGCCGAACCACTCTAAAATCATTGTGTCACTTGTCTACCTTTATTTCGATTTTAGCCAATTCAACCACCAAACATTTACAACCCTCATTGACGGTTTCGATGATCGATTCGAGCGTGCTACAAACTCTACAATTGGTATCAGAGCCTCGTCTCCATCGAAGGACTAACATCCGGGAGTAAAGATCCAACGCTCGAAGTCCACCGTTCAAGAAAATGGTAAGATTTGAAGAAGGCCGCTCTATCTCGTGTCCTCCGTTCTTCGAAGGAGAAGCATACTTCCAATGGGCAAATATCATGAAATTCTTCATCAAGTCTCAAGACTATGAGGTTTGGGACATCGTTGAAGATGGGTATTTGGAAGCTCCAAAGAAGAAGAAAAAGCAAAGGAGTGCCAATGACACGAAGGCAAAGCTAAACACCAAGGCGATGCACATTCTCTATTGTGGCCTTAACGAAGAAGTTTCCAAGAAGATCTCCACATGCAAAAGTGCCAAAGAATTATGGGAGAAACTTGAGAAGCTTTATGGCAACAAGAAGGGAGAAAAGAAAGATGATGATCAATCATGTGCAAACCTTCTCTCCAATCCAAAGGTGGATGGTGTTTTGGCTCTCGAGGAGCCTAAGGTATCTTCAAACTCAAATGAATTAAATTCATATTCTTTTGATGAGTTACAAGATGCATTTGATGAATTATTTTTGAAATTTGAGACCATGAATTCCAAATTTAAGAAAATGATTTCTAAACTTGAATTTGAAAATGATTTTCTTTTGAAAACAAAATTGGATTTTGAAAAAGAAAATGAGATTTTGAAAAATAATTTAGAGTTTTCAAAAACAAGCAATGGAATTTTAGAAAAAGAAAATTTTGATTTGAAAGTTAAGCTTGAAAGCTTAGCAAAAGAAAAAGAAATTATTTTTAATAATTCATCTCATCCCATAATGACAAAATGCTCACATTGTCATTATCATGGTCATTCCTTGCATACTTGTCCTATAAAGAAGAAAAAATCTTATAGGATTAGACAAGTATGGGTTCCTAAGGGAACTAGAGACATTGAGATTAACTTTAATGGATCCAAAGCAATTTGGATACCAAAATCCAAGTAAGTGTCTCTTGTAGGTGTGTTGGAGCAAAGGCAAGAAAAGCAAGAATCTCAAATGCTCTAGTCACACAAGTGAAGAAGAAGGGTAACCTCTAATCTTAATGCATTTGATTTTAAATCATTCGGTTGCCTACTTTGATGATAAATGTTCATGCATCATTGCTTATTTATATTTATAAGTGCATGACATTTTATGATTCTTTATGCATATGAATCACATTGTTTCATTCATATGTTTGCATAAAGTTTTAAAGTCTTGGATAAATTGAGTTTCATGTGTTTTAAATTGATTTGATTCAATGGTGAAATTCAATCTCTTAAGTGTCAAGTTTTGTGCTAAAAAATTAATGGAATGCTTTAGTAAGGGGGAGTTTTATTTTTCAAAATTTTTTGGTACTTAAATTTTTTTTTTAACTTACTCTCCATTGTTATTATGTACTATAAACATTTGAATTATTTTTGATATAACAAAAAGGGGGAGAAATAAGTGAAAAATTAAGGGGGAGCATTTTGTCAAAAACAATATTTCAAAGAAGTTTTGTTATATCAAAAAGGGGGAGATTGTTGAGAAATATTTTGATATAACAATTATTGTGAAAAATGTTTTTGGACTTGTTTAAAGACTTCAAAAATAATTCAAAAGTCCTTAAAACGTGACAAAATGTTTTGAAAGAGTTCGACTTAATACCTATATCGAACTATACTTTTAAAAGTCGAAAAATGCCCGAAATACATGTTTTTGGATGAAAGTTTCGAAACCTCAAACAAAGGTATCGAAACTTATATAGGCAGTAGCTGATTTTTTAGAAACCTAAGCAAAGGTTTCGAAACCTCTAGAAGGTTTCGAAACCTTGGCTCAAAGGTTTCGAAACCTTGTAAAGGTTTCGAAACTTTGGCCCTGTAACGGCTACAAACGGCTATAAAACGACTAGTTTTTCTAAACCCTCTTAAGGTTTCGAAACCTCTTCAAAGGTTTCGAAACTATAGTGCAGGTGAGCATTTAAAGCTCAACTTAAATGGCTTCCAACGGCTCCTAAACATCTCCAACGGCCATAAACGGCTAGAATATCATTCCACACTATAAAAGCAACCTTGGGACACTTGAAGATGGTGAGAGACAACATCCAAGCAATATGGTCAAGAGAATTAGAGTGTAAATCTTTATTTTACTATTCTCTTGTACATAGTCTTTAGAGAGTGCTTTATTGTAAATTCTTTGTACACTCTTGTGAGCTTAAATTTGTGTAAACTCCCACCTAGAGAGGTATTTAGTTTACCAAACAAATCCCTTGTAAAAGGAGAGGTTCTAGTTTAGCCTTGAGAGAAAAACTAGAGTTGGTTCTATCTTAGCCATTGAAAAGATAGGGTTGTAACGGTTTCCTCCTAAACCGGGAAAAGGGGACGAATTCATTGTTGAGTGAATTGGGAAATCCTTAGTAGTGTGCTAAGGTAGTGGATGTAGGTGCTTGTTAGAAGGCCGAACCACTCTAAAATCATTGTGTCACTTGTCTACCTTTATTTCGATTTTAGCCAATTCAACCACCAAACATTTACAACCCTCATTGACGGTTTCGGTGATCGATTCGAGCGTGCTACAAAATCTACAGAAACGATCCCGACCGTATCGATACGGCAAAGGCCTGTATCGGTACGGGGTTTGACAGTGGCCAAACAGAGGCAAAATGGTATCGGTACGGGTACAACCGTATCGATACTGGTGACGTGAAAACACAAGTTTGGCTGTTTAAAATATAAAAAATCTTTGCCAAAAACCTCTTAAAATACCTCAAACATAAATTCAAGTTGTTTGGACTTAAAACTAAGTTTTAAATTCTTTTCAAATTAGTCCAAAACATTTTTCAATTATTATATCAAAACATAGGTTCTACAATCTCCCCCTTTTTGATATAATAAAACTCACTTGAAAGATTGTTTGGGTTTCTCCCCCTTTAACTTTAAAAATGTGAATAAGAGATTAAAGATATAAAATTAAGTAAAGCTCCCCCTTATTCATTTGAAAATTCAATTTTTCAAACCATTTCTCCCCCTTTTTGTTATATCAAAAAGAATTTAAAACATTAAGTTTTAAAATAACAATAGGGATAAAAATTTTGACACAAATAAGAATTTGGTTTAAAAATGGCTCCCTCTTACTCAAAGCATCATCAAAAGTGTTAGTCATCATATATGATCATCTAGTTGAATAAACTAAAAATAAGACAAATTGACTCAAAACAACTAGAAATTTTACCAACACTTGAACCGAAGGGAGGATGTGAAGCCTTCCTTCTTCAAGTGTTCTTCCTTGTGTGTATGGAGCTCCCCCTCAATGTTTGACTTGTTGAACATCTCCATCACACCTACAATAGACAATCAAGTAACTTTTGGTATCCAAATTGCTTTGGATCCATAAACGTTAGTTGCACAAATTTTAGTCCCCTTAGGAATCCATTTTTCAATGTCATCCTTTTTAATTGAAGTACTAAGTCCTTTTGGGACCCAAATACTTCTAAAGCATTTTCCTTTAATAAATCTAGGGGCACTAGATTGTCTAACATAAAAGTTTGATTTTCCAAAATTATTTTTCTTTTCAAGCTCTTTGGAAATCAAATCTTTTTCTACTTGAACATTTTGAAGCAATTTTTGTAAATCAAAACATTTTAATTCAAACTCTTCAAGTTTTGCTTCAAGTTCAAGTTTGGTTTTAGAAAGCAAATCATTTTTAATTTTTAACTTTGAAATCAATTTATTGTTTTTCAAAATGTGGCTTTTAAAATCTAAAACCAAATCATCATAGGCATCTTGTAATTCACCAAAAGTGTAGGAACATGAAGTAGATGAATTAGATGTTACCCTTGAATCTTCTTCGATGGCCATAAGGCAAAGGTTGGCTTGTTCATCGTCGGTGGAGTCCTCATCACTCCATGTAGCCACATGTGCCTTATTCTTATGGCTTGAAGTGCTTGCCCTCTCCTTTCTTTTAGGTTCTCGTTCAAGCTCTCTCAAGGCTTTCTTCATGAACGGGGCACACTTCTTGAAGAGATGAACTATCTCTTCATCTTGATCCTCCTCTTCACTTGAGTAGACATGATGACAAGTGGAGGATTTGAGAGCCATGGCACTTGTATTGATGCCAAGCCCTTTGATTTTCTTCTCTCCCATAGCTCTAATTTCTTCCCTCTTCTTCTCATCCTCCTTGTTCTTCTTCATGATTTGATGAGTAAGGAGTGACCCCATGAGTTCATCAAGCTTCAAAGTCTTCAATTTTTTGGCTTCGATGATGGCGGTCCTCTTTGAGTCCCAAGACTCGGGAAGTGAGTAGATGAGCTTTCGAACAAGCTTTTCCTCCGGGATGGCTTCTCCATAGCCTTTGAGACCATTGGTGATAGTGGAGAACCTATCAAACATCTTCTCGATGTTCTCTTCCGGATCCATTTTGAAGTTCTCATACTCCAAGGTTAGGAGCCCAATCTTGGTCTCCTTGACTTCATTTGTCCCCTCGTATGTGACTTCAAGCTTGTCCCATACCTCCTTGGCATTCTCACAAGAAGACATCTTCTCATAGATGGATGGACCAAATGCACAAAATAGAATGTGCAAGGCTTTGCAATTTAGCTCCATCTTCTTGCGATCGTCGGCACTCCATTCCGCTTTACTTCTTTGAGGCACGAACGAACCATCTTCAACTATGTCCCATAGCTTGTAATCTCTTGACTTCAAGAAGAGTTTCATCTTTGTCTTCCAATGGGCATAGTGGTCTCCGTCGAAGAAGGGCGGTTTGTCGATTGATTGTGCCATTGAGCCGGTTGATGAAATAGTGATCGAGCTTGCCGGATCTTCTCAATAGGATGTGAATCCTCTTCGATTGAGCCAAGCTCTGATACCAATTGTTGGGTTTTTAGAGGCTCGATTCGATCAACAAAAGTAGCTCACCAAGTGGTGGAGAGATGGATTTTTGGGTGGAAGGGTTGTGGAAGCTAAAAAGAATAAAGACACAATGATTTATATTGGTTCGGCCTTCTAACAAGCACCTACATCCACTACCTTAGCTTCCCACTAAGGATTTCACAATCAATCCACTAATTGATTCGTCCCCTTTTCTAGGATTAGGAGGAAACCCTTACAACCGATCAAGCTTCTACCCAAAGCCTTGATCAAAACCCTCTTTTACAAAGAGATAAATAAAGCAAACTTAAACCCTCTAATAGGTGTTTGTTTGCACAATAAAGCACTCACCCAAAACCTAAAACACTTGAGCAAATTTGACAATTTTGGCTCACTAGTGTTTATCTATACAAGAATTGACAATTTAAGCACTAAGACACTTTTTGATCATTTGATGTTTTACAATATGAGCATTAGCCTTCTCTTGATGCTTGGAGGTCCCTTTTATACTCCCAATTGAGTTTGTAGCCGTTACTATCCGTTGGGGATGAATTGGAGCCGTTGAGGACTTTATTTCCCTTCATAAATGCTGTTCTACAGCTACCAGTATCGATACACGTGTAACGGTATCGATACGGCCTTCATAGGAACTAGCCGTTGAGCTCTTGCCAGCTGAGGCGTATCGATACGCTTGAGGGCGTATCGGTACGGGTCCATATTTGAATGGCTGTTGGGAAATAGCCGTTGGGGTAGTTGAAATGGGATCGGTACGCTTACCTGGCGTATCAAAACGATCCCGACCATATCGATACGGCAAAGGCCTGTATCGGTACGGGGTTTGACAGTGGCCAAACAGAGGCAAAATGGTATCGGTACGGGTACAACCGTATCGATACTGGTGACGTGAAAACACAAGTTTGGCTGTTTAAAACATGAAAAATCTTTGCCAAAAACCTCTTAAAATACCTCAAACATAAATTCAAGTTGTTTGGACTTAAAACTAAGTTTTAAATTCTTTTCAAATTAGTCCAAAACATTTTTCAATTATTATATCAAAACATAGGTTCTACAACGACAATAGGAGGTAACGGGGGAGATTTACGGAGAATGGCAACAATTTGATCGGATAGAAGTGAAGTTAGGATTGCCATGTTTCGATATTAGCCTTTGCTTTGTGCTTTGATCTAAATATATCTTAGACCTATACGGTCAAATTCAGACCAAGGTTACTCATGATTAAATCTATGATCCAAGGCGAACAAGTGAAAAAGACATCTTACCAAAGGCATATACTAAAGAAAGAAAACAAAAAAATGAAGTGTAAAGCTTACTTGCTACTTGAATTGCTTGAATTACTTGTCAAGCAAACTTGCTACTTGAATTACTTGTCAAGCAAACTTGCTACTTGGATTACTTGAATTGCTTGAATTACTTGACAAGCAAACTTGCTACTTGGATTACTTGAATTACTTGACAAGTAAACTTGCTATTTGAATTACTTGATTCTTGAATTACTTGTTAGTTGCTACTTGGCATGATTACTTGAATTACACGATTCTTGAATTACTTGCTACTTGCTACTCGACATGTATGCTTGAAATGACGAACATGTCAACTTGAACTAATTACTACTTGTAATTGTATGTAAGCATGAATAATTGACATAATTGAATTAAATTAGAAGTCACAATGGATTGCTTTACTTGTGATTGAGTGTAAACATGTTTAACAGACAAAATTGAATTAAATTAGAAGTCATCATGGACTGCTTTACTTGTGATTGAGTGTAAACATGTTTAATGGACATAATTGAATTAAATTAGAAGTCACAATAGACTGCTTTACTTGTGATTGAGTGTAAACATATTTAATGGACATAATTGAATTAAACTAGAAGTTACAATGGATTGTTTTACTTGTGATTGTGTGCAAACATGTTTAATGGACATATTTGAATTAAATTAGATGTCACCATGGATTGTTTTACTTGTAATTGTATGTAAACATGAATAATGGACATATTTGAATAAATTAGAGGCCACCATGGACTGTTTTGCTTGTATAAGTGTAAATATGCATTTAGTGGAATGTTATAATAAAGACGAATACCCTAAGTATTAAGGTTCAAGTTAAAGAATGTAACATGGAGTAACAAGGCATGAAAATTTCTTGTTACAAGACATGCATACTTGAATTTACAAATGTATATTCTTGAAATTTTCACTACTTGACATGTACTCTCGGATTACTTGCTACTTGATATGTATTCTTGAATTTCTTGCTACTCGATTGACATGATAATGACTACTTGATAATTTTTGATATGCTTGCCATGCTATCCTAATATCTTGATAAACAAGTTACTTGATAATTGCTTTATATGCTGGCCATGCTATACGACTACATGCGTATATTGAATGTTATAAACTTTGAATAGGACTACTTGACTAAATAAAACTTGATCAAATAATTGGATAACGCTAGGACTACCTCACTAAGTACATAACATACTTATCACTCTTGTTTCCATTCTTCTCAATCTACATGTTAAAAGGATCTTGAACCATCTTCCTTGAGTTCGAAGCAAGATACAAGCAAGCTAGAGTATGGGTTCATACTTATTTTTGTAATACTTCTAGATTGTGGCACCTAGATTTGAATATAGTTCAAGCTAGTTCATGCATTTTGCTTGTTTAGAAAGTCGTAAATATACACATACATTTGATCTTAAGCTATATGGATTGTAAAGACTTAATTGTTAATTCTTGTTGCTTATGGTACCAACTTGTTAATGGTTATGAATTGCTAATGGATGGAATTAACATATGATATCATGATCTTGCCACTCTTGAACATGTATGGAGTAATTACTATATGATTTCTTGATTAAACTTGAGTCTTGAATGCTTTCCCTTGGTTCGAATTTTGCGGCTTTAAATGCTAGCCTTGAATGTTATATGAAGTTAGACTAGATTGATGTTATGTATAAATATAAGATATGACTTGATTGTAGTAACCTTTAAGGTCATGCCTAGTTAATTGTCTTGAATATGTCTCTTGACATTGCTAACATGTTAGATGAATGTCCTAGGATGTTTAAGTTGTTCATACCTAAATTGTAAAAGAAATAATTGTGAACTGCCTATGAGCTATTAGAATGCAAATTTGATTTCTTGAGAAGAGAGTAACCAACTCAAAATGAAAATGCCTAACCAAAATGAGTTATAGCTCATAAGTATGCATTAAATAGCATGCATTGTACAACCAAAATGAAATGCCTACATGTCTTGGTTATGAAACATTAGAAGACCATGTTTAGTAAACTAAGTTGAATGTGCCATTGCAAGCTAGCCATGTTTCTAAATGATGCTAAGTTACTTGAAGATATTCCAATTGGGATAGGATCCGATTGAATGTAAATATGATCATGACTAGTTAAATCTACTTGGTATGCTACCATGTCTTGAATGTAAAAATGCTAGATCAATATTTTAGAATGGTTCAAGATTGCACATACTTGAGATAGGAATGAAAGAATATGATCTCTCCTACTATATTACCCGAATACTAAGCACAATTTCTTGAATAGGAAGTAACTAACTCGAACTAAAAAAGCTTTGTTGCTCATGTTGTTCGAATGCCTACTTGTATGATTGACTATGTTTGCACTTCTTGATTGATGCTTATTACTCCTTACATGTATAGTTGAGTTCGAGTGCTTGGTCACATGTTTAGTCTTGTACGCATTTCCTTAATGGTTTCCTTGGTTGCATATGTATAAAAGTGGTAATCTAAAATGTTGATAAGCATGCTACATGACCTTGTTGCTTAAAATTGCTTGATGTTCATGTCTAAGTCGAATGTAAAGCTTACTTGTTTATGCTCTTGATTAGTCGATCAACTCATTTACTAGTGATGAATTTGAAAAAAATTTATTTGGCTTGTATTTTTCTTATGCTTGTCAACACTCCTTAGCCGATTTACTCCTAAATCTGGTGAGGGGTGTTACACCCAGAGATATCTCTCTTACGTTAAGAGGGATAAATTCTATCTTAATTACTCACATCTCACTACATGATTCTTTATTATGTTCAAGCATAACCATTATAGTCGTCCAGTTAAAAATGATGTTTGATTATGTCAAAACATAATAGTCATCATGTTGAGAACTGTAGTAATTTCAGGTTTAAGGATTAAATGTCACAACTGTTTTAAGATTAATATATAACTTTAATCCATGTATTAATCTTAAGATGAGTCAATCCTAATATTTTTGTCAACACATACATATATGAATTTGATTTGAATCCCATTCACGTATTCATCTAATTAATATATATCAAACTTCATACTGATCTTTATTATTGTTGCCACAATAATAACTGATTAGGGATATTTTGAATAATAATATTCAAGGAAACAAAATCGTGCAAATTTATAAATTCAATGATCAAAATAAAATGTCCATATAATAGGCCATAGGGCACTATAACTAATAGTCTCCTACTTGCACTATGCCTATTCAAGAATGTATCTCATACCTATAGACCTAGCATGACGATCATGTTTTACTTGTGGTAGAGGCTTAGTCAAAGGATCTGCAATATTGTCATATGTTGAAACTTTACATATCTTAACGTCACCTCTCTTAATGATCTCTCGAATGAGATGATAACGTCTCAAGATGTGTTTAGATCGCTGATGTGATATGGGCTCCTTTGCTTGCTCAATGGCACCATTATTGCCACTGTATATCTCAACATGATTTATAATGGTAGGGATGACCCCAAGATCAATAATAAATTTCTTGATCAAAACTACTTCCTTCGCTGCATTAGATGTCGCTATGTACTCAGCTTCAGTTGTAGAATCAGCAACAGTGCTTTACTTTGAACTTTTCTAGCAGACAACACCCTCATTTAAACAAAACACATATCCCGACTGCGATCGAAAATAATCTTTGTCAGTTTGGAAGCTTGCATCCGCGTAACCACTTACAACTGGTTCATCTTCCGGTCCGTCATAGACTAAGAACATATCTTTAGTCTTTCTTAAATACTTATGTATGTTCTTTACAGATGTGTAGTGATTTTCACCAGGGTTTGATTGGTATCAACTTGTTATGCTCAAAGCATATGAAACATCTGGTCTAGTGCATAACATGGCATAAATTATAAATCATATTGCCGAAGCATAAGGAATCTTACTCATGCGTTCTCACTCATCCTTAGATTTAGGACACCGAGTCTTGCTAAGAGTAATGTCATGAGACATAGGCAAGTAACCTCTCTTGGAATCTTGCATATTGAACCTTTTTAGTACTTTGTCTATATATGCACCTTGACTTAATCTGATTAGCCTTTTAGATCTATCTCTATAGATCTTTATCCCAAGGATATAGGCAGCTTCGCCTAAGTCTTTCATTGAGAAACAATTTCCTAACCAAGACTTGACACTCTGCAAGGTAGGAATGTTGTTCCCAATGAGTAGAATGTCATCGACATACAAGACCAAAAATAAAATTGCACTCCCACTAACTTTCTTGTAAACACAAGGTTCATCTTCATTTTTGATAAATCCAATCTCTTTGATTGACTCATCAAAACGAAGATTCCAACTCCGTGAAGCTTGCTTCAATCCATAAATGGATCTTTGAAGCTTGCATACTTTACTAGAATTCTCGACTTGTAAAAAGCCCACAAGTTGTGTCATGTACACTGATGAGTGTTCAAAAGTACTATTTTTATTACCCTTTTCACTCATATTATTGTTAGATTTAGGCACATTTTAGTTGCATTATCAGGCATTCATGCATATTTTCATAATTTCCTTCCCTGTTTTGCTTGAGTTCATAATTTAGTTTATTTGGGTGAAAAAGATATTGCTAGAGGTTATTTTGGTACATGCAGGTTAATTGCCCGGGCAAGTATTTCCACGGTGGCAACCACTACCGTGGCAGTGAAGGAAAAGGAAGGAACGATGCAAAATCATCTCTAGATGGCCCAAATCAAGCCAGCTATGGAAGACAATTTCTACTGAAGGAAGCTGAACCATGGGACAGAGACCTGCTGAGCGGAAAAGATAGACAAACTTCTGCCAAGGCAGCACCCTATGCCGAGGCAACAGTGTTTGCTGAGGCAGCAGCCACTGCCGCCGAGGCAGTGACCTATCACACTCGACAATGGAGAAAACATGCAAAGTGGTATGTGATTTGAAGAGCATGAAAAGCTGAATTTTTCTACGTACTTTGCATGAGGATCAGACTACAGGAAGAGCATGAAAATGCTGAAGGAATGTCAAGAGAGGATTCTACGCAAATAAGAGGTTTTTAAGGAAGGATGATTTAATACTTTAAAGAAGATCTTTTTCTTTTAATATTTAATTCTAACTTAACTTCCTCCTCAAGAAAGACTTTAACCTAGCCATCTCCTATAATTACAAGGCTTAGCCACCAAGTACAAGCGAGTTTGATTGAGAGAGATTCTTGTAAATTCTTCCTAGGGTTAAGGTTGTGTTGTCTAGTAGTTGTGAGAAAACAATTGGATTTTGTTTAAGTTTTTGTTAATGCAATTTTAGTTCAAGGTTTGCTTATTTTTGGTATTTATCTTTTCTTGCAATTAAATCGGGAGAGGAAATTGTGAGTGCGTCTATTTGTCTAACATTGGGAGAGTTAGACTCGCGAAACAGATAAGCATGGTTTTCATCCCAATCGGTGAACTAACTCAGCTTAGGGATAAGTTTGAGTTTCAACAGCTAAAAGGAGTGTAAGATTGGTTGGTGTTCATCCCTGGCTCACGCTGGGAAGTATTGTCAAGGTCTGCATATCAACAATGTTTCGACTTAGGGATAAGAAGAAGCCACAGAAGAGTGTTTTGCCGAACCTTGAAGTTGTTGTTGATTGCTGCCGAGGCAAGGGATTGTCGAGGCAACAACTTAACTCCTCTCTGCTGTGGCAACAACTTAGCCACTGTCGAGGCAGTTTGGTGTTGTTGCATTCAAAAGCCGAAACAAGTTCAATTGGTTTCCACACTACGACGCAATATAATTCAGCCTACTCTATCTCATTTAACTCTAATCTCTTTATTTACTTGCTCCTTTATTTTTATCTTTTATTTTTATTCAACTTATATCATCACTATCACTTGTGTTTTTTACTTTTACAGTGCGATAACTTAAGAAAAGTGGCCCAAACCAATCCCTGTAGAGACGATACTCATATCACTTTATTACTTGTGACGTTATACTTGCACAATTGTGTAGCACCTTTTACACGCAACATACACACCCTTGAGTAAGTTCCCATTAAGAAACACATTTTTCACATCCTTTTGCCAAATCTCATAGTCATAATATGCTGCAATGGCCATTAGAATTCTGATAGATTTAAGCATGGCTACTGGTGAAAAAGTTTCATCATAGTCTATACCATGAGTTTGTTTGAAAGCTTTTTCAACTAGCCTTGCTTTATAAGTATGCACTTTGCCATCTATGTCAATTTTCTTTTTGAAAACCCATTTGCATCCAATGCTTTTAGTACCTTTAGGTGGATCAATCAAAGTCCAAATTTGATTGTCATACATGGATTGCATTTCAGACTTCATGGCCTCCAACTATTTCTTAGAGTCTGGATCTGAGATAGCCTCTTGATAGGTAGTGGGCTCATCTTGATCCACTAGTAATACGTCATGATTGTCAGTGACAAGAAATCCATATTTCTCGGTTCACGACATGCTTTATTAGATCTATATAAAGTGTCCACAAGTTCTATATTTCATGCACATTCCATCTCATATTATTGTTGTTTTCGAGTGCATTCTAGGCATAATTAGGACCATGCATTGCATTTCATAGTATTTCTTTACTTTGCCATGCTTTTATAGATTATCTTTTATTTGGTGAAGAAAATGTATTATTTTAGTGTAATTTTAGTTTTAGGAACTAGAGGCTAGCAGAAGGAAAGAGGAGATGAGAACATGATGCTGAGGCAGCAGACCAAGGAGCTGTACTGATGCAGTTCCAAAAAGAGACAACAGTTGCCGAGTAGCTGCCGCCGCCTTACCTGCCGCCCAAGACAACATACTATAGAGTTGGAGAATCGGAGTGCGATCTGTAGAGCAGAAAATCCTGATTCTATCGATGCCGTCCACTCAATTTTCGGACGTCTGTAGCAGCAGGCAGAGCCGCCAAAAGAGGATCTCGAGATTACTTGTGGAGCAAGGCAACGTGATAAAGTCCACATTCAACTCAAAGAAGTCAGAGTTTAAAGTCATATTTAATGTAAAAAGCTACTTTGAAGACTTCTACTTCAAGAAGGACTAGACATAGCTAATGCCTATATATACTCATTGTAATTCTATTTTAAAACAACTTAGGTTTTCCTTAGGCATAGTTTAGGTTTTCTTTGCCTCCATCATGTTCTAAATTTCTCCTTGGGTTTGGGTTATGTTGTAATTAGTGTGAGAACGATTGTTTAGGATTTTAAGTTTGTTTTTGCAAATAAAACTTTAAGGTTTACTTATTCTATGCTCTTCATAGTTTTTAATTAAGACGAAATATTAATTGAATTCTATCCATTTGTTCGATATTGAGAGAGTCAAACTCACAAAAGGAGTAAGTACGATTTCATCTATAGACGGTGCGATCAATCCGGCCTAGACATAGGTTAGGGTTTAAGGCGACTAAAAGAGGACAAATCAACATTGTTGTATTTGCACGATTCATGCTGCGACTGGTATTATCTGCAGTGGGCATCAACAACATTCTGACTTAGACATAAGCGTGATCATTTTCGAAGCGTTCTGCCGAGCCTTGTAGTTTTGTCGAGTTTGCCGCCGAGATATAGTTCCATTCCCTTGCCGAGGTAACGAGAGGGTCTCAGCAGTCTACCTGCCATCCCTCGCCGAGGCAGCAGAGGCTGGCAGCACAAAACGACTTGTCCTATTCAACACAGTTTCACACTAAACAACAACATAACCCGACCCTCTCTATCAATCTGATTACTTCCTTTTTAATTACTTGTGTTTTTATTTTACTTTTCTTCTCTAACAATCAACTTAATTATGCATTTACTTTTTCTTGTACAGGAACTACGAGTCAAATCAAGCTGTCCAATCCCTATGGGAGATGATATATTTTATACTATAACTTGACAAGAGTGTGCACTTGTGATCATAAATAGAGAACACCGAATCACTTTACAAGTTTTTGGCGCCGCTGCAGGGGATTGTTAACAGCGAAATTCATTCTTTAATTTCTACACTTTATTTTATTTTTAGTTTTTATTTTTAATCGAAAAAAAGAATTTTACGGTTTCCTTTGCTAGTGTATGCTAGTGCAAATCCAAAAGGAGAAATCGTTTTTTATGACGATATAGAACGAAGAGCAAGAGAGCTAAAGAAAGAACTCAGGTCAGCCTTAGGAAAAGCCAAAGAAGAAGGAAAAGTATAGGTAAACATGGAAAACGACAACCCTTCCAATAATGCTGTGAACTGCAGGGATGGGCAGCAAGACCCGCCGCCCAGAGAACAACAAGATCCACCAAGGCTGCCGCTGCCTATTCCGCCCAGCCAGCCACAATACGTTCGAACCACTAGGGATTACTTGGAGCATGACTTCAGAGGGTTCGATCCGACAGTGACAGAACCTGAGATTGAGGCAGATCACTTTGAGCTAAAGCCCGCGATGTTCAACATAATCAACACGTACGTTAGGGCAATTTGGTGGGACTGCCACAGAAGATGCTCGGCAGCACTTAACAGGATTCCTGGACATATGCAGGGCATTCAAAATACACGAAGTCCCTCAAGACATGTTGAGGGTGAGGTTATTCCCCTATTCACTGAGGGATAGAGCAAAATAGTGGTTAAACAACCAATCAACAGGGTCATTCAACACATGGACAGAGCTGTGCAAAGATTTTCTGGATCGTTTTAGCCAATCCAATGTCACAGACAAATTAAGAAACGAGATAACAACCTTCCAACAAGGGGATGATGAGCTGATGTACGAAGCATGGGAGCGGTACCAACGGATGCTTAACAACTGTCCGCTACATGGTTTCTCAGCTTGGACATATGTGTCAATGTTTTACAATGGGGTGAACTACCCAACACAGATGATGATTGATACGTCAACCAATGGAATCATCCTCGACAGACCACCAGAGGAGGCACTGCGGATTCTGAACCAAGTCACCAAGAACGATTACAAGTATCCAACAGCCTGCCGAGGTGGCGTTAGGCGGCCAGCTGCTGTGAATGAAGTGCAAGCCTCAGAATCCATCAATGCTCACCTCGACAAGCTGACAGAGCTGGTCATGAGCATAATGAAACCTGCTGGGAAAGTCTATGAGGCCAAGGCTGTGGAGCCATTCTGTGATGAGTGTGGGGGCAACCACGGTTCCTCTAAATGCACAGCATCTGCCAATTTCATGGGAGGATACGAGAGAAACAGCGGGTCTTCCCAGAAAATGTACAACCTTGGATGGAAGAACTATCCCAACTTCCCCTGGAGCAATCCCAAGAATGCTGCCAACCCACAACAGCAACAAGGAGGCTACCAGCAAAACCTGTCCAGACAGCAGGCTCAGCAGCCACAAAATAATAATTCACTAGAAGCAACTCTTCATACTTTTATGTCTAGAACTAGTGAGTTTATTGTTCGCACTAATAAGTTTATTGATAAAACTGAGTCTTTCATGGACAGGACAAAGATGAACATGAACAACCAAGAGGTTGCGATAAAGAACTTGAAGACCCAATTTGGGAAGTTCACGAAGATCTTTAGTAGCAGAACAATGGGAGCAACATCCAACAGTACAGAGGCAGTAGCCAAGACCACTTATGAGCAGTGCAAAGCCATATCTACCAGAAGTGAAAAGCAGTTGAATGAACCCAGGGTGGAAAAGCAAGCAGAAAAACATCCAGCACAGAAAGAACTACCTGTCGTGGCAGCATCAACAACAGCCACCTCGACAGCTGAACCTAACAGCAGTCCTGAAGTAGATGATTCTCCACAGATAAAGTTCCCCTACAAAGAACGAATAGAGGACATCCGCCTGCCAGCACCCTTCCCCTAGAGGTTTAAGCAACAGAAACAAGAGCACCAATTTAGGAAATTCTTGGATATACTAAAGCAGGTGCACATAAATATCCCTCTCATAGAAGCCATTCAGAACATGCCCAACTATGCCAAATACCTCAAGGATATGGTTTCTAAGAGGAAGATAATTGGGGAGTTCGAAACAGTTGCTATAACAGAGGAATGCATGGCCATGCTGCACAACAAACTGCCACCCAAACAAATAGACCATGCCAAATTTGTTATCCCATGCATAATAGGCAAAAAGTATGAAATAAAAGACCTGTGTGACTTAGGAGCCAACATCAACCTAATTCCTAAGGCAGTCTTCGACAAACTAGGAATTGGGCAAACCAAACCTACCTCCATCATGCTGAAACTTGCCAATCATTCTTTTGTACAACCGGAGGGCAAGATCAAAGACGTCCTAGTGAAGGTGGGCAATCTTATCCTTCTAGTTGATTTCCTCATCCTAGACTGTGAGGCCGTTAAAAAAGCCCCTATCATCCTTGGGCGACCATTTTTGGCCACAGGTAGAACTCTAATAGATGTGGAACATGGGGAGCTGACCATGAGGGTAGACAACCAGAGCATTAAGTTAAACGTGTTACAACCCTCAGAAAAGGTAAAGGAAGGATGCCCAAATGCTCAGGCCGCCAAAATCAGCATAGAGACAGATCAAGGCAGCAGCTGTCGCGACAGATCCAAGGGCAGACTGAAGGACCCAACAACACAACACCTTAAGGAACAAGAGGACCCCCCATGAGGGAAGGACAAGCCAAATCACCTCATGAAGTGGTTATGTCTAAGACATGCACCCAAATGCACTCCCAACATAACTTAATTTTCATTTTTATACATTAGGATTGGAGTTTAATTTACTATAATTTTTTTTTGGATTAGATTAGTTTCCACATTTTTATTTTTCAGAATTTATTTTAGTATTTAATCATCTTTGTTTTTATTTCAGGATTAGGAATAAAAGAGCCGGATCAAGAAGAAGGCCCAACAAGGAGCCTGCCCACCATCCCGCCGAGACAGCCAAGGGTGGCCCAGCGCAGACAACGTGTAACGGCTAGTAGCCCACTAACGGCTAGCTGCCAAGGCTATAGAAATAACGGGCAGAAATCTCGTAACGTACGCGAGACAATTGGACTGTTGGACATTTATTGCCGCCACGACACCTCTCGGCAACCTCTATTTAAACCCTTCTCACCCCATTCATTTACTTTACTTTCATCTCCTAGCTATATTCTTCTTGAATCAATTGCTCTCTCTTCTCACATCATTTTCTTTTAAATTTTAGAATTATTTCAACCGTCTTACATGGCATCCGCATCTCAACCTAAACCCACCTACCAAAGGTTTTGCTCCAGGGTAGATGAGAAATGATACATGGATCAGTTCTCCAAACATGCAATTTGGGAGGAGCAAGGTTTCCACTACACAAAGCAAATATGAGACCTTAGCTTAGAGTCTGCCTGTTTGAGACCATTCATAGCAAGGGATGGGAGATGTTCACACGGCAGCCGGAGATGGCTGACGTTACTTTGGTTAGAGAATTCTACGCCCATCACCCCTGCCCAAAGCAGCCATTCGTATATGTCCGCGGGGAGCCTGTCAAGCTGAATGGCATCGTGATCAACAGCTTCTACGGCCTAGAGATAGACGACAACCCTCACAAGAAATGTAGGCAGTCACTGACGGCTGTCGATTATGAAAAACTCAAGGCCAAGCTGTGAAAACCCAACACGTCATGGCTGGCAGGGAAGCAAGGCAGTTTTGTCCAACGCTGCCACCTACTGCCCGAGGCAATGCTGTGGAACACGTTCAGCAAGAGGCCTCTGCTGCCCACCTCTCACAACTCCACTGTCGACCGGTCACGTCTCACCCTAATTCACAGCATCTTGATGAACTGGCCAATTAATGTTGGGGAGATCATATGTAAGGAGATCCACAATTGCTTCTAAAAGACAAAGGGTATGTTATACTCCCCGTCACTCATCACCGGCCTTTGTGCCAATTTCAATGTCCCGACCGACCCCAAAGATGAAATGACAACAACAAAGGATGGGTGGACTAGGAAAGTCTGCCTGCAGATGATGTAGGCCCAGGAGACAGAGCCCATAACCCCCAGCTAGCCCTCTGTCGCCCAGCCGGCCCCGGCAGTACTGAAGCTGCCCCAGCCAAATAAGTCCTCACGCTGCTGCGCAGCCTCATCGACAACAACAAGCGGATCAAGCAGCAGCAACTGACTTTCATGAAATATGTAGGGGAAGTCCAAGAAGCCTTTGTGGCGTATCTCCTACAGAAGTACCCTGATGACGGCCCCACCCTGCCTCCCTACCCTGCAAATCTTGTCTCAACTGCCCCAGCACAAGGAATGCCATGAACTGCTGCTACCCGCCACGCTGCCTTCCGCCGCCAAATGCCAACTCCGACGCACTACCTGTCATACTCAGCCACCTCCGCATCCAATACGGTGGCAGACTCCCATAAGAGGCATCAACAACATCATTCCCCCGCATGCACAACGACAACAGTGGCCAACACCTCATCATCAAATGAGATTGAGTAGTAGCCGCCAACAGCAGCAGCAACACCCATCCCAATGGCAATAGACCCTCCGAAAGCACCAACGAAGGAAGGAACTAGGAAGAGGAAGCGGCACATCATAGCCGCCGAGCCAGTGGACGACAAAATAGAATCAGAAAAGAGCAAAGCCCCTCCTAGCGCTCCTCTTGCAGAACCTCCAGAAGAGCCTCGTCCCACTCCCAAGAGAGTCCAGCCGCCGCAGACAGCAAAGGTCTCGCCCGCTAGTCTGTCGCCAAGACATCTGCCGGCTGCCGCCTAATCATCCAAACCTTTTCATCTTCCTCAGCAGCAAAGACTCAAACCTCCTTTCAACCTTCAGTCAATTTCTAGTTTTTTTCTATCGCTTTTCTTTATTTTATTTTTTATGTTTTTTATATCACTTGTATTTATTTTTTTCCTATTTTTTCTGTTTTTATTTTGTGCATTGAGGGCAATGCCCATCTCGACTTTGGGGTGGGATAGCTCTCACATTGTGTTTAGGCATACTTAGTATTATATAGGTTGCATTGTACTTGCCTTAATATTAATCGGAACATAAAAAATTGTTATAACTTGTGCCTATGATAATTAGCCGATTAATTACTTTCTACCAATAAATAGCTTGAACTTAATTTGGGAAAAGCATGAAAAATGACTTAGAATTTTTTTCTTAATTGCTAAATCTGTCAAACACTTCTGTTTCTTGTTGACTTTTCTAGAATACCTAATGAACACTGCCTGCTTTGTTTTTAGAATTCTTTGCAAAGTTCTAACAATGGTTGCAGGTAGTCGCCGAAGCAGAAAACAGAAATAGAAAAATACAGCACTGCCACGACAGCAGAGGAAAAACAAAGAAACATTGTTGTTTTACCCTAGAGGTGCCTGAAACAGGCTCTAGGAAGAATCATGTGCGAGGACACTCTGCCGCTATCAAAGTCCATGAATCTGAAAATCTTGAAGTGACAGACAAATTAGCATGAGTGAATGAAAGTCTTCACGGGATGACTCTACTCCATGGGTTCGAGGTTTTGTAGTTTGCTCCTATCTTAATTTCAGACCTAGAAGAGTAGTTGTGATGAGTTGAAGCCCTCATTGCCATGATTATTTAAATTATGCTTAATTGTGCTGTCTCAGCAGCAACCTTATATACCATAATACCATCTTTGTTTATCTAGTTATTCTGTATATTCAACTTGTACACAGTTCTGCACACACTGCACTGGCATTAGAGATTAATTCTGAGTTATTTTCTTGTTATTTTCCCTTCACTAATCTAATATAGGTGCCACGACCTTGAGGTGCGAAATCAAGTTGAAAACATGTTTTCTTTCTGGTTAATATAAGGGCAAGTATGTTTAGGTTGACTGCTTGAGGACAAGCAATAGTTCGAGTTTAAGGGTGTGTAAAGTGTCCACAAGTTCTATATTTCATGCACATTCCATCTCATATTATTGCTATTTTTGAGTGCATTCTAGGCATAATTAGGACCATGCATTGCATTTCACAGTATTTCTTTACTTTGTCATGCTTTTATAGATTATCTTTTATTTGGTGAAGAAAAGGTACTATTTAGTGTAATTTTAGTTTCAGGAACTAGAGGCTAGCAGAGGGAAAGAGGAGACGAGGACATGATGCTGAGGCAACAAACCAAAGAGTTGTACTGATGCAGTTCTAGAAAGAGATAATAGCTGTCGAGTAGCTGCTGCCACCCTACCTGCCGCCCAAGACATCAGACTATGGAGTTGGAGAACCGGAGTGCGATCTGTAGAACAGAAAATCCTGATTCTATCAATGCTGTCCATTCAATTTTCTGACGTCTGTAGCAGCAGGCAAAGCCGTCGAAGGAGGATCTTGAGATTACTTACGGATCAAGGTAACATGATAAAGTCCACATTCAACTCAAAGAAGTCAGAGTTTAAAGTCACATATAATATAAAAAGCTACTTTGAAGACTTCTACTTCAAAAAGGACTAGACCTAGCTAATTCCTATATATACCAATTGTAATTCTATTTCAAAACAACTTAGGTTTTCCTTAGGCATAGTTTAGGTTTTGTTTGCCTCCATCATGTTCTAAATTTCTCCTTGGGTTTGGGTTATGTTGTAATTAGTGTGAGAACAGTTGTTTAGGATTTTAAGTTTTTTTTTTGCGAATAAAACTTCAAGGTTTACTTATTCCATGCTCTTCATAGTTTTCAATTAAGGTGAAAGATTAGTTTAATTCTATCCATTTGTTCGGTATCGAGAGAGTCGAACTCACGAAAAGAGTAAGTACAATTTCATCTATAGAGGTGCGATAAATCCGGCCTAGACATATGTTAGGGTTTAATGCGGCTAAAAGAGGACGAATCAACATTGCTGTCTTTGCACGATTCACGCCGCGACTGGTATTATCTGCATTGGGCATCAACAACATTCTGACTTAGACATAAGCGGGATCATTTTCGAAGCATTTTGTCGAGCCTTGTAGTTCTGTCGAGTTTACCGCCGAGACACAGTTCCATTCCATTGTCGAGGCAGCGAGAGGGTCTCAACAATCTACCTGCCATCCCCGCCGAGGCAACATAGTCTGGCAGCGCAAAACGACTTGTCCTATTCAACACAATTTCACACTAAACAACAGCATAACCCGACCCTCTCTATCAATCTGATTACTTCCTTTTTGATTACTTGTGTTTTTATTTTCTTTTTCTTCTCAAACAATCAACTTAATTGTGCATTTACTTTTTCTTGTGCAGGAACTACGAGTCAAATCAAGTTGTCCAATCCATGTGGGAGATGATATCTTTTATACTATAACTTGACATGAGTGTGCACTTGCGCTCATAAATAGAGAACACTGAATCGCTCTACAATCTACGTAATTCTTGTGTTACCAGAGGTATGTTAACCATAGTTTGTTGATATTGAGTATTCAAATGCAGTTCAATGTGTTTTTGTTGTTGTTGAACTTTTTTAAGTTGTACCTTGCTCCCACTGGTTCTTTTAAAAATGAATTCCTTTTCTAAGAAGACATCGTTCCGAGCAACAAACACTTTGTTCTTAGTGAGATTATAAAAGTAGTATCCTTTTGTTTCCTTAGGATACCCCACAAAAATACATTTATTGAATTTAGGTTCAAGTTTATTAGAAACCAAACGTTTCACATATGCCTCACAACCCCAAATTTTAAGAAATGACACGCTGGGTTTCTTACCAGTCCATATCTCATATAGTGTCTTTTCATCTGCTTTGGAAGGAACTCAGTTTGGTGTAAAACAACTATTTCAAGTGCATAACCCCAAAAGGTAAGTGTAAGATCTGTCATACTCATCATTGATCGAACCATATCTAATAAAGTTTGATTCCACCTTTCTGAAACACCATTCCATTGTGGTGTTCCAGGAGAAGCTAATTGTGAAACAATTCCATAATTTATCAGATGATCATCAAACTCTTGACTCAAATATTCTCCTCCTCGATCTGATCGAAGAGCTATTATTGTTTTTCTAAGTTGATTTTGTACTTCATTTTGAAAAGATTTGAACACTTCATCAAATGATTCCGATTTACGTCTCAACAAGTAGATATAACCATATCTACTATAGTCGTCGATAAATGTGATGAAGTACTTGTAACCTTCTTTAGAAGTTGAAGTTAAAGGTCCACATACATCTGTATGTATTAGGCCCAATAATTCATTGACCCTTTCGTTGTGTCCAGTAAAAGGACTTTTTGTCATCTTGCCTAATAAACAAGATTCACAAGTATCATATGATTCAAAATCAAAAGAATTCAAAATTCTATCTTGATGAAGTTTTGAAATGCGTTTCTCATTTATATAGCCAAGGCGACAATGCCAGAGATAGGTTGGGCTTAAATTATTAGATTTAAGCTTCTTATTTATGTTATAGATCACAGAGTTGTTGGAGTTTTGAAGTTTCAAAACATAAAGACTATCTTGTAAATTAGCATTTACATAGAACATGTCTTTATAATAAATGGAGCAATTATTATTCTTAATAATAAAAGAAAAACCATCATTATCCAAGCAAGAAGCTGAAATAATATTCCTACTTGTACTAGAAACATAAAAGCATCTGTTCAAAACTAACATAAGCCTACTAGGCAAAGTAAGTTCATAACATCCTATAACTAAAGCAGCAACTCTTGGTCTATTTCCAACTCGTAGGTCTACATCACGTTTCTTCAGTTTTCTACTCCTTTTGAGTCCATACACATTCGTACAAATGTGAGATCCACATCCAGTATCTAATACCCAAGAATTTGAAGGAGAAAAATTAACATGTATAACATAAATACCCGAAGAGTTGGTCTCACCAGTCTTCTTCTTTAGATCTTCCAGACGCAGCTTGCAATTTCTCTTCCTATGACCATACTCTTTGCAAAAGAAATAGACACCCTCCTCAGGGGGCCTAGCTTTGGGAGTAGCTTTGAGTTTTGGTTTAGAATTGGACTTTCCAATCGCTCCTCCTTTTTCCTTTCCTCTTTTCTTGAAATTCTTTCTCTTTTGAACAATCAAAACATGACTAGGCTCAAAAATTGATTTGTCCATCTCATTCATGTTACAGTTCATAACGAAATGACTATAAATTTTAGGTAATAAATTCAAGATCAAATCAGTTGCCAACTATTGGCTTAATGGAAATCCAAGTCTCTCTAGGTACTCAATATGACCTTTCATTTTTAGCACATGACTGCTGACAGAGGCACCTTCAGCCATTTTGCAAGAATGTAATGCCTTGGTAGTCACATACCTTTCTTGTCTTGCTTGCTGTTGGAACATTTCCTTAAGCTCAAGAATCATATCATATGCTTCTATATTTTCTAGATCCTTCTGAAGTTCAGAACTCATGGTAGCTAGCATCAGACATGTAACATCAAGAGAATCACTTTTATGCTTCTCATAAGCCTTTGTTTCAGCTTTAGAGGCATCTTTCTCAGGTTCCTGAGGGTAAGGTTCATCTAGGACATAAATCTTCCTTTCTTGCTTGAGAACAATTCTCAAATTTTGATACCGGTTAAGAAAGTTAGTCCCGGTAAGTTTTTCCTTCTCAAGGACCAATCACAATGATAAAGTAGAATTATTGTTTGTCATCTACAACACAACGTAAAGTTTGATAAGATATTTTAATATAAGTTATTTTGTTATACTTTCAAATTTCGAAACCTTACGATTTTGCCTCAAATTTTTTAATTTTACTGATTTTATCGGTAGATTCGCAAGCAAGCCAAAATCTAGTTTAATCGCATTAAACAATGTAATTAAATTACATAAAAGGCTTATACACAAATCACTGCCAATCATAATTGGTAAATTTGTACTGTCATAATCTAATCAAACAATTAAACTCTTTAATCACAAAACAACATTAGGATTCTTAATCATATTAACGAATCTATTCAAGAAGCATATTTAACCTTTCAAGCACCTCAAGAAACCTGATTAATTATGTCGTTCGCACAAGCCCTAAAAGCGTACATCTAACAACACATATTATAAAGACCATACAATTAATATAAATATGCAAAATAGCTCTGATACCACTGAAGGGTTTCATAGGAAATCAAATAGATCTAATCATATAGAAAAACACAGCGGAAAAGAATCCTACAAAAATTTTCAAGATCTCATGTAATCATATTAACGAATGATAGACATAATTATAAAGGTTACCTTGATAAAAGATTTCGTAATCATTTTATGCTGAGGCACTGCCTTTCTAAAAGACAACCGCTCTCTACAAGTATCCACACGCGAATGGACGATGAACGGCTATCGGAATGCTAGTTTCCTTCTAGTTTTTTTTTTATTTAAAAATGGAGTTTATGTGGTTTTTAGGTATTTTCAAAAATCACATATATGTAACCTTAGGCTCATATATATATATATATATACCACTTGGTTATAGTTAGATTAAGTTCACCATTATAATTTAAATAAATTTTTTTAAATAAATTATAATTTAAATAAATTCCTTTATCTTATAAGGAATTCAAATTCAATCTAAATCTAGAAGATGTGATTTATTTAATAATAATATTATTTATTTATCTTAAATAAATAATATATTTTAAAAACAAATTCCTTATCAAATAAGCAATTTCCGAAGAGAGAAAAAGGAAAGAACCACTACAGGAAATTGACCCGAAATACTTTGAAGGGTTCTCCTCCTCCTCCGTCTGGCAGGATGATTCTGATTCGGAACCATCTGTCGTCCGGGACATATCGAAGGACTTCCCTCCGATGAAGAGAAAGAAATTGAACGAAACCGTTGAGGGTCCCTGCCACGACAGATTGGGCAGCAGCAGTGATGATGACCTCGAGGTTCTGGACCAGCCCCCACACACCTCACCTACCTGAGTCCAGCCACCTCGAGAGGCCAAAAAGAAGATAGCCTCCCCGTCTCCCAGCACCAAGCCAACCCATGCCGTCAAGGTCACTGCCCGCTGGCAGCTCCGTGTCAGCAGCAGCAACAACGACAACTCATCAACTTAAGTGCTTTTTCTTTTATATTTGCTGTCTTTGCTGTTGTTTTATCTATTTTGTGATGTTGTTTTTCATTTTCATTGTTGTCATGCATTGAGGGCAATGCAACCCTCGAGTTTGGGGGTGGGCATTAGTCGTGTCTTTAATTTGTGTCTCATTTTAGTTAATTTTTGTGTCAAAAAAACTGGCTTAAGTCTTTGAATTGAACTTACCTTCCACGACATTTTCTGTCGTGACAGTGCCTTTAGGATGTTTTAGGAATTATTTAGAGCTTTGCTATAGTTCTGAACTCCAAAACACTTTTGTGACTTATATGTTGTCTACTACTGTTAGTAAACTAGAGTAGAATAACTTAACCACTTGAATTGCCCCTAGAGGTGCCTATCATTGGCTCTAGGAAAAGAAAAACTTAGACTCAATACCCCTAGAGGTGCCTAACACCGGCTCTAGGAAGATAGCTAGAGGTGCCCAAAACAGGCTCTAGTAAAGTCAAAATAAGAAAAACACTTGAGTCTAGATTCGAAAAAACTAAAGGAGCCTAAGAATTGCCTCCAAAAAATGAAATTGGCATAAAATTCAAGTGAGTAGCATAACTATTCTGGTAGCTAAAGGAGTCTAGGCACATATTTGTTCACAAAACTTGCACACACTTGCACAAGAATTATAGCATTGTTCCGGATAAATCCATGAACACCCAACAAGGTACTGCTCTTGATAGTGAATGTGTTGTAGGTAATGAAAGTTCACTGCATTAAGCCAAGCCAAAAAAAGTTTTTATTTAGTTAGGTTATATTTGCTTGAGAACAAGCAAGGACTTGAGTTTGGGGGTGTGTTGAGTGCATAAAAGGTCTATATTTTACCCCTCATTTACCCATATTTTTGCGGCACTTAAGCATAATTCATTGCATTTAGGATAGATTTTTGCATATGCATCACAATTAGATAAAATTGCACAGTTGCTGCTGATTTTGGTTACTTTTGCAAGTATCTATTGTAGCAGACCCAGGGCAACAAAGGAGCAGAGGCGAGTTGCGAAGTTGGAGTCGCAGAGCACAGTCTGTCGTGACATCTACTGTGGCAGCCATGACGACAGTAGAATGCTGAGGTGGAAAAGTGAAGTGGAGCTCGACGGATAGAGGATTTCAAGCTAGTCTGTCGTAGACCACTCCCATATTTTTCTGAGCCCCGAAGCAGAAGGAAGGCCAAGCCCAAAGTTCAAGGAAGAAAGTCAAGGCAAGAAAAGAGGACGAATTAAAGGCATCTGCTAAAAAGATTTAGTTCTTCACAGAATTGTACTTTAATTTAAACTTGTATTCTAGCCATATTAAAAAACTTGGACCCAAGGCCTATATAAAGGCATGTAATTCGACCTAGGGAAGGATATTGTTGAGTGTGTAAAAGTACTATTATTTACACCCTTTTTAACCCATGTTTCTGCTGCATTCAAGCATCATTGCATTACATTTAGGTCAGTTTACAGTAAAACATCACAAATACACTAAAGGCACGGATTCTACTAAAAGAAGGCTGATTTTGCAAGTTACTGCCATGGTTGACGAAGAAGGCAGGCACAGGGCAGCGAAGCAGAAGAACTGAACTTGACAAGCAGACAATGAGGACGAAGCTGCCATGGACCTGTCGTGACAGAAAGGTGACAGCAGCCTCATGAAGAGGAAAAGTAAAGTGGACCTCGATAGATAGAGAAAAATCTGCTCGTCTGTCGTGTGAAAGCCAAATATTTTTCCAAGCCCCGGATCAAAAGATATGTCAAGCCAAAGCTCAAGGAAAGGAATTCCCATGAAACAAGGAGGCGGCTTAAAAGTAGGAATCCTTAGAGATTAAGTCTTTATTAGAATCTTACTTTTAATTAAAGTTGTAATCCTTGTTAACTTAGAATACTTGAGCCCAAAACTTATATAAGGGCATAGATTTAACCTAGGAGGCATCATACCCCATAACCGATAACCTAAACCCCTCCGTCGTTTACCCGTCGTCGACATGTTCTAAAAAACCCCTAGGGCCACGGGTTGTTTTGTAAAGTAGTTGCAAGGGTTGTTTTGTTTTAGGATTTTCCAAGTTCAATAAAATAAACTTCAAGTTCTCTTATTTTGGTTTTAATATCTTGCAAGAGCATCGGGAGAGCATTGTGAGGTTATCCATTTGCTTAGCATCGGGAGAGTTAAGTATACGAAAGAGATAAGAGCGAGTTCTCTAGTTTATAGTTGAACTATCTCGTGCCTAGGGATAGGGCGAGGTTAAGTGGCTAAGGAAGAATTCATACACATCGGTGTTCATCCTTCGATTCACGCCGGGAGGTATCGTCAAAGACGTGATCATCGACAGACTTGGACCTAGGGATAGGCCAAGGCAGATCTGGGATTCTTGCCAAACTTGGAGTACGGAGTTGGTGTGTTCGCTGCCGCGACAGCTAACGGACAGCCGCCGCGACAGGTGCTGTCGGCGACGGGCGCGACGACAGAACTGGATTTCCTAAACTTTTCAATACCTGCACTACTGAGCAATTCAATACCAGCCCATTCTCTTTATCTTGATATCTCAATTCTTTTATTTACGTTTTCTTCAATATTTTCGTGACAACTTTCTAAACTATTTTATTTACTTCGTGCAGTGAAATTAAGGTGAAGTCATTAGCCCAATCCCTGTGGAGATGATATCCGATACTTCGTATCACTTTACTACTTGCGTCGTGTACACTTGCACTACAATTGCGATAGACTCTTTTACACACAACAAGTTTTTGGCGCCGTTGCCGGGGATTGGCAACATAACAACACCTTTCTTTTATTGCACCTTTCGTTTTTATTTTATTTTTATTTTTATTTAATTTTTCTTTTGTGCTATCAACTCTCGCTTTTCACAAGTTTTTCTTGTTTATGCGCAGATCTAAAAGAGGTGAGGATCCTGAATTTCCATTAGATCCGGAGATCGAACGTTCCTTCAATCTCAAGAAACAAGTCCGCCACCTCTTAGACAGGAACGAGTACCTTGAGGAACAGCTAGAGCAGATGGCACGTAATCCGCCCGCTGGAGGAGGTATACCGCCTGTCGGCGACCCGCCCGCGGCAGATCGACGACGGTCATGTCGAGACTACATGCTGAACGATCTTGTAGAGCTGGAGACCACGCTGCCAGATATAGATGTTGATAACTTCGAGCTTAAGCTTGTCATGTTTAATATGATCAACAACACCGGGCAGTTTAGTGGTGCTGCGACAGAAGATGCTAGGGAGCATCTCAAAACGTTCCAGGAGATCTGTGGTTCGTTTAGACTGCTAGGAGTTAGTCCGGAGATACTGAGGCTTCGGTTATTTCCTCATTCATTGAGGGACAGAGCTAAAACTTGGTGGAATAAACTAACACCAGGAGTTAGTCAGGAGATCTCGTGAATTCTTATCTCGTTTTAATCCTTCGCATTTATCTGAGCGATTACGTAACGAAATTGCTACTTTTCAACAGGAAGATGACGAGCCGATGCACGAGGCCTGGGACAGATTTACGACTCTTCTTCGAAACTGCCCAATGCATGGATTCCCCGTCTGGAATTAGGTTACAAAGTTCTATAATGCTGCCAACCTACAAACTCGCATTCGAATTGATTCTGCAGCAAATGGGTTATTATTGGATAAAGATCCGGACGAGGCACTTCAAGTTTTGAAAAATCTAGCCAAGAATGAGGAGTAGTTTCCGACTGCAAGAAGAGGGGGTAAACAGGTACTTGCTGTCAAGGACTACGAAGCCGACAACACTATGAAATCACAGGTAGCATTCCTTACTAAAGCAATAAAAAGGTTATTGAATGACGATGGATTACAAGGATTTGCTGTTGAGGAAGTATGTGATATCTGTGAGGGAAATCATAGTCGGGATGAGTGCCCAATACAAGTAGAAGAGGGGAAATATGTTGGAAATTACAAGTTAAATTACAATTCCAACAATTATAATCCCAATTGGAGGAAGGATCCTAAGTTTTCCTGAAGTAATCCCAACAATGCCCTGAATCCTCAAGCACATAATCAAAATCAGGGAGGTCCTAGACTGCTGACGCGACAGCAGCTGCCGCAGAACCTGCCGCCGCCGCAGCAACAGCAGCCACCAGCTGCCACGAGTAGTATATTGGAACAGACTCTGGCCACCTTCATGTCTCAGACCGGTACTTATATTGAGAATATGAATCAGTTCGTCAAGAAGACAGAGAATTTCATAGATAAGACGGAGATGAGGATGACAAACCATGAAGCTACTTTGAAATCTCTGGAGACACAAATGGGTCAGGTGTCGCAACATATTAAGCCGAGGCAGAATGGAGGATTCCTTAGCAATACTGAAAATGCTAGACCACCCACACATGAGCAGTGTAAGGCAATTACTACTAGGAGTGGGAAGAAACTACAGGGCCGGAAAAAGAAGCTGAAACAGTAAAGGATCCAGCCATAGACAAACCTGCCGAGGAAGCTGCCCCGACAGGTGATAAACAGACTGCTGCCGATGAGCCTGTCACGACAACAGAAGTGACAGAGGAGAAAAAGGATGAATATCGTCCTCAGATTCGCATGCAGTGGGAAGGACGCATTGCTGACTACCGTCCCCCACCACCATTCCCTCAACGGATACAGCAAGCTAAGCATGAATCTCAACTTAAAAAGATTTATGATATTTTTAAGCAGGTTCATATTAATATTCCGCTGTTAGATGCCGTTAGGGAGATGCCCGGTTATTCTAAATTTCTCAAGGATGTTATCTCGAAAAAATCTAAACTTGGGGAGTTTGAAACGGTAAAGATGATAGAAGGTTGCATGAGCATTCTTCATCGGCAGCCACCCCAGAAAAAGAAGGATCCGGGGAGCTTCATCATACCTTGCGTAATCGGCAATAAATTCGTGGGTAAGGCACTTTGTGATCTTGGTGCTAGTGTTAATCTAATGCCCAAATCTGTTTTCCAGAAATTAGGTATTGGGAAGGCGCGGCCCACGACAGTAACTCTGCAGCTGGCAGACCGCTCTTACGTTCATCCAGAGAGAAAAATCGAAGATATTTTGGTAAGAGTGGATAAGTTTATTTTTCCTGTTGACTTTCTTGTTTTAGATTGTGAAGCAGACGAAAACGCACCAATCATCCTTGGGCGACCCTTCTTAGCCACGGGAAGATCACTGATTGATGTGGAAAAAGGAGAACTCACCATGCGAGTAAACGATCAAGAAATTAAGTTGAATGTTCTCCAAGCGATGAAACATGCTGATGTGGATGAGGAATGCAAGGCTATCACTGATGTTACCCTTGATCAACCCTGCATCAGGTCGGGCTATCACGATATTAAATTTGGTCACTGCCGCGGCAGCCATTTAGGAGCCTGTCACGACAGCACTGACGACAGCACCGACGACAGCAACTCCTCTGAATCTGATTCATCTGATACTGAAGATCAGGAGGAGGTAAACTGGATAAGGAATCGTCCAGGTAAGTTATTCGAACCTTTGAATTATACTTCGGATAACCATTTAATCCAAAAGCCAACTATTGTTGAACCACCTGCTTTAGAACTGAAGCCCCTGCCAGGGCAACTTAAATATGCTTTTCTTGGTTCAAATGATACGTTGCCCGTAATCATCTCTTCTAAGCTGCCGCAGGAACAGGAACGACAGCTAATCGACATGCTACGACAGCACAAGAAGGTGATTGGATGGATGACTGCTGATATACAAGGCATTAGTCCGGCGTTATGTATGCACAAATTCCTTCTCGAGGAAGATCATAAGCCGACTATAGATGCCCAAAGGCGGTTTAACCATGCGATGAAGGAGGTAGTGCGTAAAGAGATAATCAAATGGTTAGATGCTGATATTATTTACGCCATCTCCGACAGCAAATGGGTGAGCCCGGTGCAATGCGTTCCCAAGAAAGGAGGAATGACCGTAGTGACCAATGAGAACAAAGAGTTAATCCCAACCAGGATTGTGACCGGTTGGAGGGTTTGTATGGACTATCGGAAGCTTAACAAAACTACCCGAAAGGACCACTTTCCTTTATCCTTTATTGATCAAATGCTTGATAGATTAGCGGGTAAACCTTACTATTGTTTTCTTGATGGTTACTCAGGTTACAATCAAATCGCGATCGCACCGGAGGATAAAGAAAAGACGACTTTTACATGCCCCTACGATACATACGCATTTAGGAGAATGCCATTTGGATTATTCAACGCACCCGCCACCTTCCAAAGGTGCATGATGGCTATATTCTCCGACATGGTGGAAGACTTCCTCGAGATTTTTATGGATGATTTTTCCGTCTTTGGAGACGATTTTGAGAGTTGTTTAGGCAATTTACAAAAAGTACTTGAAAGATGTGAAAAAGCAAACTTGGTCTTAAATTGGGAAAAATGCCACTTTATGGTGGATGAGGGGATAGTCCTAGGCCATAAGATTAGCTGCCGTGGGATAGAAGTCGACAGGGCCAAAATAGAAGTAATAGAGAAGCTGCCGCCGCCGACCACAGTCAAGGGCATTAGGAGTTTTTTAGGGCATGCTGGGTTTTATCGGAGATTTATTGCAAACTTCTCAAAAATCACGAAGCCCCTATGCCATCTTTTGGAGCAGAACTGACCCTTCGACTTTAACGATGAATGTACTGAAGCATTCAAGGTTCTGAAGGAAAAACTGGTAACAACCCCCATAGTACAGCCACCAGACTGGACGCAACCATTTGAGATTATGTGTGATGCTAGTGACTATGCTGTCGAGGCAGCACTTGGGCAGCGCAAAGACAAGTTATTTCATGTCATATATTATGCCAGCAAAACATTGAATGACGCCCAAGTGAACTATACCACCACAGAGAAGGAGATGTTAGCTGTGGTGTTCTCCATTGACAAGTTTCGTTCTTACATACTCGGGACGAAAGTAATAGTGCACACAGACCATTCTGCCCTTAAATATTTGTTCGCAAAGAAGGATGCAAAGCCTAGATTGATACGGTGGATCTTGCTACTACAAGAATTCGACCTTGAGATCAAGGACAAAAAAGGGACAAAAAATTAGGTGGCAGATCACTTGTCAAGATTGGAGACGGGACAGAGTCTACCCATTGATGAGACAAACATACTGGAGACCTTCCCAGATGAGCAGCTCTTTGCTGCCGCAATCGCTGCCGCGACAGCCATGGCGGCAGGTAAGTCTTCTGAACTCTCATGGTATGTTGATTTCGTTAATTTTATAGTTAGCGGAATACTTCCTTCTAATCTTAATTATCAAGCCAGGAAGAGGTTCCAAAATGATGTTAAGTATTATTATTGGGACGAACCTCTCCTTTTCAAAATGTGTGCAGATCAGGTTATAAGGAGATGCGTACCACAAGAAGAGCAAGAAGACATCCTCCATCACTGTCATGCTTCACAATATGGAGGTCACTTAGGAGGCAATAAAACTGCTGCCAAGGTGCTGCAGTCAGGGTTCTACTGGCCGACACTATATAAAGATGCGCAGGACTTTTACAAGAACTGTGACAGGTGCCAGCGGACAGGTAACATCTCGAGGAGAAACGAGATGTCACTGCAAAACATTCTAGAAGTCGAAATCTTCGACGTTTGGGGGATCGATTTTATGGGACCCTTTCCATCTTCATGTGGAAATCTATACATCCTCCTAGCAGTGGATTATGTCTCTAAGTGGGTTGAAGCTATCTCCACTCAAAAGAATGATGCCAAGACGGTCCAAAAGTTTTTAAACAAAAACATTTTTTCTAGATTTGGCATCCCTAGGGCGATTATCAGTGATGAAGGGAGACATTTTGACAATAGGGTTATTGCTGCCGCCTTGAAGAAATATGGTGTCAAGCACAGGATCGTGACAGCATACCACCCACAGACCAATGGACAGGCTGAGATATCCAATAAGGAAGTGAAGAACATTCTTGAGAAGATGGTTAAGCCAACTAGGAAAGATTGGTCTTTACTTCTAAATGATGCGTTATGGGCATATAGGACAGCTTTTAAGACTCCATTGGGAATGTCTCCATACCGTTTGATTTATGGGAAAACCTGTCACTTGTCTGTCGAGATCGAGCACAAAGCATATTGGGAAATCAAGGCAGTGAATATGGACTTGGACAAGGCAGACCAGAAAAGGCTGTTAGATCTGAACGAGCTTGAAGAAATAAGGACAATGGCCTACGACAATGCAAGAATTTACAAGGAAAAGACTAAGAAATGGAATGACAGGAAGTTGCTGCCACGTCAGTTCTGCCCCGGACAGCTTGTGTTGTTGTTTAATTCTAGGTTGAAACTCTTCCCAGGAAAGCTAAAATCTAGATGGTCCGGCCCGTTCCAAGTGGTACAAGTTTCCCCCCATGGTGCCATCACTATCCAATCATTAAAAGACGGGCACCAATTCAAAGTAAACGGACAGCGCCTCAAGCATTATCAGGGGACTGAAGCCCCAGGAATACAAGAAGTGGTTACCTTAGGAGATGCCCCACAAGGCATCCCTAATTTAACCTAAATTTTATTGTTATTTATTTTTATTATTTAATATTTATTAGGAAATTAGATTTATTTTATTCGAATAATGTTTTTATTTTCTGTCTTTAGGAAATAAAGGAGTCAAGAAGAAAAGAAGAAGTGACCCAAGCCCACCATCAGCCCAACAAGGCCCATATATTGAAGCCTGTCGTTCCAGCTGCTGCCGCAGACGGATAAGACAGGCTATCAACAGACTGTCACGGCAGACGCAGAAGCGTGCGGCAGACGCATAAATGCGTGTCAGACGCGTCAGACACGCCAAATCACAACAGTCGCCCCGTTATTCACGCCTGCCGTTACCGCATTAAATGGGCAGCAACTCGACCGCTATAAAACCCCGTTTTCCCTTCCATTTTTCATCACTTCTGCTTTTTCTTACTTGCTTCTCCTCTCATTTTTATTTATTTTCTTTACTTTCAAACCCTTGCAAACTAACATGTCTTCTAGACAGACCCGCTGCAATGCTGCCTCAGCCTCCTCCTCAGCAGCAGCATCGCCCTTCGCAAACAAGGAACTATGGGAAGAGAGGGGCTTCATCTACATCCGCAAGGCACCTAACATGGGGCTCCGGCCATTCATCGCAAAGGCAATCAAGGCTCAACTATGGGAGCAATTCGCCGAACAACCGGCAGAATTGAATGATACATTAGTCCGGGAGTTCTATACTGCCATTGACAACAGAACGACAACATCTGTCACCGTCCGAGGAGTCGAGGTGCCATTTACAGCTGATAGCATCAACCACATGTATGGCCTTTATTTTGGCCCCAACGATGATGCCCATCAGGAATTTATAGATACCCTCGATGCTGCCGCCTATGGAGCTGTCATGGCGGAGGTGACAGAGGAAGGAACAACATGGACCACGAGCAAAAAGAATCCCAACTCAGTTAAAAGGGGGCAGCTACTCCCAGAAGCCAAACTTTGGAACGCATTCATTAAAAAACGTATCCTGTCGTCCTCCCATCACACGACGATGAACCAGCAGCGGCTCGCCCTGATTCATTCAATCATGAACGACAGGCCCATCAACGTGGGCCGCTATATGAGGGAAAGCATCTTAGATTGCACATTCCGCTCCGCCTCCCGCCTTTGCCTGCCGTTCACAATCACTTCCCTATGCCACTGTGCTGCTGTCCCGGAGACGTCCACCGACAAACTAGTCCAAGGACGAGGCTGGACCGACAACAACATCAACAGCCTTATGGAGCTGATAGTCGCAACACCTATCTCCTTCTTCAACCCAGTCGGCTCCCCAGCAGAATCATCCGAGGAGCCTGCCCCTGAACCTGCCGCCGCCACCGCCCCGACAAACCAGTCTACCCACATCCTTGCTGCGATACAACGGGTGGAAGAGAGACAAATGGGACTCATGACCTTCATCCGGGATTTCGCAACTTCTACGGTAAATTTCATTACCAATACTTTAAATTATCCCGATGTTATTTTCCCCATTTTTCTGGACCACTACTTCCATATCCCCACCCCTGTCCACACACCTACACCACCTGCTTCCCCACATATCCATTCCACCGCTTCCACCCCATCACCTGCCCCGACGGCAGCTGCGAGTCCTCCGGCCGACAGCCCCGCACGTGGAACGAAGCGGCCAGCCATAGCCGACAGCGAGGAGGAACCTCTAATTAGGAGGAATCTGGAGAGGGAATTTACGTCTGTCAAGAGGCTGAAACACGTGGTAGACAAAAAGCTATTGCCCAAGGCCAGCACCACCACTAGCAGCACTTGGGATAGTGGCAGCAGCTCCGATATCCAGCTCGTGGAGCAACCTGCTCAGCCTCCTCCACCGCCTAGACGCCGCCGTCAGATCCGTGTCAGCAGCAGCAGTGAAGACAGCGATTAAATTTAAGTCTTTTCTTTTTTTTATTTTCCTGCTGCCTGCTTATATATATTTTGTGATGTACCTGCCGTCATTTTATCTGTCATTTTGCATTGAGGGCAATGCAACCCTCGAGTTTGAGGGTGGCACCCTCCATAGTAATGGAGTCTTAGTACATCTTTTTATTATTGTTGTGTCTTTTATTTAATTAAGTTCTCTTAAAAAAACTGTTGGCTTAAAACTGTGAAGTTAACTTACCTGTCATGACAGCTCTGTCGTGGCAGCATCTTTAGGAAAGTTTAAGGAGAAGTTTAGAGCATTTCTTTAGTTCTGAAAACTTAAACACCATTGTGACTGTTATATTGCTTAGATTTCTTTTAGCCAAACTAGAATAGGATGCTTAGTACTTGAATAGCCCCTAGAGGTGCCTATCACTGGCTCTAGGAAAGAAGTTAGCAAAAGAAACTCAAAAACCTAGAGGTGCCCGAAACCGGCTCTAGGAAGTTAACTAGAGGTGCCCAAAACTGGCTCTAGTAAAAACTTAGCTTGAAAATAAAAGAAGCATGAAAATGTGTCTTCAAAAATAAACTTTGGCATAAAAATTCGAGTTAAAAAGTTGAATATTCTAGTGAAACTAAGAGAGACTTAGCATATAACTGATCACAAGCATGCACACACTGCACGAGGACTATAGGGAGATTCCGGACAGATCCTAATCTTTCCAACAGGTTGCTGCCGCCACAGAGAATGAGCGACAGGTAAGGGACAGTTCACTGTTTGAAAGCCAACACAAAAATATTCATTTTTCTTTTAGGTTTAATTGCTTGAGGGCAAGCAAAAACTTGAGTTTGGGGGTGTGTTGAGTGTGTAAAAGTACTATTATTTACACCCTTTTTAACCCATATTTCTGCTGTATTCAAGCATCATTGCATTGCATTTAGGTCAGTTTACAGTAAAACATCACAAATACACTAAAGGCACGGATTCTACTAAAAGAAGGCTGATTTTGCAGGTTACTGCCATGGTTGACGAAAAAGGCAGGCACAGGGCAGCGAAGCAGAAGAACTGAACTTGACAAGCAGACGATGAGGACGAAGCTGCCATGGACCTGTCGTGACAGAAAGGTGACAGCAGCCTCCTGAAGAGGAAAAGTAAAGTGGACCTCGATAGATAGAGAAAAATCTGCTCGTCTATCGTGTGAAAGCCAAATATTTTTCCAAGCCCCGGATCAAAAGATATGTCAAGCCAAAGCTCAAGGAAAGGAATTCCCATGAAACAAGGAGGCGGCTTAAAAGTAGGAATCCTTAGAGATTAAGTCTTTATTAGAATCTTACTTTTAATTAAAGTTGTAATCCTTGTTAACTTAGAATACTTGAGCCCAAAGCTTATATAAGGGCATAGATTTAACCTAGGAGGCATCTTACCCCATAACTGATAACCTAAACCCCTCCGTCGTTTACCCGTCGTTGACATGTTCTAAAACCCCCTAGGGCCACGACTTGTTTTGTAAAGTAGTTGCAAGGGTTGTTTTGTTTTAGGATTTTCCAAGTTCAATAAAATAAACTTCAAGTTCTCTTATTTTGGTTTTAATATCTTGCAAGAGCATCGGGAGAGCATTGTGAGGTTATCCATTTACTTAGCAACGGGAGAGTTAAGTATACGAAAGAGATAAGAGCGAGTTCTCTAGTTTATAGTTGAACTATCTCGTGCCTAGGGATAGGGCGAGGTTAAGTGGCTAAGGAAGAATTCATACACATCGGTGTTCATCCTTCGATTCACGCCGGGAGGTATCGTCAAAGACGTGATCATCGACAGACTTGGACCTAGGGATAGGCCAAGGCAGATCTGGGATTCTTGCCAAACTTGGAGTACGGAGTTGGTGTGTTCGCTGCCGCGACAGCTAACGGACAGCCGCCGCGACAGGTGCTGTCGGCGACGGGTGCGACGACAGAACTGGATTTCCTAAACTTTTCAATACCTGCACTACTGAGCAATTCAATACCAGCCCATTCTCTTTATCTTGATATCTCAATTCTTTTATTTACTTTTTCTTCAATATTTTTGTGACAACTTTCTAAACTATTTTATTTACTTCGTGCAGTGAAATTAAGGTGAAGTCATTAGCCCAATCCATGAGGAGACGATATTTGATACTTCGTATCACTTTACTACTTGCGTCGTGTACACTTGCACTACAATTGTGATAGACTCTTTTACACGCAACAGATATCTCACTCCTAGCCGTCTTCCCCTAAAACCCTTATCATTTTCCCTTCTCCACCATGCTCTAAACTCCCCCTAGGGCTAATGGTTGATTTTGTAAAGTAGTTGCAAGGACTGTATTGTTTTAGGAATTTTCTGTTCAAGTAATAAAAACTTCAAGTTTATTTACTCTGGTTTTCAATATCTCATAAGAGCATCGGGAGAGTATTGTGAGGTTATCCAGTTTATGGTTAAACCATCTTGGCTTAGGGATAAGTACAAGGTTAAGTGGCTAAAGAAGAAATCAAAAACATTGGTGTTCACCCTTTGATTCACGCAGGGAGGTATCATCCAAGAAGTGTTCATCAACAGAACTTGGACCTAGGGATAGGACAAGTCATAACAGAGATTCTTGCCAAGATTGAAGTACGAAGTTGTTGATCGCAGTCGCGACATCAATAGACCTCTATCGCGACAGGTGTTGTCGCGACAGGAACGACGACAGACAACAAAAGTTTCTCTAACAGTGCAACAACTGCACTACTGAGCATTCAATACCGGCCTATTCTCTCAATATGATTCTTTTATCTTTTACTCTCGTTTTTACTCAAGATTACTTCAAACAATCATTTAACTTATTTCTTTTTCTTGTGCAGCAATTCAAGGATAGAGTTATTTTCAGTCCCTATGGAGACAATATCCGATACTCTAGTATCACTTTACTACTTGCATCGTGTACACTTGCACTATTTGCGATAGTTCTATTTACACGCAACAAAACTATAGACCCATATCGAAATTGTGAATTCCTGTAGCAAAAAGTTCCGATACGGCCTCAACCCGTATCGAAACACCCTGTTTCTATGGTCCATTCATGCTTAGTTGTATCGATACGCTTTACCCCGTATTGAAACAGCCTGACCTGTAATGAAAGATTTTTGCTGGTTTTTAATCGATTTGGCTAATCAAATGAAGTTCAAATACAACTAAATTTTACACACAACATTATAATTGTACAGTATAATTGCATACCAAATTTTAGGGTCAAATGAATCCATTTACTCAGTTTTTACCTTTTAGTGCCATAATATGCATTTTAGGCCAATTTTCACTACATGGAAAGTTCATATTAGGCATATCACCCTTTTTACCACTTGACCAAAATATAGACATAACAAAAGAGACTTTATCAACTAGTACATGCACCTTGCCACCAAATAGGAGTTCAAAAGGGTCAATATACAATACTTATGGCTTGGTTGTGACTTGTGCAACGCTTCAACTCCTCCGATCTCGATCTAAAAGTTAGCTAACCTGAAATGGATGAAATGAAATGCATTAGGAATACTTTGCCTAGTGAGGTAGTCACAAGGATAAAAAATGTTGTAATATGCAATTTCATCTCTAGATTAACAATGGTCGTGACATGATTTTCCAATGACAACACAATGATCAAGCTCAATAACAATATAGTCATATTTTGTCAGTAATTCCTTGGATCGATTTCGGATATTGGATACGTGAATTCCTACGCCTCGCCAAAACAATGAGTGGTCATATCCCTCCGCCTCGCCAAAGTGACCAATATATAAACATCCCTCCGCCTCACCAAATCAATATAGGTTGTAGCCCTAGGACCGTAGTCCTCTCGTACACTTAGCTCGTGAATTATATGGCATGCCAATTATATCCAATGTCGTTCAAATCCAAGGTCCAATAACAATGACAATATTCAATATTCATTAACAATAACAACGATCGATATATACAATGATTCAATGTCCTTATCAATATTCAATATCAATGTTTCAATAACATATCGATACAATGATCAATGAAAATTTCAATACTTACTTCAATGATCAATGACAATATATATACTTTAACAACGACAATGGCTATAACATGCTATATACATATTCACAATGACAATGTCGATATCTGATGTCTGATGTTTAATGCAATGCTTACCGGGACTTACCAATATGTCCATTAAACGAACCAGTGCTATAACCTTAAAACAATGTTAGCTATGTATTCAAAATTGATAACCATGAATTCGGTAAGGCTCCTCACCTAAGCCCGAGACTCCGACTACACTCACCTTGCTAATTTGAGGCTCCTACGGTTCTCAGATGACACCGCCCTTATTCCTAGCTTCCGATGGTGTTGATGGATAATCTAGATCGATCTCTCGAGCTAGGAAAAATCAATATAGGGAGTCGTTAGAACAATATTTTGATATCGTAATCAATATAACAATATCGAAACCAATATCTAAACTTAGGATAATCAATAGCTTAATACAATAACCATGGATGACAAAAACCTAGCTTAGATTAAGCTTAGTTTATCCATAGAATTCAACGTTCGGTTAAGGATTATAGCTTACCCGATCAATAGCAATGATTTAATAACAATAAATCAAAGAAAAACGAAGCTTGAAACTAGCTCCAATAGAGGTGCTTGCTTAGGTAGGAGACGATGAAGATGAAGAGTTTGGAGAGATGTTTGCTTTCAATGTTTTCATGTAAGCTTTTTATCTTTTCTAATTATTTTATTTTTACTATCAAGCCACCGATGGCTTTCCTTCTTTTGAAGGAAAGCTCCCAATTTGATCCACGTAAGTGGAAATTTAATTGAGGAGAGGCTAATCGCAGGATTAGTCCCTCAACTCTCTCTATACTATGATTTGTCCCTTCAACTTGTATTTTCCTCAGTTTGATCACAATTTAGGTTTCGATATTATTCAATAGGATCCAATAACAATGACTTAACTCGATTAGAGTCCAATATCAATAATTAACTAGCCGATACAATATTTGGACGTTATCAATATGATATTTCAGATCACCGAAACCAAATTCCGAGTAGATCGGATTTTGGGGTGTTACACTTTTAAGTTTAGGTTCTCGAATTTAAATTAAATAATATAAATAGATGAGATAATTGTAGAAAATAAATGAATATTAAATGAAAACTTTAATATTCTAAGTTGATCAGTGTCTCATTGCAATGAGATGTTAATCAAGGGAATATTATAGTTGAATATTTAATATTTCATTTAAACCTAAAATAATGAAATCACATAGTTAGTTCAATTAAAATAAAAGTAAGATTAAGAAAATAGTTAGAATCATTAAATAATTAGGAATATTATTAATTTAGGGCTTAATATGGATAGTGCCCAATTGTTTGGGTGTTATCACATAAACCCTAAACTTGATAATATTCATAGTTTTCTTAATTAATTAAATCCATGAAGCCCCAATTAGATTTGAACTTAAAAATGACAAGAAAATAAATGGACATGCATTAAACATTTTGTGTTGAGATGCATTTTGAATATAAATTGAAGTATCCTAAAGTAATTGGATGTTTCAAAATTTATATTCGCTTTAAATGTATTTTCTTGGAAAATGATATCTCCATTCGAAATGAAATTCAATTAACAATTAACGGATTTAATTAAATTCCAATTATTGCTCAAAATGCCAAAATGCCACGTGGAATTAATAAGATATTGATAACGGGCATTTGTAGGGGGTGATAATCCTTCCTTATACGTAACTGACTCCCGAACCCAAATTTTAATAAAAAGAATCTCTGGTTTGTTTTTATGGTATCTGGTCAACCAAGTGATCGGTGGCGACTCCAAATTGATTTTTAAGAACAAATAATGGGGAAATTTTATTTGAAATGAAATCCCTAATTTACCCGATTAAATGAATTAAAATGGATAACAACCCTAATTCCAAAAAGAATTAATCGTCAGACTATTTCTACACTCGGTTTTAAAAATGGTCGCGACAACTTGGCGACTTCGTTGGGGATGAAAATTGAGAGCCAAGCCTAATCAATTAATTTCACGTGGCATTTTGTGCAATAATTTGAATTTAATTCTTTCTAAGAATAGTTGGATGAATTTTGAGGAAAAATACAGGTAGTTTTTGTGTATGATATATCTGTCATTCATGCATAAACCCTCGACCCGGGTTTTTCACCCTTAAGTGAGAGAAGGACAATATCCGACGTGATGCTCTCCAGCTCTGAGTTTAGATTTTTTTTCTTCTTCCGGTATACTAACCTTATGCACCATGGGGCCCACTCCTCCGTTATAAGGGACATATACTACCGAATCGATGTCTTATTATCACAGTAGATGATGACGACAATTCGAGAACCCAGAGTCTGGAACAAAGCCCACATTATGTTTTTAGAAGCCCAACCCACTAGAGCCAGACAAGGATCTAGGACAAGTGTTGTCGGTTTAAACACTTTTTAAGCTAAATTAAAATCTAGAAGCATAAATCACAGACATAATTAAAAAAATATTCTAAAACTAAATATGAAATTTCAATTAAATTAATGCAAATTGAGACTCAATTGAATTAAACTAAAGCCTAAAAGTAAAAATTAAAAACTTAAATGAAAAACATCTAAAGTCGTAAGGGCTAAAAAGATAATTACCCCTAACCTAAAAGTTGATGCAGGTTCTTTCCCGCCTACTCTCCCATTTTAATTAAAAAATAAAAAAACAATTGATAAAAAAGAGGGGAAAGGCCGCCTACCCTCCCGTTTTAACTAAAAAAAATGGTAAAAAAGGAAAATGAAGGGATTTTGGAGGGAATCAGCGAAATAAGCCGCCTAAATTTTAGGTTAGGGATTAATTACCTTTTAGGTCATGTTGTGTTTTAAATTTTACATTTTAGTCATAATATTTACTTTTAAGTTTTAGTTTAATTCAATTTAGTCACAAGTATCCCCACGGTTTGGACTTCGAATATAGCAATCCCCTCCCCAGGTTGATATTTAGTCCTTAAAATTTTACTTTTAGCCTAAGTTGACCCCTATTTATTTCTAATTTTTTAATTTAGTCTAATAAGTTCAATATGATGATATTTCTTTTCATTTTAGTTCCTAAGAATTAATTTTTAGCTGAAATTGACTCATATTTATTTCTATGGTGAAATTGTGAAATTTGTCACTAGACTTTTAAATTTCTTCACTCTCAATTTGTCAAATTAGTCCCTAAATTTGGTTTTATGCTATATTTTATGGTAAAATTGTGAAATTGGTCACTTGACTCTCAAATTTCTCCACTTTCAAACTGTTAAATTGGTCCATAATTTCGGTTTTAGGCTATATTTTATGGTGATATTCTGAAATTGGTCCTAATTTTGGTTTATGGCTTAGGGTTTAGGTATTAGTGTTAATGGTTTAGGGTTTATGGTGTAGTTTAAGGTTATTGGTTTATGAGATTAATTTCTATGGCTTAGGTTTCTGGTTTAGGATTTAGTGTTTAATATTAATGGTTTAAGGTTTATGGTTTATGATTATTGGTTTATGAGATTAATTTGTATGATTTAAGGTTTAGGGTTTAGCTTAGTGTATGAGATTATTTCAAATGTTATAGTCTATAATCTATATATAATTTATCATTTGCGATAATATTATTATTAATTTATTACTATAGTTTATAGTATATGCCTCTATGGTCTATGGTCTATAGTCTATATTGATATGTGTAACATGAATATGTCTCATATGTGTTACGTGATTATACTTTTTAGGGTGTTGAGTGCATAAATGTTCTATATTTTAACCCTCATTTATTCATATTATTGATGCACTCAAACACGTTTAGTTGCATTTTAGGATAGAATTTGCATAAACATCACAAATAGATAATTTTGCACATATACTGTTGATTTCGGTCAATTCTTGCAGGTACCTGTCATGGCAGCATCCAGGGTAGCAGAGGAACAGAAGATAGCTGCAGAGCAGGAGTGAAGGGTTGAAGAAAACTGCCTCATACATCACTGTCATGATAGCTGCCGTGACAGAAGTGGTGACAGTGAAGACAACAGATATGGAAAATGCAAAGTGGAATTCGACTGATAGAGGATTTCAAGCTTTATTTTTGTAGACCACTCGCATAATTTTTGGAGCCCAGAAGCACAAGGAAGGCCTTGCCCAAAGTTTGAGGAGAAGTCAAAGCAAGAAGATAGGGTGAACTAAGAGACGTTCATTCAGAGATTTAGTCTTTAAATAAATTGTACTTTAATTCAAACTAGTATTCTTGGCCATTAAGAAAGCTTACACCCAAGGCCTATATATATGCTTGTATTTCGACAAGGGAGGATAACCTAGCTCCTAGTCGTCTTCCATCATAAACCCTAGTTTTTCTCTTCTTCATCATGTTCTATATCTTCCCTAGGGCTAAGGGTTGATCTTGTAAAGTAGTTGTAAGGGTTAAACTGTTTCTTCGGTTTTTCTGTTCAATCAATAAAACTTCAAGTTTATTTACTCTGGTTTCAACATCTCATAAGAGTATCGGGAGAGCATTGTGAGGTTATCTATTTACTTAATATCGGGAGAGTTAAGTATAAGAAAGGAGTAAATACAGTTTTCCAATTTATGGTTAAACTATCTTGGCCTAGGGATAGGTACAAGGTTAAACAGTTAAAAGAAGAATTCACAAACATCGGTGTTCATCATTCGATTCACGCCGGGAGGTATCATCCAAGACGTGTTCACCGACAGAACTTGGACCTAGGGATAGGACAAGTCACAATAGGGGTTCTTGTCGAACTTGAAGTAACAGAGTTGTTAATCGCTATCGCGACAGGTGCTGCCGCGACAGGCTCGACGACATAAGCAACAGAAGTCCTCTGAACAGTGCAATACCTGCACTACGGAACAAATCAATACCAGCCTACTTTATCAATCTGATTTCTTCCTCTATTTTAGTTTATCTTCAAGAATTCTCAAAACACCTTATTAAATCTATTTCTTTTCTTGTGCATAGTTCTAAAGTTAGAAGTATTTCCAGTCCATGTGGAGACGATATCTGATTCTTCGTATCACTATATTACTTGTGTCGTGTATACTTGCACTCAAATTGCGATAGTCTTATTTACACACAACAAGTTTTTGGCGCCGTTGCCGGGGACTGGCAACATACATTTACCTTTAATTACTGCACTTTTATTTTTATTTTTATTTCTTTTCTATTTCTGGTTGTTATATTTCTCTGTCCTATTCACAAGATTTTCTTCTCTTGCTTATGCGCAGATCGAGACTCGGTACAGATCCTGAATACGAACTAAACCCAGAAATCGATCGTCTAACACCCACATTTCCATCCTAGAATTTAAAGCCGTTAAATTTAATTTATTTATTTATTCTTAGAAGTAATTGACCTTACAATTTAGTGAATTGTTCAATTTAGTCCTTAAATTCTTATTTGGGCAACTAGTGCACCAATTCGAATTAAAAATAATTTAGCTTTGAATTAAGAAATTTAGCCAAATGGTAAATTAGTGAATTAGAATTAGTGATAACAAGATCAAAAGTGTGATATTAAAATAATCAAAAGAAATTAGGAAGTTTTACATTTCCTTGTGGAAATCAGATCAAATTGGGAAAAATTAAAGAAAGCATGGCAAAAGAAATTTGATGACCAATTTAAAACGATTATAAAGATTGAAATTTGCATGTTAAAAACTAAAAATCCTTAGGGCTGCCCTTAGTAAAATGATGATAAAATTTATGGGCTAAGGGACACTTGGGTAATTTTGGAGGCCATCAAATCCCCTAGATTAAGGGAGCATGTCTTCTCCTCATCATTTTCTTCTTCCTTTGCCGTGAGGTTTGAGAGAAAATGGAGGGAAGAGAAGCTCAAAGGTCTGAAAATTTTAGAGCTTAAATGGTAAAGATTTTTGCTTGCATGGTGGAAGGATTAAGCTAGGATTTGAGAAGGATAGCTAGTGTTATCAAGGAAATCAAGAAGTAAGTTCCCTTCTCCTTGTAACTATTCGGTTATGTAAAACATCATGCATGCAAACCTAAAATTTGTATGAACATGAAACTATGAGAGTCTTGATGAAAATAATAAGATGAACTAAGGAAATCCTTGAAAACTACTTGAGAAATTATGAATAGATTCATAAGGGACTGTTTTGAGAGAAAATGCAAAGTCTTGGATAGTTGGAAATTTGTATAATTAGAGATTAAATTTGAAAATTTACACTAGGAGAAAGTTGTGAAGAAATAAGGGTTTTATGATAAATTAATTTTGGTTTTCTGGAAAAACAAATTAAAAAGATGAAGATTCGATTAGAACTAAAAGTGGACATGAATTCGAAAATAATGGAGATTAGGGACTGAACTGGAAAATCGGTAAAATTGAGTACTTGATCGTTAAAATTGAAAGTTAATGTGGACTGTAAAATGTCATGGAAGAATATTATAAGTCATGCCATAAGTGAATTTAGACTTTGAATAATGTAATTAGATGAATTTTAAGCTAAAGGTGATTAATAAGTAAGTTGTCTAGTGGAATACAAATCATGAGCAGTAACTTTGGAAATTCACCAAAAATTAGATATAACGTATTTTGAATTGAAAACTTTACTGTAGAAACATTGGTATGTCTAGAATCATTGAGAGAATTGGAACTCGATTTCAGTATGTAAATTAGGAGATATGAATTTTTAAAGTTGGACAGTACAGGCTGCCTAGATTTATTGAAAGGGGTGAAATTAATCAATAAACTGTATTTACTCTAATAAGATAAAATTATGAGGTTCACATGAGTAGAAAATTGAGTTTAATACCTTTCTAATGGTATATGATAAGTTAATTTTGGATTAATAATTAAAAAGATATGATTAAAACACTAACTAGTCCTCCAACTAGTTTAATAGAAAGTCAGATTTCAAAATATGAGTTCATGCTTGAAATTGAGGAGTAATTATGATTGAATTGCTTCCTAATATAGTGTGTATTTTGTATTAGGCTTGGGACTAGTGTCCGAACCATCTTATTATCTTGTAATTTATGATTTTTATGCATGAAATTGGACTAATTGATATTCGGTAATGTGTTTAGTAAGGGAAGGAGATCAAAGGAAAAATGGATGCATGATTTGAGATTTTGGTTAATGATTGAATATGTGAAAATGCGGGCTGTTTTATGTGATTTTAAATGCAATGATTTATATGCCTGAATTGGATTTTGATAATGTTTGAATATGTACAAATGTGGACTGCCCATGTGATTATTTGTATATTGAACATGTGTTATTTTGGATTCTTGATAATGCTTGTTTATGTGAATATGTGGACTGCCCTATGGTAATTATGTTATGCTTAAAATGCATATGATTATATATATGAAGTTGCTGCCATGTATGATGATATGATCGAATGAGCATGCAAATTGAATTATGAAAAATGAATATGCTAAATGAGGTAATGAATAAATAATTAACAAGAATAATAATGCCCTCGGTCGATTAGAAGTTTTAGATAGTACGGCATGCCTAGAGTCTGAGCTCTCTTGTTTGTTGCTTAGTGCAACTCTTTCTTGTTGCCTTGGGTTACCTTTGTTAGTACTTCGTGTACTCTTCGATCATATGATAAGGTGTTCTTGATTGCTGTTCAAGACACATGATGCTATGGGCATCCTTTGTTTGTTGCTTTGTGCAACCATTGCTTGTTGCTTCGTGCAACCATTGTTAGGTACTTGGTACCATCTTGATGGCTTGAATATCTGATACGTCTACTCTACCTAGGGCAATACAATGAAATAAAATGTATTATAATCTATGTAAATTAAATGGAAATTGCTAAATTAAGTATAGCTTATGAAGTGGATAAATGGTTGAATGACTTGGCATGTTATGATGTGATATGAAATGATGAATTATGTGGACATTGGTCCTTCCGATTATGATATGATGCATACGAAATGTCTATAAGTCTGAATATGTGTGAATTGGGTAATGACCCTGTTCGAATACATGGAATTAAGAAATGATAAATTCTGATTTTTGGATGATGGTTTGAGATTTATTCGAATGATATGCTCATGAAGAATTGGTGATTTCGTTTGATAAATTGATGATGTTATGTATGGATTGGCATGAAATTTGGCTAATTCAGTTGTTAAGCATGAGATTGAGTATGCTGGAAATTGAATTGAATTATGGTATTGATTGAATCTAATGGAAGCATGTGATAAATTAATATTGTTTGATATGTATTCGAGCATGTGCTATGAATGTTGTTTATGTTATGCATGATGCTATGTGTATTTGGTGTTACATAAGCTTAGTTGGGTGAAATTTGATTGTTAATAAACCTAGCTAAGTAAACTCAATGTTTGATCACATTAAAAGCTTAAGAATGAATTAAATTTAGCATTACCTCGCTAAGTACTATTTGTACTTATTGCTCCGTTGTTTTCTTCTTCCCAACCTTAGCAGGATCGCTTGGACCTTAAAGCTAGCATTCGATTGGATTAAGTTACGAGTTCAGAAATATGTATGATCTTAGTCTTATCTTTAGACTCCTAGATGGTGGCTTCGAAGTCTGTTTAAGGATTCGTTTTGTTTTATTTGATCGTAACTTAAGTCTAATATGGTGTTTGAAGTTATATGCTCCATGATCCTTGGTAAGGAGGCTAGAATTATGTTTTGTATTTAAGTAGATAGCCTCATTATTTTGTTGTATATAAACGTAAGTCGAGCTAGTGGTCTTGCCGATTCTTTTTTTTGTTCATAGTCTATAGCTTGACATGGTTTAGGGGCATATAAAAACTTGATATTTTGTAATGTTCTAAGTAAAGGAAATCGAATGCCATGGAATTGAAATCTATTATTTCTTGTATGAAAAATTGATGTAATTAATTATTGGTAAATTAGATTAATTCGAAAATCACCTAGACTATTTAATCAAGGTTCCGAATGGTATGGCATTGAATAGTTTAAGTATTCGATATGCTTGATGCAATTGTATTCAAGATATTAATTTGGTAATTTACTAGTTAATGATTTGAACTAATTGGTTAAATAGAAAGCATAGTGACCGAATGGTTAAGTTATAAATCTGTAATTGGAATTCGATTATGGTAATAAGAAAAATTTAAATTGGCTTGTAATTTGGAAACAACATTAAAGAAATTGTGTTTAGTTTAAGTATGTTCAGAAGAAGTTTTTGTGTTAGCCCACTTTCCGCGTGCGCATTAAAATGAATAACTTAATTAAGAATGGTTTCTTGTTTCCGATATGTTCCGATACTCTGTTTTCCGTTTCCGGTAACTCTCCTAACTCCTGGCCCTGATTAGGGGTGTTACATTTTGTGGTATTAGAGCTTTTTAGGTAACAGGTCCAATAGACCTCGAATATTTTCTGTGTGCATCATTAGTTGAGTCAAGCCACCTAGGGATCATACATTGAATTTCTTGTAACTATGTTCCTGACTCTGATTTTGTTTGATCTGAATTAGAATGAACGAGACACGTTTAGCTCGAGACGATGAAAGTCCTCGAGGATCCTCAAGTGAAGGGGATAGTGTCCATATGAAAGAAAATCCTCATGTACAAGATAGTGTCTGTATGAAAGAAAACCCTCCGGTAAAGGAGAACCCTCATGTACCAGATAGTACTCGACCACAACCTTTTGTGCAAGATAACACTCGACAACAACCTCCTGTTCAGCCTCGGACGAACACTGATAATCCGACTGTTCAGAATGTTCAAAGAGATTGCCTTCTGAGTATGAAAGAAATGTTCGATCAGCTTTTGACGAACATGAGACATGAACAACCTGCTCCGGTAGCTGCTGCCCCTAGCAGAGCTTCTATTGAAAAGCTTGTTCAGCATCGAGCCTATACATTTGCAGGCTCTAGTGAAGAGAAACCTAAAGAAGCTGAGTATTGGTTAGAAAGAACTACTCAGATAGTGACTAAGCAACTTTAGTGCTCAGATGAACTTAAGCTCGAATGCGTTGTTGCCCTTCAAACTGGTGGAAAACTACAACCCTAATCGCTCCAGCTGAATCTGTGAACCTAAAATTCTTTGTAGAAGAATTTAAGAAGAAATACATCAGTGAACAATACTTGGCTGATCGAAGAAAGCGTCTCTTGCATTTGAAGCAAGCGGGTCGACTAATAAAGCACTACGTGGCTGATTTCTATAAGTACTGCAAGTATGGCTTCGAGTACATCAAGTCAGCGAAAGAAAAGTGTCGTATGTTCATTGACGGTCTGAATGATGAGTTGAGTCCGATGTTTACCGCCCTGGATATCACAGACTTTCTAACTCTCATAAATCGAGCTATTGCTACGAAATCCAAGTTTCGGGCCGCAGAAAAGCGAAAAAACGATTACCGTCATGATAAGAAGTGTAAGAGTGATGACAAGTCTCACTGGAAATCGAAGAAATCTAAAATCCAGAAAGAAGGTACTTCTTCGTATAATCCAGCTCCTCGTAGTAACTTCACACCGAAGCCTCAGTCAGTGAGTAGACTTTCTGTCCCGGTTATATTTGTTAATAGTCCAGGGAATTTAGAAAAGGCTGTCGTCTGTCAGCATTGTCAGAAACCACATTTCGGTCAGTGCCGAAGGCAGGCCAACTTATGTTTTGCTTGTGGTGGAAGTGATCAATATATCAGAGATTGTCTAGTGATGAGAGATCAAGCTCCTGCTCAAAACTCTGCTAATCCAAGTCATGTACAATCAAATCGGAACAAGAATACTAGACAAGCACAGTCTGGGAATCAGGGCAGAGGCAGAAGCAATCAGTCGAAAGCCACCACACATCAGGAATCACGAGCTCCAGCTCAAGTCTATCATATCCGTGGCAAGGATGAGGAAGAATCTCCAGATGTTATTGCGGGTACGGTTGAACTAAACCTTACTCATGTTTATGCTTTAATAGATTGAAATTTGCATGTTAAAAACTAAAAATCCTTAGGGCTGCCCTTAGTAAAATGATGATAAAAGTTATAGGCTAAGGGACACTTGGGTAATTTTGGAAGCTATCAAATCTCCTAGATTAAGGGAGCATGTCTTCTCCTCATCATTTTCTTCTTCCATTGTCGTGAGGTTTGAGAGAAAATGGAGGGAAGAGAAGTTCAAAGGTCTGAAAATTTTAGAGCTTAAATGGTGAAGATTTTGCTTGCATGGTGAAAGGATTAAGCTAGGATTTGAGAAGGATAACTAGTGTTATCAAGGAAATTAAGAAGTAGGTTTCCGTCTCCTTGTAACTATTCGGTTATGTAAAACACCATGCATGCAAACCTAAAATTTGTATGAACATGAAACTATGAGAGTCTTGATGAAAATAATAAGATGAACTAAGGAAATCCTTGAAAACTACTTGAGAAATTATGAATAGATTCATAAGGGACTGTTTTGAGAGAAAATGTAAAGTCTTGGATAGTTGGATATTTGTATAATTAGAGATTAAATTTGAAAATTTACACTAGGAGAAAGTTGTGAAGAAATAAGGGTTGTATGATAAATTAATTTTTGTTTTCTGGAAAAACAAATTAAAAAGATGAAGATTCAATTAGAACTAAAAGTGGACATGAATTCGAAAATAATGGAGATTAGGGACTGAACTGGAAAATCGGTAAAATTGAGTACTTGATCGTTAAAATTGAAAGTTAATGTGGACTGTAAAATGTCATGGAAAAATAGTATAAGTCATGCCATAAGTGAATTTAGACTTTGAATAATGTAATTAGATGAATTTTAAGCTAAAGGTGATTAATAAGTAAGCTGTCCAGTGGAATACAAATCATGAGCAGTAACTTTGGAAATTCACCAAAACTTGGATATAGGGTATTTTGAATTGAAATTTTTACTGTATAAACTTTTGTATGTCTAGAATCATTGAGAGAAAACGGAACTCTATTTCAGTATGTAAATTAGGATATATGAATTTTTAAAGTTGGACAGTACAGGCTGCCCAGATTTATCGAAAGGGGTGAAATTAAGCAATAAACTATATTTACTCGAATAAGATAAAAATATGAGGTTCACATGAGTAGAAAATTGAGTTTAGTACCTTTCTAATGGTATATGATAAATTAATTTTGGATTAGTAATTAAAAAGATATGATTAAAACACTAACTAGTCCTCCAACTAGTTTAATAGAAAGTCAGATTTCAAAATATGAGTTCATGCTTGAAATTGAGGAGTAATTATGATTGAATTGCTTCCTAATATAGTGTATATTCGTTTTATGTTGAGAATTAGGATCGGAATTGTGAATAAACTTTGGAGGAAGCTAGGATCGATCACTCGAAGGGAAGAAGAAACAAGGGCATCTTAATACAAGATCAAGCTTAAAGAGTTGTGGGTGTAATTTTGTATTAGGGTTGGGACTAGTGTCCAAACCATCTTATTATCTTGTAATTTATGATTTCTATGCATGAAATTTGACTAATTGATATTCGGTAATGTGTTTAGAAAGGTAAGGAGATCAAAGGAAAAATGGATGCATGATTTGAGATTTTGGTTAATGTATGAATATGTGAAAATGCGGGCTGCTTAATGTGATTTTAAATGCCATGATTTATATGTCTGAATTGGATTTTGATAATGTTTGAATATGTACAAATGTGGACTGCCCATTTGATTATTTGTATATTGAACATGTGTGAATTTGGATTCTTGATAATGCTTGTTTATGTGAATATGTGGACTGCCCTATGGTAATTATGTTATGCTTAAAATGCATATGATTATATATATGAAGTTACTGCCATGTACGATAATATGATCGAATGAGCATGCAAATTGAATTATGAAAAATGAGTATGCTAAATGAGGTAATGAATAAATAATTAACAAGAATAATAATGCCCTCGGTCGATTAGAAGTTTTAGATAGTAAGGCATGCCTAGAGTCTGAGCTCTGTTGTTTGTTGCTTCGTGCAACTCTTGCTTGTTGCCTTGGGCAACCTTTGTTAGTACTTCGTGTACTCTTCGATCATATGATAAGGTATTCTTGATTTCTGTTCAAGACACATGATGCTATGGGCATCCTTTGTTTGTTGCTTTGTGCAACCATTGCTTGTTGCTTTGTGCAACCATTGTTAGGTACTTGGTACCATCTTGATGGCTTGAATATCTGATACGTCTACTCTACCTAGGGCAATACAATGAAATAAAACGTATTATAATCTATGTAAATTAAATGAAAATTTCTAAATTAAGTATAGCTTATGAAGTGGATAAATGGTTGAATGACTTGGCATGTTATGATGTGATATGAAATGATGAATTATGTGGACATTGGTCCTTCCGATTATGATATGATGCATATGAAATGTCTATAAGTCCGAATATGCGTGAATTGGGTAATGGCCCTATTCGAATACATGGAATTAAGAAATGATAAATTCTGATTTTTGGATGATGGTTTGAGATTTATTCGAATGATATGCTCATGAAGAATTGGTGATCTCGTTTGATAAATTGATGATGCTATGTATGGATTGGCATGAAATTTGGCTAATTCAGTTGTTAAGCATGAGATTGAGTATGCTGGAAATTGAATTGAATTATGGTATTGATTGAATCTAATGGAAGCATGTGATAAATTAATATTGTTTGATATGTATTCGAGCATGTGCTATGAATGTTGTTTATGTTATGCATGATGCTATGTGTATTTGGTGTTACATAAGCTTAGTTGGGTGAAATTTGATTGTTAATAAACCTAGCTAAGTAAACTCAATGCTTGATCACATTAAAAGCTCAAGAATGAATTAGATTTAGCATTACCTCGCTAAGTACTATTTGTACTTATCGCTCCGTTGTTTTCTTCTTCCCAACCTTAGCAGGAACGCTTGGACCTTAAAGCTAGCATTCGATTGGATCAAGTTACGAGTTCAGAAATATGTATGATCTTATTCTTATCTTTAGACTCCTAGATGGTGGCTTCGAAGTTTGTTTAAGGATTCGTTTTGTTTTATTTGATCGTAACTTAAGTCTAATATGGTGTTTGAAGTTATATGCTCCATGATCCTTGGTAAGGAGGCTAGAATTATGTTTTATATTTAAGTAGATAGCCTCATTATTTTGTTGTATATAAACGTAAGTCGAGCTAGTGGTCTTGCCGATTCTTTTTGTTGTTCATAGTCTATAGCTTGACATGGTTTAGGGGCATATAAAAACTTGATATTTTGTAATGTTCTAAGTAAAGGAAATCGAATGCCATGGAATTGAAATCTATTATGTCTTGTATGAAAAATTGATGTAATTAATTATTGCTAAATGGGATTAATTCGAAAATCACCCGAACTATTTAATCAAGATTTCGAATGGTATGGCATTGAATAGTTTAAGTATTCGACATGCTTGATGCAATTGTATTCAAGATATTAATTTGGTGATTTACTAGTTAATGATTTGAACTAATTGGTTATATAGAAAGCATAGTGACCGAATGGTTAGGTTATAAATCTGAAATTGGAATTCGATTATGGTAATAAGAAAATTTTAAATTGGCTTGTAATTTGGCAGCAAGATTAAAGAAATTGTGTTTAGTTTAAGTATGTTCAGAAGAAGTTTTTGTGTTAGCCCACTTTCCGCGTGTGCATTAAAATGAATAACTTAATTAAGAATGGTTTCTTGTTTCCGATATGTTCTAATATTCTGTTTTCTTGTTCTGGTAACGCTCCTAACTCCCGGTCCGGGTTAGGGGTGTTACAGATCGTACGTACCATCTCAAGAACCAAGCTCGACTCCTGATAGAAAGAAACCGATATCTTGAGGAGAGAATTGAAGCAATGGAAAACGAAGGACAAGGTGTTGGGTAGGTAACAACAACCCCAGGGTTGATGTTATTCCTCTTGCTAACGTTCAAGACAACCGGAAAGTTCCTGCTGCCCCGACAGCACGACAGACATGCCGAGAGTATATGGACAATGATCAAGTTGAACTGCAAACTACACTGCCAAGCGTGGAAGCTGAACACTTCGAACTAAAACCTGTGATGTTCAGCATGTTAAATTCAGCCAACAATTTGGTGGTTCTGCTACAGAAGATGCACGAGCGCATTTGAAAACCTTCCATGAGATCTGTGGATCATTTAGACTACCAGGAATAAGCTTGGAAGTGCTGAGACTCCGATTATTTCCCCATTCATTGAGGGATAGAGCAAAAACCTGGTAGAATAAGTTAACGATGGGTTCAATAAGAACTTGGGCAAATATTTGCTGTGAATTCCTTTCTCGTTTTAATCCTTCTCTTTTAACTAAAAGATTGCGTAGCGAAATTGCTACTTTTCAACAGGAAGATGATGAACCAATGCATGAGGCATGAGACCGTTTTACAACTCTCTTAGGAAACTGCCCGATGCACGGATTCCCCGTATAGAACCAGGTCGTCAAATTCTACAATGATGCCAATGCACCCACTCGAATGAGGATAGATTCGGCAGCCAATGATTTGTTACTAGACAAAGAGCTGGAAGATGCAATGCTTGTGTTGAAAAGGTTGGCAAATAATGACGAACAGTTCCCCACAGAACGGAGAGGAGGAAGACGATGAGTATTTGTCAAAGAACATGAATCTGACAACTCGGTAAGAACCCAATTAGCCTACATAGCCAAGGTAGTTGAAAACCTGCAGCGGAAGAATGAATCTAAGGCGGTATTTTTTGCCGAGGAGATGTGTGAAACTTGCAGCGGAAACCACTGTACAGAGGAGTGTCCCCTACAGCTGGAAACGATAATGTATGTTGGAAACTACAACAAGAATAAAGGCTACGGCTCCAACAATTACAACCCGAAATGGCGGAAGAACCCTAAATTCTCCTATTGTAACCAAGAAAATGCTTTGAATCCTCTAGTCTAGAATAATCAGAATCAAGGAGTTCCCAGAATACTATCACGACAGCAGCCACAACAGCAGCCGGCATCATCCACATGTACTTTAGAACAAACCCTAGCAACTTTCATGTCTCAAACCGCAGCATATATGTCCAACATGGATCACTTTGTCAAGAAGACTGAAACATTCATGGATAAAACAGAGATGAGAATGACAAACCATGAGGCTACTTTAAAGTCTCTAGAGACACAGATGGGTCAGGTAAACCAGTTCATCAACACCAGACAGAATGGATGGTTCCCTAGTGATACTGAGGTCACTAGAAAACCAACACATGAGCAGTGTAAAGCTATAACAACGAGAAGTGGGAAACAGATACAAGGGCCGAAAATTAAAGAGACACCTAGTGAGGAACCGACCCTACAGACACCTGCCGAAAAAACTACCCCGGCAGACGTGAAACAATTTGCTGTCGCTACCCCTGCCACGACAGCAGAAGAATCTAAGGAGGCGACATAAGAAGTTGAAGAATGTGAGCCTCCTTAGATCTGAATCCCATGTGAAGAACACCTCGAAGATTGCCGTCCTCCACCCCTTTTTCACAGCGGTTGAAGAAACCGAAACTGGAGTACCAGCTTAAGAAGATATACGGTGTTTTTAAGCAAGTACATATCAATATCTCGTTGTTGGAGGCCATTAAGAAGATGCCTGATTATGCCAAGTTCCTTAAAGATGCAATGTCCAAGAGATCCAGACTTGGGGAATTTGAAATTGTAGTTATGACACAAGGTTGCATGGCAATCCTACATAATCGTACACCCCAAAGAAGAAGGATCCTGGAGTTTCATTATTCCATGCATAATCAATGATCAGTATGTGGGTAAGGCACTTTGTGATCTTGGAGCTAGTATTAATCTAATGCCCAAATCTATTTTTTAGAAACTAGGTATTGGACAAGCAAGACCCACAACAGTCATGCTTCAATTGGTAGATCGCTCTTACGTACAGCCGGAAGGAAAAATTTAAGACAACCGGGTAAGAGTGGATAAATTCATATTTCCCGCTGACTTCCTTGTTCTATACTGTGAAGTAGACGAGAATGCACCGATCATCCTAAGGCAACCCTTCCTAGCCATAGGCAGAACAATGATCGATGTAGAGAAGGGAGAACTGACTATGAGAGTCAACGACCAGCAGATAAAACTAAATGTTCTCTGGGCCATAAAACAAGCTGATGTACATGAAGAATGTAAGTCAATATCAGAGGTAATTGTAGACCAACCCTACATCAGATCAAGCTATCACGACAGACAAATCGGTCACTATCGCCACAGCCACCTAGAAGACTGCCACGACAGTACTGGTGACAACAACTCCTCAGACAATGACACATCTAACACTGAAGATCATGAGGAGGGAAATTAGATAGGCAAGCGTCCAGGTAAGTTCTTCAAACCTCTGAACTATACCTCTAACAAACATGTAATTCAAAAGCCTTCCATAGATCAGCCACCTGTTTTAGATCTTAAACCCTTTTTCCAGGGTAACTTAAATATGTTTTTCTTGGTCTCAATGATACGTTGCCCATGATCATCTCTTCTAAGTTGATGCAGGAACAGGAACAACAACTGATTGGTATGCTACAACAGCATCAGAAGGCAATTGGATGGACCATTTTCGATATTCAGGGCATCAGTCCGGCAATTTACATGCATAAGATCCTCTTGGAGGATGATCATAAGCCGACGATAGATGCTCAAAGATGATTAAACGAAGCTATGCGAGAGGTGCTGCGAAAGGAAATTATCAAGTGGCTTGACACTGGAATTATTTACGCCATCTCGAATAGCAAGTGGGTGAGCCATGTGCAATGTGTACCCAAGAAAGGAGGAATAACTGTCGTAACCAACAAGGATAATGAGCTAATCCCAACCAGGACTGTGACCGGTTGGAGGGTTTGTATGGACTACCGGAAGCTTAATAAAGCTACCCGAAAGGACCACTTCCCATTTCCTTTTATTGACCAAATGCTAGATAGATTAGCGGGAAAACATTACTATTGTTTCCTTGATGGTTGTTCAGGTTACAATTAGATTTCCATTGCACCAGAGGACCAGGAGAAGACAACCCTCACATGCCCCTATGGAACATACACCTTTAGGAGAATGTCATTTGGACTGTGTAATGCACCAACAACTTTTCAGCGGTGTGTGATGGCTATATTCTCTGATATGGTGGAAGATTTCCTGGAGATCTTCATGGATGACTTTTCCGTCTTTGGAGATAGCTTCAACAACTGCCTAGGAAGTTTTCTGATGTTCCTTGGTATGCGGACATAGTAAACTATCTCGTTAGTGGTTTATTACCTCCTGAACTTAACTATCAAGCAAGGAAGAGGTTCCAAAATGATGCAAAACATTATTATTGGGACGAACCTCTTTTGTTCAAACATTGTACAGATCAGATTATTAAGAGATGCATACCGAAGGAAGAATAAGAAGAAGTACTCCACCACTGCCATGCTGCTCCCTATGGAGGACACTTTAGAGGAAATAAAATTGCTGCCAAGGTTCTGCAATTCGGTTTATTTTGGCCTACACTGTTCAAAGATGCACAAGCTTTTTACAAGCGTTGTGACAAGTGCCAAAGGACAGGAAACATCTCTAGAAGGCATCAGATGCCCCTGCAGAACATACTCGAAGTCGAAATTTTCGATGTTTGGGAAATCGACTTCATGAGACCATTCCCAGCTTCTTGTGGGAATCTGTATATACTGCTGGCAGTAGATTATGTGTCCAAGTGAGTAGAAGTCATCGCCACACAAAAGAATTATGCCAAAACCGTCCAAAGATTTTTACACAAACACATCTTCACCAGGTTTGGCATCCCAAGGGCAATCATTAGTGATGAAGGTAGGCATTTTGACAATAGGGTGATTGCTAACGCATTGAAGAAGTATGGAGTGAAACACAAAGTCGCAACAGCATATCACCCTCAGACCAATAGGCCGGCCGAGATCTCTAATAGAGAAGTGAAGAACGTTCTTGAAAAGATAGTTAAACCATCTAGGAAGGACTGGTCTCTCCACTTGAATGATGCATTATGGGCTTACAAGACTGCCTTCAAAACACCACTAGGAATGTCACCTTACCGACTCATCTATGGAAAAACTTGCCACCAACCTGTCGAGATAGAACATAAAGCATATTGGGCTATTAAGACAGTTAACATGGATTGGGATAGAGCAGGGCAAAAAAGGCTCTTGGATTTAAACGAAATTGAATAAATTCGAGCCATGGCCTACGACAACGCCATAATCTACAAGGACAAGACAAAAAGGCGGCACGACAGAAAACTTCTGCCACAACAGTTCACACCAGGCCAAAAGGTGTTGTTGTTCAACTCCCGACTAAAGCTCTTCCCAGGGAAGTTAAAGTCTAGATGGTCTGGACCCTTTCAGGTAGTTCAAGTTTTTCCACATGGCGCCATCACAATAAGATCTATCAAGGACGAGCACCAATTCAAAGTCAATGGACAGAGACTTAAGCCATATCAGGGGACTGAAGCCCAAGAGAACATGAAGTGGTTACTTTAGAAGATGCCCCTCAAGGCACCCCTAATTTAACTTAATTTAATTTTTTATTTTATTTTTATTACTTTAGGAAGTAGGAATTTAATATTAGTTTATTTCAGTTTTCAGACAAATAAAAGAAACAGAGGAAGAGAAGGAATGAACAAGCCCATCACACTCACCTCAACCCAAGAAGCCCAAGAGAGAGAGCTCAACGGTAACAAGGTTGTCGTGACAGACTTGGCGACAGCCGTCACCAACTGTCCCGACAGACACGCAATGACAGACTGTCACCAACTGTCGCGGCAGACATGCAGCAGACGCGGAAAAAACACGGAAACGCGTAACAAACGCATCTAGAAACTGTGTGACAGCTGGCTCTGTTTTCCACGCCAACCGTTACAGCTGCAACAGGCAGAAATCCCATTCTATATAAACCCTCACTCCCATTTCATTTTTCACCTTCATTCTACTATCTTTACTCTATTTCAGAATTTTTATTAGCTTTCAGTTTTCCTTTCGTTTATTTTTCCACAGCACCCTTACAATTACGATAAGATCAACCCGCAGAAGCTTTGTCTCCACCTCTGCCGCAGCAGTCTCCACTGCCAAACACAGTAGAATCTGAAGAAGGTTCGACTCTGCAGAAACGAAGAAATGATACTACGAATCTTTTTAGAAGAGAGAAATGTGGGAAGAGAAGGGTTTTACTTATCAGAAGAAGAGAGGAGATTTGGGTCTAGAGGGGTTCATCACAAAAAGAATCATCAGTCTAAAATGGCAGATGTTTGTTGAGCAACCAGAGGAAATGAATGTCACCCTCGTTCGAGAGTTTTATGCTGCAAATCCCACCAAGGACACATCTCAAGTCACCACCAGGGGTAAGACAATTGAGTTAGAACCAACTTATATCAATTCCCTGTATGGTATTTACGTGGGCAGGCAAGAGGACAAACACAGACAGTTCATTGAAAATCTATCGCCAGCAGACTACGACAGCATCATGGTAGACCTCACGACATAAGGCACTAGCTGGAATGATGATCCAAAACATCGGTGGACTGTTCGAAGGACTCAACTCACACCTATTGCCAAGATATGGAACCACTTCGTGAAGAAACGCCTCATGCCCACAACACGACAGTGGATAGACAAAGGCTGGCCCTTGTTCATTCCATTATAAATGAACGACAGATCAACGTGGGGAAGTACATTCTCGATGGAATTTTCGAGTGTGCACAGAAAGATAAAGGTCCTCTTTTCTTCCCTCACTTGATCACAGCCCTATGTAGAGCAAAGAACGTCCCCGAGATTGAAGAGGATGTCAAAATCCAAGGCAAGGGTTGGACACAACAAAACCTTTACAGCCTGATGGAGCTCAAGGCAGCCACACCAATAGGATACTTCGACCCTTCTGCCACGACAGAACCTGACTCAACAAAACCTGCCACGACAGAGCCTGATCAGATAGAACCTGACATACCAGTAGGCACATCCTCCAGCCACATCATCCACTTGCTGCAACGAATGGAGGCACGACAGCAAGGATATATGGAGTATATGAGGGATTTCCACACTGAAACAGTAAATTTTATTAAAGTTGAACTTAATTTTCCCAATGTGCAGTTTCCTCCTTTTCTAGAAAACCTTGTCTCTGCCCCATCACCTGTCACCTCCCCCAAGAAAGCCACACCGACAGCTGATTCCGCCTCGCCATCTGCCGTGACAGGACCATGCGACAAAAGGTCTGCATCACCCTTGGTTACTCCCACCTCTCCCAAGGAGACAGACCATCCCTCTCGAGGAGCCAAGAGAAAGGAACTAGTGCCAGAAATCGATCTAAAATATTTCGAGGGTTTCTCCTCTTCTTCAATCTGGCAAGATGATTTAGACTCTGAACCTTCTGTCGTATGCCAAATAGAAAATGACTTCCCTCCTATGAAGAAAAAGAAGCTTGATCTCGATGTAGAGGGGCCTTGCCACGACATGGGAGACGACAGCAAAAGTGACAGTGAGCTCGAGATTCTGGACAAAGCTCCAAAAATTTCACCTACCAGAATCCAACCACCTCGAGAGGCAAAGAAAAAGGCAGCCTCATCCTCTCCAACCACAAAGGCAGCACCCAAACTTCCCCAAAAGAAATCAAACGTAACTGCCCGCCGATAGCTTCATATAGACGACAGCAGTGATGGCAACAATATTGGCACTTCAAATTAAGTTTCTTGCTCCTTCTGTTTTCTGTGTTTCTATTTTCTATTTGTGATGCTTTTATCTTTCTGTTTTGTGTTTATAACTATTTATTTTTGTGTCTAAAAAATTGGCTTAAGTTTTAAATTCTCTTACCTGCTGCGGCCTTCACTGTCGTGACAGTAGCTTTAGAATGTTTTAGGAAGTATTTAGAGCCTTACTATAGTTCTGAACTCTTGAAACACTTTTGTGACTTATATGTTGTTAAGACTTCTGTTAGTAAACTTAGAATAGGAAGCTTAGCCACTTGAGTTAGAAAAAAAACTTAGACTCATTTTAATCCTAGAGGTGCCTAACACTGGCTCTAGGAAGATAACTAGAGCTGCCCGAAACCGGCTCTAGTAGAAATAGAAAGACTTCAATCTAAGTTAGGTAGAAAACTAGAGGTGTTCGAAATTGGCTCTAGTTAAGAATTATTTTGAAGAAAAACTCAAGTGAGTTGAGTAACTATTCTGGTTGCTAAAGAGTCTAGGCTCATATTTGTTCACAAAACATGCACACACTCACACGAGAGTTATAGTATTGCTCCGGATAAGTCCGTAAACATCTGAAAAGGTATTGATCTTGATGGTGAAGGTGCTTTAGGTAATGGTTGTTCATTGAGTTAAGACAAAGCCAAAAAGTTTCATTCTTAGTTAGATTGCATTTGCTTGAGGACAAGCAATAATTTGAGTTTGGGGGTGTGTTGAGTGCATAAATGTTCTATATTTTAACCCTCATTTATCTATATTATTGATGCACTCAAGCATGTTTATTTGCATTTTAGGATAGAATTTGCATAAACATCACAGATAGATGATTTTGCACATATACTGCTAATTTCGGTCAATTCTTGCAGGTAGCTGTCGTGGCAGCATCTAGGGCAGTAGAGGAACAGAAGATAGCTGCAGAGCAGGAGTGAAGGGTTGAAGAAAACTACCTCATACATCACTGTCGTGACAACTGTCGTGATAGAAGTGGTGACAGTAAAGACAACAGAGATGAAAAATGCGAAGTGGAGTTCGACTGATAGAGGATTTCAAGCCTGATTTTTGTAGACCACTCGCATAATTTTTGGAGCCCAGAAGCACAAAGAAGGCCTTGCCCAAAGTTTGAGGAGAAAGTCAAAGCAAGAAGATAGGGCGAACTAAGGGACGTTTATTCAAAGATTTAGTCCTTAAATAAATTGTACTTTAATTCAAACTAGTATTCTTGGCCATTAAGAAAGCTTACACCCAAGGCCTATATATATGCTTGTATTTCGACAAGGGAGGATAACCTAGCTCCTAGCCGTCTTCCATCATAAACCCTAGTTTTTCTCTTCTTCATCATGTTCTAAATCTTCCCCAGGGCTAAGGGTTGATCTTGTAAAGTAGTTGTAAGGGTTAAACTGTTTCTTAGGTTTTTCTGTTCAATCAATAAAACTTCAAGTTTATTTACTTTGGTTTCAACATCTCATAAGAGTATCGAGAGAGCATTGTGAGGTTATCTATTTACTTAATATCGGGAGAGTTAAGTATAAGAAAGGAGTAAATACAGTTTTCTAATTTATGGTTAAACTATCTTGGCCTAGGGATAGGTACAAGGTTAAGCGGTTAAAGAAGAATTCACAAACATCGGTGTTCATCCTTCGATTCACGCCGGGAGGTATCATCCAAGACGTGTTCACCGACAAAACTTGGACCTAGGGATAGGACAAGTCACAACAGGGGTTCTTGTCGAACTTGATGTAACAAAGTTGTTGATCGATGTCGCGACAGGTGCTGCCACGACAAGCTCGAGTCTGTTCCAGTATACTGCTCGTGGCAGCTGGTGGCTGCTGTTGTTGCTGCTGCAGTAGTTGCGGCGGCAGTTGCTGTCGCGTCAGCAATCTAGGTCCTTCATGATTCTAATTGTGTGCTTGAGGATTCAGGGAATCATTAGGATTACTCCAAGAAAACTTGGGATCCTTCCTCCAATTGGGATTATAGTTGTTGGAATTGTAATTCGGCTTGTAGTTTCCAACATATTTCCCTTCTTCTAACTGTATAGGACACTCATCGGAACTATGATTTCCCTCACAGATTTCACATACCTCCTCGACAGCGAATCCATGTTGTACATCGTCATTCAACAGCTTTTTCATTGCCTTAGTAAGGAACGCTACCTGTGATTTCATCGTGTTGTCGGCCTCATAATCCTTGACAGCTAGTACCCGTTTACCCCCTCTTCTTGCTGTCGGAAACTGCTCCTCATTCTTAGCCAGATTTTTCAAAACTTGCATTGCCTCGTCCGGATCTTTATCCAATAATAGTCTGTTTGCTGCTGAATCAATTTGAATACGAGTTTGTAAGTTGGCAGCATTATAAAACTTTGTTACCTGATTCCAGACGGGGAATCCATGCATTGGGCAGTTCCGTAGAAGAGTAGTAAATCTGTCCTAGGCCTCGTGCATCGGCTCGTCATCCTACTATTGAAAAGTAGCAATTTCGTTATGTAATCGCTCAGATAAATGTGAAGGATTAAAACGAGATAAAAATTCACGAGATAAATCTGCCCAAGTTCTAATTGAACCCGGCGTAAGTTTATTCCACCAAGTTTTAGCTCTGTTCCTCAATGAATGGGGAAATAATTGAAGCCTCAGTATCTCCGGATTAACTCTTGGCAGTCTAAACGAACCACAGATCTCCTGGAAGGTTTTGAGATGCTCCCTAGCATCCTCTGTCACAGCACCACTGAATTGACCGGTATTGTTCATCATACTAAACATAACAGGTTTCAGCTCAAAGTTGTCAACATCTATGTCCGGCAGCGTGGTCTCCAGTTCTACATGATCATTCAACATGTAGTCACGACAGGACCGTCGTCCGGCAGCGGCAGGCGGGTCGCCGACAGGCGGGTTAATATCGCTGACAGGCGGGTCGTTTCCTTGGTAGGCCATCTTCTCTAGCTGTTCCTCAAGGTACTCGTTCCTGGCTAGTAAGTGACGAAGTTGTTTCTTGAGATTAAATGAACATTCGACCTCTGGATCTAATGGATACTCAGGATCTTCACCTCGTTTCGATCTGCGCATAAACAAGAAACCTTGTGAAAAGCAAGAGTTGAATGCATCAAAGGAAAACAGAAAAAAAAAACGAAAATGAAAAGTGCAATAAAAGAAAAGGTAGAGTTATGTTGCCAATCCCCGGCAACGGCGCCAAAAACTTGTTGCGTGTAAAATAGTCTATCGCAATGGTAGTGCAAGTGTACACGACGCAAGTAGTAAAGTGATACGAAGTATCGGATATCATCTCCACAGGGATTGGGCTAATAGCTTCACCTTAATTCACTGCACGAAAGTAAAGGAAATATTTGAGAGTTGTCACGAAAATAATGAAGTAAACGTAAATAAAAGAGTAGAAATATCAAGATAGAGAGAATGGGCTGGTATTGAATTGCTTAGTAGTGCAGGTATTGCAGAGTTTAGGAAATTCAGTCCTGTCGTCGCGCCCATCGCGGCAGCACCTGTCGCGCCCGTCGCGGCAGCACCTGTCGCGGCAGCAGTCCGTTGATTGTCGCTGCAGCAAACCCTCAACTCAATACTTTCAAGTTTGGCAAGAATCCCATATCTGCCTTGGCCTATCCCTAGGTCCAAGTCTGTCGATGATCACGTCTTGATGATACCTCCCGGCGTGAATCGAAGGATGAACACCGATGTGTATGAATTCTTCTTTAGCCACTTAACCTCGCCCTATCCCTAGGCACGAGACAGTTCAACTATAAACTAAAGAACTTGCTCTTATTTCTTTCGTATGCTTAACTCTCCCAATGCTAAGTAAATAGATAACCTCACAATGCTCTCCCGATGCTCTTGCAAGATATTAATAACCAAAATAAGAGAACTTGAAGTTTATTTTATTGAACTGAAAATTCCTAAAACAAAACAACCCTTGCAACTACTTTACAAATCAACCCGTGGCTCTAAGGGGAATTTAGAACATGTCGGCGGCGGGAAAACGGCTAGGGGTTTTTGGTTATCAGTTATAGGGTATGGGATATGAGATCCTCCCTAGGTTAAAATACATGCCCTTATATAAGCTTTGGGCTCAAGTTATCTAAGTTAACAAGGATTACAACTTTAATTAAAAGTATGATTCTAATAAAGATTTAATCTTCAAGGAATCTACATTCCAGCCATCTTTCTTGTTTCTTGGGATTTTCTCTCCTTGAACTTTGGGCTTGACATATCTTTTGATCCGGGGCTTGGAAAAATATATGGTTTTCACACGACAGATGGGCTGAATTTTCTCTATCTGTCGAGGTCCACTTTGCTTTTCCTCGACAAAATTGCTGTCGTCCTCTGTTGTCACGGCAGCACCATGGCAGCATCGTCCTCTTTGTCTGCTTGTCTGGTTCAGCTCTTCTGCTTCTCCGCCCAGCGCCTGCCTTCTACGTCTGCAACGGCGGCAACCTGCAAAATTAGCCATTTTTAGTAGAATCTGTGCCTTTAGTATATTTGTGATGTTTTGCTGTAAACTAACCTAAATGCAATGAATAATGCTTGAATGCAGCAGAAATATGGGTTAAATGGGGTATAAATAATAGAACTTTTACTCACTCAACAACAATGACTTATCTTTTTAATATTTTCTTCGCACTCAACTGAAAGCAACTATTCCGATTGTCTTGGCATTTCTTCTTCGATTACTTGGCGTTTCTTCTTCAATTACTTGGGGAAACTGATTTTACTATCAAAACGAACGGATTTTCAAATGAAAGCAATTGTTTCGATTGTCCATTTGTCTGAGATAGTATGGTGTTTAATGGTCGTTATTAGATTAGGGTTTCTCTTTGAGTTTAAACAAAAGGGAGATTTTGATGAAGAAGACAATCGGTTTTGATGAGGGAGAGCGGGAAGAAAGAACGGTAATTAACCCTGGGTAAAAATTATTTTATCTTAATTTTCTGTTTAATTTCAGAAAAAGAAAATAAGTGCCACGTGTTGGCTTCTGATTGGAAAACGAAAAAACTTAACGTCCGTCACGGCTAAAACCTTAAATGGGTTACGAAATGAAACGTTAGGCACTTATATGGCCCGAAACAAAGTTTGGGCACCTAACTGGAAAAAAGGGCATAGTTTGGGCACTTATTTGACAGTTAAGCCAAAAATAAACATGGGCATGTGAAGTCTACCCTTTGTAAACTAAGATAATATATATATATATGGGTTAGGATCAACTTACACAGTGTAAAACTCTTTAAGTTTTACACATTTTTTGGATCGTTGGATGGGGGAAATGGATGGTTGAGATTAACTCCTTACTTTTTTTCCCAAATAATAATCTTCACATATTTTACTGTTAATCTCATCCATCCGTTTTACTAATCTAATGGCTATGAATTAGTGTAAAACTCAATGAGTTTTACATCATATAACTTGATCCTATCCCTATATATATATATATATATATATAACGGAAAATTCTACATTGATGTTCCGTTATTTAAATTTTGTTCAGTTTGGTAAAAAGTTGGTTTTCACTTTATGTGAATTTATATTTGAGAATTGATATTTTGTTAATTCTGTTTGATATTGAATCACTCTAATTTTTATGTTTGGTTATATATTGATTGGATTAAAGTTTGATGTTGAAGTTTTAAGTATACTTTTTTTATGTTTTTTTAAGGATTTTATCATGATAGAAATTGAATGTATAATTACAACTGAAGAACATATGGATACAATTTTGGTAAATACATGTTTAATTTTTTAAAAAAAAATTAAGAAACAATCAAAGATTTAGGTTTTTCGATTTTTGTTAGCCTCATTCAGACAACCTTATTTTGGATTATTTCAAAAACTTAAGTGTTATCAGAAATTTCAGTTTTGACTATTGCAAAATTTTAAATTTGGATATCGATATATTTATATTATATATTTTAAGATAAATTAATTGAAGCATTAAGTCACCAAAATGACCTCTATTGTGGAAATTATTTTATTTTAAAATATAGAAGGTTTTGTGCATGTAAGTCGAATTATGTTAGTATTAATCGGGCGAAAGGAAAGTTAATAATTAACATTATTACATGTGCAACTGTGGTAATAAACATGTGATAATTATTTAGTTTTACATGTGAGCAATAAATCGACCCAAATGAAGATTTTTGTTTGACATGTTCTTATTATTAATGTTTGATTACTATACCAAGATTTTACTTGCAAGTTAATATTTTGTCCAAAGATGAAATATTAATGGAGTGTCTGGTATCTTGATATTAGGTTTACCTTTATTCAAATTTATTATTATTTTGGTTATCTTTTAATTTGATTGAAAGATAAAATTAAGACAAATATTTTGAAACAATTAAATTCATATTTTGGCTTCGGATGTCTAATATTTTAATGAATTAATTGAAACATAATGTCACCAAAGTGACCGCTTTTGTGTAGATTAATTTATTCAAAATATCATGATAATTATGAGTTTTTGTAATTCATGCATTTATTAATTGGACCAAAGGAAAGTTAATATTTGGCAAAATATCAAAGACAATTGTGGCGATAAATGTGTGACAATTATAAGGTATTTTATGTGAGAAATACGTTAGTCCAAAGATTAGCCTATTGTTTGACATAGTTTATTGTCAATGTTTGATTGCTACAACAAGAGTACCGCTTACAGTTAATATTATTGTTCAAAGACTTGATATTAATGTTGTGCTTGGTATCTTGAGGGGAACTAGCCATTATTTTGAATTTATTTGTTTACTTATGAATATTTAGGTAATTTATCTTTTGCTCTCACAGTATCTGTTAAATACATTCTACACTCATGTTTAGTGAAACTAATTTCAAGGAATAAAAAAGACATTTGCATAAAGAGGTAGTGGTCCCCAAGAAATAAGTTAACTTGTTTTTCTCTCCTTCTTCGTCGGAGAGTTTTACTTCAAGAGATAACCTATCTTCTTGGAAGATCAATACCAAAGATTTGAGATTTCAACATCAAGATTCAAGGTTTTTTTTAGTTTATCGATTAATTCAGCTACGCTTTCGCAATCAATTTATTATTCTTGATGATTTGACATGATAAATCTCGGATTTTAGGTTTCATATTAATTTATGATTTAGTTCTAACAAAATATTAGGAGTAAGGTAAGAAAATCCACAGTAACCACTCCAAATGTTCTATATTTACACGAGAAACCCCATTAACGTCTGATTTCTTCTCGTCCTACTCCCTTATTTGAATGAAACAATAATTTTCAGTTCCTCATTTTTACCCTTTGTGACGTTACTCCAAACTTTTTTCTGAATATTTCTACTTCCACAACTCCTCGTCAGAAGTCAGACTTCGTTTTTGCTTGTCCGATACTTTCTCGGTCCAAATAAGATTGTTGCCTTGATAATCATTTTTTGTTCCAGGTGCTTAATGGTACTTTTAACTTTCTAAATGAGTTCCTAGCCGTTGGGATTGGATTGGATTGGAGCCGTTGGGAAAGACTTGCATGTTGAATTCCCCATCCTAGTGTTGCTGGTATTGGTACTCGGATACCAGATATCGGTATGCCTACTTTGGAAAATAGTTGTTGGGGTAGTTAAAACACAGGGGGTATCAGTATTATGGGTGTAAACGAGTTGGGTTGAGCTCGAGTAGGTCTAAGCTCTACTCGACTCGTTAAGATTTCGAGTCGAGTTCGAGCTCGAGTGATTTTTAACGAGCCTGAAAAATCTGAGCTCGAATCGGCTTGTTAAGAACTCGAGTCGAGTTCGAGCTTATTCGAACCCATCGAATTAAGTGTTGACCAATCTTTGACCGTGTCGGACTCAAGTAGTTTGCCATTGGTCACGTCTCATTTAAAACCCTATCAAGAAAAAACTTTGATACACAAGTTGTGTAAACTCAAGCTTGTTAATTTTAGGGTTTATGGGTTAGTTTAGGGTTTAGAGGTTTAGGTTGTTGGGTTTATAATTTATGATTTAGATTTTAAGGTTTGAGGCTTATGTTTAGGGTTTAGAGTTTAGAGTTTTAAGTTTAGGAATTTCGATTTTAAATTATATAAAATTAAAATTTTAGTATTTTATATTTTCGAGTAGCTCCCGAGCTTTTCCAGTCGAGTATCAATTAGCTCGGCTCGTTAAGAAATCGAACTGAATTAGAGCTCGAGTCAAGCTTTGACCGACTCGGGCTCAAGTAGCTCATGATATGTCTCGTCTCATTTACAAACCTAATCGTTAGTGGCGGAAGCTTTAAGAGACCGGTGGGGGCACATCCTCCCCCAAATTTTAGAAAACTCGAAATTTTCCCTTAAATTTTTTTGAAAATTTCAATTTGGCCCCCTCAAAAATTTAAAAATTCATATTAGGTTTCATAACTTTAAATCTTTTTAATTAAATTCTCTCTCAAATTTTTAAATTTTTTTGTTAAATCTCTTTAAATTATTAAAATTTTAGTTAAACCCTCAATTTTTTTTTGAAATTTTTCGTTCAATCCTCCAATTTTTTTTTAAAAAAATTCAAGTTGGCCCCCTCAAACTTTTATTCCAAGTTCCGCCACTGCTAATCGTTACGCCTCAATGCAAATAGGTACGACCTCCCTGTATCGGTATGACTAAGTCTGTACTAATACAAATTTTCAGTCCTGAATTTTTTCTATAGATGAAACGCTAACATGTATCGATACGGTTGAGGATGTATTGATATGTGACTTAAAAAATCTCAGGTTTAGCTATTATAAACGCACTGAAGCCTTCCAAAACTTTTTGAAAAACCTATCAAACATTTTTTTTTCAAATTGTCTAGACTTAAAACAATTTTTAACATATTTTCAAATTTGTCTAAAATTATTTTTCAATTATTATATTAAAATTAATATTCTAACACTATACTTCTCTCGCGGTAAACGAACCCAAAGCTAGTCAATTGCAAACATAAGCGCATGACAGATTTTCAAAAAAACGTTGAGTTATTTAAACGAACTCATGAGACTTTATTTAAAAAAAAACTTTAATGCATTATTATTCATAATATGATGCAAATCTTAAAAATCTATTTAGAGCTTGATGTCACGGGGTCAGAGTCTTGGCGCAGAGACATCTACCCATGCGGCAACCCAGGGCTATTACCAGCCAAGGGCTAAGCCTTTTTCCATCTCCGATGCTCACTGGTTTCGCCCTCCCATGGGCTCATCAGGGAAGCGGGGACAGCTCCCGACCAGTGTGGTGCCTACCAACGCGCCAGTCCGAGGACTAGACGGCTGTACGGCACGTACTACACCCTTAATACTATCCCACACATCCTACATTAAGCACAACCAGCAAGCATCTCGCGCGGTCCCGCTTGTCACGACAAACGGTCCGTGACATTCTCCCCCACCCGATTCATGCACGCCCTCGTGCATGGGGAGAAACTCTTTCCCTCTTTTGATTGGCCCGGATCTAGTGTGCAATTCCCTGCCTGCTCGCCCTCTTCACTTAAGGCTACGGCACATTTGGCTATGAGTGCTTGGCGAACTTTCGCTATGGCTTCCTGCCTACTCGTCCTCATCTCATCTCTTTATAGAGGACTCACTCGCGGACACCCCTTCACGGTTTTGGAGTGCGAGCTACACACGCTCGTCCACTTGACCCGCTTGCGAACACCCCTACACTCAGAGTGCGAGCTACACACGCTCGTCCACGGATTGACTCGCTTACGCAGCATTGGGGCGCTTGGCAAACTCACAGCTAGCACACAATTTGGCTCGGATACCACTTGTCACGGGGTCAGAGTCTTGGCGCAGGGACATCTACCCGTGCGGCAACCCAGGGCTATTACCAGCCAAGGGCTAAGCCTTTTTTCCATCTTCGATGCTCACTGGTTTCGCCCTCCCATGGGCTCATCAGGGAAGCGGGGACAGCTCCCGACCAGTGTGGTGCCTACCAACGCGCCAGTCCGAGGACTAGACGGTTGTACGGCACGTACTACACCCTTAATGCTATCCCACACATCCTACATTAAGCACAACCAGCAATCATCTCGCGCGGTCCCGCTTGTCACGACAAACGGTCCGTGACATTGAGCTACTCAATATATTCTATAATTTCAACTTTTAGATTAAATAAAATATAATTATTATTTGATGTATCCATAAAGTTGTTATTTTTTCGATAAGCGATTTTAATGGACTATTATATGACATTTTTGTTTGTTTATTTATAATATTAATTAAAGGTATACGATAATATATTAAGATTAGGGGAGTTTATTTTCGGATATCGGATCGGATTCGATCCGAAAATTCGGATATCCGAATAATTCAGATCACCTAAATAGTGATCCGTATTTGATTCGAAAAAACCGGATATCCGAATATCCGAAATTTATGAATTTATTTGATTATTTTTTTAATTTAATGGTTCTATCCATGAAAATTTAGGTTTTCAAATATAAAAATCAATAAATTATTGAATATAACAATATTTGTATCCATGGAAATTTCAATTTTTCAATTTTTCATATATAACAAGTGAAAAATCGAATACAACAAGGTTTATACCTATAAAAAAATTGAATTTTCGGATATCGGATAATCGGATATCCGATCCGAATGTAAAACCACTATCCGTATCCGATCCGAAATTTTCAGATATCCGATCCGAATTATCCAAAAAATAAAAAATGGATCGGATATTTGAAATTTCAGATCGGATCAACGGATAATCGGATCGGATTTTTTAACACCCCTAATTAAGATTACCTGTAGAAAAAATAACTCTACTACCGATATATCAAACAATTATCAATGAAATATTAATAATTCAAATTGAATCAAACTTGAAATCTCATAGATGTTAGGTAATTTACATTTTAAATAGCTAAACTTAAATCCATTTTCATTTACATCATAAACCCTTAATTTAATCAAATTATATTATCCAACTTTTATTATTTATAAATTAAATCACATATATTAAAGCCATTAAATAATTCTAATAAAAACCTGAAATTAACACTTTTATTTAACATATTTTCACGTATCATCAATAAATGATGTTCAATTCATATTTTAAATATGGGTAAACTAATGCAGGGGTCACTTTCGTTTCCCGTTTGTACAGATTTAATCACCACTTATGAAAAGTGCCAATAAGTGGTCATCTACGTTTTTTATGTGTAAAAACTTGGTCACTCCGACGTTATAATCCGTTAATCCCCTAACGGATTGCTGATGTGGCGGAATTAATTAAATGGCAATATTCACATGTATTCCTACGTGGATAATAACGTTGGAAGGTTGCCACAACGACAATTAGAGTTTCAGTGCTTGTTTCGTTTTGGTTCTGAAGAAGAAGAAGAAGAAGAAGAAGAAGAAGAAGAAGAAGAAGAAGAAGAAGAAGAAGAAGAAGAAGAAGAAGAAGGAAGGAAGGAAGGAAGGAAGGAAGGTTGCCACAACGATAATTAGGGTTTCAGTGCTTGTTTCCTTTTGGTTCTATCGACATTAGCAAAGTGAACACTCTCGAAGAATTTTTAAGAAAAGAAAACTGCAATCTCACAAGTTAAAGCTATTGAGCAGGTATTCATGGAAGCAAAAGATAATATTATCCTAGATGGCAGGAAAATAGAACTCCAAATGAAAGGAACAATGTTTGCATGTTATCAAGATAATAATCAATTTATCATCATCTAACAGCATGAACCATTACAATGCAATTAAAATATCATACTTGGTTGCATTTGTGCTGGTTCGGGAGCAATGCGAAAATTCTTATAGTTTTTAAGAATTTCACATATTTCAGCTGGTCGTAGCCATCTGTGTTGCGCTTTCATGAGTATCTGCTCAATATCTGCACCCAGTAAAATGAGAGTTCATTCAAATCTTTGCATAAACCTTAATATCAAGTAAAAACATCCAAATTACTCTAATCCTCAGATTAACTTCATAATGAAAAAGATTCTTAATTAATACAAATTTTTTATACAAAATAAGTGATCACGGTTTCATTTGCTTTTTAATTTTGACCCAAGTCTCTTTCTTTTCAACAAAAATTAGCACCCCTTGAGCTTAACCATTTTTCTTCTGCATAGAATGATTCGAATGAAGCTATTTATTCCATCCTCCAAACTAAAACTCACAAAAGAAAATTAAAACCCACCTCATGAGCTAAAATGTAAGCAGAATGGAGCAAAGTGAACACTAATTGCGGTAAATTAAACCATGGCAAAATAGAGCTAAAGAAAACAAGCAAGATTCAACTTTCACCAGAAACCCAAAATGAAAGATGATAAAAGAGTCAATTATATACGTACCCAGTTGATTAGTAAGGCCATAGCGCCTAGTCTCGGCCATAATCTTGACTTTCTTTTTTTATCTTCAACTCTTTCTCTTCGCTCAAAAACCCATCAAGAAAAGCTCCTTTCCATGTACCGAAGTTGGAGGCATTTTACGATCTGATAAAAACAAATAAAAAACACGATTTTTCGATAAAAGAGAAAGAGATAGGAAATCGCACCATTTGCTATGTAAGTTTGATTTTTATTTTTTTTCAAAAAGAAAGAGATAGGAAATCGCCGAGGAGAGGGGTGGAAAGGGGATTACCGGCGAGGAATCAACGTGTTAGACTTTTTTCAGTCCACTTTTTGACGTGAGCACAAGAATTTTTTATTAATTCCGCCACATCAGCAATCCGTTAGGGGATTAACGGACTATACCGTCGGAGTGACCAAGTCTTTACACATCGAAAACGTAGATGACCACTTATTGGCACTTTTCAAAAGTGGTGACTAAATCTGTACAAACGGGAAACGAAAGTGACCCCTGCAGTAGTTTACCCTTTAAATATTTTCTTGTTAAGATTTGTAAGAAATCTAGTTATTTTTTTCTTTGAATTTATTAAAAATAAAATGTTAAGAAAATTCTTACAGAAAATATTAAAATTATCAGTTGAACATTAAATAATGTTGTTATGTGAAAAATATGTTAAATAGATGTATCAATTTTAGTTTTTTTTCATTCAAATTATTTAATAATTTTAATATAATTGACTTAATTTATAAATAATAAAAAATAAATGATGTAATTTGATTAAATTAAATGTTTGTGATGTAGATGAAAGTAGACGTTAAGTTCAATGATCTAAAATATAAATTACGTTGTAGATGTTAGATAAATCTAGTTTTTTTAGGCTTAAATGCCTCATTGGCATTTGAAGTACACACAAAAATATCGAGCTGCCCCCTAAAGATTTTTTTTGGACGTTTTGCCCCTGAAGTATACATTGTGACCTCTGTTGGCCTATGAACTAAAAATTGCGATCTCATATGTCCCTTCTGTTAAAAAAAATTCTCACAAACCAATCAGAACGTGCCACGTGTCACTAATAAACAAAAAAAATTCAGCTGACTTATTTTAAAGGGGTAAATTGTACGCTAAATCTATAAAATATTTATTTTTGTTCATTTTAGTCCTAAATCTTTATTTAACCTGAATCGACCCAAATTGCTTTCTAATTTTTATAAATTAGTCCATTATTTTTAATATGTTGATATTTTTGTTCAATTTAGTCCTCAAAAAAATTATTTAACCCACAATTAACCCCTACTACTTTATGATTTTTATAAATTAGTCCAATATTTTTATCATGCTAATATTTTTGTTTAGTTTTGTCATCAAAATCTTTATTTAACTCACAATTAATCTCCACTAATTTATAATTTTTATAATTTAGTCCAATATTTTGAATATAATTATATTTTTTTGTTCAATTTAGTACTAAAATCTCTATATAAACCAAAATTGACCCATATTTCTTTCTAATTTTTATAATTCAGTCCAATATTTTAAATATAACCATATTTTTTTCAATTTAATCAAAAAATAATTTGAACTTGAAATTAACCCCAATTTCTTTCTATTTTTTATAATTTAGTTAATAAATCTAGTTAGTGTTTATTTATTTAAAAGTAATGTATAGAAATGGTCACTAAATTAAGAAAAACAAATTTTTAAACCTAAAAGATGGAGTAATTTTTAACTCGGTGACTATTTGTGTATTTTATCTTTTATTTATTTTATCCTTTTAAAACCTAAGCACTAAAATACCCTAATTCTTTGTCTTCATCTTTGGCCGCTTCTAAGTTCTAAGGGAAAAAAAAAAAGCTGAATCGAAGATCCGGTACGGCGACAGTCACCGCCGCCCTGGCCGCTGTCGGCGGTTTCCGTCCAGACCCCTCTTCTCGAGTTTCAAATATTTTCTCTGAAGTCAAACCGAAGCTAGCATGGTCGAGTCTGAAAAGCATAGCTGAAAGCTCTCCGTTTCCTGTTGCGGAGCATCAGTTCGGCTTATAAATCCGGCCACGGCCTTTCTCATCTCTGAACAACACTTGACCGTCCCGATTCCTTGCGTGATATATGGCTAAGCAGGCGAAATACCATGGTTCCTTAGACAGTTTGCCTGATTCGATTCTTTGTCACATATTGTCGTTCCTGCCCACTAAAGATGCCGTTCGAACCTCAATTCTTTCACCCAGGTGGAGGTATCTCTTTACTTCATCGATTTCTAAACTTGATTCTGAGGATTGCCCATGGTATTTGCTAGAGCGTAAAGAACACTTCAAGAAGTTTGTGGATAGATTATTTTTTAACCCAAAGCATCTAAGATTAGAATGCTTTAGGTTTAGGGTGAATTATCCTCTACTGGATGACGATCTTTTAAGCGTTTATAATTGGCTATGTGCTGCATTGTGGCGGGGCGTTGAGGAAATTGATGTACGATTGCATCATATAGGCATTTTGAAATTACCGACTCTTCTATTTACATGCCCGTCACTGGTAACATTGAAATTGTTTATCATGGATTGGGAAATGAAGGTTCCAACTAACGTGTGTTTACCTAATCTCAGGACTCTACATCTTACAGACGTGAAAATTGTAGATGGTTGTTCATATAACAGGTTAATTTCTGGTTGCCCTATGCTAGAAGATTTGGATCTTTCTGATTGTTCCATTGATGGCATAAGGGAGCTAAATATCCATAGTCTTTCACTTAAGAGATTGGTTTTATATTTTGATACTTTGGTTAATAGTACCTACGATGGTGATGATTTCGATCACACACTTGTGATTGATGCTCCAAGTCTCATCTATTTCAAATATCATTGCCGTGTAGCTAGAGGATATATTTTAAACATGGAGTCTTTGGAAACAGCTGATATCACAATCTTTCACTACGATGAAGCGAATCGTGAACGAAGTGCAACTCTTCTTCATGGAATTTGCAATGTGCGGGTTCTGCGTTTATCCATTGTTGATTCTGATGCACCGGTTTTTCGATTGCCTCTTGATCCAGTGCTTGCCTTTAACAATCTTGTTGAATTGGAATTTGACAATCCTTATGAGGATAAGATGGTAAGTGTAACATGGACTGTGGAGTTTCTACATAGTGTCCCTAATTTGAAGACATTTACTCTGAATTTAGGTGAAGCGGATATAGAACTCGAGACACTTCCCGAAGAAGTGCCATCCTGTTTGTTATATCACCTCAAGGAGATTAGCATTACACACGACAGGGGAGACACACATATGTTTGAAATAGCTAGTTATTTCGTGAAGCATGCATTGGTTCTAGAAAAGCTCGCGTTGCGTAGTTTTTTTGTCCTGCTGGAATCGAGTATCATAGAAAAACTATCGAGTTTTCCAATGAAATCAAGGAAATGCAAAATCGAGATCAATTAATGTTTCAGACCCCTCTTTTGTTTTGTATGGTCTTGTTAGGGAGGTGATTATGTTTGATATTCAGCAAGCTTGGATGGATAGGTTCAAGTGATTTATGCCTTTTGATATTTTAACAGCTTAGGTTATGGTTGTTTGTACTTAAGCTTAGTATTAATGAAAAACTTATATTAAATACTCAATCCCGCTATTTGTCCTTTTGCATTAGTAATGTTTGAGATTTCATTATGTTTGGATGGATAGGTTCAAGTGATTTATGCCTTTTGATTCTTTTATAATGTTCCATATAGTTTGATTACAAAACATTATGTTCGGAAAACTATTTAGCATGAGAGGAGGATGCGCTTAGGTTGCATGGATCGGTAAAGCTTTCTCCTCAAACATTTAGTGCTTTTCATTGCTCTAGAATGATGCCCATTCCCACAAATTAGAAGCTATAATGTTTTATGCAGAAAAGAAAAGAAAAGATATGCTCTGTGGTGTATTAGTTTCTAAGAAATGACACTAATCTCGGATCATTCTTCTCGTGTACATCCATCTTAGAAATGACAGTGGATGCATCTTCTTCTATAATTACATCTCTGATGCTCAAATCCATTCAAATTTTGAATGTCTATGGAGATTGTTGTGACTCCTATTTTAGTGTTCTTTGCTCTGTTTTTCTGTTGTTTTTCCTGCCATGTATGTCTATGGATTTGTTTGTTTGTGGCTTAATAGTAAAAAAATGCCCAACCTATACCTTATTTCTAGTTTGGTGTTTAACGTTTTTTTTGTGCTAATTTGATGCATAACGTTTCATTTCGTAACTCAAATTAAGTTTTCTCGTGACAGACGTTAAAAATTTTTCGTTATCCAATAAAAACACAACACCTGACATATTTTTTGTATTTTCTTTAATTTTTATCTTTTAAAAAATAATAATGCTATAAAAACCCTCAAATCTTTAAATTTCTCTAAAACTCAAATTCAAACCCTAAATTTCTCCTCTCGCGCCACTGACTCAACTACCACCGACCACCCTTACCTTCGTCTGTAAAGAGGGAAAGTAAATATTAGGAGTAAGGTAAGGAAATCCATGGTAACCACTCCAAATGTTCTATCATTTATTTATACGAGAAACCCCATTAACGCTTGATTTCTTCTCGTTCTACTCTCCCTATGTGAATGAAACAACAATTTTCAGTTCCTCATTCTTACCCTTCGTGGCGTTACTCCAAACTCTTCTCTGAATATTTCTACTTCCACAACTCCTCGTCAGAAGCCAAACTTCGTGTTTGCCCGTCCGATTCTTGCTCGGCCTAAACAAGATTGTTGGCTTAATAATCATTTTTGTTCCGGGTGCTTGAATAGTCCTTTTAACTTCCCAAATGTGTTCCTAGTCGTTGGTGATCGTTGGAATTGGATTGAAACCATTGGGGTTGACTCGCATGCTAAATTTCACATCCTGGTGTTGTTGGTATCGGTACTCGGATACCAGGTATTGGTACGCCTACTTTGAGAAATAGTCGTTTGGGTAGTTAAAACACAAGGGGCATTGGTACTAGGGGTGTAAACGAACCGAGTCGAGCTCTGAAATGGGTCCACTTTCAAACATTTAAACGAAACCTTTATTTCATGAGTGTAAACGGCTCGTTAAGATTTCGAGTTAAGTTCGAGCTCGAGTAAAAAGTTGAAACATGTTGAGTGGATCGTGGAATCGATTTAAGCCAATAGAGGGGTGAATTGGATTTTTAAAAATTTTGGTGGTGAAGAGGAAAATAAAAAGTTGCAAGACAAGGAATTTAGAGTGGTTTAAGTTCCAATTGAACTCTACATCCACTACCTTAGCTTCACTAAGGATTTTCCAACAACTCAACTAGTTGATCTTCCCCTTTTCTAGGCTTAGGAGGAAACTTTTACACAATGGTCAATTTTTTACCAAAAATTGACCCAATCCTCACACAAGGTTTACAAAGAAGTGTTTCGATACACTCTAACCGTCTCTTAAAAATTAGTTATAAAAGTGCAATGGTCATATTTTGAAACTAAGTTTGAAAATCGTTTCGAAACGTTTGAGATCCTTTCGATATTGATGTTCTCGAAACTGTTCAACATGTTCCGTTGTTCTTCATCCGTTTCGAAACACGAAGACCTGTTTTGATACACCCGTATCGAAACGGGAAAGCTAGTTTTGAAACAGAGGTTAACAGTTTCAAAACGTTCTGAAATGCCTAAGGACCGTTCCGAAATAGTGACTCGAAAATCACTGTTTTGACTTGGTAAACACTTAGAAAAAATTTGAATACTCTTAGGTTTTGACTTGGACATTTTTGTTAGAGACATAGGGAAATTTTGAGGACTTAATAATTCATTTTATCCTTTTCAATTTAGTCCTTAAATCCTTTGTTATATCAAAATTAATTCATTAGTTTTACAATCTCCCCATTTTTGATATAACAAAACCAAGTATGAATTTTTAAGAATTTTAAAATCTTTGAAAAAGTTTTAACTCCCCCTCAATATAAGATGTGTTTTAAAGTTTTGAAAAGATTTAAAACTCAAGTGTTTGAAACTCAAAAACAACTTTAAAAACACTTAGGCTCTTAGATTACTCCTCCCCATTTTTGTTAGATCAAAAATAAATAAACAAGGCTAATCAAAAGAAGAAACGAAGTCATAAGCAATAAACCAAACAACATAATTATCATAGATATCATTAAGTTCAAGAAACAAATAATCAAACCAAGCAACATAGATATTTAAAACATTTAAGTTCAAGCTCAATCCCCAAAAAAATAATCAAAGCATATGTCTTTAAAACATAAAAGCATAGCTAGGTGAAAACTTAATCCTAATATGATAGACTAATATGATATGCAATATGAATCCTAGGCCTCATCATCGTCGTCACCACCATTATCAAGAGAATCATCATTGTCCTTAGCTTGAGCACGACGATAGTTCCTCCAATCACCATAGAAGGTGGAGAAAGAGAGATCCATAGAGGTTTGTTGATTCTCAAGAGTGGAGACACGTTCCTTCAAGGATTGAATGCGAGTGTTGAGAGCACCAAAACTCGAAGCGATGTTAGTATCTATCGAGTTGAACCACTCGGTAAGAAAAGCTATAAGTGCATCATAGTTAGGAGCCGAAACTTGAGGTGAAGGCTCAACTTGAGGTGTTGGAGCTCTCCTATCAACACCAACCCATTGGCGAAAAGTATAACGAAACCCGGATTTAATAAGGGAAGATTCATCAATCTTTTGCTTTCGGGGTTCCGGAGAATCATATGAGCAATCATAATCGAGGTGAGCGAAGACATAGCTTAACACTGTTCCATAAGTGAAGGATGTAAGTGCATCGGTGGTACGGATCTTCACTTGACAGACCATCTCGGCAAACATGATTTTGACCAAGTTCAGGCGTTCCTCCAATCACCATAGAAGGTGGAGAAAGAGAGATCCATAGAGGTTTGTTGATTCTCAAGAGTGGAGACACGTTCCTTCAAGGATTGAATGCGAGTGTTGAGAGCACCAAAACTCGAAGCGATGTTAGTATCTATCGAGTTGAACCACTCGGTAAGAAAAGCTATAAGTGCATCATAGTTAGGAGCCGAAACTTGAGGTGAAGGCTCAACTTGAGGTGTCGGAGCTCTCCTATCAACACCAACCCATTGGCGAAAAGTATAACGAAACCCGGATTTAATAAGAGAAGATTCATCAATCTTTTGCTTTCGGGGTTCCGGAGAATCATATGAGCAATCATAATCGAGGTGAGCGAAGACATAGCTTAACACCGTTCCATAAGTGAAGGATGTAAGTGCATCGGTGGTACGGATCTTCACTTGACAGACCATCTCGGCAAACATGATTTTGACCAAGTTCAGGCGTTGTGCTTGGCGAAAACACTCGAGCAAAAAGTAATCAACTTGTCGGATATGAGCAAATTTACCTCCTGAAGCGTGAATAAACCAAGAGATGATCAAATGTAGGAATCGGTCATGAGCATCCAATGTAAGAACGGATCCGGTGTGAGCACCAAAGTGATTCTCATCCCCAATACCTTCATCTTTGAGCCCAAGAGCATTCTCTAAAAGGGATATATCAATATGACACTTCTTGCCTAAAATATAAGACTCGATGCCAATTACATCGGTATGATCTTCATTGTCGATGAGAATAGCATTGGAGTAGAAGAGCAAGACCATGTTCTTGTAGAGAATGTCGGGAATTCTCAAAAAGGCTAAGAAATCCCAATCTTGTAAGAGAGGTAGATAACGGAATTTGAAACGTTCGGAGTCAAGGAAGGTGATATCCACAACACGCTCTCGTCGAACGGCTAAGTCATGAATGATTTTGAATCGATCCTTAGCTTTTTCATTCTTAAGGCTCTTTTGAAAAAGGAAGGTAAGGTTTGGACGAATGTTTTCTTGGTTCGAACCTTCACCCGTTTGAGTCTTTCTTTTCTTGTTAACGTTTTCCATTAGAAAAACCTAAAAACACAAAGCAAGCAATAAGAAATTTTGAGTGTATGTACTTAAATCCTTAATTCAATCCAATGAAAATCCCAATAAGGTTTTAAAAACACTTTAAAAAGTATATACATATATATATATTTATTTAAAAGAAAACAAATTTTAAAAAAATTGTGTAAAAATACGATTAAAATCAAATATATTTGAATAAAACGTTTTGAGATTTTGAAAAAAAATTACAAGTTTTGGAAAACAGAAGATGAAAAACTTATATTCTATACAAAACTAATATTTTCTAACCTAAGATTCGAATGATATCAAAGGAAAAAGGAAAAAATTAGAAAACACCTCAAAAAGGGATTTTGGAAGAATGGATTGATGAAATTGCACCAATTTGATGAAGCTTGCTTAAATTTTAGTTTGGGAATAAAAACCCTCAAGATTTGATGAAAAAAAATAAGGTTTGAAGGGTTTTTATGGAGAAAAATTGGGTTAGGGTTTTTTTAGGGTTTTTAGGAGTTTAATAAAAAAGTGTTATTGAGCAATTAAAACCCCTTATAAAAGTTGTACGGATACGCGTTTCGAAACAAGCACGACCGTTCCGATACTGATTTGACCGTATCGAAGCCCACGAGATATCTCGTATCGAAATGCATTTGGGCCGTTTCAATACATTTCTTTGCAGAGGCAAAATGTTTTGAAACCCTTTGGGGCATTTCGAAACACCCTGGTCACATTACATTCTTTTAAGGCACCCGTATCGAAACAGATTGAATTGTTTCGTTACGCCTAGGCCTGAAGGTGTAGACGAGGCTCTAAATTGTAGAAAAATTGAATTTCAATGAGTCCTAGATGCATAAATGATATGAGTGAGCAAGAGAAACATGTTAAAAACATAAACATACTCCCCCTAACTATAAGCATGGATGATAGGATCAAAAACACATAATCATGGCATTTTACAAGAAATCAAGCAATTTAAGCATAAAAAGGTCCTAAAAGGTCAAGATAGGCTTGTTAGACCTAACTTTCTCCTAAGGGACCAAAAACGCTCCTTATCTAGAGGTTTGGTAAAGATGTCCGCTAATTGATTTAAGGTGTCTACAAACTCTAAAACAACATCTTCCTTAAGGACATGATATCTAATGAAATGATGTCTTATTTCTATGTATTTGGTTATAGAGTGTTGGATGAGATTTTTGGTTAGACATATAACACTAGTGTTGTCACACTTAAGGGGTATGGTGTCTACCTTAATACCATAATCTAAGAGTTGTTGTTTTATCCAAAGGACTTGAGCACAACAACTCCCTAAGGATATGTACTCGTCTTCGGTGGTAGACAAAGCTGCACTATTTTGTTTCTTAGAGAACCAAGATATGAGCATACTACCTAGAAATTGGCAAGTGTCGGGAGTACTTTTCTATCTATTTTGCAACCCCGTAATCCGCATCTGAATAAGGATGAAGGTTAAAGGTTGAGTCTCTAGGGTACCAAAGACCTAAACAAGGAGTATCTCTAAGGTACCTAAAGATCCTTTTAACGGCTATAAGGTGAGACTCTCTAGGACTAGTTTGAAACCTAGCACACAAGCAAACACTAAACAATATATCTGGTCTACTTGCGGTAAGGTAAAGCAAAGATTCAATCATAGAGCGATAAAGCTTAGAGTCAACACACTTACCTCCCTCATCTTTGTCAAGCTTTGTAGATGAACTCATTGGTGTAGCTTGAGGCTTTGCTTGCTCCAAGCCAAACTTCTTGAGCATATCCTTGATGTGCTTAGCTTGATTGATGAAGATTCCATCTTTCATTTGTTTGATTCGGAGTCCAAAAAAGAATGAGAGCTCCCTCATCATGCTCATTTCAAATTCACCTTGCATCAACTTAGAAAAATCTTGACAAAGCAATTCATTAGTAGAACCGAATATGATATCATCAACATAAATTTGAACTACCAAGATATATTTGCCATTGTTTTTAATAAAAAGTGTTGTGTCCACTTTTCCTTTCTCAAAATCTTTCCAACTAGAAAACTTAAAAGTCTTTCGTACCAAGCTCTCGGAGCTTGTTTTAAACCATACAAAGCTTTTGACAATTTAAAGACGTGGTTTTGAAAAATAGGATCTTCAAAACTCGGTGGTTGTTCTATATACACCTCTTCGTTTATAAAACCATTTAAAAACGCACTTTTGACATCCATTTGAAAAAGCTTGAAATCATGAAAACATGCAAATGCAAGTAGTATCCTAATGGCTTTCATTCTAGCTACGAGTGCATAAGTTTCATTAAAATCAATTCCCCCTTCTTGAGTGTAACCTTAAGCAACAAGCCCAACCTTTTTTCTTATTATGTTACTACTCTCATCTAGTTTGTTTCTAAAGACCCATTTAGTTCTTATAGTAGATTTATTTCTAGGTCTATCAACTAATGTCCACACTTTACTTCTCTCAAATTGATTTAACTCATCTTGCATGGCCATAATCCAAAAATCATCTTTTAATGATTTTTTAACATTCTTAGGCTCAATGCATGAGATAAATACAACATGATTAAACATTTTAAGAGAAAAGCAAGTAGTTACCCCCTTGGATGGATCACCCAAGATCTCACCACCCTTAACATAGTTGTGCTCCCTTGGGTAGCTCACTTCCTTTTCCTCAAGAGACATGTCTTATAATACTTCTAGAGGCAGTTCTTGTGTTTCTCCCTCTTTGGTTGGAATCTCATTCATCTTTGATGATTCTCCACCATCATTGGCTTTAATGATCTCTACATCATCATCACAAGAATCCTTCCTCGAAAGGAGGTTGTCATCGAAAACCACATGAATAGATTCCTTTACAACTAAAGTTCTTTTGTTAAACACACGATAGACTTTAGAGTTTAAAGAGTAACTTAGAAAAATAGCTTCATCACTTTTTGCATCAAATTTACCTAAATTGTCTTTTCCACTGTTTAAAACAAAACACTTGCAACCAAAAGGATGAAAATAGCTAATGTTAGACTTTTTAGATTTTAAAATCTCATAAAGAGTTTTCTTTGAAATAGGCCTAATCATTACTCGGTTAATAATATAGCAAGCGGTGTTAGTGGCTTCCGCCCAAAAATACTTAGGTAAATTGTTTTCACAAAGTATAGTCTTAGCCATTTCTTCTAAAGTTCTATTTTTTCTCTCAACTACCCCGTTTTGTTGAGGAGTTCGAGGAGTCGAAAAATTATGGCTAATCTCATTTTCATTATAAAAGAAATCAAAACCTATATTTTGAAATTCGATTCCATGATCACTTATTATATGTGAAATTTTAAGTTCAAGATCATTTTGGGTTATTTATAAAAATATGATGAAGTTTTTAAAGCCTAATCCTTGGTACTTAAAAAGAGAACCCAAGTATATCTAGAGTAATCATCAACAAGCACAAAAGCATATGATTTTTCACCTAAGCTAGTAGTCCTAATTGGCCCTAAAAGATCCATATGAATTAATTGCAAACACCTACTTGTAGAAACATCATTAATGGACTTAAATGAGGCTCTATGTTGTTTACCTTTAGCACATGCATCACAAATTTTATTTAATGAGAACTTGAGCTTAGGTAGGCCTCTAACTAGATTAAAGGAAACTAATTTTTCCAAAACAGTAATGCTAGCATGTCCTAGTTTCCTATGCCACAACCATGCATCATTTTCATTTTGAGCAACTAAGCATGCATGAGATGTATGAATGTTATGAATGTCATCTAGATGCACCATATATATATATATATATATATATATATATATATATATATATTATCTATGCGATGACCAATGAGCATAGTTTTATTAGATTTAATGTCAACTATTCTACACACATTTTTATCAAACATGACATTAAATCCTTTATCACAAAGTTGACTTATGCTCAACAAATTATGTTTTAGACCATTGACATACAACACATTTTCAATGAGTATGGAAGAGTGATTACCTATGGAGCCAATACCTTCAATGTGGCCTTTGGAGTTGTCACCAAATGTTACTATTCCTTCACTTTTTGGCTTTAATTCCATGAATCGACTCTTGTCTCCAGTCATGTGCCTCGAACATCCACTATCAAGGTACCACGAATTTTGACTTTGTGCTTTGGCCTTGTAGCAATGCTCCCTCTAATAATAAAGAAATTAGGCTTTGATTTTTGGTGCCCAAATCATTTTGGGTCCATGTGTGTTAGCCCTCAAAACCTTGGTTCCCTTAGGAATCCAAGAAGCAATATCATTCATGTTATTAGAAATAATGAGTTCCTTAGGAACCTAAACACTCCTAATCCTTTGACCTTTAGATTGCTTAGAAAAATTTATTTGTTTAGGATGAAAAGTTTTTCTTTTTACATATTGATATTTAAAAGAATTTCCATTTTCAAAATTGTTTTTCCCAATAGTAATAGAGGTTTTAAGATTATCCACTTTCTTTGTGTGATAATCTTGAAAATCGAAAAGAAGTTTTTCAAGATCAAGGTTTTTCTTTTTAAGATCATTTGAAAGATTTATTAAGTACAAAACCTTCTTTTCCAATTCCGAGTTAGTTTTTGAAAGAGATTCATTTTAAGTTTTTAAATCGGAAATATTTTTCTTGTTCCTCAAAATTGACTCTTTATATGTTTCAACTAACTCATCATATACCTCTTGCAACCCATCATATGCATCACGCAATTCATCAAAAGTAAAATCAACACAAGATGAGTTAGAGGTTACCATCGAATCCTCCTCAAGAACCATGAGGCAAAGGTTAGCCAATTCATGTTCCTCATCCTCGGATGACTCCTCGTCACTCCAAGTAGCAAGCTTCGCTTTGAGCTTCTTCTTCTTCTCAAAGCTCTTTTTCTTGAGTTGAGGGCAATCGGAACGTATGTGACCCGACTTCTTGCACTCAAAACAAATGATCGGATCCCTTTATTTTTCTTTGTCTTTGCTCTTGAAGTTCATCTTTCTTTGAAATTTTCTCCCTCGGTTGGACTTCATGAATCGTGAGAATCGTTTGGCTATCATAGTCAATTCCCCAAAGTCTTCCTCCTCACTAGAAGAGCTCTCCTCTTGTAGAGAGGCTTTGAGAGCAACTTCTAGCTTCTTCTTCTTCTCTACCTCATGCTTCTCTATTCTTCTCTCTTCCTTCTTCTTCTCTTCTTCTCTTCCTTGCTTCATGATCTCATGTGTAAGAAGAGACCCAACAAGCTCATTAAGCTTCAAAGTTTTCAAATTCTTTGCTTCAAAGTTTTCAAATTCTTTACTTCAATGATGGTCGTCCTCTTACCATCCCAAGATTCTGGGAGAGAGTATAAAAGCTTTCACACTAGCTTATCTTCGGGAATTACTTCACTGAATCCTTTAAGTCCGTTGACGATGATCGAAAACCAATCGAAAATCTTTGAGACGCTCTCATCGGGGTCCATCTTAAAATTTTCATAGCTCAAATTTAGCAACCCAATCTTCGTCTCATTCACATCGCTAGTGCCTTCATAAGTCGTCTCCAAAGTGTCCCACACTTCTTTCGCGCTTTCGATAGATGAAACCTTCGAGTAGATATCTGGACCAAGTGCACAAATAATGATATATAGAGCTTTGTCATTAACTTGCATCCTTCGTCTATCTTCCTCGGTCATCTCCGACTTCACCTTCGGAACAAGTCTTTCTTCATCGGTTCTCTTAATCGGAAAGTAAGGACCTTCTTTTACTACATCTCAAACCATATAATCTGTTGACTTTATGAAGAGACGCATCTGATTCTTCCAATATGGGTAGTTGTCCCCATTAAAGAATGGTGGTTTAGTGGTTGATTGTGACTCATAAAGGTTGGAGGTTGAAGTAGATGTCATGGCTTGTCTTTGGAATAGATCACACTCTCTTAGGAACTCCTCTTGTGGTTGTTAATCCTTCAAAGAGGTAGGCTCTGATACCAATTGTTGAGTGGATCGTAGAATCGATTTAATCCAAGAGGGGGTGAATTGGATTTTTAGAAATTTTGGTGGTGAAGAGAAAATTAAAATTTGCAAGACAAGGAATTTAGAGTGGTTCAAGTTCCAATCGAACTCTACATCCACTACCTTAGCTTCACTAAGGATTTTCCAATAACTCCACTAGTTGATCTTCCCCTTTTCTAGGCTTAGGAGGAAACCTTTACACAATGGCTAATTTTTCTACCCAAAAATTGACCCAATCCTCACACAAGGTTTACAAAAAAGTTTTAGGCTAATAGCTAGTATCTCTCAATACAAATGTAGCCCTTTTACAAGCACTCAACCCAGTTGGAACAAATAAAATTGGAAATACAAAGTACCACAATTGGGGTTTACTAGAAAATATGGGAATTTAGCACAAGAGCTTGAATTTTATGTTTGGATGTTTCACTTAGGATCAATAGTTGTTGTTGGTGCTTTTAGAACTCCCTTTTTATACATTCTTATTGAATTCTAGCCGTTGGGGTTGTTGCCTTCATAATTATAGTCGTTGGGATGTTATCTTCCTATCATAAATGCAGTCGGCAACTACTTGTTCCGAAATGCTCGACCCTGTTTCGAAACAGACCAAAATAGAAATAGTCGTTGGAGTGTAATTAATAGGCCGTATCGAAACGGACACGATCGTTTCGATACGCTAAGAGCATGTTCCGAAACATGCTAAAGCCCGTTTCAAAACATTTTGCCACTGTCAAAACCTATATCGAAATGGCTTAGAAGCGTTTCGATACGCTCTAATTGTCTCTTAAAAATTAGTTATAAAAGTACAACGGTCATACTTTGAAACCAAGTTTGAAAATCGTTTCGAAACGTTGGAGATCGTTTCGATACTGCCGTATCAAAACGGTTCAACCCGTTCCGTTGTTCTTCATCCATTTCGAAACACGAAGACATGTTTCGATACACTCGTATCAAAACGGGAAAGCTAGTTTTGAAATAGAGGTTAACAGTTTCAAAACGTTCCGAAACGCCTAAGAGCCGTTCCGAAATGATGACTCAAAAATCACTGTTTTGACTTGGTAAACACTTAGAAAAATTTGAATACTCTTAGGTTTTGTCTTGGACATTTTTCTTAGAGACATAAGTAAGTTTTGAGGACTTAAAAATTTATTTTCTCTTTTTTAATTTAGTCCTTAAATCCTTTGTTATATCAAAATCAATTTATTAGTTTTATAGAACCCTATTTAATTAAATATTTAAGTTATATAGTCGAGTGTAAAAAGCTGAAACCTAACAAAATGGCCCTAGACAAGTCAAGTGTAAAAATTTCATGAGTGTAAACGGCTCGTTAAGGTTTCGAGTCGAGTTCGAGCTCGAGTAATTTTTAATGAGCCTAAAAAATCTAAGCTCGACTCGCCTCGTTAAGAACTCGAGTCGAGTTCAAGCTTGATTCGAGCCCAATCGAATTAAGTGTTGACCAATCTCTGACCGTGTCGGACTCGAGTAGCTCGCTATCGATCACGTCTCATTTAAAGCTCTATCAAGAAAAAACTTTGATACACAAGTTATGTAAACTCAAGCTTGTTAATTTTAGGGTTTAGGGTGTTAGTTTAGGGTTTAAAGGTTTAGGTTTTTGTGTTTAGAATTTAGGATTTAGATTTTAGGGTTTAAGACTTATATTTAGGGTTTATAGTTTATAATTTTAAGTTTAGGAATTTAGGTTTTAAATTATAAAAAATAAAAAAAATAGTATATTATATTTTTGAATATCTCTCGAGCTTTTCGAGTCGGGTATCAAATAGCTCAGCTCGTTAAGAACTCAAGTCGAGCTTTGACCGAGTTTGGCTCGAGTAGCTCGCGATCTGTCTCGCCTCATTTACAGCCATAATCGGTACGCCTCAATACGTATCAGTACGACCCCTCTGTATCGGTATGGCTAAGCCTTTACTAGAACAAGTGTTCGGTTCTGGATTTTTCCTGTAGCAGAAACCCTAACAGGTATCGATACGGTTGGGGACGTATCGGTACGAGACTTAAAAACTCTCAAGTTTAGCTATTATAAACATGTTGAAGCCTTCCAAAACCTTTTGAAAAACTCATCAAACATATTTTTAAGTTATTTGGACTTAAAACTATTTTTGAAATCTTTCCAAATTTGTCCAAAATTATTTTTTAATTATTATATCAAAATAAATATTCTAACATTATACTTCTCTCGCAATAAACGAACCCTAAGCTAATCATTTGCAAACAGGGATATATTTACATGGAGTGGGGAAGGACAATCGCCCTCCAACCCTGAAGAAATTTTTTCATCTTTGTTCTCTTATTTAAATTTTTGGTTTTAAACATTTATAGTTTATCTCCAATCCTAAATTCTGACTCTGTCCCTATTTACAAACATAAGCGCATGGCAGATTTTCAAAAAAAAAAACGCCGAGTTATTTAAACGAACTCATGAGACTTTATTTAAAAAAAAACTTTAATGCATTAGTATCCATAGTATGATGCAAATCTTAAAAAACTATTTAGAGCGTGATGTCACGGGGTCAGAGTCTTGGCGCAGGGACGTCTACCCGTGCGGCAACCCAGGGCTATTACCAGCCAAGGGCTAAGCCATTTCCATCTCCGATGCTCACTGGTTTCGTCCTCCCATGGACTCATCAGGGAAGCGGGGATAGCTCCCAACCAGTGTGGTGCCTACCAACGCGCCAGTCCGAGGACTAGACGGCTGTACGGCACGTACTACACCCTTAATGCTATCCCACACATCCTACATTAAGCACAACCAGCAAGCATCTCGCGCAGTCCCGCGTGTCACGGCGAACAGTCCGTGACATTCTCCCCCACCCGATTCATGCACGCCCTCGTGCATGGGGAGAAAGCTCTTTCCCTCTTCTGATTTGCCCGGATCTAGTGTGCAATTCCCTGCCTGCTCGCCCTCTTCACTTGAGGCTACGGCACATTTGGCTACGAGTGCTTGGCGAACTTTCGCTATGGCTTCCTGCCTACCCGTCCTCATCTCATCTTTTTAGAGGACCCACTCGCGGACACCCCTTCACGGTTTGGAGTGCGAGCTACACACGCTCGTCCGGTTGACCCGCTTGCGAACACCCCTACAGTCGGAGTGCGAGCTACACGCGCTCATCCACGGATTGACTCGCTTACGCAGCATTGGGGCGCTTGGCAAACTCACAGCTAGCACACAGACTGGCTCGGATACCACTTGTCACGGGGTCAGAGTCTTGGCGCAGGGACGTCTACCCGTGCGGCAACCCAGGGCTATTACCAGCCAAGGGCTAAGCCATTTCCATCTCCGATGCTCACTGGTTTCGTCCTCCCATGGACTCATCAGGGAAGCGGGGACAGCTCCCAACCAGTGTGGTGCCTACCAACGCGCCAGTCCGAGGACTAGACGGCTGTACGGCACGTACTACACCCTTAATGCTATCCCACACATCCTACATTAAGCACAACCAGCAAGCATCTCGCGCAGTCCCGCGTGTCACGGCGAACAGTCCGTGACAGTGAGCTACTCAATATATTCTATAATTTCAACTTTTAGATTAAATAAAATATAATTATTGTTTGATGTATCGATAAAGTTGTTATTTTTTCCATAAGCGACTTTAATGCACTATTATATGACATTTTTATTTATTTATTTATTTATTTATAATATTAATTAAAGGTACATGATAATACATTAAGACCACTTGTAGAAAAAATAACTCTAATATCAGTATATCAAATAATTATCAATGAAATATTAATAATTCAAATTGAGTCAAACTTGAAATCTCGTTATGTTGGGTAATTTAGTTTTAGGCGTTAGGGTTTAAAATTTAAGGTTAGTGTTTATAATTTAGCATATATGTTTTAAGGTGCAGGGTTTAGTTTTTTAAGATTAGGGTTAGAAATTTAAGATTTTAGTTTTTATAGTGTAATACACAGGCTTGTGTAAAATTAGTTTTACGCAACCTGTGTTTCAAAGTTTTACCCATAAATAATTCTAATAAAAAAACTAAAATTGCCACTTTTATTTAACATATTTTCACATATCATCAGTAAATAATGTTCAATTCACATTTTAAATATTTTCTTGTTAGGATTTGTAAGAAATCTAGTTATTTTTCCTTTAAATTTATTAAAATGAAATGTTAAGAAAATTTTTACAAAAAAAAATATTAAAATTACCAATTGAACATTAAATGATGATACTATATAAAAAATATGTTAAATAGAAGTATTAATTTTATTTTTTCCCTTCAAATTATTTAATATTTTTATATAATTAACTTAATTTATAAATAATAAAAGTTGAATGATATAATTTGATTAAATTAAATGTTTGTGATATAAATAAAAGTAGAAGTTAAATTTGATGATGTAAAATGTAAATTACTCCCACTAAATTAAGAAAAGGGAAAACTACACCACTGACCACTAAACAAATTGGAGATACCTATTTGAACCACCAAACTATAAAAAAACGTCAATCACATCATCGAACTTATAAAATCAACCTACTTTGACCATCGCCGTTAAATTTACACATTTGGTCCATGTTATTTACACATTCTTTCAATTTAGTCCTAATTTTCAATTAATAAAATAATAAATTATTTAATTAAGTGGTGACACGTGTCAAGACCTTATTGGAGGATTTTAATTATTTATATTTAATTTTATTAATTTATTTTCCCCTCCAATCAGGTGGTGACACGTGTCACCACCAATTTAGAGGAGAAAAATCAATTTTTCTTCATATGCGCTGGAGAGGGTTCAAACCTAGGTCCCCCAGGGGTAAAGCCAATGGCTTGGCCACTGCACCATGCACAACTTTGTGTTATACTTCTCCAGATATAATATATATCTCTTATTAGTTTCTACATTTATAACCTAAAAGCTCAAACCCTAAACACTAATTTTACATATATAAATCCTAAACCCTAAACTTTAACCCTAAATATTTCAAATTAATTTCACGCTAAATATTCCAAATTAAACCTCAAACCCTAAAAATTTCAAATTAATTCCACGCTAAATATTTTAAATTAAACCCTAAACCCCAAACTCTAAAAATTTCAAATTAATTTCACGTCAAATATTTCAAATTAACCCTTAAACCTTAAACCTTAAATGTTTCAAATTATTTTCACACTAAATATTTCAAATTAAACCCCAAACCCTACACCCTAAAATTCAAATTAATTATATGCTAACCATTTTAATTTAAATCTTAAACCCTAAATATTTTAAATTAATTTTATACTAAATATATAACACCCCTCACCCGGATTAGGGGCAAGGAGCGTTATATTAACTTATAACATATTCATATTATTAGGCAGCGGAAGGGGTTATCAAATTCGTGTAACATTTTTTTTCATTCGAATACAACATGTATTCTTAACTATCTATATTAAAACAATACACATGTATAACCACATAACATTTCCCATCATAAAAATATATTATACCAATTCTAATGTGAGCTCATACTATTCGGCTAACATCTTTTAATCTACAATCCATTCTAATTAAAATATCACTTGTATACAAATATCAATTTCATGTGAATCATATATTAAATTTCTAAGTTCATTAACTATATTCAATTCGAATAGAATGCTTCATTTCCTACCAATTTGGATGTCATATAACTATATCTAATTCGATTAATAGCCAACCACGTTACAAGTAGAAATACTAATTAATTAAGATCAATCATAAAGTTCATAATTCATTCGAATGTTATGCACTCAAATCAATTCGATTTACACAATTTTTAATTCTAATTCTTTACCTTATCCATTCGAATAGCATACATAGGTTTCATTCCAAGAATAATTAATCTAAATTGCAAGTCAAGATTAATTCAATCCATATATATATATATATATATATATATATATATATATATATATATATATATATATATATATATATATATATATATATATATATATATATAACCGAACATTCATCATATATATAAAGCATAATCCGATACGTACAACCACAACGTTTTAGTTTCCCTTTTTACAAAATAACTGGGGTATCATATCGGCTAAACCTAACGGTTGCCTATACAAAAAGGGACTATCAACAAAAAGAATCAAGCCCTAACATATATACGGGCGATCTATACCCCAACATTTACCCCCTTACATACATAACAAAATATAGGGAAACATATTAAAAGTTTATATCGAACCAAAGTAATAGTTCATGAACATAACCATTAAACCAAATTGCACTAACATGCTGAACGCTAGGCCACCCATCATGAGTACGACAAAGATAGAGAAAATCATACTTAAGCTTCGTACGGGTAAGATTACGGGTAGAGGTCAACGATGTTAGCACCTGAAATTTAGGGGAAGGCATGAAGGTTCGAGTGGTAAGTACTTCTCGTACTTAGTGAGGAAACCCTATTCTATTCGGTTTCCAAATTAAACATTGTGATCAAACAAATTTAATTTCGCTTTGCACATTATTTCATCCGAATGAATAAAGCAATATAATCAATCCAAAATTTATAATGCATCATAGAATTCATTCGAATATATGCATCAAAGAATCATGTAATTCTACTCGACTACATGCAATTAATTTCACATCATTCATATTAAAATTTCACATACAAGCCATGAAACCTAAATTTGAATTCCAACTATCAATTTAACACAATTAAAGTTTCATAGCATATCAAGAATGGCAAAATCATAAAATTCAACATTTTATTCGAATGCTTCCATAACCAATTTCACCAATTTACTTCCAATTTCAGATTTCATTTCTTTAATCGTTCATTTAATTCATTTAGCAATGCCTTGGATAGTAGAGTATGATAGGTAATCAAGTCACATATAACAGAGGTTGTGAATCAAATTTACCATGTAAAGGTACCACGTACCAAATCGTATCACATATAACATATCATAATGTCCGCAGACATTAAGCAAGAAAGTACACTTACGTACCACAATATCGAGTACACTAACGTACCGATTTTCTTATTGAGCTCAGACTCTAGGCTAGCCGTACTACCTAAACAGACTGTACACACCAAGGGCTTTGCATTTAAATCTTTATTTTAGTTCGATACATAATCAATTAAATTTTTAAAATTCTCAATTAATCCTTTCGATTAATTGCTTTTAAATTCCAATTCCAATAACACATTAACATACATGATCATATAACAGATTATATGCTCAATTCGCATACTTCAAATCAGCTTTCATACAATTTCAAGCTCATATCACATAAATCAAAATCACATTTCATAGTTCAATACTCAATTGAACATATCAAGCTTAATCATACATGAAATGATCATCATATAATCACATCTTATAATTTATTGTCATGATATCCATACTCAATCAATATCACCACAACCAATAAATCAGCATTGCTAAAATCATACAAAGCAGCACAAATAGCAGAAAATCAATTTCAGAATCAAACATATCAATCACCATTTTAATTTTAAATCACATACACATCAAAATCACATATCACAAGTATAAATCCAAATTTCATTATTCCTTCTTCCCTTACTAAATCGAATAATTAATTAGTCCAATTTGCATGCTTGTTATATCTTAGAATCATAATAAGGCAGTTGGAACTCTAATTCCAACTCTAAAGATCGTTTCACTCACAATTCGCCGAGCTAGTTTTGAATTCGTATGCCTTTCGCTCGATCCGAAGCCGATCCCGGAGTAATCTCTTCTTCTACTCTTTCGCTTCTAGGATCTAAGGCATTCAAGCAAAACAAATAACAATTTTTTTCAGAATACAATTCATGCAATTAAAGACTGAATTTTTCATTTTATTCAAAACAGTCCCCTAACTATTTTGGTCCAATTCGACTAGTTTCCAATTTTCCTAATTCCTTCAATTAGCCCTTTAATCCTTCAAATTGACCACCAAAATTAATAAATTTCATATCTTACAGTTTATGACTCGACTTAACAATACTTCATATGATTCAATTTTACCAATTTTATAAATTCCAAATCCTAATTTCGCATATTTTCAATTAAGCTCATTTCTGACCACCTAGATTGATTCACTTCGTATTCCCTGTATACAACTCCAAATCAGACACAGTTTGTTCCTAAATTCAGTTTACATATCCAATTTTAACATATCAAAAATTCATATCAAAACACTTAGTAGATTAATTTTTACAAATTTTTAAAGTTCACTGTCCAGCTCGAATTAGTGCTGGACAGTTTTGCATGTTACTCCATTTCACGCTTCCAGCTTTTTACACAGCCCTTAAAACCTTGTTTTATCATTTTTCTATTATTCTAAACATGTTAAAGTGATACATATCCAAAATACAGATCAAAACTCATATAATAGAATTTTCTACAATTTTTCAAAGATGCATGTCAAGAACTTTACAAATCTGTTAACATACTATGCATGCATGTTCTTAGTATTTTATGACCTTTAATCCTTAAGGATTCTTATATATTTTCATATTTTCAGCAACCATACTCAAGAACATCACCTTTATAATTTTCTAGACACCTCATATCACATAATCTTTTATAATTTTTACCATAATCGAATCAAGAAGGGAAGGATCCACTTACTTCCAATTTTCTTCTTAATTTTTTAAGGACTCTACACCACCATGCAAGCTTCTTTCTTCTCCACCGAGCTCTCAACTCTCTCTCAAGCTTCTATGTCAAGTTTGTGCGTGTGTGAAAGAACAAATGAAACTTAGTTGGTGGGGTTTGGTGTAGCCGGCTAAGGAAGAGGAAAGAGAGAGAATGGTAGACAATTTAAATGGGATATGACTTTCAAGTTATATCTCAACTAATTTTCCCCAATTATTAATCTTAATTATACCACTTTAGTCATATAAAGTCTTATAAATCCTATAATTACATGGAATTTCATGAATTAATCCATGTTCTTTTACCTTAGCATGCAAGCCTTTTATTTTCTTCCTTGTTCGAATTGGTCACTAGTTAAATTGACTGAATTCTTCTTATGCATTTACTCACATTTCAATTTGGTCCATTATGAACCAATTTTCAATTTGAAAGCTTAGAAAAACTAATCCAATAATTCCCTTAATCATCTAATTAAACCTCTAATCTTTTAAGCTAATTTTTGGGATGTTACAAAATATTTCAAATTAAACCCTAAATGTTTAGAATGTAATTAATTTGAAATTTAGGGTTTAAGGTTAGGGTTTGGGGTTTAATTTGAAATATTTAGCGTGAAATTAATTTAAAATTTTTAAGGTTTGAGGTTTAATTTGAAATATTTAGCGTGAAATTAATTTGAAAAATTTAGGTTAAAGTTTAAGGTTTATGATTTATATATGTGAAATTAGTGTTTAGGGTTTGAGCTTTAAGGTTATAAATGTAGAAACTAATAAGATATATATATATTATATCTGGAGAATTATAGCACAAAATTGTGCTTGGTGCAGTGGCAAAGCAATTGGCTTTACCCCAGGTTCGAACCCTCCCCAGTGCATATGAAGTAAAATTGATTTTTCTAAAATTAAATATAAATAATTAAAATCCTCCAATAAGGTCTTGACACGTGTCACCACTTAATTAAAATAATTTATTATTTTATTAATTGAAAATTATGACTAAATTGAAAGAATGTATAAATAACAGGGACCAAATGTGTAATTCTTAAATATACCCATCAATTGCCACGTGGCAGTTCCATCACACCACCGTTAGGTTTTTAACGGCGGTGGTCAAAATAGGTTGATTTTAAAAGTTCAATGGTGTGATTGACGTTTTTTATAGTTTAATGGTTCAAATAGGTATCCCCAATTTGTTTGGTGGTCAGTGGTGTAGTTTTCCCTTAAGAAAAACACTTTTTTAAACCTAAAAGATCATTTTTAACTCGGTGACTATTTGTGTATTTTACCTTTTCTTTATTTTTTTTTCCTTTTAAAACCTAAGCACTAAAATTCCCTAATTCTTTGTCTTCATCTTTGGCCGCTTCTAAGTTCTAAGAAAAAAAAAGCTGAATCGAAGATCTGGTCCGCCGCCCCTGGCCGCTGTCGGCGGTTTCCGTCCAGACCCCTCTTCTCGAGTTTCAAATATTTTCTCTGAAGCCAAACCGAAGCTAGCATGATCGAGTCTCAAAAGCAAAGCTGAAAGCTCTCCGTTTCCTGTTGCGGAGCATCAGATCGGCTTATAAATCCGGCCACGGCCTTTCTCATCTCCGAAAAACGCTCACCGTCCGGATTACTCCCGTGAATTATGGCTAAGCGGTCGAAATACCATGGTTCCTTGGACAGTTTGCCAGAATCGATTCTTTGTCACATCTTGTCGTTCCTGTCCACTAGAGATGCAGTTCGAACCTCTCTTCTTTCACGCAGGTGGAGGTATCTCTTTGCTTCATCAATTTCTATCATTGACCTTGATGTTAATAGTTACGACTTGCCTGAGCAAGTGACTGATGAACACAAAAACAGCTTCAAGAAGTTTGTGGACAGGTTATTTTTTAACCCTAAACATCTAAGATTAGAATGCCTTCGGGTGAATGATCGCTCACTGGATGCTGATTTTTTAACCATATATAATTGGCTATGTGCTGCATTGTGGCGCGGGGTTAAGGAAATTGTTTTATGCTTGTCTTATGTATACATTCCGGAATTACCCACTCTTTTGTTTACTTGCCCATCACTGGTGAAACTGGAATTGTCTATCATCGATGGGGAAATGAATGTTCCAACTAACGTGTGTTTACCTAATCTCAAGACTCTAGTTCTTGAAGACGTGAACATTGTAGATGGTTGTTCATATAACAGGTTAATTTCTGGTTGCCCTATGCTGGAAGATTTGGATCTTTCTGATTGTTTCATTGATGGCATAAGGGAGCTAAATATCCATAGTCTTTCACTTAAGAGATTGGTTTTATATTTCGATGCTTTGGTAGATATGAGTATCCCCGGAGAAGTTAATGATTTCGATCACACATTTGTGATTGATGCTCCAAGTCTCATCTATTTCAAATATCATTGCCTTGTTGCTAGAGGATATAATTTAAACATGGAGTCTCTGGAAACAGCTGATATCGCAATCTTTCACTGGAATGATTCTGATCGTGAACGAAGTGCAGCTCTTCTTCAGGGAATTTGTAATGTACAGGTTCTACATTTATCCATTACTGATTTTGATGCACCGGTTTTCCGAATGCCTCTTGATCCGGTGCTTGCCTTTCACAATCTTGTTGAATTGGAATTTGGCAAACATTGTGACTATAAGAGGGTAAGTGTAACATGGACTGTGGAGTTTCTGCATCGTGTCCCTAATCTGAAGATATTTACCCTGATTTTGGGTTATGTGGGTATAGAGTTTGAGTCACATCCTGAAGAAGTGCCATCTTGTTTGTTATATCACCTCAAGGAGATTAGCATTACACACTACAAGGGAGACACACGTATGTTTGAAATAGCTAGTTATTTCCTGAAGCATGCATTAGTTCTAGAAAAGCTTGTTATGCGTGGCATTGATGTCCTCCAGGAATCAAGTATCATAGAAAAACTATCGAGTTTACCAATGAAATCAAAGAAATGCAAAATCAAGATCAAAAAACTATCGAGTTTACCAATGAAATTAAAGAAATGCAAAATCAAGATCAATTAGTGTTTCAGACCCCCTCTTTTGTTTTGTATGGTCTTGGTAGGGAGGTGATTATGTTTGATATTCATCAAGCTTGAATGGGTTCCGGTGATTTATGCTTTTTGGTATGTTCTTAGGTGTTGGTAGTTTGTACTTAAGCTTACTATTAATGAAAAACTTATATTAAATACTCAATCCCGCGATTTCTACTTTTGCCTTAGCAGTGTTTGAGAATTATTACAATGTTTGTTTGTTTTTTTATCAAAAGATTCATTACAATGTTATGATCACGTTATCATTTTCCTTCTAATTTTATAAGAATCTAACACCATTCTTTTATAATATTCATATAGTTTGATTACAAAATATTTTATGAAAATTATGTTCGTAAAACTATTTAAATTGTATCAATTAAACTATTTTAAGAAAAGATATGCTGTGATTTATTAGTATACAACTACTTGTTTTGTAATTTACCTTTTTCTAAATCTTATAAAACCTAACCACTAATAAGTCTTTGTTCTTCATCTTTGGCCGCTTCAAAGTTCCATGGAAAGAAAGAAAGAAAAAGTCGAACCGAAGTTCCGTTCCGACGACAGTCACCATCTTTCATGACCGCTTTCAGTGTCCTTCGTTCTGCTCCTTTTTCTTGGGTCTCCTATGTTTTTTTTTTCTGAAATCAAACAAATCTAGCAAGTTCGAGCCTCAAATGCAAAGCCGAAAATTATCCCATTCTTGTCGCCGACCATCAGATCGGCCAATAAATCCGGACACGGATTTCCTCATCGTCGAACTACACTTGACCGTCCAAATTCTTTGCGCGATTTAGAGCTTGAGCTACCCATTCTATTCTATTACTTAATATATCGATGAAAAAATTATTTTTCTCGCGATCTTAATTCACTATTATATTTTATTTTTATAATTTTTAAATATTAATTAAAAGTATATTACAATGGATTAAAAATAGAGGCGGGCAAAACTAGTACCCGGTTAGTTTGCTCAAAAATGGTCCTAGTGCCAGTAGCCACTAGTTCTTAAAAATTGAAATCAGTTTTGGTTAGACTAAGTGTTAGATTCTAGGAATTGATCCTGATATTAGTGAGAATCGGTAGCAATATTGAGTACCCGATCAATTGATCTACTATTAAGTGAATTTGAGTAGTAAGGGGAAAAATTCCAACCACCAATAACAATATGCATACATAGAAAGAAAGAATAAGCTAAAAAACTCTAAGTCTACACCTACAAAATATACCAGCACCAAAAAATTCAAGACATTAATAAGTAAAAGAGCACTCAAAGTCCAAACATTAAGAGTACATGATATAGAAATCAATATAACAGACCAGTACTGGGTACTTACCGGATATCAGGTCCAAGAAATTAAGACCTGTCTTAGTCTCGGTCGTAATCAGGACTTAAATTTTAGATCTAATTCTGATTCCACCGAAACTAGTTTCAGATAAAGACTCACGAAATCTGACCGAGTCTAATACCAGGACTGTGTTTTTTGCCCTCCCCTAATTAAAAACCGTCTGCATAGAAAATAACTCTACTATCAATATATCAATGATTATAAATAAAAAATTAATAATTCAAATTGAGCCAAACTTGAAATTATAATTCGATCCGAGTCTCATGGATGTTTGATAGATCTAGTTGATTCTTCTCGAGTCTCCAATATTTTCTCTGAAGCCAAACTGAAGCTAACAAGCTCGAGCCTCAAAAGCAAAGCCGAAAGCTCTCCATTTCCTGTTGCCGTACATCAGATCGGCCTATAAATACTTGACCGTCCAGATTCTTCGCGTGATTTATGGCCAAGAAAGCAAAATACGATGGTTTCTTAGACAGTTTGTTTTATTCGATTCTTTGTCACATCTTGTCGTTCCTTCTCACCAGAGATGCAGTTCAGACCTCAATTCTTTCACCCAGGTGGATTATCTCTTTACTTCATCGATTTCTGAACTTGATTTTGGGGATTGCTTAGGGCATTTGCCAGTGCCTAAAGAACACATCCTTAACTTTAAGAAGTTTGTGGATAGGTTATTTTTTAACCCCAAGCATCTAAGATTAGAAAGCTTTAGGGTTAACAAAAAGGCGTGAATGATCGTTTTATCAGATGATTATTTTTTAACCATTTGTAATTGGCTATGTGCTGCATTGTGGCGTGGTGTTAAAGAAATTGATGTTAACTATTTTAATGGAGACCTTCCTGTATTACCGACCCTTCTGCTTACTTGACCATCATTGTATATCTGCGGTTGGAAAATGAAGCTTCCAACTAACGTGTGCTTAACTATTCTCAAGACTCTACCTCTTTCGGGCATAGAATTTCTTAGGTTAATTTCTGGTTGCCCTGTGCTAGAAGATTTGGGTCTTTCCGATTGTTTCCTTGATGGCACAACTGAGCTAAATATCCATAGTCTTAAGAGATTGGTTTTAGATTTGAAAACTTTGGTAAACTACAGAGATAGTATTGATTTTGATTGCGTGTTCGTGATTGATGCTTCAAGTCTTGTCCGTTTACAATATGCTCGCCTTGCAGGCAAACAATATACTTTAAGAAACATGGAGTGTCTGGAAAAAGCTGATATCGAACTCTTTCACTTCAATGATGCGGATCGCGAACGAAGTGCAACTCTTCTCTAGGGAATCTGCAATGTACAATCCCTATTTTTAACCATTCATGATTACGATGCATCGCTCTTTCGAATGTGTCTTGATTCGAGGATTGTCTTTCACAATCTTATTGAATTGGAATTTAAGAATTCTTGTGAGGATAGGACGGTAAGTATAACGTGGATTCTGGAGTTTCTGCATTGCGCCCCTAATATGAAGACATTTACCCTGGATTTGGTTGATGCAGATAGAGTATTCGAGTCACCGCCCAAAGAAGTGCCATATTGTTTGTTATATCACCTCAAGGAGATTAGCATTTTATCCTTCATGGGTGACACACGTATGTTTGAAATTGTTAGTTATTTCCTTAACCATGCATTAGTTCTAGAGAAGTTGAAGCTCGTGATGTCCTTTGATGTCCCGCAGGAATGTCGTTCGAGTATCATAGACAAACTATAGAGTTTACCAAAGAATTTGAAGAAATGTGAATTCGAGATTTATTAGTATTTCACAATCCCTCCTTTTTTTGTATGGATTTACTACAGATGTGATTATGTTTGATATTCAGCGAGCTTGGATGGGTTCGAGTTATTATGCTTTGATATGTTAACAGCTTAGGTGATGGTAGTTTGTACTTAAGCTTATCGTTATTGAAAAAATATATGTATTGAAAACAGAATCCTTTGATTTGTACTTTTGCTTTAGCAATGTTTAAGATTTCATTAGAATGTTATTATGACATTATTATGCAGTATGTAAACTGTCTGTGGAATGAAAATGTTTCACTGAATTTCATTGAAAGATTAGAAATGGAGAACTAATAGAACACACTAATATATAGAGAATCTTGGAATCATAACCAAGAAAACCATGTAAACAACAAATTAAAAGTTATAATCCCAACTGGACATGAAAACCTAAAAATAAAGGGTTATATTTTGATACACAAAATGTATAAAAAAATTTACGCAATTCTTCTATAAAATTTAAAACCTAAATCTTAAACTTTAGCACCCTAAACTCTAACCATAAACCTTAAATTCTACCACTACAAACTAAACCCCGAAACCCTAACCTAAAACCTTAAAGCCTAAAATTGAAGGGCTAATTAGATCCAAATGTCGATCGAGTATAGTAGAAAATCTATCAAGTTTACCAAAGAATTCAAAGAAATGCGAATTCGAGTTTCTTTAATATTTCACATTCCCTCCTCTGTTTTGTATGGGTTTTATTAGGGGGTGATTATGTTTGATATTCAGCAAGCTTGGATGGATTCGGTTGATTATGCTTTGATATGTTAACAACTTAGGTACTTTTGAGTTGGCAATGTTTGAGATTCATTACAATGTAATTATCACATTATTGTTTTTTTTTTTTTGATAGAATACCTGATGCGGTACTTGCACTTTTAAAATTTCCAATACGATACTTATACTTTAATAAAGTATCAAATCAATGCGGAAAATTTAATAATATTAATGACATAAAAACGAAGTACAACTACATAAATTAAAATTGCCAAGGCTTCATGGTTGCCCTAATGTGGTATTAATGACATAAATACGGTACTTGCACATCCAGCTCGGGGAACAAAGATCACAATATTTTGTCTTAATGATCAATTTAACTCTCACTAAAAAATTTAAAATTTAGTTTCGTTCTCATAAAAATTTTACATTAAATTTAACTTTCATTAGCCGAAAACACCATTTTTTAAAATATTATCTTATTTTTACCATTTTATTAAATTTAACTTTCATTAGCCGAAAACACCATTTTTTAAAATATTATCTTATTTTTACCATTTTATGATGTGGTACTTTCAGGACATCTCACATGTCATTTTTTTAATAATTGATTGTGAGTTAACCGTTAATTATGGCGGTCGGCGTCATGAGACTTCTGTTTGATCAAAATTTGAATTATAAGGACTTAATTAATTTGAATTTAAATTATAATGATTAAATTAATTGAAAAAAATTAAGGACGAAATTCAACCATTAAGCACTATATTTTCTTAAAGAACATGTGATTTAATTATTTTGAGATATGTCTGAAATTTAAAACAAAATTGATCATACTACTTTTTACTAGCAAGAAAAAAGGTTTTACACACTGAACAATAACTTTTTCTTTAGACTAAATCTTCGATTAGGATTGAATACTTTAAAGTGGTTGATTAAGGACCAAATCGTTTCAAATCTATTCAAATAATTTTTTGGGTAATCATATCTCCACCAAAATCTTTATTTAAATTAAGACTTAAGCGTCAATTTAACACATTAAAAAATTAATTAAGATTTTGTGAATTTTTTATACCTAATTTAATCATCACTAGTTGAAAACACCTAATTTAATCATTATGCAATGGTTGATCAATTTTAATCGTTAACTCACACACAACTAATAAGATGTTGACGTAGCAACTCTAGAAGCATCATGTCATAAATCTATAAAAAGTTATAAAAGTTATTAAAATGGTAATGTAAATATTACAAAAATTCTAAAAATATAAAAACTATAAGATAATAAAAAATAGATAAATTTTAAAAATATTAAAAAACGTGTAAAATAATATAAAAATCCTAAAAAATCAAACTATAAAATTATAAAAATTCAGATAAATTATAAAAGTATTAAATATATATATGTAAAAAATATCAAATTAAAGGACTGGGAACAACCACAACCCTTAAGGGGGCGTTTGGTTCGCGGAAAAGATATGAAATATTCCCAACAGTAGCTATTTTTGAGTCTTTTTCTGAGAATGTCATTCCCTCCTTTTTCTTAGGTATTAGACAATTCCCTCCCCTTTGGACAAGAATACCCCTAAAAAAATATAGTTATTTTAAAGGGTAAACTACATAAATGACCACCATACTATTGCAAAAGTCGCGATTTGACCACCTTACTTTTTTTGAAGCAATTAAACCATCATACTATTAAATTGGGTGCAATTTGACCACCAGCCGTTAAAGGTTAACGGCAGGGTGACGTGTCAGTTAAAAAAATAAGGGTATAATTACACATTTGGTCCTTGCAACTTATACATTCTTTTAATTTAGTCCTGATTTTAATTTAATAAAATAAATTAATTATTTAATTAGATAATGACACGTGTCACTACCTTATTGGAGGACGAAAATAAATTTATTTAATCAAATGTCACCACCTGATTAAAGGAAGAAAATGGAAACAAACCACAAATGCAAGTGGGGGGAGTCAAACCTGCAACTCCTAGCAAGGAAAGGTGATAGCTTACCACCACACCAAATGCTACATTGTGATATAATTCCTGTAATATAGTATATCTAAATAAACATTAAAATCGTTTTCCATTGCCTCGCATCATCTTCATCTTCTACTAAAACATCATTAAACGTATACCAATTTTTTTCTTCTTTGCCTGCAATTCAGTCGACGAACCAACCGCAGCCTTTTAATCAACCTCTCAATCAAGCACTAAGTATTGGTGGTGACCTGGACGGTTCTTCAAAATTGGGTCTTTTTCAGGGATATGGTATCCCTTCCTTCGGGTCACAACAGCATCAATCAATTCAACAAACCCAATTCTTTTCCATGGCTGATAGTGGTCAAAAGACTGTAAACGTGTGCCCATCTGATCAACAGAGGCTGATTCAGTCTAGCAGGCCTGCTGCATGTAACTCTTCTCAGCAGAATTGGCATCAAAGTTTCATTATTAACCGTGACCCTACAGTTTCTGAAGCGGCTTTGTGGAGTATCAACAACAGCAGCGGCAGCACAAGCAGCCTTGGGAACACAAACACAAGCAACACTACGGGTGCTTCTTTGAATCCAAACCAATGGTCTGATCTTCCAGGTTATGACGCTCCTCCATAGTCATCTTTTGTCACCCATTGTTGTAAACGTCCAAAGGTAGACAGCTTAAAAACTCTAAAATTGAAATTCATTTTTCGCCTTCTCTATACAAAAAGCCATCGAGCTTTGATCCTGACAATTAAAAAATTGCATCTTTTATCGTCTGTCCAGCTGTTGTCATCGGGTTGGTTTTAATCTGGTTCAAGTTCAACTTGAGGACATGGATTCAGAGAGAATCTTGTAATGTGGGTTTTGATTACTGTAAATGAATGAACAGTACGGCTAATCGCCATTTATTTTTTTTCTTTCGAATGTTATACAGATTCTGGGAATCTGGGTTGTGTTTTTACTTTAACTCTTTAAGCTTTTTAGTATTCATGGGAAAGGAAACATCATCTGAGTTGGGTTTTGATGATGTTCTTTCAAAACTTTTTTATATTATAATAATAGGCAGTATATAGTTTCAAGTTAATGTTTGATCAGGGATGAGGCTTTTGTTTAACTTCTGCGTTATCAGGTTCCATTCAGAAACTGAAACGTATACCAATTTGTTCTAGTTAAATAGGGTTTGTATTTGGAAGAAGACATGGATATGGTGGAGCTGATGTCTTTTGTAAAAGTAGTTGAAACTAAACTAGATGGATAATGCAAATAAGATGAAGATGATGCGAGGCAATGGAAAACGATTTTAATGTTTATTTAGATATACTATATTACAGGAATTGTATCACAATGTAGCATTTGGTGTGGTGGTAAGCTATCACCTTTCCTTCCTAGGAGTTGTAGGTTCGATTCCCCCCACTTGCATTCTTGCATTTGTGGTTTGTTTCTATTTTCTTCCTTTAATCAGGTAGTGACACGTGTCATTATCTAATTAAATAATTAATTTATTTTATTAAATTAAAATTAGGACTAAATTAAAAGAATGTATAAGTTGCAAGGACCAAATGTGTAATTATACCCTTATTTTTTTTAACTGACACGTCACCCTGCCGTTAACCTTTAACGGCTGGTGGTCAAATTGCACCCAATTTAATAGTATGATGGTTTAATTGCTTCAAAAAAAGTAAGGTGGTCAAATCGCGACTTTTGCAATAGTATGGTGGTCATTTATGTAGTTTACCTTATTTTAAAATGATCTTTCCTTTTTATATATAATTACACAAATATAAATCTATTTTATTTTTTAGTAGTTTAGGGTTTTAATACTTATTATAAAATAATATGATGCATATAAAATAAAAATATGTCAAAATTTTATTTTATTTCAATTTTTTTATATATGTGTCTGATTCAAATTTTATTATTGGTATGTGTTTTATTACATTTATTATTTAGATCAATTTTCATAAAAAGGTTTTCATATTATATTTTTTTTATATTTTCTATGAACTTTTATGTAAATATTTTGACTTTAATTTTAAAATTTCAGTTGGTTAAAAAAAAATATATTTCAAAGTCAATTTGGTAAAACATGCATTTTTCCTATCTTATATTCCTTCAACCAAACAATGTAATCTTACATTCCTGCCAAACAAATCAAACAAGGTAATACAACATTCCATGTAATATGTTAAGTAATGTAACATTCCGGTAATCTCATTCCCAAAGGTAATCTTACATTCCGTGAACCAAACGACCCCTAAAAGTTTGAACCGAATTTCCATACAACAGCTAAAGTTACCCCTTCTCTTTCACACTCAGGTTTGTTTAACATTCGGCAGGTTTTGGTACGGCTACGGTGCGACACCAACGGAAAATTAAAACATGACACTGGAAATGTTAGACTTTTTAATAACATTTTCGGTTGTAGTAAAGTATTAGAACTTTACTTTCGAGTTTCGAAACTTTCATCTTTTCCGATCAGATTTTAAGTTTTTGTAAGAACCGAAAATATTATAAAAAAAAACGTGATATTTTCAGTGCTGTGTTTCAATTTTTATAACATTTTTAATTAATGACGTACCGTAGTCGTACCGTAAGTCCGTAACCTACTGTACTACAGACCTACCCTTCACACCCATAAGGCCATAACAATGGTAATGTCCATGGGGCTCACTATTTAATGGAAGAGATTGGCGTAAAGATTAACTCTTTGCTCATGAACACCTTTGTGTCACCAATCACTCAACAATAAGTTGAATTTACCACATAATAAAAAGGATCTATACAAACCCGCATGAAAATATTTTCCAAGTTTCACCGTAGCATATTAGTATATCATTAACCGATAATTTAATGAATGAAGATTCATCAATAAGATAATATATGGACTTTTTTAAAGATTTTCTTTTGAATTTTTATGGTTTTATGGCGTGATACTTTTAGGGTGTACCATGTTTGATCATTTTATTACTTATTTGTGTGTTAACGATTAAAATAGGATTCTTTTAAAAATAATAATGAAATTTTATTATTTTTTACGATTTTTAAGACGTTAAACTTCCAGGATGTGTCACGTATCATCATCTTATTGGTTTGTGTTTTAGGTAACCAATAAAATTAGATTTTTAATATATCTTTAGAATTTTTTAGTAATTTTTAAAATTCTTACGATTTTATGACGTGATACTTTCTAGGTATACTACGTGTCATCAATTTATTGGTTGTTTGTAAGTTAACGATCGATATTGGTCAACTGTAATAGAATATTTCAAGATTGGTTTTTTTATTAATGAGGATAAATTTGGGTGTGTCACGTTCATCTTTTTATAGAAACTCCATAATTAAAATCTCTTTGTTTCTATTTAGATGTTAGGATTAAAGTTTTAGATTTTAAATTTTATAAAAAGTTGTGTAAATTTTTTTTATACGGGCTGTTTATCAAAATAAAATCTTTATAAATTTTTAGAATACCATGATTTAATAATTATTTTTGAAATACCATGATATAATTGTAAACTTACCCATAATACATAATAGAGTGACTTGTGTTAATTTACATTTCTTCATCTTTTAAAACCTAAGCACTAAAGAAATCATAATCCTTTGTCTTCATCAAGGGCCGCTTCTAAATTATAAGGGAAAAAAACCCGAATCGAAGCTCCATTCCGGCGACTGTCACCGCCTCCCCTGGCCGCTGTCAGCGATCTCCATTCAGCTCTCTCTTCCTGTCGCCGACCATCAGATCGGCCTATAAATCCGGCCACGGCCTTTTTATCTCCAAAGAACACTTGACCGTCCCGATTCCTAGCGTGATTTATGGCTAAGAAAGCAAAATACGAGTGTTTCTTAGACAGTTTGCCTGATTCGATTCTTTGTCACATCTTGTCGTTCCTGCCCACCGACGATGCAGTTCGGACCTCAATTCTTTCACGCAGGTGGAGGTATCTCTTTACTTCATCGATTTTTAAACTTGATTTTAGTGATTGTTTAAGGAAATTGCATGTGCCTAAAAAAGACATCAAAAACTTCCGGAATTTTCTCGATAGGTTATTTTTTAACCCCAACCATCTAAGATTAGAAAGCTTTAGGCTGAATGACTTATGGCTGAATGATCGTATACTGGGCGATGGTTATTCAAGCATTTATAATTGGCTATATGCTGCATTGCGGAGTGGTGTTAAGGAAATTGATATATACTTGTCTTACGGAGACGTTCGGATATTACCGACTCTTCTGTTTACTTGCCCATCGCTGGTGACACTGAAATTGAATCTCAGCGGTTGGGAAATGAAGGCTCCAGCTAACTTGTGTTTACCTAATCTCAGGACTCTACATCTTTTGGAGATTGAATTTGTAGATGGTTGTTCAATTCTTAGGTTAATTTCTGGTTGCCCTGTGCTAGAAGATTACGAAACTTTCGTGAATAAACGTTATAGAGTTCTCGATTATGCGATTGTGATCGATGCTCCAAGTCTTGTCTGTTTCAAATATGTCGGCCGTGTAGGCAAAGGGTATATTTTAAGAAATATGGAGTCTCTGGAAAAAGCTGATATCAGAATCTTTCACTGCAAAGATGTGGATCATAAACTAAGTGCAACTCTTCTTCGGGGAATCTGCAATGTACAGGTTCTACAATTATCAATTATTGATCTTGATGCACCGCACTTCCGAAGGCCTCTTGATCCGGTGCTTGCCTTGCCCAATCTTGTTGAATTGGAATTTAAGAATTCTTGTGAGGATATGACGATAAGTGTGACATGGATTTTAGAGTTTCTGCACCGTGTCCCTAATCTGAAGACACTCATCGTGGATTTGGCTAGAGCAGAATTCGAGTCACTACCCGAAGAAGTGCCATCTTGTTTGTTATATCACCTCAAGGAGATTAGCATTATACACTTCAGGGGAGCCTCACATATGTTTGAAATAGTTAGTTATTTCCTGAACCATGCATTAGTTCTAGAGAAGCTCGTGATGAGTCACATTAGGGGTAGGGAATGTGGATCGAGTATCATAGAAAAACTATCAAGTTTACCAAAGAGTTCAAAGGTATGCGAATTCGTTATTCGTTAGTGTTTCTCATTCACTCTTCTGTTTTGTATGGTTTTATTAGGGAGGTGATTATGTTTGATATTCATCGAGCTTGGATGGGTTCGGGTGATTCTGCTTTGATATTTTAACAGCTTAGGAAAAAAGATATGTTAAAAACAGAATCCTGTGGTTTGTACTTTTGCTTTAGCAATGTTTGAGATTCATTACAATTTTATTTTTCAGATCATTATGTTCCTTCTAATTTTATAAGAATCTATCACCATTCTTTTATAATGTTCCATATATTATGTTTGGAAAATTATTTCATATGTTGTCAGCAGATTAAAAAAAATTCCATAAGCAAGATCTCTTGACATCAAATACCAACCCGTTATGTTAATAAATTTCTTAACGTTTAAACTTTTTAAATTTAACATTCTCATTAAGATTTTATTTCTTTAAATATTTTTAATTAATCACCTTTAAATATTTAAAAATTTCTCAAAAAAGTTTTTTTTTTAATTTTAGTTTAGGCTTCTAAAACTTTTGAAAATTTTAAGTTGCCCCATCAACTTATTTTTACTAAAATCCGCCCCTGGTTTAGTTCCTTTGATTCAAAGCGCCGAGCCTTCTATTTCATATTTTAGGTTGAAAATAATCTTTCAATCCATAACTTAATCGATGGATTGAACTCTAAAAAATTTCTTTACAGTGTAGTCAAATTCCCTAGAGTTTTCCTTAAATGAGGAACCCTAGAAAACGAAATCCACTGGGTATATTTCCCAAGTGAAACTCATTATCTGAGAATTATGAAAGGATATTGATCAAATGGTATTTTCTCAAGGTTATTAAATGAGCAAGGTTAATTTAATGCTTTTTTTTTCATTTTCCAAGTTCTTTCGACTGAATCGTTTCTGTTATTTCATTTTCTTTCACACTCGATTGTCCCATGAATTTCAAATTTACACGTGTATGTCGATTTGGATAATAAAAAGTGGCGTGGAAATTGGGAAAAATCAGATTAATTAAACTTTTAATTGTCAATAACTAAAATAGAAAAACACATTATTAAAAGTAGTGGTGTGCAAAATAAACCATTACCATTAATTGGTATAACTGTTCAATTTATACGTTAATTAACTTAACCGTTAAGTTTAATCAGTTTCTGTTAACCGAACTGCTAAAAAAGATGGTTAATATATCATCTATTAAATACTCTTTTTTAACTAAGTATGAAGTTTGTGTTTAAAATCTCTCTATTTAAGTATTTTTTAAAAATTTTAATATAATATTTATCAGAGAGAGATATTTATAATTTTAAAAAAGAAATAAAGAACATTTTAAAAGAAAATTGTAATAGGTTACATGTTAACCGGCAGCTAAACTCTTTCTTAACAATTAACCATTATAATGGTTAACGATTTAAAAAATTAACGGTTAACCACTATAATGGTTAACCATTTAAAAAATTAACGGTTAACCACTCCTTAACGGTTAGGTTACGATTAATAACTGCTATAACAGTTAACCAATCGTTTAAGCTAAACAGTACAGTTAACATATCATAAACACCTCTAATTAAAAGTATTTTTTTAAAAAATAATTTGATGATCAAAATAAATATAATGAGAGTAGTAGGGATGCAAGCGGGCGGGGCAGATGCGGATACCCCCTCCTCGTACCCACCTAAAATTTTCATATCCACCACCTACCCACCGCCCACGGGAGGTACAATTTTTAAATCCACACCCGCTCACGTGGGTACATTCTCAAATTCATCCCCACACCCACTACCCAACTAGACATCCACCACCCAACCCGTACCCACCCACAAGCAACCACTAATATCGAATTATGTAAAAATAAACCATATACTTTCGTAAAGAATAGTAAAACTTCACATATTTCATTGATTGATCAAGTGTGTGTGTATATATATATATAATACATTTATACCGGTATAAATTTAACTACAACTAACTAACTAACGATCGTTAACTTTACTAAAACACATTTTTACCGGTATAAATTCTACTTAACTACATCTAACTAATTAACTATAGCTAACTTAATTAAAACATATTTACACATGTATAAATTCTACTTAACCACGCATATTACACATTTTCAACTTGATTAGTTCAAACTCGATCATAAACAATAAATTCAAATTCGATTACAAACAATCATCTTTTAAACTAAATTAATTGAGTTCAAAGTCTACAAGCTTAATATCTTAGTACATAAAACACCATAATAAAAAGGCATAATCAAAGTTTACGTAAATGGTCCAAAATTTATATGGTGGGTAGTTAGTGTGCGGGTGGATGCAGGCGGATACAGTGCGGGTAAGGTCTCAAACCTATCATCTATCCACTACTCATTACGGGTATGACTTTCTACATCCACACCCGTTTACTATCCACCAAATTCAAACCCATCTTCACTCCAACTGAGCAGATTCGGTGTAAAATCTACAAAATTATACCCATTTATCATCCCTAGTAATTTAGTTGCTAATAATATTATTTACCCGATCGGGGATTACATGTTCTAAAATGTTTGAAAAAGGCTGATTAGCGGTTAGCGAGTTTCAAACCCATGGCACTCAACAACCTAATCAACGCAGCTACATCCAATAATTAAACTGAACTTCAAGCCGGGGACAGATCTTAAGGTCGGAATTTGAGGTGTCCTTTAAATTTTTTTGAAGAAATTTAAATTTAAAATTTTGAAGATTTTGAAAATTCTAATTTAATTTTTTAAAATTTTGCGTTAACAAAGCTTTTCAGAAAAAATACTTTAAGAATTTAAAAGAGAATAATTAAAAATATTCAGAACATATACTGCTTGTATTTATCTTAGCTTTCAAATAAAATATTTAATAAATTTAAAAAATATAAAATTATTTTAAATTTTTGAAGAGATTAAATTAGAAATTTTCAAAACACAAATATCACTCCTTGCGGCTTATATATCAACTCAAAATTTTCATACTCCCAAAATGCATTAGAAAATTTTAGATAAAGTATCCAAATGATCACTAAACTATACTCGAGAAAATAAAATAGTAACCAAACATTTAAAAGTTACAGAATTGCAATTAAAATTTTATGTTTTGTTACAAAATCGTAACTGGTACATTTAGTCTTCCATAGTTACATATTCAATCAGTTTAGTCATAATTCAAAAAAATTTAATAAATTTAACCCTTGATTTTTACAAATTATCATAATACAATTCTAATGCCTTCGTCCCCGCTAAAAAAGTTAAAGTTCATTTTATTTTTTCGTAAAATTTAGTGATCATTTAGATACTTCACCTTTTATTTTATCCCTTTTATTTCTCCAAAACCCAAAGTAAAAAATGTTGAAGAGCAGTGTCTTCTCCAAATTCCCCATCACGATTCCCTCCAACCTCTCTCTTCCCCGGTTCCATTGTCAACTAAAACAACCTAACATAAAGAAGCAACAACACTGCTGCTGCGTGTCCTCCAGCTATGAAGTTGGTGGAGGCTATCCTCATGAAGAATTTGATACAACTCATAAAATCCGGAATTAGGCATTCAAATAGCGGTCTACGATTGTGATAGTGGCTGCTACATAGCTGTAACGACACCGTTTAAAACTATTATTGTAGAAAATAGTAGTCTGTAATAATAATAAATCATCTGTTATTATCTGCAAACGTGATAAAACGTTGCGATTAAAAACGTGACTGCTACCGTAAATTAAATTCATGCCCAGAACTAACATGCTCAAGACACTCAAAACCTCGATCCCACCTAATATGATGATTTACTCAAGGGAGGAGACCAAATCATTTTTGTATTTTAGGTTTTTACAATATGCAGTGCAACTTTAAGGGATGTAAATAAGAAATATCAAAATTTATCAAATTATTATAAAATGATCTTTAAATTTATCACTCTTTATCCTAACGTTTTTGCTGACATGGTTGTTTTTATTTTATTATTTCAATCGACGGTCACCTCTTGATTTTGAACAAATTGAAGGATAAAAAAATACTCCTCAAAGTGCATGTGTGAGGAATTGAAAGAAGGACCCCTTGCATAATGGGTCAGCACTTAACTGTTAAGCTAAGCCTTGAATCTAGTTATGTCTTAACTAAACATATATTTAAGTTATACTTTCTCAACCTCAAAAACAAGAAAAATGCACTTATGTTGATGTGTACTATGAAAATATTTGTAACACTCCTAAAATATATGCACATAAAAAAGACAGAAGAAGAATGAAAATAATGTAATGAAAATGAAAAGGGTGAAAGTAGAAAAAAAAAGAAAATAATGGGAAAGGGTGATACCATGGGGTGTTGAACCCATGACCTATGCTTGGCAAGCCTAAGCCTTAACTATTCAGGCTAAAGCATTTATTAGTGTTATTTTGCACTCTTTTAATTTTAAACCATATTTTATGTTATGTATCAATAATGATTATAGCCAACTAACCCATCTACCCCAATTAATGCCCCTATTGGATCTGGAAATATCCAGAGATCTGTTTTTGTTTTCTCCTCCTTAGACGTTTCAACTACCCAACCTCGACCGACCGTCGATCTGACACAACCGTCACGCCGTGGCCGTCACCGCTACCGTCAACGTCACCACCGCCTCACACCGAGCTTGCTCATAGCCTTCACTCGCGGCGTGGCCCCGCTCTTTGCCGTGGAATCCAGATTGGAAGCCCGACGGAAAATCAAAAGTCTCCCTTCATTTTCCAGCGAGTCTTTCAACCGTATTTCCCGTCCGATCAAGATGCCAGTGCCACCGTCGTGCTCGTAGTGCTAAGCCGAGCAAAACCCTAGCCTTTGATGGGTCGTCCATCGTCGTTCGGGGCACCATCGGAGCTACGGAAACCCATTCGTGTTTCCCTTCATTTTGGTAAGAAACAGTGAGGTTTCAGCCTAAATATGGGTTTGGTTAAGGTTATATTTGAATTGTGAGGTTGTTCTCGGTGTTTTGGGGTGTTTCCAGCCGATTTTTGGCCGCGCGTGGCGACTATGCGCCGTTGCGGGCGATTTCCGGCCGCCTATGACGGTGGTCTCCAACCGAGCCGAACCGAGCCTTTCGAACCGGCCCAAAATCCAACCGAACCGGCATGTTTTGGTCTAAGCCCAAACTTGACCCGTTCTCTGACCCGACCCGTTAACCGAGTCAACTCAGTGAGCCAACTTGCTTGAGTCAACCTAACCGAGTCAACCCAACCAAGTCAAATCAGTTGACTTTGAACGTTGACTGCTGACGTCATCATGATGTCAGCGTTGACTTTGACCAAAAAGTCAACTTTTCTCGAAAAGTCCTATTTTATGTTTTTCGACGTCCTGAGTCCGATTTTAAAGCCGGATTCGCGAAATTCTAACCTGAAAGCCTCCGAATTGGACTTTGAACCCAAGAATGCATGAGTTTAGTTTTTTTTAATTTAAGAGTTATGTGATCAAATCAATGATTGATTATGGATTATATTTAATTGAAGGTATTCATGTGTCTTCGTATCCGAGAAGTAAAGGATGTTGAATTCGGGTTCGAGTTTGATCGAATGGAGTACCACGGTCGACCTATGTAGCAAGGATTCAAGGTAATACATTGCTACCTCTTGTATGCCTTATGAACATGTTAGTATTCGGTTAATGCATGCACACATATGATGATGATGAGTACCGTTAATTCTTCTTAAGTCTAACCGGATATGAAAATGTACGACGTTATAGATAAGTTTGGAATAATCGAATGAGAAAGATAATAAATCAAAGAATCTGGAATCCAACAAATAATTAATGAGGCGATCAATCTCCAAACCCAATTAATAAGGTTAATTTGTCAAACGACAGAAATATTGCAGTATATAATTACGAAAATGCCCTCGATGTGAAAATGACAGAAGTACCTATGAAAATGAAAATGGTGCTGAAACCTACACTAAATCCGGTAAAACAATTGATTCATCTAAAAGTCTCAAATTACTCAGAGAGATACGATAATAAGACTTAAACATTCAAGAAAGATAAGCACTCGGATTTAGCGCAAATCCTGAATAAACCCCTGAAGATAAATTTGTGGGGGAACTCTTTATACGTTCGGATCAATCAAACTATCAGAAGATACACAATTGCTATTAATGGTTGAATTGAGTAAAATAATTGGAAATACTGACACAACCGAGTCATCAAATGACCAAAATGTGCTTGGGCATTGGAATTTCTAAATTAACAGAGATGATGGGTCTATCCTCGTGTTTTGGAAATAATGGATGGTTGGGAAATGGTCGAAAGGACAGAAATAACCGAAAGAATTGAAAATACTGACATGTATGAATTGGCTAAAAGAGACTAAGATGCCACCGGGCACCCAAAACTACCGAATTAACCATTTGACGAGATATAGACTAGTGATTAAGATGATTAAGTGGTTCAAAAGGCCTGAAAGAACGTGAACGACTGCACTTCAAATAATTAGGATGCCCTCTTGACCGAGATAAGTAAAGGCTTCGAAATCTTGAACTTTTGATCGCACGCAAGTGATTGCAATATTCAAATGGGTTGAAGTTTGGGTTAAGTATGTTAATCATTCCTTAATACCCAAATTGGCATAAATGCATGTTCAACCTCTCGAGGCATGTTTCGAGATAATGTGACAGCGATTCATACAGATGTATAACACAATTATAATTAAATAGTGAACCCAGGGAAAGTGCACCGATTTGAATGCATGAAAAGTAATGTATTGGTGAAGTGAGTACAGTGGAATGGTCTTTGAAGCCTAGTAAACCGTCGGAAATCTTCAGCGCGACAAATCATTGACCTATCCCCTCGGGATCAGATTATGGAACTGCCTCGGAGTGTTAAATGACCAAAATTCCCTTATTGGCCAAATGATCAGAACAATCTTGACATATTTGAGATCCTAACCGATCGTATCGTATCAATTTTCGAATGCTTGGTCGGAGACATTGATTATGAGGCCCCCTTGAGATAGGGACATCATTTCTGAAATCGGTTCAGAATTGTCAAAAGTTCAATGTTTCATCTCTCCTTGTAAATACCAATTATCTCTGAGAAATAAATGGTTCCTTTTAGTGTGTTCCAAGTGCATATAAATATTCTATCGTCCTGAACCCAAGGCTGTCTGTCGATACGAAATATGGCTTTTATCAAACCAGAATATACATATGTATCTGAACAAAAAAAGGGAGAAAAAAAATTATTATATGCTCGCTAGTTATCGTTTCATCGAAAACTAAAGTTTACTTTATATTCACTGTTATTACTGATTAACAATAATTGCTACTGAATATTGTCATTATCGATCATTATCGACTACTACCGATTGCTATTATCACTACTTGGACCGTTACTAGGGATGTAAAAACAAGTAATCGGATGGGTTTTAGGTCGAGTAAAATCGGGTACAGGTCATTTCAGGTCATTTTTCTATTTTGACTCGACTCGGGTCGGGTGCGGGTCCATTTCAGGTCGGGTCCATTTCAGACCGGGTCCATTTCAGGTCGGGTCCATTTCAGGTCGGGTTCATTTCAGGTCAAAACGGGTCGGGTCCGAAGCAGATAATTGACAGGTTAATTCGGGTTCGGATACACTTCAGGTCGGGCCCGTTTCAGGTCGGGCCCGTTTCAGGTCGGGCCCGTTTCAGGTCGGGCCCATTTCAGGTCGGGTCCATTTCAGGTCGGGTCCATTTCAGGTCGGGTTCATTTCAGGTCGGTTACATTTCAGGTCGGGTGCATTTCAGGTCGGGTAATTTTAGGTCGGGTAGTTTCAGGTCGAGTAATTCAGGTCGGGGTATTTTTAGGATTGGAATTCGTATTGAGTTTGAGTTCGATACAACCGTATAAGTAGTCGATAGACTTTAGGTTGACCTTCGTCAATCGTCATTGATTTGGAGTTAATTATTTAAAGTCATATAAAATTAAAACTATAAAACATTGGAGTAATTAAAAAATAATGAAAATGGGTCAATTTGGACTGAAAATGGGTCAATTTGGATTAAAATAAAGTTTCACGGATTATAATGAACAAAAATATCAAATTAAAATTATAAAACATTAGACAAATTTAAAAGAAAACAATGAAAAGGGGTCGATTTGGAATAAAAATAAAATTTTGAGGACTGTAATGTACAAAAATATCAAATTAAAAGTATAAAAATTAGAGTAATTAAAAAAACAATAAGTAGATGTCAATTTAGAATAAAAATAAAGTTTTAGGATCTAGAATGAACAAAATTTCAAATTAAAATTATAAAACATGATGAATTAAAATATATATATAGGGGTCAATATGGAATTAAAATAAAGTTAAGGGATTAGAATGAAGAAAATATCAAATTAAAATAATAAAACATTGAACAAATTAAAAAATAAATGTGGGTCAATTTGGAATAATAAATGTGGACAAATTAAAATAAAGTTAAGGGACTAGAATGAAAAAAATATTAAAACACACATGTATACATACATACATACTAAAACACATATATATGCATGTATTTAAGTTTTAGTATATATATATATATATTGTTATAATTATATATATACATACATATATATATATATATATATATATATATATATATATATGTATGTATGTATGTATGTAGGTAAGTTTTAGTATGCGTATATTGTTATATATATATACTAAAACATACATATTTGTATGTATATATGTATACCCCTAAACAATACCCATAAACCTCAACCCTTAAATTTTATAATCACTAATAATTAGAGTACAAGCCTAATCCCCTAATCCTTAAACTAATCTCATAACCCCAAATAATTAAGTTGACACATTTACCCCTAAACCCCAAACATGAATATCTAAATCTTACAGACACTATTCACTAATAATTAGAGTGCAAGCCTAATCACATAATCCCTAAACTAATCTCATAGCCCCAAACAATCAACTTGACACACTTACCCTTAAACCCTAAACATAAACTTATAAATCTAACAAACAAAATAAATTGAAACATAAAAATGACAAATCTAAAAATAAATTATTAATTAGAGCCCAAATCACAAATGAATAAAATTATTAAACCTAATTACTTACCAAATCTTTATACGAGGACCAAATCAAATTTAAAGCAAACCAAAAATTTTAATAATTAATTAATTTATGAAGCATGACCTAATTAAATAAAATTTAAAGAAACTAAACCAAAAGTTAAGATTAAAAAAAATAAACTAAAACCTAAAAGACCTAAACCCTAACCATCTAATTAATAAAGGACCTAAAGGATAATTAACCCCTAAATAAAAAAAATCTCATTTCCACTCTTAATTTGTTTCACATGGCGCCAAAATTCCCCCTCCCCCCAATTTGTTTGACTGGCGACAAAACTCTCTCTCTCTCTCTCTCTCTCTCTCTCTCTCCCCCCCCCCCCCCCCCCAATTTTGTTTTTGTTTGATATGGTGCCAAAATCTCCCCCATTTTGTTTGATATGGTGCCAAAATCCCCCCATAATTTCCTATCAATCAAAAAAAAATTTCCCCATTAATTCAAAAAAAACTTCCCCTAAACTAAAAAATATTTTTATTATTTTAGTAGTTATAATTAAAATTTTTAATAAAATATTTCTTAAATTTAATGATCACAATTAATAAATTGAGTTAAATTTTAAATAATTTGTTTTAAATTCATCCATCACAACTTATTAATTTAATAAAAATTTTAAATTTTGAATATTTTTAATAAAATAAATTTAAGTATGTTAATTTTTATTAAACTTCACAAATAATTTATATTGAACGAGTTAGTATTAAATGAATTTAATAAATTAATACTTTACATTTATCAACACTTTAAATTTATCAAATCGTAGACCAACTATATATCATGTAAATATCAAGTCAGATCAATATCAGTTCAGGTTAAAAATAGGTCAGGTTCAAAGCAGGTCGGGTCAATTAACAGGTCGGGTTCAAAACAGGTCGGGTTCAAAACAGGTCGGGTCCAAAACAGGTCGGGTTCAAAACAGGTCGGGTAATATCGGATCTCAGGTCAATTCAGTCGGGTAAAATCGGTTATCTGCTAGGTTAGCTTCGGGTTCGGGTTCGTTTCAGTCGGACGCAGGTCGGGTTTCAGGTCCACAGTAACAGGTCCAATTCGGGTTCGGGTCGTTTTCAGTCGGACGCAGGTCGGGTTCGGTCACTACAGTAACATGTCGAATTCAGGTTCGGGTCAACAACAATCGGTTACAGATCGGGTTCGGGTCATTAAATTTTCAGGTCAAATCAGGTTCTGACTCGAGCAGGTTTCAGTCGGGTTTTCAGGTCGGGTCAGCTTTTTACATCCCTAACCGTTACCGAGGGACTTGGGATAGAGTACGAAGTCACCGTAGGTTCAACCCTGATCAGGCTGGTAATTCCTTACCGTTTCAGGTTCCTATGCTTCGGCTAGGGTAATTCCTTACCGTACCTAAGGTATCCCCTTAGGCTGGCACCTACGCCCATTGGGCCTGAGTTAATGCCCGTGATAGTTTCAGTTCTGGGGAACTGCATACCGGAGTTTGGTTGGAGGGTAGATAGAAAATCTAAAATGAACCTTATCGTTAAAATCATATAACCATGAAATAGCGTTCACCACACTGTTACTTTGTATGTGTTAACTTTGCACTGTTAGAACACTCACTAAGCCTCTGGTTTAACTATCGCAATCCATATCTTGTCCAACTCTTCGGTCTATATATTTCCTAGCAGGATACTCAGGGATTGAATAAAGAGCAATTCTATTATCTTCATGTATACCGCTTCTTTGAAATATCTGGTCGTATTTTTGGAGCCTATTGTTCCCCGAAATATTATGACAGTGTTATGCCTACCATATATATACATGTTACTTATAGCATCTATTGGTAGTTCTGTATTACTGAGCTTTTCGAAGCTCACGTTGTTTTTACCACCGCAAGTTAAAAGAAACCTAACATGGCTCGATGTCCGACAACAACGTTGGAGTTCTCTCGATGTTGCTTTTGGAGTACGGTACCGACATAGTTAGTGGGCATGCATGTTATGTATTATTTTATGATAGTGTTTGTAAAACGTTTTTTTAAATCCTGTTATATGTTTAAAAGATTTTAGGAAAGTGTATGTTAAACAAAGGTTACCGTTACAATTTAATAAGTGTTTGAGAAAAAAATATTTTTATGTGTATTTTTTTGTGGGTCGCTCTTGTAACCCTAATGTGACTTTCTAGGATCCGTTGTAACGCATAGGCGGGTCTAGGGGGTTACAATATTATACCAAAAGAAGGTGTTTAACCATTAAGTTAGATAAAGAACTTGAGATATATCCCCAAATATAAATATTTAATTTAAAATGTATTATCACCTCAAAATTAAATCAAATTTCTACTAAAATCAAACTAAAATTATTTTTTAATTCATTTGGTAATACAAAAACTAATTATTTATTTTTATACAAATGTATTAGATCATTCTAAAAATTAATTAAATGTAAATATTTTGTTCATATACATGTCAATAAATTAAATGTTATTTAAAAATTATATTTTATCCTAAATAAATATTATAAATTTAATTTTTAAAATTTTTAATATTAGTTTTATAAAATAAATAAAATATTATTTAATTATTGTTTTTTATTTCAAAACGAAGTGTAAAATAATTCTAATTTGATCTTCCATTTTAATTACATTTCAAGCTAAAATATTTTTTAAAAAATTAAAATAATAATTTTAAATCTAAATAGTAATTATCTTTCAAAAAATCTAAATAGTTATTTTCAAATAATTCAAAATTTATATTCAAAATTTTTAGAATGATCTAATACATTTTAAAAATAATAAATAATTAAATTTTTATTCCAAAAGAATTGAAAAAAAATAATTTATTAGTATTTTGATTTATTTTTTAGGTGATATTAAATATTAAGTTAAATATTAGATTTTGTGGATAAATAATAAACTCTTAATCTAGTTTAGTGGTTAAGTATAAATCTTTTAGTTCAAAGTGTTATTGGTTCAAACCTCCATAGATGTAGTTTTGCTTATTTTTGAAGTTGGGAAAGTATAAGTTAAATATTAGTTTGGATAAACTATAAACAACTCCAAAGTTTGGTTTAGTGGTTAGGTGTTGGACTTATGCTCAAGGGGTCTAAGGTTTGATTCCACCGAGTTGCTGAAACAAGAGTATTCTTTCTCCTTCAAATTGTTCAAAATTTGGAGCTGACCCCTGGTTGGTCGATTGAAATAATAAAAATACCACATAAATGCTGATGAGGAAAGAGAATGCGAAAAATTTAAAAAATATAAAAAATGCCACATTAGCGATTCCGTTAGTTTTTTTAACGGAGAGGAACCAAAACAGGAAAGGTATCTAACGGGAGGGACGATTTTAACGAAAAAAATAGTTGGGGACCAAAATAGGAAAACAATGATAGTTGGGTGACCTCCAGTGTACTTTTCCCTAAATTTAACTATTATTTCATAACTTCTAAAACTTCAAGGATAAATATTCTATACACACAGGCGGTGAAAACTGAAAGTTTCCATAAACGCCTTAGTTTTAGGGTATAACGACTTAATTTAGGGTATAAGGCTTAGGGGTTTAGGTGTAGGGGTTTAGAATTTAGGGATAGTTGTTTAAATTTAAGGTTTGGGGTTATAATTTAGGGTTTATAGGTTAAAACCTAAATCTTCACCATATTACCATAAAACTAAACCCTAACCTATAAACCTTAAATTATAACCTTAAACCTTAAATTTAAATAACTATCCCTAAATTCTAAACCCTTACACATAAACCCTTATTCCGAGGCATGCCATGCAATTTGAAAACATTCTCAAGGAAGAGTTGAGCAACTTCTTTAGCTGAAAATGGACGAGCAAGTGCTATAAAATGGGCATATTTAGTCAATCTGTCCACTATGACCCATATTACATCTTTCTTCCTTGATAAGGGTAAGCCTTCAATGAAACCCATGCTTATGGATGACCAAATCACCTCTGGTATAGGAAGTGATTGCAACAATCCCCTTGGATGGCTTAAATCTTCCTTGCTCCTTTGACACACCCCACATTCTCTCACAAAATTCTTCACATCCTTCCTCATGCCCTTCCAGCCAAGAACTCCACTCATCCTCTTGATTGTAGCTGCTGCCCCTGAATGTCCCCCAACAACTCCTTCATGAAAAAACTGAAGTAATTCTCTCCTTAATGCTGGTTCCTGGCCCACCACAAGTCTTCATTTTCTTTTAAGCAATATGCCATCCCAAACATATTTAGAATGACTAGTAGAACCCTTCTGCAATTTCTCCATAATTTTCCCTAACTTCTCACCTTTTTTCAAGACTCAACAATTCTTGACAAAACATCAGTGGAAACACAACTCACATCCATTAATTCACCATTTCCCAATTCAGTTTTGCTAGATAGGGCATCTGCCACTGTGTTATGGACCCCTCTTCTATAACTCACTTCATAGTCAAATCCCATCATCTTAGTTACCCATTTCTATTGTGCAGGGGTAACAACTTGGTTTGCATCTATAAACTTCAAACTCTGGTGGTCTGTTTTGATTTTAAAGTGCCTGCCAACTAGGTAAGATGCCCATTTCTTCACTGCCATTAAAACTGCCAACATTTCCTTCTCATAAACAAATAGTCCTTGGTGTCTCACTCCAAGTCCCTTGTTGAAAAATGCTAATGGCTTCCCTTTCTGCACTAACATTGCTCCAACTCCCAAGTCAGAAGCATCAGCTTCTACTGTGAATTCAGTGTCAAAATCAGGCAAAGCCAGCACATGGGCTGAGCTGATGGCTCCCTTCAATTTGGCAAAAGCAGCTTCTTCCAATTCAGTCCATTTCTATCCTCCTTTTTTCAGCAAATTGGTCAATGGCTTGGCAATGTAGCCATAGCCTCTAATAAATCTTCTATAATATCCTGACAACCATAGGAAACCTCTCAATTCCTTGATTGATTTTGGGCTTGGCCAACTTGTAATACAATCCACCTTGCTGCTGTCCATGTGGATTTCTCCCTCATATATCACATACCCTAGGTACTCCACCCTTTTGGCTCCAAAGCAACATTTGCTTTCCTTCACAAACAATTGGTGCTGTCTCAGAATCTCCAAAACCTCTTCAAGATGCAACAAATGAGTTTCCCAATTCACAGAGTAAATTAAAATGTCATAAAAAAACCAGGACTGACTTCCTCAAAATTTGCATGAAAACCCTATTCATCAGCACTTGAAAGGTAGCTGGTGCATTGGTCAATCCAAATGGCATGACCAAAAATTCATAGTGCCTTTCCTGAGACTTAAAAGCTGTCTTATGTATGTCTGCCTCCCTCATCCTAATCTGATGGTAACCAGCTCTCAAGTCAAGTTTAGAAAAAACTCTTGCAGACCCTAGTTCATCCAGCAACTCCTCAATAATTGGCATAGGAAACTTATCCTTGACTGTAACTTGGTTGAGTCTTCTATAATCAACACACATTCTCCAAGAGTTTTCTTTTTTCTTCACCATCACTATGGGTGAGGAGAAGACACTATTGTTGTGTCTGATAATTCCATTTGCCAGCATTTCTTCAATTTGTCTTTCAATTTCGTTTTTCTGGCTTGTAGGATATCTATAGGGCTTGCTTTTAATCACAATTCCTTCATTCATCAAGGTAATTTTATGGTCTTGTTCCCTCCTAGGTGGTAGACCTTCAGGTGCCCTGAATACATCCTCAAACTTCTTCAAAATCTTCTGTAAATCTGCAGGCCTACTTTCTTGTTTCTCTTTCAATTCCAATTTGGTGTCCAGTAACAGTAGTGAAGCCTTATAAGGGTTCTGGCTACCCCTCAACATTTTGTTGCATGTTTGAGAGCTTTCCAACTCTAACTTCTCTGGCTGTACCCCTTCCAAACTCACCCTTCTGTCCTTCTTTACAAACTGCATTTTCAGAGCACTGAAATCCCAGGTAATAGCTCATAAGGTAGTCAACCAATGAACTCCCAGCACCACATCACAATTCTTCAAAGCCACAACCAAGAAATCTGAATTGAATTCCTCACCCCGAGTCTCCCATTTCAACTTGTGACACCACCCTAAAGTTCCCAAGACATTCCCATCAGCCACAATCACCCTCAAATTACACCTCTTATCAATTCCCAACCCCAACTGTTTAACCAAAGTCAGACTTAAAAAGTTATGGGTGCTTCCTGAATCCACCAAAGCCACCCATTCCATTCCTTTAATAGTCACCTTCAATCTCATGGTTTCATGACTGTTGACTCCCCACATGGCCTGCAGGGATATCACTGGATCCTCCAATCTAGATTCTCCCTTCAACAGCAGTTCTTCATTCTCTTCACAATCTAAAAAAATTTCCTGCTCATTTTCTTCCTCCATGCATTCCACTACAATCTGAAACACTTGAGATTTTGAGCACTTATGTCCTGGTGTGTATTTTGATGCACACCAAAAACATAGTCTCTTTTTCCTACGTTCATCAATTTCTGCAGCTGACAAAGTCTTACTCCCAGTGGTTTTGTGGGTATTTGATCCCCCTCCCCTCAATACATTAGAACCAAAATGAACTGTGGTCGAACTTCTAGGTGGTACAGTAGGTGAGACTGAATTGCTCGAATTGAACAAAGTTTTATATCCACTAGCTGTGGATCTAGAGGGTAAGGACAGGGCAGCATAAGCAGCTAGTTTGAAAGACGATTCGCCCCACAGGGAATAACATATTTTCTAAATGTTTAGCAGTATGAAAAGCTTCCATTAGGGTCTTAGGTTGTAAAACATTCAAAAACTGGCTAATTTCCAAACGCAGGTTGATTCTTAAAAATGCTAAGTATATATTTGTCTGGGAGTTGTACCTGATTGACCAAGCTAACAAAATCTTCGTAGAATTTCTCCATAGATTCGTGCTGCCTCAATTCCAACAAAATCTGCGAAAGGGTCATCAAATCCCCCTGGAGCAAACTTGTCCAGTATGAGTCTCAAGTACTGGTCCCAACTCAGACTCGCAAACTCTTCTTGGCTCCGCATTAGAAATTGATGCCACTGCAATGCCTTCCCTTCGAGGTGTAACATGACCAAACAGATCTTCGAATTTTCAGGAACCGATTCCGCCTCGAAATACTGCTCCAACTTGGAATGCCATCCCCTAAAATCGTTGCCATCGAATCGAGGACAAGGCAACTTAAAAACCATATTTCCCAACTGCCCTTGAGCATCCATTCCAGCACTACTGATTCCTTTGCTACTTTGGCCATTCAAAACTTCCACAACCGGGTCTTTCTCTCCAGGAGATTGAGTGTCTTCTACATTTACGTCTGCATTTGGGGTCGTTCCCAGAACTCCAGGGCCTCCCAACAAAACTTGGGTTTGATTTTCGTTCGAGGTTGCTAATGGGTCGATTTCCTTCCCCAAGGCGATTTCCAACATTTTCCGCATATCCTCCCCAATCTGAGTGCGAAAATCCACAAACTTGGCATCTATTTTAGAGTCAATACTATTCTCCACACGGCCGATTTCCTCCTGCAACTTAGAAGCTTCCTGTTGCCAGGATTGACTGCGCGTAATTAGAACTCCGTCCACCATTGCCAGGAACAATTAGCTCTGATACCTTTGTAAGATGACGAATCGAAACAGAAGAGAATAAGACGAGAAAGCAAAGATTCGGATGAGAATGAGAGAATAGAGAAATTAGGAAGAGAGAGAAAATCATGCATTCATTGTGATCTCAACGGATAAGACTCTCTAACGACTACAGACTCGATAATTAGCCTTAATACATGACACAACACCGTTTTATCTAATTACAGGCCCCTCCTAATACACATCGTTTCATTAAACTAACCACCCGGACTCATTAATTAACAGAAATTCAAACCAATCCCTTTTCTAACGGCTAACTCATTTCATCTCCTTACACACCGCCACCCCTGGCCGCTGTCAGCGATCTCCATTTAGCTCCCTCTTCTCGAGTCTCTAATATTTTCTCTGAAGCCAAATCGAAGGTAGCAAGCCGAAAGCTTTCCATTTCCTATCGCCGACCATCAGATTCGGCCACGGCCTTTCTTATCGCCGAACAACACTTGACTATCCAGATTCCTTGCTTGATTTATGGCTAAGAAAGCAAAACACGAGGGTTTCTTAGACCGTTTTCCTGATTCGATTCTTTTTCGCATCTTATCCTTCCTGCCCACTAAAGATGCAGTTCGAACCTTAATTTTTTCGCTCAGGTGGAGGTATCTCTTTACTTCATCGATTTCAGTGATTGCTTAGGGCATTCGTCACAGCCTAAAGAACACATCAATAACTTCAAGATGTTTGTCGATATGTTTTTTTTAACCCCAAGCATATGATATTAGAATGCTTTAGAGTGGATGACTTATGGGTGAATGATCGTTCGGGTGATGGTTTTATAAGCATTTATAATTGGCTATGTGCTGCATTGTGGCGTGGTGTTAAGGAAATTGATGTACTCTTGTGTCGTGGAGACCTTCGTATGTTACCAACTCTTCTGTTTACTTCCCCATCACCGGTCACACTGAAATTGTATGTCTGCAATAGTGGGATGAAGGTTCCGACTAATGTGTGTTTACCTAATCTCAAGACTCTACATCTTTCGAACATGAAATTTGTAGATGGTTGTTCATTTTATAGGTTAATTTCCGGTTGCCATATGTTAGAAGATTTGGATATTTCGAGATGTTTCCCTATTGGCACAAGTGAGCTAAATATCCATAGTATTTCACTTAAGAGATTAGCTTTAGATTTCAGAACTTTTAGAGAAGAATGTCGTACAGATTTCGATTATGTGATCGTGATTGATGCTCCAGGGCTTGTCAATTTCCAATATACTGGCCCTGTAGGCAAAGGATATACTTTAAGAAACATGAAGTGTCTGGAAAAGGCTGATATTGAACTCTTTCACTTTGGTGATGCAGGTCGTGATCGAAGTGCAACTCTTCTTCGGGGAATCTGCAATGTAGAGTCTCTACGTTTAACCATTCATGATTATGATGAACCGCTTCTCCGAATGCCTCTTCATTCGGTGCTTGTATTTCACAACCTTGTTGGATTGAAATTTACGAATCCTCGTGGCGACTGGAAGGGAATATGGATTGTGGAGTTTCTGCATTGTGCCCCTAATTTACATACACTTACTCTGGATTTGGAGGATGCAGATAAAGGATTCAAGCCACTGCCCGAAGACGTGCCTTCTTGTTTGTTATATAGCCTCAAGAATATTTACATTCACTCCTTCATGGGAGACACACATGTGTTTGAATTGGTTGGTTATTTCCTGAACCACTCATTAGTTCTAGAGTTGCTCATGATATATGCGCGGGGAGGTCGATCGAGTATCATAGGAAAACTATCGAGTTTACCAAAAATTTCAAAGGAATGTGAAGTAGTGATATTAGGGAGGTGATAATGTTTGATATTCATCGGGCTTGGATGGGTTCGGGTGATTTATGCTTTGATATGTTAACAGCTTAGGTGATGGTAGTTTGTACTGAAGCTTAATATTAATGAAAAACATATATTAAAAACTCAATCCCACGATTTGTACTTTTGCTTTAGCATTATAACTATGTTTTTAATATACGCGCAACATCTCGCATGACCAGGCACCACGCAACACCAGACCAACCCCAGCCAGCCTACAAGAAGCACAAACTCGACACAGCCACCACGCAGCACTAACCGTAGCAGCAGCCGAGAGATGCAAATTTACAAGATCACAGAAAACCACGTGGTTTGATCGACCCCACCCTTAACCAACGCATTCGTTATTCTATTTCCCCTAAAAAATCTTCTGGAAACACACACATGACAATACTTAACAAGCCTCATCGATTTGGTTGAACTAATACCATAAACGTCAAGGTCAAGTCGAAGACTGTAACACCCACCCAATCGTAATATGAGAATTTGACTCAATAATAAACTGACATAACCTTCACCCATGATGGACTCATCAATATATCCATCCATAGCACAAGCAATTTCCCTAAGCTCGCTGCTCGGCAATATTCAAATTCATAATCTCTATAGGCCCCAAGAAACGCCAATATTGACCCTCCCGCATCATGCAACATCCCCCACAACCCGCCAGACCCGGCTTGCCTCGAACCGATCTATCAACATTAAATTTAAGGAAACCAGCAATCGGTGGACACCAAACAACACCAAGACGCGACGATCGAACTACACTCGCCGGCACACACAGTCTCGGACAATCCCACCAACCAGATTCAGGAAGTGACTAGACGAAAAGCTCGCCTTGACCCAATAAAGAGTGCGAAGTTTAACCAAGAAAAAACCCTCTTCGGCAGCCAACCTCTTTTGATTAAAAATGACATCATTTCGAGCTAACCAAGCAGACCACAGAACCACGACACACCCTAGTGGCCCGCCAATCTCTAAGTAAACCTGAAAAACAACCATGGAAGCATTGCCATAACATGTCCGCAAGGGATTACGGACAGACAAACGCAACATTCTACCAAAGAAAAAAAAACAACCACAAGTCTCCAACAAAAGGACACGAGTATAAGATGTGATCAATTTTAATTCTCCCTTTCCCCACACCATACACAAGTACAGTCCCCTCCACTCAATGCTATGCTGCGATCCCTCAACAAACATAACATTGGCAGACGAACAAACCACAAGAAACATTGGACCTTTGATGGAATTTGCAAACATAAATGTGCTATATTGAGAAATTGTGTATAATTCATGTATAGATTGAATATTTAACTCAATCCAAAATCTATTCTGTTCTACAACTTCAATTTTTTAGACTAAATAAATTATTGTTATTGTATCATATGTTGATGAAAAAGTTATTTTTCTAGATAAACAAGTCATTTTTTGTTATTTAAAATGTTAATTAAAGGTACATGGCAGTAGATTAAGATCACTTATAGATAAAAATAACTCTACCAAAAATTTATCAATAAAATTATAACTAGATACAAATCTCATGTATGCTCGATAGATTTAGTTGGTTCTTATTTATTTAATGGTAAAGTGTACAAATGGTCACTAAATAAACAAAAATAACATTTTTAACCATTGACATTTTGAAAATTACATACATTCATTAAAGTTATCAAATTTTTGCAAAATGATACTTAAATTTATCAAAATATATCATTATTTTATAATGTGTAGTGACCATTTTGTAACCGTTCAATAAATTTAATGACCATTGTGTAACTTCTAAAACTTCAACTGCTTAATAAATCATTTTTGTTTTATTTAGTGACCATTTGTGTACTTTACTTTTTATTTATTTATTTTTCCTTTTAAAATCCAAGCACTTAGACCCGACATAATTGGCCAAATAGGCCACCGTTGGTTTATTATTTAGGGAATGGGGGTGGGTTGGCTGAATATTGGGGAACTAGGCCAATTTCTACAGTGGCAGGTGAACCTCGCCACCTGCAGCCGGCGTTGTGTGGACCTCGCCACCTCCTCCTGGCGTGGTCCTGTTGGAGGCAGGCTTCTCGGCTTGGACGGCTCTACTTCGCAGCGCAGAGATGCTCCTCATGCATGCCACCCTGACGTGCCTGCATGGGCCATGCAGGCACGTCAGGCTTTAGATGAGTGTATATATATAGGGTAAATAGGGTTTAGGGTTATAAATATGATTTTTTATATAGTATATATTATTATATTGTATGTCTTTATGATATTTTATATTAAAAAATATGATTTTTTTTCTTCTTCGATCATGTCCCAAAAGTAAAACCTTAGTTTTCATTTTGTAAAGCTTAAGTGTTTAACTTGTTAGTATTTAAAAAAGATACTAATATCATATGTCAGATTTTAAAAGTATATATATATATATATATATATATATATTTCTAACATATTATTAAAATTTATATTTTTAATAAACAAAGTAAAAAAATCATTATTCAGACCGTACCAAATATTTCGGTTAAACGAATAAACTGTTAACTGGTTGAATGGTTACGATATAGGGTCGAGATTTGAGTGACCCAAACTTACCGGTTAATCGAAACAATTTGCATGTATGTTGTACTCGCATGTTTCATGATTTTTTTAAAGTTGATAAAGATATTTTATACATTCGATTGGTAAAAATAGGGTCGAGATTTGAGTGACCCGAACTTACTAGCACAATTTAAAAATATTATAATCCAACCCGATTTTACACACCCTAATAAGCTAATATTTTTAAAGTTGATAAAAATATTTTTTTATCTTTTAAAAAGTATAAAAGAGTATACATTCGGTTGGTACGGATTTCATACATAACTTAAAAACAATAATTTTAAAATAAAGATGTTCATCGAATCGAAGTCATGAATGCCACCTGACGTGCCAGGCTAGGTTTATTAAATAGGGTAAAATTAAATAGGGTTTAGGCATGTCAGGCTATTAAAGGGTAAATAGGGTTCTAGGTACGGGCTATGGATTAATTTTTTAATATTATTTTATGTATATGTATATATATATATATAGGGTTTAGGGAAGATGAGTGTGTAGTGGTTGAGTTTGTGAGTTTCCGAAGAAATATTCGAAGACGGTGATTGAAGAGTTTGTAAAGGCCAGTGAAAATTAAGTAAGTGATTTTTGCCTTTTAATCTATTTTTTTATTCTAGAGGGTTTGTATATTTTTTGTATGATTGAAGATATATTCGGTTGGTAATAGTATTTTTAAATTTTAATAAGAAAACCCGAAATTTTAATGTTTTGCTTATGTTTTTTTAATATTTACAGAAGATGAGTTCATCAACATATTGTGACACCGAACCTACAGTTGGTCGTTGGGGCGAATCGCTTGAAGATTTCAGTGATGATGAAGAAAATATTGTTCCTATGAGTGAAGAAGATGACGTTCAGTTACTCGATGCCGATGATATTGAAGCTGTTATGACAGATACGTCTCAAGGCAATGGTATTGATGTTGAAGAAGATGTTTGGGCCACGGCTGTTAGTAGGTTCGGGTTGAGAAATGAACAGCCGGCTGTTTGGGGTAATTGGTGCACCGCAGCCTCAACAACCGGAACCTATATATCCAGCCTATGAAGCTCTAGCAGCCCGCATGTATGAAGTTGACTATACTGCAATGCAAGATCAGGAATATCAAGCTCGCGTATTTGGTTCTTCATCATCTTCGAACTTTGGAGAATTAGAACTAAAGGCTGAATTTGAAACAAAAGAAGCCACGAAGCTTGCAGTTCAGGAGCACTGTCTCAAACGCCATACGTCATTTTTCTGTTGTTGAGTCCAACAGAAGTACCTATTGTGTAAGGTGTTTTCATTGGAAGAGCAACTGTCCGTGGTGGGTAAGAATTTCTTACAAGAAGAGGACTGAAATGTGGGAGATGTCACGGTTTATTAAGCAGCACACCTGTACCAATATGGCTTTATCACAGGACCATATTAATTTAAACTCTGATCTAATATGTGCTTACATCAGGACTTTGGTTGAACAGGAACCAAGAATTTTGATTGCAGTGTTAGTAGCATCTATTCGGACCCAGCTTGGTTATGTTCCGTCTAACTACAAGGCGTGGATGGCAAAGCAAAAGGCGATGGCGCAACTCTATGGTGATTGGGATAAATCGTATAATGAGCTACCAGCTCTTTTACGAGCAATGCAACATTTCATCCCGGGGACCGTTGTAGAGTACGAGACTTTGCCGGCGTTCAACTTACAAGGCAAATTAATTCCTGGTAAAAGAGTATTTAGTAAGTTATTTTGGGCGTTCAATGCGTGCATTCAAGGGTTTCCATTCTGCAAACGCATGATTCAAGTGGATGGTACATGGATGTATGGGAAGTACGGTCATATATTACTCGTGGCCGTTGCACAAGATGGAAACAGTAATATATTCCCAATTGCCTTTTCCATAGTTGAAAAGGAAGACGCAGATGGATGAGAATTCTTTTTGAAGCACCTACGGAATCATGTTGTAAAAGAAGACGAGATTTGCATGATTTCTGATAGAGAAACTGCGTTCTTATCAGTAATTGACAGACGTGGGAGTTTATGGAAACCTACACATGCATATCAGCATATTGTATACGGCATATTGCAGCGAATGCGAAGACGCGGTTCAGAAACAATCAGGCCTGAAGAGAGATTTTAGCCGCGGGTAAGTTGTTATTTGTTGTTTATAAAAATTTTAATTTTTTTGAGTTCATCTTGTTGTTTTATTTAACTTGTTGTTTTATAAATAGGGTATGAACTAGTTCAACCAAAATTCCAAGAAAGGATCAGAAGGTTGAGGCGACACGGTGCACATGTAATAAAATTTGTAAATGACATCCCCACGGAAAGATGGTCACAAGCCTATGATGAAGGTCGACGTTATGGTCACATGAAAACTAACCTTGCAGAGGCTATAAACTCGGTTCTTAAAGGAACACACCATCTCCCAATTGCAAGTATTATGTGGGAGACTTACTTTAGATTGGGCAAAGTGTGGTCCGACAAAGGGCAGGAAGCCAACTTCCGAATAAACAACGGACAATATTGGTCTAAAACCCTACATGATAAAATGGTCGAACTTTAAGCTAAAGCGTCCGCTATGCGAGTAAGATCATTCGACTCACATGGATGGGAATTTTCTGTGGAAGCTAAAGTCCGAGGTGAGCAAAAAATGTTCACTATCAAACTTCATCAGAAATGGTGTGATTGTGGTGCATTCCAAGCATTTAGATACCCTTGCTCTCACGCACACGCTGCATGTTTGCATTTTCGACTCGACCCTTACGGTTTTGTGGATGACTATTATAAACTAGATAATATTGCAAATATATATAGGATTCAGTTCAAAACGATCCTGATCCAAGAATATTGGCCGGTAGAGCCAATATACGAAGAATGGTTAGCAAATCTAGTGCTTCGTAGAAAGTTGAAGGGTCGACCGAAGTCTACTCGTATTAATACGAATATGGATGATCCAGATGATAGAGAGGGAGGAGTTCAAGTTAAACATTGTACTCTTTGTAGTCAACCGGGTCATTCAAGACACAAGTGTCCGAACATATCAAATCTTTCCAACTATCGTGCCGGACCGTCAACCTAAATGCTTTGTTTAATGTATGTCTAATTTTATGGTAATGAAAATAATTTTTTATCTCCTTAATTTATTTTAAGCAATATATTTTCCTTATTTAATATAATTTATTATTTGTTCTTATTTAATATGATTTAAGGTGAGGTAATATAATTTAATTTATTTTAATTTATTATTTGTTCTTATTTTTTATTTTTTATTTTTTTTCTATAATATTATTTACTATAATTTAAAGTCTTGATTTGGAATTGGAATTCGAATTTAGAAATTGAATACGAAAATTAAAAAAGAACATAAATATCAAAATGCAATCGAAATTGAAAAAAATATACATATAACAATAAATATCCGGGGTTCGCAAATGTTCAACCATGGAAACATAAATTACAAATAAAAAAAACAAAACCCTATTTCCGCCTCCTCCCCCTCCTGGTGGGTAATTCTTGCCGGTGGAGAGGGCCTGTTTGTGAGTACCGCAGAGCGGGTTGAACCTGTCTACGAGCTCTTGGATTAGGAGCCAGCTCATTGTCATCGAAAAATTGCTCATCCGTTATTTGCATAGTAGGTGGTGTAGCAAACATTTCTTGAGGATGAAATGATGGGCTGCTAATGGTAGTTGTTGACAACATAGATGTCATACTACCAACACCAAAACCTTCCCCATATACAGATGATTGAGGATACTGAAATTGTGGTACATATCATTCATCATCATTGTAAGCCGGCTGAAAAGATGAGCTACCACCAGTTACAAAATTAAAAGGTGATTGTTGTGGAACATGACCAAATCCAAATGTTTGATGACTTTGTTGAAATGGGGTTTCTTCTGAGACATTACCAAATGGTGGTTGCTCCCAAAGATTACTGCTTACATGTATCGGGGGGAGTCAGATCGCGACCACGAAGAAGTCCAACCTCGGTTGGTTGCTCCCGAAATTCCTTCCAAGTTTTGTTCGTCTGTTGATTGCTGAGAGCTCTGACCAAACTCGGTTGAGAGGTGAACGTGTCTTGAGCACCGCAGATCTTCAAGCCATTTATTTGTATCTTCGACAAATGCTATGAACGGTTTCCCATTTGCCGAAAACCATGAATATTATTTTGTATTAAATTCAAAATCGTTGGCTTGAATTGGACTCAAAACTTCAGCCCACCGCGTCCATCTTTCCTCCCACAATTCAATGAAATCAGCTTGCTTCACAATCCAATTCTCATTGAATCTACCTCTATAAACGGTGTGAATTTGTTCATGTGGAGCTCTTGAAATGGGTTGATGGCAATTAAACTGCCTCAACACTCTGTCAGCACAATGAAATTCAACAATAGAAAAATAGATCAAAGGCACAACCACACCCCAGAATGTTGCACATTCAAGCACAGTAGGTGGTAGACAAGCCCTGACGTCGTCATTCGTGTACGGCTGCCAAATAAATTGTAAAACACAATTATTAATATGAATTCACTCACAATCAAATATACAATTTCTCTTTCAAAAATAGAAAAATACAATATACAAAATAAGAACAAATAATAAATTAAAATAAATTGATTATGATACCAGATTTTTTCCTATTGTTTGGATCTTTAATCTTGTCTCTCTGACAGTGTTGTGAACCACCCCGCATTCTTCAACTTATGCCTCCATCTGCAAAGATATATTGAAATTATGTTTCGAAGTCATTGGATATAAATATTATATCAATAAATATTTATATACAACTGCAATCACATTATTACCTTCCAGCAAGCGGAAACTCCATATGTACCGGTACAGAAAAAATGGGCGTTAGATAAGGCAGCTTGTACCACGCCCAGGACTGCAGTAAGACTTGACATCCACCCATATCTGAATTTGCCTTTTCACCATGCATAATTGTGACCTTGCACATTTCATGGTACAAAAATGCCAATACTGTGGACCCCCAACTATATGTAGCAGCTGTGTCCAAATTAGCCAAGAACGACAGGTATTGTGTGTGAACCATATTAGCAGATGTATTTGGCATCAACACACCACCAATAAGTTGCAGTATATAAGCTCGAGCTGCACACTCAAGTTCTCGATGACCATATTCATCGGTCACAATAAATTCCTGCTGCAACCATGATACTCTGAGGCGTAGCCCGTCCACACAGGTCTCATCAGGAGCTTTGCCCAGGTACTGCATGCAAAGGTCATATGCATTGTAATTATTTTGTCCAATCAATGATTTCCCATTTGTTGGAATACCAAGCTGTACCGCAACATCCTCCAGGGTTATTGTGCATTCGCCAAACGGAAAATGAAATGTGTGGGTCTCTGGTCTCTACCGTTCAATCAATGCAGTAATCAACCCGAGGACTATCTTAAACCCACGTAGAAAGGTGGCATTATAAAAACCAGCTCGTTGTAGGTAATACACTAAACGCTCATTAGGTTCCTTTATCTTCATTCCTCGACGGCGTATCATATGCTCTACACCCTATAATTAATTCATTATAATTTCAAATTATAATAATTACATAGTAAATATGAAACTTTAAATTACAAAACATTTACTTACTTGCTCTTCGTGAATATGAGACGAAATGTGCTCATGGTCATGGTACAACAAAACTTCTTCAGATGCCATTATCTATTTCTACAGCTAAAAAACAATTATCATTCGAATATATACAGACAAAAAATTGTATTAACTTCAATATTTCGAATATATACAGCTAAAAACTAACTTAAAAAAATCAGATTAAAAAATACATGCCCTTACCAGATTAAAAATTCGAAAAACTAGCTTCTTTTTGTTCGAAACAACAATCAGAACCAGGACAGCTTCATCAATAATAAAAAAATAATTATCATTAGATCATCAATAACACAAAATAATATACAGACACTAATAATTAAAAAAACAACAGATTAATTTAAATTCAAAATTTAAAAAATCACTTACGTGAGAAACCTAGAAAATATCAGAATAATACACTCTAACTATCCTCACCCTCTTCGAATATATCTTTAAAAAGATATACAGAAAACTCTTCACCTTCACCAAATTTTTTCTCTTCTTCTCTTCACAAATATCACCAACTCTTAACTCACACCAATCTTACCTTACCCCTATCTATCTTATATATACACACACATAATAATGAAAAAAAATCAAAAAATGAAAAAATATCACGTGAACCAGCCTGCATGGCTCTGATGAAGCTACAACACCTCGCCATTTCTACATGGCGATGTCCCACCTCTGCATGGCACATCCATTCCAGCACGCTGAGACGCTGCCACCCCTGCCAAGCCGACGCTGCCACCCTGCCAAGCCGAGCCAGGAGAGACCTCGCCGTTTGCACCTGGCGAGGTCCAACCACGCCTTCTGCAGATGGCGAGGCACTGTAGATATTGGCTTATTCCCCTAAATAACGTTCAAACATCCCCATTTCCCTAATTATTTTTTTTGGCCTATTTGGCCAATTATGCCAAGACCCTAGCCCATTGTCTACATCTTTGGCCGCTTCTAAGTTCTAAAAAAAAGGTGAATCGACCGTTCCGGTGACAGTCACCGCCTCCCCTGGCCGTTGTTAGCGATCTCAATTCAGATCCCTCTTGTCGACTCTCCAATATTTTCTCCGTGGCTAGCAAGCTCGAGCCCCAAAAGCAAAGCGTAAAGCTCTCCCTTTCCAGTTGTCGAACATCAGATCGGCCTATAAATCCGGCTACGGCCTTTCTCATCGCCAAAAAAAACTTGACCGTCCAGATTTCTTGCGTGATTTATGGCTAAGCAAGCAAAATACGAGGGTTTTTAGACTGTTTGCCTGATTCGATTATTTGTCACATATTGTCGTTCCTGCCCACCAAAGATGCAGTTCGGACCTCAATTCTTTCACCCAGGTGGAGGTATCTCTTTACTTCATCTATTTCTACCCTTGATTTTAGTGATTGCTTACCGGATTCTCGATTGCCTAAAGAACACACCAACTTCAAGAAGTTCGTCGATAGGTTCTTTTTTAACCCCAAATATCTACAATTGGAATGCTTTAGGGTGAATGACCGATGGGTGTATGATGATTCAGTGGCTAAATTGTATGATGGTTTTTAAGCATTTATAATTGGCTAAGTGCTGCATTGTGGCATAGTGTTAAGGAAATTGATGCATATTTTGTTCGTGGAGGCTTTCCGCATTTTCCGACTCATCTGTTTACTTGCTCGTCACTGGTGACACTGAAATTGCATATGAATAGTAGTGAAATGAAGGTTCCAGTTAACGTGTGTTTACCTAATCTTAGAACTCTACATCTTTCACAAATGGAATTTGTAGATGGTTGTTCATTTCGTAGGTTAATTTCTGGTTGCCCTGTTCTTGAAGATTTGGGTGTTTTTAGTTGTTTCCTCAATGAATCAAGTGAGCTAAATATCCATAGTCTTTCGCTTAAGAGATTGGTTTTAGACTATGAATCTTCCTTATGTATAGCTAGGCGTTTTGATTCTGTGATTGTGATTGATGCTCCGTGTCTCGTCTATTTCAAATATTTTTGCTTTGTAGTCAAAGGATATACTTTAAAAAACATGGAGTCTTTGGAAAAAGCTGATATCACAATGTTTCACTTTAGAGATGAGAATCATGAACAAAGTGCAACTCTTCTTCAGGGAATTTGCAATGTACAGGTTCTACATCTAACCATTCATGATTATGTTCTACCGCTCATTCGAACTCCTCTTGATTTTATGCTGCCTTTCCCAATCTTGTTGAATTAGAATTTAAGAATCCTCAAGGGACTAGTGAGGTAAGTGTAACAACATGTATTGTGGAGTTTCTGCATTGCGCCCCTAATCTTGTTTTATGCTGCCTTTCCCAATCTTGTTTAGATTCTATTTCCATGTTGGTGCCTCGTCAACTGCAATTTTAGGGATTTAAACTAAAATTTTTAAAATTTGAAGGGTTAAATTTATATATTTTTTAAAAAATCGAGGTCATACTAAAAATTTTAATAGTTTAGAGAAGCTTAATGTGAACTTTAAAAATTATGAGAGGAGATTTAATTAAAAATATTAAAAAAGAATCTTAATATAAATTTTAAAATTTTGGAAGGGAAAAATAATTTATTGAAAATTTTTAAGAGATTAAATTTTATTTTTGTAAGATTTTGAGGGGATGACCCTCTAGTTCTTATTACCTTTTGTCACTGATAAGAAACGACAAGAAATGAGGATACATTTTAATTTTAATATGAACTTTTAAAAATTTTAAGGAACAAATTAAATTTTTAAAAATTTAAGAGATCAATTTTTTTAAAATTTTAGGCGTTAGTAAGATCCCACTCTAGCCCCGTAAACTATCGTGAATTTATTTATTTATTTAAATATTTAAAAACGAATTAAGACCACATGTAGAAAAAAATAATTCTAGCACCAGTATATTAAATAATTATCAATAAAATCTTAATTATTCAAATTGAATCAAACTTGAAATTACATTTCGATCAGAATCCAATGGATGCTTATTTTATTATTAAAAGTCCCATGGATGCTTGATATATTAGTTGGTTCCTATTTATTTAAGTGTAAAGTATACAAATGGTCACTAAACTAAGCAAAAATGACTATTTTAACCACTAACATTGCAAAAAATTTAAAATTTTCATTAAACTCATCAAATTATTACAAAATGGTCCTTTAATTAATGGGTAAAATTTTGATACACAAGCTGTGTAAAACTAATTTTACACAAGCCTGAATATTTACACTATAAAACCAAAATCCTAAATTCCTAACCCTAATCCTATAAAACTAACCCCTAAACCTTAAACCCTATACCCTAAATTCTAAACATTAACCTTAAATTCTAAACCCTACAACCTAAACTCCTAAACTAAAACTCTAACCCCTAAAATTAAAAGGCACGTTAATTTACAAAGCCCGTATATAAAAGTTTTTGCCTTAATTTATTACTATTTTATAACATGTAGTGGTCATTTTGTAACATTTCAATAAATTTAATGGTTATTTTGTAACTTCTAAAATATTATTGCCAAAAAAGATATTTTTGAGATGATGTCATGACTAAGCCACTTAAGCATGAAGATTATGCTGGAATGCGAGGAAAACTGGGAGTCTTAGCAAATGTAAACTGAATGTTTGAGATGATTCAGTTTTAAGGGTGGAATTATTAGATATGTTTGTGTTACAATGTAATCAACCCAGGACGATAAAATACAATAAGAAAAACAACTTTAATCAAATAATTGAGAAGAGAAGAAAATATAAAATCAGATTAAAGTTAAGGTATGCGAGAAGCAGTTTCTTTAAGACAAATTTCGACCACTCTGCGGTGCTTGAGTTTAGTTGGTCGTTCGTCTCCCAGGATACAACAACGAGAAGATCTTCGACAGAAGCACGAACTAAAGAGATCTCTAACTTAAACTCTTGACTTAGCCTATCACCGGAATAAAAAGAACGAGAGAAGGAAAACGATTTTGAGTGTGTTGAAACTGAGGAGATGCATGATTTATATAGGGGAGTGGAGGAGGAAAATATGGAAAATAAAATATTCCGAATTGAAGGCCATTAACTTTATATCCGATTTAATTTGGAAATAATCAATTAAATGCCTTATTAAACGAATATGTTTTCTGTGAATTGCTTTATTACCTTTTAATATCCGAATTTAATGGAAAGTCAAATATTATTCTATTAAATTCAGAATATTCAAAAGATATGTAAGGAAAAAATTAATTCGAAGAGCTTAAAATATCCGCAGGTCCAAGTAAAACCCGATCGGTCCAGACATTCGCGTCGCCCACAGCGTGCAAGCGCGCCCCAACTTGAATGGGTTCGACGATCTTCGATTCGCACCCCCCTGCGCCTACGCGCGAGGCATATTATTTATTCAAGTCATTCAATGACTTCCAAGTGAGTTGGTGTATTTAAACCATTCCCAAGCTTATTATCCCACCCATGTGGGATATGGGGTTTTTATTTTCCTTTACACAATTCACAACATCCTCACTTTGAGCATCAATTTCTCATTCATTTCTCAACCGTTTTGAGCATATGAGATATCGTTGTAAAGGTCTCATGGAGTAGAATATGAATTAATAAATTCATCATTTGAACCTCTACCTTTACCACTAGAAAATATGACTCAAAGTTTCCAATTTCTCACATTTTCCAACAATCCCCCACATGAATGAAATTGATGATTTTATCAGAATATTTTGACTAGATGTGGTGATAGGATCTACGATTGATAGTTGCATAGGATAGGTAGGTTTCCTCCTTTGAACCTTCCTTTGTGAAAGTATATTTACTTTACAAGCTAACCAGTAGACGTGATGTCCTTGAACTATTCAGCTGTTTGTGTAAACGATGATATATTTCACACAGCTACCTCTCTAACAAGACTATTAGTTCACATGGTTATGTCCATGTGGCCATGGACATCGCCTGGTTCTGCAAGAGTTTGAAAGAACTATGCCCAATAGTCTTCTTGAAGCGGCCCCACTTCACTCTCACATAGGTGACTTATGTTGCTTGGCTCACTGAAGCATACAATGGTCATTAAAAACTTTGCTTAACCTGTCCCACTTTTTAACACTGTTTACATCATAGGAATGGACTTGGGGAAAGATCCCCCACAGTGATCGCACATGTCTATGTAATTAGGTTGTCCCTTTGAACCTAGGTCTTGGGATCTCCAGTCAACTAGGTAGGGTTTTCCTTCACATAGTGCCTTTACTTCTCATGGGCTTTAGTCCCATTCCTTTAGATGTTTTCTCAACTTGATATCGATTCAATTCTTTGGTTAGTGGATCCGCAATGTTATCCTTTGATTTTACAAACTCAATAGAGAAAACTCCATTTGAGATCAGTTGTCTGACGATATTATGTCGATGATGCATATGCCTTGACTTACCGTTATACATGAAACTTCGTGCCCTAGCAACTGCTGCTTGATTGTCACAGTGTATATATACTGTGGGCACAGGTTTCGACCATCTAGGGATATCCTCAAGGAATTGACGAAGCCATTCTGCTTCTTCTCCAAATTTGTCTAGAGCAACAAACTCAGATTCCATTGTGAATCTGGTTATAATAGTTTGTCTCGAGGATTTCCATGACACGGCTCCTCCCCCAAAGTGAATACATATACAACTGGCATCAGAGTATCCTTCTAAGACAACGAGGTCTCTGGAATAATGCAGTCCGTAGTCCCGAGTATATCTTAGATATCTCAGTATTCTCACAATTGCTTTCCAGTGATCTTTCCATGGATTGCTTGTGAATCTGCTTAAACTACTCATAGTAAAAGTGATATTTGGTCTAGTGCAGCTCATGAGATGCATCAAGCTGCCTATGACTCTTGCATATTCCACTTGATGGATACTTTCCCCTCGATTCTTTGATAGATGTGAACAAGGGTCTAATAGAGTTAAGGCTATGCCAGAATCCTCCTTATTAAATTTCTCAAGAATCTTATCCACATAGTGTGACTGATTTAATATGAGACCTTCCGGTGACCTCTTAATTTGGATGCCCAGAATCGTATCGGCCAGTCCCATATCTTTCATGTCAAATCTCGAATTTAACATGTTTTTGGTACGTTTTACAATTTCATTGTTGCTTCCAACAATAAGTATGTCATCAACATATAAACATAGGATGACATATCCAATTTCTATAGTTTTGAAATAGATACATTTGTCACACTCGTTTATTTTGAAACCGTTAGTCATCATGACATTATCAAATTTCTCATGCCATTGTTTTGGTGCTTGTTTAAGTGCATACAAGGACTTAACCAATCTGCATACTTTCCTTTCTTGACCTGAAACTACATAACCTTCAGGTTGTTCCATGTAAATTTCTTCATCAAGATCTCCATTTAGGAAAGCTGTTTTAACATCCATTTGATGTACTTCTAGATTTCGCAGAGCAACGATTGCGAGTATCATCCTTATGGATGTTATTCTTGATACAGAGGAAAATGTATCAAAGTAATCAAGGCCTTCTTTTTGTCGGTATCCTTTGATTACCAACCTTGCCTTGTACTTATCAATTGTTCCATCTGCTTTTATTTTCCTTTTGAAAATCCATTTTGAATTTAGTGGTTTAATTCCAGGAAGAAGATCCACTAATTCTCATGTATGGTTTTGCATGATGGAATCAATTTCGCTCTTAATGGCATCTTTCCATAAGGTGCCTTCAGATGAGCGTATAGCATCACTATACATTAGAGGTTCAGCCTTCAGCATAAAGGTTAAGAAATCAGATCCAAAAGATTTTTCTACCCTTACTCGTTTGCTCCTTCTTGGCTCTATTTCAATTTCAGCCCCTTGTTGATCATTTGGAATCATTTCATCCAAAGTTTGTTTTGTTGAACTTTAATCAAGTTCCCTAGATTTATAAAGTAATGTATTTTCAAAGAATGATGCATCATTTAATTCCATTATCGTGTTCTTGTGAATCTCAGGATTCTTAGATTCATACACAAGAAATCGATAAGCATTGCTATGTTCAGCATAGCCAATAAAAATACAATCCACGATTTTTGGACCTATTTTCATTTGTTTTGGTAATAGAGCCATTACCTTGGCAAGACACCCCCACATTTTCAAGTGTTTATAGGAAGGCTTTCGACCTTTCCACAACTCATATAGTGTCTTATCATTTTTCTTTCGGGGAACCTTATTTAAAAGGTAATTAGCCGAAAGAACCACTTCCCCCTATATGTTCTGTGGTAACCCAGAGCTTCCTAACAAAGCATTCATCATTTCTTTTAAAGTCTGATTTTTTCGTTCGGCTACTCCATTAGATTGAGGAGAATATGGTGGTGTTACTTCATGAATAATTCCATGTTGTGAACAATATTCACCAAATGGATTAACATATTCACCACCACGGTCACTTCTTACCATCTTAATCTTTTTATTAAGTTGGTTTTCGACTTCTTGCTTATAGAGTATAAATTTCTCAATAGCTTCGTCTTTGCTTTTAAGCAAATATACATAGAAATACTTTGTGCTATCATCGATGAAGGTAATAAAATATTTATTTCCTCCTTTAGTTTGAACAAATTTCAAATCACAAACATCGTTATGTATTAGATCAAGTGGTTATGTACTTCTTTCAATTGTTTGAAATGAAGACCTTGTTAATTTTGCTTCTACACACGTTTCACATTTATGGTTATAATTAATATGAAATGAAGGGATGTGTTCCAAGTTAATTAACCTACGTAAGATATCATAATTAACATGTCCAAGTCTACCATGCCATAAATTAAATGATTCGAGCATGTAAACATAAGAAGAACCTGCATTCTTATTCATTATTTTGGATTTTACAGAGATAGCATTGAGTTTCCACATTCCATTCAATACATATCCCCTACCCACAAACATCCCCCTTTTGACAGAATTAACTTTTGGGATTCAAAAATCATTTTAAAACCGTGAACACTTAAAAGTGTTCTAGAAACAAGGTTTTTGCGTACGTCAGGCACGTGATGTTGAGGTTGCTTGCCCTTCTTGACTTCGACAACATTTGCCTTGGCCTCTTTGAAAGTAAGTTTCCTTGCATTACCTCTGTTGTCCTCTTCAATTCGAAGTCTGGTAATCAGTTCTTCCACTGACATTTCCTTCCTCTTGTGCTTCAAGTGATTTTTGAAGTCATTCCATCTGGGAGGCAGCTTTTCCGTGATGGCAGCTACTTGGAAAGATTCACTGATAAGCATCCCTTCTGCATGAATTCCATGAATGATTAGTTGGAATTCTTCAACTTGACTTACTACTGTTTTGAATCAACCATAGTAAAGTTAAAAAATTTGGCTACTAAAAACATTTTAGCCCCAACATCCTTTGTTTTGTACTTATTGTCCAGTGTTGCCCACATCTGTTTTGTACACATCTTATACCGGATACAACGAGTCTTGTAGTCCGTTGAGGATGTAGTTCCTATATAGAAAGTCGTCGTTGTTTCAAGCCTATGTGATGCTGAAGGCGGTGAGATCATCCACCTCTCCTTCTCCATCCCCTACGGCGACAACTGGGAATCTTCTTTTAAATATTTTGCCAGATTCAACATGGTCAGATAGAACATCATTTTCTGTTGCCATGTCTTTAAATTCTATCCGCAAAATTTCGACGGCTTCTCATTGTGGCTCATTGCCACCGCCGTTGCATTCAGATTCGGTATTGGTTGTTTCGAAGTCTGTGCAGGTATAGGGACCTTAGGAGTGGAATCGACAGAATCTCCAATAGTCATTGTTTCTGTTCAAAAGAAACAAAGAGGAATTAAAAATTTTCAATAAACATAAACTTTTAGATTTTAGATTTTAGCAAATCCGTTTAAACGACAATATGAATCTTGAAACCAATTTATTTGCTATCTCTATCACGAATATATCGTCTCGGATTAGAAGAAAGGTAGAAGAAGATTTGTCTTAAGATTGTTACAATGTAATCAACCCAGGACGATAAAATAAAATAAGAAAAACAACTTTAATCAAATAATTGAGAAGAGAAGAAAATATAAAACCAGATTAAAGTTGAGGCCTGCGAGAAGCAGTTTCCTTAAGACAAATTTCGACCACTCTGCGGTGCTTGAGTTTAGTTGGTCGTTCATCTCCCATGATACAACAACGAGAAGATCTTCGACAGAAGCACGAACTGAAGAGATATCGAACTTGAACTCTTGACTTATCCTATCACCGGAATAAAAAGAACGAGAGAAGAAAAACGATTTTAAGTGTGTTGAAACTGAGGAGATGCATGGTTTATATAGGGGAGTGGATGAGGAAAATATGGAAAATAAAATATTCCGAATTGAAGGCCATTGACTTTATATTCGATTTAATTCGAAAATAATCAATTAAATGCCTTATTAAACGGATATGTTTTCTGTGAGTTGCTTTATTACCTTATTAAATTCGGAATATTCAAAAGATATGTAAGGAAAAAATTAATTCGAAGTGGGTAAAATATCTAAAGGTCCAAGTAAGACCTGCCCGGTCCAGACATTCGCATTGCCCCAACCCAAATAGGTTCAACAAGCTTCGATTCGCATCCCTACGCCTACGCACGAGGCATAATGTTCATTCAAGTCATTCAATAACTTCCAAGTGGGTTGGTGTATGTAAACCATTCCCAAGTTTGTTATCCCACCCATGTGGGATATGGGGTTTTTATTTTCCTTTACACAATTCACAACATCCCCACTTTGAGCATCAATTTCTCATTCATTTCTCAACCGTTTTGAGCATATGAGATACCGTTGTAAAGATCTCGTGGAGTAGAATATGAATTAATAAATTCATCATTCGAACTTCTACCTTTACCGCTAGAAAATATGACTAAAAGTTTTCAATTTCTCACATTTTTCCAACCGTTTGAATAAAGTCTCCTGTTGTTATTAGAATACTTAAGGTTGTTAGCTTCTCCTATTATTTCGTACAGTTTGTTTCTTAGTTGATGTTAAAGGTCACCGACCTCTCTCCATCTTTCTAGAGAGTCCCGCAAAGCATAAAATATAATATATATTTATATTATTATAATACAAAGAAATAAAAAATATATATGTTAACCGACATACTTAGCCGACATTGATGGCTATAAATATTGATGTAAGTGTGTGCGTGTAGTTTGTGAGAGAGTGTGAAAGTGAGAGTGAGTGCACGTGTGCTGGTGAGGTGGAGAGTGTGTGCAAGATTGAGTGAGTGACGTGAGATGTAGTAGGGGTGTTCAAAAATATCCGATCCGACCGATCCGATCCGATTATCCATTGATCCGATCCGAAAATTTGGATATCCGATTCGATTTTTATTTTCGGATCGGATATCCGATCCGATTATAGATTTTCCGGATCGGATACGGATCGCAATATTACAAGTTTCGGATTATCCGAAAACCCGAAAATTCGAATATCTAATATTTTTTAAATATTAATCTTGTTATATTAAACAATTTGATGCTTGTTATATCCAAAAATTTAAAAAATCGAATATTTCATAGATGTGAATCTAGTTATATTTAGCAATTTGTTGCTTGTTATATTCGAAATTCCGAAAATTTCATAAATATGACCTTCAAATTCGAAAAAATAGTTGAATCAAATTATATGTTCGGATAATCGGATATCCGAATATCCGATCCGGTTATCCGGTATCCGAAAAACCGGATATCCGATTTTTTCCGGATCGGATACGGATCACCATATTGCCGATCCGAAAACCCGGATATCCGAAAAAACCGGATGGAATCCGATCCGATATCCGACAATGAACACCCCTAAGATGTAGTGTGTGTCGAGTGAAAATAAACTAATATTGTGAGAAACATTGTAGTGAGGTGAATGTTGTAATATTTGTATATTAATTAAAGTGTTATTATTCTTGTAGTTAGAAGTTTCTCGGTTAAGCCTTAATTTTTGTATTTTTTTGTGCACTTGAATTGGTTACTAATGGTCAGCTATGCCGCCTAAGTTATATGGTCGGCTCTAACGCCTGAATAGTATATGGTCGGTTCTACCGCCTAATTGGTGTATGGTCGGCACTGCCGCCTAAGTTGTGCACTAAGGAATTAAAGATAGAAAGGCTAACCGACTCAGGGAGTTGGTGTAGTGTTAGTGGTCAGTCTTAGGTCCTCCATAGTGGGTGTGTTGGGTCCGTCGGGTTTCCAACAATTGGTAATAGAGCAGGCGGTCCGGGACCATTACTAGTGGAGAAATCTTCGGTAAGCGTTGGACGCTTACATTGGTTGGTGCATCAGTTCGTTGAGGGAAGATTCTGTCAAAATACAGCCAGGGACTATAAAGTTTCGGTAAGCGTTGGACGCTTACATTAGTCGACGTTGCATCAAGGTGCTAAGGGGGGACTTTGCCAGAATACAGTCGGAGATTGTAAAGCTTTTGGTTCGGAACCAAGCTTAGTGGACGCCGGGCGTCAATCAGCATGGCAGACTTTGGAAGCACAAGCAACGAGATTAGGAAGCTCAATAACCTCAACTACGGTTATTGGGAGACATGCATAGAGTCATACCTCCAAGGTCAGGACTTGTGGGAAATAGTCGCAGGCACCGACACAACTCCTCCACCGAGGGAGAATGCCGAAGCCTTGAGAAAATGGAAGATCAAGGCTGGGAGGGCTTTATATATATTGAAGACACCAATCGAGGAGGACCTATTGGAGCATATTCGTGATGAGAAGACACCAAAGGCAGCCTGGGAAACTTTGGCGAAATTATTTTCAAAGAAGAATGAAGCACGCCTCCAACTCTTGGAAAATGAGCTCGCTGGCATCTCACAAGGAAGCTTATCTATTGCTCAGTATTTCACCAAGGTGAAATCTATCTACCGTGAGATATCTCAACTTGCACCAGAGGAGAAGGTTAGCGAGGCAAGGATGAAGAGAATTATCATCCATGGCCTAAGACCCGAGTACAATGCATTTATTACCGTTGTAAGGGGATGGCCTACTCAACCATCCTTAGTCGAGCTGGAGAACCTGTTGGCTAACCAGGAGGAATTAGCCAAACAAATGAGTGGTGTAACCATAAAAGACGAAGAGGAGGCACTCTTCACCAACAAGAAGAAAGGTAAGCCACAAAGACAAGGCGTAGCTAAGGACATAAGGACGCAAGAAGACAAGTTTCACTCGAGAGATAGAAGTAACATTTTAGGGGAGCTCGACATGGGAAAGAAAACTATCACCAACAGTACGTGGAGAGCGATAGAAGAGAAAATGGTGATTGCTTCAACTGTGGAAGAAAGGGTCACTTTGCTCGAGATTGTAGATTACCCATGAGGGAGAGTCGTGAATGCTTCAATTGTGGAAGGAAGGGTCACTTTGCTCGAGATTGCAGATTACCCAGGAGAAACACTTTCCAAGGAAACATGACCACCACAAAAGATGAGAAGAGTGAGGTCATGTTGAATGCTTCCATCAGCGGGGAAGAATGGGAAGTGGACAATGGACTTTTTGTTGAAGAAGACTTAATAGAAGACATGGAGGAATCGTCTCTGATAGTAGTCACAGACTCAAATATAAACTACAAGGATGAAGAAGAGTTCGACATGGAGGAACCAGCTCTTGCAACAACCATGGAGTCAAAAATTGATTACGAGGAGATTGGATCGTCGACTCTGAGTGCTCCAATGATGAGAGATGTTGTGATCCAACCAACTATGAGTGCTACACTTCAAGGAATGTGGTGTTTGATGAAGCTTCTTTTTGGAGGTCGCCTCAGAAGATCGAGCTTCTAGAATTTCATGACTTATAAGAGATTTCAGAAGATAATAAAGAAAGTGAAGAGCAAGCATCGGATCCAAGTGAAGAAAGAGAAAGCTTACCCTCAAAAGATAAAAGCCCATGGAAGACGGTTGTACAACAACCTACATCTAAGGAGTTTCGTTCAAGCCAGATAGAAGTCGACGAGCTTTATGGGGAAATGTCGAGAGCCCTAAACGAGACTATTGGTAAGTGTTCGCAACGATGTGAGACCTCTTCTAGTGAAATTCTTATTCTTAAAGAAGAGAACAAAGTCCTAAAGGAAGAACTTAAGATGGTACGTGGGGAATTGGAAAATATGTGGGAGGAGATAATGCTTCTTAGGAAGGCACTAGCTCACGATGGAGGAGCTACTTCATCCGTCTCGAACCTAAGTTCTTCAAGAGTGGAGATTTTTAAACCTAAGTCTTATAAAGAAGTTAAGAATGCGAAAGATAAAGACTACTTCCTGAGGAGCTTGGAACAATACATCCAAGCTACAAACGTCATGGAGGATGCTAGGAAGATCCACCATGCCAGGAAGATCGACCATGCCTTACTTTATTCGGAAGATGCAACACTGCTATGGTTATGTCGTAAGCATGGTAAAATGAAGAAGGGATTTTGCACAATTGCTACTAGAGAGAAATTCAAGGAGTTAAAAAGTTAAATATATCCTAAGACTGTAGAGAAAGAGACACGAGCAAAAGAATTCTCTAAAATGCTATCGGAGATTTCCAACTATCTCAACAAGAGAGAAAGAGACGATAAAGGAGAAAGAGAGAAATCTTCTCAACAACAAGTAGAGACGAGTATGGAGTCTCTCCATATCCCCAAGTCCTTCAAAGACAATGTTGATGTAAAGAAGGGATTGTTCGAGGAAGTGAATATTGGAGGACAACTAGTACGTGTTTTAGTCGATAATGGAGCAACAAACAAGTTCGTCAAGAAGATTCTTGAAAGAGAGTTCAAGAAATGCTATCAAAGACAAATGAACAAATTGCAGATATATTCACAAGGAGTCTAAGTAAACCAAAATTTGAGAAGTTCAGAGAAGCACTCGGTATGATCTGCAAGTCATCTATGGAGAGAAGTCGTTGAGGGGGAGTGTTAAAGGTCACCGACCTCTCTCCATCTTTCTAGAGAGTCCCACAAAGCATAAAATATAATATATATTTATATTATTATAATACAAAGAAATAAAAAAATATATATGTTAACTGACATACTTAGCCGACATTGATGGCTATAAATATTGATGTAAGTGTGTGTAGTTTGTGAGAGAGTGTGAAAGTGAGAGTGAGTGCACGTGTGCTGGTGAGGTGGAGAGTGTGTGCAAGATTGAGTGAGTGACGTGAGATGTAGTGTGTGTGTGGAGTGAAAATAAACTAATATTGTGAGAAACATTGTAGTGAGGTAAATGTTGTAATATTTGTATATTAATTAAAGTGTTATTTTTCTTGTAGTTAGAAGTTTCCCGGTTAAGCCTTAATTTCTGTATTTTTTTGTGCACTTGAATTGGTTACTAATGGTCAGCTATGCCGCCTAAGTTATATGGTCGGCTCTAACGCCTGAATAGTATATGGTCGGTTCTACCGCCTAATTGGTGTATGGTCGGCACTGCCGCCTAAGTTGTGCACTAAAGAATTAAAGATAGAAAGGCTAACCGACTCAGGGAGTTGGTGTAGTGTTAGTGGTCAGTCTTAGGTCCTCCATAGTGGGTGTGTTGGGTCCGTCGGGTTTCCAACAATAGGTAATAGAGCAGGCGGTCCGGGACCATTACCAGTGGAGAAATCTTCGGTAAGCGTTGGACGCTTACATTGGTTGGTGCATCAGTTCGTTGAGGGAAGATTCTGTCGAAATACAGCCAGGGACTATAAAGTTTCGGTAAGCGTTGGACGCTTACATTAGTCGACGTTGCATCAAGGTGCTGAGGGGAGACTTTGCCAGAATACAGTCGGTTAAGCCTTAATTTCTGTATTTTTTTGTGCACTTGAATTGGTTACTAATGGTCGGCTATGCTGCCTAAGTTATATGGTCGGCTCTGTCGCCTGAATAGTATATGGTCGGTTCTACCGCCTAATTGGTGTATGGTCGGCACTGCCGCCTAAGTTGTGCACTAAGGAATTAAAGATAGAAAGGCTAACCGACTCAGGGAGTTGGTGTAATGTTAGTGGTCAGTCTTAGGTCCTCCATAGTGGGTGTGTTGGGTCCGTCGGGTTTCCAACAGTTGAGTAGTCAGCAATGTAATCTGGTTAGTTCTATTTTCTTTGTAAGCTAGACTATATATATATGTTTGTTAAGCACATGAATAAACGGTGTGTTCTTTTCGTCATTTATGTTGCTTCTTTTCTAACAAATCGTCCAAATTACTGGCATCATTTATGGCTAAGCAAGCAGAATATGAGGGTTTCTTAGACAGTTTGCCCGATTTGATTCTTTGTCACATCTTGTCATTCCTGCCCACCACAGATGCAGTTCGGACCTCAATTCTTTAACCCAACTAGACGTATCTCTTTACTTGATTCTAAGGAAAGCTTACGGTATTTGCCTCATCGCAAAGAACACATCATCACCAACTTCAAGAGGTTTGTGGATACCACAAGCATCTAAGATTAGAATGCTTTAGGGTGAATGTCCATTAGGTGACTGTATAATCACTAATTTTGTCCGGGCTAATTAACCCTTACATATGTTTAAATAAGAAGGGGCTTTGTTTATTCACTTTGGGCTTTGTTTAACTTAATACGTATATATACATATTATTTATAAGAATTATTGGTTACCATCACTCATCATTATACCATTACCCTATTGTCACATACCATATATTAATATTATTATCAATATTATCATCTCTTTTATTACTATGAGATATATCGTTATCATAAGTATTATTAACGTTATTATTAGTATTATCTTAATATTATTATTATCTACCATATTATTATCTTACCACCGTACTATATTATTATTATTAGTATTACTATTATTATTATTGTCTTCTTTTATTATTATCATATTATTATATTATGATTACCATATTTATTATTATTATTATTGATATCTCTATTATTATTATTATTATTATTATTATTATTATTATTATTATTATTATTATTATTATTATTATTATTATTATTATTATTATTATTATTATTGTTATTATTAAGTCTGGAAAAACCAAAAAACACTGATATATATAAGCCCAATATATATAAATAAAAGCCCATAGTTTATATTAAAGTCCATTACACATAATTAAAAACCCAAAAAGATTACAAGGCCTGTTTCGGCCCAAATAACCCAGCCCTAATCTGCTGAAAAAGAAACCCTAATGCACCCTCCTCTTTGTTTTGCAGCCGCCACAACACCAGCCGGAAGCCCTAGGAAGCCCCCTTTTGCCCTAGCGCCGCAACGCTTCGGCCGTTGGATCCAGACCAGCATCAACGGACCAGATTGAAGCATAAGAATTCTCCAAAAACTCCACGCGCCCACGCGCGTCCATCGGGCTCCCACACGCGCGCGTGTCCATCACGCCCGAGCCCTTTCGAATTCCCCAGTCGTCCAGATCCATCTCCGACGTTCTGGATCACTCCACGGCCGAGACTCTGGTCCCCCCTCTCCTCACGGGTCACATGCAGCAAAAAGAAAGCAAATATCAGATATGGCCAAAAACTCAACAGAAATTCAGAAACGTACGAGGCATGCAACAACCAAAATGAATCCGGCCAAAAATCAAAGCAACAAACAGCATTTTCCAGCATTTCATGTATTTAGAAAAAAAAGAAAAATACAATTTTCTCGGGCTATATAAACCCGAATTGAGAGCAATGTCAGGGGAGGATTTTCTTAGAGAGAAAAAATTGTAAGGGGATTCCATTCGAAAAATTTCAGGGAAAATTGTAATAGGAGAGAGCATTCGAGAGCATTTCAAAAGATCAGTTGTAATTAAAAAAAAATTCTAGAGAGTAATACGAATAGGATTTACAGAGTATATCGCACCATCCATTTCAGTTTCTCATTTTAAGAGCAAAAAATAAACGAAAGGGTTTTATCTTTATTTACCTTCGTCGTGTCGTCCCGCCTTCGTGCCGTCGCGTTTCCTCACCGGCGACAAGCCCCCGATCCTCCTCGGACCGTGCATGGTGAGCCGTTGAGGCCGGTGACGCGAAGGGGTAAGGTTTTTGTTTTTTTTCTAGTTTCGGTTTTCTGGACTTCAAAATGAAAATGGTTTGGAAAAGATTTTGGGGGGTTTTGATTTCAAAAGACGAAGGGTTTTCTGTTTTGGGGTTCAGAGAAACGGAAAAGTTTTTTATTTGGGGCCTCCGACACCGTTTAACGATGACTGGAGTGGGTGACGGCGGCTAGGTTTTGGTAGAGAGAAAATGATGGCTTCTCAGCTTTTAGGGTTTTCAAAAGAGAACTTTTATTTTCAGTTTAGTATATATAGCATTTTAATGTTTTAAAAAGGAGTTAATCCCCAAATAAGCCCCTCCGCGTCTCCTTAATCACGCGCGGGAGGGCTTCCTTCTTTTTAAACCACCACCGCAGTCCCTGTAGGTTTTCCTGTGTTTTCAATCTCGTCCCAAATTTGGTTTCAGTCGACTTTCGTGTAGGGAAATTTCTGTTTTGGTCCCTGTGGTTTTTCGTGTCTTTTCATTTTAGTACCATTTCGCATTATAATTTGTTTTTTAAAATTGGTTTAATTATCGTTCGGGTCCCTGCCAGTTTATCTTTGTTCTTTTACATTTTACTCATCTTACATGTTATATCTTGTTGTTCATACGTTGGTCTTTTCTTATCAAATATATGTTGTTTGCTTTTTTGTCCCCTTTATTTATGTTAGCATCGTATATTTGTTTTTGCCATGTTGTTAGGTTTATTTAAACATAAATGTATGAGATGTGGTAAATGTGTTTTATATTGTCATATGTTTTATATTTACTTATGGTTTTATGCATTTAATGTAGCTTTGCCATATGTATTGTGGCATGCCTAATTGTTTTAATGTTGTTCGAATATATGTGGCATGCATGTATATATATTTGTCATCCATATGGCCTAATAGTTAAGCATGGTAACCGGACCTAAAAATCAACCTCAAGAGAGGTATTAATTAACCTCGGTATCCGAAAACGACAGTCCTAGCTTAATGGATGTCTATCGAATACTTAGGTCAATTTTCACCGTCTCTAGGTAAGCGGAAGTATAAAAAGGAAAATAACATGCATCAACCTTTATTTGTCTACACCCATGCATAAAGGTGACGTACGGGATCCGACCCCTAAACTAACACGGCAGTCAGCCTTATTTGATGTCGGTTTAGTCTATGGTCCGGTGTACCGTCATCCTTTTTAATTAAATGTTTAATTAATTCCAAAGCCACTATTCGATAAAGCCCGTGTTATTTAAGTCGCATTTTCATTCAAGAACACTTTATTAAATTCACTTTGGATCTTAAATAGTTTCTATCGATTAAAGGCAACAAGTTATTTGGTACCGATTTTCGGGCGTGATGGGGGTGCTAATCCTTCCACACGCGTAACCAACTCCCGAACCCGTTTTAAAATGAATCTCTTGTTTTGTGGTGTCCGGCCTACCTCAGTGGCCGGTGGCGACTCCAAATTTTTACAGTTTTCCAAAACACGAATTTCCCCCTTTTAAAATAAAACCCCTTTTCAAAGATGAGATAGTGATAAGGCCTCAAGTTAGTTGGTTTCCTCGAGAGAAAAAACTTATCACAGTTTGGCGACTCTGCTGGGGACTAAATTTTTGTTTTTACAAAACAAAAAAGAGAGTTAAGCCAATAAAACACTTGTTGCCTTTTAATCGATAGAAAATATTTAAAGTTCAAAATGAAGTTAATAAGATTTTTCTTTTATGAAAATTTGACTTAAGTTGAATGGGCTTTCGAAAATTTGTGGCGTTCGAGTTAATTCCTCATTTAATTTCAAAGGAGTCACCGACATGTGTTGCACCATGTTCATTAAGCTCTATACCCGAGCTACCCTTAAGTGGGAGTGAAACACCCATACCCACGTGAGTATCCCTCCACGGGTCGGTAATTCACTTCCGGAATCCATGCCTTTGACACGTGAGCAGCCCTCCACGTCATTAGGTCGTGCTTTCCCCCGAACCGAAACCAATTCGCAAGCCTGTGATGGGCCAGAATTGGGGTTCTTATTGCCTTAGTAGGTGATAAGATAGGTTCGGGTACCCTTTGCTAGAACCGAACTCATGAGTGAGAATATAAGAAGCCTACCCCATTAGAGCCATGCGGATAACCCTAGAGTTTAGAGTGTCTAGATTTGTCTTGCTACTTACTTGTTTCTACGCTTCTTTTTTCGTTAATGCTTGAATTTCATTTCTTGCCTTGATTTATGTTTATCATGTGACTAACACCTTTGCTTTTCTCCCCCTCTTATTTTGCATATTTCATCATTGCATAAAGAGCACATTGAGTTGGAAATAGTCTGAAATTAAAGACTTGATTAGCGGGAAATATGGTCTGTAACAATAGTGAGAAGGACCTCGACGAAAATGTAGCCACAAGGAGGGCAACCACATGGTTGGGTTTCCGAGACAAGAAACGCTTTCAAAAACAAGAAAAGGCCACCTCACTTATTTGTTAGATGTCCCAGGCAAGTGACCCTTACTTCGAATTTTGGAGTTCAACCTACATTTGTTCTACGGTTGACAGCTTTGATTTGACTATAACAGTTGGGAAATATCGAGTCTTGCAAGGAAATTAACGAGAACCACATCGAACAAGAACTAAGCTTTCCGGGGCAAGATCGGAAGTTTCTCGGGCACTTCGCCGCCTTGAGTCGACAATCAAGTCTCAACCAAGAACAAGGAAAAATATTTCAAGTCAGAAGGAATTCCGACCTCAGCTTCGATAAGCTTTGAAGGTTGGGTACAGTGGGACCCTTTCAAAGAGCAAGTCAAGAGTACCAATATCGACAGTGGATCAATCATAATTCGTCGCCTACACCACTTGGAGGCAAGACCGAGAGTTGGCCCATTTGTTAACATGGATATGAGAGAACGCCCGATTCCTAGCAAAATATCATTCCAAGAAAGAAGAAGGGATTGTGTGAGTCTTGAAGAAAATTGCCGGCCTAGACGCCAGCTTAAGAACTACATGTAGTGGGTTTCATCCGATCATTGTAACAGACCAAGGTTCCCATTGATGAGTTGTTTAACAAGGATATTTTCCGAATTCAATGTTGCTCTTTGCATTTCAATTATGCATTTTATTTGATTACCTATAGTCATGTGTTTCTGTTGTACGTATGACGCATTGCATTCATGAAGTTAATGTTCGATGCACCTTTGCATTTCAATTACGCATTTTGTTTGATTACCTTTAGTCATGTGTTTCTGTTGTACATATGACACATTACATTCATAAAATTAACATCCAATGCACCTTTGCATCCAATTATACTTTTTGATTGATTACTCTTAACCATGTGTTGTACATACGACACATTGCATTCATGAAATTAATGTTCAATGCACCTTTGCATTTAATTACATTTTGTATGATTACCTTTAATCGTGTGTTTCCGTTGTACATACGACACATTCATTCATTCTTTAAACAAATAAGATTAATCTCCATCAAATTAATGCACCTTTGCATTCAATCATACATTTTGATTCTTTTGTACATATAACACATTCATTCATTCATTAAACAAATAAAATTAATGATCAATGCATCTTTGCATTCAATTGTACATGTTTGATTACCTTTAATCATCTATCCTTGTTGTACATACGATACATTCATTCATTCAATCATTCATTAAACAAATAAAATTAATGATCAATGCATCTTTGCATTCAGTTGTACATGTCTGTTTGATTACCTCTAATCATCTAACCTTGTTGTGCATACGACACATTACATGCATTCATTCTTAAAATGAATAAATGGAGGAAAGCGTTGCCAGGCCAAAGGCCGATTTGAGAGGTCAGATCGAACGATCTCAGCAAGAATTAAGGGACACCATCATCAAGCCCCAACAAGATATGATGAAAGGAATACCCTAACTGTTACAGTCCGGTCTAAAAGGAAGAAGTGTTACTCAAGTACCGGGAGACCACTCGGCCACCTCGATCTTTAAGAATCCTCTTGTTATCGGCCCCTCGTCCAGCCTACCCCAAGGGGCATCTTCTGCCCGTCAAGACGGAGCCTTTGCTCAAAGCTCAACCTAGTATGACCTTCGGAGACACGACCTTTAGGGTTTTGGTTCTCGGTTCTCACCTTTGGGAATTGGTGTGTTTAAGTCTTTCATGTTGCATTTTCTCTTGAAGTAATGCATAGAACCAACATTGCTATCATTTGCCCGAATATAGCAATGATCTTTTTGCAAGGGCACTTGTTATATTTGCAGATTTTCTTTCTAATGAAAAGGCATTTTTCTTAACATACAATGACCTTGAAATCATATATATGTATATCCCTTCTTACCTTCATAGGTCCTCGGATATCACATGCTTGATGTGGCATTGATTCTAATGAAAGAGATCGATTGAATGTTGTGATAACGATAAAGTGAGACTTCCCACTTTGTCCGCTCTGGTCGGAAAAGCGAGAGAAGCAAGACTACTATTCCTTCGATAATGTTCGATGATAAGGAAATCTCCTAAGAGAACCCAAATAAAGTTGCTTAAATGTGCCAAAAAAAAGAAAAAAAAATGAAAAATAGACTGTTTCAAAACAAAATAAATGATTTTAATTTCAGAGCCTGGTAATAGGCATTAACAAAAAGCACTCCAATTTCCGAAACCTGGTAATAGGAATTTTCGAATACGAGTGTGGAATTTTAGGGGCACTCCGCTGAAGCCTGAATCTCTTCGCTTCATGAGTGATGGTAATATTTTCAAAATCGTGACCATGCCGAGTAACTCGGGGTATCGTTGTATGCTCCATCTTTATTCTCGAGCCAAAGGATTGTGACGAGTTGAATTCCCCTAAGAAAAAGAAATAAATGAACAAATTGAATAAGTCCTGAAAAGGAATCCTTGAGGACACCGACACGAAATCAATGGTAATCATAAACGCACATGCCCCATGGGCTAAGCGAAAGTTGAATTTTTAAACATACATATAAATGGAGAAACATGATTAGAAGGAATGGTAATCGAGCTGATCCAGCAAGTACCATAATCATGAGGATGAACCGAACGATTAGGGAGGAATTTCATTACTTCAAATATCGCCACAACATTCAAAGACGCAAGCTATGCTTGAAGAGATCATCGAAAAGTTGAATCTAAGACGCTCTTGCATTTGATATCCGGGGCATCCTATTCTGTTTTCTTTTAATTAGACTGTTGGTTTCAAGGTTCTGTATGTTAATTTGAAAATCTACTCTTCATTAGAATGACGACCAGCGAATTGACATATTCTTAAAACAAAGAGATTTCCTTGTATTACTTCAGAGATAAATGCATCGTCGGTAGCGAGACCCAAAGTTGAGGGGCACTACATGATGTGTGATGATGAAGGACCATTGGGGCATCTTTGTCCGTGGGGCAAGAAGAGGCTTTTGCACATAGATTTTCGAATTAGAATAGATGAGAGATGGCATACGAATGGGAAGCTCAGGCCATTGGACTCTGGGAATGAGCAACAACAGTTGAGAGCAAAATTCCGTCAGGATATGTGACTGATGAGTGGTTGTAGTCCCAAGATGATGACCACCGACCCTAGAGAATGAAAACAAACTAAATTCATGCATCTTTGCATCATGAAATATGCCCATGCATCATTGATAGTTAGACATCCCCATGTTAGGAGCACGCTAACTCATACCATCATAGCATTTTGTTCATTTTAAACAGGCATTTGAAGGTTGATAAAGAGAGGGATCTACCACATCACAAGAGAAGAAATAGACCTCATAAGAACCAAGAGTCATTCGACTGGTTTCCTGGTTCTTAAGAAAAGGAAAAAGAAAGAGGAAAAAGAGAGAAAGTGAGAGAGAAAAAATGAGAGAAAAGAAAAGGAATGAGAGGGAATAAGGAGAGAGAAAGAGAAAAGAAAGAAATGAGAGAGAGAGAGAGAAGAAAAAGAAAATAAAAGAAGAGGGAAAGAGAAAAATGAGAAAAGAAAAAAAAGAAGAAAGGAGAAAAAGAAAGAACGGGAAAAAAGAAGAAAGAAGAAAAAGAAAGAACGAGAAGAAGAAAAAGAAAGAAAAGAAAAAAGAAAAAGAAGAAAAAAGAAGAATAAGAAAGAAGAAAAAAAGAAGAAAAAGAAAGAAAAGAAAAAAAGGAAGAAGAAGAAGAAAAAGAATAAGAATAAAAAGAATAAAAAGAAGAAATGGGAGAGAAAAGAAGAAAAAGAAAGGAAGAAGAAGAAGAAGAAAAAGAATAAAAAGAAGAAATGAGAGAGAGAAGAAGAAAAAGAGAGGAAAAAAGAGAAAAGGAAAAAGATGAGAAAGGAAAAAGGAAGAAGAAAAGAATGAGAAAAAGAACGAGAGGAAAGAGAAATAAAAGAAAAGGAAAAGAAAGAGAGAAAGAAAAATAAAAGAAAAGGAGAAAGAAAAAGAGAAATAAAAGAAAGAGAGAAAGAAAAGGAGAAATAAGAGAAAAGAAAAAGAATGAGAGGAAATAAGAAGAGAGAAAGAGAAAAAGAAGAAGTGAGAGAGAAAGAGAAGAGAAAGAAAAGAAAATAAAAAGAAAAGGAAAAGAAAGAAGAAGAAAAAAAAGAGAGAGAGAAAGAAAAAGAAGAAGAAGAAGAGAAAAAAGAAAGAAGAACAAGAAGAAGAAAAAAGAAAGAAGAAAATAAAGGGAAAAAAGAAATAAAAAAGAAGAAGACGAGAGAAAGGAGAAGTTGAGAAAGAAGAAGAAGAAGAAGAAGAAGAAGAAGAAGGAGATGAGAAAGAACGAGAAAAAGAAGAAGATGAGAAAGAAGAAGAAACAGAAGAGGGAAAAAGAAAAAAGAAGGAAGAAGAAAAAGAAAAAGAGAAAGAAAAAAGAAAAAAAGAAAAAAAAAGAAGAAGAAAAGGAAAAAAGAAAGAGAAAGAAGAAGAAAAAAGAAAAGAAACTCGCCACATCAGGATCTGAGAGCAAAAGAGTTCAAGGATCCCTGGACAGAAGAGCTAGAAGGCCTGCCCAGTTTGCTTTCGCCGCTCTGGGAAAGCACGCAATTTAAAGTTCATTCTGTACCGCGTAGGAAGAATGAATCGACTTTGTCCTTTGACCGTGTAGGGAGGACATGCCACTGATCTGAGAGCAAAAGAGTTCAAGGATCCCTGGACAGAAGAGCCAGAAGGCCTGCCCAGTTTGCTTTTGCCGCTCCGGGAAAGCACGCAATTTGAAGTTCATTCTGTACCGCGTAGGAAGAATGAATCGACTTTGTCCTTTGACCGTGTAGGGAGGACATGCCACTGATCTGAGAGCAAAAGAGTTCAAGGATCCCTGGACAAAAGAGCCAAAAGGCCTGCCCAGTTTGCTTTCGCCGCTCCGAGAAAGCACGCAATTTGAAGTTCATTCTGTACCACGTAGGAAGAATGAATCGACTTTGTCCTTTTACCGTGTAGGGAGGACATGCCACTGATCTGAGAGCAAAAGAGTTCAAGGATCCCTGGACAGAAGAGCCAGAAGGCCTGCCCAGTTTGCTTTCGCCGCTCCGGGAAAGCACGCAATTTGAAGTTCATTCTGTACCGCGTAGGAAGAATGAATCGACTTTGTCCTTTGACCGTGTAGGGAGGACATGCCACTAATCTGAGAGCAAAAGAGTTCAAGGATCCCTGGACAGAAGAGCCAGAAGGCCTGCCCAGTTTGCTTTCGCCGCTCCGGGAAAGCACGCAATTTGAAGTTCATTTTGTACCGCGTAGGAAGAATGAATCGACTTTGTCCTTTGACCGTGTAGGGAGGACATGCCACTGATCTGAGAGCAAAAGAGTTCAAGGATCCCTGGACAGAAGAGCCAGAAGGCCTGCCCAGTTTGCTTTCTCCGCTCCGGGAAAGCACGCAATTTAAAGTTCATTTTGTACCGCGTAGGGAGAATGAATCAGCTATGTCCTTTGCCGCTCATGGAGGACATGCCAACGTTGTCCAGTTTGCTTTCGCCGCTCCGGGAAAGTATGCTATTGGAAGTTCATTCTTTGCCGCTTAGGGAGAATGAATCAGCTATGTCCTTTGCCGCTCAGGGAGGACATGCCAACGTTGTCCAGTTTGCTTTCGCCGCTCCGGGAAAGTACGCTATTGGAAGTTTATTCTTTGCCGCTTAGGGAGAATGAATCAGCTATGTCCTTTGCCGCTCAGGGAGGACATGCCAACGTTGTCCAGTTTGCTTTCGCCGCTCCGAGAAAGTATGCTATTGGAAGTTCATTCTTTGCCGCTTAGGGAGAATGAATCAGCTATGTCCTTCGCCGCCTAGGGAGGACATGCCAACGTTGTCCAGTTTGCTTTCGTCACTCCGGGAAAGTACGCTATTGGAAGTTTATTCTTTGCCGCTTAGGGAGAATGAATCAGTTATGTCCTTTGCCGCTCAGGGAGGACATGCCAACGTTGTCCAGTTTGCTTTCGCCGCCCCGGGAAAGCACGCTATTGGAAGTTCATTCTTTGCCGCTTAGGGAGAATGAATCAGCTATGTCCTTTGTCGCTCAGGGAGGACATGCCAACGTTGTCCAGTTTGCTTTCGCCGCTCCGGGGAAGTACGTTATTGGAAGTTTATTCTTTGCCGCTTAGGGAGAATGAATCAGTTATGTCCTTTGCCGCTCAGGGAGGACATGCCAACGTTGTCCAGTTTGCTTTCGCCGCTCCGAGAAAGCACGCTATTGGAAGTTTATTCTTTGCCGCTTAGAGAGAATGAATCAGTTATGTCCTTTGCCGCTCAGGGAGGACATGCCAACGTTGTCCAGTTTGCTTTCGTCGCTCTGGGAAAGCACGCTATTGGAAGTTTATTCTTTGCCGCTTAGGGAGAATGAATCAACTATGTCCTTTGCCGCTCAGGGAGGACATGCCAACGTTGTCCAGTTTGCTTTCGCCGCTCCGGGAAAGCACGCTATTTGAAGTTCATTCTTTACCGCTTAGGAAGAATGAATCGACTTTGTCCTTTGCCATTCAGGGAGGACACGCCGACGCTACCCACTTTGTTTCTGCCGCTTCAGAGGAGCAAATCACCCAAACATGGAAGTTGGACAAAATTAGTGCTTATGGTCTTTGCTTTATTCTTGTTCCACAAGTATAAGCAAAGAGGGGCAACTGTAATCACTAATTTTGTCCGGGCTAATTAACCCTTACATATGTTTAAATAAGAAGGGGCTTTGTTTATTCACTTTGGGCTTTGTTTAACTTAATACGTATATATACATATTATTTATAAGAATTATTGGTTACCATCACTCATCATTATACCATTACCCTATTGTCACATACCATATATTAATATTATTATCAATATTATCATCTCTTTTATTACTATGAGATATATCGTTATCATAAGTATTATTACCGTTATTATTAGTATTATCTTAATATTATTATTATCTACCATACTATTATGAGTATGATCTATTATATTATAAACATCACATTATTATCTTACCAACGTACTATATTATTATTATTATTATTACTATTATTATTATTGTCTTCTTTTATTATTATCATATTATTATATTATGATTACCATATTTATTATTATTATTATTATTGATATCTCTATTATTATTATTATTATTATTATTATTATCATTATTATTGTTATTATTAAGTCTGGAAAAACCAAAAAACACTGATATATATATAAGCCCAATATATATGAATAAAAGCCCATAGTTTATATTAAAGTCCATTACACATAATTAAAAACCCAAAAAGATTACAAGGCCTGTTTCGGCCCAAATAACCCAGCCCTAATTTGCTGAAAAAGAAACCCTAATGCACCCTCCTCTTTGTTTTGCAGCTGCCACAACACCAGCCGGAAGCCCTAGGAAGCCCCCTTTTGCCCTAGCGCCGCAACGCTTCGGCCGTTGGATCCAGACCAGCATCAACGAACCAGATCGAAGCATAAGAATTCTCCAGAAACTCCACGCGCCCACGCGCGTCCATCGGGCTCCCACACACGCGCGTGTCCATCACGCCCGAGCCCCTTCGAATTCCCCCAGTCGTCCAGATCCATCTCTGACGGTCTGGATCACTCCACGGCCGAGACTCTGGTCCCCCCTCTCCTCACGGGTCACATGTAGCAAAAAGAAAGCAAATATCAGATATGGCCAAAAACTCAACAGAAATTCAGAAACGTACGAGGCATGCAACAACCAAAATGAATCCGGCCAAAAGTCAAAGCAACAAACAACATTTTCCAGCATTTCATGTATTTAGAAAAAAAAGAAAAATACAATTTTCTCGAGCTATATAAACCCAAATTGAGAGCAATGTAAGGGGAGGATTTTCTTAGAGAGAAAAAATTGTAAGGGGATTCCATTCGAAAATTTCAGGGAAAATTGTAATAGGAGAGAGCATTCGAGAGCATTTCAAAAGATCAGTTGTAATTAAAAAAAAAATTCTAGAGAGTAATACGAAGAGGATTTATAGAGTATATCGCACCATCCATTTCAGTTTCTCATTTTAAGAGCAAAAAATAAACAAAAGGGTTTTATCTTTATTTACCTTCGTCGTGTCGTTCCGTCTTCGTGCCGTCGCGTTTCCTTGCCGGCGACAAGCCCCCGATCCTTCTCGGACCGTGCATGGTGAGCCGTTGAGGCCGGTGACGCGAAGGGGTAAGGTTTTTGTTTTTTTTCTAGTTTCGGTTTTCTGGACTTCAAAATGAAAATGGTTTGGAAAAGATTTTGGGGGGTTTTGATTTCAAAAGACAAAGGTTTTTCTGTTTCGGGGTTCAGAGAAACGGAAAAGTTTTTTATTTGGGGCCTCCGACACCGTTTAACGGCGACCGGAGTAGGTGACGGCGGCTAGGTTTCGGCAGAGAGAAAATGATGGCTTCTCAGCTTTTAGGGTTTTCAAAATAGAACTTTTATTTTCAGTTTAGTATGTATAGCGTTTTAATGTTTTAAAAAGGGGTTAATCCCCAAATAAGCCCCTCCGTGTCTCCTTAATCACGCGCGGGAGGGCTTCCTTCTTTTTAAACCACCACCGCAGTCCCTGTAGGTTTTCCCGTGTTTTCAATCTCGTCCCAAATTTGGTTTCAGTCGACTTTCGTGTAGGGAAATTTCCGTTTTGGTCCCTGTGGTTTTTCGTGTCTTTTCATTTTAGTACCATTTCGCATTATAATCTGTTTTTTAAAATTGGTTTAATTACCGTTTGGGTCCCTGCCAGTTTATCTTTGTTCTTTTACATTTTACTCATCTTACATGTTATATCTTGTTGTTCATACGTTGGTCTTTTCTTATCGAATATATGTTGTTTGCTTTTTTGTCCCCTTTATTTATGTTAGCATCGTATATTTGTTTTTGCCATGTTGTTAGGTTTATTTAAACATAAATGTATGAGATGTGGTAAATGTGTTTTATATTGTCATATGTTTTATATTTACTTATGGTTTTATGCATTTAATGTAGCTTTGCCATATGTATTGTGGCATGCCTAATTGTTTTAATGTTGTTCGAATATATGTGGCATGCATGTATATATATTTGTCATCCATATGGCCTAATAATTAAGCATGGTAACCAGACCTAATCAACCTCAAGAGAGGTATTAATTAACCTCGGTATCTGAAAACGACAGTCCTAGCTTAATGGATGTCTATCGAATACTTAGGTTAATTTTCACCGTCTCTAGGTAAGCGGAAGTATAAAAAGGAAAATACCACGCATCATCCTTTATTCGTCTACATCCATGCATAAAGGTGACGTACGGGATCCGAACCCTAAACTAACACGGCAGTCAGCCTTATTTGATGTCGGTTTAGTCTATGGTCCGATGTATCGTCATCCTTTTTAATTAAATGTTTAATTAATTCCAAAGCCACTATTCGATAAAGCATGTGTTATTTAAGTCGTATTTTCATTCAAGAACACTTTATTAAATTCACTTTGGATCTTAAATAATTTCTATCGATTAAAGGCAACAAGTTATTTGGTACCGATTTTCGGGCGTGATGGGGGTGCTAATCCTTCCCCACGCATAACCAAATCCCGAACCCATTTTAAAATGAATCTCTGGTTTTGTGGTGTCCGGCCTACCTCAGTGGCCGGTGGCGACTCCAAATTTTTACAGTTTTCTAAAACACGAATTTCCCCCTTTTAAAATAAAATCCCTTTTCAAAGATGAGATAGTGATAAGGCCTCAAGTTAGTCGGTTTCCTCGAGAAAAAAAACTTATCACAGACTGTTGCTTCATGAATGATAGTGATTTAAGCATTTATAATTGGCTAAGTGCCGCATTGTGTCTTGGTGTTAATGAAGTTGATGTGCACTTGTCTTATGACAAAGGACTCTCGGTTTACTAGCCGATCACTGGAAATTAGGTATCAGCGATGGTGAACTGAAGGTTCCAACCAACGTGTGTTTGCCTAATCTCACTACTCTACATCTTTTCGACATAGGAATTGCAGACGGTGGTTCGATTCTTAGGTTAGTTTATGTGTAACCCCCTAGACCCGCCTATGCGTTACAACGGATCCTAGAAAGTCACATTAGGGTCACAAGAGCGACCCACAGTAAAAATGCACATAAAAACATTTTTTAAACATTTATTAAATTGTAAAACCAACTTTTGTTTTAAATATCATTTCGGGATGTCATTTAAACACATAATAAAAGCTTCAGAAAATATTTTACAAACACTGCCATAAAACAATACATGACATACAAGCCCACTAACTATACAGTACCGTACTCCAAGGCAACGTCGAGACAACTCCGAACACTACTGTCAACCATTATACCATGATATATTCTTTTAACTTGCGATGGTAAAAACAACGTGAGCTTGGAAAAGCTCAGTAATACAGAACTACCAAAATATGCTATAAGCTCATACAAATATAAGGTAGGCATAACATTTTCATGATGTTCCGTGCTGTAACGGTCTCCATTTCTATTCTACTATTTCGAGGTTGCATCATACTCGAGAATAACGATATTTGTTCTTTAGTTAGACCTTGAGAATTAAACGGGAATTATATAGGCAGGTAACATACGAGGTAGGAATCAGAGAGTTTGGTGTCTAGTGTGTTCCAACGGTGCAACGTTAAAGCATGAAATGTAACGATGCAATAAATCTTTTTATTTAAAATACATTTGTTTCAAGTAGCCATAAAGTTCATTTTAATTCTATATTTACCTTCCAACCATACTCCAGTATATAGTTTCCCTAGTGCGGTATCATGTACAGGCATTAACTTGAGCCCATTGGGCGTGGGTACCATCCTAAGGATATACCTTAGAATACGGGCGGCCCTTGCCGAAGCATAGGAACCGAAAACGGGCGGACCTGGCCGAAGCCTAGGATCTGAAAACGGGCGGACCTAGCCGAAGCTTAGGATCCGAAAACGGGCGGACCTATCCGAAGCTTAGGATCCGAATACGGGCGGACTTACTAGCTGGATCAGGGCTGAGCCGACGGTAACTTCATATCTTGTCCCAAGTACCCCAGTGAATCAGATCATCAATAGTTCATTAATCAATAATTGTATTTATAGTAACGCATTATCCATATAACATGTTTGTCATATCGGGTGCATAGGCATATACCAAAAATATAGTACGATCATGCTTAATTATAAAACATGTCATGTGAGTTCAAGTATATCAATCAAGTGCAGGTGATCGGTATTATAACATGTAAATCGGTATGCAAAACAGTCGTGTGGCACACATGGAACACACTAGGTGGAACAATTTATTCCTTGGAGATACTTGGCATTTACGGAAGAGAACACATTAAACTTTTGACAATTGAACGGATCTTTGAAACAAGGCCCCTATTAAAATAAGGGGTTTGTACTAACGGTTCAAACCAGATATTCAAGAGATGATACATCAAGATCTTTGAGAGTTTAGGCATATCATGAGTGATTTAGCCATTTAAGCCTACCAGAGGCATTATGGTCATTTTATCATACACGTGCATTTTGGTAATTTATACCAACAGGGCGTAAACAGTGGCTCGGAAATTCTATTTGCTCATCAAGTTTCCAACTAGACATTCAGAGATTTCTACGTCAAGATCTTTCACGATATCAGATACATTCATGGCTATTTTGATTACTTGGCCAACGAGGGCATTTTGGTCATTTAACTATCAGGGGTAATTTTGTAATTTAACCCAATAGTGATGAAATGACGATTTACAATATTTAAGATTTTCAGAAGTTTATTGAGCCTCTAAAACCAATCAAACTAACATGTCCCAACCTCACAGTACTAACCAAACCTTCTAATGTATGCACTTCACGGGTATCATTTCCAAATACTGATTGTATCGTATATCTGAACGGTTGTCTTCATATTTCACCACATGACTTGTCATGGAGTAGTCGAACTTATATTCAGTGCGAAAAAAAACTCCAACCTCATATCAATATCAAGAGTGATTGACATACAAGAGTTATGCTTCAACCCTTAGGGGCATTTTAGTCATTTTAACGTTATTGGCATTTCAAGAATTTTATCAAAGGCAATTTACTTATTCCAGTCAAGGGGGTATTTCAGTCGTTTGAAGTTCGCAATATCCATCATTCATGTCAATCGAACCATATAGTATTTCAATCAATTAAGTACATGTGGGTGTTTCAGCCATTCAAGTAATCTCGGTACCTTCAACCACTTCATTCATTTCAGAACTCAAAGATTTATCCATCATTCTAGTTAATTTGCAAACCTCGATGTCTGGGGATACTTTAGTCTTTTTGGTCAATACGATCATTCCAATTAATTAACCATAATAGTATTTCCAATACATTTAGTCATTTCAGTCAATTCCGTATTTCGAGCCGCTTAATTAATTCAGAGGTACGAATAACTTCCTGTAAATCTATATTCAGAGACTCATTCCAAATTCAAGGAAACTTAACACCTTATAATCTCGAAGGTTCAAATCTTATTACCGTAACTTTCTAGGTTTTTTGAGGTTTTCAGATGAATCATGTTGTCTTACCATATCTAGCATAGATTACTAGATCGCTTCCATTTCCAAGGATATTTTAGTCATTCTCATACTTTAAGGGCATTTTTCGTAATTTTATATCTGAATATTTTTAACCTTTGATCACTTGACACTGATAATCAGATTTGGAGATTAGCTGCCTTATTAGTTGTTTATTGAACTCTAGATCCTTACATTTATTAACTTTCTCGTTCGAGCATTTTAATCTTATCCAGGTTATCATACTCAATTTCATATCCGGTTTGACTTAAGCAGAGCTAACATCACTCCTCATCATATTTATCCATGCATTTACCGAATACCAACATGTTCATAAAGCATACTAGAGGTAGTAGTGTATTACCTTTAATACTTTCTATATCGTTCGACCATGATACTCCGTTCGATCACTCTCGAACCCGAACGCGACGTCCTCAACATCTCGAATACAAGAAACTGCGAATACCTTCAATCACACAAATCCCAATTTCAGTCCTTATTCACATTGCTCATAATTGATTATTAAAATACATAAGCGGACTCGAGTTCAAGGTCCAATTCGAAGGCCTTCGACTTAGAATTTCACGAAACGGGCTTCAAAAATGAACTCAGAACGTTGAAAAACATAAAATAGGGCTTTTCAGAAAATTTGACTTTTTGGGTCAAAGTCAATGCTGACGTCAGCGGTCAAAGTCAACGCTCACGTCACTGGTCCAATGGCTGACTCAGCGAGTTGACTCACTGGGTTGACTCGGGCGAGTTGACTCACTGAGTTGACTCGGGCGAGTTGACTCACTGAGTTGACTCGGTCAACGGGCCGGGTACGGGTCAACGGGTCGGGTCGGACTCAGGTTGGGTTGCTTGGGCTGACCGATTCAACCGGTCTAGCCGGTTTAGGCCGGTTTTAAACCCGGTTCACTTACCCTAACAGATCTCGCCAGAATCTTCGTCGGAAAGTCGCCGGTGATGTCTTCGGAAGCCCCAAAAGTCGTGATCCTGTCGGAAAAAAGTAGAGCGTTAATCCACGATTTCAACCCATACAACAACAACGCGAAACAAGCCAAAAATTTCCGGAAATCCTTGCGAAAAACGAAAGGTCATCGGAACTTACGTAGCTCCGATGAGACTCTTCCCGTCGACAAACAAACGACTACCTAGGTGGGCTTTGCTCGCCGCGATGCGTCGAGCACGGCGGTGAAGTCAGCTTGACGAGCCGACGCGAGAGGCGGCTGGAATCAAAGCTAGAACCCTAAGGTTCCGACGAAGCTTCGAATGGCGATTCACGGTGATCGGGGAGGGCAGACAGCGCGTGGTTATGGAGGTTTTGGTCGGGGCTCGACGGGGAAGCCAACGATGGTGGCGGTGAACGCCACGGAGCGGCAGTGACCGGGATCGGGCGGGGTCCGACGGGGAAGGTGAAAGGTTTGGGGGAAAGCTTCTGGAATCCTCTTTAATGTCTCCCTCACATCATGATACAGATGAATGCCTCAATTAGGGGCAGGTATTTCGGACCCCCTTTTTATTTATTTACTATTCTTATTCTTATTCTTATTCTTATTATTATTATTATTATTATTATTATTATTATTATTATTTACAACCACATATTTGATTTAAAATTAAACGAAAGCAAACTGAGTCTAAGGATTGCCTTAGCTCAACGGTTAAGGCATACGGTTACTTGGTACAAGACATAGGTTCAAGTCCTTTTAATAACAAAATCTTTTCTTTCCCTCTTCTTCTTATTTTTTTTAAAACTTGCTCTCATTTTAGTGGTCGAGATTACCCTGCATCATAGGGGTGTTACAACTCTCCCCACCTTAAAAGAAATTTCGTCCTCGAAATTTACCAGAGTCTGAGAAATAGAGAAACTGATCTTTCATCCATTCATGTAGTGAATATTTTCCATCATAACATCATTGTTTCTCAGGACTCTCAATCGGCCATATATCAATCTAGCAGTTTCCTCAATCACTCAAACTATCCTTAGACCCAATGTCATCCCATCATACATCTCCGACAACTAATCAAAATAAAATATTTGGATTCTTATCGAACTTCATATGGTGCTAGGGAAATACTTATCTCATAACTTTTATCATAGACGATCGTAATCGAGGATAATAAACATTTCCAACTATCAGAGAAGTCACTCAAACGTCCTAGAAGTATATGCATAACTCTTCTAGGTTGACCATCAATTTACAGATGAAAAATTGTCCCTAAAATCCAGATGAGTACTCATGGCATGTAGTCGAGCCTTCCGAAATCGAATATATACCATTGAATTTTCAATTAAGGATGATACACAATGCTACATCAAGCCATATTTTTAGAGATGTCGTTCTTCAAGCCGATCGAACATAACCAAGGTTTTAAACAACTATCGCTTACCTTTAGCGTAATACTTAGACAACTTTTTCCTTCGTGTATAACAGGGTCAGCACGGAATTTACACTTTCCCCACATTCACAAACACTTTTCTTTTAAATTCATAACCCTCTTATTCTATTTTTTTCCATTGAAATATTCTCAAACATAACAATTATCACCGAACAACCCTTCATCTAATCTTACATTGATTACCTCACAATGTCAAACATTTGCTCTCAATCTGTATCAGATTTTTAATTTCACGTTCATTAACCATCTCATGTTCTCTTCTATTTTTTTTCAAATCCAAAACCACCAAGAAAATCTAAATTACAAACGAATGTTACAAGCATTCGTTGCCAGTACAGATCGAGCTGTTAAGAGCGTAATGGTTGGATACACTTAATACAGAAAAAGATTCGACATCAGAGTCTCGGCACTGAGGAGTACGGTTATAATCTAGGGGCATGCACAAACCAGACACCCTATGACAGACGATCGGCCGATCAACCCAGAATGACGCAACTCTAAGCTCTAATACCACTAAATGTAACCCCCTAGACCCGCCTATGCGTTACAACGGATCCTAGGAAGTCACATTAGGGTCACAAGAGCGACCTACAGTAAAAATACACATAAAAACATTTTTTTAAACATTTATTAAATTGTAAAACCAACTTTTGTTTAAAATATCATTTCGGGATGTCATTTAAACACATAATAAAAGTTTCAGAAAATATTTTACAGACACTGCCATAAAACAATACATGACATACAAGCCCACTAACTATACAGTATCGTACTCCAAGGCAACGTCGAGACAACTCCGAACACTGATGTCAACCATTATACCATGATATATTCTTTTAACATGCGATGGTAAAAACAACGTGAGCTTGGAAAAGCTCAGTAATACAGAACTACCAAAAGATGTTATAAGCTTATGCATATATAAGGTAGGCATAACATTTTCATGATGTTCCGCGCAGTAACGGTTTCCATTTCTGTTCTACTATTTCGAGGTTGCATCATACTCGAGAATAACGGTATTTGTTCTTTAGTCAGTCCTTGAGAATTAAACGAGAATTATATAGGCGGGTAACATACGAGCTAGGAATCAGAGAGTTTGGTGTCTAGTGTGTTCCAACGGTGCAACGTTAATGCATGAAATGTAACAATGCAGTAAATCTTTTTATTTAAAATACATTTGTTTCAAGTAGCCATAAAGTTCATTTTAATTCTATATTTACCCTCTAACCATACTCCAGTATATAGTTTCCCCAGTGCGGTATCTTGTACAGGCATTAACCCGAGCCCATTGGGCGTGGGTACCATCCTAAGGATATACCTTAGAATACGGGCGGCCCTTGCCGAAGCATAGGAACCGAAAACGGGCGGACCTGGCCGAAGCCTAGGATCCGAAAACGGGCGAACCTAGCTGAAGCTTAGGATCCGAAAACGGGCGGACCTAGCCGAAGCTTAGGATCCGAATACGGGCGGACTTACCTGCTGGATCAGGGCTGAGCCGACGGTAACTTCATATCATGTCCCAAGTACCCCAGTGAATCAGATCATCAATAGTTCATTAATCAATAACTGTATTTTTAGTAACGCATTATCCATATAACATGTTTGTCATATCGGGTGCATAAGCATATACTAGAAATATAGTACGATCATGCTTAATTATAAAACATGTCATGTGAGTTCAAGTATATCAATCAAGTGCAGGTGATCGGTATTATAACATGAAAATCAGTATGCAAAACAGTCGTGTGGCACACATGGAACACACTAGGTGGAACAATTTATTCCTTGGAGATACTTGGCATTTACGGAAGATAACACATTAAACTTTTGACAATTGAACGGATCTTTGAAACAAGGTCCCTATTAAAGAGGGGTTTGTACTAACGGTTCAAACAAGATATTCAAGAGATGATACATCAAGATCTTTGAGAGTTTAGGCATATCATGAGTGATTTAGCCATTTAAGCATACCAGGGGCATTATGGTCATTTTATCATACATGGGCATTTTGGTAATTTATACCAACAGGGCGTAAACAGTGGCTCAAAAATTCTATTTGCTCATCAAGTTTCCAACCAGGCATTCAGAGATTTCTACGTCAAGATCTTTCACGATATCAGATACATTCAGGGCTATTTTGATTACTTGGCTAACGAGGGCATTTTGGTCATTTAACTATCAGGGGTAATTTTGTAATTTAGCCCCATAGTGATGAAATGACGATTTACAATATATAAGATTTTCAGAAGTTTATTGAGCCTCTAAAACCAATCAAACTAACATGTCCCAACCTCACAGTACTAACCAAACCTTCTAATGTATGCACTTCACGGGTATCATTTCCAAATACTGATTGTATCGTATATCTGAATGGTTGCCTTCATATTTCACCACATGACTTGTCACGGAGTAGTCGAACTTAAATTCAGTGCGGAAAAAAAAACTCCAACCTCATATCAATATCAAGAGTGATTGACATACAAGAGTTATGCTTCAACCCTTAGGGGCATTTTAGTCATTTTAACGTTATTGGCATTTCCAGAATTTTATCAAAGGCAATTTACTTATTCCAGTCAAGGGGGTATTTCAGTCGTTTGAAGTTCACAATATCCATCATTCATGTTAATCGAACCATATAGTATTTCAATCAATTAAGTACCTGTGGGTGTTTCAGCCATTCAAGTAATCTCGGTACCTTCAACCACTTCATTCATTTCAGAACTCAAAGATTTATCCATCATTCTAGTTAATTTACAAACCTCGATGTCTGGGGATGCTTTAGTCTTTTCGGTCAATACGATCATTCCAATTAATTAACCATAATAGTATTTCCAATACATTTAGTCATTTCAGTCAATTCTGTATTTCGAGCTGCTTAATTAATTCAGAGGTACGAATAACTTCTCGTAAATCTATATTCAGAGACTCATTCCAAATTCAAGGAAACTTAACACCTTATAATCTCGAAGGTTCAAATCTTGTTACCATAACTTTCCAGGTTTTTCGAGGTTTTCAGATGAATCACGTTGTCTTACCATATCTAGCATAGATTTCTAGATCGCTTCCAATTCCAAGGATATTTTAGTCATTCTCATACTTTAAGGGTGTTTTCGTAATTTTATATCCGAATATTTTTAACCTTTGATCACTTGACACTGATAATCAGATTTGGAGATTAGCTGCCTTATTAGTTGTTTATTGAACTCTAGATCCTTACATTTATTAACTTTCTCGTTCGAGCATTTTAATCTTATCCAGGTTATCATACTCAATTTCATATCCGGTTTGACTTAAGCAGAGCTAACATCACTCCTCATCATATTTATGCATGCATTTACCGAATACAAACATGTTCATAAAGCATACTAGAGGTAGTAGTGTATTATCTTTAATACTTTCTATATCGGTCGACCATGATACTCCGTTTGATCACTCTCGAACCCGAACGCGACGTCCTCAACATCTCGAATACAAGAAACTGCGAATACCTTCAATCACATAAATCCCAATTTCAGTCCTTATTCACATTGCTCATAATTGATTATTAAAATACATAAGCGAACTCGAGTTCAAGGTTCAATTCGGAGGCCTTCAGGTAAGAATTTCACGAAACGGGCTTCAAAAACGAACTCAGGACGTCGGAAAACATAATATAGGGTTTTTCGGAAAATTTGACTTTTTTGGTCAAAGTCAACGCTGACGTCAGCGATCAAAGTCAACGTTGACGTCATGCTGACGTCACTGGTCCAATGGCTGACTCGGCGAGTTGACTCACTGAGTTGACTCGATCAACGGGCCGGGTACGGGTCAACGGGTCGGGCACGAGTCAACGGGTCGGGTCGGACTCAGGTTGTGTTGACTGGGCTGACCGATTCAACCGGTCTAGCCGGTTTAGGCCGGTTTAAACCTGGTTCACTTACCCTAACAGATCTCGCCGGAATCTTCGTCGGAAAGTCGCCGGTGATGTCGTCGGAAGCCCCAAAAGCCGTGATCCTGTCGGAAAAATGTAGAGCGTTAATCCACGATTTCAACCCATACAACAACAACGCGAAACAAGCCGGAAAATTACCAGAAATCCTTGCGAAATACAAAAGGTCGCCGGAACTTATGTAGCTCTGATAAGACTCTTCCCGTCGACGAACAAACGACTACCTAGGTGGGCTTTGCTCGCCGCGATGCGTCGAGCACGGCGGTGAAGTCAGCTTGATGAGCCGACGCGAGAGGCGGCCGGAATCAAAGCTAGAACCCTAAGGTTCCGACGAAGCTTCGAATGGCGATTCACGGTGATCGGGGAGGGCAGACAGCACGTGGTTATGGGGGCTTTGGTCGGGGCTCGACGGGGAAGCCAACGGTGGCGGCGGTGAACGCCACGGAGCGGCGGTGACCGGGATCGGGCGGGGTCCGACCGGGAAGGTGAAAGGTTTGGGGGAAAGCTTCTGGAATCCTCTTTAATGTCTCCCTCACATCATGATACAGATGAATGCCTCAATTAGGGGCAGGTATTTCGGACCCCTTTTTTATTTATTTACTATTCTTATTATTATTATTTATTTTATTTTTTACAACCACATATTTGATTTAAAATTAAACCAAAGCAAATTGAGTCTAAGGATTGCCTTAGCTCAACGGTTGAGGCATACGATTACTTGGTACAAGACACAGGTTTGAGTCCTCTTAATAACAAAATCTTTTCTTTCCCTCTTCTTCTTATTTTTTTTAAAACTTGCTCTCATTTTAATGGTCGAGATTACCCTGCATCTTAGGGGTGTTACATTCTGGTTGCCCTGTGCTAGAATATTTGGGGTTTTTTCGATGTTTCCTTCATGGCACAAGTGAGCTAAATATCCTCAGCCTTTCACTTAAAGATTGGTTTTAGATTTTATAGCTTGGGTACAGGGGCAGAACTAGAAATTTATAAAGGGGGGACCAAAATGAAATTTTAAAAAACTAAAAATTTATGAAGGGGGCTAAAGTGAAATTAAAAATTTTGAGGGGGCCAAACTAAAATTTTACAAAATTTAAAGAGATTATAGAGGTAATTTTACCTTTTTAAAAAAAAAATTCTATCATCTTCCTAATGAAAAAAAAATTGTGGGGGGACCATACCCCCTTAAACCCCAATGTTCCGCCCCTGCTTGGGTAGATGTGCCTGACCACAGAGATGGTGATGATTTCGATTGGATGCTCCAAGTATCGTATATTTCAAACATTTTTGTTTTGCAGCCAGAGTATATACCTTAAGAAACATGGAGTCTCTTAAAAGAGCTGATATCCTAATCTTTCACCGCAAAGAAGTGGATCGTGAACAAAGTGCAACTCTTATTCACGCAATTTGCAATCTACATGTTCTACATCTAACCATTCATGATTATGATGCACCGCTCTCCCGAATGCCTCTCGCAATCTTGTTGAATTGAAATTTAAGAATCATTGTGTGGATTGCAAGTTAAGTCTAGCATCCACAGTGGAGTTTCTGCATCTAAAAACACTTATCCTGACTTTGTTTGTTACGGATAGAATATTTGAGTGGCGACCTGAAGAAGTGCCATCTTGTTTGTTATACCATCTCAAGAAGATTCATATTTTATCCTTCAGGGGAAAAACGCATATGTTTGAAATGGTTAGTTATTTTCTGAACCATGCATTAGTTCTAAAGAAGGTCGTGTGGAGTATTAATGTCTTGCGGGAATATCGATTCGGTATCATAGAAAAACTATTGAGTTTACCAAAACATTCAAAGAAATGTGAATTCGTGATTCCTTAGTATTTCACATTCCCTCTTCTGTGTTAGTAGGGAGGTTATTATGTTCAATATTCAGCGAACTTCGGATGGTTTTGGTGATTATGCTTTGATATTAATGAAAAGAATATATATTAGAAACAGAATCCTGTGATTTGTACTTTTTCCTTTGCAATGTTTGAGATTCATTACAATATTCTTATCACATTAATATGGCCCTTCTAATTATATAAGAAGCTAACACCATTCTTTTATGGTGTTCCATATAGTTCAATTACAAAGTATTGCATCGAAATTATGTTGGGAAGATTATTTCATGCATAGGCAGTGAAGTTAGAAACTTCGCAAGTGTTTAATAAAAAAAAGGTAAACTACATAAATGACCACCATACTATTAGAAAAGTCGCGATTTGACCACCTTACGTTTTTTCGAAGTAATTAAACCACCATACTATTAAATTGGATGCAATTTGACCACCAGCCGTTAGAGGTTAACAGAAGGGTGATGTGGCAGTTAAACAATTGAAAGCAAAGAATTGGGGTGGGAGGACTCAAACCTAGGTTGGACTAATGGGAAAAAGCTAAGTTTGCCACTAAACCAAACTTACTTTTGTAATATGAAGTACCACATATAATATATGTTTATATTGTTATAATGACTAGAAAAATTGGAAGTAACAAAATTAGGGCTAAGAGGATTCAAACCAGTGCTACATTGGTGGAAAGAAGGATGTGCTTACCACTATGCTAAGCTTATTTTGTGATGTGAAGTACAACATATAATATATTTATTATATTACTGTTAATGCATGGAGAATGGAGGAAATGCGGTTTTAGAGAACTCGAACACAACATACTTATGATGCATAAAAATATCTAACACAATTAAATAAATCTAATAATTAAATTAAAGTTAATAATATTTTGAATATATTTTAAATTATATTTAGTGCACGATCAAAATAAAAATTTTAAAATTATATTAAATTGATTGAATTATGTTCGTAAGGAATTCGCTAAATAAATTTAATATAATTTTAAATTTTTTATTTTAATCGTGCATACAAAATATTGTTAATTTTAATTTAGTTATTAAATTTATTTAATTGGGCTAGATATTTTTATGCATCATAAGTATGTTGTGTTAGAGTTCCCTAAAACTGCATTTTCTCCATTTTCCATGCATTAACAGTAATATAACATATATATTATATGTTGTACTTCATATCACAAAAATAAGTTTGGCCTAGTGGCAAGCACATGCTTCTTTCCACTAATGGAGCCATGATTTGAATCTCCTTAGCCCCAATTTTGATAATTCCAATTTTCCAGCCATTAATAACAATATAAACAAATATTATATGTGGTACTTCATGTCACAAAAGTAAGCTTGGCCTAGTGGCAAGCCTAACTTTTTCCTACCAGTTCAAATCCCCCCACTCCCAATTCTTTGCTTTTAATTTTCCTTCTCCAATTATGTGACACGTGTCACAACCTGATTGGAGGGGAAATTAATTAATCAAACAAAAATAATTAAAGTCCTCCAATAAGGTGTGTCACCAAATAATTAAATAATTAATTTATTTTATTAAATTAAAATTAGGATCAAATTAATAGAGTGTATAAGTAATAGGGGTGGGCAAAAATACCCGACTCGAAAACCCGACGACCCGAAACTAAAATATCGGGTAATTCCCGAAAAAAATTACTCGACCGGGCCGGGTACCCGACCCGGCAAATTTCCCGGGACACGGGCCGAAAGTTTTCCCTTACCGGGTACCCGACCCGACCCGATAAAATTTAATATATATTTTTTATATTTAAAATTATATTTTTATTTTATGTTTCTTAATATTTTCACTTTAAAATTAAGTTTAAATCCCTACATTTTTTCTATGTTTGTATTATATTCTTATAAGTTTTAAGTTTAATTTTTTTTAATATTTTTGTGTTTAACATGTGATTTTTTTTTAATTTTAAAATAAAAAAAATAAGAACCGGGTACCCAGATATAATGGGCCGGGACACGGGCCTTTTAATGAGGTACCCAGATGAACCGGGTACCCGGTTTTCCGGGTACCCGACAATTCCCACCCCTAATAAGTAACGAGGACCAAATGTGTAATTATACTTTTGTTAACTGCCACGTCACTTTTCCGTTAACCTCTAACAGCTGGTGGTCAAATGAATTTAATAATATGATGATTTAATTGCTTCGAAAAAAATAAAGTGGTCAAATCACGATTTTTCTAATAGTATAATGGTCATTTATGTAGTTTACCTAAAAAAAACTCCACACTAAGTTTTTTATTTAACAAAACACTGAATTTCAAAAAGATAGGTAAAGAATAACAAATAGAACACACTAATATAGAGGGAATCTTGGAATCGTAACCAAGAAAACCTACCATCCCAAGTGGACATGAAAACATAAAAATAAAAGGTCATTTTTCCCGTGAATTTTTTATTATCGTCCATAAAATTTATTATCGTCCCTTTATTTGGAGTGCTCACCGTAAAGAATTGATATCACATATACATTTTAATGACAAAAGAGCTGAAACTCTTTTAATCAGAATACTCCAACAACATTACACATTGTTTTGTTGCAAGTTTCAACTGAATCGCGATTTATGTAAATCATATTAAAATGTATCTAAAATAAATTAATTCTAAGTCTCTCATGTAAAAAGTCTAATATGTAGAAAATAGATAATAGTTCGTCGATTAATGATATAATTTATTCCTAAAAATATTTAACAAAGAGGTAAACTACTTATTTGGTTGGTACCCATCTATTCATTTGGTTCTATTTTAGACATGCAGCTATTATTTTTTAATAAAATAATACTTATGTTATGTCTATTTTGATATCACCGTAAAAAATTAATATCATTGGGTATTTTTTTCTTCAAATTTACATCATTTCTCTCGTAACCAATAATGGTTTTTTCATTAATTTTATTTAACTAATCAAATGAGCTACGTGACACCACCAAATTGATTAAGTAATCAAGAAGAAAATAAAAAATTTACTAGCTTTGGGGAGTTTGTGCGACTTGATCCTAGGGTCAAGTTATATTAAAATGTAGGGTAAATTGCATAAATGGTCTCCTGATTATACTCTAATTATCTTTTACGTCCCCCAACTATCAGAAGACTATCAGAAGTTACAAACTGGTCCCCTGACTTAAAAAAATAACAATTGGTCCAACACCGTTAAAAATATAACGGCTAATTACGTGGCAGTTAATATAAATTGATATAATTACATAATTAGCACTCAAGTTCTACACTTATTTTAATTTGACCATAATTCTAGAAAAGTAACTCGCATAATTTTAATAATCTATCAATTTAGTCCATCTATTTTGTATTTCTCCTCCCATTTTCTATTTCTTGAGCCTCTGCAGCAGCCCTCTCCACGACAGCTCTTTCTGCTCTATAGTGAGCCAAACATCATCAAACGCATTACAGTTCTCTTCAGATCTTTGAGTTTTATGTACATGGGAACTAGTCTCATTAGAACCAACATTCGAGTATGAAGGAGGGCTAGTAGTTTGACCAACAGAGCTATGAAAATCAGTTGGCATACTGGGTATGTCAAAGACAAGTTGATTAGAGTCAAGAAAATTGACCGCAGAAGGCATCCTCTTCTTCATACCATTCTCATGATCCCTGTCATTTTGCTCTTTAGTAGCAGGAGCTTGTGGCCCACTTGCAGTTCTTAAAGGGCTTTTATCCTTTCCTCTCTTATTGATCTCAGATGACACACTAGGAACATATTTTCTAAGACCATCAAGAGGATCAATATCATCAAATATTCCCCTAGTACCAGATGAATTCTGCACTTTTGACTTCTCAAATTCGTTAAGTTTACTCATTACTTCAGAGGGGTCAATAAACAAGTCTGTGGATGAATCTGCTGGGTCATGTGTTGGTTCGAAGACACCAAAAGGATAAGGACAATTCAGCTAATATTTAAGAAGAAGAGTTAACTAAGACTGCATAGGACAGATATTGAACTGAAAAGAAAGATACATCATCTGAAGCTTCATTTCAAAGAACTTAGGGTCCAAATATATCATAACATATTTCTTCACACTTACGCTAGCACAGTTTCCAATTAAACATAATCAAAATTGTAACAAAAATAACTTATATTTCTTCTATTTATTTACCTCTGCCATGTATGACAACAACTAAAACACTGTGAATGATAACAATCAATTCAAGTGCTTTCTAAACTCATATGAAAATTTCAAAAGTTTCTGGCAGTACCTAGTGTCCCATCTTAACTTCGGCAACAATGGATAACCAACAGAATGATAACTAGCAAATGAATTTAATCTAGGAAATTTGTCACCTTAATGAAAACAGAGGATGACAACCATTATTGTAACCCCCTCGCCCCGGTCTGGCCGGATGACCGGTTCGAGTGGGCCACACGGGGAAAACCGAGTGAAACTCATTAAGGTTCCCTTCGGTTAGCAACCTTATTTTTTTTTCTTATTTTAAATCTTGTCTAGCTGACCGTTAGGTCCTAAGCGATTCACACAGCGGATAACAATACAAAGGAAAAACACGTTCAAACCACGGCCATGCATAATAGTTCATTTTTAAGCTTACAGGGCAGACCGTATCGATACCCTAGCTAGGGTATCGATACGCCCCTTTCTAGGTCAACCCAAGAAGTCAACCACGAGAAGTCCGTATCGATACAGCCCTTGAGCGTATCGATACGCCATTCTCGGTCAACCCTTCTTGGTCAACAGAGTAGACCCGTACTGATACTCGGGAACCCCGTATCGGTACGCTCTACTCTTGCTCAATTCTCCAAATTACAGTAACTTTGGAGGGTATCGATACCCTTAGGGTATCGGTACGCAAGGCAAAATCTGAGACTTTTGGGCAAGACCGTATCGATACGGCCTGAGGCGTATCGATATGCCCTGCACTGCAATTCCTCAAATTCCAACTTAAACGACCCCAAAACGATTCTAAATGCATTTCTCGACTCACATAAGCATATACCAACATGCAAGCATACATATTTTAGCCAAAGGAATCAATCATACATGGATTAAAGCATTCATACATAGCATTCTAAAATAAGAGCAAATTAGGCAATATTGTGCATACATAAAGGCTTAAATGGTTTTAAGAGGCACAAGTCAATCAAAAGAGGTTTGCACTCATACGTAAGGCAACCTAGATATTCTAAAGCATGCCATCACACACACCAACATTCGACATAGTATTACATGCTTACAATCCATAATCAAACTCAAAGTCAACATTCATTCAAATGAGTCATACAAGCTCATACACAACTCTTGCCACATTGCTAGCTAATACAAAATCGATAACCATACTTGAGCCACAAACTTGGAAAGCCCTTCTTGCCTTGCCTTGAGCTAACACCACGCTAGCGATCTGCATTGTTGAACATTGAGAGCGTAAGCTAATAGCTTAGTGAGGGTGCTCTAAAACGAAAAACATCAACAATACAGGGTTGCCTCAAATTCCAACTTAAACGACCCCAAAACGATTCTAAATGCATTTCTCGACTCACATAAGCATATACCAACATGCAAGCATACATATTTTAGCCAAAGGAATCAATCATACATGGATTAAAGCATTCATACATAGCATTCTAAAATAAGAGCAAATTAGGCAATATTGTGCATACATAAAGGCTTAAATGGTTTTAAGAGGCACAAGTCAATCAAAAGAGGTTTGCACTCATACGTAAGGCAACCTAGATATTCTAAAGCATGCCATCACACACACCAACATTCGACATAGTATTACATGCTTACAATCCATAATCAAACTCAAAGTCAACATTCATTCAAATGAGTCATACAAGCTCATACACAACTCTTGCCACATTGCTAGCTAATACAAAATCGATAACCATACTTGAGCCACAAACTTGGAAAGCCCTTCTTGCCTTGCCTTGAGCTAACACCACGCTAGCGATCTGCATTGTTGAACATTGAGAGCGTAAGCTAATAGCTTAGTGAGGGTGCTCTAAAACGAAAAACATCAACAATACAGGGTTCAAGCATGTTAATCCTAATCTGACATACATCAAGCATAGGCATATAATCAAGTAGACCTAGCTAGTCTTTCAAGTGGCATATATGGTCTCTCAATCCTAACAAGCTTAAACATCAATGTCAACATCATGCAACAACACCATATACCACAATCATAAATCACCATCATATATCACAATACATGAACAAGTTTAATTGGCCACTTTAATTACCGCGATTGTGCGGATATAAACCTCAACAACACTTTACCTCGGTGGGATTTCACTCATCACCGGACCTTGCATGTGCAGGATTCCACTCATCGCCACATGCCCTATGGATGTGATTCCACTCATCATCCCGTAGAACTATATAAAAGCTTCCGGTGGAATGTTACATCACCGTACTCCTCCTTGATGACTTAACGCCATCAAGGCCACGTACGTTTTGACTCAATTTGTGTGCACACTATCCTAATGATCGATCATTTACAACCGGTAATTATTTTAGTGCCAATTATCATCATCAATCACATATCATCAACCACACTCGTGCTCATCACATATATCAACATCATGATTTATATATACATGCACCAAATAATCACAAGTACAAGAGCATAGTCATTAAGCACATTGGCATTTAAGGAAAACAAGATTAAATTAACTACTTGGGTTATAAGGAAGTGGCCTACCAAGCACACTTCACACACACACACTACTCATGCCCGAACCAAACTTTAAAACAAGTTGAGACCACTCACCGCCCTTCCTTAGCAATTCGAACCAATCCTCCTACGAACCCGGATCCGGTCCCAAAGCCTCTTCAACTCTTCCTCTTGCTTCTAGCCAAACAAAATACACTTATTACACCACAATTCAATGCTAACTCAACCATCAACTTACTTTACAACCACAAGCTAAAAATCCACAATTTTCCAAACCACTTAATATCTCAAAAACCCAATTTTCGTACTCCAACAACCCTTGGCTGAAACACCCATTTCCAAACACCCAAATGACCTCCGAAACATCCCAAATCACCCTCCTATCATACCCTAACCATCAGCCCTTAGTATTCAACCTAAAACCCACCAAAAACCCAAATTTTAATACCTTAAAATTTGTCCTAAGGACCTACTACGAATTTTCATCCAAATTCAACCAAATTGATATATGTTACACCTTTTAACATGATTAACTAAAGCCCCAACTCAATTTGTCAAAACCAATTGGAAAACCCCCTTAAAAACCCAAACTTTAATATAAACCCTAATTTTCAAAACCCCATATTTTTGAAATCTAAGACTATGAATAGATAGAGGATAAAGAGGAGATTAAGAAAACATATTTACCTCTTAAATTGGTGTTGAAATCGAGTACTAAAATAAATGGAATAGTAACTTGTGTTTTGGGAGAGTTTGAAAATGGGGGAAAGGGGTTTGACGTTGGGAAGGTTGGAAAAGGAGAGAAGATGACAATATGGAAAGTAGTCATCCTTTTTCAAAGTTTTTGGGCAAATTACGACATAAGTCCTCCTCTTTTTACTAAAGCCCAATTAGGTCACTATTTAGGTTGAATTGATTAAATTAAGTTTTATTTGACTCGAATCGTAAACCCGGTAAACTCCTAGGCCCAAAACACGGGTGTTACAATTATTCAAATATGTGTAGAGGTAGGGAAGGGGAGATGAGAACAATGCATCCAATTCAGTTTACATGTGCACTGTATTGTGATTAAAAAAACAAAACACAGTCATATGCAAGTCGTCCGGATCGTAAACATAGGGCTGCTGTATAGGCTCGAGTAATAGAAAATGGGAGGAGAAATACAAAAAAGATGGACTAAATTGATAGATTATTAAAATTATGTAGGTTATTTTTTTAGAATTAGGGTCAAATTAAAATAAGTGTAGAACTTGAGGGCTAATTATGTAATTATATCAATTTATATTAACTGCCACGTAATCAGCAGTTATATTTTTAACGGCGTTGGACCAATTTGTTACTTTTTTTAAGTCTGGGGACCAGTTTGTAACTTTTGATAGTCGAGAGACGCAAAAGATAATTGAAACATAGTCAGGGGACCATTTATGTAGTTTACCCTAAAATGTTATTAAAATGAATTGATCCCAAGTCTTTTAGGTAAAAGGACTAATATTTAACCGCTAAACCAAGTTTTATTATTATTATTATTATTATTATTATTATTATTATTATTATTATTATTATCAACGCATGAACTCCGAGTCTCTTGGGTAAAACGTCTAATATTTAACCGCTAAACTAAGTTATATAATTGATCTTAAGTCTCTTAGGTAAGTTATATAATTGATCTTAAGTCTCTTAGGTATAATATTTCTTTCAAATTAGGATCATATTGTCTGAATATGCAAATATAAAGGACTAAATGTATTATTATACAAAATATTTTAACTGTCACGTCTCTTTTTTAACGATTGTTAATGAGCTAGTAATCAAATTGTAGCAAAAATAAAATTATAATGGTAACGTTGGAACAATTAACAGTTTGGCTACCAAATTTAATAATTGATCAAAGTTTAGTGACCATCTATAAACTTTACCTTAATTTTAAAATATGATTAAAATTGAAAACAAACTACAATTATTTTCTCACTCCATTTTGGAATAAAATAAACTTATTATTTAAATATTTTGTTATTTTCATAAAATTAATACTAAATTATTATAAAAATTAAATATATACTTTTTCTTAAATAAATATTATAAAATGCATAATTAAAAAGTTTATTTTAACGCCTCTTTCTTCATAACACCTCTGCACTCATCTTTGGCCGCTTCTAAGTTCTAAGGAAAGAAAACAAAAGGCCGAACCGAAGCTTCGTTCCGGCGACAGTCACCGCCGCCCCTGGCCGCTTTCAGCGATCTCCGTTTAGCACCCTCTTCTCGAGTCTCCAATGTTTTCTCTGAAGCCAAACCGAAGCTAGCAAGCTCGAGCCTCAAAAGCAAAGTCGAAAACTCTCCAATTTCTATCGTCGACCATCAGATCGGCCTATAAATCCGGCCACGGCCTTTCTCATCGCCGAAAAACACTTGACCGTCCTGATTCCTTGCGTGATTTATGGCTAAGAAAGCAAGAAATGAGGGTTCTTTAGACAGTTTGCCTGATTTGATTATTTGTCGCATCTTGTTCTTGCCTACTGCAGATGAGTAAAATGGATGTACAAGATTAACAATAAAAAAAGTGAAGATTATCGCTTGAAAAAAAGGAAACAACCTTAGCCATTTATTACCATTATCTAACGCTCCAAATAGTGTAAAACTAAATGAATTTTACACCATGTAAGTGGATTCTAACTCTCTCTCTCTATATATATAAACTCTAAAATTTAAACCCTATATTCTAAATTTTAAACAATGACATTAAATTTCAAATCTTAAACTAAATTGCTAACACTTAAAATTAAAAGGGTAAACTGATCCAGTGACCACCGAACTTTAAGAGCGCACTTATTTTGACCACCGAACTATCGAACTCGTCAATCAGATCACTAAACTTATTAAATTGACCTATTTTGTCCACCGCCGTTAAAAAACTAACAGAGGGGTGATGTGGCAATCAACAAAATTTTGTAAAATTACACATTTAGTCCTTGTTATTTACTTATTATATCAATTTGATCTTAATTTTAATTTAATTAAATAAAATTAACGAACCAGTCAAATGACGACACATGTCTCATCTATTTTTAAGTTTTAATTTATTTAATTTAATAGATTAAACCAACCAACCAGATGGTGACACATGTCAAAATTAGAAAAAATAAAATGGAAGGGAGTTTACTCCATTAGAGATTTGATCTCATATCACTAGCACAGAAAACCCATGCTCTAACTGCTAACCCAAGCTCACCAATCTAACATTATTTGCTAATATATTTTATTAAACCACTATTTTGTTGGTGAAAACTAAAGGAAATTTAAAGAAAAAAAAGTATAGGAATGGGGATTCAAACTTGAGACTATAGCAAGAAATTCTCATGCCTTTACCACTGCACCAAGCTACTCTTAATGATATATATATTGCACACTTTTATATATGTATCTTATAATGCAGTTAGGAGAAAAAAAGTAAAAATCGTTGAAAGGGGACTTGAACCTAGATCACTTGGGATGTGTCTAATCACACACACATTTGATTTAATTTAAATCTAAAAATTATTAAATATTCGAATATATTTTCATATTTAAATTAAATCAAATATTTATTAAAATATTAAATATTTGATTTAAAAAAATATCGATTTAAAAATATTAGATTTAAAAGAAAAAATTGATTTAAAATATTAAATCGAATACTTAAAGTATTTTAAGTTCGATTTAAAATATTTGAATATTTTTTAAAATCAAATTTCTTTTCTTTTAAATCAAATAATTTTTAAATCGAAGATTTAATATTCTAATAAATATTCGATTTAATTTAAATATGAAAAAATATTCGAATATATTAAATAGAATATTTAATAATTTTTAAATTTAAATTAAATCAAATTTTTGTGTAATTAGACACATCCCAAATGATCTAGGTTCGAGTCTTCTTTCAACCATTTTTATTTTTTTCCTAACTACATTATAAGATACATATATAAAAGTGTGCAATATATATCATTAAGAGTAGCTTAGTGCAGTGGTAAAAGCATGAGAATTTTTTCCTTGGTCTCAAGTTTGAATCCCCATTCTCATACTTTTTTTCTTCTTTAAATTTTCTTTAGTTTTCACCAACAAAATAATGGTTGGCTCAACGGCTGGAGCATGGGCTTTTCATGCCAGTGACGCGGGAGCAAAATCCCTTCCATTTTATTTCTTCTATATCTTTACAGCCAATCAAATGGTGACACATGTCACCATCTGGTTGATTGATTAAATCTATTAAATTAAATAAATTAAAACTTAAAAATAGATAGGACACGTGTCGTCATTTGATTAGTTCGTTAATTTTATTAAATTAAATTAAAATTAGGATCAAATTGATATAATAGGTAAATAACAATGAGTAGATGTGTAATTTTACAATTTTTTGTTAACTGTCATGTCACCCCTCCATTAGTTTTTTAACGGCAGTGGTCAAAATAAGTCAATTTAATAAGTTTAGTGGTCTGATTGACGAGTTCAATAGTTCAGTGATCAAAATAGGTACGCCCCTAAAATTTGGTGGTCAAAATAGGTACGTCCCTAGAATTCGGTGATCACTGGAGTAGTTTATCCAAATTAAAAAGCTCTTGTAATCTAAAGTTTACTCAATCCGTATATCAAAGTTTCTTCTTATATATAATATAAATACATATATGATCAAATCTATCAATATTACTAAAATTGGTCATGGTACGATTATGATCAGTTAGACCAAACATTCTGTGAATCAAATACATACTAAAAAATGGTCATTGTAAAAATCAAATTTAAATAAATTCAATTCACAAATATAAATATTATACAAGTAACTATTTGACCAACTGTTTCCATTTATAATGGAAAATGCACCACTTAGCTACAAACTCCACACTTATCTCCTTGATCTTTTGAACAATAATTTTCAATTTCTTGATTTTCCCCCCCATGGATCAAATAGCATTTATTTTTCTGATTTTTTTTGTTTAGATGTTCATTGGTTGAGGGCTAAGCCTTAGAAGAACAATCTTGATTGTTTATTGGCAATTCTTTTTGGACACCTTGTGTCACAAGTAATGGCTTGGTTTAGAGCAAGTTTGTATCTGGGAAAGTTGGCGGTCCGAAGAACTCTTTCCCAGGGCGGATCGTATGGAATAAGAAGCCGGATCTTTCATTTACGGGATCGGCGTTTTCATTCTACCGTCTTCAGTCTGAAGGAGAAAGCCTCGCCTATTCCGAGAGCCGTGCCTCTTTCTAAGCTAACCGATAACTTTCTCGATGCGACGAGTAGTGTGTACTTGGAAGAACTTCAAAGAGCTTGGGAATCGGATCCGAACAGTGTCGATGAATCCTGGGATAATTTCTTCAGAAATTTCGTTGGACAGGCATCGGGGCCGGCTGGAGTTTCGGGCCAAACTATACAAGAGAGCATGCGTTTAATGTTGCTTGTAAGGGACTACCAAGTTAATGGTCACTTGAAATCAAAATTGGATCCCCTTGGTTTGGAAGAAAGGGAAGCCCCTGATGAGTTAGACCCTGCATTCTATGGTTTCACCGAAACTGATCTCGACCGCGAATTCTTCATAGGTGTATGGAGTATGTCTGGATTTTTATCCGAAAATAGACCGGTTCAGACTCTCCGGTCGATATTGACCCGCCTCGAGCAAGCATATTGTGGGAGCATTGGGTATGAGTATATGCACATTGAGGAACGGGAGAAATGTAATTGGTTAAGAGAAAAGATTGAAACTCCGACACCGATGCAGTACAATAAGGACCGCCGCGTTGTGATTCTTGATAGACTTATGTGGAGTACACAGTTTGAGAATTTCTTGGCAACAAAAATGAAGACAGCTAAAAGATTTGGGCTTGAAGGCGGGGAGACATTGATTCCCGGTATGAAGGAGATGTTTGATGTGCAGCGGATTTAGGGGTCGAGTGCATTGTCGTTGGAATGCCTCATAGAGGCCGATTAAACGTTTTAGGTAATGTTTTCCGGAAGCCATTACGAGAGATATTCAGTGAGTTCGATAAGAACTCAAAGTTTGAAGACGAAAGTGGGCTATATACAGGCACGGGTGATGTTAAGTACCATTTAGGAACTTCTTATGATCGTCCCACTAGGGGTGGGAAGAGGATTCATTTGTCTTTGGTTGCAAATCCGAGTCATTTAGAAGCCGTAGACCCGGTTGTTATCGGAAAGACTCGAGCAAAGCAATACTTTACCAACGATTTGGATCGTACTAAGAACATGGCTGTATTGATTCATGGGGATGGAAGCTTTGCTGGACAAGGTGTGGTGTATGAAACTCTACACCTTAGTGCACTACCGAACTACACGACCGGTGGGACTATACACATTGTAGTGAACAATCAAGTGGCATTTACAACCGATCCAAGGTCCGGACGATCTTCGGAGTATTGTACTGATGTTGCTCATGCCTTAAATGCTCCCATTTTTCATGTTAATGGCGATGACATAGAGGCGGTCGTTCATGTATGCGAGCTTGCAGCACAATGGCGCCAGACTTTCCATTCGGACGTTGTTGTTGATATCGTTTGTTACCGGAGATTCGGACATAACGAGATTGACGAGCCATTTTTCACGCAACCGAACATGTACAAGGTCATCCAAAAGCATCCCTCGTCGCTCAGAATTTATAAAAACAAACTTTTGGAATCCGGAGAGGTGACTGAAGAAGACCTTGAGAGGATGCACAAAAAGGTTGAATCCATTCTCAATGAAGAGTTCTTGAGTAGTAAAGATTATGTTCAGCAAAGAAGGGACTGGCTTTCGACAAATTGGAAAGGATTCAAGTCTCCCGAACAACTTTCCCGGATCCGAAATACCGGGTCGGCACAATCGTTTTTAATCTTGTTCTTGTTTCTCAAACTCCAGGATTTTCTCAACTTCCCTTTGTCTTTAACAGGGTGAATCCAGAGGTACTAATGAAAGTTGGGAGAGCAATCACAGTTCTGCCTGAAGATTTCAAGCCCCATAGAGCGGTGAAGAAGGTGTACGAAGATCGTGCGAAGATGATCGAAACCGGGGAGGGTCTCGACTGGGCGATGGGGGAGGCATTGGCTTTTGGAACATTGTTGGTGGAAGGTAAGCATGTTAGACTGAGTGGCCAAGATGTCGAAAGAGGCACATTTAGTCATCGGCATGCTATCCTTCACGATCAAGAAACCGGCCGAATTTATTGTCCTTTGGACCATGTCATGGAGAACCAGAACGCAGAGATGTTTACAGTGAGTAACAGGTATCAAATTTCTCCTATATCGAAAAACTATGTTACTCGAACTTTAGCGTATGTTTCGGACTTTGGGGTATGGATGGCGTTATATGTGGAGTATATGTCAATGTTATATGTGGTGCTTTAATGGAGTATATGTCAATGTTGGCAGCTCTCTTTCGGAATTCGGTGTTCTCGGGTTCGAACTGGGATACTCGATGGAAAGTCCGGACGCCATTGTTCTGTGGGAGGCTCAATTTGGTGATTTTTCTAATGGTGCTCAAGTTATATTTGATCAGTTTCTAAGCAGTGGAGAGGCTAAGTGGCTTCGGCAAACGGGGCTTGTGGTATTACTTCCTCATGGCTATGATGGTCAAGGTCCCGAACATTCGAGCGCGAGACTCGAACGATTCCTCCAGGTTTGGATTTGAGGACCTATGTTATTCGAATTCGAAAATGAATGTTGAATATATTATGTCAGTGTAATACAAGTATATATCCGATACGGATAATGACAGATGAGCGATGAGAATCCTTATGAAATTCTTGAAATGGATCCAACACATAGAAAGCAAATACAGAAATGCAATTGGCAGGTTGTCAATGCTACAACTCCTGCAAATTACTTCCATGTTATAAGGCGACAGGTGAGTCCAAATTATGGTTTTAGTCCTAGTACTACACTGAAATTGAGATTTATTCCCTATGATTCAGTTTGGTAAAAGTATGGTTTTAGTCCAAATTAGAAGTATAGAGACTAAATCCTCAAGTTGAATATAGTATATGGACCAAAAACAATATATTTTTTCCATGTAAATGCACTAGCTAGCTGGATTATACAAAGTATTATATATGGACATACGAGTACGTAACGTTTTTCACTGCTTTCCATTTGTAGATGCACCGGGAATTCCGTAAGCCGTTGATTGTAATGTCACCGAAGAACCTGCTTCGTTACAAGTTCTGTAAATCAAACTTATCAGAATTCGATGATGTTCAAGGCCATGAAGGATTTGACAAGCAGGGAACCAGATTTAAACGTCTTATAAAGGACCAAAACAACCATTCGGATCTCGAAAAAGGCATTAGGCGACTGGTTCTTTGTTCAGGAAAGGTATGTTTCTCTGTTTCTATATGCAAAACTAAGTTTAAATCTTCCTACTTTGATCTAATTAAGCATTTGTTCGAGCCTCGACAGTTACAAAGTGGAACTGCCCCGGATTACCTGAAATAAATGAGTCTGTGCGAAACCGAAGAGTTTAACGTACCATGCACAAACTCTTCGGTTTTGCACGGACTCACCAATTCGAGGTGTTTCCACTTTAGAACTCTGTCCGGACTCAAACAGTACTTTACAAACTTCTCCATAAATAGAGTTAGGAGACAAAAGCGGTCGAAGATAATACCCGAATTTACAGGTTTACTATGAGCTTGATGAGGAGCGTCAAAAGCTTAATGCAAATGATGTTGCAATTTGTAGAGTGGAGCAGCTTTGTCCCTTTCCCTTTGATCTGGTCCAGCGAGAGCTTAAGCGTTATCCAAGTAAGTTTCATGTTGGGGCGGAACTTGACAAAATAGTTTGGGGGCTAATTTAAAATTTTTAAAAATAAGAGTTTTTTTTTTTAAAATGGAATTTTCAAAAAAAAAATTGAAGACTCTTGCGTACATTTTTTTTTAAAAAAAATTTAAGAGACATAGTGTGAACTTTTAAAATTATGCGAGGGATTTAATTAAAAAAATAAAAAATTGAAACTTAATATAAATTTTAAAAATTCTATAGTGGCCAAATTAATTTTTTTTAGAAATTTAGTAGACTAAAATCTAATTTTTCAAAATTTTAGGGAGCCGTGGCCTCCATAGGTCAACACTGTGTTTCGCCCCCGACGTATTATTTCCTGTTATTTTTGTTTGTTAGTTTTCATTTTCAATGAGATAATTACACAATTTGTCCCCAAACTATGGTTTCATTTTAAATTGGGCCATAAACTTTAAAACATTCTATATCAATCCTCAAACTATAGCTCACATGACCTTCTAAAAATTTCCCAGGAGGCCAGGAGACCTTAAAATATAAATTAATTTTTTTAGGTCACGGGTTCAATTCCTAGTACTTTCAAAAACAAATTAATTTTTTAACCAACAAAGTTAAAACACCTTATCGAAAGGATAAAAATGGAATACTATTTGATAGTTGGAGAACTGATATAGAGTGTTTTAAAGTTTAAAGATCGATTTAGAATGGGTCATAGTTTGTGGATTGATACAAAATGTTTTAAAGTTTACGGACTATTTTAGAATGAGGATCATAGTTTGAGGACAACTTATAAAATTAATTCTTTATTAATATGTTTACTTGAATGTATCAGATGCTGAGATTGTGTGGTGCCAAGAGGAGCCAATGAACATGGGTGCATACACCTACATTGCTCCTCGCCTTTACACCGCCGTGAAGAGCTCAGGTAGGGGATCTCCGGAAGACATCAAATACGTCGGGAGGCCACCGTCGGCCGCCACAGCCACTGGTTTACTGCAGGTTCACCAAAACGAACAAGCTGAGATTCTTAGCCTTGCAATGCAACCTGAAGCAATCAAGTATCCTTACTAGAGCAGCCCTATTCAAAAGGAAGTTCAAAACCAATTTCAGATTAGAAATTCCAGAATCATGAAAAGGGTTTCTTTTGCTTCTCTTGATTTTCAGAAATTTTAGGGTTTTTTTTTTTAAATTTTTTTTAGAACCAATAGACATCTATTGAATATGTTAACTTGGATTAATAATCGGTAAAAAGACCGCTTAGGTCCTATTTAATTTTGAAAATATCAATTAAAGACAATTAATGACGTCGTTAATGTTTTCGGTCAATTTTATATAATTTGATTGACATAACAATAAATTTAGCCCTAAAAGTTTATATGTTATATCAATTTGTTTCTAAATCTAAAAAATCCAACAAATTTAGCCTTTAATATTTATAAAACTGTAAATTCAGCCTTCAACGTTCACAAAATGCGTTTTTTTTTATTATCAATATCATATTGATATAATAAGTAAATGTTTGGGGTTAAATTGATATGATCAATATTAATTGTCTTTATATTGACAATGAATAAATTATTTGGGTAAAGTTCATAAATGGTCACAAAACTTTGGTTAATTATTCACTTTGGTAACTAAACTTTCAATTGCTTCAATGTTATCATTAAACTTTGTGATTTGTTTCAATTTAGCCACTAAGCTTAACGGACGTTAAAGAAAGTGACTTAACAAATTTTTTATAATAACACATTTAGTCCTCCACATTTGCACATTCAAATAATTTAGTCCTAATTTGAAAATTAATAATAAATTTAACCCACAACATTTACACATTATTTCAATTTGGCCCTAATTTTAATTAAAAACAATTTAACCCTAAACTTAAAACCCTAAATTCAAAAACACTAAATCTAAACCCTAAACCATAAACACAAAATTAAAAACCTCGAACCCATAAACCCTAAACCTTAAACACTAAACACTAAAACTATGAACTATAAACCTAAAAAGATATTGCTCTATCAACCTCAAAAGGTGCATCTGACCTGCATTGAGTCGTTTCTGCAAAACTTTTTGGTTTTTAAGATTGTGATCTTCTCCTTGAATTATTTGGAGGTGATCATTTTTATATTGCTAAAGAGACGAGTACATGAAAGTGATTTGCTGAAAATTATTGTTATTTATTAATTATCTCGTAAAATTAAATTAATTTACATATAAAAAATGCAAATTGGTTTACACCCCCCCTGGAATATCTTTTGAGGTAAATAGTAAATAGCAATAACTTTATAAGGTTGACATAGCAATGTCTTTTTAGGGTTTAGAGTTTAGGGTTTGAGGTTTATGATTTTTGTTTTAGGTTTAGGGTTATGGCTTGAGGTTTTTAGTTTTGTGTTTATGGATTTGGGGGTTAGGTTTAGTATTTTGGATTTAGGGTATTAAATTTAGGGTTAAATTATTTTTAATTAAAAATATGGCCAAATTGAAATAACATGTAAATATTGAGGGTTAAATTTATTATTATTTTTTGAATTTTGATTAATTAGTTGAATGTGCAGATGTGGAGGACTAAATGTGTTATTATACAAAATTTGTTAAGTTACTTTCTTAACGCTCGTTAAGCTTAAGCTTAGTGGCCAAATTGAAGTAAATCACAAAGTTTAATGATATCATTGAAGCAATTATAAGTTTGGTTACCAAATTGAATAATTAACCAAAGTTTAGTGATCATTTATGAACTTTACCCAAATTATTTTTAGGGAAAACTACATAAATAGTACCCAACTATTGGCGCGCTTTCATTTTAGTACCCCAGCTTTTTTATTTGGCAAAATGGTACCTAACGTTATGTTTCGTTTTCAAAATGGTACCCCACCGCTAAAAAATTAACAGCATGTTGACTAGGAGAGAGAAAATCACATGTGACATGCTGCCACATCATTTTCTCTCTCCTAGTCAGCATGTCACATGTGTTTTTTTTATAATTTTAATCGACGTGGCATGCTGACTAGGAGAGAGAAAATGATGTGGTAGCATGCCACGTGTGATTTTCTCTATCTCGGTTAGCATGTTAATTTTTTAACGGTGGGGGTACCAAAATGAAAACGAAACGTAACGTTAAGTACTATTTTGCCAAAAAAAATAGTTGGGGTACTAAAATGAAAATGCTCCAATAGCTAAGGTACTATTATGTAGTTTTCCCTTATTTTTAAGGGGATAATTTACCCAATTTCAATTTTGAGAGGGGCCTAAGAGCAGGGGCGTATCTAAAGGGGGAAAGCACGGGCCGTGGTCCTCAAAGTGAAAAAGTTACAGTTCAAGTCCCTTAAAATTGCAAAATTTTATGCAGTAGTGAATTTGCTTTTGACCCTAAAATGATAAATTTCAGTTTAATCCCTGAAAATTATTAAGTTATCAATCAATACATGGAATTAAACTTCTGCCCCTCCATTCTTTTAGAAGGGTACAAGTACAATCACTTCCAAACTATTATAAGTCGAAGGGTAAATTATGTAAATAATCACTTAACTTTACTCTTAAACTTATTTTAGTCATTAAAGTTTTAAAACGTTTAATTTATTCACTGAAGTTTAGACGTTGAACATTTTTGACCACTCCTCCATTAATTTTTTAACGGCATTATAGCATGGGCATCGTCCACTGTCGTCGGACGCCATTTTTGACACTCGTGGATGGTGGTCATTCTATCATAAATTTTACTAGTCGTTTTGTCTCAGCCCCAAAAGTCTGAATCCGACCTACATTTTATCAGAAAGTGCCTCGAAGTCCACGAATCGGGCAAAAATCTTTTGGTTTCTCTCTCTCTCTTTGATCTCTCTCCTCGGTCGTTAAATGAAACTCGTTTCTTAGTGTATTGTTTTCCTTGTGACGATGAAGCCTCTCACCATTCAAATCTTAGATAAATTCATTCGTTCGTCGGTAAATGGACACCGTCAAAATGTTAATGGAGGAGTGACCAAAAAGTTCAATGTCTAAACTTCAATGAGCAAATTAAACACTTTGAAACTTCAGTGACCAAAATAGATTTGAGAGTAAAGTTCAATGATGATTTACATAATTTACCCTAAGTAGAATAATTCTCGATAAAATCCACATATGGATGAATTTAAATTAAAATAAATGACCTATGATTTAGATACGATAAGACTCGAACATACGTACTCGAAAATTCAAAATCTTAGTCTTTATTAACTCTATCGAGACTTTATTATCGTTTTTCCATTGGTTCTTTTAATTTACGTTTCCCCAATAAACGATGCAATTGGTAGGGGAAAAGGCTGGTTTGTTAGTAGTGCACAACTATACTCACACATGCTTCCGTAACTGAAAGCCTAATGTACCTTGAGTGACAAGGCTACTCTTTTTAACGTCACCTAAAATACTTAAAAGAAAAAGAAACCGAAATTTAGTTCCATTGATTTATACATATCACTTTCAATAATTCAAAGTTTTCGATTTTTAACATCTACAGTTACAATTTCATTTCTATGGCATATCCATGTACCTAACATGTGTTTTTTTTTTCTCTCGATATTTATAAATATCTCGAATGATTGTATTCATATCCAGGTTCAAATATGCTTCAGACACGAAACTTTAGAGAACGAAAATGCCGACCAAGCACGGTTTCTTATTCATGAAAAAAGTATGATGTCCGCATTTTTAGCAAGTTTTAAGGTTTGATGTTGCATGAAACTGCTTTTTGTACTATTGAGGGATGTTTTTCATGTTCACGTAATCCGTTTGCATTAAAGGAAGGTAATTTGTTGAGTAGGCTGATAGATTCATATACCTGCAAACAAGGAAAGAAAACTCCTCACGTAATTACAATGGAGCCACATGGTGTTGTGTTTGCTTGGTTATTATATGTTTCATCCTAGCAGAGCTTTGATGGAAAATGATCTGTGAATCTATGGGGTCCTGGACTCGAGTTTTCAACAACGGGAAGCCGTATTTGGCTATGGTTTCGATGCAGTTAAGTTATGCGGTGATGTCGATAATCGCTAAATCTGCGCTGAATCGTGGGATGAGTCCACATGTGCTGGTAGCTTACCGGTTGGCTGTCGCCTCTGTTGTGATTACGCCCTTCGCCTTTGTTTTAGAAAGGTCTCCCTTTCTCTGTTTACGATCTTTATTCTGCGGTTTCGGTTCTTTTTGTTACTGATATCAGATCGCTCGGTTCTTATGCAGGAAATCAAGGCCGAAGATGACATTCACTATCTTTGTCAAGATAATGCTGATCAGCTTACTCGAGTAATCTAGAATCCGTCATATTTTTACAGTTTATATTATAATCGGATAATCGTTTGACGAATGCCCTGTGTATAGGCCGGTGCTCGATCACACCTTCTTCTACACCGGGTTGAAGTATACGACAGCAACATTTACGTCTGCTATGTGCAACATTCTTCCTGCCTTAACTTTCGCACTGGCTTGCATTTTCAGGTAATCTCCTACTCGGTTTAGACTTCTTTTTGTTTCTTGTACCAACTGTTGTGATGATGGTTTTATTAGGCTCGAGCGAGTCGAGATTGGGAGGGTGCGGAGCCAAGTGAAGGTGGCTGGGACGGTGGTGACGGTTGGAGGTGCAATGCTGATGACTCTTATCAAGGGGCCTATTCTAGAATTGCCGTGGACCAAGGGGCGGAACCACCACTCTGGTCAATCCGGTACGAGCAGAGTTCACAACAAAGATCTAGTGATCGGTGCTCTTATGCTCATTGCAGGCTGTTGCTGTTGGACTTGTTTCATCATTTCTCAAGTAAGAACTCATTAAATTTTCGCCTCGATTCTAACATGAAATCAAAAGCTAAATGGCCTCCGAAATCGGCACTTAACAGGCAAGAATCCTAAAATCATACCCCGCTAAGCTTTCCCTTACTGCTCTCATATGCATCACGGGCACGGTGGAAGGCACCATTCTCGCGCTAGCCATGGAATGGCACAAGACATCAGTCTGGCGAATCCACTGGGACATCAAACTCGTTGCTGCTCTCTATGGCGTAAGATTCAACTTTCGAGTACACATAACTATCCCGGAAGTCATATTTCGATACTTATATTAACAGATGAGTTCTATGTGCAGGGGATGGTGACTGCATTCGCTTTGTATACAATGGGGTCGGTAATGAAGAGAAGGGGTCCGGTTTTCGTGAGTGCTTTCAACCCGTTAGGCATGGTTATCGTCGCGGTTTTAGGCTCCATCTTCTTATCCGAAGAAATGTACCTAGGAAGGTTCGAATCAATGTCTCTCCTACAATATCAGCAAACCAAATAATCTTTGCAATTTCAAAGTTTTTTTGAATATGGTATTTTTGTTTTGCAGAGTAATTGGCAGCATTGTTATTGTAATTGGCCTATATCTAGTTTTATGGGGTAAGAGCAAGGACCAGCCTCAACCGACACCGGAAGGCACGGTAGCACGAGCCGATCGGCAGACGGATGCTATAAATGGATGCATAGAGAATCCAAATCCTGAATCTATCACCATAGAAAGATGATTAAGAAGACATGAGACCCAAGAATCAGATTCAAGTGTTAGGAGCTTGTAGGAAGATTTTCAATTTTCTGTGTAAGAAAATCAGAAATCAACCACACATAGACATAGACATACACATAATGAATATTGATTAATTGATTCAACATCTAATCTAACTGATTGTAGCTTAAGGCATTGGATTAAATATATTCACCATCTAGTTTTAATTAGTAAAGAACCCCAACTTTGATTCTCCCTATGTTTCAATCATACACATTCACAACAATATTGTCACTATTTTGTTTCTGAATGTGAATATGTTATTCGTATTCTCATCTCTTTCTCTTTTATCCACATCATTACTTAAACCCTAATCATTGAGAAAAAATAAATCGTCTTATGTCATTGAGAACAATTCTTGAATTCAATTTAATGTCTAGTAAATCATACAAGTTCAATCCAAAAGCATAATAAAAAACTTTGGCCCTGTTTGACAATTAGTGGATAGCGGATAACTGGTTTGACTAGCTGATTACATTAGCTGATTGTATAAAAGTGTTTGGTAAACTTAATTGATAGCTGATAGTTGTTTGATTATTTGAACAAGCAAAATGACATATAAGGACATGATTATATTTGATACTTGTTTGAATAATCTATTAGTTATTAACATTTTGTATATATTAATCTTAATTAAATTATGAAAATTAGTTTTTAATATTATTACTGAGCATATATGAGGATGTACATATTAATTTAATTTTTTATTTGTGAAATTATATTTTTAATATAATTTTAATAATTATTAAATTTAGATGTATATATTAAATTTTATCTATGAAATTATATTTTGAATATAATTTATTAATTATTAAATTTATATATATATTTATTAATTTATATATTAATTTCTTATTTATGTAATTATTTTTTAAAATTTTATTAGTTAATCAAATTCATATTATTTAGAGAAAATTTTTATAATTATCAAGAACAAAATAATTTTTACAATTCGTGACGGCGACGGTTATGGTGTTAAGACGGGAGAGGTTATGGAGTCCGGGAAGGAGGCACGAATAGTTATCTCACCGCATCAAAAATAAATTTGTGTAACATTAGAATACCTTTAAAAATTATAAAACAATGAGTATTTTGATCAATTTTTTTATCGAGTTTAAAGTGTTACATTACAAAAATAAATTTTAGTATTAACTTATATCGATATCTCATTATCCTTTTTTTTTAAAAATGTATGTTCGTTTTACGGCCCATGTTCGGGGTGCGTGACTGGATGACTGTCCCTCCCAATAATATTGTCTCCAAGATTCGAACACACATTCTCTCCTTAAGAGATATCTCATTATCTTTGCTATAATTAATTAATTGATTGATTGTAGTATGATACTATAGATATTTTCATAATAAATTTGATTTTTATACCGATTTCGTTCGGTATTTAAATAATTAATTATAAATAATTTCAACTTACAAGTATAAATGTTATTGTAGCTTTATGTAAATGAATTTGAAATTACACTCGAATAATTAAAATAAACAATACAAAACATGAGAAATTAGAATATAATAAAATAAGATATTTAAACATGACAGGATAATTATATGTTTTGTCATTATTTAAAAAAAATAGATAATGTGCGTATACTCTCTCATAATTCATGTATTGGTAGTAGGGGTGATAATAAGCCTGACCGGCTCGCAAGCTACTCGGGTTCGACTCGGTCAAAGTTCGGTTCGAGTGAGTTTAGTTCGAACTTGTGCTCGGCTCGATACCTTAACATGCCGAGCCGACCCAATTTCGACTCGAAAAGCTCGTGAATATGCTCGAAATAATTATGTATATACACACACTTGTATGTTTCAGTGTTGTTAACTTGTTATCATGGTTAAATATTTTTAGTCCTCTCTTCTTTCTCCTTGTGGACTTGTATAATTTAAAAAATGTATTATGGTTACTTATCGTCTTCAAAAAAATATTATCTTTTTTTCAAATAGGTTTTCATATGTTATTTTTTAAAAACTAAAAAAAAAAGTAATTTGAGGGAAGCAACAAGCAGAGCCCGAGCCTCGAACCAAGTCGAGCTCAAACTATCCAATTCGAGCTCGAGTCTAAAATTCTGAGCTCAACGAGCTTCGAGCCTGAGCCGAGACTAGGTAGACTCGGCTCGTTATCACCCCTAATTGGTAGTTTACCGATCTGACACATATTGTGGTTGTTGTCATCGGCGAAACGCCGTTAGAATTGGTGGGGACATGAACCTACAAAAATATTAAAAAATTAAAATGTTATATAGTAAAATTATTTTTAACTCCTCCACAAATAGAAAATTCACTATTAGTCCCTCAAATTTAAGAAATTTTATTTGATCTTTTCAATAAATAATGTTGAATTTCGTCGTTGGTTGTTGTCTTTGTCCCTTGCATGTTGCTTTGGACAGAAAGAGAAAAAAGAAGTGTAAGCAAAATTTTAAAGATACTAAATTTTGAAAATAAAAAAGTTTGAGTTTAAATTTGACTACTATAATCATGGGCGGATGTATGTATTTTTTAGGGTGTAATTGACCTTACTAAAATATCTTTTAAACTCATTATAAAATCTAAAAAAATAGAATTTATTATAGGCAATAAGAATTGACCCCACTAGATTTTTTGTGATAAAAGGTCAATAATACTTATTGTAATGCTATGAGAATTCCCCAAACCACATACCCACTCTAGCACTATTATATGAAAATTTTGGTTCCGCCACTCAGGCGGATGCACCCAATCCTGATGGGAGCATCTCCATCCCGATTTTTGAAAATATATATTTAATTTAATATTATTTTTCTTTTTTAAAAAATAATTGTGTATAGTATGTAAAGAGAATATTTTTGCATACACATTTAAAACAAATATATATTTTGAACTTTATTCTTGAATTTTTGAATCTGTTATTTCCGTCATTTAATAAATAAATTCGACGACTTATGAAAGTATACAGAATAACTTACAAATATTTAATTTCTTCCAATATCTCATTTTTCTTTCTTATAATGAAAACATATACATATTTTTAAATCTAACGAAAACAAATAGCTTGCAAAACATTAGAATAATTTGTAAATATTATGAAGCAAATCCTACAATCTTTATATAATGTTCCATCACAATATTTTAATGTTACTTCTGTGTAAAATTAAATGATAAAGAAAGCTAGGTCAATTTGACATCTAAAAGGCAATTAAAGTTACTGACATCTAATTAATATATACTTGTAGACATAAAATCTTATTCAACAAACAATCATAAAAAGTGGTAAATTATTTGCATATAAATTTAAGTACACCTCTGGGATATGGATATGTATAATAATTTCTGATATATACATATACTCATATATATTGTTACAAATATGAGGTGAAAAAAAAAACATTTTATATAAAAATATTTTTTTACAAATTGTTATTTAACAAATGATCAGTTGATCACTAGCAGGGGTAATAAAATATCTACATATGAAATTTGTTTGTCTTATGTTCAATCCTTAAATAACGATTTTTAAATATTTGATTTAAAGATAATTCAAAAGTTTGAAAGAGACAAAAGCATTTTTATGATGATATTTATTATTATTTAAAAGACATTTTTCCGTCTTTTTTCAGTTGAGTGACGTTCTATTAACTTGTCTTTACGTACAAATAGTGAACCACATCTTAGGTATGGAACCAAAACTTGACTGACTCGAAAAATTTAAAATTTTTACTTGACTTAATGCAAAAAAAATTCTACTCATTTTGACTCGACTCAACTTGAAAAATTTCAGATAAAGTTTGAGTTATAAAATAAAAATTCAAATAACTCAATTAACTCAAAATTTTTAATAATTATTAGATCGATTTTTAAGTTTGAGTCAAGTCCCTCAATTATGTTTATGTGAGAGGTTTGTAAAGGAGTTACCAGCGATAAGCTCCCATCATTAACTGGGCTTGGTATCATGAAAATCATGCCTTCATGGACGACATTCGCTGGCCGGATATAAATGGGACGACCCCATCCGAAATCTGTGTCATACTCATATATAGGCAACCATATCCATGGAATTACGACAAGGTTCGGGCATCTGATAGTATGGGGTGCTCTAACGAAAGTGTTTCAATCAGACACCTTTTCAATGTAATCAATATTTGATCTCAGGAACTCATCGTTAACCTTGTTTAATCGTTCATGGATCTTTTTTACGGTATCGGTGAATGATTCTGTTCCGAGATCGCCGGCTCGAGCCATTAGTGCAGCTAGAAAGATTACATTGCCGACGTAGCCTTGTGGGAGAGGAGGATTCAATCGAAATCAACCATCGACAGGGAATTGCAGCTTGGTGGCTTGATCATCGGAGAGATCCCTTGCTTTACTTACACAACGCCATATATGTGCAGCCAAGATGTTGAAACTACTGTATTTTACACCACTGTTTGCATCTGCAACATTTGCTTTGGCTTTCAGGGTGTTCAATTGATTAGCTGTGAGCTTAAAGGTTGAGACAATGGATGGCTTAAGATCATCTGATGTAGAGTTCATTGATGGAGGTGGATCATATTCGACATGGTGGAATTTCGGCATCGGTGGATCTTGAGCTCGAAGAAGAGTTCTATCGATGAATGGGGTAATTGCAGGTGAAATGCCCCTTACAGTGTCTGCCCAACTATTGATGAAATGAAGAGCCGATGGTCCATCTCCTAAGGTATGTTTTTTTTATCAGCAAAGCGAAGTATATTATTAAAGAAAAAATATACAACGCGAGTCACACATGCGCCTCATCAAAAACCTCCCTAAGCCTAACGGAGGAAAAGAGTACGACATGTTGACTAAAAAGAAACGCACCAAAAAACAACACCCCTTACAAAACCATCAAACCGAGGCCTGAAACAAAAAGACTCGAGAAACCCCTTCCTTCGTTAGCGCATCAGCTAGCCCATTCGCCTCCCGGTAAATGTGCGAAAAGCAAACGGATCCCAACGTAAAGCAAGCATGGTCGATCAAACTAAAGAATTCCCACAAACACCAAGGTCGACGTTCCACCTGCAACACCCAACCAATAGCAACTTTGGAATTCGACTCAATAATAAGTGGACGAGCAACCCATTTAGACGCAACATATAACTCCAATGCAAAGGCTATCGCCCGTATCTCCGTAACATTAGAGTCAAGAGAACCAAGCGGGCCCGAGAAAAGCGCAAGGATGCGACCCTGTGCATCTCGCAACACGCCCCCCGAAACCTGCAGGCCCCGGCTTCCCTCGAGCGGAACCATCTACCGAAAACTTTAACGTGTCCCCGAGAGGAGGCTCCCAACATACTCCCAAACGGCTAACTTGTAGTCCTACCCCTTCTCTGAACAAGCTCGGACATTCCCACCATAGGGACTTGCTCACGGACAGCCCCTTTTTGAGAGTCTTCACCCAATAAAAAGAACACAATTTCACCAAGAAACCAATCTCAGAAGCCGGTATACATTTTCCGTTAAAAACGAACTCGTTACGCGCGCGCCATAAGGACCATAACAGTGCAGCAATGCTCGACACCCACAACTTCTTTAGCGTGCCCTTGAAAGAACAGTGCATATCCGGGATGAGGAAGTCCGAAAAAGCCTTCGGCAACGGCAACGATACCTCCCACCACATTTGAATTTAGTTACCTGGTAAAATATATTGACAACAAATCAAGACGATTAAACTTTAATATACAAGTTTGTGTAAATTTTAGTTTACACGTGTTTCTCAAATTTAGAGCTTAATGGTTTAGTTTAGAATTTAGGATTAGAGTTTAGGGTTTAGGATTAAGAGTCTTAAGGGACAAAGACTTAGATTTTAGATTTTAAAGAATGATTGTAAATTTTTTTACAAAGTTTGTGTATCAAAATATAACAAAAATTATATGGGTTTGAGTCCTTAATATATCATTATTGTATCAATTAGGTCTTTTCGTCAATGTAGTCATAAATTTAGACATTAAATATTGTTGGTGAAAGGTTATTCGATGGTCGGTTGTGGCGGTTCACCCGCTCTGAACTTTGGAAAAGAGTCGCGGATGGTAGTCCAGAGAGGAGGGGTAGAGAGAGATCTGAGAGGTCAATCTGATGTGTCTCTATATATAGATGTTTTTCTATCACTTCTTTGGTGGCGAAGGCCTCGAGGTCCTTAATGGCGGGAGGTGCCAAGTTTAGGGGCATGATGGCTATAGATAGGTTGTGTAAACGACTACACGATTAAGGTGAGTAAATACTCAATTTCATTCATCAAAGGTTGGTTTCATAGAGTACACCATGTACTCTTTTATACACAGGAATAGCTACACTATAATCCCACCAAAACTAACAGCTTTAATATGAAACCCTAACAACCTTGAATTGGTTATAACAGAAAGCTGATGACTCAGCATTTCTTCTGGATTCTTCTAATATTTCCCTTGCTTCTTCAACCTTCTCTGAAGCAAGGAAGCTCACGAACACACAGCTAGGAGCGAAATTCTTCAAAGCTTGCAATGGAGATCGCCTTGGTAAAGATGTCAGCCACCTGAGCGAATGCTGGTACGTAGTTGACTTAGAGTGCATGTGCCATGACTTTCTCACGAATGAAAAATATGTCAAGATCCACGTATTTTGTCTTCGCATGCAGAACCGGATTGGCTGCCATAGCCATAACGCTCGTGTTGTCGCTCCAAATGGTAGGAGATTGAGACAACTCCACATTCATATCTTGTAGAATGGCTTGGAACCAAAGAACATCAGCATCAGCATCAGTAAGACTACAAAATTCCGCCTCTACAGTGGACTTGGATACCGAACGTTGCTTGTGAGAGCTCCATGATAGTAAGTGTGGACCTAGGAACGTGCAGTGACCTGAAATAGAAAGTCGATCATCTGGGTCACTGCCCCAATCTGCATCGAAAAATAAGTGAATGGCCAAATGAGGACGAGCCTGGGAAGAGAACCAAAGACCAAGGTCGAGAGTACCCCTAAGATAACGTAGTATACGTTTGACTGCCATCCAATGCAACGCAGTAGGCCGCTGCATGAATTGTGCCACCTTATTAACTGAGAAGGCAATGCCTGGGCGTGTGTGACATACGTATTGTAAGAAGCCTACAATGCTGTAAAATTCAGAGGCCCTCTCAACTGAAGCAATGTCGTCTTTGTGAAGTTTAGTGGTGGAAACCATAGGAGTAGGAACAATGGTAGCCTTACGCATATCAGATTTCACTAATAATTCAGTGATATACTTCTTCTTTGACAAGAAGAGGCCAGCCTGAGTGCGAATGACCTCAATTCCAAGAAAAAAATTCAACTCGCCAAGATCTTTTAATGAGAACTTGTGATTCAAGTGGTGCACAACAGTGGCAACATGAGTAGGAGAGGAGCATGTGATCAAGATGTCATCGACATAGACCACCACATACGTGGTTGTGGTGTCACTAACATATACAAACAAAGAAGTATCAACATTGGAGAAGCGAAACTGCAGCTCTTGAAGAAATCATTTCAGCTTGTCAAACCAATTTCGTGGTGCTTGTCGAAGTCCATAGAGAGCTTTCTTAAGCTTACAAACAAGCTTGGTACCATCATCTGCCATGAATTGGAAACCCTCGGGTTGCACCATGTAAACATCCTCAGTGATATCCCCTTTAAGGAAAGCATTATTAACGTCTACTTGTCGAATGTTCCAATCGTGTGAGACAGCTAGTGACAGTAACAAATTCACAGTAGAGGCCTTCACAACCGGGCTGAAAGTTTCCCTGAAGTCACAACCTGCAAGCTGAGAATAACCCTTCACGACTAGCTGTGCTTTATATCGTTCAATGGTACCATCAGCATTGCGTTTAATTTTAAACAACCATTTACAGCCAATGGCGCGTCGATCACTAGGCAAGGGCACCAGATCCCACGTGTCATTATCAAGTAAGGCTTGATATTCAGCATTAACTGCAGCACTCCAATCAGGGCTTTGCATGGCAGCATGCACGTCCATAAGTATATCATCAAACTGTAAGTGGTAGGCTTTAGGCTTGAACACACCAGCCTTGCTCCTTGTCACCATGTGATGTCGATTAGGAGGAGAGCCAGGTTGCACCACTTGTGATGTTGTGGGAAGCTCATGAGATAAATCAGATGGTTGTAGAGGCACAACATTGTGATCAGGGGCAACAATATTCTCACAGATAGTTGCAACCACCTCAGGCAAAGAATCAGCAGACAAAGGATCAAGCTGAGAGGAAGCCATAGGGGACATAGGAAACTCAGTAGCAACTGGAGGATCAGTCATAACTTGCTCAGAATTGGGAGTGGGATGAGAGTCTACTGAAGAAGTATCCACAGAACCAATAGGAGGAGTTGAATCTGGTATAATGTGCAAAACATGAGAGATCACATCAGAGGAGGAAGGCAATGAGCCAGGATCAAGAGATTGAAAAGGAAACATTGTCTCGTGGAAAACAACATTTCGAGAAACAAAAATTCTACCAGTGGACTGATCAAGACACCAATATCCTCGATGTAGAGGTGAGTAACCAAGGAATACACATGCACGAGATCTGAAATCAAGTTGGTAAGAATTGAAGGGACCTAGGTGAGGGTAAAAAAGACAGCCAAATACCCTGAGAAATCGATAATCAGGATCCTTATGATATAACACTTGAAAGGGTGATCGATAACCAAGAGTCTTAGAGGGCATTCTGTTAATTAAGTACATTGCACTCAATGTAGCATAAGACCAATAACTAAGAGGAAGAGAGGCATGTGCTAGCAATGTAAGTGATGTTTCAACAATGTGCCGATGCTTCCTCTCAACCACACCATTTTGAGAGGTAGTGTGAGGGCAAGTAACCCTGAGCTGAACCCCTAACTGAGCCAGCAAAGTATGCATGAAACGAAATTCACCATCACCATCCACTTGCACAACCATTAAATTCAAACAAAACTGATTCTTTATTAAAGCATAAAACTGTCTAAAGGCATTACAAGCATCTGACTTCTTCTTGAGTAAAAACAACCAAGTATAGCGAGAAAACAAATCGATACATGACATATAGGAAAGATATCCATTAGAGGCCACTAAAGCTAGACCCCAAATGTCAATTTCTATTAACTGAAATGGCGAGCTATAAACTGTAGTGGACTCATGAAATGGTAGAGTGTGACTTTTGCCCAGGTGACAGGCATGGCAAAACGTATATGTGGGAGGTACCAACTTCTTATTAAGTGCAAGCAGATGAGTGGCCCAACCTATTGTGCCAAAGCCAGTAATCAGTTGAGGAAGAGGAAGAACAAGCAACCACATGCATACTTTGTTGAGGAAACTCATACAAGCCATCATTCTGTACCTCACTCAGCAACACTGCTCTTGTATGCTCATCCTTAAGACAGCAAGAAGATGCATAGAATTCAAAATAAACGTCATTATCAGTGGCAATTTTTGAAACATACATTAAATTTCGCGTTATGTCAGGAACAAGAAGTAATTGATCAAGAAGTAAAGTTCGAGATGCAGTGGTCACCACACCTTGACCAACATGAGAGATGGCAAGGGAAGAACCATCCCCAATGTGAACCTTATTCTGACCAGCATAGGTTTGTACCGACTAAAGCTGAGATTTGTCACTGGTGACATGGTGCGTGGCTCCGAAGTTAGGATACCAGACATTAGTTTTAGCTACAAGGGTGTTGACTTGAGGGTTATCAACATGAGAGGTAGGACTTGTTTCAGTGGCAACGTAAGGAGAGTAGCGAGTCTCTGGCTCAGCATGGGAACATCAACAGTTGTGAGCTTCAGCACTAGGTTTCACTGGCCTTGGTAGCTCTGATTGAAATGATACCAACACCGATCCGCCAAATGCCCCAGCTTCCCACAAATTTGGAATTGAAATCTAGGTCTACCCTTGAATCTACCACCATTTCCAGCATTAGATCCAGAACACACACCACGAGCAGGGAGACTATGAGTGTAGGGAGCATCGTGTCGAGAGTCTTGATCGAGAGTGATGTTGTTAATGCCCACGGATAGTCTCAGAGGATCTTCAAGACGTGTCTCGGCATCAGTTAGCAAGGAGACCGCCCCATCAAATGTATAGGGCTCTTTGCTAATAGTTATGACAGCCACAACCGACTTAAACTCGGAAGGCAAGCCATTAAGAATGGTGGCCACCTGTTTGATCTCAAAAATGGGGCTTCCACGTACTGCCAACAGATCACATATTTCCTTCACTTGAGCAGTATACACACTTATAGACATAGATCCCTTATTGAGAGATCGTAAACGAATATGAAGATGCATGACTTGTGTGGTAGAGAGCTTAGAATATCGAAGAACAAGTGTTTTCCAAATAGAAGAGGAAGAATCAGAACCCACAAGATGAGGAAGGAGTGAAGTGCTAACCGTAGATAGAGGCTAAGAGGCTAAGGAGCTATCTTGCTTGAAGAAGCGTTGATAAACATGGTTAGGTGTTTTGCTGCCATCAGCCGCCACCAGAAATTTTGCCGGAGGAGTATACTCATCATCAAGATAATGCTCAAGACCTTGTCCTTGCACCATGAGAAGAACCTGCTGACGCCATAGGAGAAAGTTCGTATCATCAAGCTTAACACTGATTTGTTTGTTGAAAAAACCTTGAGAGGAAGATTCATCAGCAACCGTAGGATCGAGAGTAATGGCAGAGGCATTATCAGTTGGCATGATGCGCAGAAGAAGAAAGGAGGAAAAATGAATCAAGGGAGATGGCCCAGAATCGGAAAAGCGAATGATACCATGTAAACGACTACACGATTAAGGTGAGTAAATACTCAATTTCATTCATCAAAGGTTGGTTTCATAGAGTACACCAGGTACTCTTTTATACACAAGAATAGCTACACTATAATCCCGCCAAAACTAACAGCTTTAATATTAAACCCTAACCACCTTGAATTGGTTATAACAGAAAGCTGATGACTTAGCATTTCCTCTGGATTCTTCTAATAGGGAGGGATAGGTTCAGCTGATTAAAAAATAGTCTTGTATGTTAGCATCCCTAGCGATTGGTGATCCGGAGGCAAAGGCTTCGAAAGCTGAGACATCTCTGGAAGTAATACCGAGTTTAGCTTTAGAGGTTTCGGTGGTATAGGAGTCTTTCCGGAGATAGTGAGATTTAATGTTGGCGCATCAACGGGCGTATAACTATTGTTCTACTACTTGTCCTCCTATATGTACAGTGGCGAAAGACAATGGGACCTGTGGGGGCCACGACCCGCCAAAATTAAAAATTCTAACTAAGACCCTTGGAATTAAAAAAAATATTTTCTTTTAGTTAAATCTCTCCTATAATTTTTAAAAGTCTCATTAGGCCTATTAAATGTTCAAAAAATTTAGTTAGACCTCAATTTTTTTGAAAAAAAAATGTAAATTGAACCCTTCAAAATTTGTAAAAAAATTTAATTTAAACCTCTAAATATTTTTAAAAATTTAAGTTGGCCCCCAAACTCTACCACCAAATTTCGTCACTACATCTCTAAATTGTTAATGTCGAAAGTATCAGACATCGAACAAGGTTATGTAGATGAGGTTTAAGGAGAAGGTTGATGGCGGTTCACCCATATCGAGATGGGTGGAGAGCCAAGGGCAGTAGCCGGAGTAAAATGAAGAAAGGATCAGAGAATGATGGGGTGGAGAGTGTTAGCTTCGTGCTATCTTCAGATTGGGGGTATTTATAGTCGAGTTGTATTGTTTGATAGGACACAACCAAACCTAGTGACGACTAGTGATGGGTCGGTAGGATTAGGTATGGCTCTCGGCCGGTAGGCTTTTCAACCTAATCACGCGTGTCGGCAGAGTAGCTCGTTGCTCTTAAGTAATAGGCTAAGTCGGCTGGTCAAGTCAGGCAGACTTGATGACTGTCGTGTCGAGAGTGACCCGAAGGTATGACCAAGAGGTGAGGTTTCTGAAGGCTTTGGTGCTTCGCACATTGAGGCGTGGTGTGGAGACTAAGAGTTCCGAAGATATAGGCAGACGGAAACATGACGATTGTAGGCGAAGATGTAACAACTGTAGCCGAAGGTATAATAAATATCAATTCAAATATGACGTGAATATTTTAAACACATGTGTACTTATTGTGCGGATAAGTCATATATAACAAATATAAATTCAAATATGACGTGTAATATTTTAAACACATGTACTTATTGTGCAGATAAGTTAGATATAACAAATATAAATTCAAATATGACTTGGAATATTTCAAATATAATGTGGAATATTTTATTGATTTTTATATCATTTTAGTATTTTAGTATTTTATTAATTTTTTATTTTTCTCTAAAAATTTAATTTTGTCCTCGTACTCAATCAGAAAATTAATTTTATCCTCAAAATCGGTCGAAAAATTAATTTTGCCCCTATGACACATCATCTTTACACGTGGACTGCCACGTCATCACACGTGGACTGACTCATCAGTACTGTTTACCGTCAGCACCGTTGACCGCTATATTAGCACCGTAACCGTCAACGATAACTTTCGCTAGTCAAGGAGCAAAAATGATAAATTGATATAAAAATACCATAGGGACAAAAATATAATTCGACTAGTTTAAGGGTTAAATTAATATAAAAATAACATTGGGACAAAAATGATAAATTGAGATTACTACACGGGCGAAATGTAACTCTTAACCTTATTTTTAAATATATTAGATCTAAGACGTTCACGTGGTAAGTGTAACATATTTATACTTTGATTAACATGTTTTTAATAGGGTCAAAGTGAAGTTGAATTTATGGCTTGAATTAATGTCTAGGACTCTAGGTCAATAGAAGGACATGATTAACATCGTTATCTGGTAACTTTATTTTTTTAATAAATTCACTTTTAGGGTTTATTTTTTACAAGTTTCGATTTTTTTCAAGGTCGAACCATTTCGAGCTCGACTTTTTCGAGTTTAAACTGATATTTCTACCTTGACAAAATAAACCAAAACTAATTATTTATATAACCTATTTTTGAATAAATTACACTAATTACCACTAAACTTTTAGGCGTGTGTTGAATATACCATTAAACTAAAAATTGATATTATTTTAGCACTGAACTTTAGTTTAGACTTCAATCATACAATTGAGATGTTAATATCACTCCACGTCATCGCAAGTTGACCATTAAAATCCGTAACATTATTGATTTTAATAGTCCAGTGGTATAATTGAAACCTAAACTAAAGTTTAGTGCCAAAATAGTATCGATTAATAAAGTTCAATGCTAAAATAGTATCGATTCAACCATCAGAAGTTCAAAATTTTTCGTTAACCAATAAAAACATGACACACGATCTATTTATGTTATTTTTTTATTTTTTAAAAATCATAAAATATTTAATTTTATTAAAAACTCTCAAATCTTCAAAAGCCCCTAATCCTAGCCCTAATTCACTAAACTCATAAATTCCTCTCCTCCGATCGTCGATTCAACCACCATCAGTCATCCCTTTCTACGCTGACTCTCCACAGCCGATAACCCCAACCTTACGTCGATCGAAATCGAAAAATGAGCGACCAAGAGAAACATGAACGTCAAACGTTAAATCATTAATCGAACGCCGAAAGACACAGACGAATGATGAACTGGGTCTTGCAACTCGTATGACGAGAGGAGGAGATATCACCGCTGTGACAACGGCATAATGTTCGACGGCGGTCGAGGGGAGATTTAGGGATTTGGGGTTATTACCTTAGGAACTAGTTGTAAAACCTGAGAGTCATCACTGAAATCTCCAACATAATGATCCATGACCGAACTGGTTTCAGCTCCCGCGAATAAAACTCCTTCAGGTTGCATAATATCGTAAGTCTTCCATTTTCATCAAACCCCAACCTTCCAGCAACGGGGGAAAATGGCACCAGAATCTTGCTCAGAGCTTCCTTGAGCTTTCCATTACGAAGAAATCAGACGAACCATTAGGCTTAAAGTAGTACACAGTGGGGACATGGTACCTTGTTGCCACCATGTCTAGATTAGAGTTCCATAGACTTGTTCTCAGAGTGTCTTCGGCTGGACCAACAATCGTGGACTCCTTTATGGTGATCTTCATGTCTGTAATAAAGGAGTTGAAAATACACATAAACTTTCTGCAATGTTGTTTGTTTGGAGGGCGAGAAAAAAAGGAAGAAACAAAGGGATTATGGATTAGAAGATTCAACATTCATACCTTGGAATGGTGTGGTTGGGGAAATACTACATCTACCCACTGGGTCATCTACCCAGCTGAGGTGGCACATGACATGACAGTTAAAATGAATATAATTAAGAAAAAAATAAAATATCTTTTTACCAATAAACAATTTTCAAGTTAATAAATGTGATGAAATTAATACATCTTTTATTAATAAACAATCCTTAAGACAATAATTGCAATTAAACGAACCAACTTGACTCAGTGGTTAAAGGAACGGTTGTTGTTCTTAGAGGTCACGGGTTCGAGCACCAACAGCTGCAACATGGTGATTGAGCGTTCATTGTTAAATGATTGAGAGTATATTTAGAACAGATACTACTTATAATCACTTTAGCTTTCATAAAAAAAAAAGACAATAATTGCAATTAATACATCTTCTACCCATAAACACTTTTTTTAATATTCAATTATAGAATTAAGGCTTAAATGAAAAATAAGTGTCCAAACTATACTATTTTTTAATTTTAGGTGCTTAAAGAATTTTTTGCTAAAATTAAGTGCATAAAATTTCAACTGTTACAATTTTAAGTGCCCGACCGTTTAAAAAAAATCGTTACCCAGTAAGAACGTGACACATGGCGTATTTATTTATTATTATATTAAAAATTAAAAAGGAATATAATTTAAAAAAAAGCTCAAAATTTTCAAAATTCCCAAAAAAAAAAAACCAAATCCCTAATACCCAAAACCATAAATTTTTTAAATTGCCGCCGTTGTCGCTAGGGGTGATAACGAGCTGAGCAAAAATGCTGGTTTAAAGCGTTTAAAAGGTTTAAAGGTTGTTTTGTGAGTTTAAACTTAGCTTGAAATGTTGGTTTAAACTCCGAGTAAGTAAATTGAGATTTCTTCCTCGATCTTGCTTGATTAAAATGGTTTTTATGCACATGTTTAAAAGATTTGATTGTTCATTGTTTATGCATGATTTGAGCATGGTTTAATGCTGGAAAATGAATATTTAATGATGTTGATGCATTTGGAAGTAATGCATGAGTTGTTAATGTTTTTAACATTGGTAATGCAAGGTAAAGTGCATTGGGTAAACATTTTGATTGATGCATATGAAAATAGTGGATTAATGTTTGATAATGAATTATATTGGTAAGTGACATGGTTTAAAATGTTATCGGATATAGTTGGTCAGCCATAAGATTGATAGTGCACTATAAAAAGTCGCCTTGAATGTTGATGGGTTTATACGGTGTATCGAATACTCCATCCAAGTACCCTAACGATTGAGGGGTTATATGGTACCGAAAACTCCTATTAGTGGATTATACACCTAAGCGATAAGTAGGGGTTGTGATTGTATCATATTTGTGAAATGTATCGTTATTCTGGTTGAGGTTGTATGAAGTGTTGAGAGAACACTTGTTGAATTCGTGTATCCGATGTAACGATTTTGGTAAATGGCTTGGTCTGTGATCACTTGTAAGACAATATAATTGTTGATGTATCATGTTGATGATTTATGATTCATAGTGAGATTTATGCATATTTTCTCTTTAAGCCTTGCATATGGGTTATTATGCATGGGAAAGCTTAAATGGAGTGTTAGCAAATGAGATTTTGTTGTTGGTACATGATATATGTTGCATATGGTTTAATATGCTTGATTTTGAAAATGTTTAAGTGCATGGTTTGAAAGGCATGATAATGTTTCAAGTGATGATGATGTTTTAAAATGGGATTTCAAAATGGTTTTAACAACCGCTTTTAGTTTGCATTGATGTTGTGTTGTTTAGAGCACTCCTCACTAAATTTAATGTGCTTACGCTCTTTTTGTCCATCAATGCAGAGAACTAAAAGTCGGAGGCAATGAGCAAAAATGAGGAACTCCAAGGACTTAATACTTAAAAGTATAATTTTCAAACTATACTAGTAGTAATAAAGGCAATGGGGGTTCATTGTTGATTCGGGAGTGTGTTTGTTAAACTCCATGTTTGAGCAAGTTTGTATTGTTGTTTTAAAGTTGTAAATGACCTATCATGTTTGGCTGTTGCTTTGTTTTGATAATTCATGCTTTGGATGGATTGATTTTAGGTTTCATGCCTATTGATTCTTGTTTGAGATAGGGCTCCATGCTTGGTTGCTAATCATGTGGTGTTTTGGGCATGATTTAGTTATTGATATGTTTTATTATGATTATGGCATGATTGGAATGTAATTGAATTCTTGAAAGCATGTAAATTCAGTAAATTGAGACATTTCAGGTCCAGGCGTATCGGTACGCATGCATTTGTACCGATACGGGTAAGCTAAAATTAGCTTGTCGTTTTGTTACGCGTGATAGTGTTTCGGTACGGGTCTCATGTTTTAGGCTAGGCGTACCGATACACGAAGAACTGTATCTGTAACACCCCAAAAATTACGCCCAAATTGTAATCTAAAATCCTTAACTCTTAAAAACCCTAATGATTTAAGAATTTAATTTAGAAACCTAATTCAAAAATCGCTTGAAAACCCTAACAATTTAAAAATTTTAATTCAGAACCCTAAATTTTATGAGGAACTAAATAAGAATTTTTATCAAACTTAAAAGTCTATATGAATTTTTTTTGAAATTTTAAGGACTGACTCCATAAATAACCATTTATCAAATTGAATTTTAATTTATTTTGGTTTCTTCCTTCCGTCTTTTTTTTAATTGTTATATATATATATATATATATATATATATATATATATATATATATAAATTCTTCTTCTTCTTCTTCTTCTTCTTCTTCTTCTTCTTCTTCTTATTGTTATTATTATTATTATTATTATTATTATTATTATTATTATTATTATTATTATTATTATTATTATTATTATTCTAAGCCAAATTTTTTTAGATTACCACCGCTCAACTATATATATATATAGCCATAGTTATTACGTACAGAAATAAACCCGAGCCTTAAGTTTTAAAGTGTTGTCGCTCTTAGTTGTTCTCATGATTTATGAACTCCTCTCGGATTGACGCTGCCATCACCTTACTTCGAACCCGCAATCGCCCATTGTTCGTCGTTACAGCTTTATTATTTTGAGGTGTGTTTCTTACTGTGATATATATTTGTGTACTTATGTTTTATACTCTGCTTGATTTATTATTTGATTTATTGTGATTGAGAATGATTTTGAAAACATCATAATGGCATACTAAATTTTGTTTTTAAATCAAGCATCGGATTCTCAGAAAATTTAACTCTCGTAAGAGTTCAGATTTATGTTTTTCAAATCATATCATTGTGCCATGAGATTGGAACTGTGTTCGGAAAAAGCGAGGGTAACTTCCACTATGGCAAGGGCATCCTCCGCTCTGTATAATATCGGATAGTCTAGTATTGAGTCATGCATCGAACATTATATCATTATGATTTGGATTTATCAGATTTACTGTGTTTTCAAAAGACTTTATCTGGAAAAATAAAACATTGTTTTGTTTTTGTGTTGCTTGCACTTTAGAGACACATTAAGCTTTTTAGCTTACTCTCCCTTAGTCTTTCTTTCAGATACTCAAACAATAGGTGAATCGGTACTTGGAGAATCTCACATTTATCTGGTTATTTTATTATTCATTATGAACTATTTTTAGTTATTCAGATTATTATTTAATATTTCGAGGCATTAATGTAATTTTATAGTTGAGGACTATTTCTTATTTTTGGATGATTTTAGCATTCTTTTACTATGGTTTTATTTCAAAAAATTTATGTAAGTATTCGAATATCTATTATTATTATTATTATTATTATTATTATTATTATTATTATTATTATTATTATTATTATTATTATTATTATTATTATTATTATTATTATTATTATTATTATTATTATTATTATTATTATTATTATTATTATTATTATTATTATTATTATTATTATTATTATTATTATTATTATTATTATTATTATTATTATTATTATTATTATTATTATTATTATTATTATTATTATTATTATTATTATTATTATTATTATTATTACTATTACTATTATTATTATTACTATTACTATTATTACTATTACTATTATTATTATTATTATTATTATTATTATTATTATTATTATTATTATTATTATTATTATTATTATTATTATTATTATTATTATTATTATTATTATTATTATTATTATTATTATTATTATTATTATTATTATTATTATTATTACTATTATTATTATTATTATTATTATTATTATTATTATTATTATTATTATTATTATTATTATTATTATTATTATTATTATTATTATTATTATTATTATTATTATTATTATTATTATTATTATTATTATTATTATTATTATTATTATTATTATTATTATTATTATTATTATTATTATTATTATTATTATTATTATTATTATTATTATTATTATTATTATTATTATTATTATTATTATTATTATTATTATTATTATTATTATTATTATTATTATTATTATTATTATTATTATTATTATTATTATTATTATTATTATTATTATTATTATTATCATTATTATTATTATTATTATTATTATTATTATTATTATTATTATTATTATTATTATTATTATTATTATTATTATTATTATTATTATTATTATTATTATTATTATTATTATTATTATTAGGGTAAACTAACCCAGTGACCACCATAATATGGTAAATGTATTAAAATAGCCACATTAAAAAAATCGACTCAATTGACCACCCAAACTATTGAAATTGGATCAATGTGACCACCAGCCGTTAATAGGCTAATGGAAGGTGACGTGGCAGTTAAAAAATTAAAGGTATAATTACACATTTGGTCCTTACTATTTACACATTCTTTTAATTTAGTCCTAATTTTAAACTAATAAATAAATTAATTAGGTTGTGACTCCAATTAGGTGGTGACATGTGTCACCACCTATTTGGAGGTGAAAAACAAATTTCCCAAACTTGCGCTATGCAGGAATCAAACCCGGGTGAAGTAGAAATTAAAGCAGCGTTTTAACCACTACACCAAGAACATGTTTGGGTTATAATTCACCAATTGTAATATATGTTTTATTGTGTTATAATTCACCCATGTTTTCTCTTCCTCATCATCTTCTAACCGCCATGAAAGCTTCATTTCTATAGCTCTTAATTCACCCATGTTTTCTCTTCCCTAAAAACTCGATTTCGGACCTGCAATTTTTGGCATCCTTAATTCACCCTGTACTGTTCAGGCATTGGTGCTTGCTCTCGTCACCGCCTCTACAAATTGGCAAAAACAGGTTAATGTTCATCTGTTATTACTAATGAAAATCCTAAACCATAGATGATTGACAGTGTTTATGGGGAAATGACAGGCAAGCAATGCGAGGGAAAGAATGCTTGAGAAGCCGATCGCAGCAAATAATGGAGCAGTTTGCAGGAGCTCGTGAACAAGGCAAGGCAAAGTGCCACTAAATTAGACTTAGCTTTGTTCTGTAGAGTGTTTGAATTGTTTAAAGGATACATTCTTGATTTCGTGTCGTTTGCATCATTTTGATTAATAATACTAGTGGTATTAATTTTTTTTTGTTGAAAAAAAATATTTTTTGAAACTGATATCATTTGCAAATCAAAGAAGAACATTATGAACCATGAACTTAACTCACCCACAATTACATTTCTTAATATGCTTTAAACATTATTATCATATTCAAGTTTTAGTTAAAAAGAAGAAAGGCTAAAGAACACCACCTGAACTGTGTTGCAAACAAATGTTTGTAAGAAAAAAAAAACAGAACACAAAAGATTCACCAGCAGCTTACTCATCTTTGCCAACTTTCTTGCCATTAAAGAACTTGGTTAAATTTGGCATCGACTTTCTTTTCTTCTTAATGATGAATTAAGGATGCCAAAAATTGCAGGTCCGAAATCGAGTTTTTAGGGAAGAGAAAACATGGGTGAATTAAGAGCTATAGAAATGAAGCTTTCATGGCAGTCAGAAAATGATGAGGAAGAGAAAACATGGGTGAATTATAACACAATAAAACATATATTACAATTGGTGAATTATAACCCAAACATGTTCTTGGTGTAGTGGTTAAAATGCTGCTTTAATTTCTACTTCACCCGGGTTTGATTCTTGCATAGCCCAAGTTTGGGAAATTTGTTTTTCACCTCCAAATAGGTGGTGACACGTGTCATTACCTAATTGGAGGAGGAAAATAATTTATTATACCAAATATAAATAATTAAATTCCTCCAATAAGGTGTTGACACGTGTCACCACCTAATTAATTTATTTATTAGTTTAAAATTAGGACTAAATTAAAAGAATGTGTAAATAGTAAGGACCAAATGTGTAATTATACCTTTAATTTTTTAACTGCCACGTCACCTTCCGTTAGCCTATTAACGGCTGGTGGTCACATTGATCCAATTTCAATAGTTTGGGTGGTCAATTGAGTCGATTTTTTTAATGTGGTCATTTTAATACATTTACCATAGCATGGTGGTCATTGGGATAGTTTATCCTTATTATTATTATTATTATTATTATTATTATTATTATTATTATTATTATTATTATTATTATTATTATTATTATTATTATTATTATTATTATTTATTATAGGATATTTATTAAATTATCATTATATATATATTTAATTTGAATTGAAGTATAATTTTCAAAATTGATTTTCGTGAGGGTAAGTTTTTAAACGTGACTTCTTAAATTCGGTCTTTTCTTCTAGGTCGGGTTTAAAGAGTTACATTTAGTGGTATCAGAGCTAAGTTCAAACTCTCGGACTGTGAGGCTCACATAGAATTTTAAGTCGAAAACGATTTTTGCAAGTATATTAAATGTTTTGGGACAAAATGAGATTTTCTGATAAATTTATTATTTTAAAGAATTAAATACAGTATATGTTTTGAATAGAAACTCCAAGTACCAACTCTAATTCTATGATTGTCCCTTTTATAGATAGTTTATTATGCCACCTCTTAGGAGCTCTAAATTAACGACCGAGTCATTCATAACCTGGTCTAAAATGTCTTTTTAAAATTGTTATCTAAACCTCTATTTTTTTGAAGTATGTCGTTAGTCTGAAAATTTCGAGAACGAAATTTCTTTTAAGGGTGGGAGAGTTGTAACACCCCAAAAATTACACCCAAATTGTAATCTAAAATCCCTAATTCTTAAAAACCATAATGGTTTGGGAATTTAATTTAAAAACCTAATTTTGAAATCCCTTGAAAACCCTAACAATTTAGAATTTTTAATTCAGAATCCTAAATTTTATGAGGGACTAAATAAGAATTTTTATCAAACTTGAAAGTCCATATGAATTTTTTTTGAAAGTTTAAGGACTGACTCCATAAATAACCCTTTATCAAATTGAATTTTAATTTATTTTGGTTTCTTCCTTCTATCTTTTTTAATTGTTTAATATATATACATATATATATATATAACCCTTTAATTTCAAATTGAATTCTAATTCCCTTTTTCTCAAGGTTGAATTCACTCTTTTTTATCAACTTAAATTCTTCTTCTTCTTCTTCTTCTTCTTCTTCTTCTTCTTCTTCTTCTTCTTCTTCTTCTTCTTCTTCTTTCCTACCGCTCAACTATATATATAGCCATAGTTATTACGTACAAAAATAAACCTAAGCCTTAAGTTTTAAAGTGTTGTCGCTCTTAGTTGTTCCCGTGCTTTATGAATTTCTCTCGGATTAACGTTGCCATCACCTTACTTCGAAACCGCAATCACCCTTTGTTCGTCGTTACAGCTTTATTGTTGCGAGGTGTGTTTTTTACTGTGCTATATATTTGTGTACTTATGTTTTATACTCTGCTTGATTTATTGTTTGATTTATTGTGATTGATAATGATTTTGAAAATATCATAATGGCATACGAAATTATGTTTTTAAATCAAGCATCAGATTCTCGAAAAATTTAACTCTCGTAAGAGTTCAGATTTATATTTTTCAAATCATATCATTGTGACATGAGATCGGAACTATGTTCGAAAAAAGCGAGGGAAACCTCCACTCTGGCGAGGGCATCCTCCACTCTGAATGATATCTGATAGTCAGATATTGACTCATGCATCGGACATCATATCTTTATGATTTGAATTTATCAGATTTATTGTGTTTTCAAAAGACTTTATCTAAAAAATAAAATATTGTTTTGTTTTTGTGTTGCTTGCACTTTAGAGACACGCTAAGCTCTTTAGCTTACTCCCCCTTAGTCTTTCTTTCAAATACTCAGACCATAGGTGAATCGGTACTTGGAGAATCTCACATTTATCTGGTTATTTTATTATTCAGTATGAACTATTTTTAGTTATTTAGATTATTATTTAATATTTCAGGGGCATTGATGTAATTTTATAATTGGGGACTATTTATGATTTTTGGATGATTTTAGTATTCTTTTACTGTGGTTTTATTTCAAAAATTTTATGTAAGCATTCGATTATTATTATTATTATTATTATTATTATTATTATTATTATTATTATTATTATTATTATTATTATTATTATTATTATTATTATTATTATTATTATTATTTATAAGATATTTATTAAATTATAATTATATATATATTTAATTTGAATTAAAGTATAATTTTCAAAATTGGTTTTCTTGAGGGTTAAGCTTTTAAATGTGACTTCCTAAATTCGGTCTTTTCTTCTAGATCGGGTTTAGGGGTTTATAGTATCGGTACGGTTTTGAGCTACTAGAATCTTGTATTTGAGAAATGTAATAATGCACTGATACACTTGCTCGAGTATTGATACGAGTAGTCGTTTTTATGGTTAAAGTGATATTTGAAGTTTTTGATTCTTACATTTTGTCCCTGATTATTGTGAATGCAATTGTATGAGTTTGGGTGGTCATTTTGAGCTGAAATTTAGAATGGAAGCATGGAACTTGATTAATTGAGGATTAGTAACTTAAAATTGAGCTAAGTTTTTATAATTTTCTAGATTTGCAATTTGGTCCCTTAATGCTCATGTTCTCAATTGAATGCCTTATCGGTGTCTGATTAGAATGAGATTTGAACTGCTGCCAGCATTTACACCATAGGTTAATAATCTGCATCTAGATAATATTGGAGTATGCTCAAAGACCAATCATGAGATGGTTGTAAAAGACATACTTATTTCATCTTGTTTATTAATAAAGCCATTATTATTATTTCAGTCTTATTCTGTGCATCTATAAATAAAATGAATTATAATAAAGTTCTTAGAATAATATAGTTATTCTTGAATGTACTTAGTCGAGAATTATTGTGAGCGTGTACAATAATAATATATTAAGACTAGTGTGTAGTTGATTGATGACAAAGTGTTGTTATTGACATAGAGATGTCAAAATCAATACATAAGTATGTCTTAGAAAACGACATACTGGACTGACCCGCTATGAGCATGTTTCTTGGATTATTATGTGACAGTCACAACACTGCTCATGGTGATAACTAAGTGTATGATCCTCAGAATTGAGTTCATCATTATTTCAATATCAAGAGTGACGTATTTTGATGCGGTCAAACGTGTGTTGTAACAGACTACACTATAAAGACCGATATTGGATATGTCACAATCTATATAGCGAAATATGGTTGATCAAGATAGGATTTGTCCCTCCTACATAATAGGAGTAATATCGTAGGCCACTTGATTGAGTGAGACTAGAAAATGCATGGTTATGCTCGAATAAATTGATATGAGATATCATAGTTATTCGTTTATCATAGTCTACTTAAGATATCAAGAAATATTAGATGGATTGTACAAGTGTGACTAATCCATGACTTGTGTTCGATCTAGATATGAGGACAAAAGGATGTAATACATAAAAGAAGTTAATCGCGGAAAAAGGTAAAGTCGAACCACGACTTCATATAACTTAGGTAACAATGATGTATTGCTAGATGCCACTCATTGCTTGTAATATTATAATTGTTCTAGATATTACTGTTAACGTTACATGAACCTACAAGGGTCACACCCTATGATTGAAACAAACAAATATCGACTAGATAACATGTGTACATACTTGTTGTACATGTAATAATTATTAAAATGAAATTATTATAATTATTGTAATTATACATAATCTCGTTTATATATATTTTAATACTAGATAATTATTGTAATTATCAAAACACCATTAAAATATATATATCCCTAAAGAAACCTAATTAAGTAGAATCAAATTCTACATATTTAATTGTATTCGGTTAAATATATTGTATATTTAATGAATTCGAATTTAAGTAGAATCGGATTCTACATATTTAGTTATATTCAATTAAATATATTGTATATTTAATGAAACCGAATTTAATTAGAATTAGGTTTTTGAATTTTGTATAAAGGCATAAGGTCTAGCAGCCAAAGTATGCTTTTTCGGAAAACCTTTCTAACAGTTAGAGAAGAGAAAATATTGTTCTTTCGTTCGAGTGGACTGCGTAGAGGTTGGAACGCTATTGTGACGACTCGGATTCAATTTGGTGTATCCTAACTCCCCAAGGATATCAAGATACTAGATTTATTAAGATAATATTTCATCCCTATTCACCCCGAATTCGTCCCTTGTACATGGATCACTGGCGGAATTCGCCGGGTAATTTTTTTTTGTGCCATGTGGTGTACCGGTATTTCCCAACAGATAAGATAAAAGAAAAAAATGGACGTAATTTGTGTTCCATCCTTACAGGTTTGCTTTGGCAAACTCAATGTAGCTCATTCAGTTCGGTCAGACGTCTAGGCCGGGTAGAGGGGTTACAAAAAGTGTATAGTTTGAGCAGTTCATTTTAAAGATAGAAAAATCATAGCATTGGCATTGTACAACTAAGTTACTCCATTCTCCTTTTAGCATTGTACAACTATAAGTAGTCTAAGGGGTTGTTTCATAGAAACTGGGGTTAGCCAAAGCTTAAAAACTCATGGTTCATATATGATATTTTATTTTTATTTTGATTGAAAACAACAGTAACGTTGTTGTTTGTGTGTTGGGTTATTGAAGAGCTAAAAAACAATTGGAAATTTTAAATTCACGAGAAAAGAGAAACCTAATGTCGTTTATTAAATTGAACAATATCTAAAGGAAAATATAGATTTAAAATACTACAATCGTAATGTTAATTAAAATCTCAGTGTTTAACAAATATCTCAACTTAAAAAATTTCTAAACAAGAATGAAATTTTAAAATACTAAAATCACGATGTTGATTAGAATTTCAATGTCAAACAAATATCTCAACTTAAATAATTTTTTATAAAATACAAAATTAAAATACTAAAATCATGATCCATATATGCAAATTTAATTTATTACATACATAATTTATATGTAAAAACATAAGATGAATAGTAAAATTAATTCATTTTAACACGTTGAAATTTATTATTTGTATCTATATTATAACATTAAAATCGTGTTAAGATCAAGAGAGATTAATAATAAATGAAAATTGAATGTGTTTCAATGATTCATTTAGTGCATTTATTTCATTTTTATAAGAATAATAAATACATAATTTATTATCTTCCACCCTGTTAGGCTTGGTAGGCTCAATTTTCTTCAACCGTTATGGATAACCAAGTGGTTGAGAAGTTGGATTTTTGGGTGTTTGAGTTGGTGGCTAAATTTGAGAATTAAACACGAGGATTTAGAGTTGTAGAAATAATGTTTTGATATAATAATTGAAAAATCTTTTGGACTAATTTGAAAAGAATTCAAAACTTGTCTTTAAGTCAAACAACTTGAATTTATGTTTGAGGGATCTAAAAAGGTTTTTGGCAAAGTTTTTCATGATTTAAAACAGCCAAACTTGTATTTTCAAGTTGCCCGTACCGATACAGTTGAACTCGTATCGATACCTTTTTGCCCAGGTTTGGTCATTGCCAAAACTCGTATCGAAACATGCCTTGTTGTTTCAATACAGAGAGGGATCGTTTCGATACGCCTGGTAAGCGTATCGATCCCCATTTTAACAACCCCGACGGCTAGTTTCCCAGCGGTCTTTTAAATGTCATACTGTACCGATACGCCCTCAAGCGTATCGGTACGCCTAGGCTGACAAGAGCCCAACGGCTAGTTTCTGATGAAGGTCGTACTAATACGGGTCCATGCGTATCGATACGGAAGGCTGCAGAACATCATTAAAGATGGGAAATAAAGTCTCCAACGACTCCAATTCAACCCCAACGGCTAGTAACGGCTACAAACTCATTAAGAAGTATAAAAGGGACCTTCAAGCATCAAGTAATGGTTAATGCTTCAATTGTCAACAACAAATGATCAAGAAATTGTCTTAGTGCTTATTTGTCATTTCTTTGTATAGACAAACACTAGTGAGCCAAAATTGTTAGATTTGCTCAAGTGTTTTAGGTTTTGGGTGAGAGCTAAATTGTGAAAACAAATACCTATTAGAGGGATTTGAGTTTGCTTATCTTTTCTCTTTGTAAAGAGGGTTTGATCAAGGCTTTGGGTAGAAAGCTTGATCGGTGTATAAGGGTTTCCTCCTAAGCCTAGAAAAGGGGACGAATCAATAGTGGATTGATTGGAAATCCTTAGAGGGAAGCTAAGGTAGTGGATGTAGACCTTGGTTAGAAGGTTGAACCACTATAAATCATTGTGTCCTTAATCTTTTTAGCTTCCACACTACTTACACCCTAAATTCCACTTTTCCACCACTTGGCGAGCAAGAACGGTTGAAGGAATCGAGCACCGTAAAACTCAACAATTGGTATCAGAGCTTGGCTCAATTTAAGATGATTAACATCCTATTGAGAAGATCCGGCAAGCTCGATCATCATTTCAAACAATTGGCTCAATGGCGCAATCCATCGACAAACCGCTCTTCTTCGACGGAACTCACTATGCCCATTGGAAGACAAAGATGAAGTTCTTCATTAAGTCAAGAGACTACAAGCTATGGGACATAGTTGAAGATGATCTGTTAGTGCCTCAACGAAGCAAAGCGGAATGGAGTGTCGAAGATCGCAAGAAGATGGAGCTTAATTGCAAAGCCCTTCACATTCCCTTTTGTGCTTTTAGCCCAACCATCTATGAGAAAATGTCTTCTTGTGAGAGTACCAATGAGGTATGGGACAAGCTTGAAGTCACATACGAAGGAATCGATGAAGTAAAGGAGACCAAGATCGGCCTCCTCAACCTAGCGTATGAGAACTTCAAGATGGATCCGGAAGAAAACATCGAGAAGATGTTTGATAGGTTCTCCACTATCACCAATGGTCTCAAAGGATATGGAGAAGCCATTTCGAAAGAGAAGCTTGTCCGAAAGCTCATCTACTCACTTCCCGAGTCATGGGACTCAAAGAGGACCGCCATCACCGAAGCTAAGAATTTGAAGACCTTGAAGCTTGATGAACTCATGGGGTCACTTCTCACTCATCAAGTAATGAAGAAAAACAAAGAAGAAGAGAAGAAGAGGGAAGAAATTAGAGCTATGAGGGAGAAGAAGACCAAAGGGCTTGGCATCAACGTAAATGTCGTTGCTCTTAAATCCTCCACATGCCATCATGTTGATTCAAGTGAAGAGGAGGATGAAGAAGAAGAGATAGTTCATCTCTTCAAGAAGTGTGCCCCTTTCATGAAGAAAGCCTTGAGAGAGCTTGAACGAGATTCCATGAAAAAGAAAAGGGCAAGCACTTCAAGCCATAAGAAGAAGGCATATGTGGCTACTTGGAGTGATGAAGACTCCACCAACGATGAACAAGCCAACATTTGCCTCATGGACATTGAAGAAGATTTAAGGGTAACTTCTAATTCATCTACTTTGTTCATATTCCTTTGATGAATTACAAGATGCCTATGACGATTTGGTTTTAGAGTTTAAAAATCACATTTTGAAAAATAATAAAATGATTTCAAAGTTCAAAATTCAAAACGATTTGATTTCTAAAACAAAACTTAAACTTGAAGCAAAACTCGAAGAGTTTGAACAAAAAATGTTTTGATTTGCAAAATTTGCTTCATAAAGTTCAAGAAGAAAAATATTTGATTTCCAAAGAGCTTGAAAAGAAAAATAATTTTGGAAAATCAAACTTTTATGTAAGACAATCTAGTACCTCTAGATTTGTGAACGGTAAATGTTTTAGAAGTATTTGGGTCTCAAAAGGACTAAGTACTTCAACTAAAAGGGATGAAATTGAAAAATGGATTCCTAAGGGGACTAAATTTTGTGCTACTAATGTCTATGGATCCAAAGCAATTTGGATACCAAAAATTACTTGATTGTCTTTTGCTAGGTGTGATGGAGAATGATTAACAAGTCAAAAATTGAGGGGGAGCTCCATGCACACTAAGGAAGAACACTTGAAGAATGAAGGCTTCACATCCTCACTTGGATTCAAGTGTGGTAAAAATCTAGTTGGTTTTTGCTTTTATTTGTTTTATTTTTTTTAATTTCAACTAGATGATCATATATGTTGGACTAACATCTTAATGATGCTTTGAGAAAGGAGAAGCCTTTTTTTGAAACCAAAATTCAAATTTTTGTCATATTTTCAAACCTCCTAAGTTATTTTGAACTTAATGTCTTTTGAATTCTTTTTGATATAACAAAAAAGGGGAGAAATGGTTTGAAAAATTGAATTTTCAAATGAATAAGAGAGAGCTCAAATTGATTTCAATTTTTTCATCTCTTATTCACATTTTTAAACTTAAAGGGGGAGAATTTCAAACAATTTTTCAAGTTGGTTTTATTATATCAAAAAGGGGGAGATTGTAGAAATAATGTTTTGATATAATAATTGAAAAATGTTTTGGACTAATTTGAAAAGAATTCAAAACTTGTCTTTAAGTCTAAACAACTTGAATTTATGTTTGAGGGATCTTAAAAGGTTTTTGGCAAAGTTTTTCATGATTTAAAACAGCAAAACTTGTATTTTCAAGTTACTCGCACCGATACGGTTGAACCCGTATCGATACCTTTTTGCCCAGGTTTGGTCACTGCCAAAACCCGTATCGAAATAGATCTTGTCGTTTCAATATGGAGAGGGATCGTTTCGATACGCATGGTAAGCGTACTGATCCCCATTTTAACAACCCCAACGACTAGTTTCCCAACGGTCTTTTAAATGTCATACCGTACCGATACGCCCTCAAGCGTATCGATACGTCTAGGCTAACAAGAGCCCAACAACTAGTTTCTGATGAAGGCCGTACCGATACGGGTCCACGTATATCGATACGGAAGGCTGCATAACAACATTAAAGATGGGAAATAAAGTCTTCAACGGCTCTAATTCAACCTCAACGGCTAGTAACGGCTACAAACTCATTAATGAGTATAAAAGGGATCTTCAAGCATCAAGTAATGGTTAATGCTTCAATTATCAACAATAAATGATCAAGAAATTGTCTTAGTGCTTATTTGTCATTTCTTTGTATAGACAAACACTAGTGAGCCAAAATTGTTAGATTTGCTCAAGTGTTTTAGGTTTTGGGTGAGAGCTAAATTGTGCAAACAAATACCTATTAGAGGGATTTGAGTTTGCTTATCTTTTCTCTTTGTAAAGAGGGTTTGATCAAGGCTTTGGGTAGAAAGCTTGATCGGTGTATAAGGGTTTCCTCCTAAGCCTAGAAAATGGGACGAATCAATAGTGGATTGATTGGAAATCCTTAGTGGGAAGCTAAGGTAGTGGGTGTAGACCTTGGTTAGAAGGTTGAACCACTATAAATCATTGTGTCCTTAATCTTTTTAGCTTCCACACCACTTTCATCCTAAATTTCACTTCTCCACCACTTGGCGAGAAATAACGGTTGAAGGAATCGAGCACCGTAAAACCCAGCAAGAGTGGTTCAGCTTTCTAATCCAAAGCCTACATCCACTACCTTGGAACGACACCAAGGATTTCCAAAATTCACTAAGAATTTCATCCCCTTTTCTCGGCTTAGGAGGAAACCATTACAACGATTAAGCTATTTACCCTTAGCTTAATCAAACACTCTGTGAAACCGATATTTTAATTTTGATATAACTAAAGAACCTAAGGATTAAATTGAAAATGTAAAAACGAATTTTTAAGTCCTCAAACCTCTCTACATGTTTTAAACAATATGCCTAAGTTAAAAACTAAGTTTATCAAATATTTTCTAAGTGTTCTTAAAGCCAAAATAGTGATTTTTGAGTCACCGTTTCGAAACGGCCTTAGGCGTTTCAAAACAGTTTTGAAACTGTGACTCCATGTTTCGAAACGGGTATCGAAATGATTTCAACACTGCCAACCCGTGTTTCGAAACAAGTTTCGAAACAGCTTAAGAACATTGAGCAACCGTATCGAAACGACATCACGTGTTTCGAAACGGCTTTAAAATTAATTTGAAAGATATGACCGTTGAATGTTTTTAACTGATTTTTAACAAACCGTTAAGGCGTATCGAAACGATCTCAAGCCGTTTCGATACGGTCCTTGACAGTGGCAAAATGTTTCGAATCAAGTTTCAAAACAACTCTTAGCGTATCGAAACATTTCTAACCGTTTCGATACGAGCTCTTAAATGCACCCCAACGGCTCTTTCTATTTTGGTCTGTTTCGAAACAGGGTCGAGCATTTCGAAACGGTTAGTTGCAAACTGCATTTGTGGAGGGAAGATAACACTCCCAACGGCTCTATTGATGAATGCAACAACCACAACGGCTAGAATTCAATGAGAAGGTATAAAAGGGACCTCTAAAAGCTTCACCAACAACTATTGTTCCAAAAGCAAACATCCAAACATCAAATCCAAGCATTTGTGCCTAAATCCCAATATTGTCTTGTAACCCCAATTGTATTTTTCATTCTTATCATTTCAATTGGGTTGAGTGCTTGTAATTGGGCTATATTTTGTATTGAGAGATACTTGCTTAGCCAACAAATTCTTTGTTTCAATTGTGTGAGGATTGGGTGAAATTCTGGGTAGAAAATTTGACCGAAAATTGTAAGGGTTACCTCCTTAGCCTAGAAAAGGGGAAGAGCAATTAGTGGAATTGTTGCAAATCCTTAGTGAAGCTAAGGTAGTAGATGTAGAGTTCATTTGGAACTTGAACCACTCTAAAATTCCTTGTCTACCAATTTTATTTGCAAATTCCACCACCAAGAACTTTAAAAATCCAATTCACCCCCTCTTGGTTTAGTTCGATCATTCGATCCACTCAACAATTGGTATCAGAGCCTACCTCTTTGAGGATTAACAACCACAAGAGGAGTTCCTAGGAAGAGTGTGATCATCCAAAAATCAAGAGATGGCATCTACCTCCGGTTCGAGCATGTATGAGTCTCAATCCACTACAAAACCACCCTTCTTCAATGGTGACAACTATCCGTTTTGGAAGAATAGAATGTGCCTCTTCATCAAGCCCAATGACTACTTGGTTTGGGATGTCATTGAAGATGGCCCCTACATTCCATTGAAGCAAGATAGTGAAGGGAAGATGGTTTTGAAGAAAAAGGTGGAGAAGAGTGAAGAAGAAAAGAGAAAGATACAAATAAATGACAAAGCTCTCCACATGCTTTTTTGTTCTTTCGGTCCAGACATCTACTCCAAAGTATCATCCATTGAGAGTGCCAAAGAAGTGTGGGATACTCTTGAGATCACCTATGAGGGAACCAACGATGTCAAGGTAACTAAGATTGGAATTTCTTAGTTATGAAAATTTCAAGATGGAACCCGATGAGACGGTGTCCAAGATGTTTGATCGCTTCTCAACCATAGTCAATGGGCTCAAAGGATTTGGAGAGACTATACCGGAAGACAAGCTTGTCCGGAAACTACTCTACTCACTTCCTGAATCTTGGGATGAGAAGAGAACCGCCATCATAGAAGCTTAAAATTTGAAGACTTTAAAGCTTGATGAGCTAATAGGTTCTCTCCTTACTCATGAGATTATCAAGCAAGGAAGGGAAGAAGAGAAGAAGAAGGAAGAGAAGAGAGTAGAAAAGCTAGAGGTGGAAAAGAAGAAGAAGATGGGAATAGCTCTCAAAGCTTCATTACTTGAGGAGAGCTCTTCTAATGAGGAGGATGAGCTAGAAGAATTGGCTATGATAGCCAAACGATTCTCATGCTTTATGAGGTCCAATCGGGGAAGAAAAATCCAAAGAAAGATGGACTTCAAAGGTAAGAACAAAGAAGAAACAAGGGATCAAATCATTTGCTTCGAGTGCAATAAACCCGACCACATACGTTCGGAGTGCCCTCAACTCAAGACGAAGGGCTTTGAGAAGAAGAAGAAGCTCAAAGCCAAGCTTGCTACTTGGAGTGATGAGGAGTCATCCGAGGATGACGAACAAGAAGTGGCCAACCTTTGCCTGATGGCACTTGAGGAAGATTCCTCCATGGTAACCTCTAACTCATTATCTTTAGATTTTACATATGATGAATTAAATGATGCATATGATGAGTTGCAAGAGGTCTATGATGAGTAGCACAAAATGAAAATGATGCATGGTTGTGGCATAGGAAACTAGGACATGCTAGCATTAGTGTTTTAGAAAAACTAGTTTCCCTTGATCTAGTTAGAGGTTTACCCAAGATTAAGTTCTCAAACGATAAAATTTGTGATGCACGCTCTAAGGGTAAACAACATAAGTCTTCCTTTAAATCCATTAATGATGTTTCTACAAGTAGATGTTTACAACTTATCCATATGGATTTATTTGGGCCAATTAGGACTATGAGCTTGGGTGGTAAATCTTATGCATTTGTTCTTGTTGATGATTTTTCTAGATTTACTTGGGTTCTATTTTTAAGTAATAAAGATGAGGCTTTAGAAAAATTCATCACATTTTCAAAACTAACCCAAAATGATCTTGAACTTAGAATTTCACATATTAGAAGTGATCATGGAACCGAGTTTCAAAATTTAGGGTTTAAAGAGTTTTTGAATGAAAATGGTATTAGCCACAATTTTTCGGCTCCTCGAACTCCTCAACAAAATGGGGCAATTGAGAGGGAAAATAGAACTTTACAAGAATGGCTAGAACCATGCTTTGTGAAAATAATTTACCTAAATATTTTTGGGCGGAAGCCACAAACACCGCTTGCTATATTGTTAACCGAGTAATGATTAGGCCAATTTTAAAGAAAACACCTTATGAGATTTTAAAATCTAAAAAGCCTAACATTAGCTATTTTCATCCTTTTGGTTGCAAGTGTTTTGTTTTAAGTAATGGAAAAGACAACTTAGGTAAATTTGATGCAAAAAGTGATGAAGCTATTTTCATAGGATATTCTTTAACCTCTAAAGCCTATCGTGTATTTAACAAAAAAACTTTAGTAGTAGAAGAATCTATACATGTTGTAATCGATGATAACCTCCTTCCAAGGAAGGATTCTTGTGATGATGATGATGATGTAGGAATCATAAATGCCTTTGATGGAGGACAAACTTCAAAGGAGGATGAGATTCCAACAAAAGAAGAGGACACACAAGATCCACCTCTTGAAGCCTTGAAGGACTTGTCTCTTGAGGAAAAGGAAGTGAGCTACCCAAGGGAGTTCAACTATGTCAAAGATGGTAAAATCTTGAGTGATCCATCCAAGGGGGTAACCACTCGATCTTCTCTTAGATTAATGAATCATGTTGCATTTATCTCATGCATAGAGCCTAGAATATAAAAGAAGCATTGAAAGATGATTTTTGGATTATGGCTATGCAAGAAGAGTTAAATCAATTTGAGAGAAGTAATGTTTGGACATTAGTTGATAGGCCTAGTAATCAATCTACCATAGGAACTAAATGGGTCTTTAAGAACAAGCTAGATGAGAGTGGTAACATTGTGAGAAATAAAGCTAGACTAGTAGCACAAGGTTACACTCAAGAAGAGGGAATAGATTTTGATGAAACATATGCACCCGTAGCTAGAATGGAAGCCATTAGGATGTTGCTTGCATATGCATGTTATCATGATTTCAAGCTTTTTCAAATGGATGTTAAAAGCGTGTTTTTAAATGGTTTTATAAATGAGGAAGTGTATGTGGAACAACCACCAGGTTTTGAAGACTCAAAATTTCCAAATCATGTTTTCAAACTCACCAAAGCTCTTTATGGTTTAAAACAAGCTTCTAGAGCTTGGTATGAAAGGCTTTCAAACTTTTAATTGAAAAAGGTTTTGAAAAAGGCAAGGTGGACACTACACTTTTCATAAAAAGGTATAAAAATGACATCTTAGTAGTACAAATTTATGTTGATGATATTATTTTTGGTTCTACTAACGAATGTCATTGCAAAGAGTTTGCTAAGCTAATGCAAGGTGAATTCGAGATAAGCATGATGGGGGAGCTCTCATTCTTTTTGGGACTCCAAATTAAGCAAAAGAAGGATGTCACCTTCATCAATCAAGCAAAGTACATAAAGGATATGCTCAAGAAGTTTGGCTTGGAGAATGCAAAGCCTCAAGCCACACCTATGAGCTCATCTACAAAGCTTGACAAAGATGAAGGAGGTAAGTGTGTTGGCTCTAAGCTTTACCATTCTATGATTGGATCATTGCTTTACCTTACCGCAAGTAGACCGGATATCTTGTTTAGTGTTTGCTTGTGTGCTAGGTTCCAAGCTAGTCCTAGAGAGTCTCACCTTATAGCCGTTAAGAGAATCTTTAGGTACCTTAGAGATACTCCTTGTTTAGGTCTTTGGTACCCTAGAGACTCCACCTTCAACCTTTATGCTTATTCGGATGCGGATAGAGGGATGTAAAATCGATAGGAAGATTACTTCGGGAACTTGTCAATTTCTAAGTAGTATGCTCATATCTTGGTTCTCTAAGAAACAAAATAATGTAGCCTTATCTACCACCAAAGCCGAGTACATATCCTTAGGGAGTTGTTGTGCTCAAGTCCTTTGGATGAAGCAAAAACTCTTACATTATGGTATTAAAGTTGAAACCATACCCCTTAAATGTGATAACACTGGTGCCATATGTTTGACAAAAAATCTCATCCAACACTCTAGAACCAAACACATAGAAATAAGGCATCATTTCATTAGAGATCATGTCCTTAAAGAAGATGTGGTTATAGAGTATGTTGACACCTTAAATCAATTAGCGGACATATTTACAAAACCTTTAGACAAAGAGCATTTTTGGTCCCTTAGGATAGAGTTAGGTCTAACTAGCCTATCTTGACCTTTTAGGACCTCTTTTGTGCTTAAAATTGCTTGATCTTGTGAAATGCCATGTTTATGTGTTTTTACTCCTAATTTCATTCATACCTATAGCTAGGGGGAGTATGTTTATGTTTGCATATGTTTTTTCCCGCTCATTCATGGCATTCATGCAAGTTGAGCCTTAGAAAATTTCATTTTTCTGCACTTTTAGAGCCTCATCTGCACTTCCATGCCCAGGTGTATCGAAACGGGTCCACCTGTTTCGATACGGATGCCTTAAATTTCTATCTGAGAGAAGGGCGTTTCGAAACGCCTTCCAAGGGTTTCGAAGCGTTTTGGCTACTACCAAGGGGTGTATCGAAATAAGTCTCGATACGAGTCAACGGGGATTCGATACGGTCAAACCCGTATCGAAACGGTCAGCTGGTGTTGAAAAAACGGTCAAACTTTCGTGCCCACGTTTCGAAACGGTCGACACCATTCCGAAACGGGTTCGCGGACTGCTTTAAAGGGGCTTTAATGTTAAAGTTTAACCTAAATCAAAACTCTCTCAAATACTCTAAAAACCCTAGCATCGATTTTTCCTATAAAAACCCTCTAAACCTCACTGTTTTTCACCAAATCTTGAGGGCTTTTACTCTTAAACACAAGTCTAAGCAAGCATCAACAATCTTGTGCGAGGATTTTCACATATTCATCCAAAATCCCAATTTAAGGTATATTTTCCTCTTTTTCTTTTTTCCTCAATTTATATTCGAATCTTAGGTTAGAAAATTTTAATTTTGTATAGTTTATGTGTTTTAATACTTGGGTTTTTCAAATCTTGTAAAAAAATTTCAAAATCTTCAATTTTTTTTATTCGAATATATATTTTTTCATTCGTATTTTCTTTACTGTTTTTTAATTTGTTTTTCTCTTAAATTTTTTCTGTTGTTTTGTTTTGCTTCTTTGTTTTTAAAACTTGTTTTTAACCTAAGTGGGATTTATCATTGGATTGAATTAAGTAATCTCATGCATACACTCAAACTTGTTTTTAAATTACTTGCTTTATATTTTTAGGATGTCTACGGAGAACGTTAGCAAAAAGCGTAAGACCGGTTAAGCAAGTGAATCGAGTATTCGTCTCAATCTCACCCAGCTTTTTCAAAAAACTCTTTGAACTCAAGAGATGAGGGATCATTTCAACTATGTCAAGGAGTTTGAAATTCGTCGTGAGCGTGTTGTTGACCTCTCGTTTCTTGACTCCGAGCGATTTCTCTTTCGTTACCTCGAGCATTTAAGAGAATGGGATTTCCTTGTCTTGTTGAGCATCCCGGACATTTGCTACAAACACATGGTACTTCTCTTTTACTCCAATGCTCAATTTATTAATAGTGAAGACAATACCGAAGTGGTTGGCCTTGAGTCTTCTATCTTGGGCAAGAGGATTGTCATTGACATCCTTTTATTGGAGTCTACGTTTGCTCTTAAGAACGAAGGAATTGAGAATGAGAGTCACTTTGGTTCTCACACCGGTTTGGTGCTTACCTTGGATGTGTACGATAGATTCCTCCATTTGATGGTCTCATGGTTCCTTCACCCCTCCGGAGGTAAATTTTCTCACATCCGCCAAGTAGACTATTTTTGGCTTGAGTGTTTCCGTCGTGGTGAGCGCCCTAATCTTGTTAAGATCATGTTTGCCGAGATAGTCAATAATGTTAAGCTTCGTGACACCGATGCTCTAAAATCTTTCACTTATGGGACGGTTTTAAGTCACATCTTTAGCAAGCTTAATCTTGATTGCACCTATGACTCTCCGGAACCCCGCAAGTCAAAAATTGGTGAGTCTTCTCTCCATAGGTCCAGATTTCGCTATGTAAACAATGGGCATTGGGAACGTGTTGATAGGGAAGCACCTCCTCCTCCTCTCGTTGAACCTCAACCACAAGCTCCAGTTGCGAACAATGAAGGTCTCATGACTTTCCTCACCGAACGGTTCAACTCCATGGACACTAACATGGCTTCGGGCTTTGGTGCTATCAATACACGCTTGCAAAATGTAGAGGATCGACTCCAATCCCTTGAAAATCAACAATCGACCATGGACATGTCCTTCTCCACCTTTTATGGCCAATGGATGAAGTTTCGTCGTTCTCAAGTCAAGAGCGATGATGAGTCCACGAATGATGATGTTGACAACGACGAGGCCTAAGTTTCTCATGACATATCATATTAGCTATGCATTTTAGGTTTAAGTTTGCATCTTTATTTCTTATGTTTTATGAACCTGTGCTTTGATTTTATTTGGGATTATGCTTTGAACTTATTGTTGAAGATTTATGTTTTGGATATTTTAATTTTTATGAATTAATATTATGTTGCTTATTACTTATTGCTTATTGGTTATTACTTTTAACCCTATCTCTTCTCTTTGAGCCTTGTTTATTATTTTGATCTAACAAAAAGGGGGAGAAGTAATCTAAGAGCCAAAATTCGTTTTAAATGTTTTTACGTGTTTTTGAATTTTAAACCTTGAATTTAAATCCTTAAATCTTTTTAAAACTTTAAAAACCTATCTTAAATTGAGGGGGAGTTAGAATGTGTTCAAAATTTTCAAAACTCTTAAAAATTCTAACTTTGTTTTTGTTATATCAAAAAGGGGGAGATTGTGAAACCGATATTTTAATTTTTGATATAACTAAAGAACCTAAGGACTAAATTGAAAATGTAAAAACAAATTTTTAAGTCCTCAAACCTCTCTACATGTTTTAAACAATATGCCTAAGTTAAAAACTAAGTTTATCAAATATTTTCTAAGTGTTCTTAAAGCCAAAATAGTGATTTTTGAGTCACCGTTTCGAAACTGTGAGTCCATGTTTCGAAACGGGTATCGAAACGATTTCAACACTGCCAACTCGTGTTTCGAAACAAGTTTCGAAACGGCTTAAGAACATTGAGCAACCGTATCGAAACGACATCACGTGTTTCGAAACAGCTTTAAAATTAATTTGAAAAATATGAACGTTGAATGTTTTTAACTGATTTTTAACAAACTGTTAAGGCGTATCGAAACAATCTCAAGCCGTTTCGATACGGTCCTTGACAGTGGAAAAATGTTTCGAAACAAGTTTCGAAACGGCTCTTAGCGTATCGAAACATTTCTAACTGTTTCGATACGGGCTCTTAAATGCACCCCAACGGCTCTTTCTATTTTGGTCTGTTTCGAAACAGGGTCGGGCGTTTCTAAACAGTTAGTTGTAGACTGCATTTATGGAGGGAAGATAACACCTCAAACGGATCTATTGATGAATGCAACAACCACAACGGCTAGAATTCAATGAGAAGGTATAAAAGGGACTTCTAAAAGCTTCAGCAACAACTATTGTTCCAAAAGCAAACATCCAAACATCAAATCCAAGCATTTGTGCCTAAATCCCAATATTGTCTTGTAACCCCAATTGTATTTTTCATTCTTATCATTTCAATTGGGTTGAGTGTTTGTAATTGGGCTATATTTTGTATTGAGAGATACTTGCTTAGCCAACAAATTCTTTGTTTCAATTATGTGAGGATTGGGTCAAATTTTGGGTAGAAAATTTGACCGAAAATTGTAAGGGTTACCTCCTTAGCCTAGAAAAGGGGAAGAGCAATTAGTGGAATTGTTGCAAATCCTTAGTGAAGCTAAAGTAGTGGATGTAGAGTTCATTTGGAACTTGAACCACTCTAAAATTCCTTGTCTACCAATTTTATTTGCAAATTCCACCACGAATAACGTTAAAAATCCAATTCACCCCCTCTTGGTTTAGTTCGATCATTCGATCCACTCAACACACTCCCTTACAAGTGAAATTCAAAGCAAACAAGAAATCTCTCTAATAGGTATGTGTTTGCAACTCTAAGCACTCACACAAAACCATACACTTGAGCAAATTTGACAATTTAGGCTCACAAGTGTTGTTTATACAAAGAATGTTCAATTTAGGCCTTAAAACAATTTTCTCATCATAATGTTGTTGACAATTGAAGCATTAGTCTTCCCTTAATGCTTGGAGATCCCTTTTATAATCTCAATTGAGTTTGTAGCTGTTTAGGACCGTTGGAGTTGAATTGGAGCCGTTGGAGACTTTATTTCCCACCATAAATGCAGTTCTGGTGATGTCTGTTTCGATACACGCGTAGCTGTATCAAAATGCCCTTCTTCAGAACTAGCCGTTGGAGTATCATGCAGTGGCCCATATCAAAACACCTTTGGGTCGTACCGAAACGCCTAGTCTCATATCGAAAGAGCCTACAATTCAAATAGTCGTTAGGAAATAGTTGTTGGGGGTTATAGCTGTTGGGGTGTATGCCATGTAGGCGTATCGAAATACCAAAGGGTGTTTCGAAACCAAACCTATCCATATTGAAACAGGCGAAACCTGTATCGAAACAGGTTCTAGAAATGTTTCAAAACGTATCGATACGGATTATGCTTGTATCGAAACGGGTACATTAAAAGCACTTGTTTGGCTACTTAAAAATGTTTCAAACATTGCCAAAACCTTTTGAAAACACCTCAAACTTAATTTGAAGATTTTTTTTACTTAAATATTATTTTAAATTCTTTTCAATTAAGTCCAAAAATTTTTTCAATTATTATATCAAAACACATATTTCTACAATCTCCCCCTTTTTGATATAATATAAAAGCAACTTAAAAAATTGTTTGGGATTCTCCTCTTTGAATTTTAAAATTTGAATAAGAGATTTTAAAATGTGAATAAAGTTAAAGCTCCCCTTTATTCTCTTGAAAAATCAATTTTTCAAACTATTTCTCTCCATTTTTGTTATATCAAAAAGAATTTAAAAGACATTAGGCTCAAAATAACATATGAGGTTTAAAAAGTTGACACTATTAAAAAATTTTGGTTTTAAAATTGGCTCCCCCTTACTTAAAGCATCAAATATTGTTAGTCCAACAATATGATAATCTAGTTGTAAAAAAAATCTAATTAAAATAAAAATAACTAGAAAATTTTACCAACACTTGAACTTCAAGGGAGGATGTGAAGCCTTCCTTCTTCAAGTGTTCTTTCTTGTGTGTATGGAGCTCCCCCTCAAATTTGGACTTGTTAATCAATCTACATCACACCTAAACAAGACAATAAGTAATTTTTGGTATCCAAATTGCTTTGGATCCATAGATGTTAGTTGCACATAGTTTAATCCCCTTAGGGATCCATTTTTCAATTTCCTATTTTTTAGTTGAAGTACTTAGTTCTTTTGGGACCGAAATACTTCTAAAAACTCTTCCATTCAAAAATCTAGGGACACTAGATTGTCTAACATAAAAAAATTATTTTCCCAAATTGTTTTTCTTTTAAAGTTCATTCGAAATTACATCTTTTTCCTTCTTAAGATCATCAACTTCTTTTTGATGATTTTTTCCATCGTTTGAAGCAAATTTTGTAAATCTAAAACTTTAAGTTCAAAATCTTTAATTTTTGCTTCAAACTCTAGATTTTGTTTTGGAAAGCAAATCATTTTCCTTTTTCAAATTTGAAAGCAATTTTTTGTTTTTAGAAAATGATGTCGTAAATTCCAAAAGCAAATCATCATAGGCATCTTGTAACTCATCAAAAGTATATGAATTTGAACTAGATGAGTGTAGCTATGATACCAATTGTTGAGTTGATCACACAATTGCAAATGGCCAAGAGGAGGGTGAATTGGCAATTAAAAATTTGGTAAGAGGTATGAGTGAAAAATAAAAGATGACACAAGTGGTTAGAGTGGTTCAAGTTCTCCAAATGAACTCTACATCCACTACCTTAGTTCCCACTAAGGATTTTCAACCAATTCACTACTTGAATTATTCCCCTTTTCTTGGATGAGGAGGTAACCTTACAAATTGATTAAGCTTTCTACCCAAAGCTTAATCCACTCACTTTTTCAAAGAGATGGATTTGGTAAACTCTAACAATTCCTCTCAAAGGATAAATGTTTACCCAAATACAATTTCAAACTCCCCAAACTCACAAAACAAGATAGCAATAAAATCACTAGAGTTGGGTACAAGAATTTGACAATGAAGAGCACTAGGGTTTGGATTTTTTGCTTTGATGTTGCTTGTAGGTTCAATAGTTGTTGCTTGGTCAATTGAACCTTGTTTTTATACCCTTGCATTGAATTCTAGCCGTTTGGGTAGTTGGGGTCATCAATAGAGCTGTTGGGAGCATTTTTCCCGCAATAAATGCAGCTCTGCAGTCTACCGTATCGGTACTCGGGAAGGGCGTATCGATACCTGCATCAAAGAGGAAAGAGCCGTTGTGTATGAAAACATAGCGTATTGATACGCATGGAAGGCGTACCGGTACGGTTTTAAGGGGCGTATCGGTACGGATAGCCTATCGATACGGTGTTTACTCACTGGAATCCCAACTCTGGTTTTCATAAATAGCGTATCGATACGCATACCAAGAGTATTGGTACGGTATAACGGTCTTTTAAAAATTGGGAAACCAACCAACTGACAAGTAACGGTCGAAATATTAAATGCAAAGATTTTTCAAATATATGCTTATCGTATCAATACGGTTGCGAAGCGTATCGGTACAGTTTCATTAAAAGAGTTGCCTAGATGAATATCGTATCGATACGGTTGCAAAGCGTATCGGTACGGTAAGTCCATAAAAATTCCAGTGGCAAAAGCCCGTATCGATACGCATATGGGTATCGATACGCCTAGGCATTTTGTATACTTTGGCTTGAAAATCAAAATTCCAGTAGCAAAAGAGGGTATCGATACGCCTAATGGTATCGATATGCCTAGGAGTTTTTGTATAGTTTGGCTTGGAAAACATAGGAAAAGACTTAGAAAATTTTCATATATTTAAGAGCTTGTCTTGAGATATTATTTTGTTTAAAATACTTGTCAATTGTGAGACTTTAAAGAGTACTTAAAAATTTATTGTTTTGCAAATTGGTCCTTAAGTTTATATGATATATCAAAATCAATTTTGGTTTCACAATCTCCCCCTTTTTGATATAACAAAACCACAAATGCATAAACTTCAAATTAAACATAATAGTTCAAATGCATAAACTTCAAAGCAAACATCATAATCCAAACTTTAAAATCCTAAAACATAGATAATAGGCATAGACTTAGATCCTAAAAACAAGAGTGCAATAACAGAATATAAAAAACTGTATGCTATAAGATGATATGTATAAACTACTCGTCCGCCTCTTCATCATCATCGTCCTCGTCCTCTACTTCTTCATCATCTTGAGGGGGTTAATTCCTTCGGTTTTGATTGAGCCAATCACCATGGAAGGCAGTAAGAGAGATATCCATGGAGTTTTGGCGAGAAGCCATGGTTTCCATTTTCTTCTCCATACCTTTGACGCGATCTTCCAAGGATGTGAATCGAGTATCCATCGCGGTAAACCCGGCTTCCATGGAAGTGAACTTCTCATTAAGGAAAGTCATAAGAGTGCCCATGGAAGAGGAATCAAGCGGAGCACGGTGAGAGCTTGAAGAAGCACGAGAAGCATCGACCGGAACATCTTGTGGAGGATCTTGAGTGGTACGAACCCATTCATTATCAATATAAGAGAAACCAGAACGAGCTAGAGAACGCTCATCTATGGGTAGGCCAAGGGTTTCGGGATTGTCATGGGAACAATCAACGTTAAGGGAATGAAAGAGATAACTCAAAGCCGTAGAGTAGTAAAAGGATGAGACTTGTTTGGTGTGACGGTGTTGGACTAAAAAGACAAGGTCGACAAACATAATTTGACAAAGATTTGGACGTTTACCTTCTCTAAAACACCTAAGCCAAAAATCATCTGTTTGACGAATAGTTGAAAATTTCCCTCCCAATGGACGAAAAAACCAAGAGACAAGAAGATGAAGGATACGATCATGAGCATTTAAACCTTTTGTTGAGCCTAAAGGACCCGTACCCAAAGATTTCTCATCATCAATACCAATATTTTCAAAACCAAAAACATTACATAAAAGGTTTTGATCAATAATAAAGGTTTTGCCCATAACAGAGGATTCAATAGCAATGACATTCTCCCTAGCTTCATCATGAACACATAGAGCATTTGAAAAGAATACGATGACCAAATTTCTATAGAGAATAGGAGGAGTGCTTAAAAAATTTAGAAATTTCCATTGCTTAAGTAGAGAGAGGTATTGAAATTTGAACCGGGCAGAATTTAAAAACGGGACAGACACAAGACGTTCTTCCCTAAGGTTCATACCTTGAAAAAGTTTGTATCGTTCTATATCGCCGGCATCAGGAAAACTTAATTGGATAATGTAAGGAAGATTAGGTGTAGGATTACCCTCGACATCCTCACTAGGATTGGAAGTAGAATGATGATGCTTAGTTCTCTTTTTCGATAGTGCCATAACCCTGAAAACACATCAAAAAGCGATTCGAATATGTATGCAATTAACATCCTATTCAATCCAATAAATTCGAATAATTCAAGGTAATTGTAAAAAGAAATTTAATTTTAAAAGGACATTTACAATTCCGAAAAAAAACAATTTAAAAAAATTCGAATAGAAAAAATATTAGAATGAAATTTTTTTATTTTTGAAAAAAAATTATGAAAGAGTTGAAACCCATAAAATAAAAACATGTTTTGTACAAAAATTAAATTGAAACAATTATAAAAAACAAACGAAAATAAAAGAAAATAAAAAAAATAAGAGTTTTATACCTTGAATCTTAGATTGGATGAATGAGGTGATGTGAATGCACAAGATTTGTTGACAAAGCTTAGCCTTGATGTGGAGATTAAAAACTCTCAAAGAATTTTTAAGTTTGATGGTAAAAATTGAAGGATTTAGGGGGGTTTTTATAGGGTATTGCGGCTAGGGTTTTGGAGAGAAAAGAGGGGTTTTTGTTTTTAAAGCTTTTTAACAATTGCAGCCCTAAATAGCCTCTCCGTCGAGGTCGTATCGAAATGTTATACGCGCGTATCGATACCCTTTAACCCTAATTTTTTATTCGTCGTTACTACCATATCGATACGCGGGGCCGTATCGATACGTTTGACTTTGACTATTTCTCTTGACTTTAACCGTATCGATACGCAGGGTCGTATTGATACTCGTTCAGCTTCAAAGTTTCCCAGTTATGAACCCGTATCAATACACGTCAGCCGTATCGATACCCTTTTACCAGATTAGGCATTTTTGACAGATTTAAGTGCAAAAATCCAACTTGAAACGTCCCTAAATGCATGTATATGTCCTATGAACAAGTTTTAATGGCTAAACTTAATGCATACCCCCCCTAGCAACATGCATAGAAGCAAAAAGAACAAAATTAACACAAGCATGAATCAGAAACAATTTCAAGCAAATTTTTGACATTTTGGGACCTAAAAGGGGTCAATAAATGCTAGTTAAACCTAACTCTCTCCTAAGGGTCCAAAAGCGCTTTTTATCTAAAGGCTTTGTGAATAAATCCGCTAATTGGTTCAAGGTTTCTACAAACTCTATAACAACATCATTTTTCAAAACATGATCTCTAATGAAATGATGTCTAATTTCTATGTGTTTAGTTCTAAAGTGTTGGATGGGATTCTTAGTGAGACAAATGGCACTAGTGTTGTCACACCTAAGGGGTATGGTTTCTATTTCAACACCATAATCTAAGAGTTGTTGCTTCATCCAAAGGACTTGAGCACAACAACTCCCTGAGGATATGTACTCTGCTTTGATGGTAGATAAGGCTACGTTATTTTGTTTCTTAGAGAACCAAGATACGAGCATACTACCTAAGAATTGGCATGTCCCGGAAGTAATTTTTCTATCTATCTTACATCCCTCATAATCCGCATCCGAATAAGCATGAAGGCTAAAGGATGAATCTTTAGGATACCAAAGGCCTAAGGTAGGTGTGTCTCTAAGGTATCTAAAAATTCTCTTAATGGCAACTAAGTGTGATTCTCTAGGACTAGCTTGAAACCTAGCACACAAGCAAACACTAAACATAATATTCGGTCTACTTGCAGTAAGGTAAAGCAAAGAACCTATCATGGATCTATAAAGCTTAGAATCAATACACTTACCTCCTTCATCTTTGTCAAGCTTTATGAAAGAGCTCATTGGTGTGGCTTGAGGTTTTGCGATCTCCGAGCCGAACTTTTTGAGCATATCATTCACGTACTTAGCTTGATTTATGAAGGTGTCATCTTTCCTTTGTTTGATTTAGAGTCCCAAAAAGAATGAGAGCTCCCCCATCATGCTCATCTCGAACTCACCTTGCATTAGCTTAGAAAATTCTTTACAATAACACTCATTAGTAGAACCAAAAATGATATCATCAACATAGATTTGTACTACTAAGATGTCATTGTTATATCTTTTTATGAAGAGTGTAGTGTCCACCTTTCCTTTTTCAAAACCCTTTTCAATTAAGAAATTTGAAAGTATCTCATACCAAGCTCTAAGAGCTTGTTTTAAACCATAAAGAGCTTTTGTTAGTTTAAACACATGGTTTGGAAATTTTGAATCCTCAAAACCCGGTGGTTGTTCAACATACACTTCTTCATTTATAAAACCGTTTAAAAAGGCACTTTTCACATCCATTTGAAAAAGCTTGAAATTATTATAACATGCAAATGCTAAAAGCATCCTAATGGCTTCCATCCTAGCTACGGGTGCATATGTCTCATCAAAATCAATTCCTTCTTCTTGGGTATAGCCTTGAGCAACAAGCCTAGCCTTGTTTCTCACTATATTACCACTTTCATCTAATTTATTCCTAAATACCCATTTAGTTCCTATAGTAGATTGATTACTAGGCCTTTCAACTAATGTCCAAACTTTACTTCTCTCAAATTGATTTAATTCCTCTTGCATGGCCAAAATCCAAAAATCATCTTTTAAAGCTTCTTAAATATTTTTAGGCTCAATGCATGAAAGAAATGCAACATGGTTCATTAATTTGAGAGAGGATCTAGTAGTTACCCCCTTGGATGGATCACCCAAGATTTCACCACCTTTGACATAGTTAAACTCCCTTGGGTAAGACACCTCCTTTTCCTCAAGAGCCAAGTCCTTCAAGGCTTCAAGAGGTGGATCTTGTGTATCCTCATCTTTAGTTGGAACCTCATCCAACTTTGACGTTTGTCCTCCATCAATGGCATCAAGGATTCCTACATCATCGTCATCACAAGATTCCTTCCTCGGAAGGAGGTTATCATCGAAAACAACATGTATAGACTCTTCAACTACTAGAGTTCTTTTATTAAATACACGATAGGCTTTAGAGTTTAAAGAGTATCCTAAGAAAATAGCTTCATCACTTTTAGCATCAAATTTACCTAAGTTTTATTTACCATTATTCAAAACAAAACACTTGCAACCAAAAGGATGAAAATAGCTAATGTTAGGCTTCTTAGATTTTAAAATCTCATAAGGTGTTTTCTTCAAAATTGGCCTAATAATTACTCGATTTATAATATAGCAAGCGGTATTGTGGCTTCCGCCCAAAAATATTTAGGTAAATTATTTTCGCAAAGCATGGTTCTAGCCATTTCTTCTAAAGTTCGATTTTTCCTCTCAACTACCCCATTTTGTTGACGAGTGCGAGGTGCGGAAAAATTGTGGCTAATCCCATTTTCATTTAAAAACTCATCAAAACCTAGATTTTGAAATTCGGTTCCATGATCACTTCTAATGTGAGAAATTTTAAGTTCAAAATCATTTTGAGTTATTTTAGAAAATGTGATGAATTTTTCTAAAGCCTCATCTTTTGTACTTAAGAATAGAACCCAAGTAAACCTAGAATAGTCATCAACAAGCACAAAAGCATATGATTTACCACCCAAGCTCATTGTTCTAATAGGCCCAAAAAGATCCATATGAATCAATTGTAAACATCTACTAGTAGAGACATCATTAATGGATTTAAATGAAGTTCTATGTTGTTTACCCTTTGAACATGCATCACAAATTTTATCATTAGAAAATTTAAGTTTGGGTAAACCTCTAACTAGATTAAGGGAAATTAATTTTTCTAAGACACTCATGCTAGCATGTCCTAATTTTTTATGCCAAAGCCATGAGTCATGTTCATCATGTGCAACTAAGCATGTATGGGATGAATGGATGTCATCTAAATGCACCATGTAAATATTGCCTATTCTATGTCCTATGAGCATTAGTTGATTTGTTTTAATGTTCACAATTTTGCAACCACTTTTATCAAATAAGACATTAGAACCCTTATCACATAATTGACTAATGCTCAATAAATTATGTTTAAGACCGTTGACATACAAAACATTTTCAATGAAAATAGATGAGTGATTACCAATGGAGCCTATTCCTTCAATGTGGACTTTGGAGTTGTCACCGAAAGTTACCACTCCATCACTTTTTGGCTTTAGTTCCACGAATCTACTCTTGTCACCGGTCATATGTCTTGAGCATCCACTATCAAGGTACCATGAGTTTTGGCTTGAAGCTTTGGCCTTGTAGCAATGCTCCCCCTACAAACAAAGAAATTAGGCCTTGATTTTTGGTACCCAAATCATTTTGGGTCCATGTGTGTTAGCCTTCAAAATTTTGGTTCCCTTAGGAATCCAAGAAGCAATAGCATTCATATTATTGGAAATAATGAGTTCCTTAGGAACCCAAACACTCATAACCTTTTGAACTCTAGATTGCTTATAATAATTTCTTTGTTTAGGAATAAAAGGTTTTGTTTTTACATATTGGGATTTAGAAGAGTTCCCTTTTTCAAAATTGTTTTTCACAATAGCAATTGATGTTTTAAGATTATCCACTTCCTTTGTGTGATAATCATGAAAATCGGAAAGAAGTTTTTCAAGTTCAAGATTTTTTGTTTTAAAATCATTTGAAAGATTTACTAAAAACAAAACTTTCTTTTCCAATTCGGAGTTAGTTTTTGAAAATGTTTAATTTTGATTTTTCAAATTGGAAATGGTTTTCTTATTTCTCAAAATGGATTCTTTATATTTTCCTACTAACTCATCGTAAACCTCTTGCAATTCATCATAAGCATCTTGAAGCTCATCAAAAGTAAAATCAAAATTAGATAAGTTAGAATTTACTTTTGGTTCATCATCAATGGCCATGAGACAAAGATTGGCCACTTCCTCCTCTTCCTCGGATGACTCATTGTCACTCCAAGTTGCTACTTGAGCTTTGAGCTTATTCTTCTTCCCAAAGCTCTTCCTCTTCAATTGAGGACATTCGGAGCGGATATGGCCGGGCTTTTTGCATTCATAGCAAGTGATTTGGTCCTTCTCCTCTTCCTTACTCTTGCTCTTGAAGTCCCCTTTTCTAATGAACTTTCTCCCACGATTGGACTTCATGAAGCGAGTGAACCGTTTGGCCAACATGGCCATCTCCTCATCTTCATCTTCACTTGAATCGCTTTCATGATATGAAGCTTTAAGAGCGATTCCAACCTTCTTCTTCTCAACATCCTTCTTCTCAACCATTTTCTTTTCTTCTTCTCTTCCCTTCCTCATGATCTCATGGGTGAGTAGAGATCCAACAAGAGCATCAAGCTTGAGAGTCTTCAAATCTCGAGCTTCAATAATAATCGTTCTCTTGCTATCCCATGACTTCGGAAGAGAGTACAACAATTTCTTCACTAGTTTATCTTCGGGGATGATTTCACCGAAACCCTTCAATCCGTTGACAATGACCGAGAATCGATCAAACATCTTGGAAACACTCTCATCGGGATCCATCTTGAAATTTTCGTAGCTTAGATTGAGTAGCCCAATTTTTGTTTCCTTGACATCACTAGTTCCCTCATATGTTGTCTCGAGGGTGTCCCAAACCTCGTTGGCATTTTCGATCAAAGACACCTTAGAGTAGATATCCGGACCAAGTGCACAAAATATGACATGGAGAGCTTTATCATTCACTTGCATCCTTCTTCGTTCATCTTCCGTCATCTCAGCTTTCACCTTTGTAACAAGTCTTGCTTCACTATCTCCCTTCATAAGAATGTATGGACCTTCTTCAACCACATCCCGCACCATGTAATCGGTAGACTTGATGAAGAGCCTCATCCTATTCTTCCAATATGGGTAGTTATCCCCATTGAAGAATGGTGGCTTGGTGGTAGATTAGGACTCATAGAAGTTGGAGTTGTAGGTGGATGCCATTGCTTGACTAGTTGTTGATCAAACTCTCCTAGAATCGACTCAAGAGGGTTGTAATCCTTCCAATGAGTGTAGCTCTGATACCAATTGTTGAGTTGATCACACAATTGCAAATGGCCAAGAGGGGGTGAATTGGCAATTAAAAATTTGGTAGGAGGTATGAGTGAAAAATAAAAGATGACACAAGTGGTTAGAGTGGTTCAAGTTCTCCAAATGAACTCTACATTCACTACCTTAGTTCCCACTAAGGATTTTCAACCAAGTCACTACTTGAATTCTTCCCCTTTTCTTGGATGAGGAGGTAACCTTACAAATTGATTAAGCTTTCTACCCAAAGCTTAATCCACTCACTTTTTCAAAGAGATGGATTTGGTAAACTCTAATAATTCCTCTCAAAGGATAAATGTTTACCCAAATACAATTTCAAACTCCACAAACTCACAAAACAAGATAACAATAAAATCACTAGAGTTGGGTACAAGAATTTGACAATGAAGAGCACTAGGGTTTGGATTTTTTGCTTTGATGTTGCTTGTAGGTTCAATAGTTGTTGCTTGGTCAATTGAAGCTTGTTTTTATACCCTTGTATTGAATTCTAGCCGTTTGGGTAGTTGAGATCATCAATAGAGCCGTTGGGAGCATTTTTCCCGCAATAAATGCAGCTCTGCAGCCTACCGTATCGGTACTCGGGAAGGGCGTATCGATACCTGCATCAAAGAGGAAAGAGCCGTTGTGTCTGAAAACAGAGCGTATGGATACGCATAGAAGGCGTACCGGTACGGTTTTAAGGGGCGTATCAGTCACTACAAGAATATACGTTTTTAGTGACAAATTGATAGTGACTGAAAATAATTTTGTCACAAATATTAACTTTTTGTGACAATTTTTTTGTGCGACACAATTAGTATAAGTAATTGTGACATATTTTTATTTGGTCACTGTAACAGTAGTAATTGTGACGATTGCATTTTACACAAATGAATTCTCACTATAAGTATACAATTGTGACACAAAGTTCATTGTCACTAAAACTTTGACACATGATAGTGACGATATGTGAAGTGGTCACTATTATTTGATATTTGTTGTTACAATAAAATTATTTGTCACTTAAAGTTTTACTTTTTGTTGTGATAAATTTTGTCACAAATAAAAAAAATAAAAGTAATGAAAAATTAGACATTGTCACAATGATAAATTTATTTTTATAATTATAAAAATTAAAGTTATCATAAACTAGTTTGTTAAAAGTTAAAATATTTCTATAGTCTATACTATGTGTAAATTGTTGTTTTAGTCAATCTATTTTTGATCAACTTTAGTCCCTATATTTTTTAAATTTTAAAATTTTAATCATAATCCTAATGAGACACCAACAATATGACTAAATTACAAGGACTAAAAATGATCAAATTAAAGAAAAAAAAATTAAATAAGCAACTTATGTATAACAAATTAGCTAAAAAGAAATTTTACTTAACATATTTAAATACGACCATTCATGTCAGGATAAAAAATTCAAAATTTAAAAGTATAGAAATTTAAAGTGACCAAATTAGAGTACAAAGACTACTATGTGATTTTAGCATAATATATGATAAATTTTTTTTTTGAAAATTTTAACAGATATTTTCCATTTTGATTAGTTTTTTCTACAGAAAAAAAATCTAAATGGTTTCTTCAACATACGTAATTCGTATAAGAAACCATAGAAAAATTAGGTAAATTATTATTATAATAATGTGTTATAATTAATAAATATTTTTAAAACAAATAAAATTAATTTCAATTACAATTAAACCTAAATATAATTTTTCTTTCAAAATAGTATAAAATTTCTTGCCTAGCCTAGTGGATAAGTATTGCACTCTCGCCCTAAAGGTTCCATGTTCGATCCTTCTTGAAGCCATGCATGCATTTATTTACTAAAAATTGATATTTGAATATGCTACATCATCTATACTTGAATTTCAGTGATCTAATGAAAACTTAAAAGTTTGCGGACTAAAATGCAAAAGCTCCATTAAATTTCAGGGACAATTAGTGATTAGTTTAAACCCTAAATAAAATGGTTACAATTAAAAATTATTAAAAATATAATTAATTTTTAATTATTGACAGCGACGACATATTATAGACACTATTTAAATATGTATTTGTGATAGAATATTTGTCACTAGTAAGAATAACATTAGTGTCTAAATTTTAGTCACTATTAATAATCATTTGTGTCAAATAGTGTGGTCATAAAAAACATAACTATTGTGACGAAATACATGAAAGTTGTCACTAATATAATAGTGACGGAGTTATTAGTGACGACAGGTGACGACTCAGAAAAATAGTCACTGTAAATTTCAGTGACTAAATTTAACACTTTTTGTGACTATTTTCAATGTCACTACAAATGCATTTTCTTGTAGTGAGTACGGATAGCCGTATCGATACGGTGTTTACTCACTGGAATCCCAAATCTGGTTTTCATAAAAAGCGTATCGATACGCATACCAAGCATATTGGTACGGTATAACGGTCTTTTAAAATTGGAAAACCAACCAACTGACAAGTAACGGTCGAAATATTAAATGCAAAGGTTTTTCAAATATATGCTTATCGTTTTGATACGGTTGCGAAGCGTATCAGTACGTTTTCATTAAAAGAGTTGCCCAGATGAATATCGTATCGATACGGTTGCAAAGCGTATCGATACAATAAGTCCATTAAAATTCCAGTGGCAAGAGCCCGTATCGATACGCGTATGGGTATCGATACGCCTAGGCGTTTTTGTATACTTTGGCTTGAAAATCAAAATTCTAGTAGCAAAAGAGGGTATCGATACGCCTAAGGGTATCGATACGTCTGGGCGTTTTTGTATAGTTTGGCTTGGAAAACATAGGAAAAGACTTAGAAAATTTTCATATATTTAAGAGCTTGTCTTGAGATATTATTTTGTTTAAAATACTTGTCAATTGTGAGACTTTAAAGAGTACTTAAAAATTTATTGTTTTGCAAATTGGTCCTTAAGTTTATATGTTATATCAAAATCAATTTTGGTTTCACACTCTTACAAGTCAAATTCAAAGCAAATAAGAAATTCCTCTAATAGGTATGTGTTTGCAACTCTAAGCACTCACCCAAAACCTATACACTTGAGCAAATTTGACAATTTAAGCTCACAAGTGGTGTCTATACAAATAATAAACAATTTAGGCCCTAAGACAATTTTCTCATCATAATGTTGTTGACAATTGAAGCATTGGTATTCCCTTGATGCTTGGAGGTCCCTTTTATACTTCCAATTGAGTTTGTAGTCGTTTAGGACCGTTGGGGTTGAATTGGAGCCGTTGGAGACTTTATTTCTCACCATAAATACAGTTCTGGTGATGTCTGTTTCGATACATGTGTAGCTGTATCGAAACGCCCTTCTTCAAAACTAGTCGTTGTAGTCTGATGTAGTGGCCTGTATCGAAACACCTTTGGGCCGTATCAGAACGCCCGTACCAAAACGCCTAGTGTCGTATCGAAACAGCCTACAATTCAAATAGTCGTTGGGAAATAGTCGTTGGGGTGTATGCCATGTAAGCGTATCGAAATACCAAAGGGTGTTTCGAAACCAAACCTATTTGTATCAAAACAGGTGAAACCTGTATCGAAACGGGTTTTGGAAATGTTTCAAAACGTATCGATACGGATTATGCTTGTATCGAAACGGGTACATTAAAAGCACTTGTTTGGCTACTTAAAAACATTTCAAACATTGACAAAACCTTTTGGAAACACCTCAAACTTATTTTCAAGTTATTTTTTACTTAAAGAGTATTTTAAATTCTTTTCAATTAAGTCCAAAATATTTTTCAATTATTATATCAAAACACATATTTCTACACACCCAACATGCCACATCAACTAGGTAAGCTACCCAGTGGGTATATAAAGTTTTCTCCGTCTTCGCACATGGTTAATCGTACTAGAACGTTTTGTCGGTACAGTTATCGAAATAAAAAATTTGATATTTTGGTGAATCGTTATCATCTCATTTAAATCAGATACTGTTTAAACGGTTAACCGATTTATTCGGTACGATTATTCGGTTAACCATGAACCATTTTCATCTAATATTATAAATATATGTATTACTACTAATTTTAATAGCTTAAAAATATCAACTAAAGAAATTCAAAGAATCCATATTTATATTGAAAAAGTCTGCAAAGTATAAGGAAATTATAATATAATTTAATTTTAATAAAACTCGTCGAGTTTAAGCACCTAAATCCTAAAAGTTTAGTTCCATCTCTTTTTTTTGTTAAATGAATAGGTTAAAAAATATTATAAAATTAATAATCAATGTGGTTTAAGTATGACCGAAGCTATATTAAATTATTAATTTCCCAAATATTAGTAATAATCTAATTTTTGGTATGGTATATCGATTCAATTTTTTATTAGGCCCAACTCTGGGCCAGGGCAATAAGGGGCACGCCTAGGGCCCACTGCTTAAGAAAGTTACATGTATGTAATTTTTTCGAATTATATTTTTTTGTTAAGAGTCTAATTTTTTAATACTTATTATTAGAGGCATATTTTTTTCAATACTTGTTAACATGGGGATAATTTTTTTCAATATTTATTAGTAGGGGTCTATTCTTAAAATTCAATTTTTAATACTTGTTGTTAGGGACCTGATTTTTTTTCCAATATTTGTTATTATAAGCATACTCTTAAAGTTTATTTTTTTCTTCAATATTTGTTGTTAGGGGCCCAATTTTTCAATACTTGTTATTATGGATCTGCTCTTAAAATTTATTTATTTTTCATTACTTGCTATTAGGGATTTAAATAGCGATATGCAACAACAATCGTTATATGGCGGTAGCAGCACCATATGAAACTGCGATACCTGCAACCGTTATGTCCACAATAGCGTATGTTATTAAAAAATTTCACAACCGCGATACTCACGGTGACCAAAGTAACTTTTGTAATGTCTTCAACTATGATAAACATAACACTACCATAAATACGACCGTAATTGTAATTTAAATCTCTTATTTATGGCCCGCTTTTTAGAGTCAGATCTTGTTTTTATGAACACCCCTACTAATAGACATAAACTCAATATTATTTATTAGAATATCCATTTAAAATGTCTAAATTTTTGGAAAAGCTAACCATGTATATTAAGAAAATACTTTGATACACAAGTTTGTATAAACTTTAGTTTACAGAAGCCTTTCAATTTTAGGGTTTAGGGTTTAGGTTAGGACTTAAGGTTTTGGGGTTTAGTGTGTAGGGTGTATGATTTAAGATTTATAGTTAGAATTTAAAGTTTAGGATTTAGGGTTTAAGGTATAAGTTTTAATGTGTTAGGATTAGGAATTTGGGTTTTAGATTTTATAGCTTAAATATGAAAGGTTGTGTAATTTTTTTACATAACTTGTATATCAAAATATAACCTTATATATTATATATTTTTTTAAAACTAAAATACAATTTTATCATTATCCTAATTTAAAATATTTTAATTCTTACAATTTTTGGAGTTCGGAGCCCCACCGGTCCATCTTGAATGCCAACTCACAACCAAGGGAGACAATTGTTAAAAGCATGTCCAACGATGTGCAGGGTTAGAAGACCAAATTTGACCAATTCATGTATTATTGATACAAAATTAAATGATATATAAAGAAAGTTAGGTGTTGACATCTAAAAGACATGAGAATATTTATATACATTTAATGATGGTGTCTAAATTATATATAATAATTTCTAATATATACTTATAGACACATATATTTATATACATCATATTTTATCATAGTCACTATACACATGAATAAAAATGTTTTATATAATTTTTTTTACAAAATCTTATTCAACAAACGATTACAAAGAGTAGAAAACTATTTTGCATATAAATTTAATTACTCCTCTGGCATATGAATATGTATAATAATTTCTGATGTACATATATATAGCTATATATTTATATTCATGAGTTGAAAGAAAACAATTTAAATAAATATATTTTTACAGATCATTATTCAATAAATGATCAATGGCGGAGTAATAAAGTATATGGATAGAGGCTTATTTTGTGATCGGTCCTTAAGTAATGAATTTTAGATATTTTATTTTTGAAAAAGATAAAAGCGTTGTTATAATGATATTTATTGCTATTTAGCACATTTGTCTGCCCAAAAATAGGACATGCAGACTTGGAACAAAGCTTGCTTTATTCGGTTGATGCAGAATTTTATTGTTGGCAGTGAATCTTTGTGGATAGCATAAGTGAGGGAGTATATGATTTTTAACAAATTAAATGTAAACCTATTTTTGCTGGTGCATGAGAAGGATGTTCAAACTTAAGCGTATTGTTCAACCTCTAATCTCAGCAGGGAATATTTTAACACTAAAATCTATTCGAGTTGAGATTCGAGCGGCAGCTGCACATGTTGAGTGGCATTAGTTGGTTTGGTATTCCCTCCATATCCCTAAACATGTCTTCATAGTATGGATGGCAATCTTTAATCAACTTTTCACTAGGGGTCGATTGAGTCCAATGAAAATTAAGGGGTGGATGATTTGTGTGTGAACTGTGGGGAGAAAATGGAAGCTAAAGATCACATATTCTTTGCTTGTTCTTATTCGAGAAGGATCACATATTCTTTGCTTGTTCTTATTCGAGAAGGATCACATATTCTTTGCTTGTTCTTATTCGAGAAGGATTACATATTCTTTGCTTGTTCTTATTCGAGAAGGATCTGAACTGAGGTGCTTAAGCTTTGTGGCTTGCACAAAAGAGTGACTAATTGGGATGGTGAGTTAAGCTAGGCCATAAATCAGCTTAAGAGGAAGTCTCCTATTATTTTTGGGACACATCTATTACGTGTGGGAAGAAAGTAACTGAAGATATTTTAGAAGTGTTTCTCGATCTTCTGATATTTTGTTGAATTATATCAAAGATATTGTTTGTATTAGAGTACAATATACGAGTATGGGCTTGTATAGGTGTTTGATGTAGTAGTTTTTACTGATTTTTAAATAATAAAACACAACAATTATTCAAAAAAGATATTTATTATTATTTTTAAAAAATATTTTTTTGTGTTTTTTTCAACTGTGTTGACGCTCAATTAATCCCTCTTCTACCCACATACTACTAATAATAAAGTCATTTCCATTAACAAATTATTCAGCTTAATCTATCTTCTAACATTCATAGAAATCACTCAACTTACTAAAGCAACAAATATATAATTCATACATTAAATAAACTATTACGATAAATAAATATCGATTATCATTTATTACATCGATGTAACGTAACTCCTAAAACTCATAAAGAAGTTTCTCAAAGAGTTTCATGTGAGATGTCTCTAAACGAGTTACCAATGACAAGCTCCCATCATTACTTGGACTTGGAATTATGTAGATTTTGCCTTCATGGACCACATTTGCTGGCCCCATATACATGGGACGACCCCATCCGAAATTTGCTTCATATATAGGCAACCATATCCATGGAATAACGGCAAGGTTCGGGCATCGGTAAGTATGGGGTCCTCTAACCAAAGTGTTCAAATCAGACACTTTTTCGACGTAATCGATAGCCGATCTCAAATATTCATCATTAACCTTCTTTAATCGATCATGGATTCGTTTCATGGTATCGGCGAACGATTCGGTTTTGAGATCACCGGCTTGAGCAACAAGTGCAGCTAGAAAGATTACGTTGCCGAAGTAGCCTTGTGGGAGTGGAGGATTCAATCGAAATCGACCATCGACCGGGAATTGCAACTTGGTGGCTTGGTCATCGGAGAGACCCCTTGCTTTACTAACACAACGCCATATATGTGCAGCCAAGATGTTGAAACTACTATATTTTACACCACTGTTTGCATTTGCTTTGGCTTTCAGGGTGTTCAATTGATCAACCGTGAGCTTAAAGGTTGAGACAATGGATGGTTTAACATCATCTGATGTGGAGTTCATTGATGGAGGTTGATCATATTCGATATGGTGGAATTTAGGCATCGGTGGATCTCGAGCTCGAAGAAGAGTTCGATCGATGAATGGACCGATCGCAGGTGACATTCCCCTTGCAGTGTCTGCCCAACTATTGATGAAATGAAGAGCCGAAGTACCATCACCTAAGGTATGTTGCAACCCAACTCCAAGACAAACTCCACCACATTTGAACTTAGTTACCTGGTAAAATACATGACTTTGAGTCCCCAAGATAACATTATTGTATCGATTTGACCTTGGGAATAATTTAAAGGGCTAAAAATTACCTGCAATACAAGGAGTGGATAAGAAGATATTCCCCCGGAATAGTCTACCTTAGGAACTAATTGCAAAACCTGAGAGTCATCACTGAAGTCTCCAACATACTGATCCATGACCGAACTGGTTTCGGCTCCGACGAATAAAACTCCGTCACCGTTGCATAATATCTCAAGTCTTCCATTTTCATCAAACCCCAACCTTCCAGCAATGGGGTAAAACGGCACCAGAACCTTGCTCAAAGCCTCCTTAAGCTTTCCACTATCGAAGAAATCGGAAGAACCATTCGGCTTAAAGTAGTACACGGTAGGGACATGGTACCTAGCCATCACGATGTCCAGATTGGAGTTCCACAGGCTTGTTCTCGGGGTGTCTTCGGCCGGACGGACAATCGTAGACTCCTTTATGGTGATCTCCATCTGCAATAAAGGAGCTGAAAACGTGCAGAAACTTTGTTTGGAAGACGAGAAAGTAAGAAGAAAGAAAAGGGTTATGGGTTAGAAGATTCAATATTCATACCTTGGAATTGTTTGAACAAGATGTGGTTGTGTGCTCTCAGCTGTTGGTTTCGAGGTTTCATACGGCACGATATTTAAGGTGAGGCTAAGCAATTACTGGTTTCAGCGCGGTTAGTTGGTAATAGTAATGGCATTTGGTATTGGTTGTGTAGTTACTGGTTTCAACCTCTAAACAATATGATTTTTATTACTTTAGGGTAAATTAAGTACCTAGTCCCTCATTGGTTGTTACTTTCTAGATGGAAAGTCGATGTGACAACTAATAAAATCGACATAATAAAAAAATTAGTCATTGGCGTTTTGTCGTTCACACATGTAAGACTTTTATTTAGGATACATCTAGACATTTAAATTTTATAGTTTATTTATCGATAAGAGTAAATTGTTGAACAAGCAAACATAATTTATAGTCGAAGACATATTAACGTTGAAAGAATCAACATGTACAATGTAAATATGTTTGAGATATTAAAAATATATTATAATGGTGTAATTATGTTTTAGAAAGTAAAAAAAAGTTATTTCAGGTGAAATTAAGTATTGGTAAGTAGCATTTGTTGTGCAAACAAGCATGAGTTTTATATTTCAAAGTTGATTTAAAGTTTTAAGAGTTTTAAAAGTTTTTAAGATAATTAGGGAATCAAAATCGTTTTAGGTTTCACGTACTCAAATTGATTATTACAACTTAACGGGAAAAAACTAAAGTTTCAAAATTGTTTCGGCCAAAAAAAATATTTTACTAGTTTTTATTTTAATTTTATTAGATTAACTTGTAATTATTTTTAAAATATTAAATTAAAATTTTGATTAAATTGCGTGACATAAGTGCTAATGTATATAATTATAAATTTTCAGTGGGACTAACAAATATACTTTAAATATTAAAAAATGATTAATTTGAATATTTATTTTTGACAAAAAAATAATTTAAATGCTCAATAAAAAATAAAATAATTCGGAGACTGATTTTTCAAACAAAAAGAATTTTAATGTTTTTAATAGTATGACAAAGAATGCACAAGGGTGCATCTGTCACTTTTTCTAACTATGATGATCGGAATTTGTTCAAAATCGATCACGGAGAATATGGAAATAGATTAAATTAGTTAGAATTCAAATTTCACGGGCTTTAGATAATTTATTTTTTAGTTAACAATTGGAAATTTTTCATTAAAATATGAATTTGATAGATAGATAAATAAATAAGTAAATAAATAATAATTATGGGAGTAAAAGGACAAAATTGAACTAAATAGATAATATAATATTTTGTAGTAAGGACTAAAATAATTTTTAAATAGTTTTAATATAATTATAAAATAGTATATGTTCGTATATATTTTTAACTTTTTAATAATACACACATATCTTATAGACAAATCGATTTGAATTCGAAACTTAAAATTAAAATAATTAAATGAAAAAATCTTTGCATGTTAGATTTTAACCATGAATGTGATGTGTCATATTGTTTGTATGACACATATATATATATATATATATATGTGTGTCAAATTGTAAGACACATATATGTATATGTCATAATTAAAGATATATATATATATATATTGATAACTTAAATGTGTATTATACTATGTTAACTTTGTCTTCTACTCCACATTACTCCATTTTCTTTGAAAAGATTACTCATTTATATGTATGCAAACACTTTCAATAATTCGATTGGTCAATTTATAACTTTTTGTATTGATCTATATTGTCGGTAGTTTTATAAAAATTTTATTTTATTTTCAATTTTCGCTACTTTATTGTTTTTCATGTATTATCTTTGAATTTTGTTACTATTCTCCCTCTTTCTTTGTTTCAATTAATTATACCCTATTAAAATTTATGTTTCCTTCTTCCATTATCTTCTCCGTTTTTCATTTTTGTATTTTTTCTTTTACATTTTCGCCGTTTATTTTAAAAAACTGATAATCGTACCACCAAACAGGCAAAGACACACTTGAAATGCACACTTTTAAAAACGCGACTGTCATAATATTAGAAGAGTCTAGAGGTCTGTAGAAATCTCAAGAGAAAGCTGAGTCATCAGCTTTCTGTTATCATTTTGTTATTTGTTATTATTGGCGGCAAATGCTGTTACAAACAGCTGTATAAAGGCACCTATGAGTGCACTGTGTAAACCAACCAGTTTTGGAATGAAATGGATGAGTATTAGCTCAATTTAACATGGTATCATTCGCCTCTTCGATCCTGGTTCATTCCTCTTTTTAGTTTTTGTTTTGATCGTCAATCATGCCTGCCGACGGTGATTCTTCCTCCGCCTCCGATCCCAATGCCTCTGATGATTCCTCTCAAGGGTTTTTCAACAAACAAATCAGTGTGAAGCTCGATGATACAAATTTCCTCCTCTGGCGTCAACAGGTCCTGTTTATGGTTCGTGGGCAGGGTCTTGAACACTACCTTGATGAGGACTACACTCCTCCGGTGAAGTTTCTGGTGGCTGCTGATGGATCCAAATCTCCCAACCCTCCCTATCAACGGTTCTTCAAACAAGACAGTTCCTTAGCCTCATGGCTACTTTCCACGGCCAGTAACTCCATTCTCACTCATTTAGTTGGCTGTGAATCTTCCTCATCCATTTGGAAGACACTTGTTCTTCGTTACTCTAGTCTCTCCACAACGCGAGTCATGCATCTTCATGTTTGTTTGAGATCTCTCAAGAAAGGATCCTTATCCATTAGTGCTTACACTGCCCAGATTAAGGAAATCTGTGACTTACTTGCTGTGTGTGGAAGTCCTATTTCTGAGCTTGAACAGGTGGCTACCATTCTCAATGGACTTCCCCCAGAGTTTGAATCCGTGGTAGCTGTCATCACTGCCAGCAAGGATCCATACACCTTTGATGGAGCTGTCTCGTTGCTCACTGATGCTGAAACAAGACTTGAAGATCCTCTTCGCCTCTCTGTGGGAATTCATAACACTACACTTGATGCTGACTCTCGCACAGAGGCCAATTACACATCTGGATCCTCGACTCGTGGCGGTCGTGCTCCATCGACTGCAACTGCTGGTGGTAGATTCAAAGGACGCCCACACTTCCAATGTCAAATCTGTGGAAAATTGGGGCACCTTGCAGATCGCTGTTGGTACAGATTCAACCAAAATTAACAAAGCTCTCAGAAAACCACTACTGAAGCTCATAACTGTTGTTACACTCACATTGATCCAGAGAAAGGCTACTCACCATATGTTGCTACTGATGCTGGGCCTTCTCCATCTGCTGATACTCCCCAGGTCAACTCACTTGTTGCTACTCCAGGGGTCTGTTACCCTGATTCAGGTGCCACGCACCATGTGACTCGTGACAACTCTCAGCTTCAATCTCCTCATTCTTATGAAGGTCAAGGTAAAGTAAATATTGGGGATGGTTCGTCCCTCGCAATCACACACGTTGGTCACGGTTGCTTGCCCACTGAATCTCGTAGTCGTACCTTACATCTTGAGCAACTTCTTCTTGTTCTTGATATCACACGCAACCTCTTATCTGTTTCCAAGTTTACATCTGATAATGATGTTTTTTTTTTAATTTCATGCCTCTTCTTGCTGTATCAAGGATGAACGCACAGGTTCTGTTTTGCTTCGAGGGGTTCAAGCTAATGGCCTCTATGAGTTTCCTCCACACTTTCCTCCCATGCATGCGTGTTCTTCTTCCTCCTCTGTTGATTACTGGCTTTGGCACAATAGGATGGGGCATCCTTCCTCTGATGTTGTTAGTCTGGCCTTGAATAAACGTGTTTCTCCTCCCAAGGACTCCTTCTGCCATGCTTGTCACTTGGGCAAGAGTCACACCTTACCATTTCAGGAGTCTTTTACAGTTTATAGTTCTATTTTTCAGCTTGTTGAAATTGACATTTGGGGACCTGCTTCAGTGGCCTCCGATGGTTATCTTTATTATATGTCTTGTATTGACATGTATTCACACAACACTTGGTTGTTTTTGCTTAGAAGAAAGTCTGATGCATGTAATGCTTTTACTCAGTTTTACAACTTAATAAAAACTCAGTTTGGGAAGACTCTATTAGCAGAACAAGTTGATGGAGGAGGAGAGTTTCGGTTTCTTCATACTCTACTGGCTCAATTAGGAGTACAGCTGCGTATCACTTGTCCACATACTTCCTCTCAAAATGGTGTGGTTGAGAGGAAGCACAGGCACATAGTGGAGACATCTCTCACATTACTTGCTCAGGCATCGCTTCCCCTTCAATTCTGGTCTTATGCAACCCTCAGTGCTGTATTTCTAATCAATAGAATGCCTTCCACTGTTCTTGCTGGGCAATCACCATTTCGAATCTTATACAACAAAGATCCTTACTACAATTTTCTCAAGGTATTTGGGTGTCTTTGCTACCCTCATCTTCGACCTTACAATGCTCACAAACTGGATTTTCGATCTCGAGCCTGTGTGTTCCTTGGTTACTCTCCCTTGCATAAGGGTTATTGGTGTTTTGATCGTGTTACAGGTCGTATCTTTGTCTCACGGAATGTCATCTTCCATGAAACTGTCTTTCCATTTCACAATGCTACACCTTCCACTTCTCAATCTTCCTCAGCCTCAAATGACCTTTCCTCCACACTTCATGTTGTCCCAAAATCATCCCTCTAACCATATTGAACCACCCTTAACCACTCCCACTCCTACTGAACCCTTGCATTCTGCTGTTGACACACCTCAACCACCACCTTCCCCTATCCCACCTACCTTGCATCAGTCTTCACCTACATCTGAACCACCCCTAGTTAATATTCCACCATCCCCTCCTACAACTATTGATAACCCTTCTACCACAAATGAAATACCTCCAAGTCACTCTCACACTGTGTCCTCTACCTATCCTCCTAATTCCCACCCTATGGTTACTCGCAGCAAAGCTGGAGTATTTAAACCTAAAGCCTATCACCTTCAACTTGATGATGACATTCCTGTGGACGTGCATGCAGCCATGCAAAACCCTAATTGGTTAAGTGTTATAAATGCTGAGTATGCTGCGTTACTTGCAAATGACATCTGGGATCTTGTTTCATTGCCTCCAGATCGCCGTGCTATTGGATGTAAATGGCTTTTCCGGATTAAAAGACTTGCTGATGGCACTGTTGATCGCTACAAAGCACGCCTTGTAGCGAAGGGTTACTCTCACCTTGCAGGATGTGATTACAGGGAAACCTTTAGCCCGGTGGTTAAAGCTTCTACAGTGAATTTGCTCCTCTCTCTTGCTGTGACTCATTCCTGGGGCATACGCCAAGTGGACGTTAATAACGCCTTTTTAAAAGGTGATCTAGATGAAGATGTTTATATGCTTCAGCCCGATGGTTTTCAGCAGGTTGCTGATGATGGTACTCAACTTGTCTGTAAGCTTAAGAAAGCTTTGTATGGACTCCGTCAGGCTCCTCGAAACTGGTTCGACAAGATCAAGTCCTTTCTTCACACACTGAATTTTCGATCCTCAAATGCTGACACCTCCCTGTTTGTTTACTCGAATACCTCAATCATGACATACATCATTGTTTATGTCGATGATATTCTAGTTACAGGGTCGTCCTCCATACACATCAATGAAGTAGTTCAGCAGTTACATCGAAAGTTTTCATTAAAAGATCTTGAGGAGCTCAATTTTTTCCTTGGCATTGAAGTGATTCGTACATCTGCTGGTCTCCTTCTTTCACAGAAGAAATATATTACAGAGCTCCTTGTTAAGTTTGATTTTCGTGATCTCACAACTGCTCCAACTCCTATGGTTGCCTCTGTCAAGCTTCATAAGGATGTTGATTCCCCTGTTGAACGTGCCACTGACTTTAGAAGCCTTGTGGGATCTCTTCAATATGTATGTCATACACGTTCAGACATTGCTTTCTCTGTTAACAAAATTGCTCAATTTATGCAACGACCTACTGCTCTTCACTGGATGGCTGTCAAGAGAGTCCTACGCTATCTTACTGGCACGCTTGACCTTGGTTTATGGTTCACTGCTCAACCATCCTCTACCTATGCACTTCACTCCTTCTCTGATGCCGATTGGGGCAGTGACCCTAATGATCGTCGATCAACCTCAGGTCACTGCACGTTCATAGGCCCTCATCTTCTTTCTTGGAGCTCACGCAAGCAAAGGTCTGTTTCACGGTCAACTGCTGAGGCTGAATTTAGGAGTCTTGCTGATGCAGCTGCGGACATTCTCTGGTTTCAGGCACTTCTACATGACATGCATATTCAGCTTCTTCAACCTCCTGTTCTTTGGAGTGACAATACGAGTGCGGTTGCAATGGCTGCAAACCCTGTCTTGCATTCGAAAACGAAGCACGTCGATCTTGATTTATTCTTCCTTCGAGAGAAAGTTATGGCCCGTACCCTTCAAGTCAATTACGTACCAGCTGCAGCACAAGTTGCAGATATCTTCACTAAAGCCAACTCTACTGCCAGCTTTGAGGATTTTCGACTCCAACTATGTGTTCAATCTCTCTCCAGGGATCTTGTGAAGCGGGGGGAATATTAGAAGAGTCTAGAGGTCTGTAGAAATCTCAAGAGAAAGCTGAGTCATCAGCTTTCTGTTATCATTTTGTTATTTGTTATTATTGGCGGCAAATACTGTTACAAACAGCTGTATAAAGGCACCTATGAGTGCACTGTGTAAACCAACCAGTTTTGGAATGAAATGGATGAGTATTAGCTCAATTTAACACATAACACATATTTTCCCTGCATATCGGGAAATAATGTTATTTCTGTAAAAGAAAAAAGTTTGTTGTCATAATAGAAAATAATATTATTTAGATAAAAATACAGATGTGGCATGATTGGATTTATTGATAATATATAAAAGATTTAATTGTATCATATGTCCTCAAATTATGATCCTCATTTTATATTAGTCCCCAAAATTTTAAATATTCTAATTATATACTCTAAGACCCTCATTTTAACTTGGTCTCCAAACTTATAAATGTTTTAATGTTATCCCCAAAATTATATCCTCATTCTAAATTGATCTCAAACTTCTGAACATTTCAATTTCGCCATCAAATTATATACGGATAATTTGAGAATTTTTAGTAATTAAATTAGAATGTTCAGAAATTTGGAGATCAACTTGAAGTTATAATTTGAGAATAAAATTAAAACAATTAAAAATTTAAAAACTAATTTAAAATAAAAATCATAATTTTAAAAAAAATTATAATATTTAAAATTTTGAAGACTAATTCAAAATAAAAGTTATAATTTGATAACATGTTGTACAATTATAAACATCAATTCAAGCGGCAGAAGAGCAACCATTTTAAAACAAAAGGAAACAGTATGAACAAGTGGAGGAAGAACAACCAAGCAGTGGATACTAGAAGTGGAAGGAAACAATATGAACACGTGGCAGAACAACAGCCAAGCAGAGGGAGGACAAGTGTTAAAATTGTCCACGACGTGAGGGTTTAGTAGATCCAAATTTGTGAATGATAATTAGTTAGGTATTCATTTATTGTATTCTTTAATTCGAGCCACGTAGTAATAATAATAATAATAATAATAATAATAATAATAATAATAATAATAATAATAATAATAATAATAATAATAATAATGACGATGATGATGACGACAACATTTTTAATTAGTTGGTCTACGAGACAAGGTATTATATCCTTAAATAAGGTTAGGGGTCAGGGTCGTCTCGAAGATTTTTAAGGCCCTGAGCGAATACTAAAAATAGATCTTTATATAACGAAAGCATATCTCATTACGAATAGAAATATTATGTCGATATTTATGCCCGAACAACAAAAGTTAGGTTTAAAGTTTAGGGTAATGATTTAAGGTTGTGATTTAAGATTAAGGTTTAAGGTATTGGGTGTAGTGGCGGATCTAGAAATTTTTTGAAGTTGGGCACAAGTCAAAATACTTTTGAGGGTGGACATAAGTAATAAAAATCTCAAAATTTCATGTTGGGCACAAATCATAAAATTTAAGGACTAATTCATAAAAATTAAACAATTGAAGCTAAATATATGAACTTTGAAAAGTTTAGGGTGGGTCTGGGCCCACCCAATCATACATGTGACTCCGCCACTGATTGGGTGTAGAGTTTAAGATTTAATATTTAAAAGTTAGAGTTATGGTTTAGAGTTTCATTTTTAGTGTTAGGCATAGAAATGAGCACCGTAAAAGGTGGATAATTTTTATTCATTTTCATTATTTTAAAAATTTAATTTAACATTTCAAACACATTATTTTCATTGTTAGATTTATTTATTTATTTAAGAAAGATGATTGTTTTTACCATTAATTTAATTTATTTATTTGATAAACTAAAAAATTATGGATAATTAAAATTTATGGGTTTGAATTTTAACGTTGCAAACGAAGCAATTAGTTTGGGATGGTCACCTTATAATTGACCTCTACAATATTTAATCCGAATTAATAAACTAATAAATTAGATACCGATGACTAAAAAGAACTATCAAACTATAATAGTTCTTGTAATCTCTAATTATATAAATTTAAGCTCAAAATTTTAATTATGAGCTTATATTTTAACTTATTGTTTTAAATTAAAAAACTAGCATGTAACCTACAAATTGAAAAAAAAAAGTTTCAATTTTTGTGTTTTTATATTTTATAATTGATGAATCCACGGTCAACAAATTTATACACTATGAGTAAATAAGATGATAATTTATCATGGGCAATGCATTAACTATACAGTGTATTTATGTACAACCATGTGCCGATTTGATCTTTGTGGGCAGTGCATTGACTAGGAAGCTTCCTTAGTCACAGGAATTTAATGCAGAAGGATCTTGTAATTCCAACTTGTTTGCAATTATTTTATGAATTAATATCTTATACACAGGTGGTAAAAATTGAAAGTTTTCACAAGTGTTTTAATTCTAGGGTATAGAGAGTTAGTTTAGGGTATAGGGTTTATGAGTTTAGTCATAGGGGTTTAGAATTTAAGGATTATTGTTTCAATTTAAGGTTTAGGGTTATAATTTAGGGTTTGTAGGTTAGGGTTTAGTTTTTAGGGAAATATGGTGAGGATTTAGGTTTTAAGCTATAAACCTTAAATTATAACTCTAAACCTTAAATTGAAACAACTATCCCTAAATTTTAACCTCATATACCTAAACCTCTAAACTCTATACCCATAAAGTAACTCTCTATACCTTAAAACTAAGGCGTTTATGGAAACTTTCGGTTTCCACCGTCTGTGTATAGAATATTTATCTTTATTTTATTATGTTTTGTTTATTTTATGGACTTTCTTTTTTGCATAAGTACAGTCGTGTGGTTCTAAAAAAATGATATTGTTTTTTTTATTTTATTTTCCAAGAAAATAAAAAATAATGAAGAAAATATGTTTAGTTGAAATACTAGAAAATAAATTTTAGAAAATAAAAATAAAAATGAGTGAAAATTTGAAAACATAAAAAAAATGTTTTCATTAAAAATATTTTAGGAAAATGAAAAAAATATTAATTTTAAAGCAGGTTCAAATCTTTCTAATGCCATTCATTAAAACTTTTGTTTATTTTATCATATTTTATTTGTGTATTATTATACTAATAAACATTAATCATCGATATGGGTGTGCAATTTAGTCCATTATATTTAATTTTAAAACAAAGAAATAAACAGTAAACTTGAATGCTAAAAGATGTTGATTTATCTCCACTTCTTCATTTTCTCTGAGGCGGTTAAAAAACTTCTCTAAGTTTTTCTTTTTCATCTTTATCGTTTTTCTTTACCGGCGGCGGCCTTTGGCCGTTTTGCTGGTTTTGTACATAAATAAAATTTATTTTTTTCGATGAATATTTGGTTTTTCAAGTTTGTTTATTGTTTTTCTTCTACTTTGTCGGATTCTTATTCAAATCTGCTTTTATGGCAGTTCTTTTGTCTGCTTGGTGGCAGTTCTTTCGTCTGCTTTTTAGCAGTTTTTGTCTGTCTTCATGACAATAGTCTGTCTTTTGACAGTTATGCGTTCGAGTGACGAGTATCAACGAGCGCTTTTCAACGAAGGAGGCCGTTCTATACATGCTATGATTCCCTTTTGTGGTTGTGTCGACATGCCAAGAACAAGTAACAGAAGAATTTTTTCTATATTCAAAGAGCACTCAAGGCAAAGTTATAGTTTTTCTGGATTTTTATCAGAAGATTTCTTCTGACAGTGTTAGGTATGGTATTTTAACGTTTTTCACACCTTTAGAATTTTATTATTTTGTTCTGCATTGTATTTATCTTGTAAAAGGTGTGATTCCTTTGTATTCCTTTCACTGTTGAATATAATCCAGATTCAAAAAAAAGATGTTGATTTATAGTATTTTTTAAAAAATAAACTACATTAATTATCGAACTATTGTTTTTGTATTTTAGTCATCGAATTATTATTTTTAATAAAATTATTATTAACGTTATATATTTTTGATTTGGTCACCAACTATTAAAATACTTAGCCAGTGAACTAAATTAAAATTCTAATATAATTTTAAAAATACAAATTTTAACATAAACTGTAATTAAATTTAAAAATCAAACTAAAATCATTTTATTACTTTGTTTGGGAATTAAAAGTAATTATTTATAAAGGTAATAAACCAACTATAACCCTTCAAAGTTTTAATTCGAGTGGGACCCCAGATATTACTTTGTATTATGGAAAAAGGATGAGTAAATTTATGTTGTAAAACCTATGTTTGATTTTGATATAACAAATTATTTTAAGGACTAATAGTAAAAGTAATTAAATCTTTAAGTACTCAAAAGTCTCACAAAATGACAAGGATTTTGAACTAAAATTTGTTTCCAAGTCAAAAACTTAAAACCCCAAAAAATTTCTAAGTGTTTCATACTCAACTAACCAAAAACGCTCAGGCGTATCGATACACCCTTAGGTGTTTCGATACAAGTTTTAGCTACTAGAATTTTAATCGCCAAAGCGTACCGATGCAGTTGTACCCATATCGATACAACTTTCATCTGTGTTTGAGATTTTGGTTAAGTGTATCGATACAGTCTTACCCATTTCGGTACGAGGTCTTAAGATTTTCAAATCTTTGTATTTAATGACATTACCGTTGCCTTGTAAGTTATTGGATTCACCAAACTTCAAAAGTTGGTTTTCCCGTACCGATATTCCTCCAGACGTACCGATGCAATTTTCACTTGACTTTTGAGACAAATTCTAGAGAAGAAAATATGTACCGATACGACCTTTATCGTATCGATACGCCCCTATTTTTACACTATGATTGTTTTGATACGTCTCTTTGCATATCGATACGCTATTGCACAATGGCTATTTCTTCTTTTGACAGGTATTGATACGGGTGTTCGTGTACCGATACGTCTGCTCATCAAACAACATTTATTATAGGAAAAATGGCCTCCAACGGCTCTATTGATGACTTCAACCACCCAAACGGCTAGAAATCAATGAAGGGGTATAAAAACAAGTCTGCAATGCTACATCAACAATTATTGAACAAGTTTAAAAACAATCAAGCAAATATCCAACCACTTTGAGCTTTTAGAGTCAAATTCTTTTACACAACTTATGTAATCTTAAGTGTTATCATTTTTTTCAAGTTTGGGGCTTGAGTGAGCTTGTATTTGGGCAAACATATCACCTTTGAGAAGAATTTTTAGTTTGCTATCAACCTCTTGTAAAAAGAGTGAGCATTGATCAAGCTTTGGGTAGAAAGCTTTGATCGATTGTAACGGTTGCCTCTTCAGCCTAGAAAAGGGGAAGAATTCAATAGTGAATTGGTTGAAATACTTAGTGGGGAGCTAAGGTAGTGGATGTAGAGCTCGTTAGAAGCTTGAAACACTGTAAATCCTTGTGTCATTAATTTTTCATTTTCCAATTACTTCCCTTCAAATTTTTATTTGCTAATTTACCCCCTCTCGGCCTTCCACAATTGATTGATTATCTCAACAATTGGTATCAAAGCTGCACTCATTGGAAGAATTAACACCCTCTTGAGTTGATTCTAGGAGAGATACATCAATCCACATTCAAAGCCATGACGTCTACTTTTGGCCTTAACTTGTACGAGTCACAATCTACCATAAAACCACCATTCTTCAATGGGAACAACTACCCATATTAGAATAATCAGATGAGGCTATTCATCAAATCCAAAGATTACCTCCTTTGGGATGTAATCAAAGATGAACCATCTATCCCGATAAAGCAAGAAAGAGAAAGGCAAGTTCCTAATGCCAAGCAAGAAATGACCGATAAAGAAAGAAGGAAATTGCAAGTCAATGACAAGGCCTTTCACGTACTCTTTTGTGCACTTGGACCAGATGAGTACTCGAACATGTCTTTGTGTACTAGTGCAAAAGAGGTGTAGGACAAGCTCAAGACTACCTATGAAGGCACCAAAGATGTAAAAGAGACCAAGATTAGACTCCCCAACTTGAGCTATGAAAATTTCAAGATGGAGCCCGATGAGAGCGTCACCAAGATGTTCGATCACTTTTCCGTTTTCGTCAACGATCTCAAAGGCTTCGGAGAAATCATCACCGAAGACAAGCTTGTTCGAAAGCTCATCTACTATATTCTTGAGCCAATGGATGGGAAGAGGACCACCATCATCGAGACAAAGGATTTAAAGACTTTGAAGCTTGATGTTCTTATGCGTTCTCTTCTTACTCATGAGATCATGAAACAAGGAAGAGAAGAAGGTAGAGAAGAAGAAAATCGGATTTGCTTTGAAAGCTTCTCTTGAGGAGAGCGATTCAAATGAGGATGACAGTGAAGAAATAGCTATGCTAGCTAAAAGGTTCACAAGGTTGAAGCCCAATAGAGGAAGAAAGTTCCATCGAAGAGGAGACTTCAAGAACAAGAACAATGAGGAAGAGAAGGATAAACTCATATGTTTTGAGTGCAAGAAGCTGAGTCATATAAGGACCGATTGTCCTCAACTCAAAAAGAAGAGCTTCAGGAAGAAGAAAAAGCTCAAGGCTCATGTTGCTACTTGGAGTGATGAGGAATCATCATTAGGAGAGGAGCAAGAGTTGACCAATCTTTGCCTCATGACTCTTAAAGAGGATTTTAAGGTAACCTTTAACTCATCATCTTTTGATTTTACCTTTGATGAACTTCAAGAAGCTTATGATGAGTTGTAAGAGGTGTATGACGAACTAATTGAGAAGTATAAGGAACCAATCTTGAAAAATAAGAAAATCATTTTCGATTTGAAAAATCAAAATGATTCTTTATCTAAAATCAATTCGAAGCTTCAAAAGAAGGTTTTGGATTTACAAGAAAATCAAAAATATTTTGAAAAAGGAAAATATTGATTTGAACAACAATCTTTCTGAGTTTCATGATCACCACCACAAGGAGGTGAGTGAACTCAAAGCTTCTTTGAACAAAGTTGGGAAATCTAGTTCTGAGAAAGGTGAATCTTCAAAACCCAACTATGTAAAAAGAAACTTTGGTAACCACAAACAAACAAAGCCCATTTAGAGGTAAAAGGATTAGGACTGTTTGGGTTCTTAAGAAACTAATTGCTTCTTGAATTCCCAAGGGAACCAAGATTTTAGGAGCTAATACCCATGGACCCAAAATGATTTGGGTACCAAAAATCAAGACTTAATCTTTGTTTGTAGGGGGGCATTGCTTCAAGGCCAAAGCTACATGTGCAAAATCATGGTAACTTGATAATGGATTCTCAAGACACATGATCGGTGACAAGAGCCGGTTCTTGGAACTAAGATCAAAGAGTGAAGGAGTAGTGAAGTTTGATGACAACCCCAAAGGACACATTAAAAGAATTGGTTTCATTGGTAATCACTCTTCTATTCTTATAGACAATATTTTATATGGCAACGGTCTAAAACATAATCTTTTGAGCTTTAGCCAATTATGTGATAAATGTTTCAATGTTCTTTTTTATTCAAATGGTTGCAAAATTTTAAACATTGAAACAAACAAAATAGTGCTCATTGGTCATCGCATAGGAAACATTTACATGGTGCATTTAGATGACATTCATATTTCAAATGCATGTTTTGTTAAAAAAGAAGAACATGACTCATGGTTATGATATAGAAAACTAGGGCATGCAAGCATGAGTGTTTAAAAAAAATGGTTCCAAAAGATCTAGTAAGAGGTTTGCCTAAAATAAAGTTTTCTCTTGATAAAATTTGTGATGCTTATGCAAAAAGGCTAGCATAAAAGAGTTTCTTTTAAATCTATTAATGATGTTTCTACTTGTAGAGTTTTACAATTGATCCACATGGATCTTTTTGGTCCTATTAGAACTGTGAGCTTGAGTGGAAAATCATATGCATTTGTTTTAGTAAATGATTACTCTATATATACTTGGGTTCTATTATTAAGTACCAAGGATGAGGCTTTATAAAAATTCATCACATTTTCAAAAATCACTAAAAACGATCTTGGTTAATCCATTTCTCACATTAGAAGTGACCATGATACCGAATTTCAAAATTTAGGTTTTGAGGATTTTTGTAACTCAAATGGTATAAGCCATATTTTTTTCTGCCTCTCGCACTCCTCAACAAAATGAGGTCGTTGAGAGGAAAATCAAACTTTAGAAGAAATAGCTAGAATCATGCTTTGTGAAAATAACTTGCCTAAGTATTTTTGGGCGGAAGTCACTAATACGTCTTGCTCCATTGTAAATCGAGTAATGATTAGGTCGATTTTAAATAAAACACCTTATGAGATTTTAAAATCCAAAAAGCCTAACATTAACTATTTTCATCATTTGGTTGCACATGTTTTGTTTTAAATAATGGAAAAGACAATTTGGGTAAAATTGATGCTAAAAGTGATAAAGCTATTTTCTTAGGTTATTCTTTGAACTCTAAAGCCTATCGTGTATTTAATAAATGAACTTTGGTTGTTGAAAAGTCTATACATGTGGTTTTTAATGATAACCTCATTCCGAAGAATGATTCTTGTGATTATGATGATGTAAGAATTTTTGAAGCCAATGATGGTGGGCAATCATCAAAGGTAGATGAAGTTCCTTCCATATAAGAAGACACACAAGATCCACCTCTTGAATCCTTGAAGGACATGACTTTAGAGGAAAAGGAAGTGAGCTACCCAAGGGAGTTCAACTATGTCAAAGGTGGTGAGATTTTGGGTGATTCACCAAAGGGGTAACCACTAGACTTTCTCTTAAAAATGCTTGTAATATTGTATTCATCTCATGCATTGAGCCTAAAAATATCAAAGAAACATTAAAAATGATTATTGGATATTGGCTATGCAAGAGGAATTAAATCAATTTGTGAGAAGTCAAGTATGAACATTAGTTGATAGGCCTAGTAATAAGTCTACCATAGGAACTAAATGAGATTTTAGAAACAAACTAGACGAGAGTGGTAATATAGTGAAGAACAAAGCTAGACTTGTTGCTCAAGGTTACACTAAAAAAGAAGGAGTCAATTTTGATGAAACCTATGCACCCGTAGCTAGGGGAAGCTATTAGGATGCTTTTTACATTTGCATGTTATCATGAATTCAAGCTTTTTCAAATAGATGTTAAAAGTACTTTCCTAAATGGTTTTATTAATGAAGAGGTGTATGTATAACAACCACCCAGTTTTTAATATCCAAAATACCCAAACAATGTTTTTAAACTTTCTAAAGTTTTATATGGTTTGAAACAAGCTCTTAGAGCTTGGTATGAAAGGTTATCAAGTTTTTTTAGTTGAAAAAAGGTTTTAACAAAAGAAATGTGGACACTACACTCTTTATTAAAAGAAATGTAACACCTGGGTTTAGGGGTCAGGTGAAATAATATTTTACTATTATTTCGGGTTCGATTTTATAATTTAAATAAATAAAATAATAGTTCAGGTTTTGTTTGCAAATAAAACAAAGGTGTTGGACCCAATTTTTTTTAAACCAAAACCCAATAGTCATTTCATTAATGGCAGTTTCGTAAATATGCGGCCTTGTAAAATAAAAACCCTTTTATTTCAAAACACCCAAATTTGTGTCATCTTCTACCTCTCAAACAAAAACCAACGTGAAACCCCTCCCACCATTGAAGTTCCTATTTCACCTCCTCCATCCTTCATCCTTGATGATTTTTAAAAGGTAATGGCACTTTTGAGCTGTCCTCATCTCCCTCTTTCTCCCCATGTAAATTGTTTTCATTAAAGCTCACTAGTTTGCATTTTAGGGTTTTGAGATTTTGACTTAAAAATGCTATCTTTATTAGATTTAACTAAAGCTTTTGATTTATTAATGTTATGTGAGTTGTTTACTACCTATAAGGTCCAACATATCCGATTTTTGCCAAGTTTTATGGTGAATCCCGAAATGGGTTTTTAGGGGTATTTTTGAAGTGTCAAAAATTGTGTTTTTGGGATGGTTTTGTGAGAAATTGTTGGGCTGATGTTATAGTAACATTAAGTAGGCGTCTTTAGATGTTTTTTGATGATTTTTGAGTAGTTATGGTGTTGGTTTGAAGGGATTCCCGTAGCTACTGCTGTAAGTGATTTTTGGGAGTGGAAAATGGGAGTTTTTAAGGTGTCTATGTGGGGAAATGAAGGGATGATGGTTATACTATGGTTAGGTGGTGTTTTGAACATGTTTAATAGTGTTTTGGGTGACTACATTGCTGATTTTTGATGGGTCTTTGTGGAAGTACGAAAATGGGAAATTGAAGATTGAACTTGGCTTTGAATTGTGAGAATTGTAGTATATTTGTGTGTTGGTGTTAAACTTTGGGTTTGTGACTGATTTTGATGTTAATATATTGTTTTTGAATGGTTAGAAGCAATGGAAATCAATGGGGAAGCTTCGGGCTCTAATCCGGAAACTTCGATGCTTGGTTGGCTTGTCGGCTTGTGCTAATGCAGTGGTCGGTAAGTGGTTAAATACTTTTAAAATGGTTTTGAGTATTTGGTTCAAGCATGTGAACCTAGGATGGGCTTGGTAAACCCACCTAGAGTTGGGATTAGAGTGGTAGCCTAATCCCAAGCTTAAATTAGAAACTTTAGTTGCACTCTTTAATGGTTGTTTATGCCTCTTGATTAGTTGTGATTGTGGTGTTATGTATACGTTGATATACATGTATGTTGAGGCATGGCTCGATGCATTGTTATATGCATGTTGACGATAAATATGATATGGTTATACATATGTGTAAAATATGATGTGATATTGGTGTTAATGATATACATGTGGTGTTGACATGTGAAATGATGATATGAGGTGGTTGCATGATCCGAGGATCAATGTGAGTACATGCTAGGCATGGAAATGTGGTTTGTGCATGACAGTGAGTCATGGTGAGTACGTGCTAAGCACGGAAGTTGTTATGAAATGATATTGTGAAAGATTAATGAAATATGTAGTATTGGCACTAGTATGCTTGGGTACAAATGATCGATCATTAGGATGTTTATCGTGCACACGTGAGTCAAAATGCGCGCGTGGTCTTGATGATGGTAGTCATCAAGATGGAGTACGGGTTCGCCCGGAAATCTTCTTATATATATTAGTCAGTGATGAGTGGAATCCCATCGACGGGCGTGAGGATGAGTGGAATCCCCTCCACGTGAAATGAGGCGTGAGGATGAATGGAATCCCCTCCGCGTGAACAGTGATGAGTGTAATCCCACCGTCAGGTAATGGTTGTGTTGTTGGATGTGAGTTCCAACGATTATCCGCGTATTCAAGTCATAGCTAGGTGCCAATACAAATTGTGGGTTATGTTGCTCATATATGGTTATATGTGTTTCTATATGTGTGGTTATGGACTCGTTGAGCATGACATGACATTGATACTATGATCATGCATCATTTATATTTTTGGCTCTTGCGGTTCGAAGGTAAGAACTCATGCATTCTACCTTGGTTGTATGCTCATGCTTGGACCCTGCATTGTCGAGGTTTGTTTTATGAGCTACCCTCACTAAGCTTTTATGCTTACGCTCCTTTTTGTTCGACAATGTAGATCAGTAGCTTGTGGGTGGCAAGGGCAAGGAATGGTCTCCAAGTGTTGCTTATGGTTAGCTCAAGTATGAATTTTAAATTGAAAAATTGTAATAGTAAAGCAATGGGATAGGTGTTGTTGTTTGAGCCTTTGAAGTATGCTATGTTGGTTGTTAGAGGCATGCTAGACTCATTTTTATATGTTGTGTTGATTTGGCCTTTGGATGTTGGATTTGCCTATCTTAAATATCTAAGTATATGTCCTTGTTGAAGCATGCTATCTTTAATGTTATGTATAGAGGTATGATTCTTAAGTTGTTGATTCCTTCAATGCATGGTCTTGATATGTTTGATGTGTGTAAGCATGCTTGTTATCTTCGATCTGCCTTAGTGTTGTTGTGTGTGTGTTGTGGGAGGCTTTAGTGGGGTTTTGCGGCATCCTTGTGCCTTAAAACCAGCTAAAACCAATATGCTGACAGAGGGCGTTTTGAAACGGTCGACCCCGTTTCGATACAACCCCTTTGTTTTTGGCCAGGCGTTTCGATACGCCTAAGGAACATTTCGATACGATTTTTCCACTGGAAATATGAGAATTTGATGATAAATTGATGTATCGAAACAGGCCTTAGCGTTTCGAAACGGTCTTCGCATCGTTGACCACGAGAAGTTGACCGTTGACCTCGTTTCGATACGGGTAACCCCTGTTTCGAAACAGACTCAACATGTTGACTTTGGCCAGTTGACCAAGTCATGGCGTTTCGAAACACCCTAAGGGCGTTCCGATACGACCTTCTTAAAAAGGAAAAATAGGTTATTTTAATGTGCTGATTTGGATGGTCGTTGTTATATTGTTTGTGTTTCCGCTGTCGTGTTTCACATAGGAATTTAATGATGCCTATAGACAAGATAAGTTAAAAGAAATTTTTCTAGGGTTGCTAACCGAGGTGGGACCTTAACGGGTTTCACATCGGTTTTCCCCGTGTAGCCTTCTCGGACCGGTCAAACGTCCGGACCGAGGCGAGGAGGTTACAAGAAATGACAAAAACATTTTAGTAGTTCAAATTTATGTTGATGATATAATTTTTGGTTCTACTAATGAATTGTTTTGCATAGATTTTTCTAAGTTAATGCAAGATGAATTTGAGATGAGCATGATGAGGGAACTCTCATTCTTTTTGGGACTCGAAATAAAACAAAGAAAAGATGACAACTTCATCAATTAAGCTAAATACACTGAAGAAGCTTGGCTTGGAGAATGTGAAACCTCAAGCCACACCAATGAGCTCTTCTACAAAGCTTGACAAAGATAAATGATGTAAGTGTGTTGATTTAAAGCTTTATCGCTCTATGAATGGATCTTTGCTTTATCTTACTGCAAGTAGACTCAATATCATGTTTAATGTTTGCTTGTGTGCTAGATTTCATGCTAGTCCTAGAGAATCACACCTTATAGCCGTTAAGAGAATCTTTAGATACTTTAGAGACACACCTTGTTTAGGCCTTTAGTTTCCTAGAGATTCCTCTTTTGATTTGCATGCTTATTCGGATGCGAATTATGGAGGTTGTAAGATAGATAGAAAAAGTACCTCTGGTACTTGTCAATTCCTATGTAGTATGCTCATATCGTAGTTTTCTAAGAATCAAAATTGTGTAGCATTATCTACCACCGAAGCGGAATACATATCAACTGGACGTTGTTGTGCTCAAGTCCTTTGGATGAAGCAACAACTTTTAGATTATGGAATTGATGTAGGTACCATCCCTCTTAGGTGTGACAACACTAGCGCCATATGTCTCACTAAGAATCCCAACCAACATTCTAGAACCAAGCACATAGAGATAAGACACTATTTCATTAGAGATAATGTCTTGAAAAACGATGTTTTTCTAGAATATGTTGACACCTTGAACCAACTAGCGGATATCTTCACCACACCTTTAGACAAATAGCATTTTTGGTCTCTTGGGAGAGAGTTAGGTTTGACTAGCCTACCTTTAACCTTAGAGCTCTTTTTAGTGTCTAAACTTGCTTGAATTTGGTTGATCTCATTGCTTATATATTTTTGCTCCTATATGCATCTATGCTTATTGATAGGGGAGTATGCATATGTTTTTAGCTCATACATGATATTCACATATCATCTTCATGCAATTTGATTCGAGTAAAATCAAATTTGTGAGCTCCTTACTGCCAAAATTAACATTTTTGGCGTTGGCGTATCGATACAAGGTTCATGAACAAGATTCGGTATAGGCTTAGCTTGTACCGGTACGGGTCAAGGATCGGTTCGGCTTAAAATTGTACCAGTATGTGATTTCGATACGCACAAGTGGCGTATCGGTACGCGTTGCCGCTGAACAGTTTTAAGAGCACTAAAAGAGAGTTTCCAACTTTAAATCGAACACATTTTTTCTCTCAAACCCTAGATACGTTTTTGGCTATAAAAAAATCACAAATCCCTCTTGCTTTTCACACAAATCTTCAAAATCATTGAGGGCTTTTGACTCAAATCAAACCCTAGTAAAATCATCAAGTTTGGTGCATATCATCTTCTCATTCATTCATAATTCCAATTAAGGTATAAATCTTACTTTCTTTTCTTTTCAATTTCGTTCTTAATTATATATTGTTTTTTTTTCAAAATATTATTTTTAGTATATATATAACATGTTTTTCAAAGATTTTGCAAAAAATTCTTCAAAACTAATTTTTTTTGTTTGAATATAAAATTATATCGTATATTTTTCAACACTATTTTTCAACTTTTGTTTTACCAAAAATTCTTTTTACACTTGTATATGTTTTTAAATTATATTATATAGATTTTTGCAACACATTGATCATTGGATTGCTTATTAGATTGAATGTGTTGATTTATACATACATTGTGTTTTTTATTTATTTATTTTGATATCAGGAAAAGAAAAGAGTTGGGTCAATCTTCAAATAAAAATCTCAAAAACAATGGTACCAAACCCAATCTAAACTATATTTTTCAATAGTATTTTAGTGAACCTGATTTTACAAATACCATGAACCATTTTAAACATTACCAAAACTCTAAAACCCGCCGTGAGCGAGTTGTTTCAAATCCCTTGTTGTCTTCAGAAATGTTTCAATTCAAATATCTTGATTTAATGGTTCAATGGAAATCCATGCCTTTTTTAAGTATACCCGAGATTTTATAACGAAACTTTGTCCTTATTTTTTACTCCAATTCCCGGTGTATCTATAACCCCGAGAAAACCCTTGTTGTTGTTGTTGTTGTTGTTGTTGAATATTATCTCATGGGAAAAATGTTTCAAATTGATTCTTTGGTTTTAGCAAACTTTTTAGGTTTCGAGGATGTAGGAATTGGTGATGAAAACTCTTTGGGGCATGTTCTTGGTGGCTCTGTAACCGTGCTTGATGCTCATGATCACATCCTTCACTTGCTTATCACTTGGTGGTTTCGCTCATCTGGTGGAAAATTCTCAACGATCCGACAATCGATGATTTTTGGATTCGTTGCTTTCGTGAGGATAAGCATCCATACCTTGCTCAAATCATGTTTGCAGAGATCGTCTATCTTGTTCAACATTGTCATACTACTCTTGTTTCATCCTTCACTTATGGCACCTCCTTGAGCTATTTGTTCCACAAGATGTGAATTGATTGCTCTTATGATGTTGTTGGGCCTCTCACTGATCTGATCGACAAGCATCCTCTCAACCATGCTAAGTTTTCCTACTATAACGGAGAGTGGCTCTGGGTTGCGGATCTACATCAAGGTGTTCAACTCAATCTAGTTGAGGCTACTCAAGCGGTTCCAATTCAAAAAGCTCTCGTTGCCCCACCTTTCTTTGACACTCTTATGTCCTATCTTGATGGGAAGTTTCAATCCTTGGGCACTAGCATTGCTTATTTGGACACCACAGTGACCCCCGGTTTTGCCGCCATCGACACTCGGTTCACATCTTTGGAGGAACGAGTTACATCCCTTGAAAACTGTCAAAATTCAATGGATATGTCTCTTATGGCTTTTCATAGGGATTGACATCAATTTCATGGAACCCATGTCAACAATGAAGATGAAGATGATTAGGATGAAGATGAAGACGATGAAGACACTCTTTAGGCATCTTGCATATCATATCATGTCATTTTAGGATTAGTTTTATGCACTTATGATATTTGTTTTTGAACTCTTATGCTTTGGTTATTTCCTTTATGCTTTTAGGATTTAAGTTGGATTATATATGTTGCTTTGAATTTTAATGAATATCTATGTTGCTTTGATTTATGCCTGGAGTGCCTTTATTGTTAATATATTGCCTTCTTTATATCCTATTGATTTTGATCTAACAAAAAGGGAGAAGTTATTAGAGTTAAATTTTCAAAATAAGAGCCTTTTAATCTTTAAGAGGGGTATCTTTCAAAACTACTTAAAAATTTACTTTGGTTTTGTTATATCAAAAAGAGGGAGATTGTAAAAATCTATGTTTGATTTTGATATAACAAATTATTCTAAGAACCAAATTGTAAAAGTAAATGAATTATTAAGTCCTCAAAAGTCTCAAAAAATGACAAAGATTTTGAACTAAAATTTGTTTCAAGTCAAAAACTTAAAACCCCCAAAATTTTCTAAGTGTTTCATACTCAACTAACCAAAAACGCCCATGCGTATCGATACACCCTTAGGTGTTTCAATACGCGTTTTAGCTACTGGAGTTTTAATCACCAAAGTGTACCGATACGGTTGTACCCGTATCGATACGACCTTTATCTGGGTTTGAGATTTTGGTTAAGTGTATCGATACCATCTTACCCGTTTCGATACGGGGTCTTAATATTTTCAAACCTTTACATTTAATGATATTACCATTGCCTTGTCAGTTATTGGAATCACCAAACTTCAAAAGTTGGTTTACCTGTACCGATACGCCTCTAGCGTACCGATGTAATTTCCACTTGACTTTTGAGACATATTGTAGTGAGTAAAATACATACTGATATGACCTTTATCGTATCGATACGTATTTGTTTTTACACTATGACCGTTTTGATAAGTCTCTTTGCGTATCGATACGTTATTGCACAACGACTATTTCTTCTTTTGACATGTATCAGTACGGATGTTCGTGTACCGATACGTCTGCTCATCAAACAACATTTATTGCGGGAAAAATAGCCTCCAACGACTATATTGAAGACTTCAACCACCCAAACGGCTAGAAATCAATGAAGAGAATATAAAAACAAGTCTTCAATGCTACAACAACAATTATTGAGCAAGTTTAAAAGTAATCAAGCAAAAATCCAACCACTTTGAGCTTTTAGAGTCAAATTCTTGTACTCAACTTATGTAATCTTAATTGTTATCATTTGTTTCAAGTTTGTGGTTTGAGTAAACTTGTATTTGGACAAACATATCACCTTTAAGAGGAATTTTTAGTTTACTATTAACCTCTTGTAAAAAGAGTGAGCCTTGATCAAGCTTTGGGTAGAAAGCTTTGATCGATTGTAATGGTTGCCTCGTTAGCCTAGAAAAGGAGAATAATTCAATAGTGAAATGGCTGAAATCCTTAGTGAGAAGCTAAGGTCGTGGATGTAGAACTTGTTAGAATCTCGAACCGCTATAAATTCTTGTGTCATTAATTTTTCATTTTTCAATTGCCTCCCTTCAAATTTTTATTTGCCAAGTCACCCCTTCTTGGCCTTCCACCATTTATTGATTATCTCAACATATGTGAAGATGGAGAGTAGGTATTTTTAGTGTGTTTGGAAAGTTGAAAAAATTCAAAAGAAAGAAATTTTGAATTTTTATTGATTAACAGCTGTGGAAACATTTTGAAAAAGGTAATAAAAATTGGGGTGACCTAACCGAAAGTACCATAGCATGATAGGACTAAAAGAATAAAAAAACATAGGAAGTTTTGGGCTAAAAAACACCATTGGAGGCTGTTGGTTCTATAGTAGGTGGTTGTCTTTTGAGAACATAGAGTCCGTTAGACAATCTAGCACTACCAATCACCTTTCTCGAGTCCTTTGCTAGAAATTCACACATATTCAAATTATCATTAAATTTTAAAAATTGACGTGTGGGGTGCAATAGCAAGACACATTGCTCTCCTAAGGAGAGGACTCGAGTTTGAACCTTGGAGAAGACATTGTTGGGAGGGAGAGCCACGAATCCCAAACATGGACACCATAAAACGGACACATAATTTACCAAAAAAAAAGAAAATTAAAATTTTAAAAATTAAATTTATAATATTTATTTATGATATATTATAAATTTTAAATTATTTGTTTATATTTAAAAAGAAAAAATAAGATGTAATAAAATAAAAGAAAAAGAAAAAAATTACCAGAGGTCGACGATCAACAACTAAATTAATATCACAAACGGCCAAACAAATATGAAAAAACGTTGTAGAGCTTAGATTATAGAGAAAAAACCCTAGACAAAAATCTTATTTCCATTATTAGTTTTACTAGTGAGGGTATATTCCAGTAATGGCCCTGTTTGGCAATTAGTGGATAGTTGATAGCGAATTACATTAGTTGATAGTTGATTGAATTAACTGATTTGACTAGTAGACTGTATTAAATTATTGTGTAAAAGTGTTTGGTAAAATTAACTTATAGCTGATTGTTGTTTGATTATTTAAATAAATAAAATGACATATAAGGACATAAGTATATTTGATACTTGTTTAAATAGTTTATTGACTATCAATATTTTGTATCTATTAATATTAATTAGTTTATAAAAATTAATTTTTTAATATAACATTACTATTTATATTTAAATGAACTATATCTTAATTTATTATTTATATAATTATTTTTAATATAATTTATTAACTATTAAATTTAAATACAAATATAAATGTAAGAATAAAATAAAAAAAATAAAAAGTATTAGTTTACAAATGTCGCAATGCAAATACATGAGGGTGAAGAATTAAAATAAAAAAGATTAAATTTAGGTTACTTGAGATTTTTTATAATTGTTGATGGTAAAAGGGTATTTACAACTCTTATGTCAAAACCTCTAATTATAAAAAGTTCTTATTAGCAATTTTTTTAAAATTAGAGGTTTCACCACAATTCGCTATTCACAAAACATCTAAATTGATAGATTTGACCGGTCAAACCACTAATATTAGCTCAAACCGCTATTTATCAAACATGACCAATATATAAGCAATGAAATACATGATATGTTTCATAAAAAAACATAAAAGTAATATATAATATTTTTTTGAAATTCTTAAGGTGATTATGAGGTAATATTTATTCTAATATATTCTTAATCATTTGACAATGCACACACACCTTGCAGACAAAAGCAATTTAAGCTCTGATCTCTTAGGATGCATACACATCTTGCATACATGATATTTGCATTTAATATAATCCCACCCATAGATATACACATGTATGTTTTATATAGTTGTGGTGTACATTAAGGGTGTGCATTATTTGGTTTTAACCAAATTAACCGATCGAATCAAATTTTTTTAGTCAATCGGTCAATTAATTTTAGATAAGATTAGTTAACGGTTAAGAGTTTTTTTTTTTAATTTTGGTTACCAGTTAGTTCAATTCGAAGCCGGCTAATAAACCAAAATCAATATATATTAAGTATTATATATATATATATATATATATATATATATATATATATATATATATATATATTCGGTCACTAGACTTTTAAAAGTTATAAGATGATCATTAAATTTTTTGATATATTATAAAATGACCATTAAACTTTATCAAATTATCACAAAATGATGATTAAATTTATTGAATTATTACAAAATGATCATTAAACTTTTCAAAAATTATCAATAATTTATAACGTGCAATGAGTCAATGACCATTTTGTGATAGTTTGATAGGTTTAATGATTGTTTTGTAACTTCTAAAAGTTCAGTGGCTAAAAAGATCATTTTAGCATAGCTGGTAAGCATTTGTGTAATTTACCCAAAATTTTATAGCAAATTTTGGTTGATTCAAAAACTGGTCAAATTAACTAAACTTTTTTTCAATTTGGTTAAAAAATTTCAAAAAAAATCGATTCGATTAATTTTTTTCGACCGAATGCACACCCCTGGTGTACATGAAGGAAAAAATTTCTTTTCTTCAACCAAAACATGAAGCCAAGAGGATGGAAACTAAGCATTTATTATTGGGCCAATTGGAGAGAAAGTAACTGTTAAAACCTTGGGCAGAGACCCAACCAAAAAACTTATTTCATGTGTATTATGTGTGAGGACCGAGTACTGCAAACATGACTAATAAAATTCATAAAGAAGTTTCTCAAAGAGTTTGATGTGAGAGGTCTCTAAGCGAGTTATCAATGACAAGCTCCCATTATTACAAGATGAAGATGATAATCTTTGTTTTATTGATACAAAGAAGAAAACTTTCTGATTTACCTTAGAAAACTAAGGTGCTTATTTATACAACAATGCATAGTAAAGAAATTGACTAACTAAGCTCCTAACTAACTTGTAACCAATACAACTAACGTGTATACATTCCAATAGCCCCCCTGTTGAGTGTGTAAAAGTTCTATTATTTACACCCTTTTAACCCATATTTCTGCTGCATTCAAGCATCATTGCATTGCATTTAGGTTAGTTTTCAATAAAACATCACAATTATATAAAAGGCACGGATTCTACTAAAAGATGCTATTTTTGCAGATAGCTGCCATGGTTGACGATGAAGGCAGGCGCAGGGCAGATAAGCAGGAAAGCTGAACTGGACAAGCAGCCGAAGAAGACGAACCTGTCATGGACCTGTCGTGACAGCATGGTGACAGCAGACTTATGAAGAGGAAAAGTCAAGTGGACCTCGATAGATAGAGAAAAATCTGCTCGTCTGTCGTGTGAAAGCCAAATATTTTTCCAAGCCCCGGATCAAAAGATATGTCAAGCCAAAGCTCAAGGAGAGGAAATTCCTAAAAGCAAGGATGCGGCTGGAAAGTAGGAGACTTTAGAGATTTAGTCTTTATTAGAATCTTACTTTTAATTAAAGTTGTAATCCTTGTTACCTTAGATAACTTGAGCTCAAAGCTTATATAAGGGCATAGATTTAACCTAGGAGCATAACCGATACCCCATAACCGAAATCAAACCCCTGCCGTCCACCCGTCACCGACATGTTCTAAATTCCCCCTAGGGCTACGGGTTGTTTTGTAAAATAGTTGCAAGGGTTGCTTTGTTTTAGGATTTTTCAGTTCAATAAAATAAACTTCAAGTTCTTTTATCTTGGTTTTAACATCTTGCAAGAGCATCGGGAGAGCATTGTGAGGTTATCTATTTACTTAGCATCGGGAGAGTTAAGTATACGAAAGAGATAAAAGCGCGTTCTCTAGTTTATAGTTGAACCATCTCGTGCTTAGGGATAAGGCGAGGTTAAGTGGCTAAGGAAGAATTCATACACATCGGTGTTCATCCTTCGATTCACGCCGGGAGGTATCATCAAAGACGTGATCATCGACAGACTTGTGCCTAGGGATAGGGCAAGGCAGATCTGGGATTCTTGCCAAGCTTGAAGTACGGAGTTAGTGTTCGCTGCCGCGACAGCTAACGGACAGCCGCCGCGACAGGTGCTGTCGGCGACGGGCGCGACGACAGAACTGGAAATCTTAAGCAATTCAATACCTGCACTACTGAGCAATTCAATACCAGCCCATTCTCTCCATCTTGATAACTCAATTCTTTTATTTGCGTTTTTACTTTATTATTCTCGTGACAACTCTCAAATATTTCTCTTTACTTCGTGCAGTGAAATAAGGTGAAGTCATTAGCCCAATCCCTGTGGAGACGATATCCGATACTTCGTATCACTTTACTACTTGCGTCGTGTACACTTGCACTACAATTGCGATAGACTCTTTTACACGCAACACCCCCCCCTCAAGATGGACTGGGATGAACATCGATCAGTCCCATCTTGAGCAAAAAAGTAGAAAATGAAGGAAGATGCAGGGCTTTAGTGAAGATGTCAGCAAGCTGGCCTTGAGATCGAATATGAAACAACTTCAGAAATCCAGAATTTAACTTCTCTCGTACGAAATGACAATCGACTTCAATGTGCTTCGATCGATCGTGAAAAACTTGATTCGAGGCGATATGCAATGCAGCCTGATTATCACAGTAAAGAAAAACTGGTGATGTATCAATATGAAAGGAAGAAAGAAGAGCAGCCAACCATACAAGTTCACAAGTAGCGGAGGCCATGGCTCTATACTCTGCCTCGCATGAAGAACGACTCACAGTATGCTGCTTCTTTGATTTCCATGAAACAAGGTTGGTGCCAAGATATGTGCAAAACCCTGTAATAGAGTGTCTCGTGTCTAGACAAGCACTATAATCGGAATCCACAAAACAACTAAGTTGTAGGTTAGCGTTGGAATGAAAAAAGAGGCCTAGACCAGGAGCCTTCTTTATATAAGAAAGAAGATGATGTGCTGCATGGAGATGAGGAAGTCGTGGAGTGGAAACAAACTGACTTAGCTGATGCACTGCATAAGTAATATCGGGACGGGTATGTGTGAGATAGAGAAGACGCCCAACCAATCTTCGATAAACTTGAGGATCAGGCAATAACTCTCCATCATGTATACTGAGCTTATGATTTGCAACAATTGGTAAATCAGCTGGTTTCTTACCGAGAGAACCAGTTTCTTCAAGCAATTGCAAAGCATAGTGACGCTGACACAAGGATATGCCATCAGGTTGATGAGAGATTTCAAAGCAAAGGAAATATCTCAGGGACCCAACTCCTTAAGCTTGAAATGGCTTTTAAGAAAATTCTGAACAGCAAGCAACGATTCCAAATGTTACCAGCAATCACCATATCGTCAACATAAACAAGTAGGGCAACGAGATCATCACCAGAACCTTTAATGAAAAGGGAATGTTCAGATGGAGACTGAACAAAGCCAAATTTCAGAACCACAGCATGAAAGGTTTGAAACCACTGTCGAGATGCCTGTTTTAAACCATAAATCGACTTCTAAAGCTTGCATTACTAAGTCAGTTCCCTGCACATTTGTCGCATAACCAAGAGGGAGATTCATATATACTTCCTCATCAAGAGTACCGTTAAGAAAAGCGTTATTGACATCCAATTGCAAGAGATGCCAACCGTGAACAGCAGCTAAGGACAACAAAACCTTGAAAGATGTCATTTTGGCCACTGGAGAGAAGGTGTCAGTGTAGTCGATTCCTTCAACCTGAGTGAAACCCTTAGCTACCAAACGTGCTTTGTAACGATCTATCGTGCCATCTGAATTGTGTTTAATCTGATACACCCACTTGCAGTAAATCGGTTTCTTGCCTGTAGGAAGGGAAACAACAGTCCATGTATGAAGCCTTTCCATAGCACGTAACTCATCCTGCATGGCAGCACGCCATTCAGGAAACCTAACAGCTTGATGGTAAAAGGATGGCTCGGATGTGGAAGATAAATTTGCAAGAAAAGTCGCATGAGAATGAGAGACTGATGATGACACAATCTGATGTTCAATAGGATATGAACACGATGAAGAAGCAACATTACAATAATACTGGTGCAAATAGGAGGGCTTTTTAGCAACCCTAGTTGATCTGCGTGGTTCAGGTTCAATGGATGGACCATGCACATTTAAGGAATCATCGAAAGAAACATTGTCAGGTGACACATGATTATTCACCAAGTCAGCAACATGCTCAGCAGAGTCAGATGACACACGATCATGTACCAAGTCAGGGACAACATCATGTTCAACATTTTGCTCAACATTTGGCATAACACCTTCAGTTGGTAATTCAGGAACTGGCTCGAGAACCGGGTCCGTGACAGTTTCAACGACTAGTTCAAGAGGCATACCTAACCCAACTGCTGGTTCAGTATCCTGCATCCTCGAGGAAATTCGAAACACATTGAATTGAGCTGATGAATCAGGAGAAGAAACAGAAGAACTACGAGGCAAACAAATGTTAGGAAAAAAATCAATAGAAACTTCAGAAGCATGAATATTATGAAAAGGAAAGATTCCTTCATGAAAAAACACATCACGAGAGATTAAAATGGATTGACTCTTAAGGATATAAACCTTGTAACCCTTCATGCCAGGAGCATACCCAACAAACACACCAGGTAAGGCCCTTTCACTGAACTTGCCTCGATGAGCCTTCAATGTAAAGGCAAAACAAAGTCTGCCAAACACTCGAAGAGCTCCATAATCAGGAAGATGGCCATGCAACAAGTCATAAGGAGACTTGGAATTTAACAAAGGAGAGGGTAACCTATTAATCAAATACGTGGCAGTTAGCAAACAATCACCCCAAAACTTTTATGGAACTCGTGATTGAAAGAACAAAGCTCGAGCCACAACCAATAGGTGCTGATGTTTACGTTCGACAACAGCATTGTGTTGAGGAGTCTCCACACATGAAAACTGATGCATAATGCCAAGTGAAGCAAACAATTCAGTGAAATGTAACTCCAAAGCATTATCCGATCGAAACACTTTTAAATCATATCCATACTGCCTCTTGACCATATTAATAAAAGAAGGAACAATTGAAGTAACATCAGACTTGTGTTGCAACAGAAAAGTCTAGGTGCATCTGGAAAAATCATCGACTAAGGTTAAGAAAAACCTCTGTTTGGTGTATGTTGAAGTTTTAAAGGGACCCCAAATGTCACAGTGCACTAAAGCAAAAGGAGAACTAGCCCGAGAAACAGAAGAAGAAAAAGGCAAACGGTGTTGCTTAGCCAGAGGACATATGGAACAAGGAGATTCAATTTTATTCATAGAAGGAATAACATCCTTCATCAAATGTAATACATTCGAACTTGGATGACCTAATCTGTCATGCCAAGAAGCTACAAAGATGGAGTTCATACAAGAAACATTAGCCTGGACATTACAAGAATTCACATCAGGCAATCGTAGCAAATACAGGCCTTGAAACAGCTTACCCCTCCCAACCACTTGCTGAAGATCCTGAATCACACAATCAGAGTGAGAAAACAACACACGAAAATCAGAATCTTTGGTCAGTGCACTGACTGCCAATAAATTGAAACTGAATTCCGGATCAAAGAGAACCGATTCAAGAAGCAAGCTAGGAGATAAACGAACATTCCCAGCAAAACCAACTGAAATAAGAGATTTGTTAGGAAGAAGAATGTTCCCTCCTTCAATAGGTGTTAGAGACTCAAATAAACTCTTTTCATAACAAATATGCCGCGAAGCACCAGAATCAATGACCCAAGGAGGCTTAGAATCAGAAAAATTCAGACTATTAATGTAAGCTAGAATCTTGCCTTGCATTGTGAAGTTAATTGAAGTGGAAGGAACATCAGGAGTCGAAGCAGCTTGTAGTTGATTTGTCAACATGGCAATCAATTGTTGACATTGCTGAGGAGTCAACGAATCACCAGAAACACCAGGTAAAGCATCCGAGTCTTTAACAGCATTTGAATGAGCAACATTATGAAAAGACTTGGATCGTGCACCATATCCAGAGGGAAAGCCATGAAGCCTGTAACATTTATCTTTAGTGTGCCCCATCATATTACAATGACTGCACTGAAGATGATTCTTTTTGGCTATAGTCTTAACAGCAAGAGCAGCTTCAATTGGTCTAGTTGTCAAGATTGATCATTGATTCTCTTCTTGCACAACCCAGGAAAAAACTTTAGAAAGAGAGGGAAAAGGATCAACTAACAAGATTTGACCCCGAATGTGAGAAAAAGATTCATTAAGACCCATTAAAAACTGTATGGTCTGCTCCTTTTGAGTATCATCCACCATTTTACGAACACCTCCACAAGTGCAAGTAGAACAAGAACAAATTGATCTTGCTGACATCAACTCATCCCAGAGAACCTTGAGTTGAGTATAGTAAACTGTTACTGAAGAAGAGCCTTGGACAAGCTCACTCACTTTCTTCTTGAGATGAAACAATCGAGGGCCATTCATCTGCTGGAAACGATATTCAAGATCTTTCCAAATCTCAGCTGCAGTCGGATGGTATAAGAGACTAGCATCAATATCTTTAGAAACAACATTAAGGAGCCATGAATTAACAAGGTTGTTGGCCCGCGTCCAAGCATTATACTTCTCAGCAGGAAGCAATGGTGGAGCTAAAATTGAGCCATCAACAAAGCCTAACTTGTTTTTAGCCGAGAGAGCCATCACCATGGAACGTTTCCAATTGTTGTAGTTATCATTTGTCAACGGTTGTAAAACAAGAATCATCCCTGGATTATCTGATTGATGCAGATAATACGGATTGCCTCCATCATCAAATTGGTCATTGAGATTCACCATGATCAAGGGGAAGATGAAGAAAAGAAAAGAAACATAAAGCTTGAAAAACACAAGAAGCGTTAGATTTCAACTTGTACCATATTACAAGATGAAGATGATAATCTTTGTTTTATTGATACAAAGAAGAAAACTTTCTGATTTACCTTAGAAAACTAAGGTGCTTATTTATACAACAATGCATAGTAAAGAAACTGACTAATTAACCTCCTAACTAACTTGTAACCAATACAACTAACGTGTATACATTCCAATACCCATCATTACTTGGATTTGGTATTATGTAAATTTTGCCTTCATGGACCACATTTGCTGGCCCCATATACACGGGACGACCCCATCCCAAGTCTGCATCATATATAGGCAACCGTATCCATGGAATAACAGCAAGGTTCGGGCATCAGTAAGTATAGGGTCCTCTAACCAAAGTGTTCAAATCAGACACATTTTCGACGTAATCGATAGCCGATCTCAAATATTCATCATTGATCTTATTTAATCGTTCATGGATTCTTTTCATGGTGTTGGTGAACGATTCGGTTCTGAGATCACCGGCTTGAGCAACATGAGCAGCTAGAAAGATTACGTTGCCAAAGTAGCCTTGTGGCAGAGGAGGATTCAATCAAAATCGACCATCGACTGGAAATTGCAGCTTGGTGGCTTGGTCATCAGAGAGATCCCTTGCTTTACTTACACAACGCCATATATGTGCAGCCAAGATGTTGAAACTGCTATATTTTACACCACTGTTTGCATCTGCAACATTTGCTTTGGCTTTCAGGGTGTTCAATTGATCAGCTGTGAGCTTAAAGGTTGAGACAATGGATGGCTTAAGATTATCTGATGTAGAGCTCATTGATGGAGGTGAATCATATTCGACATGGTGAAATTTCGGCATCGGTGGATCTCGAGCTCGAAGAAGTGTTCGATCGATGAATGGGGCAATTGCAGGTGGCATTCCCCTTGTAGTGTCTGCCCAACTATTGATGAAATGAAGAGCCGGTGTGCCATCTCCTAAGGTATGTTGCAACCCAACTCCAAGGCAAACTCCACCGCATTTGAACTTAGTTACCTGGTAAAATAATTTAATAAATCAATCTAACATTAAAATTGGCTCTCATTAGTTTGTTAACTCTAATTAACCAAAAAATCTGAATACTTTCTAGCCTTAAATACTAATTAAATTTTAAATTGTAACTTTAACTCATCTTTATTCTTTCATATTTCTTTAGATTGTAAATTTTAAACTCATTTCCTTCCTTTAGAGTCCCCTTCTCACTTTCCTCTATATAAAATTATAATCCGAATTAAGATTTGTGGGAAAAAAAACTTGACAAGTGAGTTTAGGATATTGTCATTTACCCTTAAAAAACGGAAACACAAGGCAACATCCTAAATCCAACTTTGAAAGTTGTATATCCTACCGTCAGTGTATCGAATAATAATCTTGGTAAAATGCTTAAAGATTACCTGCAGTACAAGAAGGGGATAAGAAGATATTCCACCCGAATAGTCAACCGTAGGAACTAATCGTACAACTCCAGAGTTATCCCTAAAATCACCGATCAAACGATCCATGGCCGAACTGGCTTCAGCTTCTACGAACAAAACACCTTCACCGCTGCATCTGATTTCGAGTCTTCCATTTCCATCAAATCCCAACCTTCCAGCAATAGGGTAAAATGGCACCAGAACCCTACTTAAGCTCTCTTTAAGCCTCACAGTATCAAAGAAATCAGAAGAACCCTCGGGTTTGTAGTAGTACACAGTAGGGACATGGTACCTTGCCATCACCACGTCTAAATTCGAGCTCCATAGCCTTATTTGGGTGTGTTTTCAGCTGGACGAATGATTGTAGAATCCTTTATTCTAATCTCCATCTACATATGCATGAGCTTTATGTTTGGAAGACGAGAAAGATGACAGAAAGTAAGAAAGGAAAATGGAGAGTTTAAAAAAATTATTATGGATGGAAGAGAATGATTAGAATATTCATAGGTTTGAATAGTCTACATAGGTGCTACAAGGGTAGAAGATACGTGTTAAAATGGTCAACGATGTGAGAGGCGATGTATTATATTTATTTTAGGGTAAATTATACCGTTGACCACCAATCTTTAGGTAAAGTATTAAAATGATCACCTTAAAAAAATCGCGTCGATTGACTACCCAAATTATTAAAATAGGATCAATGTGACCACCAGCCGTTAATGGGCTAACGGAAGGTGACGCGGCAGTTAAAAAATTAAAGGTATAATCACACATTCGGTCCTTATTATTTACACATTCTTTTAATTTAGTCATAATTTTAAACTAATAAAATAAATTAATTAGGTTCTTCTCCTTCTTCCATTCTCTGTTTCACTTCTTCTCTCCGGAACCATCCATGGCTTCCATTGGAAAGTTAGAGAAGCTCGTAACTCTTGATCTCTCCAACAATACTTTCAGTGGTGAAGTTCCCGCCTCCTTGGGAGACCTAAAAAACTTGAACTATTTGTTACTTGGATGGTTGAGTTCTTGAACCAGTAACGAAATGGTGGATAACTGCTATTTCTCGCTTTATCATTAGTTCAACTTCTTTCTTTATGTTGCAACATTTCTGAGCAATGTAGCATCCAAGCCTCCCGTCTTTGTGATATGTCATTTTTCTTAAGGTCAGTAACAGCAACTGTGATCAGGATCAAAAGTAGAATTTTCAGCAAAAAATGCTAGTAGACAATTATTTAAGTTTCGGTGTCTGGGGAATTAGCACTCGTTATAATTTAAAATAGTATGTTCTGTTTTCTGTGAGTTATAGTTCAAGAAAAAGTCTGCTGTTATAAGTTTTTCATAACAAGTTTCATTTTAGGGAAATGTTGCATTTAAGGGAAAGCAATGGAACAAGGCAATTAATTACTACACTGAAGCTATAAAGTTTAATGGGACAAACATGACATACTATAACAACCGGGCAGCAGCTTACTTGGAGCTAGGATGGTATAGTGTGTCTAAGATTTGTTGCCACTTTTTATTGCATTTTTTTCCGTTCACATGCTTCCGAAACAAAACTGATTTTTGGATATGCAGCTTCCAGCAAGCTGAAGAGGACTGCAATAAGTGTTATAAGTATAGTTTAGGTAGGTAAAATTGTAATTAAAAGTAAATGTCTGTTGAGTAGAGTCAATACAAACGGTTAGGTTTGTTGGGTTAGTTACTGTTAGTTATTGACTCTCTCAGCATTGTATAAAGCCTACCTGGTCTCAATTGAGATGTTACAGGTTTATTAATAAAATTCAGAGAGTGTTGCCTCTCTTTCTATCCTCTATATTCTATAGAATCTAACATGGTATCATTCGCTAAGGTTCCTTGCTCTGATTTCCGCTGTAATCCTCTCTTGTTGTGGGCGATTAGCTGTGGTTGCTGAGTTGAAGTCGGTGACTCAATAATCGATCTTGAATCGCTTGGATTTCTTTTGCTGTCAGAATTTTCACAAGATTGAAATAGCGGCTGTTTCCTTGCGATCTTGGTAAGGTTTATGTACTCATCTGGCTTCGATTTTAGCTTCAGTTCTTTATTCCTTGAAGAGTAATCGTATTGAAATCGTTGTTCGTCTATCTCGTTGATTAATGTGTTGCTGATAGACTGTTGATTTGTTGATTAACTCTGGTTTGGAGACTGAATCTTGTTAACGATTGTTGTTTTCGTTTTTTGAGATGCCATAGCAATTGCCTGATTCTTGTATCTGTGTTCTGTGATGTTAGCGAGTGCTGTTAATGTGTTTGGTTTCTTCTTTTCTGGATAAGTTTCGTTGCGCATTGTTTGTTCGTGGAATAGTGATTACATCTTCGATTTGTCTGGTTGAAAAGTTTCAGTTTGTTGTTCGATTCTTAATTTGTGTGTGGTAAGGTCTGTGCGCATCACCTGTTCGACGAATTGCTTGTGAGTTTTCTCTTGCTGTTATGTGTGGTACGGTCTGTGCGCATCACATGTTCGACGAATTGCCTCGGTGGTTCTTCTCTTGTTGTTTTCCTACAGTTTGCTCTGTTTGGTTGTCGTAGTTTTCTGGTATGGCTCCTGAGTCTACTGAGAGTTCAACCACTATTCCTACGTCTCTTACCTCCACCGTCAGTGATTACAATGTTCAGTAATTACCTATGTTGGATACAGTCAAGCTTACTGAAGAGACTTACATACTCTAGAAACATCAAGTGTTACTCATTGTTGAAGGTTATGGCTTAATGCCTTTTCTTTTGGATCATAAAGTTCCTGATAAAACTGTAGTTGGTACGTCTGGAGATACGGTTTCTAACCCCATCTTTCTGGCATATCTTAAGCAAGACAAGTTACTGGCGTCGTGGTTGCTTTCGACGATTGCCCCTGAAGTTCTTCATTATCTAACTGGGTTAACAACTTCTCGATCTATTTGGAATGCGTTAGCCAGGAGATATGGTGCCCGGTCTTCCTCTCGGCTCTCTGCTCTACGACATACTCTTCATTCTCAGAAGAAAAGAAGTCTGTCAATTAGTGAGTATCTTTCGAAAATAAAGAACATTTGTGACTCTTTGAATGCGTCAGGTAATGTTGTTACTGAGCAAGAGTAGATAAGTGTTGTTCTTGTTGGACTCACTGCAGAGTTTGAGTCAGTCATTACCTTTGCTTCTCGAGAGGGTCAGTCTCTTGAGAGTGTCTCAGAAATGCTTCTTGATTGTGAAGCAAGGCAGAAAGAGTTTCTCTCTGATAGCTTTTCTGTTCAGGCGAATGTTGTGACTCATAGACCACCTCCTAAGGAAGATGAAGCAGATTCTAAAGATGAGTTTGTTGATGAACAATATTTTGATGATCAGGGGACATTTTTCAGAGGCCAAAGGGGTGGAAATTTTAATAGAGGCAGGGGTCGTGGTCGTTATGGGTCTAATCGACCTCAATGCCAGTTATGTGGGAAATTTGGACATTTAGTTCAAAAGTGCTATCATTGATTTGATTATAACTACCAGGGTCAAGGTTCTACCAACTCTCGTGGTGGCTATCATGGTCAGCAATCATTTGGGTTTAGTCAGCGTCCTCCTTCGAATTTCACTGGGCCTACTCTCTCACCATTTCAAGCTTATTCCCATGTTTTTTTCTCCTCATGCAGTTTGTCCTTCCCCATATCCTACTCCTTTTCTGCCCTCTGCTCCTTTTGTGTCTTATGTTGCTCCAGGTCATTCTCCTTATTTTGTCCCGACACCGTCCTCTCCAGCTCCTCCTTCCCTTGCTGCTTCCCCGAGCTATCCACCTATAGGAGGGTCTTCCAACAGTACTTTTGATGTGGTCTGGTTCCCAGACTCGGGTGCCATGCATCACATTACGAGTGATCGTGGCAATCTTCATACTGAGTCTTCTTATACAGGTAAAGATTCCTTACTTGTGGGTGATGGTCATGTAGTTAGTATTTCACATGTTGGGACTGGTATGATATCGAATGGCTGCAGGTCTTTAAGGTTACAAAACTTGCTGTGTGTTCTTGATATACGGAAGAACTTGTTGTCAGTGTCACAATTTGCTCGTGATAATGGAGTATTTTTTGAATTTCACTCTCGGTTTTGTGTTGTTAAGGATGCACTGACCAAGGAACCTCTTCTGGAGGGGAAGCTCACTCTTGAGGGGTTGTATGAGCTGTGTTCGACTAGTGTGCAACATGGTCGTGGTTCCATCATTGCAGATGGTGGCTCGGCTCAGACGTATGCAGTTTCTACTTCCTCAGATACTTTGGATGTCTGGCATCGACGACTTGGTCACTCGTCTTTGTCTGTTCTCAAGGTTGCATTGACTTCTTGTAATATTTCATTTCAATCGAATAAGCTGCCTTCTGTTTGTTCTCCTTGTTTACAAGGGAAAGCACACAAGCTTCCCTTCTCATTGTCTACTACTGAATATACCGCACCTTTTCAGTTAGTGGTTTCTGATGTTTAGGGACCTGCGTATGTTCAGTCTGATGGTTTCTCATTTTATGTTTCTTTTATTGATGTCTTTACTCGATTTACGTGGTTATATTTGGTCAAACGTAAGTCTGATGTTTTTTAGTGCTTTCTCAACTTTCATAAAATGGTTGAGGTTCAATTTGGAAGTTCTATTAAGGTGTTACAAACTGATGGAGGTACTGAGTTTAAGGTTTTGTCGAATTGGTTAAGTGAGAATGGTGTGCAACATCTCATTTCGTGTCCGTACACCTCTGAGCAAAACGGAAAGGCCGAGCGTAAGCATCGACACATTGTCGAAATGGGTTTAACGTTGCTTGCTCAAGCTGGTCTTTCGGTGAGTTTTTGGAGTCATACGTTTACTACAACAGTCTTCTTGATCAATCGACTTCCAACGGCTACTCTCCATGGTATCTCACTCTTTGAAGCTTTGTATAAGCAAAAACTAGACTATAAGTTTCTAAGGACGTTTGGGTGTGCGTGCTTCCCGTTGACCCGCCCTTTTAATCGACACAAGTTGGATTTTAGGTCTACCCAGTGTATATTTTTAGGCTATAGTTCACAACATCGAGGTTACAAATGTCTTGCGGATGATGGCAAAGTTCTTGTGTCACGTCATGTGATTTTTGACGAATTTATTTTTCCAATGGTTCTCAAGTCTTCCTCCTTACCTACTGCCTTTAATCAGCCTCCCAAGTTTTCATCTTCTCCTAGTTCGACTGATGGTTTTCCTTTGTTTGTTGTATCTCCCACTGGTGTTTCGAGTTCTTTTTCTTCTCCTTCCGTCTCAGGTCATCGTGGCAGTGCGTCTGCAGACTCTCCAGGTTCTTTGTTGAAAACTGGAGGTGGTGTGTTACACCGTATTGTTTCTCCTGTTGATACAGCTTGTGATGTTGTTGAGGCCCATACTTCGTCCGAGTCATCTTCAGTTTCAGCTAGGCCTACTATACATGATCAACCTGTTGTTTCTACTGGGCCTAGTGTGTGTAGTCAGCCTAATGGTATTGGTGGGCCTGATGTTTTTGTTGATAGTCTGGCCCATGTGTGTAATGCAAGGCAGTCTCCTATTTCTCCTACTGTTAATATGTCTCCTGGTAATTCTTCGGCTGGCATGGGTTCGTCTCGAGGTATGGCATCGTCTTCTGATAGTGGGCCTCCTATGGTGGATTTGTCTCCTATGATTGGGCCTCCTGTGATGGATTCGTCTCCTGTGATTAGGCCACCTGTGGTGGACTCGTCCAATTTAGACTCTCCTATGGCTATACTAGATCCGGGTTCTGATGTGGGTCTTGCTAGTGATCCGTCAGGTAATTTGGGTCCAATAAACGACTCGACTATCTCATCTCTTTATGTCATTCCTGAGGCACAATCCAGTATAGGGTTTTCAATGGCTGACTTAGGGGTTTCTGAGGCCGATATTGTTCCGACGGTGGCTCCTGTAGTCAACTCTCATCCGATGATTACGCGGGCTAAGGATGGAATCAGAAAACCTAAGGCTTTCTCTGTGGATGTGTCTTCGCCGTCTGTTTCTGCGTTCGTTGAGCCGCAAACCATTCGTGAGGCTCTGCAGACTGAGGAATGGCGACAAGCCGCTCAAGCCGAGTATGATGCCCTCATTGCCAACAATACTTGGACGCTTGTTGACCTTCCTCCTGATAGACAAGCTGTTTCTTACAAATGGATTTTTAAATTGAAACGCAACGCTGACGATTCTATTGCTCGTCACAAAGCCCGGCTCGTTGCCAAGGGTTATCTTCAACGTGCTGGGAGTGACTTCCATAAAACCTTTAGTCTGGTGGTTAAACCGGCTACTGTTCGCACTATTCTCTCGGTGGCTGTGTCTAAGAAGTGGGTTCTGCGGCAGGTCGACGTTAATAACGCCTTCTTGAACGGCGACCTGGCTGAGGAGGTCTACATGATGCAGCCGCCTGGTTACGAGCAAGGGTCTTCAAAAAGGTTAGTTTGTCACCTCAATAAAGCTATATACGGGTTGAAGCAGGCTCCGCGAGCCTGGTTTCAAACCCTAAAGTCTTATTTGCTTTCTACTGGTTTTTGCTTGTCTAAGTCTGACTCATCGCTCTTTATTCGTCTGATGTATGGTAAGGTGATTTATTACTTGTTTACGTTGATGATATCATTGTTACTGGGTGTGATTCCTCTGTGGTTCAGATTGTCATTGATGAGTTGCACAAACGTTTTTCCTTGAAGGATCTGGGTAAGTTGAGTGTTTTCCTTGGTATTGAGGTTTCGTATGGTCAGGATTGTTTGGTGTTGAGTCGGAAGAAATACATTAAAGACTTGCTGTGTAGGAGTGGTCTTGCTGAGGCTAAACCTCTTCCTACCCCTATGGTTTCAAATCTGCATCTTTCTGTGGGTTCTGGTAGTCCTATTGATGATGTTACTATGTATCGTAGTCTTGTGGGGGCACTACAATATGTAGTTATTACTAGACCAGAGATAGCGTTTTCTGTGAATCGGGTTTGTCAATTTATGCAGTGTCCTTTAGATTCTCATTTTCAAGCTGTGAAGCGCATTTTAAGGTATTTACAGGGGACACTTGACTATGGTTTAGTGTTTCGGTCTGCCTCTCGATTGGATGTTGTTGCTTATGCTGATGCCAATTGGGGGTCTGATCTGGATGACCGTCGGTCTACAATTGGGTTCTGTTTATTCTTTGCGGGTAATCCTTTTTCTTGGGGTTCCAAGAAACATGCTGTTGTTTCTCGCTCTACGGTTGAGGCAGAATATAGGGTTGTTGCCTCTGCTACAACTGAAATTCTCTGGCTCTTGTCCTTGTTGGCCGAGCTGTGTATCTCTTTTACTGGCACTCCTACCCTTTGGTGTGATAATTCCAGTGTTGTCGCTGTTTCAGCTAACCCTGTGCTTCATTCTAAGTTCAAGCATGTAGAGCTTGACTTGTTCTTTGTCAGAGAGAAGGTTGCTTCAGGTTTTCTTTCTGTTAATGAGGTTCCCGCCAGTGATCAGATTGCTGATGTAATGACCAAACCTCTCTCTGCTCCAATGTTCACCCGGTTTCGACAGAGACTCGCAATATGTGATTGTTCTTCTGGTATTGTGTAAACTGTTTTGTTTTCTGTTGCTTGTTGTTCTTTGTTTCTTTCTTGTGTTCTTTGCAGGTGTTTTTTTTCTCTTCTCCAAGAGTTTGAAGATTGAAGAAGCAAGGTGAATGTTATAAGTATAGTTTAGGTAGGTAAAATTGTAATTAAAAGTAAATGTCTGTTGAGTAGAGTCAATACAAACGGTTAGGTTTGTTGTGTTAGTTACTGTTAGTTATTGACTCTCTCAGCATTGTATAAAGCCTACCTGGTCTCAATTGAGATGTTACAGGTTGATTAATAAAATTCAGAGAGTGTTGCCTCTCTTTCTATCCTCTATATTCTATAGAATCTAACAATAAGGCAATATCACTCGACAAAAAGGTAATTTAGAATTTAGAAAACATGTGACACTCAGTGGTGCTCTTCAATGAAATAGCTATCTTTTAAAGTTGAAATGTTGAACTTTAAAATATTTATGCTCACATGAGAAAAAAGTTGTTGCACTCGAGTGATGTTATTAGTCTGAGTAATAACACTTCTATGCAGAATGTGAAGGTATATCTGAGACGTGGGACGGCCAGAGAATCACTACTCTGTTATAAAGAGGCCCTTCAAGGTGAGAATACTTTATGGTGTTGTATGGGTGTAAACAGATTTACCCTTTTATTTGGAACCCTAAACTTGGTGTTCGAATCTGTAGTAAGTGTGAGAGAGATGATGATATTATTTAATAGTTGATCCATGTTTCACTCTTCCATACTATATCACCCCCTTGATCCCAGAACAAATTTCTTTACCCCGTCGCTATCTATTTGTGTCTTATAGTTTACGAATTCAACCCCACGCATCATAGATGGATGGTTTCGGAGAGAAGAAGTGAAGCAGAGAATGGAAGAAGGAGAAGAACCTAATTAATTTATTTTATTAGTTTAAAATTAGGACTAAATTGAAAGAATGTGTAAATAATAAGGACCAAATGTGTGATTATACCTTTAATTTTTTAACTGCCACGTCACCTTTCGTTAGCCCATTAACGGCTGGTGGTCACATTGATCCCATTTTAATAGTTTGGGTAGTCAATCGACGCGATTTTTTAAGGTGGTCATTTTAATACTTTACCTAAAGATTGGTGGTCAACGGTATAGTTTACCCTTTATTTTATTGCTCCATTAATTCGAATCAACTATTACAAAAACTTATGATGAGACGATCTTTTTATTTCAATTTACTTCATTCGTAACATTACAATTTGAATCTCTAATTTAATTTAAAAATATTTAATTTCATTCTATTAGACCAACTAGTTGTTGGTAGAGGTTAGAAATAAAAAAATGTTATAGGTTTATATATACTTTGGCCCTGTTTGGCAATTAGCAGATAGCTGATAGCCGATAGCTGATTGTATTAGCTGATTTGACTAGCGGATTGTATTAGCTGATTGTATAAAAGTGTTTGGTAAAATTAACTGATAGCTGATAGCTGTTAGATTATTTAAACAAGCAAAATGACATATAAGGACATGATTATATTCAATACTTATTTGAATAGTTTATTAGTTATAAATATTATGTATCTAATTATTATTAATTAGATCTATAAAATTATTTTTAATATAACTTTTCTAAACATATTCAAATTATTTATATATTAATTTATTATTTATATAATTATTTTAATATAATTTAATTAATTAATAAATTTAAATACACATATAAATATGTGATAATAAAAAAAATAGGATTAACTTATAAATAAGGTGAGAAAATATTTAATTTAGGTTATTTTGAGATTTTTGATAACTGTTAAGGATAAAAGAGTCTTTACAACTTTAATATCAAACCTCTAATCTCAAAAGCTCATATTATGAGCTTTTTTAAAATTAGCAGTTTCATCCCAATCCGCTCTTTCAATTGGATATTTACCAAACAACAATATTAGCGGATTTGACTGGTCAAACCTCTAATTTTTGTCCAAATCTCTCTTTACCAAACAGGTCTTTTAATTTTTGTGTTTTTAATTCGGGTAAAATTAATTTTTTTAACAATTAAAATTATTAATTTTAGTGGCTAAAATACTAGACAACATATAAATTATTAATATTCAGATCAAATATTATTATATTAGGAGGAAAAAATATAACACCAAGGTCACGTCACCACAAAACAGCAACGCACTCTACATAACAATCAAAACCAGCACCCAAACCACCCCATTTCAATACAATCAAACAAACCAGCAAAAGAAACCATTCCAAACAACAAAGTCCAATACAGCAGCAATTGCACAATACCGAATTCAGTAGATTATTTTGGTTGCCCCGGTTTTTTAACCATTTGCCATTATTAATTCGGATTAATTCACATAGCACACAAGGGCAAAGCCGGGATTTAGAGTTAGAGGCCAAAACATAAATGTTTAAAAGTGGGGGTAAATTTAGAAATAAATTAATTTTTAAAACAATTTAAATAGGAGGATAAAATCGAGAAAAAAATTATCGGGTGGGGGCAATTGCCCATCCCCACCTCTTAATAGCTCTGTCCCTGGTCGCACATCTAGTTTAGGTGGGCGAGTCTCCCAATAAAAATTTTCTGTATATATAATACCTCGAACTCAAAATTTACTTAAACGACAACAAACTATTTATCAAATTTTTTAATTTAGAATGAATCTAAAAATTGATTTTATAGAAGTCCAATCTTGTTCAACCCATTACCTAAACCCAATATCTAGATTTACCCAAAGCTCAGTAATAACCCAAACCTAGCCCTAATTCCTCCTAAACCCTAGCTGTCGCTAGGGATGGGCACGGAACTCGGACCCGACAGGTTCCGACCCGATCCGACCTGAGACTAATAATGTAATTTTCTCCTAAATTTTTTAGGGATATTTGTAATAATACACCTTTTTTATATATTTTTTTATAATTAGGTTCTTAAAATTGATTTTTTTATTTACAATTTAGTCTTTAAATTTATTATTTTTTACAATCAAGTCTCTTAAAATTATTTTATTTACAATTTAGTCCCTAAAATTGATTTTTTTATATAGGTCGGGTCAGGTCGGAGTCGGGTTTAAGGTATTTATTTTCAGGTCGGGTCGGATCGAGTTTTTAAAAGATATAATCGGGTCGGGCCGGATTCGGATTTAAGGTTAATATTTTTTGGTCGGGTTCGGGTGGGCCAAAAACCCGGCCCGACCCGACTCGTGCCCATCCCTAGCTGTCGCCCCCATTAACCTAACTTCAAACCTTAGCCATCGTTTCATTAACTCTAGGAATGTCACTGGAGCAGATTTTATGGGGATTTATTCAACATGCCCAATATATACAATAAAAATTAGGGTAAACTACAGCAGTTACTATCAAACTATTGGAGGTGATCCGTTTTTTACCACCAACTTTTCAATTGGTATAGATTTGTCACTAAAAATTATTTTTAACTCGTTTATATCACCACGCCGTTAACTTCTTAACGACGTGATGACTTGGATACTAGACCAAAACGACGTCGTTTTAGTGTCGTTGTTTTGATACTAAATAGATCAAAATGGCGTCTTTTGCTAGAAAAAAATATGCACTTAATGAGATTTGAACCTAAAATCTTCAAAATAAAAAAATAAACTCTTAACCACTAAGCTTACTTAACATATTTATTTGTCTTTAACACAAATAATATATATTCTAAACTACAGTTTATCATATAAATAATATAAATATATTATTTCTAATATAAATATATTAATATATAAATAATAAATAAAATAATATAATATAATATAATATAAATAATTTTATATTATAAATAATATTAAATATATAAATATATTATTATAAAAACTAAAAGACTAATTTTTCAAAATCTCGAAACTAAAAAAAACAAATTCCAACAAAACCCATAAACCCTAACTCAAACTATAAACCTTAAACCCTAAAATTTTGTTCATAAAAATAATATTAAAATATATAAACAAATAATATATTATTATAAAACTAAAAAACTAATTTAAAAAAATCTAAAATTTACAAAAAAAAACCTAAAAGTTCATTAAAACGTTAAAGCTCAAACCCCAAATCTATCTATTTTGGTTGTTAATGGGTTTATAATTTTAAGATTTAGAATTTATAATTAAAGGTTTACAGGTTAGAGTTTAATGTTTTGGTGGACTTTGAGGGTTTTTTTTTTGAAAATTTTGGGGTTTTCTTTGAAAATTAGTTTTTTATAATAATATATTATTTATTTATATATCTAATATTATTGATAATATACTTTTTTATTTATATAAATATTTTATTTATTAGTTATATATATTAATATATTATTATATGTATATTAATATTATTTATAATATTATTTATGTTATTTATATAAAGTATATTATTTATTTAATAAAATAAATTGCATTAATCTCAACTGCAGTTTGAAATATATATTATTTGTGCTTGAAACAAAATCAAGTGTTAAGTTGGCTTAGCGGTTGTCTTTGATTCTAAAGGTTCCATATTCAAATCTCATTGAGTGCCTAATTTTCTATGTTTCCATCCAGTAAAACGGCGTTATTTTGATCTAATATTCAAGCCATCATGTTGTTAAGGAGTTAATCATACGGTGATATAAACGAGTTAAAAAATAAAATTTAATAATAAATTTAAACCAATTAAAAAGTTAGTAGTAAAAATAGTTCACTCCAATAATTTAGTGATAGCTAACCTAGTTTACTCTAAAATTTAATTTTGATACCATCCAACTTACAATCACTGCAACAATTAATTTATTTGGCTAGAATAGTTATTGTCAACCGACTGAAATGGTGTATTGGTTTAAGACAATTGAGAGAGACCGATGAGTCGTTCATCCTAAATTTGGGCTTCAATATTTTGACTAACAATGTAAGCCTTCTGGACTGACATTTGGATTTCAGAATTGGGACTGCGGGATCATTATTTGTATTGAAATTTGTGGCTTAGCTATTAAGCAAGGTTTTAAGTTTAAATTCTGACATTGTAAATGAAAAAAATAGATTGAGAGAGTTATTTCCATAATGAGTATCTGCAAAACTCGATCTAAATTAGTATGTCAATATGTTAAAATCAATGGTTAAACCTAAAAAAAAACAGTGGCTTAGCTGAAAATGTTTGTGTCAGACCAATGGTACACAAGTAATAACAATAAAAAAAAATTAATTATTACATGAGTTTTTTTTAAAAAAATTGTATAAAATACAGAAGAATCGACATAAATCTAAACATGAAGTGAGGAAGATGGTTAAAAACTAGAGAAAAAATAATACATAAAAATAAATAATATATATTCTTTGTTTTTTTAAATTAAGTCACGTGAGTGGTTAAAATGAAGGTAGCTTATTGCTAACTCGTGTACTAAAACATGAGAAAAATTTGCCACTCCAACCAAACATAGCATTATAGTTTTGTCCTCATACTTTTATTTTCAGAAATTTAGACCCACTACGTTTTGTATTTATAAATTCAAGTATTGTTGTTAAAACTAGTAAAATACTTCCGCTAAATTCATTGATACGACATATTGAAATAAAGAAATTATTATCTTAGAAACCATGTAATAAAAATGACATTTTAACGTTGACAATTGAGTTTGAATTTTTAAATCTAAAAAATAAATAAACTAAAATTTAAATATACAAAGAGTAGAAGGACTTGGAACATACTTTAACTCTAAAATATCAAAGCTTGATATCAAAATAAGTATTTAAACTATCATGTTTCTCTCTTTTAAGTGTCTAATTTTTTTTTCGCTCTTTTTAGATGTCTAAATTATAATTTTTTTTTGGTTAAAATGGTTTGGACCCCTAAAAGAAAAAAAAAGGATAGTTGTAACATTTATTTTGATATTCAGCCAAATATCAAACAAACAAAAAAGAGGCGAAAACGTGAACATAAATAAATTGTGTTTATCTTTTGGGTAGAGAACTGCAGCCTGCTTGTATTCATCCTATATCATGTTGACGTGAAAACAAATTTACCAAAAAATTATAATAAAAAACATATGTAAGGAAAATATAATGATATATATATATATATATACATACAAAAAAACCTCCCTGGAATTAAAAAAAATCATATAGCTAGAAATAATTATAGAAGGGAAGAGTTTAGAAGAAACAATCTATTGCAGGAGCTGCCTTCCCAAGCTTAAACAATTCCATATCATTCTCCAATGGAGTCAGGTTCAAATCCAAGCACACAACCCTTCTGCTATTAGATTTCTTCACAATTGGTGTCGTCATCGTCTCTTGTGATGACAAAGCAGTCTTGTGCCTCCTCATGTGTCCCCCCAACGCTTGCCCGATGGCGAACTCGACCCCGCAGATCGAGCACTCGTGTGTCTTGGGCTTCGCTGGTTGTTGATTCTCCGTCGATCCGGTATCGTCGTCGATCAACTTGGGTTTCTTATGGCTGGCTCGGTGACCTCCTAGAGCTTGGAATGAAGCGAACTGGCGATTACATGTTTTGCACTCGAAAACCCTACTAGGATTATCCGTGGCATGTTGATCATAATTGTTTCTTCCTTGTGAAAGGAGCACCAAACAATTTGCCAGAGCCAAATTGTTCTCAAATTCACTAGGAAAACTTCTTTTCATGTTGTTTTGGTGTGAAAATGCAAGTTGTTTGGGGCTATTTGATTTCTTTTCAAATAAAAATGGAGTGAAATAGGGTTTATATATAGGTTGGTTTCAGACTTAAGAGAGATGGATGGGAGTTTTGACTTTTTAAGTTGACCTTTTTGGAATGACGTTTGTACCCTTATTTTAATTGTTTGTTAAATAGGAATCATTATTTTGGAAAAATTGAAAATCTAAATAAAATAATATAAAAATATGATTTGACTATTTAAAAATATAATTATGAAAAAAATATTTGATCCACTGTTAGAATAAATTTTATTTTATAAAACTATATTTGTTTTAGGATTTAGGGTTTTACATTTATAATTTAATATTATAATTTTGAGATATATATTTTAAAGTTTAAATAAATATGTTTGTAAAAAAATCACCATGGGTACATCAAATATTTTCTCATAAATTATTAAAAAAATTAAATAAACATAATTAACATTTGACACACAACAAATAATATTTAAATATTACCCTATATTCCATCCCTAAAATATGTAAGCGTTTCTCGTTGAGTTTGTTTGTGGAGTTAAATATTCTAGTAAGGTATAATTATATACAAATATATGTATTATTTGATGTTAAGAAAATTTTAAAAATAAGATAGTATAATTGTTATATGTCATTATTTTTATTTTTTAATATAATTGAAAGAAATATATAAACCATACAATTCTATTTATAATTGTATTATGATGCCGCGTGCAAAGGGTTTTGAGTGTGAAATGAGTTCGACTCGTGCATGCGGCAGCATGACCGAATCGCTGAGCCAAGCCTCATGAATCGAGCGACTTGGAAGTCTTTCTTACAAGTTTTAGTCTTCAACTTCATACAAGTTTCACACCTATTTATTATTATTATCATTATTATTATTATTATTATTATTATTATTATTATTATTATTATTATTAAAAGATTGATTTGTACGTTTACTTTCGAAATATTAAAAGATTGAATTTGAAGAGAGAAAAACTCAATTCCTTAACAATTGGATTAAAAATCTATACATCCGTATTTGATTTATTGATTAATTATAATAGTTTAAATCTTACAATATGTACACATATTCGAATTCTTATATTTTGATTTTATTTCTAGATAAAATTGGAATCTATGTATAACATTTGACTGTAAAAATGTGAATATTATGTGATTTGTATACGTAATTTATTCATCTATTGCTTTGTCATCGCTTACTAGATCTTTTACCGACGAAATTGAAAAATAAAGACGATTTAATCAAATTTCACAAGAAGCTTCCATTTGTATAAAATTGACGTGTCAAACAACCTACTCTATTAGCGACGACTTCATCTTGAATTTTGGAGCTTATGCCACTACTTACGTGTCAAACACTCAAAAGGCAGAATACTTTTAGGGACACTAATCTGTGGACAAAAGTGTTTCTTTGTTTGTTTTTGCTTAATTTTCCATGCTACTCCTTTCGAGTTGGGTTGGATTTGTTGTTGATATTATACACAAGAAGATAAGAAAAATAAATATTTTTAAATGTTTAATATCATTTGATTTATAAGCACGAACGAATAGGGATAGACATTTTTACCTGGACTCGACGAGTTCCGACCCGACCTGATCAGGTTGGATTTTTTAATGAAAAAAACGAGTTCGAATCGGGCCGAGTTTTTGTTAAGGGTAAATTCGAGTCGGGTTGAATTTGAGTTTAGGGTAAAAAATATTCGACCCGTGACTAATAGTGTAATTTTCTCCTAAATTTTTAGGGATATTTATAATATTACCCCTCTATATATATATTTATAATTAAGTCCTTAAAATTAAAATTTTATTTATAATTTAGTCCTTTAAATTATAACTTTTTACAACTAAGTCCCTTAAAATTATTTTTTACAATTAGGTCCCTAAAATTAATTTATTTTATATAGATTGGGTCGGATTTAATATATTTATTTTCGGGTCGGGTTTTTAAAAAAAATATGTTTGGTGCGGGTTTAGGGTGTTTATTTTTGGGTCAGGTCTAGGTGGGCCAAAAACCTGACCCTACCCGACCCATGTCCATCCCTAGGGACAAAGTCATGATTGAATATCAAGAGGGATCAAATTATTGAACTTATAAATATAAAAATTTATTATGTATTTAAATTCAAAATTGAGTGATAAACTGGTAATGCTTAATTTATCTACTATTTAAAATTATTGAGACCTAAATTGTTATTAAACTGAAAAATTAAAAGGGTCAAATTAAAATTTTAGCAGAGTTAATTAAAATATAATTTTTTTAATGTATAATATGAATTTTTAAAAATTTGAAGGAGCTATACTAAAATTTTTAGAAAAAAATAAAGGATTTATTATTAATTTTTTAAATTGTTGGAGGGCCAAAGCCTCCTTAGGCCTTCATTATGCCTTGTTTCTATCTATAAGTGAAAAGAAATTTGAATAATATAAACATTGTATTAAATTATATATTAAAAATTTATTATTTTCATTTTTTCCTATACGATCAATTTTATTTTTTTATTATATGTATGTCCGTTTTACGGTTCATATTCGGAGTGCGAGGCTACCCTTCCCAATAATGTCATCTCTAAGATTTAAACTCACGTATTCTCTTTGAAAGTACAATGTGTCTTATCAATGTATAGAAAATTTGTTGGTTTATACAATCAATTTTGTTAAAAATAATACAACAATACAAAATAACTATTGTTTTTTTATAAAAAAAATTTAATACGAAATCATTAGTTATATATTATATTCATTAGTTATATATTATATTACTCAAAGTTCTATAAGTAATTAGTGGGAAATCTATAAAATAGTTTTAAATTAAAGAAATGAACAAGGGGGAGAATGAGAGGTTGTTGAACAAAATATTACTTGCAAACAATAAATTAGTGGCTGCTAGTCAACTTTTGTAGCTGATTATGACTTAAAGCAAAACTCTTAATTCTTTAATTATTTTTTAAGTGTGTTCAATTAGTGACTGTTGCTAATAATTAATTACATTTTCAAGTAAACTCTCTTAATTGACGCGGATGTAGACATTAAACTTTTCCCAAACAGAAGTTAGGAGTGTAATTAAATATAATCAATAACAAGTTGGTGTAAGAATTCAAATCTAGATGTTGTGAGTAAAACAAACTGCGTTGGAAGGTTGCGCATAATGAACCTTTACTATATCTCATTTGTCAGAGGTAGAGGTGTTTAAAAATATCCGATTCAACCGATCCGATTATCTATTGATCCGATCTGAAAATTTAAATATATGTTTCGATTTTTTATTTTTCGGATCGAATACGGATCACATCATAACATTTTAAGTTTCGGATTATTCGAAATATCCGAAAATTCAAATTTTTTATAGATATAAATCTTGCTATATTTAGTAATTTAATGCTTGTTATATCCGAAAATTTGAAAAATCAAAATTTTCATAGATGCTAATATTGTTATATTTGATAATTTGTTAATTTTTTTATTCGAAAATTCAAAATTTTCACAGATACGGCCGTTAAATTCGAAAATACTTAAATTAAATTATATATTAGAATAAACGGATATCCGAATATCCAATTTTTTCAAACCGGATATAGATCGCTATTTTACATATCCGAAATTTCGGATCAGATCTGATATCCAAAAATGATTTTAAAAAAAATTAATCACTATTTATTAATGGGACCCACCATTCCTAATTGAATATAAAGAACAATTAAAATTTATTTAGTCTTCAATTAAAAAAAGGCTGAAGGGCTACTTTTTACCCCTGTAGTACTCTCAATTTATCGATTTCACTCCTATGATATTTTTGCATCAATTTAGCCTTTGAAGTAGTCGAATTGCATCACTATTTGTCCCTTGACTAACAATCTAACCCTAATTTCTAAATCTCAACCCCTAAATTCTAAACCCTAATCAATTTTTTTGTATCAATATAAAGTAATTATGAAACATTAAAATATTCTTAAACCATAAATAGTGATGTAATTCGACCCCTTTAGGGCCCAAATTGATGCGAAAATATTATAGGGTGAAATCGATAAATTAAAACTACTATAGAGGCAAAAGTAGCCATTAAGCTTAAAAAAAATATTTAGTCTAAATATTAATGGGTATTAGAGCCATAATTAAAATTTTAATAATAATTTATTTTTTAATATTTGTTATTATGAATGTAATTTTTCGATACTTATTATTGTATGCTAAAGGTATGGCATCAACCAAGTAAAATTTGGGTTAGGTAATTTAATTTTTTATTCTATGGTTGCTAAATTGTCAGACATGCATTTACATGCCAAATAGAAGCCATTGGAGATTGACAACCAAACTCCAATAATTTAGAAGTGTGGCCGTGTGGAACTATTTAATTTTGTATGGTCTATAATGAGTTTTCAAATGTTTACTTCTTTTGAATTGACTTTTTATGCCATATATATATAAGATAAGATATCCGTTTATACAATGTAAATTTTTTAAGTTTTACACGTTTTTTGGACCGTTGGATTAGTGAAACGAATGGATGAGATTAACAGTAAATATGTAAAGATTATCACTTGGAAAAAAGAGTAAGGAGTTAATCTGAGTCATCCATCCCCCATCTAACGATCCATAAAACGTGTAAAACTTAAAGAGTTTTACATTGTGTAAGTTGATCCTAACTCATATATATATAATTTTCTTGCACTGTGTAAAATTTAAAAATTTTACATCTTTTTGGACCGTTAGCTGAAGGTAAATGTACGGATAAAATTAACAGTAAAAAATTGAAAATTATCACTTAAAAAAATAAAAAAAATAATTTTAATCATTTATTATATATACATGAACAACACCTACAATATAGGGGAGGCAAAAGAGAAAATACTCTTGCCGAGTATTGAATATACAAATCAGCAGCCTTCTGGATTATTATAACTGAAAACTTTTCTAGGAAACTATAATCACCGATAATGTCACTGTATAAATGAATCGATGTTGAACGAATAAGATTATATTTGTGTTCGTGATCATTTAAATTTTTAATATTATGTCCGTGTTCGTTTATTTATTTTTGAAGGTGTTTAAGTTCGTTTGTTTAGTGTTCACGAACCTGTTCGTTTAATTGTTCGGAAACGTTTTCGTTTAAGTGTTCGCGAACGTATTCATTTAAGTGTTCGCGATTGTGTTCGTTTAAGTATTTTCAAACGTGTTCATTTAAGTGTTCACGAACGTGTTGATTTAAGTGTTCGCGGACGTGTTCGTTTATTTGTTCAGAAATGTTAACTAAATTAACGATAAATAAATAAATAGAACAAAAACAACAAAATAAAACTTACATTTCAACATGAACTTATATAACATCCTTAGTAGCAACAAAAAGTAGTATTTAAATACATCAACGAGTATTTTCGTCCTATAAATGAGTGTAAATGAGCCTATAGATAAGTTTATAAATTAGCTTGTTCATGAACATAAACGAACCAAATACACATCTGTTTGTATTCGTTCGTTTATTAAACTAACATAAAATTTTTGCGCATACTCGTTCATTTAACTTAATAAACGAACGGTTCGTCGAACGCTTTATTCATTTACACGCCTAGTCACACTAATACGATTTCTTGAATTGAAAGTGGCCAGAAACACTGCATAATTTTTTTTTCTATAAAATACAAAACTTTCCTACTTGTTTTCATTGTTCTGGACGGGGACGGATATAGAGGTACAACTGTCAGTATATTTGCACTTCTTAAAAATTTTAAATTTCACTGTAATTTAAATAATTCTTTTGTATTTATATCGACGAACTCCTTTAATTTATTTTGTAATTTCACACTCCTTATATTTTTAATATAATTCTCTAATAATTCACATTTTCTTAAATATAATGGGGTGGGGAGCAAATCATAAGTTTTGAAAAGTAAAAAAAGGACAAATTTACAATTATATTATTTTTTTAAATTATAAAGAACTAAAAGGTAAAAAAATTTCTCCCAGTCGGGGGCAGCAGCCCCTCCCAAAAGCTTAATAGCTCCGTCCTTGCTCTTACATAAAATCATATGCATCCGTCTCTAGTTTTAAAAATACAATTAAATAAAATTTAGGGTTCTAAAAAATCTCAAATGCCGTGCAATTTCAGTACTTCACTTCTTTATATCGTCTTGGATCGTATCTACAAAATTTCAACGCTAATTATCTAAATTACTGATCAATTTTAATTAAATATATAGAGATAATTCTTTTAATTTAACTTGTTCGTTTTTCAAACCCTACTATAGTATTATTATAATTAATCACTCCCACAATTCTATTTTATTAATTTGCATTATGAGTTTAGTAAGTCTAAATACTCATTAGCCATTATGAACACCCCTATTTACATGTGGGGTTATATACATGATATGTATCCAAGAGATAAAAATCACTACTAAGCTTACTTTGTTCATAAGATAACACATGAATATTTTATGGGTAAAATATATCTTATGTCATTTAATTATAAGTTTAGTAATAAATAAATAAATTTTCTTTTAAAAGTAATAATTTATACAAACGATTACATCGTTAAAATTAAAATATTTGGTATAAAAATAATTTTAGTTCCCTAACCTATGCATTCTATTAATTTGGTTAGAATTTAATAAATTTAACTTTTCATATTTAAAAATTCCGACGTTGCACCATCCTAACACACATTTTATCCACTTTTCGCACTACATACTACTGTTTATTGGCTTGATAACCGACATATATGATAGCTAACACTAATGAAGTAGACTCATTATGACCTTAATATCGTCTACCAATAAACATAATCATTTTACTAATGTAATTTTTCAATATGAAATGTTAAATTTATTGATTTATCTGAATTAATACCAAATTAATATATTGTATAAGTTTTTTAGGGATCAAAATGTTATTATAGCAAGTCATCTATTTCAATTTTAGCGGCAAAGTAATCTATTTGTAACAAAATTTTAATTAAACGGATAAATTACTTTTTATAAAATGAAAACATAAGCAAAGTTGAGTGACCAAAAAGTAGTTTACCCAAGTTATAAACATAAACAAAACTAGTTTGAATTTGAGTTTTTATATTTCAAAATTCTAAACATATTAATATAGTATTTTATATCGTTTTTAATATTTTTTACATAAAAGTTAGATATAATAATTTAAACATTTTATTATTTAAAAATATAAAAAAAAATATTTATTTCAAATATATTTTTTGAAAATTTAAATTAATTTAATATTTTTAACATTGACTTATGAGTAATTATCTATTTACTTATTTTTTTGGTTATATGCATGTTCGTCTTATGATCCATGTTCAGGGTGCAAGGCTGTCCCTCCTAACATGTCATCTCCAAGGTTTGAACTCATGTCCTCACCTTAGGAGTGCAATGTGTCTTACCAATGCACCTAACACATGTTGGTATCTATTTACTTATCTTATTCAATATTATTTCATTGAAAATTTTAAATAATTATCGGACATAATTTAAAAAAAAAACCTTTTCCACGGAATGAAAATTTTAAATGTACCAGCAGTGAAATTTTATTTACCAAAATTCTTTTAAATGTTTTATCTAATGCATATTGACATGACATAACTAGGATTCTCGTTTGGAGGAGAAACATATATATTTTAAACGCGGAAAATAAATTTATAATTATACTATGTTTTTAAATTATATGTAGGGGTGGGCAAAAATACTCGACTCAATTGATTTGATCCGACGACCGGAACTTAAAATACCGAGTAATTCTCGAAAAAAAATTACTTGACCGGGCCGGGTACCCGACCCGGCAAATTTCTCGGGACACGGACCAGAAGTTTTCCCTTATCCGGTACCCGACCCGATAAAATTTAATATTTTTTATATTTAAAGTTATATTTTTATTTTATTTTTCTTAATATTTTTACTCTAAAATTAAGTTTAAATCCCTAAATTTTTCTCTATGTTTGTATTATATTCTTTTAAATTTTAAGTTTACTTTTTAAAAAAAATATTTTTATGTTTAACATGTGATTTTTTTTAGTTTTAGAATTAAAAAAATAAAAAAAGTAGAAACCGAGTACCCAAATTTTACGGGTACCCGAATATAATGGGCTGGGACACGAGCCGCTTAATGAGGTACCCGGATGAACCGGGTACCCGGTTTTCTGGGTACCCGACAATGCCCACCCCTAATTATATGTATAAGTCAACAATTTTTAAAGTAGTTGGTTAAAGCTATCAGTTGATATCCTCCCCTTTTTCTTAGATTGTGAGTTCAAAACCCGGTAGGAGTATGATTCCCCTCTCCTAGGTAGAAATTATTCAATATATATAACAAATGTTAAAAAAATTAGAGGTGAGGAGCATGTAACCCTCCCACCCCTCAATAGTTTCGTCCCTGCACATTGGTGATACTATTATTATTTAAGAAGAAACTTAATTATAATTAAGATATGAAATGAAAATGTTTAAGTTGAATGATCAAAAATATACATGTGATATTATTTAGGGGCTTAAATATAAAATAAGTGTCTAAAGTATTTAAATTTTTATTTAGGTGTTTAAACTAGATTTTGGATAAAGTACGTATCTAATTTTTTTTTTCTCAAATAATTGTCTAACTTAAAAAAAAAACCAACACTGAATCATGAATTGACACGTAGCCAAATAATCTAAATTCACAAAAGAGGTAGACACTTATTTTGACAAAAATTAAAACTTTAGGCAATTAGTTTTATCAACAAAAACTTTAAGCACCTATTTAGACAAAATAAAAACTTTAAGCACCTATTTTATCCAAAATAATTTAGACATCTAAATGAAAAAATAAGATATTTTAAACCTTTATTTTATATTTAAACCTTTTTAGGAAGAACTTAGTATTTTAATTTTTTTCACAAACTAATAAAAATCGTATATAGTTCGATTCATATAATTAAATACCTTTTAAGTTGAGAATTGAGAAATGTAGAAAATTAAATATATTTTAAATAATAACGGACTCGAAATAGAATTGGATTAAATAAACAAAATCAAAATCAAAATCAAACCGAACACTCCAAATGAAATAGATTTTCCCTTTTCCTTCCAAGCCTATGAAAAGGAATTGAGGGGTGACTTTGACTATGACATTATGATAGACGAGTAGCTTTAAAATCAATCAATTGGATTTTATTTTATTTTATATTTCCATGGATTAATGTTGTTGATTGATTTCACCACATACAAGTATGTGACTAGCAAATATTGACTCTTGAAATCGGCATATTTGGGGTAAAAAAACCCCTTAAAAATAATTATATATAAAAATGGCTTTCTTCAATGATTATTTGAAAAAATGACCCCAAACATGCTATCTAATGAAACCTCGCGTTCTGTGGGAAGCGAGACGCGAACTCGCGTTCTGCAGAGCGCTAGGTCAAACTACTTGGCATCGTTGTTTGAAATAACAGTTTCTCAGGAACTCGCGTTCTGCAGAATGCGAGATCCCCGAGAAGTTGAAATGACGGCTGAATATATCACACAGAACTCGCGTTCTGCAGAACGCGAGTTCTGTGCAAATCTGGGTTGAAAAACAAGGGTGGGTAGGCCTATTCGAGCATAATTTTCGGGCTTATAAATCGTATATTTTTAGCGAACATCGAGTTTGAGTTCGTAGTACTGGAAATTCTCTATCGTATGGCACCAACACGGTCAATTTTCGTCTATTCTAAACTGACTTAAAATGGATTCCAAAACCCTATTGTATCATCCCTTTTTGAATGAAGTTGCGTTTGAACAAAGGTCGATAGGCATGTTCGAGCGGAATTTCAGGCTTCTAAATCGTATATTTTTAGCAAACATCGGGTTTGGGTTTGTAGTACTAGAAATTCTCTATTATATGACACCAACACGGTCAATTTCCGTCCATTCTACACTGACTTAAATTCGCTTCAAAAACGATATCCTAGCATTTTTTTGAATGATTGAAAGTATAAGATGACATATTTTATAAAACGAATTAGACTGATTTTATTGATCGATAGTTATGGGCAAACTCGCGTAAACAAATTACAATGAATTAATTAAGACGAGGGACCGAGCGATTAGGACACTTGGTCTTTGTATGTCTAGGATTTTTACATGTACCGCAATGTTTCTTTTGTCTAGTTTTTTCTCGATGTTCGACCATATCCCCAATATTGTGTATTCGTGTAGACCGTGGACGTCATTTTTCTCTCAGTAGTGTTGGATCCGGGCGTATGGTCGGTTCAGTGTCAATGACATAAGGATCAACCTCATTTTCGATTGGAGGAAACTCTTTTTCGTAAACCTTAAACATCGTTTCGAGTAAGTATATCGGATCAACCAGTCTCATGTAGTTTATCCGTTGGTTTGCGCAAGCAACAATGGCGTGTGCGCACATGTATTTGAATGTTTGGAATATTCCACACTCGCAGGTTCTTGCCCTGAGATCTACCACATACGTGTTGTGTTAAATGCCTTCCAACCGCCTGTAAAATTTTGAAACACGAAACATATGTACTTCTCGCGAGAAGAGAGTTGGAGTAATCTCTCTTGATTGGTGCACTTGAGTTTGCAGTTTTGTGCGAAAATCGGGATGGACTATGTGTCCACCTGCCATGTACTCAGTTGCTTGCCTTCTCAAGGTTGCAAATAGGGTAGCCAAACGATAGTAGGTCGCTTTGAAAACGGAAGTGATAGGCAACTGCCTCACTTCCTTCAGTGACGAGTTCACCGCCTTAGCCAAGTTCGTTGTCATGTGACCACATCGTTTACCCCCATCATACGATCGAAGCCATTTTCCCTCAAGATTTTTTCAAGGTAGTCTGCGCCATGTTTGTTTCTCGCTCTCAGTTCCTCGAACACCTCCCCCACCTCTTGTACGTAGTGCGAGATGCCTAAGGGATGACAGTTGAATAGTTATAGGCGAACAACACATGCAAAGAGGTCGTAAATGAAAGTGAGCAACAACTAATATAGTAAATGAAAATGACATAAAGGATGTACCCATTCTGAGCACCAAAGCACGTTCATCACGGTTCTTGAACTTCTGCAGGTAGTTTGCTGCTATGTGCCGCAAGCAGAAACGATGGTAAATGTATAGAGGTTGCCAATACTCACCCAAACGTTCTAGCGCCCACAAGAGTGTTGTGTCTCTGTCAGAAATAACACATATCCGATCATCCTTTGCCTATATTACAGGATCAATGACATATCTTTGTAGGTTCTGAAGGAAGAACATCTAAGACTCCAGATCGGGACGATTGCGAATGCAACAGGAACACATTTTCGATTGTCATCCTGTGCAATAGCTAGAAGTAGGGTCTGTGTATATTTTCCGTACAACCATGTGCTATCAATTTGGACCATCGGTTTGCAGTGCTTGAATGCATTGATGCACTACGGGAAAGTCCAAAATAACCGGTGGAATTGAAAAGCACCTCGAACGACACGATCATTTCGTATGCTGGAACCGTATCAAGTTTGACAACCGTTTCAGAGATGTGTTTCTGCAGCAGATTTAGCTACGAGCGCAACTCGTTGTAAGAATCATCTTATCGGTCAAACAGTTGTTTTACGACGAGCACCTCTATAAATTGGTGGCACTACCCCATTTTCTACGCACTAGAACGTGATTTCTTCTCTACTTTTTACTACACTTACTTACTTTTCTTCCGATACAATGACGAGCTTACGAAATGATGCGCAATACTGCTCTAACTATTTTAGGACAACAACATAGGTATTATCTTTTTTCAGAATATTAATTTTTAATTTTTTTATTTTACTCACATTACCAATTATTTTATTTTTTGTTATTTTATTTTTTAAAGGATACAAACACCGGTTACTTTGTTACCTTAACCGTATCAACCACGCACCTCATCCCGATATTATCCCATGGGTTGAACGAGCTGATTTTGGCCATGAAGCAAGGATCTTAGCGAGTGTGAAGTGTAACCTATTGTTCATTAGTGTGCTAATAGAACGATGTAGGCCAGAGACACACACTTTCATTTCCCGTGTGGTGAGGCAACAATAACGCTGCAGGATGTTGCCTACCATCTTGGGTTGCCTACGGACGACAACCTTATTATGGGTATAGCGTTGGGTAATTGGCCAGATCTATTTGCTCAACTAATGGGAGTGGCACCCTTGGCGGATGCGTGGGACGATGGGAAAATATTCATATCTTATATGGAGACTGAATTTGAAAACCTTCCCCCACATGCGAATGACGAAACACTTAGGGTAATTTTTTTCATTTTTTCACTAATTTATATATTTTTAATATATTTCATTTTTTAAACATTTAATTTTTTAATATCCATATTTCTTGCCTTTTTGTTTTGTTACTATTAAATTTTGTTTTATTTATTATTTTCACAGCAGTTTGCGCGTGCCCACATCGTGCACAATTAAGCTCTCACCCAATCCTAAAACACTTGAGCAAATCTAACAATTTTGGCTCACTAGTGTTTGTCTATACAAGGAGTTGACAATTAAGTGGAAGCTAAAAATGATAAAGACAAGATGATTTATAGTGATTCAACTTTCTAACCAAGGTCTACATCCACTACCTTAGCTTCCCACTAAGGATTTCCAATTAATCCACTATTGATTCGTCCCCTTTTCTAGGCTTAGCAGGAAACACTTACAAATCGATCAAGCTTTCTACCCAAAGCCTTGATCAAACCCTTTTTTACAAAGAGATAAAAAAACAAACTCAAATCCCTCCAATACGTATTTGTTTGCACAATTAAGCTCTCACCCAATCCTAAAACACTTGAGCAAATCTAACAATTTTTGCTCACTAGTGTTTGTCTATACAAGGAGTTGACAATTAAGCACTAAGTCAGATTTAGATCATATGTTGCATTACAATTGAAGCATTAACCATTACTATATGCTTGGAAGTTCCTTTTATACTCCTTAATGAGTTTTTAGTTGTTACTAGTCGTTAGGGTTAAATTGAAGCCGTTGGAGACGTTATTTCCCACCATAAATGCAGTTCTGCAGCTCCCCGTTTCAAAACGCTCGACCCCGTTTCGAAACACTCTTGAAGTAGAAAGAGCCGTTGCAATCTGATGCAGCACCCGTATTGAAATGCCCTTGGCCGTATAAAAACAGCGTATCGAAACGCTTGTTCCCGTATCGAAACGCTCTGTATTTAAAAGGTAGTTGGAAAATAGCCGTTGGAGTTTTATGACCGTTGAGGTCATGCCACATAGGCGTATCAAAACGCCAAGCAAAATACTCACCCAGATTGAAACCCGTTTCGAAACAGCTTAAGGCTGTATCGAAACATTTTGCCACTGTAAATACTCGTATCGAAACGCCTAGGGGCGTTTCGAAATGCTTGGGTGGTTTTGTTGGATTTGACTTTAAAAACGTTTGAAAACATTTTTGAAATATCCCATAGACATAGTTTCAAGTTGTTTGGACTTAGAAAAGGTTTTGAATTCTTTTTAATTTTGTCCAAAACATTTTTCAATTATTATATTAAAACATTAGTTCTACAATCTCCCCTTTCTTGGTATAATAAAACCAACTTGAAAAATTGTTTGGGATTCTCCCATTTTAAGTGTAAAAATGTGAATAAGAGATGAAAAATTTAAAATAAAGTAAAGCTCTTCCTTATTCATTTGAAAATGTAATTTTCTCCCCCTTATTCATTTGAAAATGCAAATTTTCAAACCAAACTCTCCCGTTTTTGTTATATAAAAAAGAATTCAGAAGACATTAAGTTCAAAATAACTTAGAAGGTTTGAAAAGATGACAAAATTTTAGAATTTTGGTTTTAAAATGGCTCCCCCTTACTCAAAACATCATCAAAATGTTAGTTCAACATATCTCATAATCTAGTTGAAATAAAAAATAAATCAAATTAAACAAATAAAACAACTTGATTTTTACCACACTTGAACACAAGGGAGGATGTGAAGCCTTTCTTCTTCAAGTGTCTTTCTTTGTGTGCATGTAGCTCCCCCTCAATGTTTGACTTATTGATCACTCTCCATCACACCTATCATAAGACAATCAAGTAATTTTTGGTATCCAAATTGCTTTGGATCCATAGACGTTAGTAGCACAAAATTTAGTCCCCTTAGGAATCCATTTTTTTCAATTTCATCCTTTTTAATTGAAGTACTTAGTTCTTTTGGGACCCAAATACTTCTAAAACATTTACCGTTTACAAATCTAGGGGCACTAGATTGTCTTAAATAAAAATTTGATTTTCCAACATTAATTTTCTTTTCAAGCTCTTTGGAAATCAAATTTTTCTCTTCTTGAACTTTATGAAGCAAATTTTGTAAATCAAAACATTTTTGTTCAAACTCATTGAGTTTTGCTTTAAGTTCAAGTTTGGTTTTAGAAATCAAATCATTTTGAATTTTTAACTTTGAAATCACTTTCTTGTTTTTCAAAATGTGATTTTTAAACTCTAAAACCAAATCGTCATAGGCATCTTGTAATTCATCAAAAGAATATGAACATGAAGTAGATGAATTAGAAGTTACCCTTGAATCTTCTTCGATGGCCATAAGGCAAATGTTGGCTTATTTATCGTCGGTGGAGTCTTCATCACTCCAAGTAGCCACATATGCCTTCTTATTATGGCTTGAAGTGCTTGCCCTCTTCTTCTTCATGGATTATCGTTCAAGCTCTTTCAAGGCGTTCTTCATGTAAGAGGCAAACTTCTTGAAGAGATGAACTATCTCTTCTTCTTCATCCTCATCCTCGCTCGAATCTACATGATGGCATGTGGAGGATTTGAGAGCAATGACATTTGTGTTGATGCCAAGCCCTTTGAGCTTCTTCTCCTCCATAGCTCTAATCTCTTTCCTCTTCTTCTCATATTCTTTGTTTTTCTTCATTATTTGGTGAATGAGAAGTGACCCAATGAGCTTATCAAGCTTCAAGGTTTTGAGATTCTTGGCTTCGATGATGGCGGTCCTTTTTGAGTCCCATGACTCGGGAAGGGAGTAGATGAGCTTCCGGATAAGTTTCTCTTCTGGGATGGCTTCTCCATAACCTTTAAGTCCATTGGTGATGGTGGAGAACCTATCGAACATCTTCTCAATGTCCTCTTCCGGATCCATCTTGAAGTTTTCATACACTAGGTTGAGGAGCCCAATCTTGATCTCCTTTACTTCATTTGTCCCCTCGTATGTAACTTCGATCTTGTCCCAAACTTCCTTGGCACTCTCACAAGAAGACATCTTCTCATAGATGTTGGGGTCAAATGCACAAAATAGGATGTGCAAGGCTTTGCAATTTAACTTCATCTTCTTGCGATCGTCGACACTCCAATCCTCCATGTTTGTTGTGGCACGAACGAACCATCTTCTACTATGTCCCAAATCTTGTAGTCCTTAGACTTTATGAAGAACTTCATTCTTATCTTCCAATGGGCATAGTGTGTTCTGTCGAAGAATGACAGTTTTTCGATGGATTGCGCCATTGAGCCGATTGTTTGAAATGTTGATCATGCTTGCCGAATCTTCTCAATAGGATGTTAATCCGCTTCAATTGATCCAAGCTATGATACCAATTGTTGGGTTTTTCGGTGCTCGATTCCTTCAACCGTTCTTGCTCGCCAAGTGGTGGAGAAGTGGAATTTTGGGTGAAAGATGTGTAAAAGCTAAAAAAAATAAAGACAAGATAATTTATAGTGGTTCAACCTTCTAACCAAGGTCTACATCCACTACCTTAGCTTCCCACTAAGGATTTCCAATCAATCCACTATTGATTCATCCCCTTTTCTAGGCTTAGGAGGAAACCCTTACAAATCGGTCAAGCTTTCTACCCAAAGCCTTGATCGAACACTCTTTACAAAGAGATAAAAAAATAAGCAAACTCAAATCCCTCTAATAGGTATTTGTTTGCACAATTAAGCTCTCACCCAATCCTAAAACACTTAAATAAATCTAACAATTTTGGCTCACTAGTGTTTGTCTATACAAGGAGTTGACAATTAAGCACTAAGACACATTTAGATCATATGTTGTATTACAATTGAAGCATTAACCATTACTAGATACTTGGAGGTCCTTTTTATACTCCTTAATGAGTTTGTAGTCGTTACTAGTCGTTGGGGTTGAATTGGAGCCGTTGGAGATTTCATTTCCCACCATAAATGCAGTTCTACAGCTCCCCATTTCGAAACGCTCGACCCCGTTTTGAAACACTCTTAAAGTAGAAAGAGTCGTTGCAATCTGTGCAGCACCCGTATCGAAACGCCCTTGGCCGTATCGAAACGACGTATTGAAACGCTTGTTCCCGTATCAAAACGCTCTGTATTTAAAAGGTAGTTGGGAAATAGCCGTTGGGGTTTTATGATCGTTGAGGTCATACCACGTAGGCGTATCGAAACGGTCATGGCCATATTGAAACGCCAAGCAAAATACTCACCCAGATTGAAACTCGTTTCAAAACAGCTTAAGGCTGTATCGAATCATTTTTCCACTGTAAATACCCGTATCGAAACACCTAGGGGCGTTTCGAAACGCCTGGGCGGTTTTGTTGGATTTGACTTTAAAAATGTTTGAAAACCTTTTTGAAATATCCCATAGACATAGTTTCAAGTTGTTTGGACTTAGAAAATGTTTTGAATTCTTTTTAATTTTGTCCAAAACATTTTTCAATTATTATATCAAAACCTTAGTTTTACAACATGCTAAAACATAATCCCTAAATAAATATAATGTTCCATAGTCTGGAATACGTAAATGTCCAAAAACATAATTAAAAATAATCTGCTAGTCTAAAATAAAGTTCATGCTGATGATTAATTATCCGAGAAAAATACAAGATGCTCCAATTACCGAGTTGCCTATGTTTATGAGATATATGTAAGAAAATCATAGTCATAAAACATAGTAATATTTTCTTAAAATTCTTTAAAACCATGATACAATATCACAAGCGTAATACAATGCACCCAACTACAACCGCCAAGAGGAAAGTTCTCCAGAACTCCCCACTACAACCGCCGATCTGAAGTGAAATTCAGCCGGAAGGGTGAAACCACTGAATTTCTCCGTACAAATCCCAACCCATGCCCATACATATATGATGATTAAGAATCAAATTTCACTAACATAGTTTCATAAATTCGATATTCCATAAACATACTTCATAAATTAAAAAATCATAGTTTTGTAAATCCAATGTTTCATAAAATAAATTTTCCATAAATCATAATTAAAAACACATTATGAAATAATATGCACATGATGTCAACCATACAAGCCATAATACATATAAATAATCACATAAGCGGTAAAACACCAAAACATAGAAATATAACATATAATTTATTCATAGCACCGGAAGAAACACACTTTAGCCAAAGCAAAACTCAACCTATTGAATATTGTGTCTCTCACGATCAGAAGCACTGAGTTTAGCTGTATCATAACCTATATGAATGATTCCTATATTAGTACTATTATCACTATGACCAAGAAATTATTCCTATATACTTATCTAACGAAATTTAATGATATATGAATAATTATCTGATTCAAATAGTTTATTTTCAAACCAACCGAAAATATAGTTACATTGAGCGGTGCAAGAGGATTAGTGGGTTTTGGTCGAATTACATAAATAAAAAAGAAAGAAAAGGAAGATATATTTTAAATATAAATCGAGAGAGGGAGAGGGAAAGACCGGCTGCGGCAAAAGAAACAAAATTGCCAGGAATGGGCTTATATAACCAAAATTTTGGATAAATTACAAGATAAGTTTTTGTACTTTTCTAGGGTTCACAAAATAGATACTTAAGATCAATTCTTTATAAAAAGGTTGTTAAATTCGTTTAAAAATTTAATTAATCTCCAAATTTCTCAATTAGGGTTTCATATTTAAATTCTTCATTACTAGGAGTTTTGAATTTAGGGATTTTAAAATTAGGGATATTTCGAATCTAAGATTTACAAGTTGAGCATAATTTTTGGGGTGTTACAATACTATGATTCAAATCTTCTATTTTAACTGGTAAATTGTTTTGAAAACTTATATTGTATTTATATTTCCAAAATTGACAAAATAAATACAAAACGGAATATTTATATATTAATTCTCAAATTTAAGTCATGTTTTATGAGATTGTCTGTTAACCAAAAAGAAAAAATTTGAGTTTTCAAAAGTTTGGGAATCTAAATAAATTTCTATTGACTTCTTACCTAATACCCCACATATTTTGGTAAATAGCTGATTTCACACTGCTTCTGGAAAACCTATTTAGAATTTCTTTTTTAAAGTTAAAACTTGATTTCGAGATAAAATTGAATTGTTTGAACTTGTTCAATTTAATTTATGTACCTAGTGAATGAACTGTGTTGGAGAGTTGTCTTCATGCATTTGCATCCATCGACTGTTCCTTAAAAGCCCCTAATTTATATTGCGGAGAAACTTCCTCAGCAGACTGTGAGAACATATGACAAAACTGCAGCAAATTACGGCTGCCACGAAACGAAACGATCAAAATTTTTTTTCTTTTTATTTCTACACCTTAAACCCTAAAAAATACATCATACCCTTAATTTGCTGATCCTAATCATAAACTGTAAATTTATTTTTTAAGAGTAATATTCACCGAAGGTCCCTTTTGTTTGGGCTTTATTCTGTTTTGGTCACTCGATTTGAAAAAAAAAGATTAAAATGGTCACTTATGTTTTCGATCGTTACTGTTTTAATCACTCGGTCGTTAACTCCCGTAATAAAAAAATTTAATTTTAATTTTGACCCTTAAACTTTTGAAAGTTTATTTTTCCACTGTTTTACACAAAAAACCATTACCCATCCTGTAACTTAAATGAAATAAATAGAATTTGAATGATGAATGAAAAGAAAATAATAAAATAGAAATAAAAAATGAAATTCTAAATTATTAAATTATTTTAAATTATTATTTATTATATTTAACTTAAATTAAATTTAAATAATAAAATATATAAATAATAAATAAGAATAAATAAGATATAATATAAGATAAGAATAATATAATAATAGATATAATATTAAAATATATAATATTATAAGAATAATATAGAAATATAGATTTATAAATCGAAATATATTAATATAATTATATTAATATAAATATTATTAATTACTTAAAATTAATAATAATAACAAATAATATAAATTAATAATAATTGATAATAACTTGTAATTTGATTAATTGATAAGCATTTGAATTGTTATATAATTGATAATAACCATCTTCATCCCCTATAAGCAACTCTACCACTTGACCAACACAACCGTTCACGACTAATCTCTCAGCCCACACCTACATCAAAACTTCTCCTAAATCAAACAACCCACTCATCCCTTTCATCCTCCAACCTCACCACCACCGTTACTTCTAACCAAAACTACAACCTCTCACTCGAACCTCCCTCATCTACACCTCCCCTAACCGAAACCACCTTAAGCCACCTTTTTGTTACCCATCCAACATCTCCTTCAATAAACAGTAAAACCCAGTAAACAACCAGTACCAAAATTAAAAGAAACAACAAAGAATTAGAGGAAAAGAAAAAACGAAGGAAGGAAAGAAAAAGTGCTCACCCATTCTCGGCCATGGTGATTTTTCGACAAACGGAACACCACCAGACGAATCTCAACGGTAGACGACCCTTATTCAATAAAAGGAGAGACATACTTCAATTTTGTGAAGATCCAACGGTGAACGACATCAAATTTAAGCCCTAAAATGCAAGAGGCTTCGGTCTTGTTTCAAGGCATCCAAGTCTACTCCCGGTAAGTTCAGGCCGAGAAAGAAGAAGATGAGTAGAAAAGGATTCATCTGGTGGCTCACTCGACCGGAGTCAGCAGCGGACTGTGGTGATCCGACGTGAGAAAGATTCGAAGTGAAACTCAATTTTTGTGGATTTTGAGTAGCGTTTGTGGTTCACGATGAGGTTTTTGTTTGATAGGGGTGGAATTAATACACTTTTAAAAGTATGAGGGTTAAAATTAACATTAACATTTTTTATTAATAGAGGTTAACGGTCGGGTGATCAAAACATTAACGATTGAAAACATAAGTGACCATTTTAATCTTTTTTTTCAAACTGAGTGACCAAAACAGAACAAAACCAAAACAAAATAGACTTTCGGTGAAGATTACCCATTTTGTAACTCCCTCGACCCGGCCTAGCCACCAGACTACATCAAATGGGTTACATGGGGAAAACCGAAGCTTAACCCGTTAAGGCTCCACTCTGATTAGCAACCCTAGAAAATTTCTTTTAAAGTAATCTTGTCTAGATGCCTTAATTATATCCTATGTGAGAGGACACGCAGCGAAAAACACACACGGATACAAAACCAGCAAAACAGACAATTAAGATACCCCTTTTTCAATTTTACAACAGGGTGTATCGGTACGCTAGAGGACCGTATCGATACGCTTGGACTTGGTAAACACTCCAAGTCAAACCTAGGGCAACCGTATCGATACCCACAAGGTGCGTATCGATACGCCCTCAACGGTCAACTTTCCCATGGTTAACTACGAAGACCGTACCGATACCCTCAAGACCCGTACCAATACACCAAAATCTCGTCAATTTCTCAGATTTCCAGAGAGCATTTTGCGTATCGATACAGCCCCGCGTACTGGTACGCCTTGGCCAAAACAAGCCCCAAACAAGGGACCGTATCGATACCGCCCTTGAGCATATCGATATGCCTTGCACTGCAAAACAAGTTTTAGCTGTTAAAAGCACAATGACTCAACACTAGAGGCATATAAAGACCATTCAAGAAACATACAAGCACACATACAATTCAAGGCATCCATGGATAAACATATAAAGCATTTTAAACACTGAACGATGCAACATTCAACATGATAAGATTTTAAAGGGAGACATGCATACATAGCATTCACCGACATAGCCAAAAGCCAAACAAATGCATAAATCAACATGGTAAAAGGTATTACAAGCTCAAAGAAACTAAACAAACTTGTCTAAGCAAAAAGGACATGCCAACAACACTTCAAACATAAAGGTCCTATCCCATTGCTTAATACTAATTATTGAAGTCTAAAACTCATACTTAAGCAAACCAAACTCCCTTGGACTCTCCCTTGTTCCCCGAGCTACTTTGAAGGTCTAAGGGCATGCATTGTTAGAAAATAGTGCGTAAGCGTTTAAGCTTAGTGAGTGGTGCTCAAAACGGTAGCTACAACAATGCAGTTTTAAAACATAATTTGTTTGAAACCAAAACCATTTCCAAATCATTTCCACATGCTAGAATACATAACCACATGCATTTACCTTCATGTGCATTTACCGAATGCAACCACAAGCCATAGGCTTACCACATGCTCATTCTTATAACGTAAGCAAAGTAGACAAATATACATAAGCATAATAGAAAGAATCAACAACATGCTTAACATGAGAATTAAAGCATCATGTGTATATTGACATTCAACGTTTTTACTCGAATATGCGGATAGTTTCTCAAACCCACTAGACACTTTCGGTGGAATCTCACATCACCGTACTCACCCGTCTAGTAATAACATGATTTCCGATGGAATCTCACATCACCATACTCCTCCTTAGTGGAATCTAACATCACTAAGGCCACACGCAAATTTTTACCTCGAGTGCACTCTAATCCTATTGATCGATCAATTATATCCGGTAACAACTCAACACGTGTCAATATACTCAATCACAACTACAAGCATTACCGATGCTTGACCCACTTACCAAGTCAAAACTTCCATGCAAAGCATGTACTCACAATGCAAATATAAACACAAGCCACGAGTCTCAACATGCATAGCAATGCAAACTAACACATAACAACATGACATGTTCAACTCGCATCGAGAATCGTAAAACACAATTTAATTGCATAAAACCTTTAAAACTTACTCTTGAGCTTTGATTGGCCTTTCAAGCTCAATCCAAACTCCTAAAACAATTCCTTAACCATGTTAAGGCTTTTAAAATCGATCAACTCACCAGCAAACACACAAACGATGTCCAAGGTGCCGAATCAAGCCTCCGAACTACCTGGATTTCCGTCCATAAAGCTCGAATCCAATTCCTCTATTTTGAGCAACCCAAAATCGAACATTAGAACACAAATACACTCACAAACACAACAATGACCCGAAACTCAACAATCTTGCAACAACACACATCGATTCAAGTCTAAACTCCACTCGAAACATAACAATTTCAGTCTCAAACTACTTGCAGCCATACCCGATGAATTCACCATAAAAAATCTACCTTTTAACATTCCTAAACATCAATCCAAAGCTATCAAACCTCCAGCTGTCATTTATACCCAAAACCTATCAAAAAACTCAAGATTTCCAACTTCTAAAGTCACCCACAACACCCATTTCGGGTTTCCCATAACAACCCACCATTTTCATGTTATTTTAGTGTTAAAACAAAGTTAAAAACACTCTCAACTCAGCCATAATAACCCAAACAAAAACCCATAAATTTCCTTTCATTTCAAACCAAACTTTAAAAATCAAACCAAGTTAAATCCATGAGTTTTGCAAAAATCTCTACATTTATGACTTAAGAAAGATAAAACTAAGTTAAGGAACCATGTACCTTGAAGAAATCTCTTGGTTTGGAGCTTTAAACCAATGGAATAGTAGAAAGGGGTTTGGGAGCTTTTTTGAACGTGCTAAGGGAATTGGAGAAGATGATACTTTTGAAAAACTTTTTTTATTCATTTTTACTAAAAGTTCCCATTTTGCCCTTTAATCTTTTAAAGCACTTTAAGTGTGTGTTAAAATTAGTTTTCCTCCAATTTAATTTAACCCGACTGGCTTGACTAATTCGATATCACCCGACCCTAAACTCGGGGCGTTACACATTTTTTAAATATGGATATAAATAAGGACACCAAAAGGAGGCAAATAATTTCTATTCGTCATAAAACTCTTTAGAGCACCTATTTCTGCTTCTTTAAGCTCGAGTAACTTGTTAAAGGCCGACTATTCATGCAAGTAAGCCATAGAAAATGAAATTTTATAATAAGGGACAGAAGGTATAAGGAACTAAAGGTCATGCCCCAAATTCTTACCTCAAGTTCTGCTAATGAAACACTTGTCTAATTTTATTACATATCTCCCCATATATAAATTAATGAACAAATATGTACAAGATCCCCTACGGAAACAAAATTAATAGGAAAAAATAAAATTATATAACTAGAATTAATCAGAATGCGTCTTAGGTTTCGTCGGTTGTCGGTTCTCTGTCGATCTAGTATCGCCGTCGGTCAACTTGAGTTTCTTGTGGCTGGCTCGATGACCTCCTAGAGCTTGGAACGAAGCGAACTGCCAGTTACGTGTTTTGCACTCGAAAACCCTACTAGAGTTATTCATGGCATGTTGATCATGCTTGTTTTTTTCTCCTTGTGAAAGGACCATCAAACAATTTGCCAAAGCTAAATTGTTCTCAATTTCACTAGGAAAATTTCTCTTCATAATCTTTTTCTTTCTATGGGTGATTGGGTATGGTATGAAAATGCAAGCTTCTATGTGGTATTTGATTTCTTTTCAATTAAAAAACGGAAGTGCAATAAGATATGAGTAGAAATCGGCTGTCCTTTATTGTGCCCATATGACTGAGTAGAAATTGGTTGTCTTTTATTGTGCACTTATTTATGTCTTAACATTAAAGGATTAGGTTTAAAATTTATGATTAGGGTTTAGGGCATAGGTTAGGGTTTAGAGTATTGGGCGTAAGATTTATATTTTAGGGTTTATAGTTTAAAATTTAAAATTTAGGGTTATGACTTAAATTTTAATTATTTTTAATGTTGGTGCATAAAAAGGGGCACCAAAAATGGAGATAATTTTTGTTCTATCCTAACTCATATATATATAGTGAGAGAGAGGATCCTCTTATGCTATGTAAAACTTGAAAGTTTTACATCTTTTTTAAACCGTTAGATGTAGGTAAATGGATGGATGAGATTATGTAAAGACTCGTTTAAAATTTCTTTTCGAAGTGTGGGAGTATGAAAAGGAACTTTTGAAAATTTTGAGAAAAATTTTGGAAATTAGGGAGTTTAAAAAAACAGACTTTAATAAAATGGGGTATGAAAAAATTGATTTTAAAAAAAAGATAAGTGTTCATTTAAAAATAGATGAAGAATAAGGGAGTTTGAAAAAAAAGATTTTAAAAAAATAGAAGGAAGGAGTTGCCACCGGCCACTTTGAAATGGTAGACCGGACAAAAGAAATAGAAGCCAGAGATTCGAAAGGGTTCGGGAGTCGGTTACACGCGAGGAAGGGTTAGCACCCTCGACGTTCCCAAAATTGGTACCAAAACTTTACCGCTTAATTAAAATCAAATTTTACGAATCGAAGTGATAATTTTAACCGAGATTTGGTTATATGCGCGAATAAATTTCGAAATTCTTAATATTCGAGAGCGAACGCCCAAACCACCACTACAACGACTGGTACTGGCCTTGCTCGTTTCCGAAAAAAAGGATATCACACCATTTTAAAAAAAACAAAATTAATTTTTAAAACCTAAATGCATGAATTTATATACAGATGGTCACACAAGGAAAACAAAAGAAAAAGAAGTGTATTTCATAATAATTGTGTTAACACATGTTTAGACATATACGTGCATACGTAATTACGTAGAAAAATTAGATGATATGTAGTCGTGGAAAGAATCATAATATGTATAGACTACATAAAAAGGAATGAACAAAACATAAAACATATATGCGTATGGCCACGTAAATAATAAAAGAAGTAAGAGCTAAATAACCACATTCACATATATCCACATTGGGACACGAATGCGAACGATAAAAGCGGGAATTTAATCATGCATGAATTTATGAGGTCGATTAAAATTTTCCATTGATTTAGGGATGAGATTGTAAAACCCTTAGGGAATTTCGGGGGCTGAAAACAGAATTAAACCCTTTTAAAGAAACATTAAGCGTGAATAGGGACGAAATTGTGAATCCGTTCCGTATTCCAGGGACTAGGGGCGTGATAAACCCCAAAGAAAACTTCAACATATCCCACAAGGGGGACGAAATTGAATGGTACTGGAATATTGAGAGGGTTGTTGAGTGTGTAAAAGTTTTATATTTCACCCCCTATTTAACCCATATTTTTGCTGCATTCAAGCATAATTCATTGCATTTAGGTTAGAATTCATTTATACATCACAATTTTATCAAATGACACAGTTTCTACTGAAATTGGTTGTTTTTGCAGGTAGCTGCTGTAACAGATGGAAGGCAGTGGATAAGCAGACGCTGGCCAGTGAGTAAGCAGAGCTGGAACTTGATGTGCAGACGAGGAGGACGATGCTGCCATGGCCGCTGCCGTGGCAGTCAAGGACGACAACAATGGTAAAGAGAAGAAGTAAAGTGGGCCTCGACAGAAAGAGAAAATTAAGTCGGTCTGTCGTGGAGCACCCTTATATTTTTCCAAGCCCTAGATCAGAATGAAGGCCAAGCCCAAAGTTCAAGGAAGAAACTCCAAGCAAGAAGGAAGGACGAATTAAAGATATATGCTCTGAAGATTTAGTCTTTAATAGAGTTGTACTTTAAATTAAACTTGTATTCTTGCCATATTAGAAAACTTGAACCCAAGGCATATATAAAGGCATGTAATTCGACCTAGGGAAGGATATCTTACTCTCTAGCGTTCTTCTCAAAACCCTAGTCGTTTTCCCCTTCTCATCATGTTCTAAACTTCCTCTAGGGCTAAGGGTTGATTTGTAAAGTAGTTGCAAGGATTGAATTTGTCTTAAGAATTTTTCTGTTCAATAAAATAGACTTCAAGTTTGCTTATTATGGTTTTCAACATCTTGCAAGAGTATCGGGAGAGCATTGTGAGATTACACATTTACTTAATATCGGGAGAGTTAAGTATATGAAAGGAATAAGTACGAGTTCTCCAGTTTATGGTTGAACTATCTCAGACCTAGGGATAGGACGAGGTTAAGTGGCTCAGGAAGAATTCAACAACATTGGTGTTCATCCTTCGATTCACGCCGGGAGGTATCATCAAAGACGTGTTCATCGACAAACATGGACCTAGGGATAGGCCAAAGCACAACAGTGATTCTTGCCAAGCTTGAAGTACAGAGTTGTGTGATCGCTGCCGCGACAAACAACAGACCGCTGCCGCGACAGGCGCAACGACAAAACAGAGATTCCTAGACTTTGCAACACCTACACTACTGAGCAATTCAATACCGGCCCATTCTCTCTATCTTGAATATTTTACTCTTTTATTTTCAGTATTCTTTATTACTTCGTGACAAACATTTAAACTCTTTCTTTTTCCCTATCGTGCAGTAATTCCAGGTTGAAGCTATTAGCCCAGTCCCTATGGAGGCGATATCCGATACTTGCGTATCACTTTACTACTTGCGTCGTGTACACTTGCACTACATTGCGATAGACACTTTTACACGCAACAAGTTTTTGGCGCTGTTGCCGGGAATTGGCAACATATCTTTACCCTACCCTTTTACTGCACATTCTTTTTATTTTTCTGTTTTTACTTGGATTGTTCAACCTATACCTTTCACAAGGTCTTTTGTTTGCTTATGCACAAATCTCAACGAGGAAAAGAACTTGAGCACCAGTTAGATTCTGAAATTGAATGAACGTGCAATCTCAGGAAAAGAGTCCGTCTCCTCGTAGAAAGAAACAGATACCTTGAGGAACAATTAGAAGCAATGGTGAACGAAAGATACGAAGAAAGAAGGAACAACCAAGGGAATCCCCAGTATGCTGAAGATCCTGTCGGAGATGGGAGGAACGAACAACCTACCGATCCTTCTGCCGCTGCCGCACGCCGGTCATGCCGAGACTACATGATCAATGATCATGTGGAAATAGAAACCACCCTCCCAGACATAGAAGCTGAAAATTTCGAGTTGAAATCTGTCATGTTCAGCATGATTAATAGCGCTGGCCAATTTAGTTGTGCTGCTACAGAGGATGCTAGGGAGCATCTGAAGACGTTCCAGGAAATCTGTGGTTCGTTTAGACTACCAGGAGTTAATCCGGAGATACTGAGGCTTCGATTATTTCCTCATTCATTGAGGGACAGGGCGAAAACTTGGTGGAATAAACTAACGCCGGGTTCAATACGAACTTGGGCATATTTAACTCGTGAATTTTTGTCTGGTTTTAATCCTTCACATTTATCTGAATGATTACGTAATGAAATTGCTACTTTTCAACAGGAAGATGACGAGCCAATGCACGAGGCATGAGACAGATTTACCACCCTACTGAGGAACTGCCCAATGCATGGATTCCTCGTTTGGAACCAGGTAATTATGTTTTATAATGCTGCCAATTTATAGACTCGTATGAGAATTGATTCAGCAGCAAATGGATTGCTGTTGGACAAAGATCCAGAAGACGCAATGGTAGTATTGAAAAACCTGGCAAAGAATGAGGAACCGTTTCCTAGAGCACGAAGAGGGGGTAAACGAGTACTAGCTGTGAAAGATTATGAGGCCGATAGTTCCCTAAAAACACATGTGGCATATCTCACAAAGGCAGTAAAAAAGCTCTTGAAAGAAGATTCACAACATGTCTACTCCGCTGAAGAGGTATGTGAAACTTGTGATGAGAATCACAGTTCAGAAGATTGTCCATTATAGTTAGAGGAAGGGATGTATGTTGGGAACTACAATAAACAGAATTACAATTCCAACAACTACATCCCAACTGGAGAAAGGATCCCAAGTTCTCTTAGAGCAACACTAACAATGCCCTGAATCCTCAAGCACAGAACACTCAGAATCAGGGGAGACCTAGATTACTGACTCGGTAGCAACTGCAATAGCAGCAGCCACCAGCTGCCACGACTAGTATACTGGAGCAGACTTTGGCTACATTTATGTCTCAAAAAGGAACTTACATTGAGAACATGAATCGCTTCGTCAAGAAGATTGAGTCATTCATGGATAAAACATAGATGCGTATGACTAACCATGAAGCTACTCTGAAATAACTGGAGACATAGAGGGGTCAAGTTTCCCAACATATTAAACCGAGGCAGAATGAAAAATTTCCTAGCGATACTAAAAACGCTGGACAACCCACACATGAACAGTGTAAGCTGTAACACCCGGGTTTAGGGGTTAGGTGAAAATAATATTTTAATATTATTTGGGCTCGATTTTATAATTAAAATAATATTAAGGGTTTTTGTTTTCAAATTAATTAATTTGGGTTGACCATGTTTTAAGATTAAACTCCAATTAGCCATGGATTTTCCTTCCTTGTAAATGTCCCATTTCATTAAGGGTAAACAAGTCTTTTGAGCCCTAAAATATAACACATGTCAAATAAAACACCCACCTTTCTCATCTTCTTCCCCTCCCTCTTTCAAACCTAACGTCTTCTTCTTCTCTCCTTGAGGGTTCACTATTCCATCACCATATACTCACATCCTTGGTGATTTTTGAAAGGTAAACATGTTTCTAGCCTGTCCTCACTCCCCTCTACATTCTCATACCCTTAGTTTTCATTAAAACTCTTGTTTTTGTATTATGAAGTTTTAGAGTTTGAAATTAAAAATGTTAACTTTGTTAACTTTAAATTGAGCTTTTGATTTGGTGATGATAGATGAGTCATTTGTTGTTCAAAAGGTCCAATATATCTAATTTTTATAAGGTTTTATAATGATTTCCGGAATTGTGTTTCAAGGGGGTTTTAGGAGGGCTTTAAAGGGGTTTTTGGGGTGGTTTAATGTTGGTTTTTGAGGGCTGGTGCTAGTATGATATATGAGGGTTACTTTGGGTGTATTTGATGGTTGATTGGATGCTTGAAATGGAAGACTTCAGTGGGTTTTGTGGGTTGCTCGAAAATTCTGTTTTAGACTTGTTTCGGGTGTTGAATGCTTGAAAATGTTATTTCGGGTTAGTTCCGATGATGAGCTTTTGATTGTGGATGTTTTGTTTGTGTTTGGGATTGATTAAAATCGAGTTTGGGCATCGGTGAAGCATCGGAAGTAAATCTGGGAAGTTGAAAGTGGTTGCTTGCTTGGTCTTTGAGCTTGGAAGCTTAGGTGAGTTGTTATTGTTTTAAAAGGTTTTAAAATGGTTGGTTCGAGTATATGGACTAGGTTGGGCTTGGTAGACCCACCTAGAGTTAGGATTAGGGTGGTAGCCTAATCTTAAGCTTGATCTAGAGCCTTTGGATAAACTCATCTATGTGGTTGTGTATGTCTCGTATGAAATGTGATATGAATGGTTGTGTATATTGTATTATACATGTGAGATGAGATATGACTTGTGATGCTTGAGACATGCATGATGATGGTTGTTGGTGAGTACGTGCTAAGCACGGAATTGATTGAAATGAGTAATGTGAAATGAGTAAATGTTGGCACTAGTATACTTGAATACAAATGATCGATCATTAGGATGTTAGTGTGTACACATGAGTCAAAAGTCGCGCGTGGCCTTGGTGGCGTTGAGTCACCAAGGAGGAGTACGGGTTCGCCCGGAAATCGTATTTAAATATAGTCGGTGATGAGTGGAATCCCATCGACGGGGCTTGAGGATGAGTGGAATCCCCTCCGCGAGACCGGTGATGAGTGTAATCCCACTGTGAGGTAATGTGGTTGTTGGATGTGAGTTCCAACATGTCTATCCGCGTATTCGGGTCATAGCTAGGTGCCAATGTTGTTTGATATGTATATCAATGTGTTGAGGTTTATGATCTTTAATGGGATACTTGAATGCAAATACATGTATTGTGGATTTGAGCTTATGATCATGACACTTATATTGTATATTGTTCATGCATCTCTACTTGTGGCTCTTGTGGATCCTTGGTATATTTGTGTAATGCCTTGGCTAGATCGTGCTCGGACCCTGCAATGTTGAGGTTTGTTTTTAGAGCTTACCCTCACTAAGCATCATTGCTTACGCTCTCTTTGTTCAACATTGCAGATCCTTAGTTGCGGGTTGCTCGAGCAAGTGGAGGGCCTCCAAGTGTGGTTGTTGACTTGAGTACTTCAAGTATGAGTTTTTAATGTTGAACATGTAATAGTTTGAGCAATGGGACATGTGTTGTTTGATGGATAGTTGTTAGTTGTTTAGGAGCTTGTTTAGACTCCTTGATATCTTGCTTTTGTATGGCTTGTGTGGCCATGTTGAATTGTAACCCATGCCTAAATTGCTTATTATGAATGTTAACCTTGTGCCTTAGAGGTTGCCTTTATGTTGGAATGTTGTTGTATGAATGCATGTCTTGTGATGTCTTGCCTTAGTATTTAGACTTGTCTTAATCTTGTTAAAGCATGCTATTATAGTTGGGTTGCCTTAGGTTTATGTGTTGTAATGTTGAAGGGTGTTTTGGGACACCCTTGTGCCTTAAAACAGCCAAAACGAATCTACAGACAGGGGGCGTTTCGGAACGGGTCACCCTATTCCGATACGTTCCCTTTGCAAATGGCCTGTCGTTTCGAAACGGATGGGGGTCGTTTCGGAACATTTTTGCTACCGGAATTTTGAGAAATTGACGAGATAAAGGCGTTCCGAAACGGGCTTTTGATGTTTCGAAACGGTCAAATATCATTGACTACGAGAAGTTGACCGTTAGGGTCGTTTTGATACGGGTCACCCCTGTTTCGAAACGGTCACCCTATGGTTGACCCTGGTCTGTTGACTAAGTCAAGGCGTTTTGGAATACCCTAAGGGCGTTTCGAAACGACCTGCTGTAAAGGACTAAAGTGAGCTGTTTAATGTTTTGGTTGGTCGAAGTATGTTACATTATTTGTATATTCCGATGCTGTGCTTTACATAGGATTTAATTATGCCTATAGACAAGATAAAATAAAAAGGAAATTTTCTGGGTCATTAACCGAGGGGAAGCCTTAACGGGTTTCGCTTCGGTTTTCCCCGTGTGGCCCACTCGGATTGGTCATCCGACCAGACCGGGATGAGGGGGTTACACTTGTTGGTATCAGAGCCTAAGGTTACCGAGACCTTGGGTAGGTAAGTGAGGTAAGTTCAAGTTTTTGATTGATATGCACGGTGTTTGCTTGCCCTGTAAGAATGGTTGCTTGTTTGACAAGTATGATTGACTGTTTATTCAAAAGTATGTGTGTGTGAGTCTCATTGCTACTATTACATTGGAAAAATGATTTTTAAGTGAGGGAACGTACTTGAACACTTGGGAGCCTTGCCTAGCTAACCCAGCTTGTATATTTTGTTGTTGTGGTTGTAGTTGATATCTGTGAGAGCGATGTCTAGACCGAGGGGTAGGCCGAGGGTGGTTTGTCAAGAACCACGGGTTGCGGCTCCTGTGGAGCCGCCAGTTGGTGTGGAGGCTCACATAGAAGGGCCGGTGGCCGCGGGAGTTGGCGCTCCTCCACCACTACCACCTCCTCCACCTGGAGTTGGGGACGAGGATGGAGCCGGAGGAAATGGACCTCAAGGTGGCCAAGGTCCAGCTGGAATTGATATGACTCCGCTAGTGCAGGCGATAGCGGGAGCATTTCAGGCCACAATTGCGGGAGCTCAGGCTGCAGCTAAGCCTAGGTGTGATGATGCTAGTCTACCTTTGGAGAGGCTCCGTAGCTTGGGGGCCGAGGAGTTTAGAGGATCTACTCCGGATAGATTGGAGTTATGGTTGGAGAAGACAGTTTGTATCTTGGCTCAGATGGGTTGTGCGGGCGCACGTAGGTTGGGTTGTGTGATCTCGTTGCTTCAGGGTGATGCCTACACCTGGTGGGTCACCATTACTACTGAGGTTCCAGAGACGGAGATTGATTGGGATTTCTTTGAGTCCGCTTTCCGGAAGAGGTACTTAGGACCGAGGTACCTAGATGAGAAGAAGCGAGAGTTCATGGCTCTTACTCAGTGAGGGGCTTCTGCGACTGATTATGAGATTCGCTTTGTTCGCTTGAGTCAGTATGCCCCAGAGTTGGTTCCTACTGAAGTGGAACGCTGTAACCGATTCCACTACGGATTGAATGAAGAGGTCAAGAGGTACACGTTGGCTTTTGACTACTCAGACTTTGATATATTGGTCGCGAGGGCCAAGGATTTAGAGCATAGTTTGGGTTCGGCCAAATGATCTAGTGGTTCCAGTTCTGGTAAGAGGCATAACCACTTTGATGGTAGAGACGCCAAGAGGCACAGAGGTGGCGGACATCAGTTTGATCATAGACGTGGCAGTGGCCACCATGGTAGGGGTCATCAGGGCCATAGAGGAGGAGGGCGTTTGCCCGAGTGTACCCGATGTGGGAGACAGCACGCTGGTGAGTGTTGGGGTAACTTCTATGCTTGTTGGAACTGTGGTTCGAGAGACCACTTTAGGAGGGATTGTCCGCATCAGGCGGCTCAGGCACCGAACATTGCTCAGGCTCCTGCGAGAGCGAATGATTTTCAGAGAGGCCGTGGGCGCGGTCGTGGCTACTTCCAGCCTAGGGCTGATGCACCTAGGGTAGATGCTCAGAGGAATCTTGCTCATGTTGTGGCTGTGCAGCCAGAGGCGGGAGGACCAGCGAGGGTCTATGCTCAGAGAGAGGCCGGGAACGACACCGATGTGATAGCAGGTAATTTCGAGTTACAGTCTATGTCTTTGCTTTCTTTGGTTGATTCGGGTTCTACGCATTCCTACATTTTGAGTGAGCATGCACAGAAGTTAGATATCCCTGTTGAGATCTTAGATGTAGGTATGCATGTTACTAGTTCTTTTGGTGAGACAGTTGTGGTTAGACGTATGTATAGGAGGTGTCCACTGAAGATTCAGGGTCATGTGTTCTCAGTTGATATGATGGAACTTCCTTTCTATGGCTTTGATATTATTTTGGGTATGGACTGGTTGGTTGAGCATCGGGCTAGTGTGGATTTTGAGACAAAGAGAATTTCTTTGAAGCTTTCTGATGACTACGAGGTAGTAGTGGTAGGCGAGAACATTAAGTTCTTGTCTAATGTGGTGTCAACTTTAGAGGCTCATAGGTTGATGGACTCGGGATGTGGGGCTTATTTAGCTTATGTTATAAATCCCGATATGAGTGAAGCTAGACCGAAAGATATCAGAATAGTGTGTGACTTTCCAAATGTGTTTCCTGAAGAGTTGTCGGGTTTGCCTCCGGACAGAGATGTTGAGTTTGTGATTGAGACAGTTTCAGGGTCTAATCCAGTTTCGATAGCTCCGTATCGCATGGCTCTGAAAGAGTTGAAGAGTAAGTTGCAAGAATTATTAGACTGTGGTTTCATTAGACCTAGTAGTTCTCCGTGGGGTGCTCCAGTGTTGTTTGTGAAAAAGAAAGATGGTAGCATGCGCATGTGTATTGACTATAGACAGTTGAATCAGTTGACTGTGAAGAACAAGTATCCGTTGCCTCGTATAGATGATTTGTTTGATCAGTTGAGAGGTGCTTCAGTGTTCTCGAAGATAGATTTGAGATCCGGGTACTATCAGTTGAAGGTGAATGAGGGTGATGTTCCGAAGACAGCTTTTAGGACTAGATATGGTCACTATGAGTTCCTTGTGATGCCATTTGGGCTCACGAATGCACCTGCAGCATTCATGGACATGATGGACAGGATTTTTAGAGACTATCTAGACCGTTTTGTAGTTGTTTTCATTGATGATATACTTGTGTACTCGAAGACATAAGAAGAGCATGATGAGCACTTGAGACTTGTTTTACAGAGATTGTTGAGCAATCAGTTGTATGCGAAGCTTAGTAAATGTGAGTTCTGGATTCGAGAGGTTGTATTTCTTGGCCATGTTGTTTCGGCCGAAGGCATCCGGGTTGATCCATCGAAGATCGAGGCTATTGTTGAGTGGAAACAACCTAAGTCCATGACCGAGATTAGGAGTTTCCTAGGATTAGCCGGTTACTATAAGAGATTTGTTGATGGTTTCTCTAGAGTAGCTGCTCCTTTGACTAAATTGTTGCAAAAAGGGGTCAAGTTTGAATGGTCAGATGCAAGACAGAAGGCCTTTGAGAAATTGAAAGAAGCTTTGACGAATGCTCCAGTGTTAGTGCAACCTGTTTCAGGTAAGGAGTTTGTGATTTACAGTGATGCTTCCTACGTAGGCTTAGGATGTGTTTTGATGCAAGAAAGGAAAGTTGTTGCTTATGCTTCTAGACAGTTGAAGATTCATGAGAAGAACTATCCTACTCATGATATAGAGCTAGCCGCAGTTGTGTTTGCATTGAAGATTTGGCGTCATTATTTGTATGGTGAGAAATGTATAGTTTACACCGATCACAAGAGCTTGAAGTACTTGATGACACAGAAAGAGTTGAACTTGAGACAGAGAAGATGGCTAGAGTTGTTAAAAGATTATGATTTAACCATTGAGTACCATCCGGGTAAAGCAAATGTAGTAGTCGATGCTTTGAGTAGAAAAGTGGTCGTTGAGTTGAGAGCTATGTTTGCTAGATTGAGTGTGTCCGATGATGGTGGTTAGATCACCGAGTTGCAAGTGAAGCCTTCTTTGATTCAGTTGATTATAGAGAAGCAGTTGCAAGATGCGAGTTTAGTTCCTCATGTTCAGGACATAGCCGAAGGAAGACCAACCGAGTATAGTTTCAGTGGTGAGAACCTGTTGTGCTTTAGAGATAGAATTGTTGTACCAGAAGATGTTGCGCTGAGGCGTCAGATTCTGAGTGAAGCACATTCGAGTCCCTTTTCTATGCATCCGGGTAGTACCAAAATGTACCGAGATTTGAAGAATGATTACTTCTGGGTTGGTTTGAAGAGAGATGTAGCCGAGTATGAGAGCCGTTGTATGGTTTGTCAGAGAGTGAAGGCAGAACATCAGGTTTCTTCAGGTTTGCTACAGCCTTTGAAGATTCTGGAATGGAAATGGGAGAGGATCACCATGGATTTTGTGTCGGGGTTGCCTTTGTCTCCTTCGAAGAAGAACTCTGTTTGGGTGATTGTTGATAGGTTCACTAAGTGTGCTCACTTCTTAGCAGTGAACACTACGGGTTCCTTAGACAAGTTGGCAAACTTGTACATCCGTGAGATTGTGAGACTTCATGGAGTTCTGAAGTCTATTGTTTCAGATAGAGATCCTAGATTTACTTCGAGATTCTGGGGTTGTTTGCATAGTGCTTTAGGTAGCCGTTTGCATTTCAGCACATCTTACCATCCGCAGTCCGATGGGCAGTCAGAGCGAGTGATACAGATTCTTGAGGATATGCTTCGTTGTTGTGTGATTGACTTCCAGGGTTCTTGGGAGAAGCACTTACCGTTGGTTGAGTTTGCTTACAACAACAGTTATCAGTCTAGTATCCAGATGGCACCTTATGAGGCTTTGTATGGTAGACGATGTAGGACTCCGATTTGTTGGGCCGAGACAGGTCAGAGATTGTTACTGATGCTAGACTTGCTTAAAGGGACTACCGAAAAAGTGAAGTTGATTTGTGACCGTATGAAAGCAGCTTCCGATCGTCAGAAGTCTTATGCAGATTTGAAAAGGAAAGAGATTGAGTACTCAGTGGGTGAGAAAGTGTTTTTGAAAGTATCTCCGTGGAAGAAGGTTATGAGATTTGGCCGAAAGGGCAAGTTGAGTCCGAGGTTCATTGGTCCGTATGAGATAGTTGAGCAGATTGGGCATGTAGCTTATCGTTTGAGGTTACCTTGTGAATTAGAGAAGATCCATGATGTCTTTCATGTGTCTATGCTTAGGAGGTATAGATCGGATCCTTACCCCTGTTTCGAAACGGTCACCCTATGGTTGACCCTGGCCTGTTGACTAAGTCAAGGCGTTTCAGAACACCCTAAGGCGTTTTGAAACGGCCTGCTGTAAAGGACTAAAGTGAGCTGTTTAATGTTTTGGTTGGTCGGAGTATGTTACATTGTTTGTATATTCCGCTGGTGTGCTTTACATAGGATTTAATTATGCCTATAGACAAGATAAAATAAAAAGGAAATTTTCTGGGTCGTTAACCGAGGGGAAGCCTTAACGGGTTTCGCTTCGGTTTTCCCCGTGTGGCCCACTCGGATCGGTCATCCGACTAGACCGGGACGAGCGGGTTACAAAAGCAATCACAAAGGAGTGGGAAGAAATTACCAGGACCAAAGAAGGAAACTGAATCAGTTAAGGAACCAGCCTTGGAGTCGACTGCCGAGAACGCTGCCCCGACAGACGACGAACATCTTGCTGCCGATGAACCTGTCACGACAGCAGAAGGGATAGAGGAGAAAGATGAAGAACCTAAGCCTCCTTAGATCCGAATGCAGTGGGAAGGACATATTGCTGATTATCGTTCTCCACCTCATTTTCCTCAACGGTTACAAAAATTGAAACATGAGTCTCAGCTTAAGAAGATCTACGATATTTTTAAGCAGGTCCACATCAACATTCCGCTGTTAGATGCTATAAAGGAGATGCCTGGTTATGCCAAATTTCTCAAGGATGCCATGTCGAAGAAATCCAGACTTGAGGAATTTGAAACGGTTAAAATGACAGAGGGATGCATGAGTATTCTACACAAGCATCTACCCCAAAAGAAGAAGGATCCTGAGAGCTTCATCATACAGTGCATAATCGGAGATAATTTTGTGGGTAAGGCACTTTGTGATCTTGGTGCTAGTATAAATTTAATGCCCAAATCTGTTTTTCAGAAATTAGGTTTGAGAAAAGCTCGGCCCACAACAGTCGTACTGCAACTAGCAGACCACTCTTACGTTCATCCAGAAGGAAAAATTGAAGATATTCTGGTAAGAGTGGATAAATTTATTTTTTCTGTTGACTTTCTTGTTTTAGACTGTGAAGTAGATGAGAATGCACCAATCATCCTGGGGCGACCCTTCTTATCCACAAGAAGATCACTGATTGATGTGGAAAAAGGAGAACTCACTAAGAGAGTGAACGATCAAGAAATCAAGCTGAATGTTCTCCAGGCAATAAGACATGCTGATGCGGAATAAGAATGCAAGGCCATCACTGAAGTTATCCTTGACCAACCCTGCATCAGGTCGGGCTGCCATGACATAAAAATTGGCCACTACCCCAGCAGCCGTTTAGAAGACTGTCACGGCAGCAACGACGATAGCAGCTCCTCAGAATCCGATATATCTGATACTGAAAATCAAGAGGAGGTAAACTAGATAGGCAATCGTCCAGGTATGTTATTTGAGCCCTTAAACTATACCTCGAATGAACATATAGTCCAAAAGCCATCAACTGTAGAGCCACCTGTTCTAGATCTTAAGCCCCTGCCAGGGCAACTCAAATATGTTTTCCTTGGATTAAATGATACGTTGCCCGTAATCATCTCTTCCAAGTTGATGCAGGAACAACAACTGATTGGGATGATGTAGCAGCACAAAAAGGCTATTGGATGGACGATAGCTGATATCCAAGGCATCAGTCCGGCACTATGCATGCATAAAATCCTCTTAGAGTATGATCACAAGCCGACCATAGATGCTCAGAGACGTCTAAACGATGCTATGCGAGAGGTGGTTCGTAAGGAAATCATCAAATGGCTAGATGCTGAATAATCTATGCCATCTCGGATAGCAAGTGGGTGAGCCCGGTGCAGTGCGTTCCTAAGAAAGGAGGAATAACCGTGGTAACCAACGAAGAAAATGAGTTAATCCCAACTAGGACTGTGACCGGTTGGAGGGTTTGTATGGACTACCGGAAGCTCAACAAAGCTACCCGGAAGGACCACTTTCCCCTGCCTTTTTATTGATCAAATGCTTGATAGATTAGCAGGAAAGCCTTACTACTATTTTCTTGATGGATACTCAGGTTACAACCAAATAGCCATTGCACCGGAGGATCAAGAGAAGACGACATTCACCTGCCCATACGGTACTTACGCTTTTCAGAGGATGCCATTTGGACTTTGTAATGCACCAACAACCTTTCAAAGGTGTATGATGGCAGTATTCTCCGATATGGTGGAGGATTTCCTAGAAATATTCATGGATGATTTCTCTGTCTTTGGAGACAATTTTGAGAGCTGCCTAAGCAACTTGCAGAAAGTGCTCGAGAGATACGAGAAAACAAAATTGGTATTAAATTGGGAGAAATGTCACTTCATTGTAGATGAAGGGATAGTCCTAGGCCATAAAGTAAGCTGTCGCGGCATAGAAGTCGACAGAGCTAAGATCGAGGTAATTGAAAAGCTGCCACCACCCACCATAGTCAAGGGAATCAGAAGTTTTTTAGGGCATGCTGGTTTTTATCGGAGGTTTATCGCAAACTTTTCAAAGATCACCAAACCCTTATGCCATCTTCTAGAGCAGAACCGTCCCTTCGACTTCAACAATGAATGTACTGAGGCATTCAAGGTTCTGAAAGAAAAGCTGGTAACAGTCCCAATAGTACAGCCACCAGATTGGAAACTGTCATTTGAGATCATGTGTGACGCTAGTGACTATGTTTTCGGGGCAGGTCTTGGGCAGAGGAAAGACAAGCTCTTTCATGTTATATACTATGCCAGCAAAACACTGAACGACGCCCAAGTAAACTACACCACAACAGAGAAAGAACTGTTAGTTGTGGTGTTCTCAATTGACAAGTTTCGTTCATACATACTTGGAACGAAGGTCATAGTTCACACAGATCACTCTGCATTATAGTATCTGTTCACCAAAAAGGATGCAAAGCCTAGACTAATACGTTGGATTCTGCTACTGCAAGAGTTCGACCTTGAGATCAAGAACAAAAAGGGAACAGAAAATCAAGTTGCAGATCACTTGTCAAGACTGAAGAAGGGAAAGTGTCTCCCAACAGACGAGATACACATACTGGGGACCTTCCCTGACGAGCAGATGTTTGCTGCCACAAACACTGTCGCGACATCCATGGCGGCAGGTGAGTTTTCTGAACTCCCTTGGTATGCTGATTTCGTTAATTATTTAGTTAGCGAAATAACTCCTCCTGACCTTAACCATCAAGCTAGGAAGAGGTTCCAAAATGATGTTAAGCATTATTATTGGGACGAACCTATTCTTTTCAAATATTGTGCAGATCAGGTTATAAGGAGATGCATACCACAGGATGAACAGGAAGTTGTGCTTCATCACTGTCATGCTTCACAATATGAAGGACACTTAGGTGGTAACAAAACTACTGCTAAGGTTTTGCAGTCTGGATTTTATTGGTCGTCACTGTTCAAGGATGCCCATGCATTATACAAAAACTGTGACAAATGTCAACGGACTGGAAACATCTCAAGGAGACATGAGATGCCGCTACAGAATATTCTTGAAGTCGAGATCTTCGACGTTTCGGGGATTGATTTTATGGGACCATTCCCAGTTCCATGTGGGAACTTATATATCCTCCTGGCAGTGGACTATGTGTCCAAATGGGTTGAAGCGATCGCTACTCAGAAAAATGATGCCAAGACGGTTCAGAGGTTTTTGCATAAAAACATATTTTCCAGATTTGGCATCCCCAAAGCGATCATCAGTGATGAAGGGATGCATTTCAATAATAGGCTCATAGTTGTTGCCTTAAAAAGTATGGTGTCAAACATCGAATTGCAACAGCATACCACCCTTAGACCAATGGACATGCTGAAATATCCAACAGAGAGGTTAAGAACATTCTTGAAAAGATGGTTAAGCCAACTCAGAAGGACTGGTCTCTACACCTCAATGATGCATTATGGGCTTACAGAACAACATTCAAAACTTCATTGAAAATGTCACCCTACTGGTTGATTTATGGGAAAACATGCCATTTACCTGTTAAGATTGAGCACATAGCATATTGGGCCATCAAGACAGTGAATATGGACTTGGAGAAGGCATGACAGAAAAGGCTACTCGATTTGAATGAGATAGAAGAAATTCGAGCAATGGCCTATGATAACGCAAGAATTTACAAAGACAAGACAAAGAAGTGGCATGATAAGAAGTTGCTGCCACGACAATTCTGCCCAGGGCAGCTTGTGTTGTTGTTCAACTCTAGGTTGAAACTCTTCCCAGAGAAGCTGAAATCTAGATGGTCTGGCCCATTCCAAGTGGTGCAGGTTTTTCCCCATGGTGTCATCACAATCATATCTTTAAAAGACGAGCACCAATTTAAAGTCAACAGACAAAGATTGAAGCATTATCAGGGGACTAAACCCTCAAGAATGCAGGAAGTGGTTACTTTAGGAGATGCCCCTCATGGCATCCCTAATTTAAGCTAATTTTATTTTTATTATTATAATTTATTTATATATATTAGGTAATTAGAATTATTCTATTTTTAAGAACTAAAGTTTCTATTTTTATTATTTTTAGGAAATAAAGGAGACAAAGAGAAAATGAAAAGTGAATTTAGCCCACCATCTTTCCATCAGCCCAAAACACTCAACTTAGGAGCCTACCGTTACAGCTGCTGCGACAGACGCGGAAAATCCAGCCTGTCAACACGCTATCGCGGTAGACACGCAAACGCGTAATAGACGCGCAACAGACACGAAAACGCGTGATAGATGCGTTAGAAACCGCATAACAACTGCCCTCGTTATTCACGCCTGTCGTTACAGCTCCAACGAGCAGCAAACACCCCCTCTATATAAACCCCATTTTACTATTCTTTTTTCACTCACTTTTACTCTCTCTACTTGTTTCCTCTAGAATCTTATTTGCTTTCATTTTCTTTTCCACAGTCCTTGCAATATGAGTGCCAGAAATACCCATCGTAGTGCTGCCTCAGGATCTGCCCCAGCAGCATCCACTCCAAGCTCCTTCCAGGTCTGGGATATGTGGGAGGAGAAATGCTTCATTTACACCACCAGAACGGAGAACCTTGAGCTACAACCGTTCATAGCCCGCAAAATCAGAGCCATGCAGTGGCAGATATTTGCCGAGCAGCCAGAGGAAATGAACGTAACTCTCGTCCGATAATTTTATGCTGCCATCGACAGCAGGGAAGTGACATCAGTAATGGTCCGAGGAAAGAGCCCATGTCTGACCTAGACAGGTATATTGCAGGTTTCTCTTCCTCTGAAATTTGGGCAGAATCCGATGACGAGCCCTCTGTAAAGAGGAATCTGTCCAAGGAGTTCACCCCAGTGAAACGGCAGAAACCAGGTCCCCGAGTCGAACCAGCAGACAAAGAAAAATCTGACGGTAGCAGCAGCAGTAGTAGCGGTAGCAGCAGCAGCAACAGCTCTGAGGAGGTTCAGGTATTGGCGAAACCACCCCATATCTCCCTTACTCGCATCCAACCTCCACGAGAAGCCAAGACCAAGACCACCTTTGCCTCTCTCATCCATCTGTCGGCAACAACAAGGAAAGTCACTGACCGCCGGCAGATTCGTATCAGCAGCAGCAGCAGCGGCGATGACAACGCCTGAAAATTTAAGTTTCTTTTCTTATTTTTGCTATCTGCCATTTTTTTATGTTTTGTGATGTTGTTTTTCTTTTTTTCTTTTTCATTTCTGTCATTTGCATTGAGGGCAATGCAACCCTTGAGTTTGGGGGTGGCATCCCTCAATTAATGAAGTGTCTTTAAGTTTAAAAATTGTGTCTTTTACTTAGTTTATTTTTGCTATAAAAAATGAAAATTTGGCTTAAGTCTTTGAACTGAACTTACCTGTCGTGACAACCTATGTCGTGGCAGTGCCTTTAGGATAGTTTTAGGATCAGTTTAGAGCCTTACTATAGTTATAAATCTTAAACACCAATTGTGACTTTTATAATGTCTAGAACTCTGCTAGTAAACTAGAATAGAAAGCTTAACACTTGAGTTGCCCCTAGAGGTGCCTAACATTGGCTCTAGAAAAGAAGTTAAGAAAAATAGACTCAATACACCTAGAGGTGCCCGAAACCGGCTCTAGGAAGTTAGCTAGAGGTGATCAAAACCGGCTCTAGTCAAACTTAAGCTTGAGAAAATAGAATCGAGTCTAAATAAAAACTAAATGAGCCTAAGAATTGCCTCTAAAAAGATGAAAATTGGCATAAAAATTCAAGTTAGAAACTTAGTTATTCTAGTAAACTAAGAGAGTCTTGGCATATAATTGTTCACAAGCATACACACACGACACGAGAATTATAGCAAGGTTCTAGATGAATCCTAAATTATCCAACAAGGTGCTGCTTACAATAGGGAATGAACGGTAGGTTAGGGAAAGTTCACTATTTTAAGCCAAACAAAAAATTTATTTCTTATTTAGGTTTAAATTGCTTGAGGGCAAGCAAAAACTTGAGTTTGGGGGTGTGTTGAGTGTGTAAAAGTTATATATTTTACCCCATATTTAACCCATATTTTTGCTGCATTCAAGCATAATTCGTTGCATTTAGGTTAGAATTCATTTATACATCACAATTATATCAAATGGCATAGTTTCTACTGAAATTGGTTGCTTTTGCAGGTAGATGTTGTAACAGATGGAAGGCAGTGGATAAGCAGACGCTGGGCAGTGAGTAAGTAGAGCTGGAACTGGATGTGCAGACGAGGAGGACGATGCTGCCATGGCCGCTGCCGTGGCAGCCAAGGACGATAGCAATGGTGAAGAGAAGAAGTAAAGTGGGCCTCGACAGAAAGAGAAAATTAAGCCGGTCTGTCGTGGAGCACCCTTATATTTTTCCAAGCCCTAGATCAGAATGAAGGCCAAGCCCAAAGTTCAAGGAAAAACTCCAAGCAAGAAGGAAGGAAGAATTAAAGATATATGCTCTGAAGATTTAGTCTTTAATAGAGTTGTACTTTAAATTAAACTTGTATTCTTGCCATATTCGAAAACTTGAACCCAAAGCCTATATAAAGGCATGTAATTCGACCCAGGGAATGATATCTTACTCTCTAGCCTTCTTCCCAAAAACCTAGTCGTTTTCCCCTTCTCATCATGTTCTAAACTTCCTCTAGGGCTAAGGGTTGATTTGTAAAGTAGTTGCAAGAATTGCATTTGTCTTAGGAATTTTTCTGTTCAATAAAATAGACTTCAAGTTTGCTTATTCTGGTTTTCAACATCTTGCAAGAGTATCGGGAGAGCATTGTGAGATTACACATTTACTTAATATCGAGAGAGTTAAGTATACGAAAGGAATAAGTACGGGTTCTCCAGTTTATGGTTGAACTATCTCGGACCTAGGTATAAGACGAGGTTAAGTGGCTAAGAAAGAATTCAACAACATCGGTGTTCATCCTTCGATTCACGCCGGGAGGTATCATCAAAGACGTGTTCATCGACAAACTTGGACCTAGGAATAGGTCAAGGCACAACAGAGATTCTTGCCAAGCTTGAAGTACAGAGTTGTGTGATTGCTGCCGCGACAAACAACAGACCGCTGCCGTGACAGGTGCTGCCACGACAGGCGCAACGATAAAACAGAGATTCCTAGACTTTGCAACACCTACACTACTGAGCAATTCAATATCGGCCCATTCTCTCTATCTTGAATATTTTACTCTTTTATTTTCAGTATTCTTTATTACTTCGTGACAAACATTTAAACTCTTGCTTTTTCCCTCTCGTACAGTAATTCCAGGTTGAAGCTATTAGCCCAGTCCCTGTGGAGACGATATCTGATACTTGCGTATCACTTTACTACTTGCGTCGTGTACACTTGCACTATATTGTGATAGGCACTTTTACACGCAACTAGGGCTAGGGCTGCGATTTGAAAACACGGAAACCCCTGTAGGGGCATTTTCAGAACGCGGAGAGGGCATTAAACGAATTTAACCATTTTTTGCCTTTCAAAATTATTATAAATCCCAACGTTCAGCCCCTATCCTCCTTTTTTCCGTTTTGAGAACAGAGAACCCAAATCCCTTTTTCGATTGGAACACTAAAAACAGAACCTAAATTTGTCTTGACAGTTCGAAATCACAACCTAAAACTTTTTTGAAAACCATCAGTCCCCTCCCATTCATCTCACCCTCGTCTCACTTCGGCGGCTCATCGACGACGGGAGACAGAGCAGCGCGAGGAGAACGCTGAAACGACGAACGGTAAAAACTTTCACTTTCTCCCCTTCTTTACTTGCATGCAATAAAAATGAGAAGATGATGTATTCCTGAAATTTGACGTTTTTTGTATTTCTTGTCTCTCGTAATTGCTCTTTTTTTATCGGTTACAATATGCTCTCTCTCTGAAAATCCCACCTCTTATACAATATTTTGGGTTTCGGTTTATAATGCCGAATTGATTCAACGATAAACATAATTACTTCTGAATTGCTTTGAATCTGCCGTGGTTGACCTTTGCTTTAATTTATTACTTTTGTTTTTTTCCGTTCTTTTTTTGTTGCTATTTTTGGGTCTCTGATGACCTCTCTTTTGCTTGTTGCATGTCGACGTTATCGGAAATGGGAGGAGACCAAAGCGTGAAGACGACATGCGTGTCGGGCGTGCCAGAAGCGGGAAGGTCAACCGTCCACGCGTGTTGACGACGCGCGCGTGGGAACACCAAACGTCGCACGTGGAATCCGAAGGGTTGGCGCATGGAGCGTGGGAGTTTTGGAAGCTTCCTGTGTTGATCTTGGAGTGTCAGATGTCGCCCCTATCCAACGGTCCGAAGAGTGCGACGCAGAGCTGAAAAAGAGGACTCCCTAAGGTTTCGACCTGGGCTTGATCTGGACCGTCAGATCTAAAAGATTTGACGGCTAGGGGCCAGCTGCGCAGAGATCAAGAGTTAACATTAGGGTTTTTTGGGTAATGTTTTATGGGTTCCGATTATTTTGGGCTGAATATTTATTTATTTTGGACTCTTGTTATGTGAATGAACTTAATTAAAGTGTGTTGTCTTTATTTGTTCACTGTTTTTTTTAAGGAAAACTACACCGGTGGTCCCCAAATTATTACTATTTTCCTATTTTGGTCCCCAAACTATGTTTTTTGGTAAAATCGTCCCTTCTGTTACATAGTTCTCCTATTTTGGTCTCCGTCGTTAAATAGCTAACGGTTTTGCTGACGTGGCATTTTTTTAAGAGGAGAGAGAAATGATTAAAAATATTTTAAAAAATGCCACGTCAGCAAAACCGTTAGCTATTTAACGTCGGGGGACCAAAACAGGAGAACTATGTAACAGAAGGGACGATTTTGCCGAAAAACAGAGTTTGGGGACCAAAATAGGAGAACGGTGATAGTTTGGGGACCACTGGTGTAGTTTTCCCTTTTTTTATTTACATAGATTAGTCAAAATGATAATAATATAAATAAGAATAAGTGATAATAATAACAACAACAATACTAACGATAATAATAAATAATAATGGAGAATAATAATAATAATGACGATGATACTAATGAATAATACTAATGATAATAATAATAATAATAATAATAATAATAATAATAATAATAATAATAATAATAATAATAATAATAATAATAATAATAATAACAACAACGTTAATACTAAGTACGAATAGCAGTAAGATTAAAATAATAATAATGTAATATACCATAATAATAATAATAATAATAATAATAATAATAATAATAATAATAATAATAATAATAATAATACTTATAATAAATAACAAGTGATATACTAATAATAGTAACGAATGATGATAATAATGAATAATAATAATACTAATAATACTATAGTTCTAATGACAATTAATTTTTCTTTTTCTCTTTTTTCTCTTTTTTCTTTATTATTATTATTATTGTTATTATTATTATTATTATTATTATTATTTTAGTCCAATGCAAGCTCAAAATGCGAACAAAAAAAAGTTTAAGTTTTGGGACAAAATTAGTGATTACAGATTAATAGTAGAAAATGTAAAGATTATCACTTGAGAAAAAATAAGAAAATAATTTTAGTCATTTATTACCATCATTTAACGGTCTAAAAAATATAAAAGTAACTGAATTTTATATTATGTAAGTGGATCCTAACTCAAATATATATATATATATATATATATGATTTTTTCATTTAAAAGGGTGAAATTTTGTATTTTTCTGTAGAATATTATATATTTATATGAAAGGAAAAATATTTTTATTATTTGAACATCTGCTCACATGTGTGTATGATTTTATTTAATTATTTTAAATTATTTTTTATATATTAAAACAAGCCTGGAAGGACGGACACAAGATTTTATGTTAAGGGGTAAACCTATAAAATATTAGAGAATTTATAAAATGTTAGGAGTCGAAAATAAATTTTCAATAAAAAATACATAGAAAATTCTTAAAAAATTATAAATCATATATGAATTTTAAATTTACAGGGGTGATAGTCCCCTCTAACCCCTTCTTCCATAAATATTATTTATATGATGCTTTCTTTTATTAATATTTTTATATAATTTTTTTTACAATGACAACCGAATTTTATTAAAAAAATTATTAGAGATATTTAAAATAAATGCATCTAGAAGGGAGGATAATAATGGGACTAGTCCACCAAAATCTCATACAAAAATTTAAAAGTGCAAAGAAAATTAAATATTTCTATAAAGATTAGCATACCGTCAAAATTCAGGAACTTTCCTGAATCTTTTATCTCTGTCCAAACGAGACGCATTACGGGATGAAAATAAAAAAAACCTAAAAGTGCAAAGAAAAGTAAATATTTCTATAGAGATTAGCATACCGTTAAAATCCAGAAGCCTTCATGAATCTTTTTGTCTCTGTCCAAACGAGACGCATTATGAGATGAAAAATGATTGGTGAGTGAGCCAAACTATAAGACATATTACTCCTCTACTAGTACTTATTACATTGACAAACAACCATCAACCGAGTGAGGATCTATCTTTTTATGACCACTGACAAAATCATAAACAGAAACTAAGGTCGTGAAGATCTCTGTGCGAGCACCAAACGACCATTAAGGTATGCTGAAATCATGTCAAACGACAGATGAATTGAAACCACAAAAACAAAAAAAACGTGCTATAAAATTAGAGAAAAAACATGCCACAAGAGCAGAGGTTATTATTAAAACAAAAAATCAAAAAAATAACAAATACAAGTTAAAAAATAACGAACATTAGCTATCCACAATTAACATTAAAATTATTGCCGGCTAATTCAAAAATGAAAAAATATAGCAGGCGGCAGCTATGTTGAAAGAAAACTAAGGTTTTTCGGGAAGACTACTTTTATATGATTTTTAAAAATAACAAACAATTAAATCGGAAATTCAATTCTAGATGAGAATGGTATATTTATGTATAATTTTCCGTGTACGTCATAAAGTCAAAACTGCTAAAATGTAAATTGGAATGTTATGTAATTAGTCCGTCTATTATCTCGTTTCGTCTCCGCTTATTAGATCTTTCACTGATGATTAGGGGTGAGGTGAGCAAAACTCGACTCGAAAAAATTGATATTTTTTTTAATTTCGAGTTATTCAAGTCGAGTTATTCGAGTTGTTCAAGTTATTCGAGTCAACTCGAAAATTTTTTGATTTCGAGTTGGTTTAGAATTTGCCCAACTCGAAAAATTGAAAAATCGAAAAAACGAATTTTACAGTTTTGCAATTTAGTCATTGATTTCATTTTTCTTCAATTCCTCCTTCATTTTAAGTCCATTTTTGACCAAATTTGAACCGCGTATTCCTAAACCATCGTAGAATACATATTTATCTTCAATTTATATTTTGGAAAATAAATTTTATATTTTTTTAATTCAGCCCCTTAACTTTGTATGATTTCCTCATTTCTTCAATACATCATTCGTTTTAAGTCAATTTTGACCAAAATTGAACCACATGCTTCTAAACCAATGTAGAAACTAGAATACCTATTTAGCTTCAATTCATATTTTTAAATTAAAATTCATACTTTTCTAATTTAGCCCCTCAACTTTGAATGTTTCCCGTTTCTTTAATTTCTCTTTCGTTTTAAGTCTATCTATTTTACCAAAATTAAACCACATGATTCACTAACACTATATAATATCTATATAACTCCAATTCATATTTTTAACAAATTTATTCTTTTTTTTAATTTAGCCCTTTAACTTTATATTTTATTCAATTTGATCATTCAACTGATTTTTTTTGTAATTTTTTTCTTTACATCAATTCATTGACTCATTTATACCCCCAGCAGTACTTTATCCTCAAAAGTTCCTTATTTAAAAATAATATTATAAATATATTTTAGAAGTTTAGATGATATTTTTTATTAAATAACATTACAAATCTTACTTATGCATGTGAACAATAATATGAAGAAATATATATATATATGCAAATCTTATATGAATAGAGAAAGTTGTTTAAATTGTAATCAAATCGTACTATAATATGGTAAATAATTACAATTAAATTTGTATAGAAACTCGAAAACTCGACTCGACTCGATCTCGACTCGAATTTCATAAACTCGACTCGAATCGAAAAAATTTAAAATTATGTTCAAGTCGTAAAATATGACGTGTCAACTCGAATAACTCGAAATTTTTTGACTCGACTCGCTCGAACGCTCACCCCCTACTGATGATATTAGAAAAAAATTAATTAAATTTCAAAAGAATCTTCTATTTGCCTAAAACTACCATGTCAAACAATTTACTCTACTAGCAACAACGACGTCTTTTATTCGTCGGCATTAATCTAAACTGTATAAAATCTCTTATGTGCCCAAGACTCGAAATTAAGAAAAATTATTAGATGGACTCGGCTCATCATGTCATCCGTGGTTCCAGTCAATAAGGTTTATCTTTTTTTTTTGAATCTTCACCTCTTTTCTTGATGGAAAAATTATAGATCACAAAGATACTTTCTTAATTTTATTTCACTTCAACTTAACATTTTACAGAGGAAACAATCTCCTTATATAAGAGGAGTTTACATAAAGAAGATACAACGATGATGAGCTGGAGTTAGTTAAAACTAACTCTGTAGCTAACACAATAATAGTATAACAGTTATACTCTAACATTCTTCCTACTACTCTTTGTTTCTTTCTTCTTCTTTTTCTTAATGAAGAGATGAGAACACATGTTGTTCGGACAACTGAAGATCTTCAGGAGAGAAGACACAAAGCTGATGACGCAAATGAACAAAGAAGGATGCAGACAGAGGTTTAGTCAAAACATCTGCTATCTGATTAGCTGCTGGAACATAATTAATCTGAAATTTCCCTTGAGCAATCTTCTCTCTAACAAAGCACAAGTCTAGCTCCACATGCTTAAGCTTGGCATGATTCACAGGATTGGCAGAATGTGCTATTGCACTAGTGTTATCACACCAAATGATATGTGTGGAGTGAAGGTTAATACCCAGTTCTATCATTAAGGACTTAATCCACATTGCTTCACACATTGCATTAGCAATGCTCCTAAATTCAGCTTCTACAGATGAACGAGAAACAACTCCTTGCTTTTTCGAACACCAAGCAACTAGATTTCCACCAAGAATCATACAATGACCAGAAGTAGACCTACGATCTATAGAATTTGTACCCCAATCAGAATCTGAGTATCCTACAAGATTCGTAAGCTTAGGAATATTGCTAAAGAACAACCTATGATCAAGAGTCCCTTTCAAATATTTTAGTATTCGACGAACAGCTTTCCAATGCTTATCCAAGGGAGTTTGCATAAATTGACTTACTTTGTTAACGACAAAATGAATGTCAGGTCTAGTGATGCATATGTGCTGAAGAGTGCCAACCACTTGACGATACAAGGTAGAATATGAACAGGGATCACCATCCCGTGCTGACAAAAGAGGTGTAATAACCATCGGAGTAGGAGCAGGAGTAGCATCAACCATGTTAGTTTTCTCTAACAACTCCAGGACATGCTTCTTCTGATTGAGAATTACACCATTCTTGACACGATGGACATTCATACCAAGAAAAAAATTCAGAGTCTCTGGGCTTTGAGAGGAAAGACTGAATTAACTTTCTTAATCACCCAATCAACATCTTCAGAACTGGACCCAGTCACAACAACATCATCAACATAGACTATAACATAAACCTTGCTTCCGTTTATATCTCGAAAGTAAATGGAAGTATCAACAAGCGAAGCTGTAAACTTTAAATCATTCATAAGACAACTTCTAAACTTTTCAAACCAAACACGAGGTGCTTGTTTTAGCCCGTAAAGAGACTTCTTTAACTTGCAAACTAACAGCTCCCCATTCGAATCAAATTGTTCAAACCCCGACGGCTACTGCATATAGACTTCTTCAGTTAAGTCCCCATTAAGGAAGGCATTATCCACATCGAATTGCCTCAAAGCCCACTTATTACTTAAGGCCATACTCAACAAGATCCTTACAGTGACAGGTTTTACCACTGGACTATAAGTTTCACTATAATCGAAGCCAGCTTGTTGAGAATACCCTTTAGCCACTAAATGTGCCTTGTACCGAGAAACACTTCCTTTTGAGTTCCTCTTAACCTTAAAAAGCCATTTGCACCCAACAGGAACCCTATCTAAAGGAAGATGAACCAAATCCCAAGTGCCCTTCTGTAACAGAGCTGTCATTTCCTTGTTAACAGCTTCTTTCCATTCAGGGGACTCCATAGCTTGGAAAACATCCCTAGGCTCAGCAGATGCAACTTCAGTATAAAATACTTTAGGTTTAAAAACTCCAGCTTTCGACCTTGTAATCATATGATGTGAGCCTCGAGTAGAATCTGAGTTCTAAGAAGAATGAGAACTTTGAGAGCCTGAACTTTGAGGTGAACCAGGCCTGACATTATTTCAGCAACAGGACTAGACACATGATTTACAGCAGACTCTACAGAATTTGTAGGCATTTCCACAGCTTGAGGACTAATTAAATTTGCAAAGCTTGTACCTTGAGTAGAAACCACTGGATCTAAGCTTGTATCCTGAACAGATGCTACAGGATTCACAGAGCTTGTACCCTGGGTAGAAACTAGAGGATTGACAGCTGGAACACACTGAGTAGAGACCACAGGTTGCTCTTGAGTAGAGGCAATAGGAGTAACTACTTGCTCTTGAGTAGGAGGAGACACAAGATCTGATTGCTTTTGGGAATGAGGAATCGAATGAAGGGCAGCATCCTGACTAATGACTTTTGGACTAACAAATTTAACTCCAGGTATTAACCACTCATCAGTCTTCAAGGAAGAACCTTGAGCTTGTAACTCAAATGGAAAGACCCCCTCATCAAACTGAACATGCCTCGAAACATACATTCTACCATCCTCACTTAAACACTTGTACTCATGTTGACTAGTACAGTAACCAATGAAAACACAAGGTTTAGATCTAAACTCCAGCTTGTTTTTGTTGTAAGGCCTAGTCAAGGGAAAACAACGAGATCCAAAGACACGTAGAAAACCATAATCTGGATACTTGCCAAACAATTTTTCATAGGGAGATAAACCTTCTAATACCATAGTTGGTAACCTATTGATAAGATAAACAGCTGTAAAGAATGCAACAGTCTAAAATTTAAAAGGAACAAAAGATTGTGCCATTAAGGTGAGACCAAGCTCAACGATATATCGTTGCTTACGCTCGACCATACCATTCTACTCAGACATATATGGACATGTCTGCTGAAAAATAACACCATGCTGCTTAAAATAAGAACTTAAAGGCTTAAACTCAGTCCCACAATTAGTTTGAACAACTTTAAGCTTACCATTAAACTGCCTTTCAGCTAACTTATGAAAATCAACAAATACACTAGTAGCATCAGACTTCTTAGCAAGAAAATAAATCCAAGTGAATCTAGTGAAAGAATCAACAATGCTAAGATAATACAAGGAATTATTCAAAATTTCAGGAACAGGTCCCCACAAATCAACTTGAATTAATTGCAAGGGTTGAGAGTAAACAGAATTAGAAGAAGAAAATTGTAATTTGTGAGATTTACCAAGTTTGCAAGCAACACAAGAAAAAGCTTCTTTATTGATAGGAACATTACACATTTTTAGAACTTTTGATTGCACATCAACAGAAGGGTGGCCTAATCGTCTATGCCACAACTCAGAAATAGAAATATGATCAGAAACATGAAAAACACTAGGAATATTATCACTCCTAAACATATAAGAAATCTGAACCTGACAAGAAGACAAAGCATACCTAGCTAACCCATCAGAAGAAAACTTGTAAAGCCCTTCACTTTGCAAACCTTGCAATATCGGTTGTTGCGTTTCTAGATCCTTCACAACACAAAAATCAAGGTAAAACTCAATAGAAACACTGTTATCCTTTGTAAATTTCGAAACAACAAGTAAATTCTTATTAAACTAGGAACATGCAATAAATTACTAAGTATCAAAGGTCTAGAAAGAGTAGCTAATGATGCATTACCATCTCCAGAAATAGAAATAGCAGAACCATTCGCAACGGAAACCTTAACATCACCATTATAAGGAATAGGGTTAGAAATCATACCAACGTCTGGTGTTAGATGGGTAGTAGCCCCAGAATCAGGGTACCAGGCAGACTCATCATAAGACATCGAACCAAAATCATCAGCCACCATAGCCACAGAAGCATCAGAAGACACAAGATCACCAGAACCCTGATCTTCAGGAACCTCTTCAGAAACAAAGCAATGGTTTACGAATGGATTGACGCCCTCAAATGTCTGATCAAAACGGAAAAAGCAACGATTGGCAAGATGCCTAATCTTTCCGCAAATCTGACATTGCGGCCGAGAACGCCCACCAAAGAACCGTCCTCCACGTCCTCGAAACCGAGAAGAATTCGAAAAAAGATTAAATTGAGGACTAGAGAACTGAGAATTGGACTGAGACGAACCTGACTGAAGAAACTGAGGCGAGCTTTGTCCATGATACGGCTGCCCTGAAGCACCACGATGAGACAGAGCCCCTCGTTGCGGTTGAGAGGTTGTGAGACCAACATAGCCAGAATAACTCTGATCCGAATACGTGCTAAAACCTTGACTCGCAAAGAATGGGCCTTGACGACCCAAAACACCTTGAGGCCCTTGAGCAAGATTTACCGAGACATTATGCGACCCAAACTCAAGTTGCCGTGCCTCCGTGTCAAGCAAAACACCACAAACACCGTCGAGCTTATATGGTTGTTGGCTGGACGTGATGACGACGATCACCGGCTCATACTACTGTGGAAGACCAGAAAGAATGGCCGAGATGTGCATGGTCTCCGTCAACGGATTGCCACACGCAGCGAGACTATCACAAATAGACTGTATCTGTGCAAGATAATCTCGCATACTCTGGTCCATCTTTCGCAAGTTCCGAAGAGAACAATGGAGGTGCATAATCCTCGTTGTGGAAGAAACCGAAAGACCCTGACGAATCTTTTCCCAGATGTCAAAGGCAGTTTTACAACTGACCAAAGACGGCAAGATCGACGAGCTGATAGACGCAAGTAACCAAGAACAAAGCGCACTATCCTCTTGTTTATACGCAAGAAATTGAGGATTAAGAACCTTCTCTCCATTGGACTCAACGAACTGTGCAGGAACAACACGAGTCCCGTCAATATGAGAGACCAAACCCAAACTTTCAATAGCAAACAAAACTTGTTGACGCCATAGCATGTAGTTGGTTTGATCAAGACGAATGGTGATGGTCTTGTTGGTAAAAGGCTTGGAAGAAGAACTTCCACCTACAGAGGTTTATGGCAAGTCTGATACCATGATGGAAAAATTATAGATCACAAAGATACTTTCTTGATTTTTTTTCACTTCAACTTAACTTTTTACAGAGGAAACAATCTCCTTATATAAGAGGAGTTTACATAAAGAAGATACAAAGATGATGATCTGGAGTTAGTTAAAACTAACTCTCTAACTAACACAATAACAGTATAACAACTATACTCTAACATTTCTACATGTATAAAAATAAGGGTAAAGTACACAGACGGTCACTGAACTTTGGTAAAAAAAATAAAATGGTAATCAAACTTTCAAAAACCACAAAATGGCAATTAAACTTTATGTTTTATAACAAAATGGTAATTAGACGTTAAATGCCGTTAAGTGACTGTTATAAAATTTGGAATAATAACACATTTAGTCCTTCATATTTATACATTCAATTAATTTAGTCCTAATTCGAAACAATTCACTAAATTTAGCCCTCGTTATTTACGCATTCTTTCAATTTGGTCCTTAAAGCAAACAATTGCTACCTGGACAGAACCACTTTTATCATCATCGTGCTGCTGGCTAGTTGATTGGAAAAAATGTTCTCTTAGTTTATTTAGATCTTGGTCTGGAAAATACCAATTAGGACGTAACCATGTAATATCTTCTTGTAACCGTCTTATCTCATCAGTCAAGCAACTAAATTTTGATTTTAAGAAACTGTTCTTCGAAGTCATCCTTTCTAACTCTATCTGCAAAATAAAAGGCAACGGATATAATATTATTGACAGCTAAGTTTCTTTTAATCTCGTCCAAAATAAAAAATTTAACCTTAAGATCACTTGTCATTAACATCTTTGTTTCAACCCCAATACCTCCATCTTTGCAACAATAGACCATAAAAGATGAGGATTAGATGTTGTTAAATCGTTTTTAGTACTACTTACAGAAGAAAGTGAGAGTAAAGATTGGACAAGCACAAGCATATAGATATTAGTTACTATGAGTAGTCAGTGTCCTTATTTATATTCATAGTACATACCTGGGGGTAGAATCTAATATCAGCTTGTAAGTCATAATAATTATTGATTGACACGTAGTTTAGGATAATATTTACTGCAATTAAAAGGTTCTAGGCATGTAAAGTTATTCTAAATGGTAACTTTTCAAGATATCTCAAATCAAATGCACGTAAAGAACTTGAAAGATTATCCATACCTCAACAACAGCTTCTTCGTTGCCAAAGTTCTCCATATGACGACTATTCTGCAAGATAAAAGAAATAGACAAGAGAAAAAGATTACAATCAATGTTCCTTTTCAGAGATTATGCACAGTAATTAGTAAAGACATCTCAAGCCAAAAAACTTATTCATGGCATTCTCAGTATTCTCAAATTAAATTCAATTATTTAGTTTTAGCATATAAGCAAATTTCTGTTTCGTAAGGTAAAAGTTATTTTTCAGTTCTTTAACATTCAGAAGCCACACATAGCTGCAACGTGAACATAAACATTTTGATCAACCTAGCATTTTGGTTGGGAAATTCGACTGTCTTGTCTCTGCAGAACTTCTAGAATTTGGCTCTTGCCTCGCAGGCCTTTGATAACATCTGCCAAGTGTTCGATCACTAGCTTTAACAAGCTATTCTCCTCTTTTAGATATCGGTTCTCGATACTCAGTCGTCCAATTTCTTCTTTTAAGAGTCCACTTGATTATTTATCATGTTATCATACTTTAGAATTTTGCTTTAAAGATTAAATTGAAAGAATTTGTAAATAACGAGGGCTGAATTTAGTGAATTGTTTTGAATTAGGACTAAATTAATTGAATGTATAAATATGAATGACTAAATGTGTTATTATACCAAATTTTATAACAGTCACTTAACGACATTTCACGTCTAGTTACCATTTTGTTATAAAACATAAAATGTAATTGTCATTTTGTGATTTTTAAAAGTTTGGTTACCATTTTGTTCTTTTTACCAAAGTTCAGTGATTGTCTGTGTACTTTACCCTAAAAATAATGGGTAGTTATTTGAAAGTTTTTTTAACATTGATGAACCTTATTGGTTGAGACCACAAATGACGTTGTGAACCGTATCCATCTAATAATTTTTCTAAATCAAATACATTTTTATAGCGGTGAAATCCTACGATCTCCTACGTCGGCAGAAGTGTGAATACAATAATGTAAATTTTAGTTTGATAAGTAATTAATTGAAAAAAATACAAGTATTTTTAGTTTGATACAATGACTATCTATTTAGATACCTTCTTATTCGTAAATTGAAGGACATTAAACGCTTAAAAATGTTAAAATACACGTCTTTTTATATGCTATATCAACGACATGCCAACCAAACTCAATCGATAATTTTGAGTACAACTTTTTAAAACAATTTTTACCAAGGAGAGGGGGAAGGGTAGGGATGGAAACGGGGCGGGGCGGGGCGGGTTTTTGACCGCCCCGAACCCGCCCCGACCTATAAGATATTATACCTGAATTCGCCCCGCCCCGAATTAAAATATTAATTTACCCGTCTCGGTACAATAACCCTTAAACCTGACCCCGCCCCGAAAAATTTAAAATTTTTCAATCTTCGTCGATGATAAATGTTAGATTCGACCAATCTTCCACCACAATCACAAATTATGGTTTCAAAGGACTTCAAATTTATATAAAAAAATAAAATAAAATCAATTTTAAATTATCCACATGTTAAACTACATATTTAAAAGAATAAAATTGAATCATTGACCATTAGAATCGAATATATTAAAACTTGAACAACATCTAACAAAATTTTACAATAAGTACGAACCAAAACAAAAACAAAAAATAGCTTAAAACTCATAAAAGTGTTTAAATATAATGATATTTTTATAAATATAATATATATATATATATATATATATATATATATATATATATAAATGTATCGGGGTGGTGTGGGAAATTTCTAACAAATACTCGAACCTGCCCCGCCCTGACTTCATGCTTTTCACGCCCCGATCCCTAAAAATTTTGAAAAAAATACTCGGTCGGGTCGGGGCTGAGTATTTTTGTCATCCCTAGGGAAGGAGAAATTTTACTCCTAATGAGTCTAGAACCCACAACGTAGAGGAGAGAAATGTGTCAAGTGAGAACTTTTAACCATTTACTCTAGAGATTATTGATATTTTGAGTGTTTTTTAAATTACAGAAAAAGGCAAAGAAGGAGAATTAGAGGTGGTTGAACAAAATATTAACAAACAACATATTAGTAGCTGATTATGACAACCAAAAGGCTCTTAATTTTTCATTATTTTATTATGTTTAATTAGTGAGTTTTATTAATATAATTACTTGTTTTACGTAAACTAGTTGAACGTTCCACTAGACAATAGGATGATATTTTGTTTAGGCGATCCAAATTTTAACTGTTTATTTAGAGTTAGAAAATATAATAGATACTATCATAATAACACATATTATACTCACAAAATGATAACACAAATTCAAACTTAAAATATAATATTATTGAAGGAGCACCCTCAAACTCCATAAATGTAAAACAGAGAAGAAAAGTATAAAAAGAATATAAATAAAAATTACTTTACATTGTTCCATATGTGGTCTTGGTCACAATAGTATAATTGATTAATCAGTGAAATTAAAATAATCTTATTGTGTGCTTAAAAAATTGGTTGAGTGGGGGAAACTTAGTTAGTATAGACATTGTATCAAATTATATATTTAAAAATATATATTTAATGTGTGTCACTGATTTAATTTTTATATTCTTAAATATATATATATATATATATAAATATTATCATTCTAATGCACTGTGGTGAAAAATATTCTATGCACTGGCGGTAGAAAACTAGTTTATTACATGTGTTTAGTTTTTAGGGTTTAGAAGTTAGAGTTAAGGTTTAAGGTTTGTGGTTAGATTTTAAATTTTGAGAATAAATTTGATAATTTAAAGTTTAGAATTTAAAATTTATGGCCGCTAAAGAGATATGTGACAACTTTAAAAGTTTGTTTGAGTAAAAAACTTTTTTCTTAAAATGTATCAAATAATTACTCATACTAAATAATAATTTAAAATTTATTTTCTCAAACGGAAATTAATAGCCTTCTAGATCAAACCGAAACTCTCTTGGAAAATACAAATATATTACTGTCAAATATAGTCATTGATAATGTCACTTTAAAATGACTTCTCTAATTAAAATTTTGGAAGTGGCCGCACGCATTGCATTATATTTCCTTTTTTAAAGAAAAATACCAGATATTTCTATCCTTCTAGAAATGGGATAAGGGCAAAAATAGGATCTTTGAATTTTATTTTTTCTTTCGCATGATTTAGAATCGTAAAATGCCCCACATAGAACTTTAATAGTGAACTCGCCGCACCAGCACGACAGTTCTAAAAAATAATCTTTTTTATTTAAGCTCGTCGTCCCGCCGTTGCAAGTTTTATTTTTTTCTTTTGATCATGTTTAAACCGTAATCAGGTGATTAACGGAGGGTTAAACCGAACTCACCGTATGGATATGACGAGTTTCGCCTGGCCTAACGTCCGTCCAACGCCATTTCCAAACGTCGTGACTTGGGAAGCTGAAACTCGTCGTGTATGTACGGCGAGTTGGGTAAAGTTTTAGGGGTTTTTTGAGTAATTAAGTTTTAAGGTTATTTAACGTATAGAGGGTCAGTTTGAAATTTTGTTCGATTTGGGTCAATAAATTTTTTACATGTACGTTAATGGTAGTCAATGTTGTTAGAATAATTGAGGTAAATTTTATCTCCCTACCGTAACGTGCTGAAAAAGATAATTTAGAATGATTGGTACCGAAAAATGTTTCACATAAATAAAAGAAGGGTATACTGCAGCGTTGCACATACTTAGAACATTAATAAAGGACAAAAAACCAACGTATAAAACATAATTTGACGATGATTTGAGGAGTGAAAGGTTAATTGGATTTTGGCTCGGTATCATCGTAGTCAGTTGATACATATGAACTTAAGTTAAGTTATTTGATCAGCTGTTGTTTTTGTTGCATGCGCCTGTACATAAAAAGCTACAGCGCATCATTAGGTGCGACAACATCCGATGAAGATGAAGCTTGTTTAGTGGTCGATGTGAATGCAGACGAAGCAGCTTCTATGGGCGCAGACGTACTACCTTCGCCGACTTCGACCTCATCGAACTTAACATTTAAATGGATGTATTTAGCTCCTAGAAAATTGAGCTGGTCATACATGTTGCGTACGTCAGTTTCATTGGTAAACTTCATAATATAGTGCTTTTCAGCTACCGTCGATGTTGGGATTTTACATTCCAAGTAAGAAATTTGCTTTTCAGTACGTTTACTAACCTCATTTGATATCAACTGCAACAAATCGTGGAGTGACATATTGGTGGTGACTATTGAGTCGAAATAGGTACCGAGAAAATAAAATATTGCGAAAAGCATAGCCATAAGGGGAGCAAAGTATTGGATGTATTGGTGAAATAGACACAATTAGAGTGTAAGTTTTATAGTAAAGGAAAATGACGTGAAACTAGCCAAGTTGTAAAGGAGAGTTTAAAAATTCTTCATATTTAATTTTATCGAAGAAGAATTACCACCGCATGCGTAAAATAGTGAATACAACCGAATGAAAAATATAAATTCTAAATGAAAAAACCCGTAAAATTTAGAAATATTAAATAGGATGTAGACATTACAATTATTTCAATGTCGTGGTCGTTTGATGTTAGATTATTTCGGGCGCACGTGTCCATAAATACACTGTTGTGTCATGCTTGGTAAACCCATTAATTCCAAATGAATCAAGACCATGGCTTTGGACTCATTACACAAAGTTCTCCTTACAACATGAAGTTTCGCAATACCTTCGAGAGAAAAAAAAAAGAATAACGATACATCTTGGTGCAACGTGAACTTTGTGTAACTTGTCTGAACCCATGGTGCGTAAAATACTCTTGGTTCATTTTGAATTGACGAGAATAACAAGCTTATCTCCTTGGAATGACGCTGCTCCAAAATAACACTAACATGGTCAGTTGGACAAGAAAAAGTTGAAGGTAAAAACTTGAACTTTATAGGTATTTTTATGACTATTTTACTTGTAAAAACATGCAGAAGGGGGACAACATGATAAGTGAAACTCGCCGATGTCGTCCCCCCTGCAAGCTTTTGCAGGTAAAAGATTTGTTTATAATATTTTCATGATGGTTCAGGCGTAGGAATTGGTGTAACTCGGTTTACATACAAGGCGAGTTTCGAAGCAATAGCCCTACTATAAATAGCTTGCTAACATCTCGGAGGGCGGTCGCAAAAAAAATATAAGTTAAAATATCAAAATTTTGTTGTGTCGTAATATATTCGATCAAAGTAGTGGTCGTGACTTGTGTTGGTGATAGGGGTGAGCGTTCGAGCGAGTCGAGTCAAAAAATTTCGAGTTATTCGAGTTGACGCGTCATATTTTACGACTTGAACTTAATTTGAATTTTTTTCGATTCGAGTCGAGTTTATGAAATCCGAGTCGAGTTTTCGAGTTCCTATACAATTTTAATTGTAATTATTTACCATGTTATAGTACGATTTGATTCCAATTAAAACGACTTTTTCTAATCATATAAGATACATATATATCTTCATATTATTTTTCACATGCATAAGTATGGTTTGTAATGTTATTTAATAAAAAAATATAATCTAAAATTCTAAAATATATTTATAATATTATTTTTAAATAAGGAACTTTTGGGGATAAAGTATTGATGGGGTATAAATGAGTCAATGAATTGATGTAAAGAAAAAAATTACAAAAAAATCGGTTGAATGATTAAATTGAATAAAATATAAAGTTAAAGGGCTAAATTGAAAAAAGAATTTATTTGTTAAAAATATGAATTGAAGTTATATAGATATTATATAGTGTTAGTGAATCATGTGGTTTAATTTTGGTCAAAATAGACTTAAAATGAAAGAGGAATGGAAGAAATGCGAAACATTCAAAGTTGAGGGGCTAAATTACAAAAGTAGGAAATTTAATTTAAAAATATGAATTGAAGCTAAATAAGTATTCTAGTTTCTATATTGTTTTAGGAGCATGTGGTTCAAATTTGGTCAAAATTGACTTAAAACGAATGAGATATTGAAGAAATGAGGAAATCATACAAAGTTAAGGGGCTAAATTGAAAAAATGTGGAATTTATTTTCAAAAATATAGATTGAAGATAAATATGTATTCTACGCTGGTTTAGGAATATGTGGTTCAAATTTGGTCAGAAATGGACTTAAAATGATGGAGGAATTGAAGAAAAATGAAATTAGTGACCAATTTGCAAAATTGTGAAATTCGATTTTTCGGTTTTTCGAGTTGGGAAAATTTCAAACCGACTCAAAATAAAAAAATCGAGTTAATCGAGTTGACTTGAATAACTCGAACAACTCGAATAATTCAAAAATTTAAAAATTTAAAAAAATATCAATTTTTTCGAGTTGAGTTTTGCTCACCCCTAGTTGGTGAAGCTTAGTTTGATGCATGAAGTTCTCCTCTCAACATGATGTGCGCACTGAGCAAGTGCAACAGTTGAGGCTGCAAATGTATTACGTGGACCAACCCAGAGCATCCACATGTACAAGTCGGCCTTGACAGCTGCATATGTCATGTTGTCTTACTTTGTGTAGCACCAAAATCAGAAGACTAATATTCTCATTTGGTCAAGTGAAGAGGGTCGGAGCCAACTTTATCTCTCCGGATTCTGAGGTAGAAGAGGAGGGCATGCATTACTCGTAATGGGATGCATAGAAGTCATATGTTGTATATGTAATGTTCGGTACTCATGCATCATTGTCAAGAAAAGAGGATCAAGGTGGAATTTAGTACAGATCCACATGCGTATCTTTTTACATTTACGAAGTTCTTCTTACAACATGAAGTATTCTACAAAGTTCATCGTATAGCTAAGATTTTTGAGGCTCTTTTCCTGAGACATCTTTGCCAAAAACGTCAACGACATTATTGGACACCAACGTTGCTAGTGCTGCATTGGCTTTGAGAATGGTGTAAGGCTCCGAGAAGGTTAATCAAACTTCCAGCACTTTTGAAAGTATTAGCCCGAGCCTTTTCGGTGTCCGTCAGCACTTGCAAACATCTTAAAACTGGACTTTCATCAATAGATGCAGACGAGGAGGCGGTGTGTTGCTCGTAATGGGGCTGCTAGAAGTCATATTGTCATCCCCAATAGTAATGGAAGTTCTTCTTACAACATGATTGTTGCGTGAACTCGCATTGTTAGAATTATATATCATTTATGTCTAACTGGTTTGTAATATAATACCTTGTTATTAAGTTTTGTAATACAAGAACGAAGATCCTTACAAAATTTATCGTACGTTGTGTCCATCGTTCATTTGCTCATTCGAAAAACGCATGTTTGCTTGTTCATTTAAACATTATTGTTCCATAAAATTCACTTAAAACATGTTTTCGCTATTGTTATTGATCTATTGATATGATACTATTGCCATTGAATCATTGTATTGATTTATTGTTATTGAACCTTGGGATCGAAGTATTTGATACAATTGGCATGCCATAGAATTCATGAGCTCATTGATACGAGTTAGGCTATGACCTTTATTATGGTGCGGCAGAGGGATGTTATTGTGTATTGGTCAATTGGTGCGGCGGAGGGAATATGACTAGACCATTATTGTTGTTGGTGTAGAGGTGGAATTCTTGTATCTAAATACCATGGAATCGATTCAAGGAAAACTATTGATTGTTTTCTATTGATCATCGTTATCGAATATTGCTATTGAGTATTGATGCCATGATCATGTTAATTATGCTAAAGATGCCATTGATGAAATTGAAGCATGTTATACCATGTATATTATGTTCATTCATTGTTCATGGCTACCTCACTTAGACTATGTAAGTCTAATGCATTCATCTTCCACATTTCAGGTTAAAGAGTTTATCGTTTTAAGATCGGAGCTAGTTGGAAATTCGGCAAGTCACCACAAGCATAAAGTAATGTGTTTTGTCCCTATGAACTCCTAGAATGGTGGCAAAGTAGTTGAACTAGTTGATTTTGGTGTTTTGACTATGTGCGAATTGGTTATGTTTTGTATAAGGCTTAAAGGCCCTAATTGGTATGTTAGTGTTTTGGTTAAAATGGTTTAAAGTGCATATTTGGCCTAAATTTTGAAAACGTAGTAAATAGATTCGAACACTCATGAAATTTGACATGCTAGTAGTTCATATTGTTTTAAGCTTGTTGGTAAAGTTTCATTGCATTTGGACATCATTTGATAGGTAAATTCGAATAAAACTCAACTAAAATTTATCATTATAGGGCAAGGAGTATTGATACGATCTTGCATATTTAGACAAGTCAATGTTGTCAAAAGGGGAGTATCGATACAGCCTAAGCGTATCGATACATATTTTGGCTACTGAAATTTGGATGTAAAAATGGCATCGATACGATCTTAGAGGGTATCGATACATGTTCAACGGGGTCAGCCTGTATCGACATAGTCCTAAGTGTATCGATACAATGGTAGTTAATTTAGTTTAAAGACATGGATTATAGTTTTACATTGTTTATAAATTAGTCACTGAATATTGTGTGGTCTAATTAGATGAGTAACTGAACTCCGATTTGCTTGGAAATTTACAAGCATGCTAATATTGTGTTGCATCAAAGGACCTCTAAATTATATAATTTACATTTTAGTCCTTAAAACTTGTAGAAGTTAAAAATTGGTCATGGTTGCTTAATTATTGTTTCATATTGGATAAATTGGACTAAGGCTTATGTTTGGTAATGTTTGAAGAGCATAATATAATTCGAATCCCGATTATTGATTGAAAATTTATCGCACGGATCATTGCATTATTCACCGATCATCGCATTATTCACCGGTAGCACACTCCGACCCAGTTCTCGACCAGGTCGGGTAGAGGGTGTTACATGAATGATTTTCACGACAAAGAAAATCGCGGAGGATGCAATTAAGAATTACAACATACTCCGCTCAGTTTTGTCACTAGTGAAGAAAACAAATGTCGACAACTATATTGCAGAATATGTCCAAAAGGATCACATATGTAAGTGGAGGATTTGTGTATCAAGAACCAAGAGGGTCAACAACGTGTGACAAATATCAAGATACGATAAATCTCATACATGCTAGTTATTCCAATGTAATTAGGTTATTCGTACATTAAATTAACGAAAATGATCAATCTAACAAGTAGTAACATAGCTAGATATCATTTCTAACACGACCTTTACTCCTTTTTAGATGCCTTTATGTGTGCCGATTTGTACATAATTTTATTCATATGTTTCAGGACTATGCCATCAACAAAAAAAATACAAAATATTATCCCCCTAAATTCACTTTAAACATTGCTATCGAAGCACCGAATCTTGCCTTCAAAAGCCAACCATGATCTCTTTCGTAGGGGTCTTTAGGCAATTTTTTCGTTGTTTTTTCTACGCGATTTTTTGCCACTGTAACGTCCACGTGTTTATCTATCAGAAGATGTGGCCGCCTTTTTATACGTATTCGAAAAGTGCCTGAAATCATGCCTGCAAAAGCCTACCTTGCGAGTGCCTAAGTAAGAAATGATAAGCCGAATTCGTCCTACATTCCAGGCGAGTTAGAACTCGTCATGCATAGATGACGAGTCCGGCCTACCATTTATTATTAAGGCGCAGTCTGCGCATCTTCTATAAATATTTTTCAGAAAACTTAAATCTTCAATTTCGTACCATACCAAGCGCTCGACTATTTTATAACTTCATTTTCTTTCAAAGTGATGATCTATAAAATCAAATATACCCAAAACATTAAGTAGGTATATTTCAAACTTTTGAAGTTCTTCTTACAATATGATCTACACCGCACAAGTCATTCTTATAGCTATTCGAGTAAGAAATGAACATTGGACAACATGCAACCTCAATTCAGCATGGTCCCATCAGTAATTAAAACCAGTGTTTCTTTTGCAGGTTGTTTATTGGAATCTGGCGGCCTCATCAAATTCATAGAGGGATGAAGCAGTACATTGATGATATCTTACGTGCACCGTCGCCTCATACGATTTTAAATGCGGCTTCAAAAAGGCCAAAAGTTCACTTAAAACTGATGAGCACTAGTAAATGTGTGACGTGTTGCCTCGCGAGTTTGATGATCTCATCATTAACTGAAATTGGTGTTTCTTTTGCAACTAATTTTATTGAACTCTGTCATGCGTGTACGACAGAATATTTACACGAATGTATTACATTTATTTATTTATAGCCATTGAAAATGGTAGAATATTTACACGAATATATTACATTTATGTAAAGATAAATATATTTTGGGCTCGAAAGTCGTTAACAAAATTGAAAAATAAATTAGTTCCAATTTAAAGTTCTTCTTACAACAATAAGAAATCAATATTTAAAAACTATCCATTTATCATCCCCTTCTTTGTCCTCTTCCTCTCTTCAGCCTTAGGGTTTGTCGGTGCCTCAAGTGCATCTGGTCATACAAAGCGGCCCCCGTCGAATTCTCGGCTGAATCGAGGCTTATTCATCATCGTTGGCGACGACAACATCGTTATTATCATCGACACCTCCTGTAACATCCCCACTTTCCTCATCATCCGTATCATGGTCATGATCATGAGTCATATGACTCGGTTGACTAAACATAGTCAAACCTACTCCCCTAAAATCGTCAAAAAATAGGACCTTAAATGGACTTCATCGACAATAATGTTGTCATGAACTCCATATCAGGATATTGCATTTCTTGATACTAAGCTTGCAGGACCACAAAGTCAGGCTCATAAACAACTTCGGCAGAATTACATGTTAAACCTTGCACATGCACATGTGATGCAGCTCCTTCTCCTTGACATGCCCAATTACCAGGCATACCTCTCCACACGTCTGGTTTATATGGAACTTACAAATTCCATGACTCTTGTGTCATGGAAACAACTTGATCCCAACTCGGGGACCCATATGACGGTTGAAAATGGTGACATCAGCCTGTCTTGTGCCACGTCTGCCTCTACATGTGCCTCTCCTACTCCCAGATCTGCCTCCAAATGACCCCACACCAGATGTCGATGCTTCCTGAGCTTGTTGGAATAATAATACAACTTCTTGTTTGGGTTGGCTCGTCAAGTACAGTTTCCTGTTCACAGCAAACCACTGATGGTATTCAGAAATAGAAAAGTCAAAATAATTTGCTCGAATGGATTCGACAAGAGGCAATGCGTTTGCCCTTCCATGCCACTCATCGGTGTACGCCGAATGTTTTGTTGGCTAGTCTTTTTCACTCTTGCCACGTCCGTCTATGTCTTCCAAATGATCCAAGATGCACGGATCAACTGACACCAGCTGTTGGAATCTGAATTGCCTAAGGACTCAATCGTCGTAAAACATCCCAACAATAGCAAAATGTATCAACGACATTACGGAAAACCAATTATCAACATCATCACACACAATGGCTAAATTCAGGACTTCAGAATAAACATCAAAATATGGCATCCATACGAACTGTAACAATTTTTCCATTAAAGAAAGTCATTCGCATATAAATTAACATAATTTTCCAACTACCAACGAAAACCAAATATGGGATAAAAATTACAAATTTGCATTACATGATCTTGGCAATAGAGGTCAATCTTTGCTCTCACTTTGATGATTAATTTTGTATAGTACATATCTTTTTGTTGTTTGTTTTCCATCTTCATAATACAAATACATACATACATACATACATCATGGTTTTTCTTACAAAAATATTAAAAATAATTATGAGAATGAACATTATTACCTTGTTGCGAGTGAGAATTCATACAAAGGTTTGGAAATTAGAGCCAAGAATGGAAGCCTACATCAAGCCCATGATTGAAGCAGCACCAAACACCCACCAATATCGGCATGTATGAATCTATCGTTCACGAATGTCTGAGTCGCTGCCTTGCACAACTCTCGGTAGAGGAAAGCTAGTATTGTAGATTCCCAATTGTTTCTTCTTGCTTCGTGCACAGTATTCAAGAACTGAAGGTATTGCGTGTGCGCGTGGGAAGTCGATTTGTCTGGCATTAGCATCCCACCGATATGGCGCAATATATATGCTCGAGCAGCATTTGCAATTTTGGTCGTTGTGGAATTTCAATTCACGTGAAACTCACTCTTGAGACACGTCATCCTCACCTGTTTGCCACTTATTTCTGTTTCCGTTGGTGTCTTCCCCAACTGTTGAATACAAAGGTATTTTGGAATATAGTTGTTGCACACAATGACTGCCAATCCCGAAATTGGGACACTGAGATGCATAGCTACATCTTGGAGGGTGATTGTGTACTCCCCGCACAACATGTGGAAGGTGTGCGTCTCTAGTCTCCAACACTCCACGAACGCATTAATCATCTGCGACATGATGTCAAAATCACGAATCTTTGCCGCGTAATTAATCCGATTGTCTCTAGAAATCCACAAATTTCTAGGCATGGTGGCTCGTTCCATAAAATCTGGGGCTCAAATTTGTTCTCTCCCCTCTAGAAACACAAGGTTTAAATTAAATTACTAACATACCTTTTAGAAACTACAAATTAAAATTAAAAAAATAATTAATCAATTATTACCAATAAGTCCATGTTGTTCGTGATGTGATCCACTTCTCGTCTTAACAACGTCGTTTTTTGTTCTAATAATTATCTGCCAAAAAAATGTTAAAACGTAACAACAAAGTCGAATAAAAAATATTTTTATCAAATAAACTCGGAAGCACCACAATAAAAAAATCAAAAATCGTTACCTTGAATCTTCCGAATTTTTTTGTGTGCTTGAATACGGGCCTCTACGAAATTCACACGGATTAACAAAAATATCACTTGCTTTTCTCGAACTAAAGATGTTGAAGAATATTTAGGTGCTCAACACTCTACACCAAACTTCCTATTTATACTACAAAACTTAAAGACCTAACTTGAAAAAATTGATCGTTGGCCAACGAGTCAAAAAATCGAACTCGCCAGGGCTCCACAGTGAGTTTCCAATTTATAGTCGTTCTCCAACGGTCATATGCCCCAATCACGACGTTTGAAAATGTCGTTGAACAAACGTTAGGCCAGGCGAAACTTGCCATACCCATACGAGGAGTTCGGTTTACCCCTCCGTAATCACCTAATTACGATTTAAACAAGATTAAAGGAAAAAAATAGAACTCGCTATGGTGGGACGGCGAGCTTGAATAAATAAGGATTATTTTTTTGGAACTCGTCGTAGTAGTGCGGTGAGTTTACTGTTAGGGTCCTATATAGGGCATTTTACGATTATGGATCCTGCAAAGGGAAAAATAGGATTCAAATATCCTATTTTTGCCCTTATCCCTCTAGAAATACATTGAAACTAATTAGGGGTTGAATTCTCAAATGTTGATCACGAAATTTAAGCAGGATGGTAAAGATATGATAAAAAAATATTATTTTACTATTAAATAAAACAATTTTAAAACTTGTGATCAATGCATCGATAATCAAAAATGAATTTATTGTAATAAGTAAAGCTTAAAGCTTTTCATTGGCTGCCTTTTTCGAGACCATGGCGTTGTGAACGTTGATGACGTTGTGTCACCTACTTCTCGTTCTGGGTCTATTGGGGGCCTTTTTAAAGAGCATGGAGGATTTTGGAGTAAGTTGTTTGGTGTGCTCCAACCCCTCCAAGCCGAGCTATGGGCTATCTTTATTGGTCTCCAAATCGCTTCCTGTATGGAGGCAATCAAACTTTTAAATGATTCGTCTGCTGCATCTAGCTCCCTTGCTCGTTCGACCCATTGATAAGATCAAGAAGAAAGCTTGGATCCCACGCAAGGATAACATTCTGTGGATGCCTTGGCCAAGCTTGCTGACCCTCTCTGTAGGGATCTAACCATTCATGGAGATCCGCCTCATGTTATTTTACCGCTTCTTGAAAATGACATTTTAGATTTAAGTTTGTTGTAATCTCTCTTTGGTAGTTTGCTCTTTATGATTAAAAAAAAGAAGCATTTCATTGTTGATTGCCTCCCAAGTGAGTTTGACATGAACTCTTTGATTGTACATATAGTAAACATCAAAGAGTAATGGTTTTCTCTTCACTACAAAGCTTACGTTTCTCACAAGATAACATACACAATTGAAATAATCAAGTCATTTACTTTTTTAAAATTAAATTAAAGCCTAGTTAAATAATATGCTAGAAACTTAAATCATTTTCATTGTCGTGATCACAATCTTTTACTATACTCTAAAGTATTTGATTACATTATATTACTCAATGAGTGGATGAATAAGATGAGATTGAGAGGCTTAGGGGTGCTCATCGAGCGAGTCTATCGCGAGTTGAGTAGTGTTTGACTCGTGCTCGTTAAAAAATATTGTTGCTCGACTCGTTGCTCGTTAAGTTTGATAAAATTTTGCTTGATTCGTGCTCGTTAAAAAATCTCGTTGCTCGTTAAGCTCGTCAAAATGTTTACTTTTTTTTTAAGTATAGGTAAAATCTAGTGATATTTTTAGAGCATAATATAAACATAGAAATTTAGAGAAAATTTTCTTTTGAGGTTCGAGGAGATAAATACATGAACCTGTCATGACTGAGTTAGAGATGAAGTTGATATTCGAGTGTGAGAATCTTTTTGTTTCTCAATGATCTTCGATGAACAACAAAAGAGAGAATACCTTAGAAATTTTGGGTTTTAACTTTCAACCGTATTTTTTTATTTGAGTAGTGGAAACTGAAGACTTTTCCCTTTTCTCCTTAATGCATAAAGTAATAATAAAAGAAAAAGGAAAGACTTTAATAAAAAAAATGGGAGAAAGACTCATTATTATAATTTAATTTCTTATTAATATAAAATATTTTTTTTAATTCTCGAAAAATACAAAACATTTTGGAAATTATAAAAGACTTTACAAAAAAATGAGTTGCTCACGAACTTATTGAGTCGAGCTGGGCCTTGCTCGACTTCACTCGTTAAGAACTCGAGTTGAGCTCGATTTCGAGTCGAGTCAACTCGAGTCGAGCGTTAACCGAGTTTTGATCGAGTCGAGTTGTTTGCGAGCTGCTCAATTCAGTAAGCGCCCCTAGGGAGACCTCTATTTATAGTTGAATCCCCTTATAATGAACGGACGAGATTGTTTGCGAGTTTTGATCGAGTCGAGTTGTTTGCGAGCTGCTCAATTCAGTAAGCGCCCTTAGGTTCGCTTTTACATTGATGGATATTCTGATCTTCTGAAATATTTCCAAATAAAATATAATCTATTAATTTATAAGGTTTAATGTGTTCGGACCTTTTATTTGTCTTCAACTGTTGGGCCAAGTCAAGTAGTTTTAAAAAAATTAAAATGAAAGACATGCAATAACAACAATAATAATAATAATTTATATATAGATAAAAAGAATCTCAAATAAGAATATGTGAATAGTATAAGTTATTTGAGTGGGAAAATATTACAATACAATTCAATCGATGAACTCTAGTTGATTTGATCCACGTACTCAACAATGTGAACTATAAGTTCAAAGGATAATTCATTTAGCAAATCAATTGTCAGATGATTTTGCTGACCCTAATAGAGTGACTAAGTCACATATACCAGCTATGAATGCTCCGTTTAAATTTAATGTCCCAGAAGGACAAATTCTAGTTGCTAATGAGTCTAACTTACGCATGTAGCGTGGTAGACAAGTAGGTTCGAAAGATAAAAATCCTTAAGAAAAAGAGGAAGGGAGTTATAGTTATGATGGTCTGGTCGAGGAATCAATGAATTATGAAAATCTCAAGAAGGGATTAAAAGGTCTCCAATAGAGGCATTAACATGACTTAGGTACCTGATAATAAAGAGATCTCAATAGATTATGTCATGTCTGGTAATAAATGGAACTGAAATCAAATCGACGTCGATAATACATTTGCATGCAGTATAGCACTAAAGATTTTATTTGATGATGTGGATCATGAATCATTGTCAATTGGACAATGTAAACAAAGAAATGATTGGTCAATATGGAAAGAGGCAATTGAGGCGAAACTAAGATCTCTTTCGAAAAGAGAAGTATTTGGGCTTATAGCCCATATATTGAAATGTGTAAAGCTCGTGGATATTAATGAGCCTTTGTGAGAAAGAGAAATCAAAAGGAGAAATTACGAGATATAAGCTCGTTTGGTTGCAAAGATTCTCACAAAGACATGAAATTGATTATGAAGAAAATATATTACTCGGTGGTGGATGCAGTTACTTTTAGATAGTCTGACAATAAATGAAATAACTCAGTTTCCGCCTAATGGATGTTGTTACATCTTATTTGTATGAGCCTCTTGATAACAACGTTTACATGAAGCTTCTAGAAGGATTTAGACTGCCATAAACAGTTAATTCAAGTTCTCGAGAACATTATTCAATTATATTAAATATATCTTTTTATGGATTAAAATATTTTGAGCACATTTGATATAACCCCCCCCATTGAATACTTATTAACGGAAGGCTATAAGAATGATTTAATTTCCAGAGCATTTTATTAAGAGGTTTAGCTCTAGATTTGTCTTTGTTTTTATTATGTATGTTGGCGATTCATTGAGACTCATGAAGAGATCTCCTTAATAATGGAATCCTTGTGCAGCAATCGGCAAACACAGAAAAATGTTTAAAGAGACTTTACATGCATAATGCATATTTGTTGACCACTATTTGGTTGCTAGGTCTCTTAATGTAAACAAGGATCCATTCCGCCCTCGAGAAAAAGGTGATGATATTCTTGGTCTAAAATCACCATATATACATTAATTGATCTGGAAGCATCGTATCTTGGTTGGTACAAAAATACTATCTAAGTGCTACAAGACCATTGCCTTTAAATAATTGATATGCATGAGGTAAAGCTGGAATATGTGTTTGGCTAAACATATCCAGAAGATATGTGAATTGCTTTCACAAGATAAGATGCAAGCTATTTTATGTAGAAATAATGCAGAATTTATATCTCAAGGTGGATACATCAAATGTGATAAAACGAAACATATCTCTTTAAAGTTTCGTCCATCATGAGCTTCAGAAGAATAGTATTTGATGGATCATTTCAAGCAGTAATTTGGAAGATTTATCCACTAGTGCATACTCTATTTCAACATTTGAATATTATATTCAAGATTGAATTATGAAGATTCAAATATCTTATGTGATATTTTTATGAGGGGGAGTAATACGTGTTGCACTCTTTTTCCCTTATCCGAGGTTTTGTCCCAATGAGTTTTCCTGGTAAGGTTTTTAATGAGGCAACATGTTATGCGTATTAAAGATGTGTGTAATCTTTTCTTTCACTAATGATTTTTTTCCCATTGGGTTTTTATCTTAGTAAGGTTTTAACGAGGCACATTATCTTCATAGACATCCAAGGGGGAGTGTTATGAATATTTATCTATGTGGATGTCTATCATGATTAGAACTTTATTTAAGGAGTTTGATTTATTTATTATTAGGAATATTATCTCTATTAATTAGATTTTAATGTATTATGTACTTCTTATGCCTATAAATAGATGATTCATTAAAGGCATTGTACACAATTCTATTTTTGAGAATAATACAAATCTTCATCTTTCTCTCATCTCTTTGTTCTTCTATTCTTGTTCTTTGTTCTTATTATTGTTCTTTATTATTTTATTCACAACAAAAATAAAAATAAAAATAAATGAAAATTTGAAAACATAAAAAGATGCTTTCATTGTTTTTTATTGAAAATGTTTTAGGAATGTGGAAATATGAAAGTAATAGTTTTCTTTTAATTTTTAACTTCATTTTAATTCGAGTTCGAATCCTTCTAATGTCATTTTTCTAAATTTTGGTTTAATTATTTATATTTTATTTATTATTATAACAATAATATTTTTCTAACTATATTTTATTTTAATTACTTAATAATTATTTTTTTATTTCTGTATTAAAAAACTAGATACCAAACATGTTTAAGTTTTTAAAAAAACTAAAAATGAAAATTATTTTTAAAATAAAAAAGAAAATATTTTTTAAAAACCAAAACCCTTATTTAAAAAAAAAAGAAAAACTAAAACATACCAAACTTTCTGTAATAGACGCAACATCTATCAAATACTATTAAACATGATTTTTGGGCGATTTCTTGGATGATGAAATGAGAGAAAATGATGTGCATTTTGAAACTGTTGATGGATGTGGATGAAAGAGTGATTATGTTCGTAGCTTTAAAATTAATCAAACGGATTTGGTTCAGTTTGCCGTGGATGACTGTTGTTGATGATTTCGCCGCTTTCTTCAAAACTATATGACTTGCAGACATTGAGTGTTTGAGGAGCTCCCAATACTCAGATTCAGTGTCCTTTTGATGAACCAAAAAGGTAAAATTCTTAGTTTTCAAAGTTTGCATTTTTATCGATTAACACTGCCTGTTGATCCTGTGAACGAGGAGTCATATATGCTATCGGCCGTACAATTTGTTGGTAGAGTTGTGAGACTTTTTTAGGATCCCATCAAAATTCAATTCCCTGTACTTTCAAATACTAGCAAAATGTTGTAGCCGACCATGACTGCATCCATAGAATTTGTAGGAAATTCTAGTTCCTCTGCTGTCATTTTTCCACGTGTAGGATGAAGCTTTGCTATATCCTCCATTTAACTATTAGGGTAAACTACATAAATCACCATTATACTATTAAAAAAGTCGCGATTTGACCACCTTACATTTTCTCGAAGCAATTAAACCATCAAACTATTTAAATGTTATCAATGTGACCACCAGCTGTTAAAAATAACAGAAAAGTTGACGGAATTGTTAAATCAAATTGATATAATTACACATTTGGTCCTTGTTATTTACACATTGTATCAATCTAATCCAAATTTATATTAATAAAATAAATTAATTATTTAATTAGGTAGTGACACATGTCAACACCTTATTGGAGGACTTAAATTATTTATATTTGATTTAATAAATTTATTTTCATCCTCCAAATTTAGAGGAGAAAAAGCAAATTCAAGCAATATGCTTGACAGGGGAATTGAACACAAAACACATAGAGTAACTAGCAACAGCACAACCACTACACCAAACGAACCTTGTGTTTAAGTTTACTCCATTAGATATATATGTCTTATTTTGTTTACATTTATTCTTTTAATTTAACATATATAATCATCGAATTAATTTCACATATATATTCATAAACCCCAAACACTAATTTCACATATATAATCATCAAATTAATTTCATATAAATAACCCTAAATGCTAAACTTAAACTACAAACCCTAAATGTTAAACCTCAAACCCTAATATTAACCATAAGTGTTTATGGTTTTAGTATTTAGTGTTTGGGGTTTAACATTTAGCATTTAAGGTTTAAGGTTATTATGTGAAATAAATTCGATGATCATGAAATTAGAGTTTAGGGTTTGGGGTTTGAAGTTTAGAGTTTAATATTTAGTTTTTTGGGTTTATGGTTTAGCATTTAGTTTTGGGGTTTAGGGTTTAGCATTTAGTATTATATATTTAAAATTAGTTCGATGATTATATATGTTGAATTAAAAGAATAAATGTAGAGAATAAGAGAGATATATCTATTTGAGTAAATTTAAGGACAAGGTTGGGTTTGGTGTAGTGGTTGTGCTGTTGCTAATCATTCTATGTGTCTTGGGTTCGATTCCCTTGTTAAGCATATTGCTTGAATTTTCTTTTTCTCCTCTAAATAGGTGGTGACACGTGTCACCACCTGATTGGAGGAGGGAAATAAATTTATTAAATCAAATATAAATAATTAAAGTCCTCCAATAAGGTGTTGATACCTGTCACTATTTAATTAAATAATTAATTAATTTTATTAATTTAAAATTAGGACTAAATTGAAAGAATGTGTAAATAACAATGACCAAATGTGTAATTATACCCCTATTTTTTAACTGCCACGTCATCCTACCGTTAAGCTCTAACGTCTGGTGGTCACATTAATACCATTTAAATAGTTTGGTGGTTTAATTGCTTCGAAAAAATGTAAAGTGGTCAAATCACAATTTTTCCAATAATATAGTAGTCATTTATGTAGTTTACCCTAACTATTAACTATAATCTTTCGATGTACTCGTTGTTAAGTTCAGTTGATATATCAACTAACTCTATTATTTAATGTCAAATTTATATTCCTGCTAACTTATCAATAATCATTAACTCTAAACTGTCAGGTACATGTAAATGTCCACACATGTCACAATGGAAGGGGGACTTTAGAACCCATATCACACTCTTATTATCTTCTCCGATCCTTCTTTGCTCTCCTTAAACCATAGAGTGCCTACAACCATTGTAACACCCCTATTTCCCCTTAAAATTAAAAAAATCTTAAATCACGTTAAATCCATAATTCGTAACTTAAATTTTAGGAATTTTAATCAAGAAACCTAATGTGATTTTAGGGGCTAAATTAAAATAACTTGAATCTTGTAGGGCTAATGTGATTTGTGAATTTATGTTGTGATTTGAGTGATATGTGCTATGCTTTGTGTAAGACTGTCAAACATCATACATCAGAATATGAATAATTTTTGTCGGATTAAATACTCATGCATTTTCGGATTAATAATGATTGCATTCGGATTAGAATCAGATTTCCATGTTATATCATCTAAGTTGGAAAAATGTACGGAGAAGATCAGTGGTTTCACCCTTCGGGCTGAACTACACTTCGAACTTGGTGACGATGTAGAGAGTGGTTCAGGGGAACCTTACTCTTCGGACGGTGATGTAGGTAGATACATGACACAGTATCAGGTGTATCATGATGTGCATATTTGTATATCTGAATAACTGCCAAAAAGACTATGTTAATTAGTTGTTGTTTTTTTATATATTGTTTTATGCATTTTAGAGACACACTGAGTTTAATAGTTGACTCTTCCTTAGTTACTATTTCAGATTCTTAAACATAGACTTTTCGGTACTTAAAGGACCACATTTTCTCAGATTATTTACAGTTTCATTATGAACATTTTAGATTTTCAGATTTACTTCAGTTATTTTACTATTTGAGAATTTTATATAATTCGGATACTTATATTTTGATTTGAGATTTTCAACTATTTTAGCATGCATGAGAATTTTAATCGGATATTTTGATAATTTATTTTGTGTTTTTTTATTATTACGAATGCGTTTTTGAAAAAATGGGACTTAAGGCGAAACGACATCGATTTAAAAAATAGTTTAAATATTGACTTTTTTAAACCTAATAATCATCTTACTTGAGGGACACGTTTTCAACCCGACTTCCTAGATTCAGCCCATAAACCTTGGGTCGGGTTTATGGGACTACATTTAGTAGTATCAGAGCCAGGTTCAACCCTCAGACTGTGAGGCTCAAACAAGGTTTTAAACTGAATTTGAACTTTTGCATGCATGCTAATGTTTTCAGGCAAATGGGTATTTTTAGAAAAGTAAATATTTTTAGAATTTTGATATATTTTGATAGAACTCCAAGTATTGAAACTGGTCTTAGGACTCTTTAACTTTTGTAGATAGACAACTATGCCACCTCGTAGGAGCTCTAGATTAGCGGCCGGTTGTGGTCGTGTCAGTGGTCGTGGTGGAGTGTGTGGTCGAGGTCGTACCGCAGCAGCTGAGAGCGGTGATTCACAGTTTGTGGGAGCGCCGTCAAATCAGGATGATATTCATGATGTTAATGAGGAAGAGCATGTCGTAGATCAACAGTTTGGAGTTCAGCAAACTGGAGCCAAGCAGATCAAGGCCCAGCAGACTAGGGCTCAACAGGCTGGTGGTGAGGATCAGCTAGCTCAGCGCACACTATGTCATGGACCACATGGTTCTGGGGATATTGAGACTGGGAGCATGGATACGGTGCAGTGCACAGGGAGTTGCTTTGTTATCTTCGTCAGTCTGAGGGTGTTAGGAGACACATATCTACTGCGTTTTTGGCTGTCGGGATGACTATGTTTGATGGGAACACGGTGTAATCACTAATTTTGTCCGGGGTGTTAAACCCGATTTCTCTTCTATTTGGTAATGGGCTTTGATATTATATATATGTTGCAATTAAAAAAAACAAAAAACGAAAGGAAAAAAGTTAAAAACAGTATATATTATTTACTATTATATACTATTATCCATTATTATTATTACCATCTTTTTTACCTTACATTACCTATTATCATATTAATATGTTTATTATTACTATTATTATTATTAATATCTATTATTATTATTATTATTATTATTGAATCTTGAAATAAAATAAACATATAGTATAAATAAAGCCCGAAAAATATAATCAAAGCCCAAAGTCTTATATATTTTACATAGCCCAATTCGGGCCCAACTTAAGGAAAACCCTAATCTGCTAAACAAACCTTAATGCCCTAACTTTGTTTGTGCAGCCGCCGCATTTCCCGCCATTTGATCTGGGAGCCAGATCCAACGGCCCAGATCACCCAGGCGCAAGAAGTCCTAGAGGAGCCTCTCCCGAGCTCCAGCGCCGCACAGCCTTAGCCCTTGGATCGAGATCTCATCGGACGGCCGAGATCAACGCGGAGAAGCTTTTGGAACCTACACGCGCCCGCGCGTCCTCAACTCCCACGCACGCCTTTTCGAATGCCTCACGCCCGAGCCCAACCAGCCACGTCTCTCTGGTCCCTCTCTCCTCGTACGAGCTCACATGCAGCAAACAAACAAATATCAGAAATGCAACCGAAATGCAGAAATCAGACGCAAAAAACAGAATGGCAGAGGCAAACGGAAATTGCAGACGAATACGAACAAATCAGCAAACGATTTTCCAGCAATTACATGTAATTTAGAAATAGAAAAATCCGTAATTTCGGGGCTATATAAACCCGAGCAAGCAATGTAAAAGGGGATTTTCTTGGGGAGAGAAAAAAGAAAATAGGAGGATTCGGAATTTTCAGAGAAGCATTGTAAGCGAAACTTTCATCAATACAATCAAAGTTTTCAGAGGTAGTCTCTTTCCCATTTCAGTTTTCGAATCGCAAAAAATAAAATAAAAAAAAACAGTGAAGAGTCAAGCTTTTTTACCTTTGTTTCGAGTCGACCTTCTCCTTCCTCTTCCAACCCTCTCTACCGGCGATAAGCCTCGCGGCCCCTTTTCGGGGCCGTGCATGGTGAGCCGTTGAGGCCGGTGACACAAAGTGGCAAGGTTTTTGGTTTTTTTTGGTTTCGGTTTTTTGATTTTTGCAAAGAAAAACAGTTTCGAAAAGATTTTTAGGGGCTTTGATCTCGTAAGCAGAAGTCTTTTGGTCTCGAAAAGTTTTTACAAAAAAGGGGGAAACGAAAAGGTTTTTTAGGGTTCCCGACGCCGGCACCGGCAATCGGACCGGCCACGGCGCCGGAGGAAACAGAGCAAAGGGGGAGCTCTCTGGTTTTTAGGGTTTGTAAAATGGAAAAAGAGGCTGAAATGAGTTTAAACCTGATTTATATATTGTTTTAATGTTTTAAAACCGGTTTAATAACGTTTTAAGCCCCTCTGTGTTACTCTAATTGCACGAAGAGGGGCTTCCGCATTTTGAAATTACGCCCGTGATTCTCTTAGGTTTCCGCGTCTTTTCAATTTGGTCCCGTTTTGCTCTTTTGATTAATGTTTTTTATGGGTTAATTGCTATTGCGGTCCCTGCCAGTTTGCATGTTAGTTGTACTCAACATTTTTATTTGGTTATATTATTCATGCATTTTATCCTTTTTGATGATTGCATCGAATATATGTTTTTTCCATATTTTTTATGTTAGTATGTGCATACATGTTTTTATGTTGCATGCCAATTTGTTTTAATGTTGTTCGAATATATTTTTGCAACATGCATTCTAATAAGTCATTCATGTGATTTTTAGCATTTTAATTTGTATATTAATTAATTTTAATTCTAAAATGGAGATACCTATTAATTCGTGCATTCGAGTCGACATGCCTAGCTTATTGGATGTCCCGCGAATATTCGGATTAATTAGAATCGTCTAAAGGTAAATATATAATTAAAACGAACAAGATCATAGCATCATCCTTTAATTGCTTGCATCATGCATAAAGGTGACGTACGGGATTCAAACCCTAGACTAACACGGCAGTCAGTCTTATATGATGTCGGTTTAGTTTTTGGTCCGATGTACCGTCATCCTTTTTAATTAAATGTTTAATTAACTCGAAACCACCAGTTCGAAAAAGCTCGTATTATTAAAGTTCGATTTTCAATCAAGAACCCCTAATTAAAGTCTTCTTAAATTTTAAATAATTTCCGTCAATTAAAAGCAACAATTGTTTTGGTACCGATTTTCGGGCGTGATGGGGGTGCTAACCCTTCCCCACACGTAACCAACTCCCGAACCCTTCCAAAAGAATCTCTGGTTTAGTTTTTTACGGTGTTTGGCCTACCTTAGTGGCCGGTGGCAACTCCAAACTGAAAAAAAGATTTTTTAAAGGTTTTTTCCTAAAACCCGAATCGAATTGTTTTCAAAATTCCCCTTTTTAAATTAAATGTTTTCTTTCAAAAAAGAGGGGGACTCCTTTTTAGTGACAAGGAAAAGGAGGAAAAAAACCTTGTTACAGTATGGCGACTCCGCTGGGGACAAATTTTGTTTTTCAAAACAAAAAGAGAGTTAGGCCAAGAAAATAATTGTTGCTTTTAATGATGGAAATTTTTGAAATTTAATTTGACTTTAGCGAGATGGTTCTTCCTTGAAAATAGAACTTTGATTACTCGAGCTTTGATAATTGGTGGTCTTGAATTAATTTTTCATTTAATTTCAAAGGAAACACCGACATGTGTTGCATCACGCATTAGGGTCTATACCCGAGCTTCGTCCCTTAAGTGGGAGTGCAACGCCCATACCCACGTGAGTCTCCCTCCACGGGTCGGTAATTCACTTCCGGAATCCACACCTTTGACATGTGAGCAGCCCTCCACGTCACTAGGTTGTGCTTTCCCCCGAACCGAAACCAATTCGCAAGCTTGTAATGGGCCAGAATTAGGGTTCTTGTTACCTTAATAGGTGATAAGATAGGTTTGGGTACCCTTGTTAGAACCGAACCACATGAGTGAGAATTTAAGAAGCCTACCCCAGTTAGAGCCATGCGGATAACCGTAGAATTAGAATTCATGCTATTAGGTCTTGCATCGTTAATTTACCTTGATGTGTTTCCTCTCGTTTGTTTTATTCAGTATTCATTATTGGTGTTACTAACCCAATTTCCTTCTTGTCTTGTTTTGCTTATTTTTGCATACTCATTGCATTCTCATACGAGGTGTTGATTCGAGAACAGTCTAAAGTTGAAAACTTTCACAACGGGAGAAAAGAGTCCATAGCAACGAAGCTCCCGGAGCGCGCTAATTTAGAAAGAGGGGACGAGGAAATTTATTGAAAATTGTACCCTATGTATTTATTACCTCGTTGCAACAAGACTTGATCTTCGTTGTGGAAAGTTGTTTAATAAGGATGTTCGTCGAATAAACATTTTCTTGCATTCGATTGTATTTTTATTTTATCACCTCCAATCATTTGTTTCTGTTTTGCATGCACATTTCATGCATTACATCATTAAATTATGAAATTAATTGCTCGGGGTCATGTCAGCATTCGTGACTACCGAAGGTTCTACACCCACTCTTTACTCGCCATCAGAGGAGGCAAATGGAAGAAAGTTTTGCTAAGTTAGAAGCCGACTTCGAGAAGGGTACGAATGGGGCATATTATGGGCATGAATCCTTTTGTGAGTACCATCAGACTGTGAGGCACGAGATTCAGAGTTGTCCCGAATTTAAGCAGTTGGTTTAGAAATTGATGGACAATCGGGAGGTTGAGTTCCTTGAAGAAGTTTGAAGGGTGGAATTGATGGTCAGCTCAGTAGTATTTAAGAGTTTTAGTGTATTCAAGACCGTTTGTCTTCATTTCATTGCATTTTAATCTTTTCTTTGAAGTGATGTGTGAAATCAACCTTTGCTACCCTTTGCCCGAAGGTAGCGAAGATTTTTTGTAAGGGCCTCAGACTACACTTTTTTAGTTTCAATGAAAGAATGCTTTATGTTTCAATTGCCTTTTCATTTTGTGTATATTTGTCTGGTGAGTCCATGTATATCAATTGCACAAGGGACATTGACTTTGATCCCAAAGGTTGACTTCGAGCCGCCTTTGTCTAGTGGAAATCGAAAGCTTTGAAGACGATGAATATGTGGCTTACACTCTGAGTTAATTTGGTCACCTAATTAAATACACATAGAATTAGGGCCTTCGGGAGAATAACCTGAAATTTTCCACGCAAAAAGAAAAAGAAAGAAAAGAGGAAAAAAGAAAAAGAAAAGAAATAAGAGAGAGAGAAAGAGAAAAAAAGAAAGAAAATGAAAGAAAAGAAAGAAAAAAAGAGAACACAAGAGAGAGAGAATGATAAAAGTGTAACAAAAGCACTCCAATGTTCGAAGCCTGGTAATAGGCATCTTCGGATATGAGTGTGGAATTTTTGAGGCACTCCGCTGTAGCAAAAGACCAATAAGGTTGCTATGCACCATTCACCTTAGCTACATGAGTGATGGTAATATTTTCAAATCATGACAATGCCGAGTAGCTCGGGGTTTTGTTGTTTGCTCCATCTGTAACACCCCCTTCCCGGCCTGGTAGAGAACCGGGTCGGAAAGCGCTACCGAAAAACATAACGGAGATCGGAGACATAAATTTTAGACTTTTAATCAATATTTTAGTGCCAAATATATCAATTTTTATTACTAACTCAAAAGTCATTATAACTTTAAAATCTTATACAAAACATAGGTAACATATACACAATAGTAGGGTCACCAGACTAGTATAATTACTTTAACTACTTTGCCACCATACTAGGAGTTCCTAAAGACAAAACACATACTCTTAGCTTGTGGTGACTTGCCGATTCTTTGACTGCTCCGATCTCGGACCGAACACTTTGTTAGCCTGAAATGTTATGCAAATGAATGCATTAGACTTACATAGTCTAAGTGAGGTAGCCAATAAAAATGAATGAGCATGTTATGCAATGCTGCATACTTCAATGGCACATTTCACATAAGCAATCTATATACATATTATAAATGAAAGACAAGTTATCCAATCATAACAAAAACAATATCAATAATCAATATTTTTCCTTAGACCGATTCAACAGTATTTGGATACGCGAATTCCACCACATCACCAATAATAATGGTCGTGTCATAATCCCTCCGCCGCGCCAATTGACCAATACACAACATATCTCTCCGCCGCACCAATGGCCGAAGCCCAATACCTGTACCAATGAGCTCATGAATTCTATGGCATGCCAATTGTATCCAATACTTCGAATCCAATGTTCAACAACAATGATTCATAACAATATTTCATATCAATAAACAATATCAATAATTCATGTCATACTTATCGCATGTCAATGCTTTCAATAATTTTCATGACAACAATAATCATATTATGAATCATAGAATCAATGCAATGCTTACCATACACTTACCAACATATGATCGATGACATAATACTTCTAACTCAAAGGTTAGTACTAATAAATATAACAACAAATTCGAGTAGGCCCTTGCCTAACTCGAGACGCTGCTACACTCACATATTAGAACATAGAAACAAAGATCGGAATGACACCGTGTCACCCGAGACAAATGCATCTACACTCACCTCGATATTAGGGTTCTCGTATAACATCACCTTTTCCCTTGGTCGACGGTCGTCTTTTATCGATTTCTTGAACTCGACGTCGATAGAGATTCGATATTACTATATCGAAAATATCGAACCACCAACCTATGATAAATCGAATCTTGCTTCTATTATTATTATTATTTTCCACTATTCGAACATTCCCATTAATTCTCCCGTACCACTATATCTCACTTTTCCTTCATTTCTCCATCAAATGCACTCATCTCCCCCTATTTATACTTGTATAAACCGCCCCTTTCAAATTCCATGAAATTGGAATTTTAATTCCAATCTTCCACGCATGACCTTACATGGACATTTAATTTTCCTCCACGTTAGTGGCAATTGCCACCCAAAATACACTACTGCCGTGTGTCCTTTACGTGGGAATTGCCCACGGCAATTCCTTCAAATTGAAGGAGTTGGCCGTGGGTCCCATGGCTTTTTCTTTTCTTCTTTTTTTTAATAATAATAATAAGAAGAAGAATAATAAACTATAAATTAATCCGAAAAATATTAATTGGTTCAAATAAAATCGAATAAATTATACAACCGATATAATATACTCGGTCGCCGAAACTTAATTCCGACTAGACCGGTTTTTAGGATGTGACAACTCTCTCCCCTTTAAAGAAAATTCGTCCTCGAATTTTCTCCGACAACAATACGCTCATCTATACGAGCCTGACTGAATTTAGACATCTAAACATAAAGAGATCGAATTACTCGGCAAGTCACAATACAACAATATAACTCCTAGGTGGCAAAATAACACAATAGACAATACAAACATATTTAAGTTTAGTCCAGAACCGACTAAACTCTAGCTCTGATACCACAAATGTAACACCGCCTTCCCGGCCTGGTAGAGAACTGGGTCGGAGAGCGCTACCGAAAAACATAACGGAGATCGGAGACATAAATTTTAGACTTTTAATCAATATTTTAGTGCCAAATATATCAATTTTTATTACTAACTCAAAAGTCATTATAACTTTAAAATCTTATACAAAACATAGGTAACATATACACAATAGTAGGGTCACAAGACTAGTATAATTATTTTAACTACTTTGCCACCATACTAGGAGTTCCTAAAGACAAAACACATACTCTTAGCTTGTGGTGACTTGCTGATTCTTTGACTGCTCCGATCTCGGACCGAACACTTTGTTAGCCTGAAATGTTATGCAAATGAATGCATTAGACTTACGTAGTCTAAGTGAGGTAGTCAATAACAATGAATGAGCATGTTATGCAATGTTGCATACTTCAATGACACATTTCACATAAGCAATCTATATACATATTATAAATGAAAGACATGTTATCCAATCATAACAAAAATAATATCAATAATCAATATTTTTCCTTGGACCGATTCAACAGTATTTGGATACGCGAATTCCACCACATCACCAATAATAATGGTCGTGTCATAATCCCTCCGCCGCACCAATTGACCAATACACAACATATCCCTCCGCCGCACCAATGGCCGAAGCCCAATACCCGTACCAATGAGCTCATGAATTCTATGGCATGCCAATTGTATCCAATACTTCGAATCCAACGTTCAACAACAATGATTCATAACAATATTTCATATCAATAAACAATATCAATAATTCATGTCATACTTATCGCATGTCAATGTTTTCAATGATTTTCATGACAACAATAATCATACTATGAATCATAGAATCAATGCAATGCTTACCATACACTTACCAACATATGATCGATGACATAATGCTTCTAACTCAAAGGTTAGTACTAATAAATATAACAACAAATTCGAGTAGGCCCTTGCCTAACTCGAGATGCTGCTACACTCACATATCAGAACATAGAAACAAAGATCGGAATGACACCGTGTCACTCGAGACAAATGCATCTACACTCACCTCGATATTAGGGTTCCCGTATAACATCACCTTTTCCCTTGGTTGACGGTCGTCTTTTATCAATTTCTTGAACTCGACGTCGGTAGAGATTCGATATTACTATATCGAAAATATCGAACCACCAACCTATGATAAATCGAATCTTGCTTCTATTATTATTATTTTTTTCCACTATTCGAACATCCCCATTAATTCTCCCGTACCACTATATCTCACTTTTCCTTCATTTCTCCATCAAATGCACTCATCTCCCCCTATTTATACTTGTATAAACCGCCCCTTTCAAATTCCATGAAATTGGAATTTTAATTCCAATCTTCCACGCATGACCTTACATGGACATTTAATTGTCCTCCACGTTAGTGGCAATTGCCACCCAAAATACACTACTGCCGTGTGTCCTTTACGTGGGAATTGCCCACGGCAATTCCTTCAAATTGAAGGAGTTGGCCGTGGGTCCCATGGCTTTTTCTTTTCTTCTTTTTTTTAACAATAATAATAATAATAATAATAAACTATAAATTAATCCGAAAAATATTTATTGGTTCAAATAAAATCGAATAAATTATACAACCGATATAATATACTCGGTCGCCGGAACTTAATTCCGACTAGACCGGTTTTTAGGATGTGACACCATCATTTATTTCGAGCCAAAGGAATGTGATGAGTTGACTTCCCCAAAATTGTAAAGAAATGATAAAGGCAAAGCCTACAGAAGATAACCCTAATTGATTAAAAGCCGAAATAGCTTGGAGAGTATGTCACATTTTCATACATCAGCTCAGCTTTCGAGGTCTCCTAGACACATGATGCTTGAGGCAATCCGTGGTGAGTCATAATAGTGTCGTTCGTGCACTTGATATTCGGGGATTTAATTTGACTTGATATATCCTTAATTTGAAAAGAAAGTATAGTTTTTGAAAATGCATCTCATTTTGAAATCAGAAGATGCAATCTGAATCTTTTGGAACACAAATTAATTTCCCTTTGCTTCAGGGATAAAGTTTAGAATTCAATGTCATGAACACAAATGACAACTTGTCAGTTACTACAGTTTAGAGACTTGAAGCAAATTTTTGTCGAGATGTTTCGATTGCTTCAGAAGATGAAATTAGACCTTGATGAACTTAAGAGAAAGTTCAGGGACTTGGGGGCATGTGTTTCCCCCATTGTTGAGAAGAGATGAAGTCGTCGTGTTGAATTAAGACGAAGAGAATAATTTAGCACCCAGTTTGAGAATGGGGCAATGTTTTGAGAACGAGCATTACGAGAAGTGCTATGTCCAGTTTGACCAGCAAAAGTCAACAATCATCTTTCGAAAAGAGATCAAAAGATTGGGATTTGGAAAGTACGAAAGCCAAAAGAGTTTAAGAAGAAGAAGGTCAGAATGGACCAGTCTAAAATGAACTCCAGAAAAGTTCAGGGACTTGGAGGCATGTGATTCCTCCGTTGTTGAGAGAAAAGAAGATTCGTCGCGTTGAGTAAAGACGAAGAGAAAGGTTGAGCACCTGGTTTGAATAGGGGGCAATGCTTTGAGAACGTGCACTACGAGAAGTGCTACGTTGTCTTTTGAGAAGAGACCAAGATTTGGCAAAGATGAGAAGGCCAAAAGAGATTGAGAAGAAGAAGAGACCAAGAGATCGAGATTTGGCAAAGATAAGAATGCCAAGAGAGATTAAGAAGAAGAAGAAGATGAAGGTCAAGATCGACCAACCCAGAGATTAAAAGCGTCTGAGCGTTTTTGATGTCATAACTCATACATTATTTGTAGTTAGGCATCCCTAGGATTAGGGGCATGCTAACTCACATCATCATATCATTTTTACCTATTTTCGACAGGTATTTTAAAGCTTTCCCCGTAAAAGGAAACCGACCTATCTATTCAGGCTCTTGGAGAATAGAACCTGCCTATCCGTTCAGGCTCTTGGAGAATGGAACCGACCTATCTATTCAGGCTCTTGGAGAATAGAACTGGCCTATCTATTCAGGCTCTTGGAGAATAGAACCCGCCTATCCGTTCAGGCTCTTGGAGAATGGAATCGGCCTATCTATTCAGGCTCTTGGAGAATAGAATCAGCCTATCTATTCAGGCTCTTGGAGAATAGAACCCGCCTATTCGTTCAGGCTCTTGGAGAATGGAACCAACCTATCTATTCAGGCTCTTGGAGAATAGAACCCGCCTATCCGTTCAGGCTCTTGAAGAATGGAACCAGCCTATCTATTCAGGCTCTTGGAGAATAGAACCCGCCTATCTATTCATGCTCTTGGAGAATGGAACCCGCCTATCCGTTCAGGATCTTGGAGAATGGAACCGGCCTATCTATTCAGGCTCTTGGAGAATAGAACCAGCATATCTATTCAGGCTCTTGGAGAATAGAATCCGCCTATCCGTTCAGGATATTGGAGAATGGAATCTACCTATCTATTCGGGCTTTTAGAGAATGGAACCCGCCTATCGATTCGGGCTTTTGGAGAATGGAATCTGCCTATCTATTCGGGCTTTTGGAGAATGGAACCCGCCTATCTATTCGGGCTTTTGGAGAATGGAACCAGCATATCTATTCAGGCTCTTAGAGAATAGAACCTGCCTATCCGTTCAGGCTCTTGGAGAATGGAACCGGCCTATCTATTCAGGCTCTTGGAGAATGGAACCAGCCTATCTATTCAGGCTCTTGGAGAATAGAACCTGGCTATCCGTTCAGGCTCTTGGAGAATGGAACTCGCCTATATGTTCAGGCTCTTGCAGAATGGAACCCGTCTATCCGTTCAGGCTCTTGGAGTATGGAACCCGACTATCCGTTCAGGCTCTTGGAGAATTTTGATATATTTTGATAGAACTCTAAGTATTGAAACTGGTCTTAGGACTCTTTAAATTTTGTAGATAGACAACTATGCCACCTCGTAGGAGCTCTAGATTAGCGGCCGGTCGTGTCAGTGGTCGTGGTGGAGTGTGTGGTCGAGGTCGTACCGCAGCAGCTGAGAGCGGTGCTTCACAGTTTGTGGGAGCGCCATCGAATCAGGATGATATTCATGATGTTAATGAGAAAGAGCATGTCGTAGATCAACAGTTTGGAGTTCAGCAAACTGGAGCCCAGCAGATCGAGGCCCAGCAGACTAGGGCTCAACAGGTTGGTGGTGAGGATTAGCTTGCTCAGCGGACACTATGTCATGGACCACATGGTTCTGGGGATATTGAGACTGCGAGCATGGATACGCTGCAGTACACAGGGAGTTGCTACGTTATCTTCGTCAGTCTGAGGGTGTCAGGAGACCCATATCTACTGTGTTTTTGGCTGCCGGGATGACTATGTTTGATGGGAACACGGTGTAATCACTAATTTTGTCCGGGGTGTTAAACCCAATTTCTCTTCTATTTAGTAATGGGCTTTGATATTATATATATGTTGCAATTAAAAAAAACCAAAAAATGAAAGGAAAAAAGTTAAAAACAGTATATATATTATTTACTATTATATATTATTATCCATTATTATTATTACCATCTTTGTTACCTTACTATTACCTATTATCATATTAATATGTTTATTATTACTATTATTATTATTAATATCTATTATTATTATTATTATTATTATTATTATTATTATTATTATTGAATCTTGAAATAAAATAAACATATAGTATAAATAAAGCCCGAAGAATATAATCAAATCCCAAAGTCTTATATATTTTACATAGCCCAATTCGGGCCCAACTTAAGGAAAACCCTAATCTGCTAAACAAACCATAATGCCCTAACTTTGTTTGTGCAGCCGCCGCATTTCCCGCCGTTAGATCTGGGAGCCAGATCCAACGGCCCAGATCACCCAGGCGCAGGAAGCCCTAGAGGAGCCTCTCCCGAGCTCCAGCGCCGCACAGCTTTAGCCCTTGGATCGAGATCTCATCGGACGACCGAGATCAACGCGGAGAAGCTTCTGGAACCTACACGCGCCCGCGCGTCCGCGCGTCCTCAACTCCCACGCGCGCCTTTTCGAATGCCTCACGCCCGAGCCCAACCAGCCACATCTCTCTGGTCCCTCTCTCCTCGTACGAGCTCACATGCAGCAAACAAACAAATATCAGAAATGCAACCGAAATGCAGAAATCAGACGCAAAAAACAGAATGGCAGAGGCAAATGGAAATCGCAGACGAATACAAACAAATCAATAAATGATTTTCCAGCAATTACATGTAATTTAGAAATATAAATATCTGTAATTTCGGGGCTATATAAACCCGAGCAAGCAATGTAAAAGGGGATTTTCTGGGGGAGAGAAAAAAGAAAATAGGAGGATTCGGAATTTTCGAAGAAGCATTGTAAGCGAAACTTTCATTAATACAATCAAAGTTTTCAGAGGTAGTCTCTTTCGCATTTTCAGTTTTCGAATCGCAAAAAATAAAATAAAAAAACAGTGAAGAGTCAAGCTTTTTTACCTTTGTTTCGAGTCGACCTTCTCCTTCCTCTTCCGCCCCTCTCTACCGGTGATAAGCCTCGCGGCCTTCTTTTCGGGGCCGTGCATGGTGAGCCGTTGAGGCCGGTGACGCAAAGTGGCAAGGTTTTTGGTTTTTTTTTGGGTTTCGGTTTTTTTATTTTTGCAAAGAAAAACAGTTTCGAAAAGATTTTTAAGGGCTTTGATCTCGTAAGCAGAAGTCTTTTGGTCTCGAAAGGTTTTTACAAAAAAGGGGAAACGAAAAGGTTTTTTAGGGTTCCTGACGCCGGCACCGGAAATCGTACCGGCGACTGCACCGGAGGAAACAAAGCAATGGGGGAGCTCTCTGGTTTTTAGGGTTTGTAAAGCAAAGGGGGAGCTCTCTGGTTTTTAGAGTTTGTAAAATGGGAAAAGAGGCTGAAATGAGTTTAAACCTGCTTTATATATTGTTTTAATGTTTTAAAACCGGTTTAATAACGTTTTAAGCCCCTCCGTGTTACTCTAATTGCACGAAGAGGGGCTTCCGCATTTTGAAATTACGTCCGTAATCCCCTTAGGTTTTTGTGTCTTTTCAATTTCGTCCTGATTTTCATTCCAGTTGATTTCTAAGTGGGGTATTCGCCCATTTAGTCCCTATGTCTTTCCGCGTCTTTTCAATTTGGTCCCGTTTTGCTCTTTTGATTAATGTTTTTTATGGGTTAATTGCTATTGCGGTCCTTGCCAGTTTGCATGTTAGTTGTAGTCAGCATTTTTATTTGGTTATATTATTCATGCATTTTATCCTTTTTAATGATTGCATCGAATATATGTTTTTGCCATATTGTTTATGTTAGTATGTGCATACATGTTTTTATGTTGCATGCCTATTTGTTTTAATGTTGTTAGAATATATTTTTGCAACATGCATTCTAATATGTCATTCATGTGATTTTTAGCATTTTAATTTGTATATTAATTAATTTTAATTCTAAAACGGAGATACCTATTAATTCGCGCATTCGAGTCGACATGCCTAGCTTAATCGATGTCCCGCGAATATTCGGATTAATTCGAATCGTCTAAAGGTAAATATGTAATTAAAACGAACAAGATCATAGCATCATCCTTTAATTGCTTGCATCATGCATAAAGGTGACGTACGGGATTCGAACCCTAGACTAACACGGTAGTCAGTCTTATATGATGTCGGTTTAGTCTTTGGTCCGATGTACCGTCATCCTTTTTAATTAAATGTTTAATTAACTCGAAACCACCAGTTCGAAAAAGCTCGTATTATTAAAGTTCGATTTTCAATCAAGAACCCCTAATTAAAGTCTTCTTAAATTTTAAATAATTTCCGTCAATTAAAAGCAACAATTGTTTTGGTACCGATTTTCGGGCTCGATGGGGGTGCTAACCCTTCCCCACACGTAACCAACTCCCGAACCCTTCCAAAAGAATCTCTGGTTTAGATTTTTAAAGTGTCTGGCCTACCTTAGTGGCTGGTGGCGACTCCAAACCGAAAAAAAGATTTTTTAAAGGTTTTTTCCTAAAACCTGAATCGAATTGTTTTCAAAATTCCCCTTTTTAAAATTAAATGTTTTCTTTCAAAAAAGCGGGGGACTCCTTTTTAGTGACGAGGAAAAGGAGGGGAAAAACCTTGTTACACACGGGATCAGATCCGGCTGATGACGTGTACGGGTTGAAGAAGCTTCAGAGGTTGAGTTTGGCACTGCGGTTTACTCGGGTTCAGCTCTTGTGTCTATTGCTTCTTACCGGATGGCACTGAAGGAGTTGAAAGAGTTGAAGGTGCAGTTGCAGGAGTTGTTGGATAGAGGATTCATTCATCCTAGTGTTTCACCATAGGGAGCTCTTGTTTTGTTTGTGAAGAAGATGGATGGGACACTTTGGCTATTGACTACCGGAAGTTGAATAAGCTGATGATCAAGAATAAGTATCCCCTTCCTTGATGATATCTTTGATCAGTTCCGGGGAGCTACGGTGTTTTCTAAGATTGATCTGAGATCTAGTTATTACCAACTTAAGGTTAAGGATTCTGATGTGTTCAAGACAGCTTTCTGGACACGTTATGAGCATTATGAGTTCTTTGTGATGCCTTTCAGATTGACTAACGCCCTAGCCGCGTTTATGGATTTGATGAATTGGGTGTTCCAACCTTATCTTGACAAGTTTATTGTAGTCTTTATATATGATATTCTGGTTTATTCCAAATCTGAGGCTGAACATGAGGAGCATCTTCGGATTGTTTTACAGACTCTTCGAGAGAAACAGTTGTATGCAAAGTTCAGCAAATATGACTTTTGGCTTTCGGAAGTTGTATTTTTGGGGCATGCACTGTCATCTACGGGTGTTCAGGTTGTTCCAAGGAAGATTGACGCTATTATGAGCTGGAAGCAGCCTAGGAATGTTTCTGAGGTTCGAAGTTTCTTGAGTTTAGCCGGTTATTATCAGAGGTTTGTTTAGGGTTTTTCTACCATTGCAGCTCCTTTGACTAAAGTTCTGAGGAAGGATATTCCCTTTGTTTGGGCCGAGGGCCAATAGTCTAGCTTTGAGAATCTTAAGACCATGTTGACTGAAGCACTGGTTTGGATCCAGCCTAAGCCCGGTAAAGCTTACATCGTTTACAGTGATGCTTCTCACACTGGATTGGGATGTGTTCTGATGCAGGATGGGAAGGTAGTGACTTATGTGTCCCGACAGTTGAAACCGCATGAGGGCAACTATCCTACCCATGACCTTAAGCTAGATGCCGTGATTTTTGCTCTCAAGATCTAGAGACACTATCTCTATGGGGAGAAGTGTTATATTTTCATAGGTCATAAGAGTCTGAAATACCTTCTTACCCAAAAGAAGCTTAATCTGAGATAGAAACATTGGTTGGAACTTCTTAAGGACTATGACTGGGAGATTGAGTATCATCCGGGCAAGGCTAATGTTGTTGTTGATGCCTTAAGCCGTAACGCCATTTCAGATTTGAGAGCTTTGTTTGCCCAGATGAGTTTGTATGAGGATGGCAGTTTATTGGCCGAACTTCGGGTTATTCCTACATTGATTTTTGATATTCGAGCGGAGCAGCCTAGTGACCCGTTTTTGATACATCGTATCAAAAAGGTACATGAAGGTACATCTCGGGATTTCTCTATTGATCAGGATGGGGTATTATGTTTTCGTGGCTAGTATTGTATTCCGAGGAAATCCGAGTTAAAACAGGTTATTCTCCGTGAGGCCCACGACAGTCCTTATTCTATGCATCTTGGTGGGGACAAGATGTATAAGAATCTTCGTGCGAGGTATTGGTGTAAGAGTCTCAACCGTGATGTTGTGGGGTTTGTGTCCAAGTATTTGACCTGCTAGAAGGTCAAAGTAGAGCATCATCGTCCATCTAGGTTACTTCAGCATATTGAGATCCCTTAGTGGAAATGGGAGCGCGTGACTATGGATTTTGTCAGTGGTCTTCCTTTGACTCCGTCAAAGAAGGACTCTATTTGGGTTATTGTGGATCGGTTGACTAAGTCCACGCACTTCATTCTTGTTCGAGTTGACTATTCCTTGAGCAAGTTAGCTCGGCTCTATGTCTCTGAGATTGTTCGCCTTCATGGGGTACCGTTGTCTATTATTTCTGATAGAGATCTGAGGCTTACATCAAAGTTTTGGAGAGCTCTACATACAACTTTGGGTAATCAGTTAAGTTTCAGTACTTCTTATTATCTGCAGAATGATGGTCAGTCCGAGCGGGTAATCCAGATTCTTGAGGATATATTGAGAGGTTGGGTGGTGGATTATAGAGGCAGTTGGAAGGATTTCTTGCCGCTTGCTGAGTTCGCCTATAATAACAGTTATGAAGCCAGTATCAAGATGGCACCATATGAGGCTCTATTTGGGCGAAAGTGTCATTCACCAATTGGTTGGACTGAGCTAAATGAGCACATGTTGTTGAGACCTAAGATTGTACATGAGGCTGAGCAGACTGTCAGATTGATTCGGGGTCGGCTTAAGGCTGCTTTTGACCAACAGAAGTCTTATACCGATTTGAGACGTCAGGATATCGAGTATGAGGTAGGTGATCAGGTTTTCTTGAAAGTATCTCCGTGAAGGAAGGTACTTCGGTTTGGTCGAAAAGGCAAGTTGAGTCCTCGTTACATCGGACCTTATCGAATTATTCGTCGGGTTGGACCTATTGCCTATTAGCTTGAGTTACCACCTGAGCTCCAGCGTATTCATGATGTCTTCCACGTCTTTGTGTTGAGATACTATCATGTTGATCCGTTTCATGTTCTTCTTGTGGAGGATATTGAGATCCATCTTGACTTGCGTTTTGAGGAGGAACTCATTGAGATTCTTGCTTAGGACAAGAAGATTCTTAGGAGGAAGACCATTAAGATGGTCAAGGTCTTGTGGCGTTGACTTAGTCATGATGAGGCTACGTGAGAGCCCAAGGCCGTTGTCAAAGTCTAGTATCCGCATCTCTTTGATCTAGGTAAATTTCGAGGCCGAAATTTCTTTTAAGGAGAGGAGAATTGTAACACCCTGATTTTCCCCTAAAATTAAAAAACCCTAAATCACATTAAATACATAATTCGTAACCTAAAATTTAGGGCTAAATTGAAATAACTTTTGAGACCCTTAGATGGTAATTTACCCATGGATAAAAGCCTATTTTAGGTTTTCATCTGCCAATTTGCCAGTCGCCTCTCACTCTCTCTTCCGTTTTTTCCTTTCGAATAACCAAACTATTTCTTTAATGTTCCCCTCATTTTTCCATCCACGCTCCGTTGAGGATATTGCCATCGTCTGTTCGTCAATTGGTGGCCACCATTCGTCTCCCCTTCCCCGTTCGAACCAAACCCCTCCTTCATCGCAACCTCGATGGCCGTCATTTGTGCAAAATCCGAGAGAAACCAATTTGTTCGCTTCGATCCCTCGCACCGTCGTCCTTTCTGTTGTTCATCACCGAGAACAGTCGAAATCCCTCAGTGTTCTTCAACATCCGTCCTATGTTCCGCCGTCCCCCATCTTAGCCTTGTTGGATCTGTTTGGGTAAGCACCGTAGCCACGGTTGTGGTGTGTTGGTCGGGTCGGATTAAGACTGGCCTCCGCCGTCATATTATTGGGGTGTCGTTGCCGGAGGGAATCCTAGATCTAAGGTTTCAAGTGAGGGTTAATGGATTAGGGTTAGGGTAGAATTAAGGGGAAATAAGGTTTAAACCAATTTGTTATTTAACCAGACAAGACCGAACCGGCCCCTTGAACCGAACTGAACCAGTGTTACAGAATCGAACCGAACCGTTTAACCAGACCGAGTGACGTCAGCAGTGACGTCATTCGCTAATGTTGCTGATGCAGGGATGCTGACGTCATCGTTGACCATGATGACGTCAGCGTTAACTTTTTGGGGTCATAGTCAATTTTATGTTTTTCGACGCCTCGGTTCCAGTTTCAAAGCCCGTTTTTCCAATTCGATCCCGAATAACTGTTTTTTGGCCTTTTGAATTAATTTATGCTCAATTGAGAAATTGTGAAAATTGGTTTCTGAATCGGATTTCTTTTGCGTTCAAGTGACATAGATTCGAACACCGAGATTCTTCCTCCTCCTCCGCATGGTCGACCTCCTGCAACTCAGCCTGCGGGTTCTGCGCATATGTGTAGTTAAGTCTGTTTAGTAGTTTGTGGCATAGTAGCAAAATCTTAAATAGTGTTACCCTTGTAGGTGTCGATCTTGTTCAGCCTGTTACTAGATCTGAGCGTGAGAGACGTCACTACCGACGTTGAGTTGTTAGTTGTATGAGGTGTGTTCTCTACCTGTGCTACATTATCTGTGTTGATTTATATGATGTCTGATTTGTGAATTTATATTGTGATTTGAGTGATATGTGCTATGCTTTGTGTAAGACTGTCAAACATCATACATCGAAATATGAATAATTTCTTTCGGATTAAAGGCTCATGCATTTTCAGATTAATAATGATTGCATTCAGATTAGAATCGAATTTCCATGTCATGTCATTTGGGTTGGGAAAATGTACGGGGAAGATTAGTGGTTTCACCCTTCGGGCTGAACTCCACTTCGGACATGGTGACGATGTAGAGAGTGGTTCAGGGGAACCTTACTCTTCGGACGGTGATGTAGATGGGTACATGACATAGTATAAGGTGCATCATGTTGCGCATATTTGTATATCTGAATAACTGCTGAAAAGACTATGTTGATTGGTTGTTTTTTGTGATATCTTGTTTTATGCACTCTAGAGACACACTGAGCTTAATAGCTGACTCCCACTTAGTATTTATTTCAGATTCTCAGACATAGATTTTCGGTACTTGGAGGACCATATTTTCTCATATTATTTATAGTTTCAGTATGAACATTTTAGATTTTCAGATTTACTTCAGTTTTATATCAGTTATTTTACTGTTTGGGAATTTTATATAATTCAGATACTTATATTTTGATTTGGGATTTTCAACTGTTTTAGCATGTATGGGAATTTTAATCGGATATTTTGATAATTTATTTTGTATTGTTTTTATTATATGACCGCCTTTTCAAAAAATGGGACTTAATGTGAAAGATATCGTTTTAATAAATAATTTAAATATTGAATTTTTGAAACCTAATAATCATCTTACTTTAGGGACATGTTTTCAACCCGACTTCCTAGATTCGGCCTATAACCCTTGGGTCAGGTTTAGGGGGTTATAACCATGCTTGTAATATAATATGTAACCCCATCGACCCGGTCTAGTCGCAAGACCGAATCGGGAGAGTTACACGGGGATAACCGGAGAAAAATCCGAGAATTTCCCACCGATTAACAACCCTAGATTAATATTTATCTTGCCTAAATGCATTTTAAGGATCCTATGGTGTTAAGGGTCATAACGGAAGATACAACGTATCAATCGGACATCAATTAGACCCAAATAGACACGAAGGACCATTTTGCAAAACTACACTAAACATGGGCAAAAAGATAATCTTAACCTTACCAAATAATTTATTAGTCAAATTTCAAGCGCACGAGGCAAAACCTACTCAATACAAGACATATAAACTCATTTAGGAGACCTACAAGCATTAGGGACCAAAACGCAACATTTGGAAACCTTTAAAGATGCCTTTTAACAATTTTAACCACTTGTGTTTTGAAAAAGCAAAGCAAGGTCGTTCCGGAATGGCTCCCACTGGTATCGAAACGATGGTTTCTAGAGACAAAACGTTTTGAAACCTGTTTTGAAAAAGGGGTCCTTCAGGCTTGGTCGTTCCGAAACGACACTAGGCAACATATTGAGCAACCATTCTAGAAGATCTACATTGAGTAAAAGCCCAAACTTTCTCCGATAAAGCACAAACAACAAGGCAACATATTGAACAACCATTCTAGAGGCAAAACATCTTAAAAACATGTTTCGATCATACCCACACACAAGCATGGATCTCAAAGTTAAAAGCTCCAAAAAGAACCCTCTAACTCAAAACACCAACAAGCGAAAACACAAGGCATTTAACCAAAAGCCCAAGCAAGTCTCAACATAGCATGGTTTCAACATTTAAAACATGTAGCAACATGATCAAACACATGGGAGTTTATATCAATCTCCCTAACCACAAGTGCAAGTATCCCCATTGCTAATATATTATTACAACTTAAAATCTATACTTGAGCTTAAGTTATGATCACTGGAGTCTTTCCCTCGCCTTTCTTTGCTTCCCGAATCACTAACGATTTGCATTGTTGGAAATGAGCGTGTAAGCATAAGAGCTTAGTGAGTGGTGCTCAAACCACAACAACAACAATACAGTTTTAAAACCATTTGATCAAATTTTGAAAACAAAACCAAAGAACTTGGAATCTCACATCAAGTATGAATAACAACATGAACACATGTTTGGCATCTTACATCAAGCAACAATATATAACTACATAGCATAACTCTCAACATCAAACATGATAACATTCAACCTTTCAGCACAAAGAGTATATTGGCAACTGTGGTTACATTACTCGGATATGCGGATTGGATTCGATGGCATCTTACATCATCAAATCTATAAGAACAATAAGACTCACGATGGCATCTTACATCACCAAAGTCTAATAATAAAGCTTCTAGTGGCATCTTACATCACCGTACTCCTCCCTAATGGCATCTTACATTACTAGGGCCACGCGCGAATTTTACTAGTGCACTCTAACCCTATGGTCGACCAATTATACCCGGTAAGACCCTCATATTTTCCAATACTCAAAACATCAACAATCCATTAACTAACTACACACATTCGTCTCATCTCATATCAACAACAACATGTCACGAACATCATAGGTTTAAACGTCATCTACTCATATCACAATGCATAGCAAGATAAAAACCTATAAATTCGAGAAGAAAAAAAAGTAAAACGTAAATATTTAATACTTACTCTCGAGTTTAGGTTGGCTTTTTAGGCTCAATTCAAACTCTCAAAAACATTTCCACTCACCGGTAGTACGACGAACTAGTCGAACTCCCTTTTAAGCTTCTGTAACTTCCGGTAACACGTCCGAAATACCCAAACTCAATTCTGCTTATTCAAACCAGACCAAAGAAGAAGATTAACACATTTTTCAATCACAAAACCCAATGTTATCAATATAGCAAATGTCTCACTACACATATTTCCCTATTCAAGGCCGAAAGTGGACAAAACTCATCTTCAAACGAAAACTCAGCTATTACTAAATCAAATCATCATCCAAAACATACTCGAAAGCTTCAAAATCATCAACACACTTCCACTAACCCCTTAGGAATAATTTCCAACCATAAACAACCCAAAAAAACTCATATTTTCCTAACTCAAAATTTACTCATTTATTTCATTTCAGGATTTTAGGTTTAACCCGCCATTTAAACACTTATGAACATTCAAAAATTAGGTTATAACCTACCCAAAATATCATTTACCAAAAGCTTGCTTAAACCCTTCAAAAACCCATTTTACCCAAAATGAAGAAACTTGAGTAATCTTCAAAATTTTGGAAAGAAAATGTCAAAAGCAAGATTGAAAAGAAGAGAGAATAAAACTAAGTCATTTATCTCTTAAAATCTTCAAGATTGGTGGAGATTGAATGAAAAGATGAGAATGGTTGTCTTAGGGACAAATAATGTGAGTTTTGGTGGAGAAGAAGATGACTTTTGAAATTATCTTATTTCATTATTCCGTTTGTTATAAAACCTCTTTATTTTAACAAAATTCATATTTTACTTTATTATTATTACTATTTATTCTTTAAAAGCTCAATTTAATTTAGGGTAATATACCTAAATCATCACTCAACTTTGCACTCAGACACTAAACCTTAAACCTCAAATCCCAAAATACGATTTATAAACTTTTCCTGAGTCCCGGTCCGAACTCCTAGACCCTAAACTCGGGGCGTTATATAATATTTAGATTACCCATAATTCTTTTAGTTTCTAAATGAGAAACAATTGCACTTAAATCTATTTGAACCTACGACTACCAAAACGTACCAATCGAAGTATCGAACCAAAACTTGCTCCATAGTTTGAGGTTGGCTCAACATGGAGTAAACCGAGTGTGAGTTTATTAGGAAACTCGAACTCAATGTCAATAAAAGAGAGCTTGTAATAAGAATCTATGTCTGGTTCACAATCTTGTCGACGATAAACAATGTCATGATGATGGCGCATCGACATCTTCCTCCTTCATCCTCGAGAACTCGAGACCGATAAGAATAATGTAAACTTCAAATCTTTCTCTAATGGGGTAAACAGTAAACTTCAAATATAATGATACACATGACTAATATTATTATATATCTGAATCTGTAAATTAGTGAACAAATATATACAAGAACCCCCTGGAAAAAAAATCAAAACAAAAACAAAATAGCAAGAATTAATCAGAAGGGAAGAGTTTAGAAGAAACAATCTATTATTGGTGGAGCTGCCTTGCCAAGCTTAAACAATTCCAAATCATTCTCCAATGGAGTCAAGTTCAAATCCAAGCATAAAACTCTTCTGCTATTAGATTTCTTCACAATTGGTGTCATCACCGTTGATTCATCTTGGTGTTGGTTTTCACTCAAATCAGTCATGTGCCTCCTCATGTGTCCTCCCAAGGCTTGCCCGATTGTGAATTCGAGTCCACAGATCGAGCACTCGTGCGTCTTGGGTTTCGTCGGTTGCTGGTTCTCTGTTGATCTGGAGTCGCCATCGATCAACTTGGGTTTCTTGTGGCTTGCTCGGTGACCTCCTAGAGCTTGGAACGAAGCGAACTGGCGATTACATGTTTTGCACTCGAAAACCCTACTAGGGTTATTCATGGCATGTTGATCATGATTGTTTCCTCCTTGTGAAAGGAGCATCAAACAATTTGCCAAAGCTAAATTGCTCTCAATTTGACTAGGAAAACTTCTCTTCATATCGTTTATGGCTGAGAGTATGGTGTCAAAATGCAAGTTGTTTTGGGTATTGATTTCTTTTCAAATAAAAATAAGTAAAATGGGATATATATAGAGAGAGATTATTCACCTTATTTTTCTCTTAAAAATTTAATAGTCCAAAATTAGTGTAAAATAAAAAAAATTACACTAGATAATTAGATGTTATCTCATTTAGAGATAAAAGATTCACTAACACAATATAAAGGTTAAAAAAATTTACACTATTTTTTTAATAGTCTAAAGGTAATTAAATAGTTGTATTCGTTGATAGATATTTTTAATTCTTTGACAATGCACACACACTTTGCAAATAAAATCAATTTGAATCCGAGCCACTTAAGATAAACATCATCTATTTTTCCACCAAGATCACTTAAGTTCAATTTTATACTGATTTTGAATCATCACATGGTTTGAGAGGGATTAGAGAAAGAAATTTGGACTTTTAGAGTTGACCTTCTAGAATGACATTCATACCCTTGTTTTATAAATAGATATGATATTTTAGGAGTCGGGCATACGTCAGCATGACCTAGTTGCTGGGCCAAAGAAGGAGAAGGAGTAATTAGCAAACAAGGAGGAGAATGAGGGGTAGTTGAACAAAATATTAACAAACAACAAATTAGTGGCGGCTAATCAACTTATGTAGCTGATAAATGACTTAATCCAAAGCACTTAATTTCTTTAAATTATTTTAGTATTTTTAATTAGTGGTTTTGTTAATAAATAATTTTATTTTTGAGTATACCTTTTTTTATTGAACAGAACAATACAAGTCTAAACACTTTCTAAGCATCCTTTAGAATGGTCTCGGCTAGCGTCCGAGGAGAATATTCGAATAATGTTTCCCCTAAATTTTTTCACGGCTTGTCTTAATTAAAGAATATGTAATAAGAACTCAACGAGGGGATTCTTAGAAAAAATAAGGGTAAATTATAACGAAGGTCACTCAATTATGGGTAACATTATATCTGAGTCACCCAATTATTAAAAGTTACATTTGGGTCACTCAGTTATGGGTAAAGTTACATTTGGGTCACCCAGTTATTAAAGGTTACATTTTGGTCACTCAATTATGGGTAAGGTTACGTTTGGGTCACCCTTCATATTTAAAAAAGTACATCAATTTAGTCACTTTTCTTCCAAATCACTTGTATACCCTTGTTAACATTAGAATACTTCATTTGAAATCATTAATTAATTTAATACACAAATTGATACACTTTTTTTAAATATGAAGGGTGACCCAAATGTAACCTTGTTCATAATTGAGTGATCCAAATGTAATATTTAATAATTGGGTGACCCAAACGTAACCTTACCCATAATTGAGTGACCCAAATGTAACTTTTAATAATTGAGAGACCTGAATGTAACCTTACCCATAATTGAGTGACCTTTGTTGTAGTTTACCCAAAAGATAATGATGTTCATTTTGAGAAATTCGAGTTTGAGCATTTGTTGTACAAGGTGTGTGTCTTGTTCAATAGTTACTATAAAAATATGAACATGTATTATTATATAGTCACATCCATCACTATATTAGAATTTTAAAAATTTTGGGCACCTAATCTTAAAGTTGATAAGGTGGGTTCTTTTTAAGAAAACTAGGAGTGTCAATAATTTATTATAATAACTTCATCACATTTATTATAATAATTCTCTAATTATTTCTTTATTGTAAGAAAAAAATCCGTTCACTTCCAATTGTCAAATAATTTTAAACATTTGCCTTGGGCAAGTTTTAGAAAATTATTTGATCCAACTTTATCTATTTTAATCTCATTTGTCATCTTTTTGAGTTTATGATTTTATATTCGATGTTTAAAGTTTGAAATTAAAATACATAATATTGTAGGCTAAATTTTACTTTGTATATTAAATAATTTGTTATAATATATTTATTCATTTTTGTACGGTTGCTAAATTACTAGAGATACATTTACATGCCAAATATAAGTGATTCATGGGCGATGTCACAATAATTTGTTAACTACTTGTTGAACATGTACATATTTCCCATATAAAAAAGAATAAAAATATTATTTTATTTTCCCATTCAAAGTCTAAATTCTAGATAAAAATGGAGAGATTTAACTTCCAAGTCTTTGTTTACTTAATAATTGTCTTCAAATTGAAGTGCGGAGACTAGGGATGTAAAAACAGGTAATCTGTAATCCCCTCGTCCCGGTCTGGTCGGATGACCGGTTCGAGTGGGTCACACGGGGAAAACCGAAGCGAAACCCGTTAAGGTTTCCCCTCGGTTAACGACCCAGAAAATTTCTTTTATCATTAGTCTTATCTAGATGCATATTTAATTCCTATGTGGAGCACCACAGCGGAAGACACAAGCAACGAAACATTCACCGACCATCAAAAGGGGAAACAATCCATTTTACTTCATTACAGCAGGCCGTTTCGAAACACCTATAGGGTGTTTCGAAACGCCTTGACCTAGTCAACGGGCCTGGGTCAACCACAAGGTGACCGTTCCGAAACAGGGGAGACCCGTATCGGAACGACCTTGACGGTCAATATCTCGTGGTCAACGAGATTTGACCGTTTCGGAACTTCAAAGGCCCGTTTCGGAACGGCTTTATCTCGCCAATTTCTCAAAATTTCAGTAGCGAAAACGTTCCGGAACGACCCTCATCCGTTTCGAAACGGCAGGCCATTTACACAGGGGTCGTTTCGAAACACGGGGACCCGTTCCGAAACACCCCCTGTCTGCAGACTTTTCTAGACTGTTTTGAGGCACAAAGATGCCCCAAAACACCAACAAACCACCAAGCAACTTCAAGACAAGACATCTTAAGGTATAACAACCATTTTAGCATGCTTCAACATTAATTAGACATTTCTATCACTATGGCAACAACCCACATCATGCATTCATACAATCACATATATAAACTCTTAAGGCATAAGGCTAACATTCAAAAGAGCAACTTAGGCATGGGTTAACATTCATCACCCAAGCATATGACAAGATACATCATGCTTACAAATCAAGTCAACCATAGACATACATCAAACTCAAATCAACAACACCTATCCCATTGATTTACTATTACAATCTTTAAATTTAAACATCATACTTGAGCTAACCGTAAGCAACACTTGGAGGCCTTTCCTTGCCCTTGCCACCCACAAGCCATTGATCTGCATTGTCGAACAATAGAGAGCGTAAGCATAAAAGCTTAGTGAGGGTAAGCTCATAAATCAAACCTTCGACAATGCAGGGTCCAAGCACGAACCACAACCCAGATAAAATGCATGATCTTACCTCCGATCCACATGAGCCATAAATATAGATGATGCATGAACATATATTAAATATCATGTCATGCTTAACATGTTTAAATCCACAACACACGAAATCACATATATTAAACCATGTTAGCAACACATTCCAAATCACATTAGCTCACAATTAACCACATATTGGCAACATAAGCTACAATTTGTATTGGCACCAAGCTATGACTCGAATACGCGGATAACCGTTGGAACTCACATCCAACAACTCAACCATTACCTGACGGTGGGATTCCACTCATCACCGTTCACGCGGAGGGGATTCCACTCATCCTCACGCCCCGTCGATGGGATTCCACTCATCACCGACTAATATAAATACAATTTCCGGGCGAACCCGTACTCCTCCTTGGTGACTCAACGCCACCAAGGCCACGCGCGACTTTTGACTCATGTGTACACACTAACATCCTAATGATCGATCATTTGTACCCAAGCATACTAGTGTCAATACTAACACATTCCACAATATCATTTATTAACAACTTCCGTGCTTAGCACGTACTCACCATGACTTACCGTCATGCACAACCACATTTCCATGCCTAGCATGTACTCACCATGATCCTCGGATCAAGCAATTACCTAATAATCTCATCTCACATGACAATACTACATGTACATCATTATCAAACATATCACATCATATTTTGCACATGTGTATAACCATATTACATCTATCATCATCATGCATATAACAATGCATCCAACATGCCTTAACATACATGTATACAACATATATATAATCAACATCATCACAATTTAACACGAGGCATATACAACCATTAAAGAGTGCAACCAAAGTCTCTAATCAAAGCTTGGGATTAGGCTACCACTCCAATCCCAACTCTAGGTGGGTTTACCAAGCCCATCCTAGGTTCACATGCTTGAACCAAATACTCAAACCATTTTAAAAACATTTAACCACTCACCTAAACATCCAAGCTCCAAGCCAAGCTAGCAACCTTCCTCAAATTTCCGGATTTCTTCCCGGAGCTTTTCCAACACGAATTCCCGCTTCCAAACAACCTCAAACACATTTCAAACAATTCCAAATTAGCCCAACATCAAAGACCAATCAGGAACACAATTCAAATACAATTCACAATGTTGCAAGCCATGACCAAACCCCACTTTTAGCAATTTCGGACAGCCCCTAAACCATGTCCAAAAACCATCTTTCCAACATCCATAGCACCCACAAACATTCCCAAATCAACCCTTAACCATAGTACTACCATTGGGCTATCAATTCCCACCTAAAACAACCCCAAAAACTCACTCAAAACCCTCCAAAAACCCCATTTATACCCAAATTCGGGAATCCATTTAAAACACTCTAAAAATTATATATATTGGACCATTTGATTCATAGATAACATATCTAACAATAACAAATCAAAAGCCTTAGTAAAAACCCATAAAGCTCCATCCTTTAACCTAAACTTTCAAAAACCCAATTTCTAAAACATTGATGAAAATGAAATATATTTGTACTTCCAAGTAGAGGAAGATGAGAGCAAGATGGGGATGTATTTACCTTTCAATTTCGAGCCAAAATGGAGGGGAAAAGAAGGTTGGATAAAACTTGGAGAAGCTCCCCCTCTTTGTCGTGAAAAATGAAGAAGAAAGAGGGAAGAAGAGAAATTCTTGGTGTTTTAAATTAAAAAGGGGATTTTAATTTCCAAGGGTTTGAAATTACAATAGTGCCATTAATGAGATGACAACTCTTCCCTTGTCATTAAATCCATGGGATTTAATTCCCAAAACAATTTTGATCCAACATAGAATTTTTTTTGATTCGAATATCTAAAGCTCAAAATAATATTTTATTATTTTAAATTTTAAAATCGAAACCCGAAACAGTGTTTTAATATTATTTCCATCCGACCCTAAACCCGGGTGTTACAACTCTCCCCCACTTAAGGAAATTTCGTCCCCGAAATTTATTGGACAGGAACCCACTTCCCTCCTCACCACAACATACTAACCAACCGAAAGACTTACCACACAACAATTGCTATCTTGCACTAAGATCTCAACTGATTCTTCAAGGCATGCCAATTTCAAACTCAACTCAATCTCTTCAACAACATAGCACGGAACAGATCTAACTCACATTTCTGAATCATGGATACACGGAACACATCTCAAACCCCTTTCTAACCCTGGTGGTAACCGCAACAGATAACAACAGAACTAGCCCGATTTACAAACTCATACAATACTGCTTGAACACTCGACTCACAACTTTCTCTAACTGACCCTCTGTCTTCATCAATTAACCAAACGCTATGCAGACGTCTTCAAAATCATTCTAGTTGAAATCTCGAATCTTTATTACTCACTTTTACTGTGAACCTTCCACGGATGTAACAAACTAGAAGAAAACTAAAGCTCGGTCTTGACACGCTGGCAATTTACATACTTACTCTCATACTGAACCACATTATTCATCAACTCAATCCAGAAGTGCTCGTCTTCAACCCACAATACGTCTTCATACAACTCAGATGCAAATAAATCAAACTGCTGTGTGCTTCGGCCAACACAATACGTCTCAAAACACTAGGTCAATCGATACAACTGTTCTGTCTCTGAAATGCAAAACTCTATTATCTCTGAAACTGTATTCTGAAGGTCTTCCTTCTACTATGCCTCGCACGTGAGGTGCCAAGAATCTGTCTTGCAACTGTTTCTCATCAAACATTCTGACTCAAAGTAGTCTCAACCCGAAACTCGGCCACAAAACTACTATCATTTGATACACGGAATTCGGCAATTACAACTCGTAACTCAACTACTAATCTAACAACAATTACAACTCGGATCATCGGTCACTACGGAGGCTATCTTCGGATGGTACTCACTCTTGATATTACAGTCTTCAAGCATTTCTAACACTTATGCTGTTCAAGTTCTAACCATTCCCAAGTCTTCAAATATTTCAAGCTCTAATGATACGTACATGTACACTGCGCATTTCTTACTACACGAGCTTTGTCTCTAAGTCTTCGAAGCAAATATAGCTGTAATTAACTCTATGTCTCATAACGGATAACCCTTCTCACAGTCTTTCAACTATCTTGATGCACAAGCCTCAATCTTCTGTCTTGCATAAGCACACAACCTAACTCTACATGTAACACATCACTATGGTTCACAAATTCTTTCTCTGACATTGGCTGGATCAAGGTTGAAGCTTTTATCAAAGTTTCCTTCTATTTCTCAAGGGCTCATTGTCTCGCATCTAACCACACAACTGAACATTCTTCTGTAGCAATCTATCAATGGAGCAACTATCTTCAAACACTATTTACAATTCTCTGAGAGTAACAAGGCTAGACCTAGGAACTATAGATATCTGTCACAGTCTTCGATTTCTTCCAACTCATATCTTCTTTTGCCTACTAAGGATTTACTCTAGCACACTCAGCTGATCTACATGTCCTAGGAGAACATCTTCATTAACTCAGAGTTCACGTTGGCTCAACTTGGCATACGACTGATTCTCTAATAGAATCTACATTACTAACTCTGAAGCTTGTCATGGTCTTCTTTGGTACTTGAATATACCCATGCATCATCTATGAGGACTACTACAAACTGATCAGGAAGCTTAGGAAAATATTCTGTTCAACATCTCTATAAAAGTAACCAACACACTAGTCCAACAAAACAGCATAACTCGGAACTCAAAACGGTCATATCTTGCCTCAAAAGTTGTCTTCGGTACTTCAAATTTTCTCACTTTCAACTAGTAGTAAACGGATCTCAAATTAATCTTCGAAAGACTGAAGCACACACTACTGACCAACTAATCACTGACACTCAGAAACGGATGTTAATTAATCACTGCCACTTGTTTCAACTGTCTGAAATCTAAACACATCCTCGTACTGTCACTCTTCCCTCTTCACAAATTACACTGTAGAACTCTGAGATGATGCACTAGGCCTAATGAATCTAAGGTCTAACAAGTCTCGAAGTTAATTCTTCAACATTCTCAATTCTTTCCGAGATTCACAAGTTACAGAGCAGACAAAACAGAAGCAACCTCGAAATCGGTCTCAATAACAAACTTTTCTCCTCTAACAAGAGGTAAACCGGCAATTCTTCCAAATACTTCTAGGAAAAGAAAACACAAACTATCCTAACATTATGCGGTCTAGTCTTCATTCAAAATCAAATTCATCACAATTATTAAGCAAGCCTGTCAACTAAACTCAATCAATCTTTGACCTCTAAATCTGGATCAACATTCAACAAGAAGTTCACCTTCTCACCTACCACTACAGTCACACATAAATCTTGTAATTTCAAGTCAACTCTTTCTTTGTTTCAACGTATACACTAACTATTTGCTCTTCAAGTCGAGCCTTGTCAAAAGGGCACACTGAAACTGTAGGAAGACAATCACTTCACATCTACTAGAAACTAGTAACTCTGAACCACCAACAAACATCTTTTGTACATATTTCTGATCACTACTATCTCCCAAAAGGTCTAGTCACATGCGTCCCTACGTCTAAAATCTCAACAGAGATACGTCAAAATCTTTGCACGCTCCCACAAACGGACGATTCTGCAAAAATTGTAACTTCACAAGTACACAACTGATAGTCTTCGGTCCTCTTGTTTTCAGACTGATTCTTCAACAAAATCCGACTCTTCTAGACTATTCGTAGAGCATTTCAAAACTTCAAAAACGCAGCTCTGGGCACACACAGACAACCATACTGGAAAACCACCCAGACGCACACTGGCCCCAAACACACAAATCGGTTCCCATTCACGGATACTGATCGGTTGTCTTGCATCGAAACCATAGGCTGAACCCCAACGGTCACCACTAACACTTCTGAAATTCAGATTACTCACACAAGACCCCTACCTTGATCTTGCTAAAAGAACCAAGGTACTCACGCCTACCTCTAACACTTCGCCATGTGTATTCAAACTTGCATGCTTGTTAACAACATACGGAAGTACGAACTCAGAACCAATCAGAGGAGACAAACTCAAAATTGTACCAAGGGCTTATCCACTATAACATAGATACCACCTGACTCCCACTCATAGGTCTTCACTTCTTTTCACCAACTAATACCAGAATCAGTCAAGTCGTCCCTTCACCAACAAGAATCAACTCACAAGCACGCGGACTCGAGCAAACAAATTGTTCCTCAACTCCGGTACAACTATACTCCCCTAACTATAGCAAAGAACTTCCTCTATATCATCCTCATTTTCAAAACCACAACTTCCACTTACCGATTCACGGCCCATACATTGGCCCTAAGCTTACTAAAAGCAATAAATCAATCGATAATTTAACATACAAGTTGGGTTAGCAAAGGAAAGGTCCAAGTGGCTCAAGTATGATTTCCCTCACTTAAAATCCTTTTTCCGATGTAATAGAAGCAATGGGACTCTACTAAACATGTTTCAACCAAATCAGCACACATACATGCTCAACCAAGCATATAACAAGGCATACTTGCTAAACAAGCAACACATGCGTATGATCAAACAACATGCATTCTCAATCACACAATCACACATCACAGCATACACAGGTAACGAGCAACATGCTTTTAAACAAACAGTCAACATACTTGACATACAAGCAATCATACTTACAAAGCAAGCAAACACCGTGCATATCAATTCAAAACTTAAACTTACCTCACTTACCTGCCCAAGGTCTCGGTAACCTTAGGCTCTGATACCAACAAGTGTAACCCCCTCGTCCCGGTCTGGTCGGATGACCGGTTCGAGTGGGCCACACGGGGAAAACCGAAGCGAAACCCGTTCAGGTTTCCCCTCGGTTAACGACCCAGAAAATTTCTTTTATCATTAGTCTTATCTAGATGCATATTTAATTCCTATGTGGAGCACCACAGCGGAAGACACAAGCAACGAAACATTCACCGACCATCAAAAGGGGAAACAATCCATTTTACTTTATTACAGCAGGCCGTTTCGAAACACCTATAGGGTGTTCCGAAACGCCTTGACCTAGTCAACGGGCCTGGGTCAACCACAAGGTGACCGTTCCGAAACAGGGGAGACCCGTATCGGAACGACCTTGACGGTCAATATCTCGTGGTCAACGAGATTTGACCGTTTCGGAACTTCAAAGGCCCGTTTTGGAACGGCTTTATCTCGCCAATTTCTCAAAATTCCAGTAGCGAAAACGTTCCGGAACGACCCTCATCCGTTTCGAAACGGCAGGCCATTTACACAGGGGCTGTTTCGGAACACGGGGACCCGTTCCGAAACACCCCCTGTCTGCAGACTTTTCTAGACTGTTTTGAGGCACAAAGATGCCCCAAAACACCAACAAACCACCAAGCAACTTCAAGACAAGACATCTTAAGGTATAACAACCATTTTAGCATGCTTCAACATTAATTAGACATTTCTATCACTATGGCAACAACCCACATCATGCATTCATACAATCACATATATAAACTCTTAAGGCATAAGGCTAACATTCAAAAGAGCAACTTAGGCATGGGTTAACATTCATCACCCAAGCATATGGCAAGATACATCATGCTTACAAATCAAGTCAACCATAGACATACATCAAACTCAAATCAACAACACCTATCCCATTGATTTACTATTACAATCTTTAAATTTAAACATCATACTTGAGCTAACCGTAAGCAACACTTGGAGGCCTTTCCTTGCCCTTGCCACCCACAAGCCATTGATCTGCATTGTCGAACAATAGAGAGCGTAAGCATAAAAGCTTAGTGAGGGTAAGCTCATAAATCAAACCTTCGACAATGCAGGGTCCAAGCACGAACCACAACCCAGATAAAATGCATGATCTTACCTCCGATCCACACGAGCCATAAATATAGATGATGCATGAACATATATTAAATATCATGTCATGCTCAACATGTTTAAATCCACAACACACGAAATCACATATATTAAACCATGTTAGCAACACATCCCAAATCACATTAGCTCACAATTAACCACATATTGGCAACATAAGCTACAATTTGTATTGGCACCAAGCTATGACTCGAATACGCAGATAACCGTTGGAACTCACATCCAACAACTCAACCATTACCTGACGGTGGGATTCCACTCATCACCGTTCACGCGGAGGGGATTCCACTCATCCTCACGCCCCGTCGATGGGATTCCACTCATCACCGACTAATATAAATACAATTTCCGGGCGAACCCGTACTCCTCCTTGGTGACTCAACGCCACCAAGGCCACGCGCGACTTTTGACTCATGTGTACACACTAACATCCTAATGATCGATCATTTGTACCCAAGCATACTAGTGCCAATACTAACACATTCCACAATATCATTTATTAACAACTTCCGTGCTTAGCACGTACTCACCATGACTTACCGTCATGCACAACCACATTTCCATGCCTAGCATGTACTCACCATGATCCTCGGATCAAGCAATTACCTCATAATCTCATCTCACATGACAATACTACATGTACATCATTATCAAACATATCACATCATATTTTGCACATGTGTATAACCATATTACATCTATCATCATCATGCATATAACAATGCATCCAACATGCCTTAACATACATGTATACAACATATATATAATCAACATCATCACAATTTAACACGAGGCATATACAACCATTAAAGAGTGCAACCAAAGTCTCTAATCAAAGCTTGGGATTAGGCTACCACTCCAATCCCAACTCTAGGTGGGTTTACCAAGCCCATCCTAGGTTCACATGCTTGAACCAAATACTCAAACCATTTTAAAAACATTTAACCACTCACCTAAACATCCAAGCTCCAAGCCAAGCTAGCAACCTTCCTCAAATTTCCGGATTTCTTCCCGAAGCTTTTCCAACACGAATTCCCGCTTCCAAACAACCTCAAACACATTTCAAACAATTCCAAATCAGCCCAACATCAAAGACCAACCCGGAACACAATTCAAATACAATTCACAATGTTGCAAGCCATGACCAAACCCCACTTTTAGCAATTTTGGACAGCCCCTAAACCATGTCCAAAAACCATCTTTCCAACATCCATAGCACCCACAAACATTCCCAAATCAACCCTTAACCATAGTACTACCATTGGGCTATCAATTCCCACCTAAAACAACCCCAAAAACTCACCCAAAACCCTCCAAAAACCCCATTTATACCCAAATTCGGGAATCCATTTAAAACACTCTAAAAATTATATATATTGGACCATTTGATTCATAGATAACATATCTAACAATAACAAATCAAAAGCCTTAGTAAAAACCCATAAAGCTCCATCCTTTAACCTAAACTTTCAAAAACCCAATTTCTAAAACATTGATGAAAATGAAATATATTTGTACTTCCAAGTAGAGGAAGATGAGAGCAAGATGGGGATGTATTTACCTTTCAATTTCGAGCCAAAATGGAGGAGAAAAGAAGGTTGGATAAAACTTGGAGAAGCTCCCCCTCTTTGTCGTGAAAAATGAAGAAGAAAGAGGGAAGAAGAGAAAATCTTGGTGTTTTAAATTAAAAAGGGGATTTTAATTTCCAAGGGTTTGAAATTACAATAGTGCCATTAATGAGATGACAACTCTTCCCTTGTCATTAAATCCATGAGATTTAATTCCCAAAACAATTTTGATCCAACATAGAATTTTTTTTTGATTCGAATATCTAAAGCCCAAAATAATATTTTATTATTTTAAATTTTAAAACCGAAACCCGAAACAGTGTTTTAATATTATTTCCATCTGACCCCTAAACCCGGGTGTTACATAATCGGATAGGTTTCAGGTCGGGTTCTGTCAGGTCGGGTAAAATCGGATACAGGTCATTTCAGGTAAAAAATATTTTTGACTCGACTCGGGTCGGGTGCGGGTCCATTGCAGTCGGGTAATTTGCAGGTCGGGTCCATTTCAAGTCGGGTCAATTTTCAGGTCGGGTCCATTTCAGGTCAAACTCGTTGCAGATCGGGTAAAAACAGGTCGGGTTCATTTCAGGTCGGTTTCATTTCAGGTCGGGTTCATTTCAGGTCGAGTAATTTTAGGTCGTCGGGTTCATTTCAGTTCGGGTTAATTCAGGTTCACTAGAAATAAACAATTTTGAATAAAAACAAAGTTTTATGGACTATAGTGAAAAAATAATAATAAATAAGACCTAATTTGGTCTAAAATAAAGTTTTATGGACTATGATAGGCTCAATTTTGAATAAAAACAAAGTTTTATGGACTATAGTGAAAAAAATAATAAATAAGAGTTAATTTGAAGTAAAAATAAAGTTTTAAGGACTCAATTGAATTGAATTAAAACTTAAAGGACTTGAATAAAAAACTTATATAATATAAAGGGTTTTATTTATTATTTAACTTAAATCGAAATTCAATTGAAAACTGGCGGTTTCAAAATAAATTTTCCCGCCCATATATATTAATTTTCCAGCCCAACAATTAATATTTATTAAGTATTTATTATTATATTTAGCTCATCTAAAATATTTAGTCCAAAGTCCAACAATTAATAATTATTATTTATTATTGATATTATTAATTATTATAAATGGGTGGTGGGATATGAGCCCAAAGGCTCAAGGCCCAAACTATTACTAATTAATATTTATTATTAATTATTATATAAATTATAAGTTGTAAGTTTATATATATATATATATATATATATATATATATATATATATATATATATATATATATATATATATATATTTATACATTATAGGTTTTAGGGGCCCATAAAAAATAAATGGGTGGTGGGATATGAGCCCAAAGGCCCAAGGCCCACACTATTACTATTACTAATTAATATTTATTATTAATTATTATATAAATTATAAGTTCTAAGTTTATATATATATATATATATATATATATATATATATATTATATTTATACATTATAGGTTTTAGGGCCCATCTAAAATAAATGTGTGGTGGGATATGAGCCCAAAGGCCCAAGGCCCAAACTACTATTACTAATTAATATTTATTATTAATTATTATATAAATTATAAGTTATAAGTTTATATATATATATATATATATATATATATATATATATATATTATATTTATACATTATAGGTTTTAGGGGCCCATCTAAAATAAATGGGTGGTGGGATATGAGCCCAAAGGCCCAAGGCCCAAACTATTACTAATTATTATTTATTATTAATTATTATATTATAAATACATTATATAAATTATAAGTTATAAGTTTATATATATATATATATATATATATATATATATATATATATATATACATTATAGGTTTTAGGGGCTCATCTCAAATAAATGGGTGGTGGGATATGAGCCCAAAGGCCCAAGGCCGAAACTATTACTAATTATTATTTATTTTATTATAAATACATTATATAACTTATAAGTTTATATATATATATATATATATATTATAGATTTTAGGGGCCCATCTCAAATAAATGGGTGGTGGGATTTGAGCCCAAGGCCCAAGGCCCAAACTATTACTAATTATTATTTATTATTAATTATTATATTATAAATACATTATATAACTTATAAGTTTATATATATATTATTTATACATTATAGGTTTTAGGAGCCCATCTAAAATATATTATATAATTGAAAGACAATTGTTTCACATGTTATATAAGTATAATAACATTAACTTTATGTTAAACATAATACTAACTTATATTTTGTATGTATTTTAATTTTATGAACATAATAAAATTTATGAACATAATAAAGTTAACATAATATATATTATACATTAAAGCATAATAAGTTTAATATATTATATTATCTATATATTACTAATATATTATATACTTAGTAAAAATTATGACAAATCTTTTAAGTATATAATTTTATTATACATAATATATATTTTTATACTTAAACAAATTTCTAAGTATATAATTTTATTATACATAATGTAGTTACAAATTAAGACAAATTTCTAAGTATAATGGAAGATAAAAATTTTCTAAGTAATGAAATTAACATAATCTACTAAAAAATTATTAAGTTTATAATGAACAGTTTACACTTTTAATTATTTAACATTTTTAGACATGTCTACATTAGTTCAGGTCAACAACAGTTCAGATTCAAAACAGGTCGGGTAAAATCGGATATCGGGTCGATTCAGTCGGATAATATCAGGTAATTTGCCAGGTCGGTCTCGGGTTCGGATTTGTTTCAGTCGGATGCAGGTCGGGTTTCAGGTCAAAATTAACAGGTTAGATTCGGGTTCGGGTCATTTTCAGTCGGACGCAAATCGGGTTCGGTTGCTACAGTAACAAGTTCAATTCGGGTTCGGGTCAGCAACAGTCAGTTACAGTTCGGGTTCGGATCATCAAATTCTCGAGTCAAATCAGATTTTGACTCGAGCAGGTTTCAAGCAGATTTTCAAGTCCTGACTTGTTTTCACAACCCTAGCGGAGACGTTTCCTTGCGTCAAGCAAACAAGTATAACTTGGGAAATAAATAAATAAATAAATACCAAAAAAATTTAGTTATAATAATTTACTTTGCAAATTTGTTCTTATTTTGGAATTTTCTTACTTAGTATAAACCTCAATAAAATTATGGATGAATAACTTCTAATGATCTTATAAATGATGTACCTAAATGATTTTAGCAGACCATGAATTAACGGATGTTTTTTGGCCAAAGAATTTAATGGATTTAATCAGGTGTAATCCAACTGCGTAAAGCTGAAGTTATAAGAAATTTGAGCTCGAGTTTAACTTTAAATTTATTTAAACTTTAAAATTTAGTTTGAATTCAATTAAGAGTTTTATTTTTTTAAGTTCAAAGACTAAAATGTTAATTTTTTTTTGGCCGAACTTGAATAGCTAAAGAGTGAAAATATCATTTTATGGATGTTTCATGAAATAAAAAGCTTCCAATTCATTTCTGGTCATAATTTGGATCATACTTGTCAAATTTCAAAGTGAATCCTACAGTAAAGCATAATGTTGATTTTGTATTATATATAAATATGCATCGAATATATATGAATATTTAAAAAGAAAATGAAAAATCTTGGCCCTAGTCCATTGAGTCTAGCTAGCCATTTCCGGTCCAGATTAGAACAGCCCAAGTCTATTTTTTATATTAGAACACATAATTCACTCTCATTTCAGGTGTGCAACAGGGTCATCTAGATTAGTAAAGTAAAAAACCTAAGAAATTTGGATGATCTCAAATCTGTTGTAGTTTTTTCAAAACTTAGTAATATTAAAAAAAATAACATAAAACGATGGTGGCAACATTCTTTTTCAGCTTCAAGAACTGAAATACATTAACCATAGCATATGACTAGTTTTCTCATCAACCCTTTATTTCCATTGATTCCAAATCCTTGACCCTTTTTGATCCGCAAGCAATCAATTGCATTAGCACTGCAGATGCTTTGATCCTCCCACTGGGACGATCATTTTCGACACTTTGATCTCTAATATCTGCTGAGATGTTAAGGCCTTTCAGAATTTCTGAATTCGAATTCGAAGATTGTCTAGAAGCATGCGAATCATTCTGCTCCATTTCATGTTCTTCAGCTATTTCAACACCAAATCTTCCTTGTTTGGCACTATCATCTGTCTGAGTCGACACACTGTTGCCTTTGCTGATAAGTTCTCTGCTGGTTTTGGCCATGAAGATTATGTGTTCATCTTCATCGAGCTCCTTGAATTCACTCCATGAATGGTGTTTCCTTCTAGTTTTTGCAACAGCATCAGAATCTTTGCTCGAACTAGATGTTTCCGAGGAGTTTTTGGAGATCGATGAAGCTGAAGAAACTGTTTCGTAGGATCGAAAGCTTAGAGACGTTTCTAAAAGCAGTGAGCCTTTGAGAATGTATTCACGTCCATGGCAAGGGTATATGAAGTCGTTTTCCGATAAATCTTGCCACACATATCCGTTCTTGTAGCTCCTGAAATGAAATCTTTACATTAACTCACTTGACATCGAATTCGAATATGATTACTTCAAGAAGAATAAAAAAGAATCTATAATACCTTTTTGAAGACCAGGAAAACCTGTTGGCCATGCCATCACCTCGAAGGGTGTTCAGTTTATTTATAACATCTGTATAGATAGACCAGATTACAACACAAGCACATTACAAACCAGATGAAGTATACTAAACTTCAAGAGAATCTCATTTCTTTACCTTTGAGAAAGAGTCCTTGTGGAGAAGAAAGAGGGACTTCCAGGAAATGAGGATGTTCGAGCCGGCCATCACGGGACAAGTAGTAAACAACGGGAACTTTCTGTTCGTTGTTCGATTTTCTTTCGACCCAAACGATGTTTCTCTCAGGACTAGCTTCTCTCTTTTGCATTATTAACTCTGACTTCCCTCTTGCATTGGTTGCCATTGTTTTCTTACACGAAGCTCATATGAAGTTAAATATTAGGCATTCAAAAGTTTTTGAAAATCAATTGAGGGCAGGTAAAGTTAGGGTAATAGGGTTCATGAATCAAAGGGAACAGCTGAGAGGAAAAGTGGGATTCTGCATATTTATAAGAGCCTGGAAAATTAATAAAGACAAGTAATAGCAAACAGAGAGAAATTGTGTTTTGGTTATATAGAGAACCTTCTCAATTATAGAGGAAAAGGAGGCCCACTTTTCAAATATTGAACACTGAATCCAAAATTTAACTCAATCAGTTCATCATGTTGTTTTCAAAATATGGCATTCAATAAGTCAAGTTGCATTGATTTAAAAAGGAGGTAAATCTTTGACAAAATCATGAATAAGATATTATAAAATGGATAAATATAAATTGATTTGAGTTTAAACCAACATCATAGGACAATTTCTTCAGTTGTAGGGCCAAAATCCCAGCATGTTCTTGCATAATTTGTGAACTACCAGAAAGCTCACGGACCAAAGTGAAATGAGGACAAAATTTCAATTTTCAACATTAAAAGTCAAAGCCATGGAAACAAGCTGACACAGCCTTCGGAGCTTCCAAAACTGCAACGGTTGAAGCTCAAATATAGCTATGGATAAGTATCTATTTTCCTCAAATCTTTGCCAATTTGTAAGTAGAACAGGAATCACATGTAAATGGTTGCAGCAATTGAGGTGATAGGTGAAAAGCCTTCCATTAAGGGTCAATTTGTTGTTTCTGCAGATTTCGTATTTGGGCAAGCAGAAGACATATGGCCCTTTTGTCCGCACTCGTAGCACGTTCTTCTCCTCAACTTACCACTGCTAACACTCGAAACCCCATTCTCAACTTCATTAACTGGAGGTGGTTCAATACACTTAGGTACTTCGACACTCAAAGTCAGAGGTGCTTCATTACTAGTAGGTGCTTTGGTACTCGCAGGTTGTTTGGGGCAATCAGAAGAAATATGGCCCTTCTGTCCGCACTCATAGCACGTCCTCCTCCTCAACTTACCACTGCTAACGCTCAAGCCAACATTATCAACTTCATTTACTGTAGGTGCTTCGACGCTCGGAGGTGCTTCATTACCAGTAGGTGCTTTGACGCTCAGAAGTGCTTCATTAACAGCAGGTGCTACGACACTCACAGATCCTTTTGGGCAACCAGAAGAAATATGACCCTTTTGTCCGCACTGGTAGCACGTCCTTCTCCTCAGCTTACCACTGCTAACACTCAAACCTCCATTATCAACTTCACTAACTGTAGGTTCCTCGACACACACAGCCCCAGGTGCTTCGATACTCACAGGTACTTTACTTGAGGCTCTTTCATCACTTGTACGGACTTCATTACTTGTTTGATGAGATCCTGATTGAGTTTGCCCTCCTTTCTTAGGAACAGCACAACTTATTTTCACAGGTCTACCACGCACAATTTCTTGGTCCAACTTTAATGCCATGGCTACTGATACACTATCAGAAAAATCAACATGAGCATAGCCTCGGAATTCCCCTGTTTCCTTGTTCGTGCCAAAGCGTATAGATGAAACATTGCAATCAGAGAAAAACTTCTTCAAATCATCCTCGGTTATATCCCAAGATAGATTTCCGACATATATTCTGTTGTATCCCTCAACCATCTTCGGGGCAAAACCAGTCACTTTATTGGCTCGAGTAGATTTGTAGGGCTGAATTGTCAGCTGCATTCCACCCCTGAGGAAACATCAGAAAATTATGAGCATGATTTAACAACAGGAAATAATGATACAGACAACTGAAGATCATAACATTTACTCACATTTCAGCTCTATCAAGAGCCAAGGCTTCTTTTGCTGCCGCTTCTGTCTGTATGAAGTGAAAATAAAAATGTCAGCAAACTCTATCCGTAGCCAAGCAACTACAAGAAGACGTTTACTTATTTCAAATATATATATATATATATATATTCCATTTTCAAACAAATAGAACCAACTCTGATGTAAAAGAATAGTGTTAGAAACTTAGAATACTTCAGCTTCTGCTCCTTCCGACTTTCATACAAATCAGCTTGTCATAACAATAACCATAAACACACAAGATGATACAAATATGAAGAAACTGATCTACCACAATTGAATATAGCATTCATAAGTGTATACAAACAAGCAACATGGATAATTACCTCAAAACTAACAATTGCAATTCCTCTGAACTTCCCGGTGTCAGGAAACTTCATACAATCAATATCAGTTATGGTGCCGCAACTTTCAAAATAATATCGGATATCATCCTCAGTATAGCGATATGGAATCCCTCCAACGTATACTTTTGTGGCAACATCCTCCCTTACCTGGCTGCATAAAGACGGCACGACATGGCAGTTAGAAACTTTGAAACAATAACCCCATTTATAAGCAGGAGATAAAATATTACATCAATCAACAAACAACTAAATCATAGAAAATCAAAAAGGAAATAGAAGTCCTGCCCCCCCCCCCCCCCCCCAAGGTAGTTCCTTCACTTTTTGAACCTAATTCCTAAAAGGAAAATCAACTAAGTTGATGCAGCAAATTGAGTTTCAAAAATCAACATTTAGAATTCAATTGTTCTTCCTTCAGCTTTCAAGTTGACTATAAAATGCCGATATCTTTACAAACAGCAAACCATAACAAAAGGAAATATAAATACAGTTCTGATAACAAGCTAAGACAATCAATGGCAACTAAATGATACTTAATTGGCTAAAATAAGAAAAATTTAGCTTAAAAAACTAATAAAATATGCTCTTTTCAATTTCCAAAATGCAAACTGAAACACCAATTACCAAAAGCACAATCAAACCTCTCTTTTTTGGCATAAAAGGTTATATTAAACATTAAAAATCAATTAAAAAATTTACCTTTCGGCCTCATTCTCAACCTGCAGAACACCATGCTCTTCGCTCGCCTTCTTCTGCTTCCTTTTCTTCTTATTCTTACTCTTCTTCTTCTTATTCTTAATACTTTCCTTATTCTCCGACGTCGTTTTACCCTCCTTCACCTTCACCTTCACCTTCTCCTCTCTCTTTCTCTTCTTTGTCTTCTTCTTTTCACCCTCCTCGTTGTTTCCTTTTTCTTCATGTTCTTCAACCTCCATTCCATTTTCTTCAGTTTCCTGGTTCGATCCATTTGGAAAAGGCAAGTTTTTTCTTCTCTTTTCTCGCTTTGACAATCTGGGTTTCTGAGTTACCGAGTCCAGGAGCGATTTCAGGGAGTGGGGCTCCGAATTTGAATCTGGGTTTTTCTCATCTGGTTCGGGTTCGGATACCCTTTTTGCCAATAGTTCTGCTCTAAGCTTCTGCTTCAACTTCTTGTTTGACAACACCATTTTCCCGTTGTATCTCGGTTCTCACAGAACCAGGGTTTCAAAAAACGGCCCGCGACCGAAACCGTTATCGGCGAAAACAACGGTGGGACGTGGAATCACACTAGTAGCGGTGGATTGCGGTCGCAATTTAACGGGTAGTGGTAAATAACGGTAATAACGGGCCGCTATCCCTGTTTTCCCCCGTTACTGTAAAATCTAAAAAATATCCATGGGCGGGCGATAAGGGTGACGTAAGAGTGTAAAGGGAGGCGAGCTGATGAGACTTACAGGAAGAGGATTGGTCGACGTTGAGGAGAGGAGATTGACGGCGTGCCGACGACAAGAGGTGAAATCGCGCGGCTCTAGATGCTGGTCTGATGACGACGGCGTGAAAACAACCCTAGGTTTGAAAGCCAAAGAGTAAACGAACAATAAAGAGGGATTTAGGTTTTGTCATTAATATTATAATTTTATTTTATTATCATTAAAAAAAATTATTGGGTATGAAAATTCAATTAAGAAAATGTATTAAGAGAGTCGTTAATTTGATAAAAAAAAAGGCTCATTAATGATTTTTAATTGAAATCAACAATTAGAGTTTGACCCAAAAATAAAAGATTAAATTATGGTTTAAGTACCTATTTAATTATTAAACCTTTATTTTAAATTATACTTTAAGTTAATTATATTATTTTTATGAAACAAATTATATTAATTATAATAAGAATTATTAACTAATTAAAATATATTTATTTTATAAAAAATATTTATATTTTGAATTTTTTTTTAATAATTATATTTTGTGTTAAAAGAATCATTTGTAGTTGTTTATAATATTATTCCAGAAAAGTTTATTTAATTCTACACCATTTATATGTATGTACCTCTTAATATAATAAAGACGACTCATATTTGTAAGACTTGGTACGAAACCGTTAAACTCTTTAAGACTTTAACTATATAATCAAAGTGAACAATACTTGATAATATTGTCACGAACCGTCAGTTTCAGTTCAAGTCACATGCACACATGATTGACCAAGAGGTTCCAACGGAGATTTTGGAACTAAATAGACCACCAGACTTAACCCGAACTGTGGAGTATTCTAAAAGACAACCACTTTGACCTATGTAAACTTTTCATGTAAGCATAAGATTTGTTTCTTTAGATAAAAGATATATTCTAGGGAATATTCCATTGTGGTTGGTGAGTATTAATCATTGTCATCGATGTAAATCATTAGAGACCGTCGGATGTAGGTGAACTCAATTATAAATAGAGACATTCCTCACCTCATTTGTATCACCCATCTTTTAAGTAATTAAGATATTCACTCTAAGACTCTCTTTGTTGTTCTTGAGTTGTCTTCTCTATAGTTTGCATCCGCTTAAAACGATTTAACGTTCTTAGTGCCATAAAAGAATTTGATATTACTGAGTGAGAATTCAGGTTAACTTAGTCGTTTTTCTATATTTATATTTATAATTATTATATTTTACAATAAGATATGCAAATTTTAAAAAATTTCACAACTACGACACCCGCAATAATTGTAATAGCATCTGTTATGTCCGCAACCGCGATAAACGCGACGCGACCAAAAATGCGGCCGCAAACGCTTTTTAAATCCCTGCACAGAACATAATACTGATGGCTAAAACCCTAAACTAGATTATTGGTTTTCTGAAGTAGATGGGGAGAGCTACTATACGACATCGTTTAGGCTGTGCTGGTGTTTGTTAATTTATAAACAATTGTTTAATTAAAAAATTCGTTAGAAACATATCATTTACCGTCAAATCTAGACGGAATAAAAATGTGATCCGATATAATAATAACTTTAGTTTATATAATTTATATATTCTATTAATTTAGTTATAATTCAAAATAATTGAATAAATGAACCCAACAAATGTTCCGGTAGAAAAGCAGATAATATGCATGCGATGAGACACGAGTTCAAATCGTTTTATCTACAAGGTATATGTACATTGCTAAAAGGTTCAATAATCTTTGTTCATATGTTTGAAGTTCCAAAGATGGAGGGAGAGGTTTGTATCGAAGGCTAAATGATCATCTCGAATTAATTAACCTACTTTAACGAGATAAGACGTTAGATTCTTTATACAAAATCAAGAGTTCGAATTCTAAAATTGTGAGTGAAAAAATTAAATTGAGAAGGTTGTCTTTATGTTTTTTCTTTAAAAGTTAAAAGATATTTATTAATGATCTGTTGTCCCGTGCCTCGTTAAAAAACTTTCCTAACCTAGTTTGGAGGAAAAAGAGTGCGCCGGGACAAAAAAAGAAACGCATTACAACACATGAAACCGACCCAGCACATGAAACTGCAGGTTCTCTAACCAAAACACAGTTAGCCCCTCAATTGCAAAGAAATACTAACCGCTACTTTTTTTTTTGAAAGGTCTAAAAGGAAGTAAAACAATTTGAAATGTACGTCTCATGGCAAGTCCCAAATGGTAAAAGCAGCGACGCCGCTCCACAAGGCGATGGAATATGAGAAAACCTGTAGGCGGAGGAATTCTCCGAAGGAAGAACCGTCAACGTCAATGAGTGCTAACCGCTACTTAAACATCACAATAACTCTATCTCGACTCATGCTTAACATTAGGAAAAGAAAACTTCATGCTTAAAACATCCCAATGCCGCTAATCTCTACTCATCCCAGCTTATGAAGAAAAACATACCCTACATATCCTGCTAGTCTCTGCCGAAACTTCATCTGCATCCCAGTTTTCATATATGGTACATTTAAAATCAAGAGTCACACAAATTTGAGCTTTGACCTCCACGCTTTGCTTCGGACTATTGGCCCCCAATCCTTTTCTATCGCGAGCCAGCTGCCTACACCAGAAAATCTTCTCTCTTTCAACTATCAACAAGGCCTTGCGGCTTACAGGAAACCTGCGCCAGGAACCCCATTCTACTCCCAAAACGATCTCTGGTGTATTACAACACATTACGTCCTGACATTATGGCTCCAACGAAACACATTAATTCTGTTAATACCTGACTTTGCCAGTTTATCCGCCGTACAATTCGCATCTCTTGACATCCACTGAATCTGCCACACGACCTCCCTATTGCAGTTTAATATTTCGTTAACCAAATTAACAAAGTTTGCGGGAGCATTCTTAGAGTTTTGCAGCCATTGTACACACCATTCGCTATCCGTCTCGATAACCAGCTTGAACTAATTTAGCCAATGTAAGCCTTTGAATTCCGCTAACGCCTCCTTAACGGCTAACAGCTCAGCCGATGTAGCATCAAGGACCCCTATGTTCTTGGAAAACATTAGCAGAGTGACATTGTCCCAATCCCTTAAAATGCCTCCCACGCCTCCTCTGCCGAACATTAGAAAGTTGTCTTTATGTTAAAACTCTACAAAACAATATATTAATTAGTCGATTAATTAATAAAATATTAGTGATTAAAAAAAATCTCCTCGAATTGTGCAAATGGTATGTTAAACCCTATGTCGAGAACATAGTTCTCTTTCTATGCTGATGTTGGGGATCATATGAAAAAATTCTACAGACATATATCAAATATTAATTCATTCTGATTCAATTGTATACATAAAGTTTTAATTTTGATTCAATTATTAACATTACACACCCGATGAAAATCCGTGGGTAATTTTGATAGTTATACCTTAAAAAAATATTGAGTGACAATTATATAGAAGTAACTTAAAACTTGTCAAGTGCTTGGTTATTATAAAACACTTTGAAACATCATTTCTTTGTAAATCCTAAGCATAATTACAAAATTTTATCAAAAAGTCTTGTATGCTACGTATAAAATTAACCAAAATCAAAGTTGCTTCTGAATTTTGAGTTTGACTAAGCTTGAAACTAAGCTAATTTACTTTATAAAATTTTATAAATTCGGCCTTCTATCATATAGGTTTGCCCTTAACATAAAATCCGGCCAACGGGATAAGCCTGTATATAAAAGCACAAAATAATCAGATAAGCAATTGAGATTGATCATTTCTGCAAATCCCCCAAGAAAATCAAGCATATAAATGGTGCATTCAGCCATGGAAGATTTCATCAGCAATTTACCAGATGAACTACTTTTCCACATAATCTCTTTACTTCCCTTTGAATCTGCAATCCAAACCATTTTCCTATCTACCAGATGGAGATTTCTATGGAACCTGGCTGTGGTCCAACATGGAAGCAAAGAAGATGTTCCCACTGCAGTTTCTTGGTTTCTTAAGAACTTCGATGAGCACGATCCAACGAAGAATACAAGGCGATTTCGGTTCCGTTTCTGCAAATTTGGTCTCTTGTCAGCCATAATTGCACCCAAGAACAAGCTTCACCTTGATTTCTCAGGTGAAAACATGGAGAATCCAATACATTTTGGTTGGCAAATCGAGTTGAATAGCCCCAAAAACATCAGTCATCAGCCAACTCCCTCCACTTTCTTTGTCAAGACCCTTAGCTTAATATCAGTAAACCACCTGAGCAGGGAAGCCGTTTCGTGTTTGGTGTCGAGGTTTTGGCTTCTCGAAAACCTCGAAATCGTTGGAAGCCATGGATTGGAATCCTTGAGCATTGATTCTGATACAAAGCTTTTGAGCTTGACCATCTTTGATTGTCCACAGTTGAAGTCTCTCCATGTTAGATCCTATAAACTCAGAACATTGATGTATAGAGGCCAATTCCCTTGGTTTTGGCCTGAATTTCATTTCAACCTTGCCAATGCCATGCTTGATTCTAGGCAAGGCCCTGCCTACAACACCTTCAAACCGTGTGATTTCGATCGAGTCTTGCTGACGATAAAGAATGCTCAAGTTCTTACTTTGTGCAAATGGACTTTCGAGGTATGTTTGGTTGATTCATACAATCATTCTTAAAAGATACGAATTCTAGCATAATCATACTTGTGTTTGCAAATACAGGCATTAATTTGTCCATCTCTGTCCTCTTATTTCCAATTTTATAAACTAAAGGAGCTATGCTGGATCGATAATTATTCGAACGGATCGTACGATTGTGACGCTCTGATCACATTCTTGAAGCTTTCTCCTTCCTTGGAGCAACTCTTTGTCACTGTAAGCTTTGATTTTCCCTTCATTTTTAAGTTTTGACCTCTGCAATTTTGCTTAAATATGCTTGGTTTCGATCCTTGGATCTGCAGATTGATCATAATAGCTATGTCATGCCCACTTCAACCACATGTTCCAAGCAAGTGAGCAAAAGCACAAAACTGCAGCATCTCAAAGTAGTTAAATTGGAAGGATTTGCCAAAAAAGAGGACGAGATTTCGTTCGTCGAACGTTTACGAGATGTCATCACCGTCGAGCCGTTAATCTTATCAGCCTGAGGTGTCTCCGTGGGATATGTTTCCGAAAGTCAATTAAGGTTCCGTCCTGTGATTCTCACCGGCCTGAGGTGTCTCATTCATTGCAGTCACAGCACACTAATCAGTTGTGTCCCAAACATCGTCACATGGGTTTGTAGGGCTATGAAGTCATAAGTTTCATCTAATAATGTTCTCATTAATGTATTGTATAGTCAGGACATAGCTATTAAGAGAATAGAGGGATCATGTCCTTTACATTGTGGATAAATGTTATAATTCATTGTTATTTTTGATTAAGTAGAGATCTTTTATATCTTAAATGGTAAATATCAAGATTCGAATTCATGCAAGATAAGACAACATGAATATCTTTAATCACCCGGTCAATTAATAAATCTCAATATTATATTTTATTATTGAACTTTCTTCTCTTATATTAGTCATTGAAGTTTAAAAAAAATTAAAATTTCGAATTGTTTCTGTTTTGGTCACTCTACCATTAAATAATTAATAATATTATAACTGAGTATTTATCTTTTAAAAATTGTGAAATGACCCCAAATTTTATTTTTTTATGTGAAAAAACTCTTAATTCTATATTATTCTAATTAATTTTCCCACGATGGAGCATCTTCTTTTAAATCGTAACAGTAAAGATGTGCAAAAAGAGGAAATGTGATATATCTTGATATCACATTGATTGGACGATGCAAATTGTAGGGTGGAGTGGTTTGGAGTTTTACAAGTTTTGGTTTTGGTTGAGTTTTGTGAATTTTAAAGAAATTATGAAAAATCAAAATTAATAGAGTGAAAGATGACACTAAGACGAGTTGTTGGTGCCTTAAGTGGTCGGAGAAGACATTAGAGAACGACGATTTTAGTACCGACGTGACACATGAATGAAGTTGTAAAAGTTTCATCTATGATTGGAAGAGGATAAAATCAAAAAAGAGAAGAAAAAAAAATATGTGTACAACATGTGGCTGCTATATAAGAAAAAATAGTCCATATCAATACATGTGATTGTCAGTTTATCACATTATCATTGTGTGTCTGATTTAACAAATAAATAAATAAAACATGAACAATTTAAAAGTTTAATGATCAAATTAAAATTTAGTGACAAAATAAGAATAAGAAAAAAAGTTGGCTGCTAAATTTTATAATATATCCCTAAATATTTATTGTCTATTGGTAATTTTAGTCGTTCGAATTAAACATTATTCCTTCCATATTCTAAATTAAATATTTTCTGGAATAATATTTGATACATTTTGAAGTTTACACAAACATGCATATTTTTAAGTCTAAATCTAAAATATAAATTTCTAACCTTAAAACCCTAAAAATCTAACCACAACCTATAAACCTTAAACCCTAAATTCTAACTATGAATCTTAAATTCTAAACCATACAATCTAAACTCCTAACCTCTAAATCCTAAACTAAAACTCTAAACTCCTAAATAACCTTGCTTGTGGAAACTCTATTTTCAACTGTCAATATATATAATAATAATCCAACTTTTTAGCACCTATTTATTTTAAAGTTTGATCTCTATCCTTTATATACTGTGCGATAAAACAAGATGGGAGATTATTTTTAATATTTTATCCGATAAATTGAGTAAATAAGTCATTTCTTGCCTTTTTAAGGGCTTGTTTTTGGTTGAGTTTTCTTTCTAAACGGTCGTTCTCGTTAAACGAGTATTGGTATAACACTCAATAGGTATTTGCTTGCTATATTCTTTACCCAAAGGCTCGTTTGCATAGTTAAATTTTTTAGCTTCTGACAACGGCTGTTTGCACCCTCACCCAAAAATAAAGCCTAAATCAAATAACGTAAAGCTGGTGTTTCTTGTCACCAAATAAGAGTTCACTATTTTTTAATAGTCCTAATGTGATTATAAGATAATATTTTTTATATATATTCTTAACTCTTGATAATCTGTAAACATATTGCATATAAAACGATGTATACTGATTGATTAAATTAAAGGGAAAATTACACCGGTGGTCCCCAAACTATTACCGTCTTCCTATTTTGGTCCCAAAACTATTTTTTCTGGCAAAACTGTCCCTTCTGTTACATAGTTCTCCTGTCGTTAAAAACTAACGGAATTGCTGACGTGGAATTTTTTTCTTATTTTTTTTAATATTTTCTCTCCTATATATATTATTTAATTTTTTTATTCAGACTAATGTGGTGGTGACACGTGTCACCATCATAACAAAGAAAATAAATTCAATTTGAGTGGGGGAGCCAGGATTCAAACCCATATCCCCTAGCTCTAAAGTCATTGAAGTAACCATTGGGCTAAACTCCAAGTGCTAATATGTTTTAGCACAAATTATCTTTAAAGTCATTGATTCGAATGGTTTCCTGCATGTGCTGCAGATTCATATTAGCTGCCCGCATTTCCATGGACAATTTAAACAAACTTCTCATGAATCATGTTTGCACAATGGCACCCTAACTTGAATTTGATTTTTCGTTAATGCAGCAAAACATAAGCCAGCATCTATTTCTTTCATGGGCACCATGGTAATGAATCAGCCTCTTTCAAAGTTGGGAATCAGAGTTTGTGTAAACATGAAGAATTAAGATTATCGTGGGTTATGTTTTAAGTCACTTGTACATCTATCTGGATTTTTCACAGCTTTGTTTGTCAATGACTGCCCTTTACTCTTTCATACATACTTTGGCCCCTCACGAACATCCTCCCCTCTAAGTCATTACTTTATGCAGTTCTTTCATGGAAAATGTCGGTAAGTAGAATCAATGAAAAAGAGCCATAGTAGTTATGTTTCTAGCTGTGCTGCTGCTGCTGCATTTTGTGTTTGTTTTCTCAAAATTCTGCTATAGATTTAAAGTACCTTTGGAGGTTTATCTATTCGTACTCATATCCGAATACACATTAGATACAAAGTCAGAACTCGCTTACCTTATAATTGCGTGCTTAATTTCTTTCTGTCTCCCCCCATTCAAAATATGGTTGGAGTGGATCTGTCTAGGGCGTAAGGTAAATGTTTCAACCGGACACGGTAAGCTGTCTCCCTAGAATTGGTATATTTGATTGCTTTAAAGATAATTTGTGCTAAAACATATCAACACTTAGAGTTTAGCCTAGTGGTTAGCTCAATGACTTTAGAGTTAGGGGACATGGGTTTGAATCCCAGCTCCCCCCTCACACGGGGACCAAAACATGAGAACTATGTAACAGAAGGGATAATTTTGCCAGAAAAAATAATTTTGGGACCAAAATAGGAAGATGATAATAGTTTGGGGACCACCGATGTAGTTTGCCCTAAATTAAATTAAATCAAATTATGGTACGTTATTGACTTTGACATTATACATTAAAGTTTAAAATCATATAGTACAAGTTAAAGAATAGAGGGTGCTAACTGCTAAGTGTCACATCCATGGCAGAAAATTCGGATGAGGGCAGTTGGATGATTGAATTAACTCACACTAAGAATTGAATCCCGGAAGGAAGCATATATGAGTCATCAATCAAAGGCCTTTTTTTATAGAAAAATTACGATGGCGATTTACAAAAGATTATACAATAAAAAATTAAAAAATCTAATCAAAAGATTCAAACAAAAATTTATCAATAACAAAAAATATATTATAAAAGTAGAGAAAAATATGTCACAAAAACATACGTATTCTTATAAAAATTTAAAAAACACAAAAAAATAAAGACAAGAGATAAACAAACAAAAAAAAATACTGACGATCGACAACTAACACTAAAATTAATGTTGATATCACCAAATAAAATGAAAAAAGAAAAGTGAATAGAGAGAGAAATAGATCAATTAAATACTTTTACCTAGAGGGTTTTGATAGTCTTGTATTTGAATTTTAAAAGGAGTGAAGTGAAATTATAAGACTATCCAGGGAGTAGTTGAATCGATTTTTTTAACTTTTTATGATTTATATTTATTTATAAATAGATTTAAATTCCTATAAACATCAGATATATGTATGTGTTTGAAACTTAAATGAAAAGGATCAATAATAGACTGGAATTAAATAAAATAAGTTGATATAATCAAGAGAGCTAAGAAGCTCTTAAACACGAGTAAAAATCTCCTGCCCCCTAACCATGCTTCTTTCTATGCCCCCTGCTTAAAAATACTTAAAAATTAAATCTTGCCTCATAACCCTAATTTTCATATCCTAAACCCCAAACTTCAAACCCTAAAAAAATACACCCTACCCCTAATTCCCTACGCCCTAGCCCTAAGCCCCAACCTTAAACCCCAAAACCTAAACCCTAAACCCACTATTTTAAAGCGGGGCACAAATGGGGGCATACTTTGGGGGCAGATGATTTCCATCCCTTAAACACTCATACAACACAAAATTTAAAATAAATTATAATTAGGGTAAAATACATTACAATTACTTATTACAAATTTAATAATAAATCGATCGCTTTATTTTTTTTAAATGACAACTCAGCCATTCAATTAATATTTTGTTACAAACACGTCACTTTATCGTTAAAATTAGAACATGATCTGGTATAAACAATTTTAGTCTCTAAAATTTATACATTCTATCAATTTTGTCATAATACAATAAATTTAATCATTTATATTTAAAAATTTCAACAATGCACCCTCCTGACACCCTCTAACAACTTGTCGCACTTCATGTTATTGAACAACAACTCAATAATCGACATATGTGATAGCTTGACAAACGCAATCACTTTACTGTTGAACATCTGACAGACTAATAGAACATACTCATTACGACCTTACGTCACTTGTTAGTAGACCAGGGGCGGGTGATTATGGGAGCCAGTAGTAGCACTGTCCCCCTCCCCCATCAAAAATTTAAAATTAAACTATTCAAAATTTTAAAAATTTCAAGTAGGCTTCTCCAAACTCTATTGTTAAGATTCGCCTATGTAGTAGACACAATTACTTTATTAATAGCTTTTTTTAAATATAAATGGTTAAATACAATGAATTAGTTCAAATTTACTAAATTAATCAAATACATAAATTTAGGGACTAAAATTGTTATTATACTAACCTGCCCATTTCAATATGAACGATAAAACAATATTTTTAACAAAATTTAAATTAAATAATTAAATTATTACTTTGAGTTATTAATATGTTTACTCTTAAAACTACAACAGCAATGGACACAAGAAGTTGGCACACACTATGAAACCGATTGCAATAGGAGCAATGATCCTCACATCTCCTCTCGTTGGACCCACTGCCTTAGCATATGCCGTGTAAACTAGGCCGAACGTCACAACGATCTCGAAGACGACGGTGTTCCGGGCCGATACAGCCGTCGGTAGTACGAAAGCTGATGTTTTTGTAGTTGGTCGAAACAATTGAAATCAAACATAGAATTTACTAATTTATTTTCTAATTAATTCATTGGTTAATTAGTTCGGGTCAAATATTTAATTTATTTTATTTATAAATTAAGATCCGAATGTCTAACATTAATTAAAGAATTAGTGTCTCACCACACTAAATTCATTTATTATCGGTAGAATTTTATTTCTTTTAATAAAAAATAAAATAATTTAAACTAATCTCTAACAAATATTGGTTGCAGACAATATAAGATGTAAAATTTAAATGTTACATCAACCCCAAATTAATAATGTACACTCTGACCATATTAGACAGGCCAATTCCCAAACAAAGGGCTTCTCCTACAACACTTGCATCCTACTTATAAATGATAAACCCTCTTAATTCTTCCCATAAAGTTAGATAATTTAACCCTTTGATAATATTTATTTATTTTTTTAATTTTTTATAAAGTACACAAACTTTATAAATAAGAATGTTCAAATCTAAATCTCTTATAATAAATATCATTCTCTTTTTTAATAAAACTACTAGTTGAATTTATATAAAATATAAAATTTAAATGTTATATCAACCCCAAATTAATAATGTACACTCCGACCATATTGGACCGACCAATTCCACAACTCTCCGAGGATGCAAAGGGATAGAAAGTTACAAAGGAATAAAATGAGCTGCAAAGGGAGAGGGAAACATAAGTCCCCACTGTCCCATCCAAAATAGGAACCAATGCTTTGAGTCTGCCTACTGCTGCTGTTTCATCAGTCTTCCAATCAAAGAATGTAGGAAAATCCCAATTCACATATGATCATTGAATTTTATTAAAAAATGATAAAATAGTAATTAAACTTTCAAATGTTACAAAATAATAATTAAATTTTATGATTTTGTAATAAAATGATAACTCGGCCGTTAAATATTTAACGGGCTGTTATGAAACTTTGTATAATAATGCATTTAGTCTTCTATATTTATACATTCAATCAATTTAATTCCAATTCGAAAAAATTTAATAAATTTAACCTTCATTTTTTATAGATTCTTTCAATTTGGTCCTATTGATATGGGACTTGTGTAAATAAAAAAAAATCACCACTTGTGTATGGGTAATAATCCATTATTAATATGGTATCTTTTTATTATTTTATGTCGTTCATTTATATTCTATGAATGATACGATAGCATATTACATTTATGTTCATTTATGTCTTCTTCGAGAATTGAACCGATAATTCAAGCAATTGACACAGGAACAAGACTGGGCAAACGAGGAAGGAAAGGAACAATTCAGTCCAGTCCAGTATCTATTCTATAAGAAGAAGAAGACAACAGCTCTCGTTTCGAAGATGACTTGCCCCACGTCGAAGGTTCTTATTATCTCCGTTTCTTTCTCTTATATAATAATGATTTATCACGCTGATTAAAACGAGCTACGTATATTTGTGGTTAAACAACAGGAACAAAACAAAAGGTCCGAAGGTTAGAGGGCTTGGCTCAGCTTGAGCCAGTGAACTTAGAGAAACGATTCACAATAACCAAGCTCGAAGACGATGGTAGAGAAGCAGACGAGAAAAGTAGAGCGAAAATCCCATGGGAGATGGACCACGATTTAGTATTAGATTTGTTTAGGGAGACGGGGTTGGGAGATTTGAAGATGGTAGAGGTGTTTGTAGGGTGGGAGATGAAATTGAAGATAGAAAAACATATCTGAAAGAGATGGAAAGGAATGGAAATTGGAGAAGAAACTTGAACGAAGAGAAGGAAGATCTGGGATTAGCCGTAGAGCTTGAGGTTTTCAGTTCTCTGCTGGATGAGTTATTATCCGACTTGTTTTGATTTCTATACCAAAATTGGAAAGAATCTGTAAATAATGAGGACTAAATTGATTGAATGTGTAAATATGAAGACTAAATGTGTTAGTATACAAAGTTTCATAACAGTCCGTTAAGTATTTAACGGTCAAGTAATATTTTGTTACAAAACATAAAGTTTAATAGTTATTTTATAACATTTGAACCATTTTATTTTTTTAACAAAGTTTAGTGACCATTTGTAAACTTTACCCAAAAAAATTGACATGACATAAAATTGAAATGTCACATACAGGCAAAACAATTAATGTCTTTGTTGTGTCATATTTTTATGCTTTTTGCAATTTGCTGAAGCTACCATAGACCATAGACCATATTCATCTCTTTGTTTTTTTTTTTATCAAATATTCATCTCTTTGTTTATGACCTCAATTTTCCAAAATATAAATTTCAAATAATAGCAAAGTAAAAGAAGTGTAAATTAACTGCATGTTTATTTACACAGATTAGGACCTCTCAACTTGTTTCTCTCTTCTAAACATTCTTTTAAGTGATCCAATGTTGAAAATTTTACATACAAAACACACAAATCATCTGTGCTTGTTGGTTAAAGAAGAGCTGCAGAAATTCATAGAAACAAGTCCAGAAGAACACACCTCAAATAATCTAACATTATAAACCCCTTTTTCTGATCAGTGAACAAAATTAATATACCTGGAGACAAGAGGACAGCCCCAATCTAATGCTGCTTTGCCCCCTTGAAAGAATATGGTTCTATCTCTCTTAACAACCACCCAAATTCACAAACCCTAAAGTCTAAACCCTACCTTTAAACAATGTTAACTAAAACCGCTCCGATGCCTACCTGCTGGAGTTGGCATTGTTACTACCCTCAATCATTCTCACGTGTTCACGACTCAGAGAGCTGGCATCATCCCCGCCCCTTTCTGGATTTTACAATCAAAGCCCCACGGGTTGGTGGCAGTTCCGGCTCTTCAAATGAGCGATATACAGAAGAAGCAATGTATGTTACACTCTGATCACAAGCCAAATTAAACCAGCCGATGCTGACGCAAACCTTTCCCGAAATGAGGTTGCATTAAACGAACGTACAAGCCATTTTTCGCTACCAAAGAATCATGTGTCCCCTCCTCCACAATTCGACCGCCGTTAAGTACTACTATGTTGTCAACATGCCTCATCATCGCAGCTCGATGGGCTATCAAAATGGTAGTTTTGTTCCCCATTATCAGCGTATCGAGTGCCTCCTGCACGACTCGGCTTGACTCGGATTCAATGGATGAGCTAGCTTCATCCAATAATAAGATCGGAGCATTCTTTAGCACCACTCGAGCGATAGCAATTCTTTGTTTCTGTCCCGGGGTCAAATCCACACCCCTCATACCGACATGCGTGTCGTAACCGTGGGGCAAGCTGCTGATGAAATGATGAGCATTAGCTATTCTTGCAGCCTCTTTCATCTCGGCTTCGCTAGCATTGTGCCTTGCATATATAATGTTTTCCCTGATAGTAGTTGAGAAGATAATGGGTTCCTGTTGAACAAGACCTAAGTGATTCCTCAACCACCTCAAATTGTATTGTTTTAAGTCCCGCCCATCAAGTAGAACCTGACCTGCTACTGGATCATAAAATCTCTCGATGAGAGATATTATGGTACTCTTCCCGGATCCTGAAACACCAACAACAGCTAAAGTTTGTCCGCCATTAACCTTAAGACTAAAATTGCTTAATACCAACATTTCTGGACGAGTAGGATAGCAGAAATCAACATTTTTCAATTCAATGCTCCCATATACATTAGGTGGCTTCAATGCTGAGTTATCATCTGGCTCGATTTTAGGGACTCGCTCAATAATTTCAAACACGGAAGCAAGAGATTTCCGCCTCTTGAGAATGTATGGTGCCAATCCAAATGGCTCCACCAGGGCAAAAGTTGCGAAAGAGAAAACTATGTACTCCTTGACAGCTGTAGGCAGATCCATATAGCCTCTTTTAACACAGAGAGCAGTGTACCAAAGGAGAAGAGCGTTGCAGGCGAAAAGAAGGAACTGTGAAAGGCCAAATGCAAACCCTATTGCCATCCCATGAAAGAAACTCTTTTTCAATATTTTCTTCAGCTGCAATCGGTAGAGCTCCATTACCTTATTACCGGCACAAAATGCTACAACAGTGTAAATGTTTCTCACTGCATCCTCAAGGACCAATGATGCCTTCCTATGCATCTCTTGGATTCCCTTCGAAAATCCAGCAAGCCATAATTTCTGAAAATTTTAAGTATGCAACAATTCAGAAATTTGGAGACGGACAATCTTCCATCCAAGTTCAATAAGAAAGAAAAGGGAAAGATATAGAGGAGAAAACGAAGCAAACATGATGCATGGAAGTGAGAATAATTAACTAAGATGCACAAATCTCTAGAAACTCCACTCCTTTCCTTCTTTTTCTTTCAATAATCAAGTAAAAACCAAATAATAATAATAATAATAATAATAATAATAATAATAATAAGATATCCAAACCTGTGCAATAGCAGAGACGGTTAGAACTGGCAGGGTTGCAAGTGCCACAAGTGCCAACCGCCAATGTAGCAGCAACCCAATTAGCAAAGCAACTATAACAGCAGTACCATCCTGTACAAATATTGAAAGCCGGTTGCTAAAAGAAGCCCGTACAAATGTAGCATCATTTGCCAATCGCATGGACAAGGTGTCAGCATTATTCTCTTCTTCATCAAACCATCCAACTTCATTCCGCAGCATTGCTGTAAATGGTAGGCAAAACACGGTAAACAATATGCATTTAATTCAGCATTCCGGTAAATTTGCAATATTGATTTGAAGTGTCAGATACCTGAGAACATCATCCTGCGAACCCATTCAGTCATCTTTTCTCCCATAATGCCAAAGTAGAAGTGTTGCAGAAAGTTGGCAACAACAGTTACTATACCCATACAGGCAATTATCAAACACCACCTGTCTACTTCATCCCGTATGTGATGATGTTCCTGACGCCTATAATATGCTGTTACTATCAGAGCGATGACATAAGCAAGAAGTGGATTAAAAGAGCCAAAGATTGCAGCACCAATGCTTCCCAACACAGCATAGAGCCACTCTGCAAAGCTAAGCTGTGCTAACCTCCAAAAGGATGGAGCTTCCTTATGATGCGCTTCCTTAGCTTTCATTGGGATGTCACCAGAGTGACTGAGAGGGCGACTAAAGGTCTGAGAATGAGAACGTTCACTTTTAGGATCAGAAGTCAGAAGAGGTGATACAGGAGATTCTGGGTCGGAACCGTTTGATTTCTGCCTCTGAATAGACTGAACGTCAAGTTTGGGCAACTCTGGTAGCCTCATTTCCAAACTATCCTGCCTCCTGATTGATGGTTCCTTATCAATACCATCCACAGGCAAACCGTTTCCATGCATTTTCTCTGGTGGTGGACTATGAGCCTTAGGTGATTCTTGTGAGTTAAAAGCACCATCATGGGCCCGAAATACACCAGGAACTCTTTGAAGAGATGGTGATTTGATCAATTTTGGCGATGATGATTCTTGGAAGCTGTAAATCGATGAAGACTCCTTTTCAATCTGGAAAGTTGATGTCTCCTTGTAGTTCCTAACTGGCGTCCTGAAAAAAAAATAAACAACCATAAAACCAGAATATAGAAACACAGGAGCACTTTTTTAATCTAAACCAAGAAAAAACACTGACAAGTAGTGACAAGGAATAGACTTCCCTAGCCTTAATAAAAGCATGTATATTTCTAATTACCTCCTAGGAAGTTTTGCTGCCTCTTCACATTTAAGGAGCTCTGCATACAAGCCATCAAGGGCTACTAACTCATCATGTGTACCCATTTCAACCAGCTGACCCTCCTCCATCACAGCTATATAATCGGCATTTCTTATGAGACTAAGACGTCGAGCAATTATTATAGTTGAACGCCCCAACATCAGAAGATCAAGAGCTTCCTGAACAGTTCTTTCAGCTTCAAAATCGAGTCCACCAGTAACCTCATCAAGCAGAAGGATTGTTGGGTTCAAAAGCACAGCTCTAGCAATAGAAAGTTTGATTTTCTGTTCCTCTGTCAATGCTAAGCCACCCCTCCCCACCTGAAAGTCACAGTAAATTGATATTAACAAAATATGACAAAAACGAGAAATAATCAAGATGATCAGTAAGGTTGGCAAAAATAGTATATCTTGTTCTTCCATGTTTCACCTGTGTCTCATATCCTCTCTCAAGCGAGCTAATAAATGTATGTGCGTGTGCTATTTTTGCAGCTTCTTCAATTTGATCAAGTGTGGCATCTCGCCCATAAGCAATATTATCTTTTATGCTCAAACTGAGTAATGCAGGTTCCTGAGTAACAAGTCCTATTTGGCTTCTCAGCCACTCCAGCTTTAGGTTCTTAATGTTCTCTCCATCAAGAAGAACTTCCCCTGCATCATAGAAAATAAAATCGTTCAAATCATGAAGGTTGGCTCACCACCAAGCAATGATTTCAACACCCAAATGGTATGCCACTGCAGTGCGATACATAAAATCGTATGAACATAATACCTAATGTAGGATCATAAAACCGTTCCATAAGTGGAATAATACTACTTTTTCCAGAGCCATTTCTGCCAACAAGGGCCACAGCCTTTTTAGCAGGTACAGTGAGGTAAAATCCGCTCAATATAGGGATTTCAGGTCGAGAGAGATAACTAAAATATACATTGCGAAACTCAATATTTCCTTGAAGGGAGGGTAGGACGTTCCCCTCCTGATTAGAACCAGAGGATGACCGACTAATCATCTCAAAAAGTCTATAAGCAGCAATTCGTCCTTGGTCAAATGAATAGAAATTTGTTGCGGCTTGGTTCAGCCCACTGCACAAAATGGAAATGATTGGTAAGAAAGCAGATATTAGACAGCAAGGAAAAAGAGAGAAACTGATGCTTACAGGCCACTTAAAATTACAGCAAAAAGAGCTGTTATTATTTCACCACCATGAGCTCTATTATGTGTGACCAGGAACATTCCAACCCAAAGTTGTAGGGCACAGGAACATATTGCAAGCCCATATGTAAATCCAAGCCCAAGCCCTTGCACAAGACTAATCAATATACCATATCTCAAAGTTGCTTGCAATGAAGTCGCATAAGAATATTTGGCCAGAGTTTCATTAGTAAATGCATACAAGGTCTTAATGTAAGAGATTGCCTGCAAAAAAACGAAAACTATATGTATATTAGCATCACTTCCTACTGTGCTTACCCACACAGAAGGTTGATTCTATGCAGAAACTGAAGTTCAACAAAGAATTCATGTCACCATTTCAACAAATTCAACACGATTGAACCCTCAAAGATATAATATGCATGATGCTTGGATGATAAAGAAAATGTCTAGTGCAAGTTCCACCGAGCTTTGGGGAAACTTCTTCACTCCAGAAAGCAGAAATAGCGTTCCAAGTTTGAACAGAGTTTAAATAAAGTAGACTTATAGCTTCTATAGAAACTGCAAATCAGCTTTTTATGGGCTAAAAGCTGAAACCCAAAGTTGGATCTTCTAATAACAAAATATATTCCAAGTTAACTCGAGACATTTCAATTTGACAACACCTTTGAAAAGCTAGCAGCACTTTTTTCCCACAACTACAGCCGGGCCAAAGAGGCTCCTAAGCAAAGCATCTAAAGGCTCCTAAAAATATCAAGAAAACATAGGGGGTAACTTTGCCATCATTTCTGTTTCAAATGCAAAAAACTAGTAAAGTTTAGTCCATAGGTCCTTATAAGTTCAAATAAACTAATTATAGTTAAAATGCCATGGTAACTGGCACTGCACTCTTAAGTCAGTGTATGCATATTGGTCAACTCATTCTGAATAAACATTAAGCAAAGTATCCAATTCAAATTCAAAACAACAATATTAAGAAAAATAAGTTTCGTTGAAAGGAGTGGAGCCAGAAGAGAAGAGAAAAACCTGTTCAGCAACACTAGCTGCCTCAGCATAAGCATCTTGAATGTTCTCAGCAAGCCTATGAAGAAATATATTGGATATGCCCCCAGCAGCAACGATGAATGGACCAGTGGCTAGAGTTATGAGCGTGATCTCCCAGCAGTTGATAAAACCAATAACTAGACCACTGAAAAATGTAGCCATGTTATGAATGTAATTCCCAACCTGTATCATCATACGAATATTAGGATTAGAACAGACATCTTCAAGGAAATCCCACCAGAGAATAAGTTATTAAAAAAGTAGGGAAACCCACATGTGACTGAACATACTTTTTCACTAAGAGCAGACTGGATGAGCAATACATCACTCAATACTTGACTCACTATGTCTCCATTATTCCCATAAGTATCAAAAAAGCTCATATCTTGGTTCAATAAAACTTGTACATAATTTGACCTGATGACAGCAGTCTGCCGCTCTCCCGTCAGAATCCAGCATGAAACCTCTATTACACAGAGCAAGTCAGAAACAAATGGAAGAAATGATGCACCAACAGAAGAGAACAGAAATGAAGCAATAACTGATTTTTGATAATCAACTTACCAATCCAACCAGCAGCAAAAACACCCACAGCAATATACACAATAGTTAAAGCAAGCTGCAGAACAAGAATGAAAAGGTGGTGATAAGCACAAGTACAAACAACAGTGTCTGAAGGAACTACAAATGATAGTTGCTTATATCAAGCAAAAGAAGAGATAGACCAGACAGAAACTCAAGCCACAAAAGATGGTGTTGCATTGCCCCCATGTTATTTTCACATTATATTGCTAAATAACGCCTCTTAAGAATAAAGTCAATCCAAACTTAACCCGGCAGATAGAGAGTTTCTATATTTTCATGGTAAAAATTAAAACAAAATATTATTTGCAAACAAGCAGAGATAAATAATCACATAGAATCAGTTTACATGCACCCATGATAACAACTACATGAGATACTGGCTACATACCTTGATGCACATATCATCTAATACTACAACAAAACTGTGGAAGTTTGATTTGCAATTAACAAAACCATCACATTAAAAATTCCATTCTTTCTGTAGTTCACTACCCATTCTATTCCCCTTCCTTCCCTTTACTTTTCCAAAATATGCAACCCATGAAAATCTAAGATGAAACACATCCTCCGTTCCCGTTATGCTAGTCTATTGTTAATACGATGTTTTTCATCTAGAATGTGGAAGAACCACCTTGTCCCCAACCTAGAGGGGGATAGTAAAGGACTCTCTTACCCGGGTTTAGGGTTAAGTGTCGGATATGGGTATGTGTCCAATACAAACATGCTCAAGTTTTCCTAAATGTTCCATATATTTGGAGGATCATATCTACACCCATGTCCGAATATTTGGAGGATTTAGGATTCGGACACAGGTATTTTAAGAAAAAATGAGGAGTCATGTAACATAGGTTAAAGACCATCCATCCACCCAGAAAATTAAAACAACAATATCCTATTATGGCAATACCTAGGCCTATACAAGCAATAACCATTAATATCACAAAATAGTTTTCCAACATTTCATGCTTTTCTACACCACAAAATTTCCTACCGATCCACGTCAAAGCCTATACAAGCAATAACCATTAATAACCATCTCCCCTAATTTCTCTATCTCAATAAAAATAAAACGTCTCAGTTAACTCCAGTGTCAAAAATTGTAAACTTCTGAGAAGCTATAAATTAATCAACTACAACACTAAGCTAAGGCTTTAAAATCCCAAAATTTAGCCTTTTCAACTCGTGAATGAAATAGGACAAAATAGCTAACCTCTGTAAACCTTTCAAATTGCTCATCCAACCTCTCCCGCCCCGGAATTGACGACCCAATTCCAAGAACATGAACAATCTTCGCAAAGTAATGCAAGTAAACAACGAGAGCGGTCCCATGAGCAGCAGCAGCAAGCGATCCAACGATCATGAGAGCCCAATCAAGCCGGTCAGCACAGGCGAAGAGCTTCGAGAAAGGAACAGCAGCGGGTGGCGGCTCTAGCTCTTCAGTCTCCTCCATCTCCTCCTCCGCCTCCACCTGCGCCGCCGCCACAGCTGCTGCTTCCGCACTTGTATCCAAGTACGGAGAAGGCGATTCCGGCGGCTCCGAAACCTCCGATACTGGTGTCAGCGGCTGTATGTGGGGTGGTGACCACCCGAATAAACCTCTTGATATCATCATCTTCAGAGAAATCCAAAACCCTAACCCCAAACCCAAAGTATCCTCCCTCTAAATTTAGCAGAAACTTGTAGCGGATCTGCTAAATTCAGAGACCAAAAAATTACGAAAAAAATCAGATTTTTTCCTCCTCTAAGTAAATTAAAGGTTTGGGATTTTCATTTAATTAGCCTTTCTTTGAAGTAAATATGGAGAACAAGTCAACGATGGCGGAGGAGACAGAAGCAAACAGAGAGAAAATCTGGAGTAACCCACGCTTACATTACATTAAAGCAAAGCTAAGGAGGAAAATTTTGAAATTTTAAGAGATTTTTCGAAAATTTGTAGGCTTTTTAATGATTCCAGTTTTTGTTTTTGGTAACGGCAAAAGTTAATTAGATATTTAGTTGGATTGTTGTTGTTTATTCTTTATTTTAAAACAAGTAGACATTAACTTATTAAGTTAATTAGATTAGATTTAATTTAATTTACCATTTACTTTATTATTTTTTTTAGGTAAACTACATTCTAAGTCATTTAATTATGAATTTGAATTTTCAAAAAAAATTGAATTTTGTAATAAACAAATTACTATTTTTTAAAAAATTATAAAAAAGTTATTCAATTAATATATTACTTACATTGTCAAAAAAATTAATATATTACTTACAAATATATAATTGGCAGTTAAATATTACACGTGAATAGCAATGCGGTATGGTATAGTAACATTTCATGATTTTTTTTTGTTACTTTTCTAGTATAATAGTTCAATAATAATTTATTGCTACTTTATGATGTACAACAATTGTTCTAATTCAATGAACCTTTTTATTTTGATAATACCATAAAAAATTAAATTAATATAATTTTTAAGTATGACTGGTTAAATTTATTGAATTATTTCAAATTATAGCATAATTAATAGAATGTATAAGTATTACCGTCTAAAAATATAATTATATCATACCACATTAAAAACGTTCGTTTGAAATATAACGACAAATAACATGTTTGTAACAATATTTTAATTGGGTGATTTATTTGTAACTTTTAAAAGAAAATTTTCGTATTCGTTACAAGATATATGTTAAGGTCAATGCAGATTACCCTCATTTTTCAATTTTAACTGAACCGGTATGTCATATTAATTTTATTAAAATATATTATTTCAAATTAATTTATTTAAAAAAATTAATTGAAAAAATAATGATGGTCGGTGACCAAAGCTTTCTCACTTGCTTCCTTCATTCTCTTAAGGTCTTCGATTTTAAATCCAGCAGGAGCACTTTCCCTCCTCCCTCTCACCTCCCTTAGGTCTTGGTATTAATTCTTCAGGAGGGCAATCCCTCTTCCCTTGTTAAAAAAATCAGTTACTATACGAAAATATATAAATACTTTTAAAATAATTAATTATCTTTTAAGTAAAATATTTTTTTATCTTTTTAAACTAATTCTTTTGATTAATAGGGATAACAAATATTACCATGAACCTTGTTAAAAAACGTCCCTAACCCTAACTAGAGAAAAAAGAGTGTCCATGGAAATATTTACAGAGAACCGATCGAAACTACCTCCACAAAGGAGACATAAAATACCAATAAAAAACATAAGAACCTGAACAAATGATACTAACGCGGACTATCCTGCTAGAAACAGCGAACAACATCATGAGGAGGGTCTAAAAATTCATGAAAACCAAACAGCAGTGACCACGCATAGTGTACAATGGCATCGGCGACCTGATTTCCTTTCCGCGGGACAACTGACAAACGAACCTCCCAAGATTTATCCATTAGCTCCCAAATGTAAGGGACAAGAGAGGACCTCTCATGAAAAGTTGTCCTATCCGTAAGACCATTCAACGTAGTCCGGTAATTCGATTCAATCCAAACATGACTTATACTAATATCTCATGCTTTTCTAAGACCCTCGTAAATACCTCAATAGCTGAACATAAGCCCGAGCAAAACCAACAATCCACTCACCACCTTAATTTCAAAGAACGCCCCTACAAGTCGAACCATAAGAGCCGTCCGACATTAAAGTTAACTCAGCCCTCGGGCGGGGGTGACCAACGCCTATTGCCCCATGCCTCCACTAGCATGAACAGTCAGCGCAGTTCCACGAGCACGCATCTACGTTTCTACAATTTTCTCCACCAGTCACCGACAAAAATAAATTACAGGTTTATTACTTAGACCATTCATATAAAAAAGGGGCATTACGACGAAGTTATAACGTCCAGACAATATAATCGAAGAGTAACCCCCAATGATCGGATAAAATTGAAAATCGACAGTTCCCCTTAAGATTTTCAATCATCCAATCTTGCAGGTCCATTGCATAAAAGGCATCCAACAGATCCAGCTTTATTAGCACCGACCATACTGCGAAAGTCGTAGGGCAGTCGCGAACCACATGCAGCGAGTTCTCTATTGTCGAACCACAAAAAGCACAGCTGGTGTCATCCGACAAACTTCGTCTCACCCTCTCCTTATTAGTGAGAATTTGATTTCGGAAAACAAGCCATAAAAACATTCTCAGCCTTTAAATTTTGATATGAGCGACCATCCTTCATTATTAACACTTGCCGAGACATGTATAAGAGAGGAGTAAACTGACTTTACAGAGAAGCCATTAACCACATCATGCCTCCATCCCAGGATGCCAGCTTTAGCCACAAGAACGGTTGCAAGGAGAAATGAACTAAAAGCACCCCACGTCCATTCACCATCACCTCCAACCATACTTGCGACCGAAGCATAGAGATCAATCACCCCACTCGAATCCTCCACCAACTCAATTAAAGGACCATGATCACCAACCCAAGGATCTAACTAAAACCATTGTCAATATCCCATCATCTCAAATTTGTGATTGCCCTGTCCACAACCGAGAGCACCCGTTTCGGGAAATTGAGATAGGAACGTTCGAGATTTGTACTTTGTTCTCAAAACTCAGCACCCACTAAAGGCAACTTTCATTAAAAATAACTTATTTTACAGAAAAACATCCTTAATGCCGACCACCTTCCACTCAATTAATCGATAACTTCAACTTAATTAGAAATTCAAATATAACACAAAAAAAATATTTTTAAGTATATGTATGAACAAATACTATATCGTAATCACCTTTAGACTATTCAATATATATATATATATAATATATATATATATATATATATATATATAAATAAAAGTTGTGTTATTTTAGAAAAATATATATTAATAATATGAATATTTTATCATATTTAAATTTTCTTTTGTATATGATTCTTTTCATAATTTTGCAAATAAAATATTTGTTGCTAGAATTTAATGGTCTAAAGTCGATTACAATGTAGTATATGTTCATACATATTCTTAACCCTTTGACAATGCACATACACTTTGTAAACGAAACGATTTGAACTCGTATCTCCTAAGATGAACATCATCCGCTTTTACACTAGTACACTTGTTAGGTTCAGAAAAAAAAACGTCTATTTTAATTGGTTCATTTAATACAAAATTAATGCAAACTAAAATTTAAAAAGAATTCTCTTTAGAATGCAACAAGTATCTTAGTGAAAAAGCGGATAATATTTAATCTAAAAGATATAATAATATAGGTTTAAATCGTTTTATCTATAAAATGTATGTCCATTGTCAATATATTAAAAAAATATATAAATAAATAATATTTTATAATTACTTTTAGACTATTAAAAATACATTTCTCCATAAAATCAAATATCCAAAATAAATAAATCCTACTGTAATCCAGTTTTTTTAAGAGGTGGTTGGATACTGCGAGAGAACAGCTGGATCTTCGCTTGACAATGAATATTTTAATAGCGACACGTGTGGATCTCTGTGAGTGTCAGGGTGAGTTTAGCATTGCTCAGTGGAACATTTTGTTTTAGACACAGCTTTTCTTTCACCTGCCACTGACAGTCCATTTGCTATGTAGTCTGTTTTTTTATAGTTAAATATTCATTTTATGGTCCGTCTGTAACTCTTTCTTTTAATAATATTATTTTAAAATTTTTACTTTTATTCTCTCATTAAAAGTGTAATGTATCTTATTTTTGCACCTAACATATAAAATAATCCTTCACTTTTTTTTTCTTTTAACTTTTTCAGATTAAACTTTTACATTAAATTCAAATATTATTATTTGTATATGAACTTGAATTAATTTAATTACTTTTATAGAAAATATTTTTTAATAGTCTTAAGTGAGTATGAAGTAATATATGTTCATACTTCTTCTTAATAGATTATTCTCTTTTCCTTCTAGACTTCTCGTTGAGTTCATTTTTATAAAAAAAAAGAAATTAAAATTTAAGGTTTAATGGCTTAGATTTTATGATTTAGTGTTTATGATTAGAATTTTATTTTTATATTTAAAATTTTACAAATTAAGTTCTTATTTTTTATTTAAAAATTTTATTTTTATATAACATGTCAATAACAAGATGAAAAAATAAATATGAGAATTTGGATTTTTTTTACAGAAAATACTTAATAATTTTAGTGATTAAAGTATAATGTTTAAATCAAACAATTAGGTAGATTTAATTTTTGAGGTTTTAAATATATAGATCGAATCATAAATTTTATATTTTAGTTTCTCAAGATGTTTATTAGAGCGACCCAATGATTAATTATTTTGCATTTTATTGGTTTATATAGGTGGCAAATACTAACCATAGATTTTAAAACTGCATCATGATTCATGCCCAATGTGAGAAACTCTTGACCATCTCACTTAGTCACAAATTTTATTTAAAAAACACACCCATGGCATATGTAGATTTGATTTTATTTTTTGGTTAGGAATGCACGTTTCACAAGTAAAATATAAGTTATAATCACTATAAGAAGATTTGTTTATATACAAATTTAATTGATAATATATTTATTTTAAATGTCGAGAATTTGATAATGGACAGATTGGAGTATATGGCCTATAGCCATAAAACATTAAAAAAATTATGAAAAACTTTGGATACCATTAAAATCTAGCATATCAAAAGACAAGTTAGCACAACCAAAAATATTAATGTTATATTAAATGAAAAATGATTCAATACATATTGAGATGAATATTTGAGAGAGTCGGGTCGAGACAAAATATTAAAGTTAGTAGAGTTGACGAATCATATTTTATAACTCAAAATTTTCTGAAATTTTTTCGAGTCAAGTCAAAAACTTTAAGTTTATGTTCAAATTTAATTGTAAATGTTTATAATGTTATGGTATAAATTGGTTTCAATTCAAGCGGCTTTCTATAACCATTACCATAACCATATACATATACATATTTTTTCACATGTAATATACATATAGCAGACAAAATCAAGGATGACAAAATTACACGGACCTGACTCGAATGAGTTTTTTTCTCTTGAATTTTAGGTTCGAGGTGGGGTGACTTTGTAAAGATTGAGTTGGGTCGGGACGAGTTCGGTTGTAGGGTGAAATTTTCTCTATCTGAATATATTTTTAGTTATATAATATATTTAATATTTTATTATTTTTTGGTTTCGAACAGGTTTAGTCGCGTTTTTTGTTAAAATTTCGGAGTCGGTTATATTTCTTTTATATTGGGTCGGGGTCAAGTTAGGATTTTCAAATTTTGGATTGGGTGGCCAAAAACCCAGTCGTTCTGCCGTTGCCATCTTTATATAAAATTAAGAGTTTCGACTTGAACTTGAAAACCAATTCATTAATCACTAAAAAATTGAGTTATTCAAGTCTCATTTTATAATTCAATTTATTTGAAATTATTTTGAGTCGAATCAAGTTTACAAAATAAGGATTCGAGTAAAGTTGAGTCAAGTCGAAAAATTTAATTTTTTCAAGTTGATTCGAACTTTGATCACCCATAAATACACACAAGTCATTTTGTTTTAGGGATTATAGATTTAGTTTAGGGTTTATATTTTTAATTTGTAGGGTTTATAATTTAGTGTTTATATTAATTTTTGAGTTTAGGATTTACTTGGTAAGGTTTAAGGTTAGATATTTATATTTTAATTTTGAAAAAAATAAATATATAGACTAAATTTATACTAATAAACAAACTTAAATGTCAAATGATGAATCGGGTTGATTTTTAACAAAATCCATGTTTTTTTTTTGTTGTCTTACTGGTTTTCTAAAGGTAAATCTCACTAATTAGAACTGACCCGCGTCGTATATCTTGTTTTGGTGGGTGAATTACACAACGAAATTTTTTTCATACACAAAATTTCGAACTCGAAACATGTTCAAGCGATCCTAAGTTGTTTATCACTTGAACCAACCTCGTTAATATTCATTTTTTTAAATAATGTAGATTTGAGTAAAGAACCCTAAATTTTTAATAGTCTAAAGGTAATTACAATGTAGTATCTTTTTATACATATTCTCAGCCTTTTGACAATGTACGCACACCTTGCAGACAGAGCGATTTAACCCGAATCTTTTAAGATAAACACCATATGCTTTTCTACTAGGACCATTTGTTGTGTTTTGTAAAGAACCCTTGTTAAAGATGATATGTAAGTAATTATTTATAGGGTAAACTACATAAATGGTCACCGAACTTTTATGGAGGATTCTTTTGGTCATCATACTTTTAAAATATTCGATAAGGTCACTTAATTTTTAGTTCGATTTCAATATAGTCACCAAACTTTTAGTTCGCTTTCAATATGATCCCTCATGTTACCTTCTGTAAAAGCTAACGTTAATTTTTGTTTTTCCTTAATAAAAATGGATAAACTACACCAATCATCACTCAACTTTCTTCTCACTCCTATTTTGGTCACTAGATTTAATTTTTTTAATTTAATAACTTAACTTTCAAATTGTTCATGTTTTGGCCACTCTCAAATGACATGTTAATACAAATAGAAACATTAGATTAATCCTTAAAAATATTTTGGTTAATTGGTAAATTCAAATTATTCAATTCTCGATCTTATATTGTATCAATTAAATCAGATAATCGATTAATCAGTCAACCAAAATATTTAATTCTGGAAATAATTTTCTTACTTTGTTTATTAAAATATCAAATATGATAATATGATAAATTTAATAATTGTTTGACTGTGATAAAAGTGTAAAAACTAGATAGTTAAAAATTGAAAGTTCACACCTATTAATCCTACCCGAAGACAAAACCTTTTTTTTAAATTAGAATGATATCAAAATCACTAGACTATAAGATATTGCAATGCATAAAATTTAGAAAGATTGTATATAATAGATCATACCGGTTAATCAATTTTGCTTAAAAATGTGAACTGTATTTGAATCGAAATAATTTATTTTAAAATTTTGTACCAAAATCGGGTTCGATTAATCCTTAAAAATTATTTTGGTTAATTGCTAAATTCAGATTATTCAATTCTCGATCTTATATTGTACCAATTAAATCAGATAATCAATTGACCGGTTAATTGGAATATTTGATTCGAGTAATAATTTTTTTTACTTTGCTTATTAAAATATTAAATATGGTAAATTTAATAAGCAAAGTAAAAAAAAATTATTACCTGATTTTTTAAGGAATAATAGAATTTTCTGTTTGTATAATCATGTCACTTGAGAGTGGTCAAAATATAAACAATTCAAAAGTTAAGTTATTAAATTGAAAATTGTTAAACTCTAGTGATCAAAATAGGAGTGAGAAGAAAGTTGAGTGATGATAATGTAGTTTACCCATTTTTTATTAAGGAAAAAATGAAAACAAACGTCTCCTTTTAACGTAAGGTAATGGAAGGGACCTTATCGAAATCGAATTAAATGTTGGGTGACATTATCGAATATTTTAAAAGTATGGTGAACAAAATGAATCTGCCATAAAAATTAAATCTAGTTTTGATTTTTAATTGTAATCAAAATTTAGTTATATATAATTTCACAACTTCTTAATTTAACTTGGTGGTTAAATATTTAAATTTTTTTATCAATGAGATATTGTGTTCGACTCATTCTCTTAGCTTTTATATATTATTGTGTGGTGTTGGTAATTCAATATACATTAAATATAAATGTTAATGGAATTGAATCAAACACTTGGCTTAGCTTGGTTGGTTTTCATGCTGCCCTTTCATACGAGAGAGTGTGGGTTTGATTCCCAACAACCATTACATTGTTTGTTTTTATTTTTCTTTGATTTTCTTTAATCGATATAAAAAATATTTTAAAAAATACCACGTCAGCGCTGTTGTTAGTAATTTAACAAAAATAATCAAAATAAGAAAAATATTTAACGTGAAGGACGATTTTAACGAAAAAATTAGTTAGGTGACCAAAACAAAAAAAAAGATGATAGTTGGGTGACTACCCGTGTAGTTTTCCCACAAATAAAATTGTCTTTTCTATTATTTTATTTTATTCTATTTCATTAAAGAAACACAATGTATATCATTATTATTTGATGTATTATGTTTGGTCCAACATTCAAAGTCAACATTGGAATCTACCACACACCAAAAAAGCTATATATAAGAGTATATATTGTATACATCCGAACATCTTTATTGAATAATATGCCTTTGTGTGTTTTTATCTCTTCAATCTATGAAATTCGACAAATTTGGGTTTGAAATTCATTATTTTATAGTTGGATATCAAACAATTAAGTTGAATTTGCAGCGTTTGATAAAACTTAAATATATATTTGATATTTGAATTAGATTTTTCTTTTCAAGTTGGTATTTAAAGAATTTCTACTTTTAAATTATATATATGAATTATACAACCTCTCATAAATTGATACCTAAAGATTTTTTGCTTTCAAGTCAATACATAAACTATATATCTTTTATTTATCCAAAAACCTAAGTATCTTTTCCCAAGTTGGTACTAAAACTTAAGCATTTTATCAATTTAATTCTAATTCGAAATAATTCAATAAATTTAACCCTCTATATTTAAAATTATATCAATTTACCTTTTTTTCTTCTCCTAAATTGTTTGTTCTTCTCTAGAAATATTATATTACTTTCTAGGTATAAAAAAGTTGGCATAAAGCAAAAAATGCTCCTAACGTTTGACTGAATAGTCATTTTGGCCCATATTCTTTTTTTGAACCAATTTAATCCCCAACATTTCATTTTTGGGTCAAAATGACCCATCTGCCGATGAAAACTGCTAGTCAACTGACGATAAACAACTTGAAATGACTTGACAGAATAACGCGTCAGGAGAAAATATATTTTATATTTTATACAATTTTATAAAAATATTTTTGACTGATTTGTCATTATGTAAAGTCAACATATTTGTATATATGACAATGCTATCGCGGCGTGCACTGCCATGTAAGTTTGTCACGTCATTTCAAGTTATTTATCGTCAGTTGACTAATAGTTTTCATCCGCGGAGGGTCATTTTGGCTCAAAATGAAAAGTTGAGGAGATTAAATTGGTTAAAAAAAAGAATATGAGCCAAAATGTAATATCCTCGATGTACCTTAGAAGAAAATAAATTAAGTTGATTAATTAATTAAATGAATTGATCACAAATTAAATATAGTTAGAAGATTTAGTAGCTAATTGAATGAAATTAGAAATATGAGAGCTAAATTAAGATGACTTAACTAGAATTAAGCTTAAATAAAAAGATTGCATGCAAAACTTTTAAATAGACCAACCCTACCCCTTGTAAATAATTAATTCTAGAAGAGAGTTGAGGGGTAAAATTGAGCTTTCCCAGCCCCTAATCATCACTTTGGCCAGCCACTTGAGAGAGAGAGTGGGATTGGACATATCCCACTATTAAACAAAACACTCTCCTCTTTCTTCCTTTCTTCTTGTTGCCGTGGGTTTTAGAGTGAAAAGGGAGAAAATTGTCATTGATTTTTCTGGCCATGGAGGGGTATTGAAGCTCAATTTAAGATTGAAATTGAGAGGAATTAGAGATTTTTCAAAGTAAGTAGTGTAACACCCGGGTTTAGGGGTTAGGTGAAAGTAATATTTTAATATTATCTTGGGTTCGGTTCTAAGATTTAATTAATGGTCCGGGTTTAGCTTTCAATTAATTAAACTAATGATAGACTAAATTTTGGAATTTAAAACCCCAAGTGATCATGGGAAGCATGCCCTTGTGAATAACCAATTTCATTAAGGGCAAATGGGTCATTGGGCTTTTAACTTAAGACAAAATAAACCAAAAACCCCATTTCTTCACTTTCTTCTTCTCCCTTCACTTTCAAAATATCAGACAAAACCTCCCCAAGCCATTGGAGCTACTGTTCCATCATCTCCCTTCTTCATTTCAACTCCGTTTTGAAAGGTAAGAGTACTTTTGACTTCTCCTCATCATCCCCATCCTAAAAGTACCATTTATTTTCGTTTTCATGAAGTTTTGAGAAAATAGAAACTTTGAAAATCTTGATTAAAAATGGTGTCTTTATGTTGCAAAGTTAAATGTTTTGATTTAATATGATTAGTAATGAAATATAGAGACCAAATGATACTACATATATGAATTTCGGGTGTTTTGGACCAATTTTCGGAATTTGTCTTGAGAGGGTTTTGGAGGGTTTTTAAAGTATGTTTCGAGGCTGTTTAAGGTTGGATTTCGGAGGCTGTAGGTAGTATGATATATGAGGATCATTTTGGGTGCAATTGAGGCTTATTTGGGTGCTTGAAATAAGAGTTTTCGGTGGGTCAAGTGGGCTGCTCGAAAATCCTGTTTTTGGTCTTGCTTTGAGTGTTGAATGCTTGGTAATGATAATCCGGGTTAGTTTCGATGACAAGATATTGATTGTGGATGTTTTGTTTGTGTTTGGGATTGATTAGAGTCAAGTTTGGGCATCGGTGAAGCATCCGAAGTGAATCCGGAGAATTGAAGGTTGTTGCTTGCGTGGTCTTGAGCTTGGAAGCTTAGGTGAGTGGTTGTTTGTTTTTAAAGGTTTTAAATTAGTTGGTTCGAGTATACGGACTAGGTTGGGCTTGGTAGACCCACCTAGAGTTAGGATTAGAGTGGTAGCCTAATCCTAAACTTAATCTAAGCCTTTGGATGAACTCAATTGTATGAATGTATATGCCTCGTATGCCATGTGATGTGAATGTTATGTGTATGATCTTATACATGTGAGTTGAGGCATGAATTGTATTGCTTAAAGCATGCATGGTGATGGTTTATGGTTGAGTCCATAGTGAGGACGTGCTAAGCACGGAAATGATTGAAATGTGTGATGTGGAATGAGTAAAATATTGGCACTAGTAAACTTGAATACAAATGATCGATCATTAGGATGTTAGTGTGTACACATGAGTCTAAAGTCGCGCGTGGCCTTGGTGGCGTTGAGTCACCAAGGAGGAGTACGGGTTCGCCCGGAATTGTAATTGAATATAGTCGGTGATGAGTGGAATCCCATCGACGGGGCGTGAGGATGAGTGGAATCCCCTCCGCGAGACCGGTGATGAGTGTAATCCCACCGTCAGGTAATGGTTGTGTTGTTGGACATGAGTTCCAACGGTTGTCCGCGTATTTGAGTCTTAACTAGGTGCCAATGTTGTTTGATATGTGTATCAATGTGTTGGAGTATATGAGATGTTGGATGTTAAATGTGATTACATGTATGGTAGAGTTGAGCTCATGATTATGGCATATATGTGATATATTGCTCATACATTTATACCTTGTGGACTCTTGATATACGTATGTTGCCTTGGCTAGATCGTGCTCGGGCCCTGCAACGTTGAGGTTTGTTTTTAGAGCTTTCCCTCACTAAGCATCATTGCTTACGCTCTCTTTGTTCAACATTGCAGATCCTTAGTTCGTGGGTTGCTCGGGCAAGAGGAGAGCCTCCAAGTGTGGTTTGGATTGAATTCACCAAGTATGGATTTTAAATAATAGACATGTAATGGTTGAGCAATGGGATGTGTTGTGTCTTGTGGTTGTTGTTGGTTGATAGGAGCATGTGTAGACTCCTTTATATGTATGGCTTTTGCATGGTTGTGTTGCCATGGTGTTTGTTAACTTATGTCTTTCGCTTGCTTGACATGTTGGTCTATGCTTTAAGAGCTTATACTTGTGCTTGAATGATGTTCGATCAAATGCATGTATTTGGGTTGTAACCTTGGTTTTAGACATGTCTAAATATTGTTGAAGCATGCTAGTATAAGTGTCATACCTTAGGATGTCTTGCCTTGAAGTTGCTTGGTAGTTTGTTGGTGTTTTGGGGCATTGTATGAATGCTTAGATGGTGTTAGATTGCTAAAGTTGCTTGATTATATGTGTGCCTCTTCGTGTTGTTTAATGCCCTTGGTTCTTGTGGAAGCATGTTTTATGGTTGGTTTGCCTTAGGGATTGATGTTAGTGTGTTGGTTAAAGTGTTAGAGGGATTTAGGGGCCTCCTTGTGCTCTAAATCAGCTCAAACCTGCAGATTCGTAGCTGGGGTATCGATACCGTTGGTCTGGTATCAATACTCCCTTTGGTTTCAGGCCTCGTGTATCGATACTCGAGGGAGAGTATCGATACCTTTTTGGCCACTGGAGCCACTGTCGATTTCGGTATCGATACTGGCCTTTAGGGTATCGATACCGTTGTCTTAGCTTTGACCGTGGGAAGTCAACTTTAGAGGAGGGTATCGATACCCTCATTGGGGGTATCGATACTGTCTCCTCAGGTTGACCAAACCCTGTTGACCTAGTCAAGGGGTATCGATACCCCCTTAAGGGTATCGATACCGCCTGCAGTTTAACTTTAAAAATGGGCTTTTAAATGTTAGTTTGGGTTCGTTTGACTGCTTCGTAAATATTGTTCCGCTGTATGATCACTTAGGATGTAATTTTCATCTAGACAAGATTAAAATGAAAAAAAAATTATAGGGTTGCTAACCGAGGGAGAGTTCCTTAGGGAGTTTTTCACTCGGTTTTTCCCCGTGTAGCTCACTCAGACCGGTCATCCGGCCAGACCGGGACGAGGGGGTTACACTTGTTGGTATCAGAGCCTAAGGTTACCGAGACCTTGGGCAGGTAAGTGAGGTAAGTTTAAGTTTTTAAGTTGAATTGCACGGTGTTTGCTTGTTCTGCAAGAATGGTTGCTTATATGACATGTATGATGATTGTTTTACTTTTAAGCACGTGTGTGTGGGTCCCATTGCTACTATTACATTGGAAAAAAATGATTTATTAGTGAGGAAACATACTTGGACACTTGGAAGCCTTGCCTTGCTAACCCAACTTGTGTGTTGTTGTTGTGGTTGTAGTTATTTATCTGAGAGAGCAATGTCTAGACCGAGAGGTAGACCGAGGTTGGTTCGTCAGGAACCGCGAGTTGTGGCTCCTGTTGAGCCGGTAGTTGGTGCGGGGGCTCACATAGAGGGACCGGGGGCCGCGGGAGTTGGCGCTCCTCCACCACCCCCACCACCACCACCTCCTCCCCCTGGAGTTGGAGGAGAGGGACCTCAAGGTGGCCAAGGTGGCCAAGGTCCAGCTGGAATTGATATGACTCCGCTTGTGCAAGCCATAGCGGGAGCGTTCCAGGCCGCAGTTGCGGGAGCTCAGGCTGCAGTTCAGCCTAGGTGTGATGATGCTAGCTTACCTTTGGAGAGGCTCCGTAGCTTAGGGGCTGAGGAGTTTAGAGGATCTACTCCGGAGAGATCGGAGTTATGGTTGGAGAAGACAGTTCGTATCTTGGCTTAGATGGGTTGTGCGGGCGCACGTAGATTGGGTTGTGTGATCTCACTGCTTCAGGGTGATGCCTACACCTGGTGGGTCACCATCACTACCGGGGTTCCAGAGGCAGAGATAGATTGGGATTTCTTTGAGTTTGCTTTCAGAAGGAGGTACTTGGGACCGAGGTACTTGGATGAGAAGAAGCGAGAGTTTATGGCTCTTACTCAGGGAGATGCTTCAGTGACCGATTATGAGATCCGCTTTGTTCGCTTGAGTCAGTATGCCCCAGAGTTGATTCCTACTGAAATGGAACGCTGCAACCGATTCCGATACGGATTGAATGAAGAGGTTAAGAGGTACACGTTGGCTTCTGACTACTCAGACTTTGATGTGTTGGTCGCGAGGGCCAAGGATTTGGAGCATAGTTTGGGTTCAGCCAAACGAGCTGGTGGTTCTGGTTCTGGAAAGAAGCATAACCACTTTGATGGTAGCGATGCTAAGAGACACAAGGGTGGCGGACATCAGTTTGATCAGAGACGTGGCGGTGGCCACCATGGTAGGGGCCATCAGGGCCATAGAGGAGGAGGGCGCTTGCCTGAGTGTGCACAGTGTGGGAGACAGCACACTGGAGAGTGCTGGGGTAACTTTCATGCTTGTTGGAACTGTGGTTTGAGGGACCACTTTAGGAGGGACTGTCCACGTCAGGCAGCTCAGGCACCGAATATTGCTCAGGCTCCTGCGAGAGGTACTGATTTTCAGAGAGGCCGTGGGCGCGGTCGTGGCTACTTCCAGCCGAGGGCTGATGCACCTAGGGTAGATGCTCAGAGGAACCTTGCACATGTTGTGGCTGTGCAGCCAGAGGCGGGAGGACCAGCGAGGGTCTATGCTCAGAGAGAGGCCGGGAACGACACCGATGTGATAGCAGGTAATTTTGAGTTACAGTCTATGTCCTTGCTTTCTTTGGTTGATTCGGGTTCTACGCATTCCTACATTCTGAGTGAGCATGCACAGAAGTTAGATATTCCTGTTGAGATCTTAGATGTAGGTATGCATGTTACTAGCTCTTTTGGTGAGACGGTTGTAGTTAGACGTATGTATAGGAGGTGTCCACTGAAGATTCAGGGTCATGTGTTCTCGGTTGATATGATGGAACTTCCTTTCTACGGTTTTGATATTATTTTGGGTATGGACTGGTTGGTTGAGCATCGGGCTAGTGTGGATTTTGAGACAAAGAGAATTTCCTTGAAGCTTTCTGATGACTACGAGGTAGTGGTAGTGGGCGAGAACATTAAGTTCTTGTCTAATGTGGTGTCAGCTTTAGAGGCCCATAGGTTGATGGACTCTGGGTGTGGGGCCTATTTAGCTTATGTTATGAATCCGGACATGAGTGAAGCTAGACCGAAGGATATCAGGACAGTGTGTGACTTTCCAGATGTGTTTCCTGAAGAGTTGCCTGGTTTGCCTCCTGACAAAGATGTTGAGTTTGTGATTGAGACAGTTTCAGGGTCCAGTCCAGTTTCGATAGCTCCGTATCGTATGGCTCCGAAAGAGTTGAAAGAATTGAAGAGTCAGTTGCAAGAATTATTAGACCGTGGTTTCATTAGGCCTATTAGTTCTCCGTGGGGTGCTCTAGTGTTGTTTGTGAAAAAGAAGGATGGTAGCATGCGCATGTGTATTGACTATAGACAGCTGAATCAGTTGACTGTGAAGAACAAGTATCTGTTGCCTCGTATAGATGATTTGTTTGATCAGTTGAGAGGTGCTTCAGTGTTCTCGAAGATAGATTTGAGATCCGGGTACTATCAGTTGAAAGTGAGAGAGTGTGATGTTCCGAAGACAGCTTTTAGGACTAGATATGGTCACTATGAGTTTCTTGTGATGCCATTTGGGCTCACGAATGCACCAACAGCATTCATGGATATGATGAACAGAATTTTTAGAGACTATCTAGATCGGTTTGTGGTTGTCTTCATTGATGATATACTTGTGTACTCGAAGACAGAAGAAGAGCATGATGAGCACTTGAGGTTTGTTTTACAGAGATTGTTGAGCAATCAGTTGTATGCGAAGCTCAGTAAGTGTGAGTTCTGGATTCGAGAGGTTGTATTTCTTGGCCATGTTGTTTCGGCCGAAGGCATCCGAGTTGATCCATCGAAGATTGAGGCTATTGTTGAGTGGAAACAACCTAAGTCCGTGACCGAGATTAGGAGTTTCCTAGGATTAGCTGGTTACTATAAGAGGTTTGTTGATGGCTTCTCTAGAGTAGCTGCTCCCTTGACTAAGTTGTTGCAAAAGGGGGTCAAGTTTGAATGGTCAGATGCAAGACAAAAGGCCTTTGAGAAATTGAAAGAAGCTTTGACGAATGCTCTAGTGTTAGTGCAACCTGTTTCAGGTAAGGAATTTGTGATTTATAGTGATGCTTCCTACGTAGGCTTAGGATGTGTTCTAATGCAAGATAGGAAAGTTGTTGCTTATGCTTCTAGACAGTTGAAGATTCATGAGAAGAACTATCCTACTCATGACATAGAGCTAGCCGCAGTTGTGTTTGCATTGAAGATTTGGCGTCACTACTTGTATGGTGAGAAGTGTGTTGTTTACACCGATCACAAGAGCTTGAAGTACTTGATGACACAGAAAGAGCTGAACTTGAGACAGAGGAGATGGCTAGAATTGTTGAAAGACTATGATTTGACCATTTAGTACCATCCGGGTAAAGCAAACGTAGTAGCCGATGCTTTGAGTAGAAAAGTGGCCGTTGAGCTGAGAGCTATGTTTGCTAGATTGAGTGTGTCCGATGATGGTGGTTTGATCACCGAGTTGCAAGTGAAGCCTCCTTTGATTCAGTTGATTAGAGAGAAGCAGTTACAAGATGCAAGCTTAGTTTCCCATGTTCAGGACATAGCCGAAGGAAGACCGACTGAGTATAGTTTCAGTGGTGAGGGTTTGTTGTGCTTTAGAGATAGAATTGTTGTACCGGAAGATGTTGAGCTGAGACGACAGATTTTGAGTGAAGCACATTCGAGTCCCTTTTCTATGCATCCGGGTAGTACCAAGATGTATCGAGATTTGAAGAATGATTACTTCTGGGTTGGTTTGAAGAGAGATGTAGCCGAGTATGTGAGCCGTTGTATGGTTTGTCAGAGAGTGAAGGCAGAACATCAGGTTCCTTCAGGTTTGCTACAGCCTTTGAAGATTCTGGAATGGAAATGGGAGAGAATCACCATGGATTTTGTATCGGGGTTGCCTTTGTCTCCTTCGAAGAAGAATTCAGTTTGGGTGATTGTTGATAGGTTCACTAAGTGTGCTCACTTCTTAGCAGTGAACACTACGGATTCCTTAGACAAGTTGGCAAACTTGTACATTCGTGAGATTGTGAGACTTCATGGAGTTCCGAAGTCTATAGTTTCTGATAGAGATCCTATATTTACTTCGAGGTTCTGGAGTTGCTTGCATAGTGCTTTGGGTAGTCGTCTGCATTTCAGCACATCTTATCATCCACAGTCCGATGGGCAGTCAGAGCGAGTGATACAGATTCTAGAGGATATGCTTCGTTGTTGTGTGATTGATTTTCAAGGTTCTTGGGAGAAGCACTTACCGTTGGTTGAGTTTGCTTACAACAACAGTTATCAGTCTAGTATTCAGATGGCACCTTACGAGGCTTTGTATGGTAGACGGTGTAGAACTCCGATTTGTTGGGCTGAGACAGGTCAGAGGTTGTTACCTATGCCAGATTTGCTTAAAGGAACCACAGAGAAAGTGAAGTTGATTTGTGACCGTTTGAAAGCGGCTTCGGATCGTCAGAAGTCTTATGCAGATTTGAAGAGGAAAGAGATTGAGTACACAGTGGGTGAGAAAGTGTTCCTGAAGGTATCTCCGTGGAAGAAGGTGATGAGGTTTGGCCGTAAGGGCAAGTTGAGTCCGAGGTTCATTGGTCCGTATGAGATAGTTGAGCGGATTGGGCCTGTAGCTTATCGGTTGAGGTTACCTTCTGAGTTAGAAAAGATCCATGATGTCTTTCATGTATCTATGCTTAGGAGATATAGGTCAGACCCTTCCCATGTGATGCCCGTTGAAGAGATAGAGTTGAATCCGGATTTGTCCTATAATGAAGAGCCCGTTGAGATACTTGGTTCTGATAGCAAGGTGTTGTGTGGCAAGACCATAGAGTTGGTCAAGGTGTTGTGGAGACATAGAGGTGTGGAAGAGGCCACGTGGGAGAGGAAAGCGGATATGGTTGAGCAGTTTCCGTATCTGTTTCCGCCAGGTAATTTCGGGGACGAAATTTCCTTAAGTGGGGGAGAGTTGTAACACCCGGGTTTAGGGGTTAGGTGAAAGTAATATTTTAATATTATCTTGGGTTCGGTTCTAAGATTTAATTAATGGTCAGGGTTTAGCTTTCAATTAATTAAACTAATGATAGACTAAATTTTGGAATTTAAAACCCCAAGTGACCATGGGAAGCATGCCCTTGTGAATAACCAATTTCATTAAGGGCAAATGGGTCATTGGGCTTTTAACTTAAGACAAAATAAACCAAAAACCCCATTTCTTCACTTTCTTCTTCTCCCTTCACTTTCAAAATATCAGACAAAACCTCCCCAAGCCATTGGAGCTACTGTTCCATCATCTCCCTTCTTCATTTCAACTCCGTTTTGAAAGGTAAGAGTACTTTTGACTTCCCCTCATCATCCCCATCCTAAAAGTACCATTTATTTTCGTTTTCATGAAGTTTTGAGAAAATAGAAACTTTGAAAATCTTGATTAAAAATGGTGTCTTTATGTTGCAAAGTTAAATGTTTTGATTTAATATGATTAGTAATGAAGTATAGAGACCAAATGATACTACATATATGAATTTCGGGTGTTTTGGACCAATTTTCGGAATTTGTCTTGAGAGGGTTTTGGAGGGTTTTTAAAGTATGTTTCGAGGCTGTTTAAGGTTGGATTTCGGGGGCTGTAGGTAGTATGATATATGAGGATCATTTTGGGTGCAATTGAGGCTTATTTGGGTGCTTGAAATAAGAGTTTTCGGTGGGTCAAGTGGGCTGCTCGAAAATCCTGTTTTTGGTCTTGCTTTGAGTGTTGAATGCTTGGTAATGATAATCCGGGTTAGTTTCGATGACAAGATATTGATTGTGGATGTTTTGTTTGTGTTTGGGATTGATTAGAGTCAAGTTTGGGCATCGGTGAAGCATCGGAAGTGAATCCGGAGAATTGAAGGTTGTTGCTTGCGTGGTCTTGAGCTTGGAAGCTTAGGTGAGTGGTTGTTTGTTTTTAAAGGTTTTAAATTAGTTGGTTCGAGTATACGGACTAGGTTGGGCTTGGTAGACCCACCTAGAGTTAGGATTAGAGTGGTAGCCTAATCCTAAACTTAATCTAAGCCTTTGGATGAACTCAATTGTATGAATGTATATGCCTCGTATGCCATGTGATGTGAATGTTATGTGTATGATCTTATACATGTGAGTTGAGGCATGAATTGTATTGCTTAAAGCATGCATGGTGATGGTTTATGGTTGAGTCCATAGTGAGGACGTGCTAAGCACGGAAATGATTGAAATGTGTGATGTGGAATGAGTAAAATATTGGCACTAGTAAACTTGAATACAAATGATCGATCATTAGGATGTTAGTGTGTACACATGAGTCTAAAGTCTCGCGTGGCCTTGGTGGCGTTGAGTCACCAAGGAGGAGTACGGGTTCGCCCGGAATTGTAATTGAATATAGTCGGTGATGAGTGGAATCCCATCGACGGGGCGTGAGGATGAGTGGAATCCCCTCCGCGAGACCGGTGATGAGTGTAATCCCACCGTCAGGTAATGGTTGTGTTGTTGGACATGAGTTCCAACGGTTGTCCGCATATTTGAGTCTTAACTAGGTGCCAATGTTGTTTGATATGTGTATCAATGTGTTGGAGTATATGAGATGTTGGATGTTAAATGTGATTACATGTATGGCAGAGTTGAGCTCATGATTATGGCATATATGTGATATATTGCTCATACATTTATACCTTGTGGACTCTTGATATACGTATGTTGCCTTGGCTAGATCGTGCTCGGGCCCTGCAACGTTGAGGTTTGTTTTTAGAGCTTACCCTCACTAAGCATCATTGCTTACGCTCTCTTTGTTCAACATTGCAGATCCTTAGTTCGTGGGTTGCTCGGGCAAGAGGAGAGCCTCCAAGTGTGGTTTGGATTGAATTCACCAAGTATGGATTTTAAATAATAGACATGTAATGGTTGAGCAATGGGATGTGTTGTGTCTTGTGGTTGTTGTTGGTTGATAGGAGCATGTGTAGACTCCTTTATATGTATGGCTTTTGCATGGTTGTGTTGCCATGGTGTTTGTTAACTTATGCCTTTCGCTTGCTTGACATGTTGGTCTATGCTTTAAGAGCTTATACTTGTGCTTGAATGATGTTCGATCAAATGCATGTATTTGGGTTGTGACCTTGGTTTTAGACATGTCTAAATATTGTTGAAGCATGCTAGTATAAGTGTCATACCTTAGGATGTCTTGCCTTGAAGTTGCTTGGTAGTTTGTTGGTGTTTTGGGGCATTGTATGGATGCTTAGATGGTGTTAGATTGCTAAAGTTGCTTGATTATATGTGTGCCTCTTCGTGTTGTTTAATGCCCTTGGTTCTTGTGGAAGCATGTTTTATGGTTGGTTTGCCTTAGGGATTGATGTTAGTGTGTTGGTTAAAGTGTTAGAGGGATTTAGGGGCCTCCTTGTGCTCTAAATCAGCTCAAACCTGCAGATTCGTAGCTGGGGTATCGATACCGTTGGTCTGGTATCGATACTGCCCTTTGGTTTCAGGCCTCGTGTATCGATACTCGAGGGATAGTATCGATACCTTTTTGGCCACTGGAGCCACTGTCGATTTCGGTATCGATACTGGCCTTTAGGGTATCGATACCGTTGTCTTAGCTTTGACCGTGGGAAGTCAACTTTAGGGGAGGGTATCGATACCCTCATTGGGGGTATCGATACTGTCTCCTCAGGTTGACCAAACCCTGTTGACCTAGTCAAGGGGTATCGATACCCCCCTTAAGGGTATCGATACCGCCTGCAGTTTAACTTTAAAAATGGGCTTTTAAATGTTAGTTTGGGTTCGTTTGACTGCTTCGTAAATATTGTTCCGCTGTATGATCACTTAGGATGTAATTTTCATCTAGACAAGATTAAAATGAAAAAAAATTATAGGGTTGCTAACCGAGGGAGAGTTCCTTAGGGAGTTTTCACTCGTTTTTTCCCCGTGTAGCTCACTCGAACCGGTCATCCGGCCAGACCGGGACGAGGGGGTTACAAGTAACCTCCTTGTCACCATTTTGTTAACCGATTAAGTTGGTGCATTTGCATGAGTCCTATCTTGAATTTATGGATGAAAATGATAGTATCATACATACATGTGTTTGTCATGATCTTAGGATTGAAATTTGATGAAGGATTGTACTTGAAATCTGATTTTTAGCTTGAATTAGAGAACTGATTAACCTAAGGACAAATTTGAAGATAATTTTAAGGCTTTGGACTAATTTGTAAAATTGAAAGAATTAGGGTTTGAATTGGAAAATTTCCATTAGGAATGAATTGAAGATTAGGGTTTTAATTATAAGATTTAGGCTTTGGATTGGCTAAAAGGTCATTAAAATGAAGTTAGATTGCAGGAATTAACAAATTGGTTCAATGAATTATGAAGACTGAATTTTAGGACTGTTTTGTAATAATTAGAAAATGCTAGGATTAAAATGGGTTAAATTATGATCTCGGAGATTTTTTTTAAAAATCAGAGGATTTTTTTAGAAAATTTTTTAGTAACTCGAATTAAGCTTAAAATGGCTCAAATTGATAAATTAAGCAAATTAGTGAAATCTGTCCAAAAACAGCCCTGTTTCGGAACATCAACTTTGAAAATTTACTATAAATCTTATATAAGGAATTTGAAGCTGAAATTTTGATGGATTAAACTTTCATATGTCTATTTTAATTGAGAGAAAACGGAGTTCAATTTGGAGTTATGTGCTAAAATCTGGAAGTGAATTAAGTTAGACACACCAAAACTGTTTTGAATCAAGAATACCTATAAAGAAGTAATAAACTGTTTTAATCTAGAAATTATAATTGACTTTTAGAATTGTACAGAGAAAGTTATGACCAATTTAGTGACTGGTGCTCAAGTCTGCCAGAATAGGATAGCCTTGAGAAATTGAATTTAGCATTTGCATATTGGCGGTCTAATGCATGATTTAAATACTAATATGTCTTCTATATGTATATGTATGATCAACAAGACCAAGGGATTGATAACTTGGAGGAGGAAACCAAGATTGGATCATCCCAAAGGAGGAGCAAGGGGATTACTATCAAAGAACAAGAGTAGCTTGGGAGTTTGTGAGTGTAGTTACCATAGGGTTGGGACTAGTGTCCTAACCACCAATTTTAATTTAATTTTAGTTATGTTACATGCATGAAAATGACTTAAACTAAACCTGGTAATTTAGTAAGGAAAGGAGGCTAAATAATTAAACATGAAATTATGCTCGAATGGATTGTTTGATATTGCGAATTATGTGTATTATTGGACTGTTTTGTGTGATGCTATGAATGATCGAATGAAGCATGATGTTTCTTGTATGCTACTGAATTTGGATGCTATTTAAAGGTTGATACATGTTGGTTTACCATGACTGATTGTTATATGTAAGAATTGAGTATGGTTACTCTTGATTTAGATGATTGATTGATATGAAAAATTCATGTGAAAGCTTGCTGAAAATTTTCATGCCATGGTTTGACTGAATAACCTCTTGTTGTATCATGATTTATCTTCTATGACATGAAATATGCTAATTTAAAAAGCTACAAGTCTTTGGTTTACTAGATGGCTTAGGTAGAAGGGCATGCCTTAGGGTCTAGAGCTCTCTTGATTCGGGTATTGACATACCTTCTCGCATTGGTGATTATACACCTTCTTGATTAGCACCTTGTGTGCCTTGTGAAATGGTATTATATGTACTAGTGGATTTGGTGTTTTAGCACCTACTTGTAATACTATCTAGTATCTTCTTGATTAGGTACGAATTTGCCAACTTGTGACTCGATTACCTAGACCAATCTAATAACCAAGGCAACTTAATTACAAGATTAGACATAAAATGACATGTCTTGCATGGATTATTCTTACGATAATTGTTATTGTGACTTGTTTTGCAAGCATTGATTATTGTTATATGACCAATTCGATGAATGTATGTGATTGAATATGCCATGAGACTAGCTAGGTATTTTTATTAAATACCGTGAATAAGATCTAACTTGTTTTAAAATTAAATAATAATTGCTACCTCACTAAGTACAACTTTGTACTTATCATCTCTTGTTTCCTTCTTCTCAACCTAGCAGATTGAACCTGGTTCGATAGCCAATACTTCCTTGATCGAGAGCAAAGACTACAAGCATAGTAATCATGTATAACTTGATCCCTTCTTGTTCGACTTCTGGATGGTGGCATAGAGTTAGTTTTTGTATTAGCTATGCCATGCATATGGTGTCTAGATGATATGGTTAATGATGTATATGCTAGTTTGATCTTGGCTTGTAAATATGAACTTGACATGTAATGTTTTGAGACCTTGGTTATAAATATAATCTTGGTTATGGCCTTTATATATATGTGATGCTAGAATCATGTTTTGAGACTCGACTTGTAAATATGTTAACTTGGTTTTATAAATGATAGTATGATCTTGTTTGAAATATGGAATGGTTTATATTGTGGATTGAAATGTTGGTTTGATATTCTTGTTAATTTGTTCGTTACCTTGAAATAAATCGAATGGAAATTTATATTGTATGGGTGGATGTTTCGAATAGGTTAAGAAAGGTTAGGATACATTGTTTTCTTGTATGATTCAATACTTAAGTCACATTTGTATATGATTGAAAATTTATATATAGGTTGACTAAGATGTTAACATTAGTAAAATTTTAATGGTAGTCAAGTTTGTAAAATTGAACTTGAATCTCATCCAACTTGGAATTTAATTAAATGTCATGTATATGAATATGTTGGTTTGCTTAGCATTATGGTTGTTCGTTGCTTACTCGCCAAGCAACTCATTCTTTAGGAATGAGTTGCGAAAAAGTTTTAAATTTTTCACGTCTTCGCGACGCCTCCCGACCGGTTTACTACTAAGCCGAGAGGGAGGTGTCACATTTGTTTGGCATCAGAGCTTCGGTTTAGCCGATTCTCGGGATTAGATAGAGTCATCATGCATTATATAGGAATTATCTATGCCTCCAAGAAGTTATAACATGATATGCTTGTATAAATTGCTTTCTAACATCAAATTTTTAAACCTTTCCTTTGTTCTCAATCGTAGTATGTTCGAGACAAGATTAGCTCGGGATAATGAAAGCCTACGAGGCTCATCTAATGAGGGTGACAGTGTCTGGATGGGGACTAATCCTCCGAGACAGGACGAACCTCGTAATGAACCACAAGAACCGATCCAGCATCAGCAGGCAGCCCCTGCTATGCAAGTTATGCAACGTGAATGTCTTCTTAGCATGAAGGAGATGTTCAATAAGCTAATCACTAATCTAAAGAGCGAGCAACCTGCTCCTGCAGCTCCTGCCCCTAGCAGAGCCCGACTCGAGAAATTATCACAACATCGAGCATATACATTTGTTGGTGCCTCTGAGGAGAAGCCCGAGGATGCTGAATATTGGTTGGAGAGAACCACCCAAATCTTAACCAAGCAATTGCAATGCTCAGATGAGCACATGCTGGAATGTGCAATTGCACTCCTTGCAGACGAAGCTTTGAGATGATGGGAAATGACTACTCTGACTGCTCTTGCAGAAACTGTTACCTGGGAATTCTTCGTTAAGGAATTTAAGAAGAAATTTATTAGTGAGCAGTACTTGCCCAAAAGAAAGAAGCATTTCTTGTACTTGAAGCAAGCTAATCGGCCTATCGAGCAATACGTGCCTGATTTTTATAAGTACTGTAAGTACGGAGCAGAGTATATCAAAACTGAGCAAGACAAGTGCCGTATGTTTATCGACGGGCTAAATGAGATCTGAGTCTAATGTTTACAGCTCTAGGGATTTCTGATTTCCAAACCTTAGTGAATCGGGCTATTGCTACTGAAGCTAAGATGAAGGCATCTGAACGGAGAAAGGGTGGCAGTTGGAATGATATGAAGCACAAGCGGGATGATAAACCCCACTGGCAGTCAAAGAAGGCTTGATATTAGAAGGAATGGTCCTCTACCTTCTCTCCTGCTCCCCAAAGCAATTTTACACCAAAGCCACATTCGGTAGGTAAAGCTGCTGCCCCGGTGATCTCTATGAATAGCACGGGAAATTTCGGGAAGGTCCCTACATGTAAATTCTGTCTAAAGCTTCACTATGGCCAATGTCGGTCTCAGTAAAATCTATGTTATGGTTGCGGTGGAGCCGATCATAATGTGAAGGACTGTCCACAGAATACTAATAATAAACCTTCGGTTCCAGCTCCTACAAATCAGACTCCTGCACAATCCAATCGGAATAGGGGACCAAGACAAGCTCAATCTAGAAATCAGGCTAAAGGGAAAGGCCATCAATCTTTTGCCACTCATCAGGAATCACGAGCTCCTGCCCGGGTTTATCACATTCGTGGTAGAGAAGATGAGGAATCACCTGACGTGATCGCATGTACTGTCGAATTGAACCTAAATCCTGCATATGCTCTTATTGACTCGGGATCCACTCATTCTTTTATTTGTTCAAAATTGCTTGCTAAGTTGAATATGAAATTTGAATCTGTTGCATCTAGCCTTATAGTCTCAAATCCGATAGGAGGAAATAAGCCGATTAATCTTCTTGTTAAAGATTGTCCTATTACTATTCGAGGCATTCCATTTCCCATCGATCTTTATGTCTTGGCAACATGTGAATTCGATCTAATCTTGGGATTAGATTGGTTGGGAAAGCATCAAGCTTGGATAGACTTTCAGAACCGTAAACTTTATCTCCGAGGCTTAGGAAAGGAATCTATCTTGTTAATTGATAAGAAGCCTACCTCGATTTTTGCCGCTATGGTATTGCAAGACAACTTCAATTTCGGCTTGCCATCGATGCTAGTGGTGTTAGAATTTATCGATGTCTTTCTGGAAGAACTTTCTAGACTCCCTCCAATTCGGGAAGTAGAATTCGGAATTGACATTCATCCTGGAACTAATCTAGTGTCAATTACACCATATCGAATGGCTCCTATTGAATTGAAAGAATTGAAGAAGCAAATTGAAGAGTTGCAAGACAAGGGTTTTATCCGATCGAGCACTTCTCCTTGGGGTGCTCCAGTTTTGTTCGTAAAGAAGAAAGATGGTTCGATGCGACTGTGTATCGACTATCGGAGGCTGAATCAGATAACAAGTAAGAATAAATATCCATTACCGAGAATTGAAGATCTGATTGATCAACTCCATTGTGTAGTTGTATTGTCTAAGATCGATTTAAGGTCGGGTTACTATCAGATGAGAGTAAAAGAGAATGATGTACCCAAAACGGCTTTCCGAACTCGTTACGACCACTTTAAGTTCCTCGTAATGCCATTCGGGCTAACCAACGCCCCGACAACCTTTATAGACCTTATGAATCGAGTCTTCAAGCCGTTTCTTGATAAGTTTGTGGTCGTATTTATTGACGACATTCTTGTTTACTCCCGAAGCAAAGAAAGAACACTCTAATCATCTTAGAATTGTATTGCAAACTCTTAGAGAAACATCAACTCTTTGCCAAAATCTTTAAATGTGAATTTTGGCTTTCGGAAGTGTCATTCCTCGGCCACGTTATCTCGGCCGATGGAATCAAAGTTGATTCTAAGAAGATACAAACTGTGATCGATTGACAATCTCTGAGGAATCTTAGTGAGGTTCGTAGTTTTCTCGTTTTAGTGGGTTATTATCGAAGATTCGTTAAAGGTTTCTCTACGATTGCTTTGCCGCTAACCAAACTCCTTAGAAAGGATCAGCCCTTTTCTTGGTTCGAAAATCAGCAACGAAGTTTCAATCAGCTGAAACAAGCCCTAACTCATGCTCCGGTACTGACCCAACCTGAATCGAGTTACTAAAAAGGTATGAAAGCAAGGATATTCATGCAGTTATCACACCCCCAAACTTAAGCTATTGCTTGTCCTCAAGCAATGAGTAGAACAGAACAAAAGAAATACCTTGGCAAAGATTTACCCTAGAGAATTGCTATGGCAATATCTCATCCCTCAGAAATGACATAGGTAATTAAAATATAAACAACTAGAAGCGAGATCCTTAAGAACATTCCATAGGACTAAGCTGTGTGTGTGCGTGTGTGGTTGCCTTCCTCCTATACTTAAGCTAGTAAGACAAATTTTCAAGGAAGCTCCCTAGTTATACCCTAACCATGTTCTCTAGCTCTTTTCTAATTTTCAAACTCCCTAAGATATAGGTTTTTCTGCTACGAAGGGTGTTAGCTCATCACACCTACCGTCCTTAGCTCTAGATGAGCAGGGAGAAAACTTCTCATCCCCAAGCTAGTAGGTAGAGTCATCCCGTGACAACTTTCATTCACTTGTATGCTATAGCAAAACTTTATTTCTCTTTTTTTAAACACTGGAGTATGCTATAGCAAAGTGAGATGTCCTTCTACATATATGTCGTAGCATTTATTCATTTGTTTTAACACAGGGATGTCTAATTTTTCTTAAATTCTCTAGAGTTTACATATCAGAGTTCACTAGGGTTCTTCCCTAAAAATTTTTCTAACGAACTTAATTATAGAAAAAGGGCAGCTGTGTAATTTTTTTTAACAACTAGATCCTAAGGTCAGTTCTACAGATCTCAACTACTTGTGTTTTTTCTAAACTAGTTCAAGCCTTTAAGTTTTCGTCATCAGACATTATAGATATATTCATAAGCTGTCTCTAGACTAAACAAAATGCCATAGTAAAAATTTTGTTCTTTCCTACTATGCATATGCTGAAACAAAATACTAACACCAACACCCCCAAACTTAAGGGATGCAGTTTCCTCAACGCATGAACTAACCTATACTATATGCAATTGAGAATGAGGAAAAATAAAATAAATGAAAAGAAAAGAAAAGTTACCTCCTGGGTGCGGAGGCTATGTGGTGTTGCTGGTGTTGTCCATGGAAGTTTCAGACGAGCAGTAGTGGGGATTTGCGACATCATCCACTCTCAGAGGAGTCTTGTTGAGCACTAGGTGAAGAGCGGATGCGACCAGCGATATGCTTGGTGCGTGTCTTAGGTCTAGATGCTGTAGCATCCTTTTTTTGTACGGGGGTCGGCTCAGGCGTAGGTACTGGGGTTGTCTCCTTTTGAGGGGGTCCTCATGATCACTCGGTATATGGTCTGACTCAGGTAGTGGGTTATCCGGTCGTGAAGGCGTAGGGTTGGTTGCCTTCCTACTGCGTTTTCTCTTTTTGGTCGGGGTGGGCGCAGGGGCGGTTTTGTAACACCCCAATTTTGGGCTTAGAAGTTTTGGGTTTGAACCGGACCGGTCGGATTTTCGGTTCGAGTGGTTTTAAGGAAAGCCTAGTTCGGGATGCATTAAAAATATGGAAAATACCTAAAAATCCTCTTTTAATATATATAAGAGGGTGGTGAAATCAATTTTACAAAATGAGGTTTGGAAATATGACATTTTGAGTTAGTGACTAAAATGTAATTTTTGAAAAGTTCGTGACTGTTTTAAAAGGATTGAAACTTTGAATCTTTAAGGAGCTAATTTACCCAAGGGAGGATTTCTCCAGACTTTTCTTGATTTTTAAAGACTTATTTAAGGTTTAATTAATGAAAAGAAAAGAGGGAAAAATATATTTTTAGTTTCATAACTAACTTTTACCAAAATTTTCCTATTTCATTTTCTCTCAAAATTCCCTCAGCCAAACACATTTCCACAGCAACTTTTCCTTTGATTTTCACACCTAAAGTTGAGATTTCAATTCCTAAATGATTCCTAATCATTTCTACACCAATCCTCACCATTTGCTTAATGAATTTTCAAGGATTTTGGCTCTAAACAAGGAGAAATCCACATTTAGAGGTATGAACGTCCTTCTCCTCTAAATACTCAGTTCTTTACTGAAATTCCCAAGTTCTCAATCCTTAAATTAAGTTTTATTAAAGGTTTTAATGTTGTGATCTTGATTTTGGCTTAAAATGCAAGATTTGGATTTAATTTTGAAGAAATTCGTATTGGATGATTGGGCTCTGTTTTGAGATGTCTTTTTGATGTATTTTGGATGTCTAAATGGTGTGTGATTGAGGTTTAATCAATGCAATCCCGAATAGGTTAATTTTCCTAAGTTTTTACTTGTGAAAATGGTGGTTTTTGGGGTGATCTTGGTGTTTTGTTAATGCTGGAGGTATAAGGACGAGTTTGAGTTTATTTTGGATGTTAATTGATGTTTAATAATGGTTAGAAGTGATGAATCTTGGCTGGGTTAAGTTTTGGAAGTGTTTGGATGTGATTTCGGTTGTGTTTGGAAGCCGAAATGTTGGGTTTATGAAGAGCATTGAGTTTAGGTGTGTAGCTGGTGTTTTTAATGCGTAATGATGCATTAGTCCTCTGTTGTTATGTGCTTGAAACAGGGGAGAATGATCCGTGAGCAATAGAGGCGGCATTGATGGTTTCGGATGCTTGGAAGGCTTGTTGGCTAGCCTAGTTTTGTGTATCAGTGAGTGAAGTTGGGTTTTCAGCTTTGAAACCAATGTTTGAAGGTTTTTGGGAGCTTAGTTTAAGTCTAAACAACTTAGCTAAGCTCAAGAGTAAGTAAATGGAATTTCTCTCTTGGTTTGTGATATGAATTGGTTTTTAAAGCACTTGTGATTGTTGGATGCAATGCATGTGATTTGCATGTTTAAATTCTGTTTTGAAAGCATATTTTAGCATGGTTTAATGCTGGTTTTGAAAGTCATGTGTGAAGGATGCTCAAGGTAAGAGATCCTTGGTTTTGTACATTGGAATTGTGGAATTGATGCATAGTGTTGCATGTTGTTTAATGGCTTTGTTTAATGCTTTAAAACAGTGAAGTGATGATGGTAATTGGTGGTTTTGGCATTTTGGTTATGCTTGTAAAAACAATGGATTAATGTGGTAAAATGGTTATATTGGCAAGTGATGTAAGTGGTTCTTGGTTACTTTAATCGGATATAGTTAGCCGGCTATAGGATTGAGTACACCGTGAATTGAGTCTCCTTGGATGTCGAGGGGGTTGTAATTGTACCGTAAACTCCATCCAAGAATCCTAGCGATTGAGGAAATTGGTGTCACCACGATGGAGGATGGCTCTCGTGGGTGGGCTTGGTTAAGTGCCACCACGATGGAGGATGGCTCTCGTGGGTGAACCTTGTTAAGAGTCACCACGATGGAGGGTGGCTCTCGTGGGTGGACTTTGTTAAGCGTCACAACGGTAGAGGGTTGCTTCCGTGTGTGAGCTTGGTTAAGGTGATTACAATGGTTGTGGTAGCTTCCATGTGTAAGCCTTGTGATGTGTCCCGGCTCTCGCTAGTGTGTTATACAACTTCCGATGAGTGATGTTGAGGGGTTGTGATTGTACCGTTAAACTCCATCACGGGTGTTGAGGGGGTTGTGATTGTACCGGTAAACTCCACCTTGTGTTGTTCGGAAGTGTGTATGGAGCGTGTGGGACAACACTTGTAATCCGCGTATCCGATTGTGTCTTGTGTTATGATGGTTTGTGAATTATCACTTGGAAGCCAATATAATGTTCTTGAATGTAATGAAGCATGAGATGCTTGAAATGATGCATGGTTGCATGGGAAGTGTGTGATGTTCTAAGAATGCTTGTATTACTTGTTAGCTTGAACAAGTGTTTATCTTCTATTGAGAATGGTGCATGTGTGCATGGAATCTCTTTAGTGCATTGAAGTCTTGTGAAGGCTTGTTTTAAAAGGCATGTAATGCAAATGTTGTTTTTGTGGTACATATGTTGCATTTGTTTAATGCATGAGATAGATTGAAGGAGTAAGTGGTTTTCAAAGGTTTCTTGCATTGAGATGATTTCCAAATATGAGAAAAGTATAATGTGAAGTGGAAGTGTTTTCCAAGGAATTTGTATTTAACTTTGCATATGATGTTCATGCATGGAAAGGTTAAATTGATGGTTTTGCAAGGATGTGCTTTGAAGTGAGTTACTTAGCTTTTCTAAGCTAAGGGTTGGTTTTCATGTCTGAGCAATGCATGATTTAAAGCATGTTGTATAAAAAGGGGTTTTCAAACACTGCTTTGGTTTATCGAAAGGTGTTTACTTTTTAAAGAGGTTTTATGACTCGCTGCATTGATGGTGTTTTGGTTTTGAGCATTCCTCACTAAGCATTATGTGCTTATGCTCCTTTTTGTCCATCAATGCATATATTTGAAGTTGGGACAGCAAGAAGCAAGGGATTCAAGGAGAGCTCCACTTGAGATGTATGTCTCGGTTAATAGCTATAGATAATAAAGGCAATGGGGGGAGAGTCTTTTATGTTGATGATTAATGAGATTGTGTATGTTGAACAAGTTCGGTTTATGATTTGAACTATGTGGTTTAACGCTTGCAACGTTTGAATCTTCTTCTTCATAAGTCGTTATGCTATGCTTCTTGTTTTAAAAGCATGTTTAAGTGTTGGATGTGTGGAAGGAGTTGGTGCACCTAGGAGTTGTTTTGTATCTAGATTTTAATGCAATTTTGTAGTTATGATGCTTGACATGTTGTTGTTTTGTTGAGGATTGATTTGGAGCCTGTTCGATGGGATTTAGATGTGTTAAAACAAGCTTATCTGCTGTTTCTGGGCAGGGTGTTTCGAAACACCCTTGCCTGTTTCGAAACAGGTGCTTGATTTGGCCTGGGTGTTTCGAAACGGGTAGAGGTGTTTCGAAACACTCTGGCTACTACCAAGCCCCGTTTCTGAACGGTCTAGACCCGTTTCGAAACACTTGACCGTTGGGCATTGATTTGAATGGTTTTGAGGTTTGCAAGCTTTACGTTTTAGTCCTGATTTTTGTATGTGCAATTGTTTGAGTTTGAGATGTCCGATTAAGGTGAAATTTGGCAGAGAGGCATGAAACATGACTAATTTCATAGTGGTAACTTAAAAATTGGTAAAGTCCTCTTAATTTCCAGAATTTACAAAATGGTCCCTAAATTCGTATGTTGCGCAATTGGGTTCCTTATTGTGTTTCGATTGCTGTGATTTTTGAGTATGCTTATCTCAAGAGTATGCCTAGGTTAAATGTGCATCTAGACAAGTTTAAAAAGAAAAAAAGGGTCGTTAATCAAGGTTGACTTTCGGGTTGACTTTGGTTTTCCCCGTGTAATCTTCGTAGTCCGGGTCAACCGTCTAGGCCGGGCTAAGGGGGTTACAGGTTTCTTCGACAAGAGGTGGAACCAAGGGAGTTTCTTTTTCTGGTTGGGCAGTGGGAGTCGCATGCGTCTTCTTTCTTGCAGTATTTTTCTTAGCAGGTGGCGGTACTGAGCTAGGGTCAACTTCTCTTTGACTGGGAGGCACTGGGCTTGCTGTGGCAGTGGAGGGGGCTTGCAATAACTCTAGGGGAAATAGAGGGAATGAAATGTTCTGGTCCGAGAGGAGTTTGGTGAAGCAAGATGCTATAACACCATTACGATGGTGGGCATACTTAAAGTACACCTGCTGATGTGCTTTCATCAGATTGAGCTCAATGCTCAAGTCTTTGGTTGTGGCCACCAATGCAGCTACCCTTGCTGCAGCAAAACTTTTAGCACCCCCTTCCACCGTCTGCTAAGGGACATCCTCGTTGAATCCTTGGAGCTCATTGACTAGGGCTGGTGTGAGACCTGCTTTTTCTGAAATTTTTGCATCCACAAAATCGTCTAGAAAGACGTCCTTCCTCTTACACAGGGCTGTTATCAGGTTAGGAAACACTAAAGGACTACAAGGCCTTTTTAAACAAGCATAAACTTCATCCACAATAATTTTTCTTATATCAATATGTCTACCATTCAATATAGAGTGGAGAAGAAATAGCCTAAAGATATGGACATTGGCTGCGTTTAATGTGGGCATTATCTTGTGTCGAACGAAGTGATTCCATACCTTAGCCTCTGGCTTGAGGCTGCCTCTCTCTACTGATATATTATTGTCCAGCACTGTGCCCTCGAAACAAATGTCCTCTAAAACCTCGCGCTACGTTTGCGCGTCCATAGTCGTCACAAACGCGGTGTGATGGTCCACAATATGCTTCAGCCCGTAGTACTTGTTGATTGCTGCAGCGGTGAACTGGATCTGCTCGCCACACACGTGGATAGTGGACTGAGTAGGGCTTGTGAGATGGGCATAGAACTCCTTTACCAGTGAAGTGCAAATTTTCTCAGGGTGGGCAGCGAATGACTTCCATTCATGCCTACAGATGATGTTCATGATTTCTTGGTCAAACTGGTCTTCCCCCTCCTTAAGGTATTTGAACCCTAACTCCGGAAGAACGTTTCTATCCTTCAATTTCTTCCACCGTTCCTTTGCTGCATCATCTACAAACTTAGTAATCTCTAGGACTGGGGTTTTTTAGGGCAGTTAGAAGTTTTAGGAGCATTCTTGCAACGTTCCATGGAGATTTTTGTGAAAGTAGGGAGGAGTGAATGCGTGAAGAGAAAGTGATGAAAAATTTTCGGCGTTTGGAGAAAATAGAAAAGATGAAAGGGAAGAAGAAAGGGGTTGAGTGTTAAAGAAGATGAAGAAGATGAAGGGACTAGTAATGATGAGAAAGTGTTGGAAGTTGAAAAAGGTGAGGGGAAACAAACGAATTAAATGGAAGAGGATAGTGATGGGGATGTGTTTCGGCTTTAAGAGAGAGAGAAAAAGTTGGGAGTTAATGTGATGGGTGATGGCTGGAGAGAGAATAAATAGGATTTGTGGCTAGGGTTTATCACATTAATTGGATGAATATTCTGTCTCTCACTTTTTTGTTTTTTTCTATCTTTTTTTAATTCATCCTCCCCACTTTTCGGATAAAACCTCCCATCCTTCTCTTTTTTTGTACTCCCTAAAGTAGATAAAAACAAAACTCCATGTCCTTCTCCTTTTTGCTACCAACCCTGTAGACGACCATGCTCTCCTGCCTCTGTACCTGACATTGTACTATGAAAGAGAAAGCTTATACGAAGGTCATGTGAAAAGATAAGTAAATAAAGACAACGATAACACAAAAACTAAGCCAAAAAGAAAAGCATTATTTATGAACATGCTATAGCATAAAGGATAGAGTTTAGAGAGGCAAAATTTCAAAGATCGTGTAGATCCAGGCGTGACTTGTCTCTGAGGATAGGGGCTCCACTGTACACCTTCAGGCGTTGGCCAATGACTTTGAAGACATCACCATCGTCCAACTTTTTGATATCATCCACGCCATGAGGGTACACCTTGTGTATGATGAATGGTCCTGACCACCTTGATTTTAGCTTTCTAGGAAAAAGCCTTAGCCTGGAATTGTAGAGAAGCACTTGTTGACCTTATGAGAAATGCCTTGGCAAAATATGTTTGTCATGCCACTTCTTGGTTTTCTCTTCGTAAATGCGGGCATTCTCATATGCTTGGGCTCGAAATTCTTCCAGCTCATTAAGCTCTAGCAACCTTCTTTCACCAGCTAGTTGGGCATCCATGTTGAGTTTCTTAATTGCCCAATAAGCCTTGTGTTCAAACTCAACTGGTAGATGGCACTCCTTGCCAAACACGAGCTTGAAGGGTGACATGCCCAAAGGCGTCTTGAAGGCTGTTCTATACGCCCAAAGTGCTTCATTCAACTTGGGGGACCAGTCTTTTCTCCTAGGGTTGACCACCTTCTCCAAGATTTGCTTGATTTCACGGTTGAAAACTTTAGTCTGCCCGTTCGTCTGTGAATGATATGCTGTAGCAATCTTGTTCCTGACTCCATATCGATGTAATGCTTTAGCAATGAGTTTGTTGTCAAAGTGATTTCCTTCATCACTAATGATGGCTCAGGGTGCTCCAAACCTCGTGAAGATGTTCTTATGAAGGAACTTCATGACCGTCTTGGAGTCGTTCCTCGGGGTGGCAACAACCTCCACCCATTTTGACATGTAGTCGACTGCTAGCAAAATATATAAATCTCCATATAATCCGGGAAACATACCTATGAAGTCAATTCCCCACACGTCAAAGATTTCAACCTACAAAATATTTTGCAGTAGCATTTCATTCCGCATAGAGAAGTTCCCCGTTCTTTGGCATCTATCACAAGTCTTGTAGAACTCGTGTGCATCCTTGAAAAGTGTAGGCCAATAGAATCCTGCTTGAAGAATTTTTGCAGCAGTTCTAGCACCACCAAAATGCCCTCCACACGGTGATGAATGACAATGGTACAAAAGGCTATGGTATTCTTCTTCAGGAACACATCTCCTTATGATCTGATCAGGACATTGCTTGAACAAGTAGGGTTCATCCCAATAGTAGAATCTTGGATCATGTCTGAATTTCTTGAATCCATGGCTAGATAAATCAGGAGGCAAAATACCACTAACAAGATAATTAACTATATCAGCATACCACAGAATTGCCGTAGCAGACAACAGTTTCTCGTCAGGGAATTCGTCCTTAATTTTAGATTCACTACCTTGTGCGTGAACATTTTCTAGCATAGATAGATGATCAGCTACCTGGTTCTCACATCCTTTCCTATCTCTAACTTCTAAGTCAAATTCTTGTAGCAAGAGTATCCATCTAATAAGTCTAGGCTTAGTATCCTTTTTAGTCACTAAGTACTTGATGGCTGAATGACCAGTATGAACTATAACCTTAGTGCCTATCAAGTATGACCTAAACTTATCAAAGGCAAATATTACATCAAGCAATTATTTTTCAGTAGTGGTGTAATTGATTTGTGCATCATCAAAGTGCGACTAGCATAATAAATAACATGGAAGAGTTTACCTCGGCATTGTCCAAGTGCTGCACCGACGGCGTAGTCACTTGCATCACACATTAGCTTAAATGGCTCGTTCCAATCAGGTGGAATGACAACCGGTGCTCAGATAAGCTTCTTCTTCAGTTCTTGAAACACGCTATGGCACCTACGGCTTTGAGATCTTCAAAAAGTCCTTGACGAATCTCCGATAGAAGCCAGCATGCCCTAGAAAGCTTCTTACTCCCTTGACAATAGTGGGGGGAGGTAATTTTTCAATGACCTTGACCTTTGCTTTGTCAACTTCTAACCCTTGCTTCGTGATCTTGTGGCCTAAGACCGTTCCTTCCATTACCATAAAATGGCATTTTTCCCAATTGAGCACCAAGTCAGCTTCCTCACACCTCTTTAGAACCTTGGCGAGATTGCCCAAGCATGTGTCGAAGTTATATCCGGAGACCGAGAAGTCATCCATGAAAATTTCTAAAAAATCCTCGACCATGTCTGAAAAATAGCCAACATACTTCTTTGAAAAGTTGCTGGGGCATTGTAGAGACCAAAGGGCATTCTCCGGAAAGCGTAAGTTCCATAAGGGCATGTGAAAGTCGTCTCCTCTTGGTCTTCGGGTGCTATAGCAATCTGATTGTACCCAGAATACCCATCGAGGAAGTAGTAGAATGCCTTGCCCGCTAGTCGATCTAATATCTGATCAATGAATGGAGGGGAAAATGGTCCTTCTTGGTTGCCTTGTTGAGCTTCCTATAGTCCATGCAAATACTCCACCCCGTGACGGTTCTAGTAGGTAATAGCCCATTCTCCTCGTTGCTTACCACAGTCACGTCTCCCTTTTTCGGTACACATTACATCGGGCTAACCCATGAGCTATCGGATATCGGGTAGATTAGTCCAGCATCAAGCCACTTAATTATCTCTTTCATCACCACATTCTTCATGATTGGGTTTAATCTTCTCTGGGGCTCAACAAAATTGCTGTGACAATCATCAAACAAAATTTTGTGCATACATATAGCAGGGCTTATACCTTTCAAATCAGCCATAGTCCACCCTAGCGCTTTTTATGCTGTAACAACATATTTACTAAGCTAGTTTCTTGCTTAGGTGTGAGACTAGATGAGATTATCATAGGAAAAGTTTCATTCCTCCCTAAGCAAACATATTTAAGATGTGATGGCAAAGGTTTCAGTTCTAAAATAGGTGCTTGCTCAAGGGAAGGCTTAGGAGGTATAAATTTTGAAAAATCAAGAGGTTCAAAGTGCGTACTTGGTCTAGCTTCGAGTCGACTAGACTGCTCCAATTCCCTTGAGAGCTCTTCTAGGTCTGAATCATCATCTTTGCAGAGTGCTTCAAACTTTTCCGTTTGCATCTCATTGCTACATCAAAACTCATCAGTCACATTCTGTGCTGTAGCATCTATATATTGGCACACTCCCGAATTGTCTGCATACTTGAGGGTGTCATGAATATTGATCGTGACCGTCTGATCAGCCACTCACATCATGAATTCACCCTTCTTACAATCGATTAAATCTTGCCTGGTGGCTAAAAATGGCCTACCCAAGATAATGGGTGTGTTGTTGCCAGCTTCATAGTTGATGATTAAGAAGTCGTCTGGAAAGATAAATCGGTCCACTTTTACCATGACATCTTCAATTCTTCCTTCTGGGCGAACATGATAGTGATCTTCTAGCTGTAGCACAACCTAGGTGGGTTGTGCCTCTTGTATTCCCAGTTTCAGAAAAATCGACTTAGGCATCAAGTTAACACATGATCCCAAATCACAAAGTGCTCTTCCAACAAACTTATCACCAATAGAGCATGGGATAGCAAAGCTACTTGGGTCCTTCCTCTTAGGCGGCAGCTTACTCCACATAGAATAGCATTCTTTTTCTATAACGACCGTCTCTTGCTTCTCGACCTTCCTCTTTTTTGTAACTATATCCTTAAGGAACTTGGCATATATTGGCATCTGATCAATGACCTCCAGAAATGGGACATTGATATGTAATTTATCCAGGATATCCACAAATTTCTGAAACTGAAGGTCTTCTTTCTGCTTCTTGAGTCGTTGAGGAAAAGGAGGTGGGGGTTTAACTTCATTTATCTGGACTGGTGGAGTTGCATCTTTTGTTGTAGCAAAAGCAGGCTCCTCCTCCAGTGTTTTTTTTGCTATGACTTCCTCACCCTTCTCTTCATGTAACGCCCCGGTTTTGGGCTCAGAAGTTTTGGCGTTGACCGGTTCGGTCAAAGTGCTGATCGAATATATAAGAGTGAATTTAGGAAAACCTAGTTCGGGTTGCATTAAAAATATGGAAAAATATTCTAAAATCATCTTTTAATATATAAAAGTGAACTGTGAAATCAATTTTGGAAAATGAGGTTCGGAAGGTTGACATTTTGGCTAGTGACCAAAATGTAATTTTTGAAAGTTGCGGGACAGTTTTATAAAGGATTGAAACTTTGAATCTTTAAGGAGCTATTATTCCAAAAAGGATTTCTCCAGATTTTTATAAGATATTTTAAGTCTAAAATCTGATTTTAAAGATTTAGAAAAGGAGGGAAATCATTTTAACCAATTTCCAACTAATTTTCTATTTTCTCTCAAATTCTCTTTTCTCTCATTTTCTCTCTACCCAAACAAGATTTCCTCAGATTTCTTTCTCTGATTTTGACATCCTAAACTCTCATTTCAATTCTTATTTGATTCCTAATCATCTCATCATCAAAACCTCACAATTTACAAGTTGATTCATCAAGCATTTTGGCTCTAAAATGGAGAAATTCAAGTTTGGAGGTAAGAACGTCCTTCTCCTCTAAACTATCAGTTCTTTACTGAAATTCCTAAGTTCTCAATCCTTGATTCATGTTTTATTAAAGGCTTTTCAATTGAGATCTTGATTTTTGGCTAAAATGCAAGATTTGGTGATTTTGGTGAAAATTTCGTGTGATCTGTTTAAGCAGGGTTTTGAGGTGTTAAATTGATGTTAAATGAATGCTAAAATGATTAGAAGTTGAGGTTTAATCAATGCAATCCCGGATAGGTTGAATTTCCTAAGTTTGGCTTGAGTTTTTGGTTGTTTTTGGAGTGTAATTGGTGATCTGTTATACCTGGAGGTATAAGGACGTGGTTGTGATCATTTTGCATGTTATTTGATGTATAAAAATGGTTAGAAGTGATGGATCTTGGCTGGGTTAAGTTTTGGAAGTGTTTGGAGGTGATTTCGGTTGTGTTTGGTAGCCGAATTGTTAGTTTTGTGATGAGCAGCGAGTTGTGTTGTTGTTGCTGGTGTTTTAATGCATATGGATGCATTAATGTTCTGTTTTTGTGTGCTTGAAACAGGGGAGGTTGATCCTTGAGCTTTGAAGGTGTTTTCGGAAGGTTTCGGAAGCTTGGAAAGCTTGTTGGCTAGGCTTGTTTGGTAATCGGTGAGTGAAGTTGGGATTTCAGCTTTTGAAACATGGTTTGAAGGGTTTTGGGAGCTTAGTTTAAGTCTAAACAACTTTGCTAAGCTCAAGAGTAAGTGAAGAGGTTTTTGCTCTTGGATCGTGTATGATTTGGTTTTAAAATCAATTGTGGTTGATGATTGATATGCATGTGTTATTGCATGGTTTAATTCTGTTTTGTAAGCATGTTTTAGCATGGTTTTATGCTGGTTTTGGAAGTCAATTGAAAAGGATGCTCAAGGTAAGAGATCCTTGGTTATGTTTATGGAAATTGTGATTTTGATGCATAGTGATGCATGTTGTTCATTGGCTTTGTATGATGCTTAAAAACAGTGAGTTGATGATGATTAATGATGATAATTGTACCTTTTGCATATTGTTTATGCATGTGAATCATTGATCTAATGATGTGGTGGTTTTGCATTATGTGTATGCATGTGAATCATTGAGCTAATGATGTGATGACCTTGCATTGTGTTTATGCATGTGGAACATTGGATATTATGGTAAGATGGTTATGTTGGCAAGAGATGTGAATGGTTCTTGGTTCGTTGATCGGGTATAATTAGCCGGCTATAGGATTGGGTGCACCGTGAATAAAGTCGCCTTGAAGGCGGAGTGGTCAAGTGTGGACCGGTTAGACTCCCCTCAAGTATTCCTAACGAGAAGAGGTCATAGTGGAGGTTGTTGCCCACTCGAGGACCTAAGTTGTTAAGGTCATAATGGAGGTTGTTGCCCATTCGAGGACCTTGGTTAAGTAAAGGTTATAAGGTGGTTAAAAGTCCTTATGTGAGAACCTTGTACTTGTTAAGATCACAATGGCTATGGTTAAGTCCATGTGTGGATCTTGTGTGTGATGTCCCGTTCCTCGTTAGATGATGTCTACAACTACCAATCGGTTATGCAAAGGTTGTATGGTGGTTGAAAGTCCGTACGGAAAAGACCTTGTGCATGTCAAGGGTGTATGGCGGTTGGAAGTCCATACATGGTAACCTTGAGGAAAAGCTAAGGATGTATGGTGTTTAAAAGTCCATACATGGGAACCTTAGGTTGTTAAGGTCAAATGGAGGTTGTTGCCCATTTGGAAGACCTTGGATTGGGTAGTGTGTAGGAAGCGTTGGGACACGCTTGTAATCCGCGTATCCGATCGAATCGATAAGTTGGAAAGTGAATGTGGTTGATCTCTTGGAAGCCAATGTAATGTTCTTGATCATGTGAAGCATGGGATTGCTTGAAATGATGCATGGTTGCATGTGAAGCATGAGATGCTTGAATTGATGCATGTTTGCATGAGAAGCATGAGATGCTTGGTAAGATGCATTGTGGCATGAGATGTGTATAATGCTAGTGAAAGCATGTTATTTGTATGTTGAACAAGTGTGGGTTGTCATTTGATAAATGATGCATGAGAGCATGGATTACCTATGTTGCATTGAAGTTATGTATAACTTGATGTTAAAGGCATGTGATGATGATGCTATGGTTTTATGTTGCCTTGGTTAAATGCATGAAATGGTTTAATTGAATTATGATTTTCAATGGTTTCTTGCTTGATGTGGTTTTCAAGTTAAAGAAAGGTATGTTGTGGAAAGGATGTGTTTTCCATGGTTTTGTTTAAGCTTGGCATATGGTGTTTATGCATGATTTGAGCTTGTTGTTGAAAGAGTTTTCAATCAAAGTTTTGGAAAGCAAATCGGGTTGGTTTTAAAGTGTTTTAAAGACCCGCTACATTGATGGTGTTTTGGTTTTGAGCATTCCTCACTAAGCATTATGTGCTTACGCTCCTTTTTGTCCATCAATGCAGATTCTTGAAGTGTTGGGCAGCAAGGAGCAAGGGATTCAAGGTGGACTCCAATGGAGATGTATGTCTCGGTGAATAGCTATAGTTAATAAGGGCAATGGGGTAGAATCTCTCGGATTGTTGTTATTGTGATCGTATGTGTTGATCAAGAATGTTTATGTACTGTTGTTAATGATGTTGAATCATGAATTGGTTTAATTGAGGTTGCTTTGAAAGGTTTGTGCTTAAGTGGTTGCTTGAGTAGGAAGCATGCCTATAGAATTGGGGCTTTTCATATGTGCTGATCATATGTTGAATTGTTGATGCAAGTATGTCTCTTTTATGTTGAATTGCATGTTGGCAAAGTTTGGTGGCTTTTGGAGCATGTTTGAATGATCAATTGTGTGTTTGAATGAGCAAAATGCAACATTCTGGGCTAGGCGTTTCGGAACAGGCAACACCGTTTCGGAACGGGTGCCCTGCATGAACCCAGGCGTCCGAAACGGGTGTCACCGTTCCGAAACGGAAAGCATTCTGCCAGACCCCCGTTGCGGAACGCGTTGCGGAACGGCCCGTGTTTCGGAACGGCCTTGGGCCGTTTCGGAACGGGTGACCGTTGGGGGCTGACATGGGCGGTTAAATGTTTCAAAATGTTTGCATTTTGGTCCTGAATCTTGTTTGTGCAATTGTTTGGGTTCGGGATGTCCGTTTGAGCTGAAATTTGGCAGAGAAGCATGAAACATGATTAATTTCAAGTTGGTAACTTAAAATCTGGTTAAGTCCTTAAAGTTTTCAGAAATTACAATTTGGTCCCTAAAGTTGTAACTTGTTCAATTGGGTCCCTGTTTGATCTCTGATGTTTGTGATCTTTGAGCATGGTGTTTGTGTGATCACATCTAAGGTTAATGTGCATCTAGATAAGATTAAAAAGAAAAAAAAAAGGGTTGTTAATCAAGGTTGACTTTCGGGTTGACTTTGGTTTTCCCCGTGTAATCTTCGTAGTTCGGGTCAACCGTCCAGGCCGGGCTACGGGGGTTACATTTGGTGGTATCAGAGCTGAGTTGCGAAGGTTGGGGAAAACGGTAAGTTGTTGTGGTAAGTGTGCTTGATGTTTACCTTGTTGTATGGTTGAAAGCTGGTTGAAGCATGTGTTTCTGAGTATGCTGTTGATGTTTTTGAGCATGTTGCTGATGTATGCAAGCATGATTTGTGGTTATGAATCTTGGTTGAGATCATGTGGATATGTGTTGATGTTTTGAGCTGATGCTATGCATGATGAATGTGTTTTGAGCATGTTATGTTGCTAATGTGCTGGTGCTGTTGGATGTTGTTTAGTGTAAGCATGATCAAGGTATGTTGTTGATATGCTTGATGTTGTGATGTCCATGTTGTGTTGACTGTTATGTCATGTAAGGGGGAGGATTCGGGGTACCCATTGCCTTATTAATATAGCTATTGTGTTATTTTGGAGTTGGAGTTTGAATCCTTGCTTAATGCTGGTCTAACAGGTTTTGTTTGTTTGTTGTGATTGTATGTTGTTTGTTGTTAGTGGTATGACAAAGATGATGAAAGAATATAGGATGAGTGAAATGGTTGCTGCCTTGGGGCAGGTTGTTAAGTCAAAGGATTCGCCCTTTTGTAAAGGTGTTTTGTCTCAGTCTTCTGTGACTGAAGTTGAGATGGTAAAGCAAGGGAAGGAAGCTGGTTCCGGGATGGAAAGTTCCTTGTCTGTTGTTCAGGAGGTGTTGGGAACATCTCAGGCTACGGTTGAGGTAGAATCAGTGGATGTGCTGGCTAAATGTGTGGGTTTGCCGAAACAGCATTTGTTTGATTTGGGTGCTGAGGAGTACCATGGTTCTTCCCCGGAGATGTTTGAGGTCTGGTTGGCCAATGTAGTTCTGATTTTGGATCAGGAAGGCTGTGATTATGCCTGTAAGCTGGGGAGTGTTGTTTCTTTGATGTTGGAGGATGCTTGTTCTTGGTGGACATCTGTGGCTGTGGCGTCACATATTCCTGATATTGATTGGGATTTCTTCGTATCTGCTTTCTATGAAAGGTATTTTGGAAGGGAATTTCCAAGGGTTGGGCAAGGTGTGGCTGATGCTGTTGGTGAGCAAGTGTTGCTTGAGCAAGGAGTGGGAGCACAGTCATCGGTTTGTGATTGTTGTAAAAGGCAACATGTTGGAAATTGTTGGGGCGCAGGTGTTTGTTGGAATTGTGGTTCCAAGTTGCATGTTAAGCGTGACTGTCCTCATGGAGTGAAGTCAGCTTTGATGTTGGCTAAAGGATTTTTGAAAGGTCGTGAGCACGGCCGAGGCGAGGTTCAGAAGTGGCAGAAAAAGCAGAAGGTTGTGAAGAGCTTGGGAAATGAAGTTTGCTGGAAGTGTGGGTCTGCTGGACACATGAAGCGTGATTGCTTGATGTTGGCGCGGAACAGTCAAGGTTTCTTATCGCAAGGAGTTGGTGGTGACCCAGGAGTGTTTGTTGGTGCTGCAAGGGTGCAACCGAAGGATGTTGGTTCCGCAAGGAAGAGAGCTCGTTCGATGAAGCTTCAGAGTGGTGTTATGTTTTCAGGTAACCTTGTTAAGTGATCTTTGCTTTAGTTGCCTTAGTTTGGTTTCTGTTGGTTTTTCCTTGTGTGGTAAGTTTAGCCTTGTTGCTATTATGTTTGGGGTAGTGGTAGTGTGGTTTGGTAATATCTTGGGTGTGAAGAAGGCTTTAGTGAATGTCTTGTGGTTAATGGTTGTTAGTATGATGGAGTTGGATAAGTTAAAGGTGAGTAAGGAGGTTGTTCTTAGACAGATTTTGAGGATGTTATTGGAGGGTGTGAACTGGCATTCATGCACAGTTAAAATCATTGTTATATGCTATATTATATATGTTGGTCCATGCATACATGTGGCATGACATTAGAGGTTTTGCATACATGTACATCAGGCATTGGTAGGGCATGTAGGTGATCATGCATACGATGTTCACGCTCGCTAATAACTAATCGAATCTGTTAGTGTTGTGGTTGGATTAGGTGGGATGATGGGTTTGTGGAGGTGTTTGGTGCTAAGAGTGTGAGTTAGAAGTGCTGGAGTTTGTTATCTAGTTGCTAGTGATAGTGAGAGTGGAATGGCCTGTTGGTAGAAGGAAAGTGTTTGTTGCTCTGAGAGTTTGATGGTTTGGTGGTGAAAGGTGTTGTTTGAGGTTAGTATCGGTTAAGTGGTTTGTTGAGTTTAAAGGAAGTGGTAGTTCCTTGGTACTAAGTGTTGTTGTAGCTTGGTGGTTGAGTTTCCAAGTGCTGAAGTGGTTTAGCTTTTAAGTTGCTGTGAAGGGTTGTGTTTGTTCTTGGCAATCTTTGAAGAGTTATGAAGCTGTTATGTGTGTTTTGGTTCAGTGATGTTCTGGTAATGCAAGTGTTCTGGTTGAGTATGTAGTGGAAGGGCTGTGAAAGATCGAAGGTTTTTGTTGGTTGTTGGGTTTTTGTGTGAGCTGTGGTTGGCTAGTTGTGGTTAAGAAGTTTTGTTCGAAGTCTGTTGATGGTATGTGGAACGGCTGAAGGTTTCAAGTTGAGGTTGTGATGTGATTCTGGTTTTTGGTGCTGGTGGGCTGTTATGGTAATGTTTTGATGGATGTAAAGGATTGTCAGCTTCGTTAGAGAGTTTGTGTGAACAGTTGATGTTTGAGGATTTCTGCTTGTTGGGAAATCTTTGGAAGAGGTTTGGGAGTTGCAAGAGTTTTAGAGGTTGAGAGGTTGCCTAGTGGCTGAGTTGGTTTGGTTGTTGTCTTTGTATAGACAAGTCTTGGGAGTTGTGTGTTACAGTGTTGTCTGTTGTAAGAGTTGAAGTTTTCAGGTTGATGTTGGGATTGTGTATAATCCGGTTGTGTGAAAGGTTAAGTCGTGGTTACCTTTGGGAGTTTGGTTTTGTGAACAGTGAGTGGTGGAAGTTTTGTGTGGGAAGTGGTCAGTGGTGTTGGTTAAGGTTTTTGTGTTGCCTTGTGTGTTGTTTGAGAAGGTTCTGTTCTCTTTTCGCCGGTTGAAATTTCGAGGACGAAATTTCCTAAGGGGGGGAGAGTTGTAACGCCCCGGTTTTGGGCTCAGAAGTTTTGGCGTTGACCGGTTCGGTCAAAGTGCTGATCGAATATATAAGAGTGAATTTAGGAAAACCTAGTTCGGGTTGCATTAAAAATATGGAAAAATATTCTAAAATCATCTTTTAATATATAAAAGTGAACTGTGAAATCAATTTTGGAAAATGAGGTTCGGAAGGTTGACATTTTGGCTAGTGACCAAAATGTAATTTTTGAAAGTTGCGGGACAGTTTTATAAAGGATTGAAACTTTGAATCTTTAAGGAGCTATTATTCCAAAAAGGATTTCTCCAGATTTTTATAAGATATTTTAAGTCTAAAATCTGATTTTAAAGATTTAGAAAAGGAGGGAAATCATTTTAACCAATTTCCAACTAATTTTCTATTTTCTCTCAAATTCTCTTTTCTCTCATTTTCTCTCTACCCAAACAAGATTTCCTCAGATTTCTTTCTCTGATTTTGACATCCTAAACTCTCATTTCAATTCTTATTTGATTCCTAATCATCTCATCATCAAAACCTCACAATTTACAAGTTGATTCATCAAGCATTTTGGCTCTAAAATGGAGAAATTCAAGTTTGGAGGTAAGAACGTCCTTCTCCTCTAAACTATCAGTTCTTTACTGAAATTCCTAAGTTCTCAATCCTTGATTCATGTTTTATTAAAGGCTTTTCAATTGAGATCTTGATTTTTGGCTAAAATGCAAGATTTGGTGATTTTGGTGAAAATTTCGTGTGATCTGTTTAAGCAGGGTTTTGAGGTGTTAAATTGATGTTAAATGAATGCTAAAATGATTAGAAGTTGAGGTTTAATCAATGCAATCCCGGATAGGTTGAATTTCCTAAGTTTGGCTTGAGTTTTTGGTTGTTTTTGGAGTGTAATTGGTGATCTGTTATACCTGGAGGTATAAGGACGTGGTTGTGATCATTTTGCATGTTATTTGATGTATAAAAATGGTTAGAAGTGATGGATCTTGGCTGGGTTAAGTTTTGGAAGTGTTTGGAGGTGATTTCGGTTGTGTTTGGTAGCCGAATTGTTAGTTTTGTGATGAGCAGCGAGTTGTGTTGTTGTTGCTGGTGTTTTAATGCATATGGATGCATTAATGTTCTGTTTTTGTGTGCTTGAAACAGGGGAGGTTGATCCTTGAGCTTTGAAGGTGTTTTCGGAAGGTTTCGGAAGCTTGGAAAGCTTGTTGGCTAGGCTTGTTTGGTAATCGGTGAGTGAAGTTGGGATTTCAGCTTTTGAAACATGGTTTGAAGGGTTTTGGGAGCTTAGTTTAAGTCTAAACAACTTTGCTAAGCTCAAGAGTAAGTGAAGAGGTTTTTGCTCTTGGATCGTGTATGATTTGGTTTTAAAATCAATTGTGGTTGATGATTGATATGCATGTGTTATTGCATGGTTTAATTCTGTTTTGTAAGCATGTTTTAGCATGGTTTTATGCTGGTTTTGGAAGTCAATTGAAAAGGATGCTCAAGGTAAGAGATCCTTGGTTATGTTTATGGAAATTGTGATTTTGATGCATAGTGATGCATGTTGTTCATTGGCTTTGTATGATGCTTAAAAACAGTGAGTTGATGATGATTAATGATGATAATTGTACCTTTTGCATATTGTTTATGCATGTGAATCATTGATCTAATGATGTGGTGGTTTTGCATTATGTGTATGCATGTGAATCATTGAGCTAATGATGTGATGACCTTGCATTGTGTTTATGCATGTGGAACATTGGATATTATGGTAAGATGGTTATGTTGGCAAGAGATGTGAATGGTTCTTGGTTCGTTGATCGGGTATAATTAGCCGGCTATAGGATTGGGTGCACCGTGAATAAAGTCGCCTTGAAGGCGGAGTGGTCAAGTGTGGACCGGTTAGACTCCCCTCAAGTATTCCTAACGAGAAGAGGTCATAGTGGAGGTTGTTGCCCACTCGAGGACCTAAGTTGTTAAGGTCATAATGGAGGTTGTTGCCCATTCGAGGACCTTGGTTAAGTAAAGGTTATAAGGTGGTTAAAAGTCCTTATGTGAGAACCTTGTACTTGTTAAGATCACAATGGCTATGGTTAAGTCCATGTGTGGATCTTGTGTGTGATGTCCCGTTCCTCGTTAGATGATGTCTACAACTACCAATCGGTTATGCAAAGGTTGTATGGTGGTTGAAAGTCCGTACGGAAAAGACCTTGTGCATGTCAAGGGTGTATGGCGGTTGGAAGTCCATACATGGTAACCTTGAGGAAAAGCTAAGGATGTATGGTGTTTAAAAGTCCATACATGGGAACCTTAGGTTGTTAAGGTCAAATGGAGGTTGTTGCCCATTTGGAAGACCTTGGATTGGGTAGTGTGTAGGAAGCGTTGGGACACGCTTGTAATCCGCGTATCCGATCGAATCGATAAGTTGGAAAGTGAATGTGGTTGATCTCTTGGAAGCCAATGTAATGTTCTTGATCATGTGAAGCATGGGATTGCTTGAAATGATGCATGGTTGCATGTGAAGCATGAGATGCTTGAATTGATGCATGTTTGCATGAGAAGCATGAGATGCTTGGTAAGATGCATTGTGGCATGAGATGTGTATAATGCTAGTGAAAGCATGTTATTTGTATGTTGAACAAGTGTGGGTTGTCATTTGATAAATGATGCATGAGAGCATGGATTACCTATGTTGCATTGAAGTTATGTATAACTTGATGTTAAAGGCATGTGATGATGATGCTATGGTTTTATGTTGCCTTGGTTAAATGCATGAAATGGTTTAATTGAATTATGATTTTCAATGGTTTCTTGCTTGATGTGGTTTTCAAGTTAAAGAAAGGTATGTTGTGGAAAGGATGTGTTTTCCATGGTTTTGTTTAAGCTTGGCATATGGTGTTTATGCATGATTTGAGCTTGTTGTTGAAAGAGTTTTCAATCAAAGTTTTGGAAAGCAAATCGGGTTGGTTTTAAAGTGTTTTAAAGACCCGCTACATTGATGGTGTTTTGGTTTTGAGCATTCCTCACTAAGCATTATGTGCTTACGCTCCTTTTTGTCCATCAATGCAGATTCTTGAAGTGTTGGGCAGCAAGGAGCAAGGGATTCAAGGTGGACTCCAATGGAGATGTATGTCTCGGTGAATAGCTATAGTTAATAAGGGCAATGGGGTAGAATCTCTCGGATTGTTGTTATTGTGATCGTATGTGTTGATCAAGAATGTTTATGTACTGTTGTTAATGATGTTGAATCATGAATTGGTTTAATTGAGGTTGCTTTGAAAGGTTTGTGCTTAAGTGGTTGCTTGAGTAGGAAGCATGCCTATAGAATTGGGGCTTTTCATATGTGCTGATCATATGTTGAATTGTTGATGCAAGTATGTCTCTTTTATGTTGAATTGCATGTTGGCAAAGTTTGGTGGCTTTTGGAGCATGTTTGAATGATCAATTGTGTGTTTGAATGAGAAAAATGCAACATTCTGGGCTAGGCGTTTCGGAACAGGCAACACCGTTTCGGAACGGGTGCCCTGCATGAACCCAGGCGTCCGAAACGGGTGTCACCGTTCCGAAACGGAAAGCATTCTGCCAGACCCCCGTTGCGGAACGCGTTGCGGAACGGCCCGTGTTTCGGAACGGCCTTGGGCCGTTTCGGAACGGGTGACCGTTGGGGGCTGACATGGGCGGTTAAATGTTTCAAAATGTTTGCATTTTGGTCCTGAATCTTGTTTGTGCAATTGTTTGGGTTCGGGATGTCCGTTTGAGCTGAAATTTGGCAGAGAAGCATGAAACATGATTAATTTCAAGTTGGTAACTTAAAATCTGGTTAAGTCCTTAAAGTTTTCAGAAATTACAATTTGGTCCCTAAAGTTGTAACTTGTTCAATTGGGTCCCTGTTTGATCTCTGATGTTTGTGATCTTTGAGCATGGTGTTTGTGTGATCACATCTAAGGTTAATGTGCATCTAGATAAGATTAAAAAGAAAAAAAAAAGGGGTGTTAATCAAGGTTGACTTTCGGGTTGACTTTGGTTTTCCCCGTGTAATCTTCGTAGTTCGGGTCAATCGTCCAGGCCGGGCTACGGGGGTTACACTTCAAATGGAGGATCTTGTAAGTTATCTTCTTCGTGAGGCAAGTTGGGCTGAGATTCCTCCTTCTCTTTTCCACCAAACTTGTCTTATTTGTTAATTTCCTTTCCACTCCTTAATGTGAGTGCGCTGCATTGCTCCTTGCTATGGTGCTTAGTTGCTTCAGTGTAACTAGGCAAACTTCCTTGAGGTCGCGCATGCAAGGTTTGAGCTATCTGACCAACTTGTGTTTCTAAGGATCTGAGAGAAGAACTATGGCTGACACGCGTCGTACAGTGTCAAAATAAATCCTTAAACTCAAATAAATAAGAATAGATAGTATAGGGAGAGTAAGGGTCGATCCACAGGGAATATGTGAAACCAATGTTTTAATTTTGATATAACTAAAAACCTAAGAACTAAATTGAAAATGCCAAAACGAATTTTTAAGTCCTCAAAACATCCCTATATGATTTTAAGATTATGCCAAAGTTAAAAACAAAGTTTTCAAATACTTTTCTAAGTGTTTAAAGCCGAAACAATGATTTTCAAGTCCCTGTTTCGAAACGGCCTAAGGCGTTTCGAAACATTTTCATCACTGCCAACCCCTATTCCGAAACGAGTATCGAAACGGCTTTAGAACACTTGAACCCGTATCGAAATGGCTTCACACGTTTCGAAACGGTTCTTCATATTTGATTTGAAAACTATAACGGTTGAAACATTTTTAACTAAAATTTCAAAGATTAATAGGGTGTTTCGAAACGAGATCAAGCTGTTTCGAAATGACCTATTCCAGTAGCAAAAATGTTTCGAAACGAGTCCTTGTGTTTCGAAACAGTTCTTCATCCTGATTTGAAAATATGACCGTTGTAAAAGTTTTTAACTGATTTTTTAGAATCGGTTAGGGTGTTTCGAAACGGGCTTAGGCTGTTTCGAAATGACCCTTTCCAGTGGCAAAAGTGTTTCGAAACAGCTTTAACACGTTTCGAAATGGGCTCTTAAATGCACCCAACTGCTCTTTCTATTTTAGTCCGTTCCAAAACAGGTACCCCGCGTTTCGAAACGGGTTGTTGCAGACTGCATTTATGGAGGTGAGATAACATCCCCAACAGCTCTATTGATGAGTGCAACAACCACAACGGCTAGAAATCAATGAGAAGGTATAAAAGGGACCTCTAAAAGCTCCAGCAACAACTATTGATCCAAAAGCAAACATCCGTACATCAAATCAAAGCATTTGTGCAAAAATCCCATATTGTCTTGAAACCCCAATTGTAATTTTCATTCTTATCTTGTTCAATTGGGTTGAGTGCTTGTAATTGGGCTACAATTTGTATTGAGAGATACTCTATTAGCCATCAAATTCTTTGTTACCTTGTTGTGAGGATTGGGTTAAATTTTGGGTAGAAAATTTAACCGAAATTGTAAGGGTTGCCTCCTTAGCCTAGAAAAGAGGAAGAGCAATTAGTGGAATTGTTGCAAATCCTTAGTGAAGCTAAGGTAGTGGATGCAGAGTTCATTTGGAACTTGAACCACTCTAAAATCCCTTGTCAATCCTTTTAATTTGCAATTTCCATCACACAAACTTTAAAAATCCAATTCACCCCCCTCTTGGTTCATATCGATCTTTCGATCAACTCAACAATTGGTGTCAGAGCCTACCTCTTTGAGGATTAACAACCACAAGAGGAGTTCTTTGGAAGAGTGTGATCATCAAATATCAAGAGATGGCTTCAACCTCCGGTTCGGGCATGTATGAGTCTCAATCCACTACAAAGCCTCCCTTCTTTAATGGTGATAACTATTCTTTTTGGAAGAATAGAATGCATCTCTTCATCAAGTCAAATGACTACTTAGTGTAGGATGTCATTGAAGATGGCCCTTATATTCCATTGAAGCAAGATGGTGAAGGCAAGATGGTCTTGAAGAAAAAGATGGAGATGAGTGAAGAAGAAAGGAAAAAGATTCAAGTAAATGACAAAGCTCTCCACATGCTCTTTTGTTCATTCGGTCTGGACATCTATTCTAAGGTTTCATCGATCGAGAGTGCCAAAGAAGTGTGGGACACTCTTGAGACTACCTACGAGGGCACCAACGATGTTAAAGAAACTAAGATTGGAATTCTCAATCTTAGTTATGAGAATTTCAAGATGGAGCCCGATGAGACAGTGTCCAAGATGTTTGATCGGTTCTCCACTATTGTCAATGGGCTCAAGGGTTTTGGAGAAATCATACCGGAAGACAAGCTTGTCCGGAAGCTACTCTATTCACTTCCCGAATCTTGGGATGGGAAGAGAACCGCTATCATTGAAGCTAAGAATTTGAAAACTTTAAAGCTTGATGAGCTTCTGGGTTCTCTCCTTACTCATGAGATCATGAAGCAAGGAAGGGAAGAAGAGAAGAAGAAAGAAGAGAAAAGAGTAGAGTAGCTTGAGGTTGAGAAGAAGAAGATGGGAATAGCTCTCAAAGCTTCACTACATGAAGAGAGCTCTTCTAGTGAGGAGGATGAACTAGAAGAATTTTCTATGATAGCCAAACGATTCTCACGTTTTATGAGGTCCAATCGGGGAAGAAAAATCCAAAGAAAGATGGACTTCAAAAGCAAGAACAAAGAAGAAGCAAGAGATCCAATCATTTGCTTTGAGTGCAAACAACCCGGCCACATACGTTCGGAGTGCCCTCAACTCAAGAAGACGGGCTTTGAGAAGAAGAAGAAGCTCAAAGCCAAGCTTGCTACTTGGAGTGATGAGGAGTCATCGGAGGATGACGAACAAGAAGTGGCTAACCTTTGCCTCATGGCACTTGAGGAAGATTCCTCCATGGTAACCTCTAACTCATCTACTTTAGATTTTACATATGAAGAATTGAATGATGCATATGATGAGTTACAAGAGGTCTATGATGAATTAGTTGAGAAATATAAAGAGTCGGTCATTAGGAACAAAAAGATTATTTTAGAACTAAATGAGAAAAATAACTCACTCACTCAAGCTAATTCAAAATTTGAGAAAAAGATATTAGAGTTAAAAGGTGAACTAAAATTCTTTCAAGATGAAAATGTTGACCTTAATAATCTTTTGTCTCAATGTAATAGTGAACACCAAAAGGTGTTGGATGAGCTAAATGAGCTCAAAAAGTCTTTGAAAAATGTTGGTAGTGTCAAGCATGAAATAGGTGAATCCTCAAGAACACACCAACCTAAGAAAAAGACTAACTACTACAAACAAGGTAGCTATCCTAGACATAGTAGAGCTAAAAGAATTTGAAGTGTATGGGTTCCTAAGGAACTTGTAAAATCTAGTAATATTATTGCTATGTCATCTTGGATTCCTAAGGGAACCAAGGTTTTGGGAGCTAACACTCATGGACCCAAAATGATTTGGGTACCAAAAACAAAAGCTTAATATCTTTGTTTGTAGGGGGAGCATTGCTACAAGGCCAAATCACAATGTCAAAACTCATGGTACCTTGATAGTGGATGCTCAAGGCATATGACCGGAGACAAGAGTAGATTCATGGATCTAAAGCCAAAAAGTGGAGGAGTAGTGACATTTGGTGACAACTCCAAAGGCCACATTAAAGGTATTGGCTCCATAGGTAATCACTCTACTATTCTCATTGAAAATGTCTTGTATGTCGATGGTCTTAAACACAATTTATTGAGCATAAGTCAATTGTGTGATAAAGGATTTAATGTTTTATTTGATAAAAATGGATGCAAAATTGTAGACATTAAATCTAATAATATTATGCTCATAGGTCATCGCATAGGGAACATATACATGGTGCATCTAGATGACATTCATACATCTCATGCATGCTTAGTTGCTCAAAATGAAAATGATGCATGGTTGTGGCATAGGAAACTAGGACATGCTAGCATAAGTGTTTTAGAAAAACTAGTCTCCCTTAATCTAGTTAGAGGTTTACCCAAGATAAAATTTTCAAATGATAAAATTTGTGATGCATGCTCAAAGGGTAAACAACATAGGTCTTCCTTTAAATCCATTAATGATATTTCTACTAGTAGATGTTTACAACTTATCCATATGGATTTATTTGGGCCAATTAGGACTATGAGCTTGGGTGGTAAGTCTTATGCTTTTGTACTTGTTGATGATTTTTCTAGATTTACTTGGGTTCTATTTTTAAGTACTAAAGATGAGGCTTTGGAAAAATTCATCACATTTTCAAAACTAACCCAAAATGATCTTGAACTTAAAATTTCACATATTAGAAGTGATCATGGAACCGAGTTTCACAATTTATGGTTTGAAGAATTTTTGAATGAAAATGGTATTAGCCATAATTTTTCGGCTCCTCGAACTCCTCAACAAAATGAGGTAGTTGAGAGGAAAAATAGAACTTTGCAAGAAATGGCTAGAACTATGCTTTGTGAAAACAATTTACCTAAATATTTTTGGGCGGAAGCCACAAACACCGCTTGCTATATTGTAAATCGAGTAATGATTAGGCCAATTTTAAAGAAAACACCTTATGAGATTTTAAAATCTAAAAGCCTAACATTAGCTATTTTCACCCTTTTGGTTGCAAGTGTTTTGTTTTAAATAATGGAAAAGACAACTTAGGAAAATTTGATGCAAAAAGTGATGAAGCTATTTTCATAGGTTACTCTTTAACCTCTAAAGCCTATCGAGTATTTAACAAAAGAAATTTAGTAGTAGAAGAATCTATTCATGTTGTATTCGATGATAACCTCCTTCCGAGGAAGGATTCTTGTGATGATGATGATGTAGGAATCATAAATGCCTTTGATGGAGGACAAACTTCAAAGGAGCATGAGATTCCAACAGAAGAAGAGGACACACAAGATCCACCTCTTGAAGCCTTGAAGGACTTGGCTCTTAAGGAAAAGGAAGTGAGCTACCCTAGGGAGTTGAACTATGTCAAAGATGGTGAAATCTTGGGTGATCCATCCAAGGGGGTAACCACTCGATCTTCTCTTAGATTAATGAATCATGTTGCATTTATCTCATGCATAGAGCCTAAGAATATTAAAGAAGCATTGAAAGATGACTTTTGGATTATGGCTATGCAAGAAGAGTTAAATCAATTTGAGAGAAGTAACGTTTGGACATTAGTTGATAGGCCTAGTAATCAATCTACAATAGGAACTAAATGGGTCTTTAGGAACAAGCTAGATGAGAGTGGTAACATTGTAAGAAATAAAGATAGACTAGTAGCACAAGGTTACACTCAAGAAGAGGGAATAGATTTTGATGAAACCTATGCACCCGTAGCTAGAATGGAAGCCATTAGGATGTTGCTTGCATATGCATGTTATCATAATTTCAAGTTTTTTCAAATGGATGTTAAAAGCGCATTTTTAAATGGTTTTATAAATGAAGAAGTGTATGTGGAAGAACCACCGGGTTTTGAAGACTCAAAATTTCCAAATCATGTTTTCAAACTCACCAAAGCTCTTTATGGTTTAAAACAAGCTCCTAGAGCTTGGTATGAAAGACTTTCAAACTTTTTAATTGAAAAAGGATTTGAAAAAGGTAAGGTGGACACTACACTTTTTATAAAAATGTATAAAAATGACATCTTAGTAGTTCAAATTTATGTTGATGATATTATTTTTGGTTCTACTAATGAATGTCATTGTCAAGAGTTTGCTAAGTTAATGCAAGGTGAATTTGAGATGAGCATGATGGGGGAGCTCTCATTCTTTTTGGGACTCCAAATCAAGCAAAAGAAGGATGACACCTTCATCAATCAAGCTAAGTACATAAAGGATATGCTCAAGAAGTTTGGCTTGGAGAATGCAAAGCCTCAAGCCACACCTATGAGCTCATCTACAAAACTTGACAAAGATGAAGGATGTAAGTGTGTTGACTCTAAGCTTTACCATTCTATGATTGGATCATTGCTTTACCTTACCGCAAGTAGACCGGATATCTTGTTTAGTGTTTGCTTGTGTGCTAGGTTTCAAGCTAGTCCTAGAGAGTCTCACCTTATAGCCGTTAAGAGAATCTTTAGGTACCTTAGAGATACTCCTTGTTTAGGTCTTTGGTACCCTAGAGACTCTACCTTCAACCTTCATGCTTATTCGGATGCGGATTATGGGGGTTGCAAAATCGATAGGAAAAGTTCTTCGGGAACTTGTCAATTCCTAAGTAGTATGCTCATATCTTGGTTCTCTAAGAAACAAAATAGTGTAGCCTTATCTACCACCGAAGCCGAGTACATATCCTTAGGGAGTTGTTGTGCTCAAGTCCTTTGGATGAAGCAACAACTCTTAGATTATGGAATTAAAGTTGAAACCATACCCCTAAAATGTGACAACACTAGTGCAATATGTCTAACAAAAAATCTCATCCAACACTCTTGAGCCAAACACATAGAAATAAGGCATCATTTCATTAGAGATCATGTCCTTAAGAAAGATGTGGTTATAGAGTATGTAGACACCTTAAATCAATTAGCGGACATATTTACAAAACCTTTAGACAAAGAGCGTTTTTGGTCCCTTAGGAGAGAGTTGGGTCTAGCTAGCCTATCTTGACCTTCTAGGACCTCTTTTGTGCTTAAATTTGCTTGATCTTGTGAAATGCCATGTTTATGTGTTTAGACTCCTAATTTCATCCATGCTTATAGCTAGGGGGAGTATGTTTATGTTTGCATATGTTTTGCTTGCTCATTCATGTCATTTATGCATGTTAGGCCTAAGAAAAAAAATCATTTTTCTGCACTTTTAGAGCCTCATCTGCACTTCCAGGCCCAGGTGTATCGAAACGGGTGACCCTGTTTCGATATGGATACCTTCAATCCATGTCTGAGAGAAGGGTGTTTCGGAACGCCTCCAAAGTGTTTCGAAACGTTTTGGCTACTGCCAAGGGGTGTATCGAAACGTGTTTCGATACGGGTCAATAGGGCTTCGATACGGTCAACACCGTATCGAAACGGTCAGCTGAAGGTCTCAAAACGGTCAAACCCTAGTGCTCTCGTTTCGAAACGGTCCAATCCGTTCCGAAACGGTATCACATATAGCTTTATTTAGGGCTTTTAATGTTAAAATCCTCTTTTATATCAAACTCTTAAAAACCCTAAACCGACTTTCTCTCTATAAATACCCTCTAAACCTCTTTGTTTTTCACCAAATCTTGAGGGGTTTTACTCTAAAACTCAAGTCTAAGCAAGTTTCATCAACATTGTGCAAGGATTTTCATCAAATCATCAAAAATCCCAAACTAAGGTATTTTTTCCCTTTTTCTTTTTTCTTTCAATTTATGTTCGAATCTTAGGTTAGAAAATTTTATTTTTGTATAAATTATATGTTTTCATGTTTGGGTTTTCCATATCTTGTAAAAATTTTTCAAAATCTCAAAATTTTTGATTCGAATATAGAATTTTTCAATCGTATTTTTTTCTTTTACTGTTTTTTTTAAAAAAATTTTGTTTTATTTTTTCTTTAAAAACCTAAGTGGGATTTGTTATTGGATTGATTTTAAAAATCGATGCATACACTTAATTTTAAAATTTGCTTGCTTAATGTTTTTAGATGTCGGATCAAGCTAACAAAAAGCGTAAGGCCGTTCAAACCGGTGATTCGAGCATTCGTCCGAATCTAGCTCTGCTCTTTCAGAAATCCCTTCGGACTACCGAGATGCGAGCTCGCTTCACTTATGTCAAGGATTTCGAAGTTCGTCGTGAACGTGTCATTGATCTTGATTTCCTCAATTCCGAGCGATTCCTATTCCGTTACCTCGAGCGTTTGAGTGAATGGAATCTTCTTCCTTTGTTGAGCATTCTGGATATTCGCTACAAACATATGGTACTCATCTTTTACTCGAATGCTCATCTTATTCATGATGAAACCGAGGTTGTAGGAATTGAATCTTTCATATTAGGGAAAAAGTTTATTGTTAATATTGCACTCTTGGAGTCCATCTTTTCCCTAAAGAATATAGGTCTTGAGGATGAACGTCACTTTGGCACTTTCACCGGTCTGGCACTTACTTTGGATGTGCACGACCGTTTTCTTCACTTGATGGTATTGTGGTTCCTTCGCCCTTCCGGAGGTAAATACTCTCATATCCGTCAAGTTGATCACTTTTGGCTTGAATGTTTCCGTAGAGGTGAGTGCCCTAATGTTGCCAAGATTATTTTTTCCGAGCTGGTCAATAATGTTAAGCTTATTGACACCAATGAGTTGAAGTCTTTTACTTATGGCACAATCTTGAGCTACATCTTTAACGACCTTGGTATCGATTGTACCTACGACTCCCCGGAACCTCGCAAGTGCAAGATTGGTGAGTCCCCCCTTCGCAAATCCGGGTTTCGATATGTGAATGATGTTTGGGAAAGAGTTGATAGAGAAGCTCCTCCTCCTCCCATTTCTCCTCCACCGCAAGCTCAAGTTGGAAACAATGAAGCCCTTACGGCTCTCATTACCGAGCGGTTCAATGCCTTGGATACTCGCATTGCTTCGGGTTTTGATGCCATGGACACTCGCTTGAAAAATGTCAAGGATCGCCTCCAAACTCTTGAGACTTCCCATTCAAACTTGGATTTGTCCCTCTCTACTCTCTATGGGCAATGGACGAAGTTTCACCGTTCTCAAGTCAAGAGCGACGATGAGACTTCCGATGACGATGACGAGGCCTAGGACTATCATATCATATCATATTATTTATGCACTTTAGGTTTAATATTGCATCTTTATGTTTTATTATGTTTTAGGAACCTATGCATTTGATCTTTTGCTTGGGATTTTATTTTGAACTTAATGTTGGTTTATGTTCTGGACATTTTGATATTATGAATTAATATTATTATTGCTTATTAATGCTTATTGGTACTAATCCTTTGTCTTCTCTATGAGCTTTATTTATTCTTTTTGATCTAACAAAAATGGGGAGAAGAAATTTAAGAGCCACAAACTAAAATTTGTTTTAAATGTTTAAAAGGTTTTATAAGTTTTAAAACTTGGATTTCAATGTTAAACATTTCTAACATCATCATTGTAGGAGCATTCACTCATTATAGAGCATAACCACTTGGGTCCAATCATGAAAACCATGATTTGTGCACTTCCTCAATAATCCCTTGAATCGATCTCAACACTCGTACATTGATTCGTCATCAGCTTGACGAAAAGAAGCAATATCATTTCTCAACTGAGTGTTTCTATTGGGTGGATTATACCGTAGCAGAAAACTTTTGCATAGATCTGTCCAAGTCTCCATTGATCCAGCTGGCACTCCACTTAGCCATGCTCTAGCACGATCACATAAAGAATATGGAAACAATTTAAGCTTTAGCACATCCTCGTGCACTCCTTGTTGTCTGAACGACTCACAAACTTCCAAGAAAGCACAAATATGTTGTCTTGCATCTTCGTGAGACATACCTCCAAAATGACCAATAGTGTTCAACATGTTGAACATAACAGGTTTAAGCTCGAACTGGGCAGCCTAAATTTCTGGAGCTACTATTCTGGGATAGAGATCGTCTAAGATAGGAGTCAAATGATCTCTAATGGCTCGAGGTCAAGCCGCTTCTCCCTGGCCATTTGCCACAACATCTCCGTTACCCTGAGGTTGTGGCACCTCTCCGTTCATGTTTCTGGTCTCTTCTCTTCGAACACGTCTCCTAAGTCGCAAGAAATGCTCGATTTCAGAAATAGGTGATTGCAGGGGTCCTCTAGGTCTTCTTCTGGTCATGCACTAGCAGGACGCCTGAAAAGAAAGATGTAAAAAACCTAAATAAATATGTACAAAAATAAAAAGAACAAGTGATATAAACAAAAAAACCGTAAACAACAAATTGCCAATCCCAAGAAATGGCGCCAAAAACTTGTTGCTTGCGTATAGTGTACTATAAATGATACGAAAATATGGTACAAGTATACACGTCGAACGAGTAATAAAGTGAGTGAGTGAGTATCGTCTCCAAGGGATTGGAGGTATTCACGGTTTGCTGTAACAATATTGATTGAACTTTTTGCAAGTGAAAATGCTGTAGTAAAAGAGATGGTGTAAAATAATGCTGTAGCAAAACATTGCAAAGAAAGATGAGATAACAATATCGAATGGCCCCTATTGAGTTGAAAGAATTGAAGAAGCAAATTGAAGAGTTGCAAGACAAGGGTTTTATCCGACTGAGCACTTCCCCTTGGGGTGCCCCGATTTTGTTCGCAAAGAAGAAAAATGGTTCGATGCGACTGTGTATCGACTATCGGAGGCTGAATCAGATAACAATTAAGAATAATTATCCATTGCCGAGAATTGAAGATCTGTTTGATCAACTTCATGGTGTAGCTCTATTCTCTAAGATCGATTTAAGGTCGGGTTACTATCAGATGAGAGTAAAGGAGACTGATGTACCCAAAATGGCTTTCCGAACTCGTTACAGCCACTTTAAGTTCCTCGTAATGCCATTCGGGCTAACCAACGCCCCGACAGCCTTTATGGACCTTATGGATCGAGTCTTCAAGCCGTTTCTTGATAAGTTTGTGGTCGTATTTATTGACGACATTCTTGTTTACTCCCGAAGCAAAGAAGAACACTCTGATCATCATAGAATTATATTGCAAACTCTTAGGGAACATCAACTCCTTGCCAAATTCTCTAAATGTGAATTTTGGCTTTTGGAAGTGTCATTCCTCGGCCACGTTATCTCGGCCGATGGAATCAAAGTAGATCCTAAGAAGATACAAACTGTGATTGATTGGCAACCTCTGAGGAATGTTAGTGAGGTTCGTAGTTTTCTCGGTTTAACGAGTTATTATCGAAGATTCGTTAAAGGTTTCTCTACGATTGTTTTGCCGCTAACCAAACTCATTAGAAAGGATCAACCTTTTTTCTTGGTTCAAAAATCAGCAACGAAGTTTCCATCAGCTGAAACAAGCCCTAACTCATGCTCCGGTACTGACCCAACCTGAATCGGGCAAAGAATTTGTCGTTTATAGCGATGCATCCCATTCGGGTCTAGGTTGCGTGTTGATGCAAGGAGAAAAAGGTTATAGCATATGCATCCCGGCAATTGAAGCTACATGAGCTTAATTACCCGACACATGACCTTGAGTTAGCCGTAATCGTCTTTGCACTCAAGATCTGGAGACATTACTTATACGATGAGCAGTGTCATCTATTCACGGATCACAAAAGCCTCAAATACCTTCTCACCCAAAAAGAATTAAATCTGAGACAAAGAAGGTGGATGGAGTTACTGCAGGATTATGATCTAGTAATTGATTACCATCCCGGGAAGGCTAATGTAGTAGCAGATGCTCTAAGTAGAAAATCGACTTTCGGTAAGTCTTATAAAAACTTCTTAACTTCATTTAAACCTTCATTTAAATTTCTGAGAGAAAAATTTGAATCTTTCTTGTTTTCCAAGAAAGAGTTCGAACACTTCCTTGTTAGAAAAGGAAGTGAATTGAAATCTTCAATCTCGATAATAACATGTTTAAATTGACTACTTGTAGCTCCAACGGCTATCAATGCTCATTTCTGACTTGCAAAGCTCAAAACTATCTATCAGAACTCCAAATTCAATCTAGTCTAATCACCAGGATCAAAGAGATTCAACAGCTTGATCCCGAACTTCAGGAAATCATCTCTAAGCTTGAGTCTAATTCTGACTTCTCGGTTAAGCCGAATGGTCTAATCTATTTCCGAGATAGAATTTGTATCCCCAATAATAAGGAATTCCAAGAGAAGATCCTCAGTGAGGCTCACTAAAGTCCATTCTCTATTCATCCGAGATCAGTAAAGATGTACAAGGATCTCAAGCCCTTGTACTGGTGGCCGGATATGAAGGCTGCTATCAAAGATTATGTGTCTAGGTGTTTGAATTGTCAACATGTGAAAGCTGAACATCGAGTTCCAACCGGTTTGTAACAAGCAATCAAATTTCCGCAATGGAAGTGGGAACAAATCACCATGGATTTCGTATCTAGACTTCCTTGTACACCAAGAAAGAACGATGCAATTTGGGTGATAGTTGATAGATTCACCAAATCAGCCCATTTCATTCCTATCAGAATAAGCATGAAACTGGAAGCTTTAGCTGAGTTGTATATTCGAGAAGTCATCCATTTTCATGGTATTCCTATTTCCATCATATCCGTCCGAGATCCTCGGTTCACAGCACGATTTTAGAAGTCATTGCAACAAGCTGCTGGGACCAAACTCAATCCAGTACAACTTTTCATCCTCAGAGTGATGGTCAATCTAAAAGAGTGATTCAAGTCTTGGAAGACATGCTTCAGGCATGTATTATCGATTTCGGGAAGAATTGGGAGAAATCATTGCCTTTGGTAGAATTCGCTTACAATAATAGCTACCAGTTTTCGATTCAAATGGCTCCTTTTGAAGCTGTTGCTTGCGTGTAGTGTACTATAAATGATACGCAAATATGGTGCAAGTATACACGTCGAACGAGTAATAAATTGAGTGAGTGAGTATTGTCTCCACAGGGATTGGAGGTATTCACGGTTTGCTGTAACAATATTGATTGAACTTTTTGCAGGTGAAAATGCTGTAGTAAAAGAGATAGTGTAAAATAATGCTGTAGCAAAACTGTAACACCCCATTTTTGCCCTAAATTTAAAATCCCTAATTGTGAGAATTCCCAATTGGAAACCCTAGAATTTGGGGGAAAATCGGAAATTAACCTAATCTGATTTGGGGACTAAATTGAATAAATTGAAAGTTTGGTGGTTATTTTGTTAGGCGGGCAAGAATAGAGACCCTTCTTCTGTAAATTACCCATTTATCTAGGGTAAACACCCCTTTGGTCCTATTTCAGTCTGTGCGCCGCTCTTGTTTTCTAATAAAATAATATTAAAAATATCAAAACACCATCAAATAGTCAAACCCTCATCCCCGTTTGGTTCTATCGAAGCTCCGATCAGGGGGCTAGGTTCGTCCGTTCAGCGTTTCGAGGTCGTCAGTGTGTTCACCGTGGCCGTCCGATCAAAACCCGCAGTAGGGTGTTCCGTTCGCCGCCTCCCATCATCGAAACGGTGAGCCGAAAGCTTCGACTCCTTGCTTTCCGCCGTCGTTGTCATCGGAAATGTTTGAGTTTCCTTCGAGAACTCCCGCCGCCGCCGTCCTCTGTGAGCGTCGCTACCGTCTCGAGTTGAGTGAGTCGTGGTTGGGCTTCGGGTTTCCCGTCGCCGGCGTGTTGGCCGTGTTCGATGTCGGGCGCTGGTTGCGTCGCGTTGGTTGTGGCCGGTAGGGCCGTGGCCTCCGTCGGGTTCGCTGGTAGTGTTGGGGGTAGTCGGCCGCCGCCGGGGGTGTGGTATTAGGGTTTGATATATTGGGGTTAGGGTTTTGCTGATTTGGGTGGTGGTTGGAGATGAACCGGACCGGTGGAGTTGGTGAACCGGACGGCTGGGCTGAACCGAACCGGACCAGTGGCTGATGCAACGATGACGTCATCCGCTGTTGCAGTGCTGATGCAACGATGATGTCATCTGCTGTTGCAGTGCTGATGCAGTCAATGATGACGTCATCGCAGTCAATGATGACATCAGCGATGACGTCAGCGTGGACTTTTGGTTGACTTTTTCGGCTGAGTCCACTCTTAAGTTTTTCGACGTTCCGGTTCCGTTGCCGCTGTCCGTTTCTTCAAATTTGAACCCGAAATGCCTTTTTGGATCAAGTTTTATTGTTAAGCTCAGATTTTTGTAAAGTGTTGCATCGGAGTTTGACTCGAATATTTTCTTGTGTTCAGGTGACGTGGATTCTGACCACGAGATTTTACCTCCTCCTCCGCCAGGTAGACCTCCGGTGGCACAGTCTTCGAGATCTACTAGTAAGTGTTCTGTTAGTGTAAATATTCGAATGTGGCATAGTAGAAAGTCTTATATAGTGTTCTTGTTTTTAGGAGTTGATTCTGTTCGACATTCCGCTAGAGCTGAGCGTGGGAGACGTCACTATCGACGTTGACTATTTAGCTGCCTAAGGTGTGTTCTCTGTCTGTGCTACATGTATGTGTTACCTGATTGTGTGATTGTATGAGAAATATTCTGTGTTATCATGCTCGATTGATTGAGAAATGTTTTATATGTTATTCTGCTCTGTTATCTGATAAATATTGTATGACTCGATTATATGTCATTCTGCTCTGTTATCTGATAAATAATGTATACTCGGATGCTATGATCATGTTATGTAACACATATCGGAATCGGATTATTATGTACATGCATCTTAGTTATTTAACAAGATTGCATTCGGACTCTGAAATCGGATTACATGTCATATCATCGGGTTGGGATATTGTACGGAGGAAGCTCAGCGACTTCATCCTTCGGATTGAACTTCGCTTCGGATCAGTAGTTCCATCCTTCGGGATGAGTTCTGCTTCGGACATGGTGTTGAGGTGCAGAGTGGTTCAGGGGAACCTTACTCTTCGGACGGTGATGTAGTTGGGTGCATGTCATGTCATGATATCTGTATGCTCTGCTTGTATACTTCGGAATATCTGTAAATTCGTGATATGTTGTTTGACTGTTGGATTGAATTTTGTTATGCACTTTAGAGACACACTGAGCTTTATAGCTGACTCCCCCTTAGTATCTATTTCAGATTCCAGACTTAGGTTTCGGTACTTGGAGGATCTCGCACGAACAATATTTGATACTATTTTTCAGTATGTTTGTTTTAGACTTATATTTAATTATTTAAGAATTTCGGACTTGGTTGTAATTTGGACTTTGGACTTTTATTTTGGGATTGTTGAACCTTTCGCATGCATTGTTTTACAACGGAATTTCAAAGGACTATTATAATTGAATAATAAATTTTCGACACGTATTCTTTCAAATGATCTTTCTTGAGGGGCAAGTTTTTCTAAAATGACAATTATACTTTAAGTAAACTCTTAGGTTAAAAATAAGGGGTTACAAAAACTGTGCAAAGAAAGATGAGATAACAATATGATGAACATGTCCCCTTTCGTGTGCAAAACTCACTACGGAATGACTGGCTGGGAATGATGGACAACCTAAACTAAGCTTCTTAACGATACTAAGACTCTTCAGCTATCTTCTATGCTAGGTGGGATTTGCTAAAAGTGTTCATAAACTATCTCTAGCTAGGAAACTGGGAGTCAGAAATGCTACAACAATACCTCTCGGCGTAAACTCTTAGCACTCCCCTACCCTTCACGAACTATCCTTTTTAGCCCTCGAAACCTATCACTTATCTCTAAGGTAGGTTAGAGTCTGCCTCTCGACAGCCACTCCATTGCTTATGGGGGTTCTAAGGCTAGCTCTCTCGATTACTAACCTCAACAAACACTTAAAGAACGACCAACTCTCGAGGGCTCTTACAACTTTAAGGAAATAAAACGCATAAGCAACGCATAGAACATGATAAACACTGAAAAAGCTATATCTTACATTAAAAAGTACTTAAAATAAAATCATCCATCAAACCCAAGCCACCTAAAACAGTTCGTGGCTGGGCAATATCATCCAACGTATCATTGTGATAACATCACCAAAGATAAAGATATGGAAAGGAAATGCTACAGCGACAAAAAGAAAGTTAAACTCCCTCTCCGCCATAGACTGCCTGACTGTCTTAGGCCCACTGCTTCTCTCGAGGCCGGCGAGGCCACTCCTTGGAGCTTCAACGATGGAGGACACCAAGTGGAGAAGATGAAGATGAACACTTCTCTCTCCTTGCAACTTTCTCTCTCTATGCTCTCTTCCGCCTCTCTCTTCTTTTTCCATGCTCTCCCCCTCTTTATATAGTGGAGGCTCCTAGGGTTTTGTGCCCTAAAGATTCCTTGATAATCTCAAGGAATATCCACTGACAAGCTCTGCCATGAGGGGACAAGAAGGGCAGTCTGCAGGTGGGTACCGGCTGCTGCACATGTCAGGTTGTCTTTTTCTGCATATTCACGTGCTTCTGCAGCTCACGTGCTTCTCACAACTCACATGTTGGCCAATATCCACTTCCACTATGCTATAGCAATTCCCGGCGCTAACTTTCTCTTGCTAGACTCCCTTCCTGCGCATCATCAAACCCAAAACCAACCTTCCGAGCAATACCCCTCAACATGGACTAATAATCAACAAAATTAAAGATGCACCTAGAAGAAGAAAATGCAGTCTAAATGCTATGGTATGGGCTCAAAAACAGGCAAATGCTATAGCAAAAAGGTATGAAAACAAGGATATTCATGCAGTTATCACACCCCCAAACTTAAGCTATTGCTTATCCTCAAGCAATGAGTAGAACAGAACAAAAGAAATACCTTGGCAAAGATTTACCCTAGAGAATTGCTATGGCAATATCTTAGCCCTCAGAAATGACATAGGTAATTAAAATATAAACAACTAGAAGCGAGATCCTTAAGAACATTCCATAGGACTAAGCTGTGTGCGTGTGTGCGTGGCTGCCTTCCTCCTATACTTAAGCTAGTAAGACAAATTTTCAAGAAAGCTCCCTAGTTATACCCTAACAATGTTCTCTAGCTCTTTTCTAATTTTCGAACTCCCAAAGATATAGGTTTTTCTGCTACGAAGGGTGTCAGCTCATCACATCTACCGTCCTTAGCTCTAGATGAGCAGGGAGCAAACTTCTCATCCCCAAGCTAGTAGGTAGAGTCATCCCGTGAAAACTTTCATTCACTCGATGCTATAGCAAAACTTTATTTCTCTTTTTTTAAACACTGGAGTATGCTATAGCAAAGCGTGGTGTCCTTCTACATATATGCCGTAGCATTTATTCATTTGTTTAGCACATGGATGTCTAATTTTTCTTAAGTTCTCTAGAGTTTACATATCAGAGTTCACTAGGGTTATTCCCTAAAAAAATTTCTAACGAACTTAATTATAGAAAAAGGGCAGATGTGTAATTTTTTTAACAACTAGATCCTAAGGTCAGTTCTACAGATCTCAACTACTTGTGTTTTTTCTAAACTAGTTCAAGCCTTTAAGTTTTCGTCATTAGACATCATAGATATATTCATAAGCTGTCTCTAGACTAAACAAAATTCCATAGTAAAAATTTTGTTCTTTCCTACTATGCATATGCTGAAACAAAGTACTAACACCAACACCCCCAAACTTAAGGGATGCAGTGTCCTAAATGCATGAACTAATCTATACTATATGCAATGAAGAATAAGGAAAAATAAAAGAAAAGAAAAGAAAAGAAAATATACCTCATGGGTGTGGAGGCTATGTGGTGTTGCTGGTGTTGTCCATAGAAGTTTCAGACGAGTAGTAGTGGGGATTTGCAACATCGTCCACACTCTCAGAGGAGACTTGCTGAGCACTAGGTGAAGAGTGGATGCGACCAGTGGTATGCTTGGTGCGCGTCTTAGGTCTGGATGCTGTAGCATCCTCTTTTTGTACGGGAGTCGGCTCAGGCGTAGGTACTGGGGTTGTCTTCTTTTTGAGGGGGTCCTCATGATCACTCGGTATATGGTCCGACTCAGGTAGTGGGTTATCCGGTCGTGAAGGTGTAGGGTTGGTTGCCTTCCTACTGCGTTTTCTCTTTTTGGTCGGGATGGGTGCAGGGGCAGTTTCTTCGACAAGAGGTGGAACCAAGGGAGTTTCTTTTTCTAGTTGGGTAGTGGGAGTCGCAGGCGTCTTCTTTCTTGCAGTATTTTTCTTAGCAGGGGGCGGTACTGAGCTAGGGTCAACTTCGCTTTGACTGGGAGGCACTGGGCTTGCTGTGGCAGTGGTGGGGGCTTGCAATAACTCTAGGGGAAATAGAGGGAATGAAATGTTCTGGTCCAGGAGGAGTTTGGTGAAGCAAGATGCTATAGCACCATTACGATGGTGGGCATACTTAAAGTACGCTAGCTGATGTGCTTTCATCAGATTGAGCTCAGTGCTCAAGTCTTTTGTCGTGGCCACCAATGCAGCTACCTTTGCTGTAGCAAAACTTTTAGCACCCCCTTCCACAGTCTACTGAGGGACATCCTCGTTGAATCCTCAAAGCTCAGTGACTAGGGCTGGTGTGAGACCTGTTTTTCCTGAAATTTTCGCATCCACAAAATCGTATAAAAATACGTCATTCCTCTTACACAGGGCTGTTATCAGGTTAGGAAACACTAAAGGACTACGAGGCCTTTTTAAACAAGGATAAACTTCATCCACAATAATTTTTCCTATATCAATATGTCTACCATGCAATATAGAGTGGAGAAGAAATAGCCTAGAGAGATGGATAAGGCTGTGTTTAATGTGGGCATTATCTTGTGTCGCACGAAGTGATTCCATACCTTAGCCTCTGGCTTGAGGCGGCCTCTCTCTACTGATCTGTTATTGTCCAGCACTGTGCCCTCAAAACAAATGTCCTCTAAAACCTCGCGTTGCGTTTGCGCGTCCATAGTCGTCATGAATGTGGTGTGATGGTCCACAATATGCTTCAGCCCATAGTACTTGTTGATTGCAGCAGCGGTGAACTTGATCTGCTCGCCACGCACGTGGATAGTGGACTGAGTAGGGCTTGTGAGATGGGCATAGAACTCCTTTACCAGTGAAGTGCAAATTTTCTCAGGGTGGGCAGCGAATGACTTCCATTCATGCCTACCGATGATGTTCATGATTTCTTGGTCAAACTGATCTTCCCCCTCCTTAGGGTATTTGAATCCTAACTTCGGAAGAACGTTTCTATCCTTCAGCTTCTTCCACCGTTCCTTTGCTGCGTCATCGACAAACTTAGTAATCTCTAGGACTGGGGTTTTTTAGGGCGTTTAGAAGTTTCAGGAGCATTCTTGCAACGTTCCATGGAGATTTTTGTGAAAGTAGGGAAGAGTGAATGTGTGAAGAGAAAGTGATGAAAACTTTTCGGCGTTTGGAGAAAATAGAAAAGATGAAAGGGAAGAAGAAAGAGGTTGAGTGTTAAAGAAGACGAAGAAGATGAAGGGACTGGTAATGATGAGAAAGTGTGGGAAGTTGAAAAGGTGAGGGGAAACAGACGAATTAAATGGAAGAGGATAGTGATGGGGACGTGTGTCGGCTTTAAAGGAAAGAGAAAAATTTTGGAGTTAATGTGATGGGTGATGGCTGGAGAGAGAATAAATAGGTTTTGTGGCTAGGGTTTTACCACATTAATTGGATGAATATTCTCTCTCTCACTTTTTTGTTTTTTTCTATCTTTTTTTAATTTATCCTCCCCCACTTTTCGGATAAAACCTCTCATCCTTCTCTTTTTTTGTACTCTCTAAAGTAGATTAAAACAAAACTCCATGTGCTTCTCCTTTTTGCTACCAACCCTGTAGACGACCATGCTCTCCTGCCTCTGTACTTGACATTGTACTATGAAAGAGAAAGCTTATACGAAGGTCACGTGAAAAGATAAGAAAATAAAGACAACGGTAACACAAAAACTAAGCTAAAAAGAAAAGCATTATTTATGAACATGCTATAGCATAAAGGATAGAGTTTAGAGAGGCAAACTTTCAAGGATCATGTAGATCCAGGCGTGACTTGTCCCTGAGGATAGGGTCTCCACTGTACACCTTAAGGCGTTGGCCAATGACTTTGAAGACATCACCATCGTCCAACTTTTTGATATCATCTGCGCTATGAGGGTACACCTTGTGTATGATGAATGGTCCTGACCACCTTGATTTTAGCTTTCTAGGAAAAAGCCTTAGCCTGGAATTGTAGAGAAGCACTTGTTGACCTTATGAGAAATGTCTTGGCAAAATATGTGTCATGCCACTTCTTGGTTTTCTCTTCGTAAATGCGGGCATTCTCATATGCTCGGGCTCGAAATTCTTCCAGCTCATTAAGCTCTAGCAACCTTCTTTCACCAGCTAGTTGGGCATCCATGTTGAGTTTCTTAATTGCCCAATAAGCCTTGTGTTAAAGCCCAACGGGTAGATGGAACTCCTTGCCAAACACGAGCTTGAAGGGTGACATGCCCAAAGGCATCTTGAAGGCTGTTCTATACGCCCAAAGTGCTTCATCCAACTTGGGGGACCAGTCTTTTCTCCTAGGGTTGACCACCTTCTCCAAGATTTTCTTGATTTCACGGTTGGAAACTTTAGCCTGTCCGTTCGTCTACGGATGATATGCTGTAGCAATCTTCTGCTTGACTCCATATCGATGTAATGCTTTAGCAATGAGTTTGTTGTCAAAGTCAGTTCCTTCATCACTAATGATGGCTCGGGGTGCTCCAAACCTCGTGAAGATGTTCTTATGATGGAACTTCATGACGGTCTTGGAGTCGTTCCTCGGGGTGGCAACAGCCTCCACCCATTTTGACACGTAGTCTAGTGCTAGCAAAATATATAAATCTCCATATGATGCGGGAAACGGACCTATGAAGTCAATTCCCCACATGTCAAAGATTTCAACCTCCAAAATATTTTGCAGTGGCATTTCATTCCGCCTGGAGATGTTCCCCGTTCTTTGGCATCTATCACAAGTCTTGTAGAACTCGTGTGCATCCTTGAAAAGTGTAGGCCAATAGAATCCTGCTTGAAGAATTTTTGCAGCAGTTCTAGCACCACCAAAATGCCCTCCACACGGTGATGAACGACAATGGTACATAATGCTATGGTATTCTTCTTCTTCAGGAACACATCTCCTTATGATCTGATCAGGACATTGCTTGAACAAGTAGGGTTCATCCCAGTAGTAGAATCTTGCATCATGTCTGAATTTCTTGAGTCCCTGGCTAGATAAATCAGGAGGCAAAATACCACTAACAAGATAATTAACTATATCAGCATACCACGGAATTACCGTAGCAGACAATAGTTTCTCGTCAGGGAATTCCTCCTTAATTTCAGATTCACTACCTTATGTGATAGCATTTTCTAGCCTAGATAGATGATCAGCTACCTGGTTCTCACATCCTTTCCTATTTCTAACTTCTAAGTCAAATTCTTGTAGCAAGAGTATCCATCTAATAAGTCTAGGCTTAGCATCCTTTTTAGTCACTAAGTACTTGATGGCTGAATGATCGATATGAACTATAACCTTAGTGCCTATCAAGTATGACTTAAACTTATCAAAGGCAAATACTACAACAAGCAATTATTTTTCAGTAGTGGTATGATTGATTTGTGCATCATTCAAAGTGCGACTAGCATAATAAATAACATGGAAGAGTTTACCTCGGCGTTGTCCAAGTGCTGCACCGACGACGTAGTCACTTGCATCACACATTAGCTCAAATGGCTCGTTCCAATCAGGTGGAATGACAACCGGTGCTGAGATAAGCTTCTCCTTCAGTTCTTGAAATGTGCTATGACAATCTTTGTCAAACACAAATGGTTGATTTTGCTGTAGCAAATTGCATAGCGACTTTGAGATCTTCAAAAAGTCCTTGATGAATCTCCGATAGAAGCCAACATGCCCTAGAAAGCTTCTTACTCCCTTGACAATAGTGGGGGGAGGTAGTTTTTCAATGACCTCGACCTTTGCTTTGTCAACTTCTATCCCTTGCTTCGAGATCTTGTGGCCTAAGACCGTTCCTTCCATTACCATGAAATGACATTTTTCCCAATTGAGCACCAAGTCAGCTTCCTCACACCTCTTTAGAACCTTGACGAGATTTCCCAAGCATGTGTCGAAGTCATCTCCGGAGACCGAGAAGTCATCCATGAAAATTTCTAAAAAATCCTCGACCATGTCTGAAAAAATAGCCAGCATACATCTTTGAAAAGTTGCTAGGGCATTGCAGAGACCAAAGGGCATTCTCCGGAACCATAAGGGCATGTGAAAGTCGTCTCCTCTTGGTCTTCGGGCGCTATAGCAATCTGATTGTACCCAAAATACCCATCGAGGAAACAGTAGAATGCCTTGCTCGCTAGTCGATCTAACATCTGATCAATGAATGGAGGGGAAAATGGTCCTTCTTGGTTGCCTTGTTGAGATTCCTATAGTCCATGCAAATCCTCCACCCTGTGACGGTTCTAGTAGGTAATAGCCCATTCCCCTCGTTGCTTACCACGGTCACGCTTCCCTTCTTCGGTACACATTACATCGGGCTAACCCATGAGCTATTAGATATCAAGTAGATTACTCCAGCATCAAGCCACTTAATTATCTCTTTCATCACCACATTCTTCATGATTGGGTTTAATCTTCTCTGGGGCTCAACAAAATTGTTGTGACAACCATCAAGCAAAATTTTGTGCATACATATAGCAGGGCTTATACCCTTCAAATTACCCATAGTCCACCCTAGCGCTTTTTTATGTTGTAACAACATATTTACTAAGCTAGTTTCTTGCTTAGGTGTGAGACTAGATGAGATTTTCACAGGCAAAGTTTCATTGCTCCCTAAGTAAACATATTTAAGATGTGATGGCAAAGGTTTTAGTTCTAAAATAGGTGCATGCTCAAGGGAAGGCTTAGGAGGTATAAATTCTAAAAAATCAAGAGGTTCAAAGTGCGTACTTGGTCTAACTTCGAGCTGACTAGACTGCTCCAGTTCCCTTGAGAGCTCTTCTAGGTCTGAATCATCATCTTTGCAGAGTGCTTCAAACTTTTCCATTTGCATCTCATTGCTATAGCAAAACTCATCAGACACATTCTGTGATGTAGCATCTATATATTGGCATACTCCCGGATTGTTTGCATACTTGAGGGTGTCATGAATATTGATCGCGACCGTCTGATCAGCCACTCACATCGTGAATTCACCCTTCCCACAATCGATTAAAGCTTGCCCGGTGGCTAAAAATGGCCTACCCAAGATAATGGGCGTGTTGCTGCCAGCTTCACAGTCGAGGATTAAGAAGTCGACTGGAAAGATAAATTGGTCCACTTTTACCAGGAAATCTTCAATTCTTCCTTCTGGGCGAACATGAGAGTGATCTGCTAGCTGTAGCACAACCTTGGTGGGATGTGCCTCTTGTATTCCCAGTTTCAGAAAAAACGACTTAGGCATCAAGTTAACACTTGATCCCAAATCACAAAGTGCTCTTCCAACAAACTTATCGCCAATAGAGCATGGGATATCAAAGCTACCTGGGTCCTTCCTCTTAGGCGGCAGCTTACTCCACATAGAATAGCATTCTTTTGCTATAGCGGCAATTTCTTGCTTCTCGACCTTCCTCTTTTTTGTAACTATATCCTTAAGGAACTTGGCTTATGTTGGCATCTGATCAATGGCCTCTAGAAATGGGACATTGATATGTAATTTATCCAGGAAATCCACAAATTTCTGGAATTGAAGGTCTTCTTTCTGCTTCTTGAGTCGTTGAGGAAAAGGAGGTGGGGGTCTAACTTCTTTTATCTGGACTGGTGGAGTTGCATCTTTTGCTGTAGCAAAAGCAGGCTCCTCCTCCGGTGTTTCTTTTACTCTGACTTCCTCACCCTTCTCTTCAACTGGAGGATCTTGTGAGTTATCTTCTTCGTGAGGCAAGTTGGGCTGAGATTCCTCCTCTTTTCCCCAAAACTTGTCTTCTTTGTTAATTTCCTTTCCACTACTTAATGTGTGTGCGCTGCATTGCTCCTTGCTATGGTGCTTAGTTGCTTCAGTGTCACTAGGCAAACTTCCTTGAGGTCGCGCATGCAAGGTTTGAGCTATCTGACCAACTTGTGTTTCTAAGGCTCTGAGAGAAGAACTATGGTTGACACGCGTCGTATAGTGTCAAAATAAATCCTTAAACTCAAATAAATAAGAATAAATAGTATAGCGAGAGTAAGGGTCGATCCACAGGGGATAGGAGTTCTAACACCCTTTTGTTCTGACTTAGACCAAGAAACCTGTAAAATAAAAGTGTGGGTTTAAAAAAGTAATTTGAGTAATGGAAAAATAATAAGAATGAAGAGAAATATTGAAATGAATTAGCCTTAAGCTACACTTTGCCACGACATCCTAGACCACCGAAATGGATTTTTCTTCAACCTTATTGCCGATTACAGTCTACAAGGCCCAACCCTTGTAACTTACTTCTTGATTAAGTACGAATGTACCAACTTGTGACTCGATTACCTAGACCAATCTAATAACCAAGGCAACTTAATTACAAGATTAAACATAAAATGACTTGTCTTGCATGGATTGTTCTTATGATAATTGTTATTGTGACTTGTTTTGCAAGCATTGATTATTGTTATATGACTAATTCGATGAATGTATGTGATTGAATATGCCATGAGACTAGCTAGGTATTCTTATTAAATACCGTGAATAAGATCTAACTTGTTTTAAAATTGAATAATAATTGCTACCTCACTAAGTACAACTTTGTACTTATCATCTCTTGTTTTCTTCTTCCCAACCTAGCAGATTGAACCTGGTTCGATAGCTAATACTTTCTTGATCGAGAGCAAAGACTACAAGCATAGTAATCATATATGACTTGATACCTTCTTGTTCGACTTCTGGATGGTGGCATCGAGTTAGTTTTTGTATTAGCTATGTCATGCATATGATGTTTAGATGATATGGCTAATGATGTATATGCTAGTTTGATCTTGGCTTGTAAATATGAACTTGACATGTAATGTTTTGAGACCTTGGTTGTAAATATAATCTTGGTTATGGCCTTTATATATGTGTGATGCTAGAATCATGTTTTGAGACTCAACTTGTAAATATGTTAACTTCGTTTTATAAATGATAGTATGATCTTGTTTGAAATATGGAATGGTTTATATTGTGGATTGAAATGTTGGTTTGATATGCTTGTTAATTTGTTCGTTACCTTGAAATAAATCGAATGGAAATTTATATTGTATGGGTGGATGTTTCGAATAGGTTAAGAAGGGTTAGGATACATTGTTTTCTTGTATGATTCAATATTTAAGTCACATTTGTATATGATTGGAATTTTATATATAGGTTGACTAAGATGTTAACTTTAGTAAAATTTTAATGGTAGTCAAGTTTGTAAAATTGAACTTGAATCTCATCCAACTAGAAATTTAGTTAAATGTCATGTATATGAATATGTTGGTTTGCTTAACATTATGGTTGTTCGTTGCTTACTAGCCAAGCAACTCATTTTTTAGGAATGAGTTGCGAAAAAGTTTTAAATTTTTCACGTCTTCGCGACGCCTCCCGACCGGTTTACTACTAAGCCGGGAGGGAGGTGTCACACAAAATGACTATTTTGTCAAAAGTTAGGGGTATTTTTGGCATTATGCTAAAAACGTTTAATAGTTGTTTCTTGTTGCTTTATGGTAGAATGTAATTACTAACTGTTGTTCTGATCTATTAGACTCGCTTGGCTTAATGGTATCACAAAAACGACTAAATTTATGAAATTTTTAAATATGAAAGGTCAACTTTATTTTCTTGTCATTAGTAAGGCTTTTTATGGCGGAGAGAGCGGTGAGAACGGAGAGCGTGGAGAGAGTGGAGAGTGCTGAGGCGTTGCCGGTGTTTGGTACGGAGAAAGCTGCGAAGACTGTAGAGGAGCCTACTGGGGAGAAGCCAACCGGTTTTCATGATGACAGGGTGCCTCCGGAGAAGGCCGATAATCTAGCGGATGATGGTAAGTGGATTCCGGCCCGTAAGTTCAGGAGAGGGCAAGGTTCTAATGGTGGTAGTCACCATGTTGGGAAGGTTGATACCGGAGCTTGGACTATCTTTATTGATAACTTAAGCAGAAGGGTTCCTAGGTCTGCCCTCAGGGAGCTATGTGGGCATTATGGTAAGGTGACTAGGGTTTTCATTCCAGCTTTGAATTCAAAAGCTAAGTATTCCCAGTCTACCTTTGCTTTCGTTTCTATGGAGAATAGAGAGGAGATGAATAGGGTTATCTCGACGCTGAATAATATCAAAGTGGACGGCAGAATCATTTCAGTGGCACAAGCGAAATATCCGAGGAAATTGGTGCAGCCAATCGGTCCGGTTAACAGTAAGGGTGGAGCTCTAAACAAAGAAGGGTTCTTTGAAGATAGGTCTAATATAAGCCGGGGTCAGTCGAAGGCGGGGGCGGTTCAGGGTGGTTTACCGGGAGTGGACCGATCCTACAAAGATGTCTTACTACGTAATGATAATCCTTCCATTCAACAGACTTCAATTCCTCAGAGAATGGATAAGGATCAGATTGATTGTAATGATGGGGACATCTTCGAAATCGTCCGACCAAATAAGGAATCTGATTGGCTTGATCGTTGCCTGGTCGGGGTGTTGAAGGAGGCGTTTGAGCCGGGTGTGGCTCAACAGGCATTTGAGTTTGATGGGATTTCGGCTTCAATTTGTAAATGGGATCCCATTTGTAATTCCTATATTCTTAAGTTCAAAACGATTGATGACCTTAATGAGGCGTGGTCCAACAAAAAAGAAGCCATGGATTTTTGGTTTAGTCATCTCTGTGCGTTGAAGATGGATAATGTCCCGTATCGGTTCGTGTTTGTCAAACTTTTCGAAGTGCCGTTAAAATGTTGGTTTGAGAAGTTTTTCCAATCCCTGGGTAACAGATGGGGGAGTTTCGTGGAACTCCAGGAGGCTACCAAGTCGATGGATCGGTTTGATTCCGCCGGCATGTTAATTAGGGTGGCTAGCCCATTGAATATCCCTGAATGGTGCAGGGTTGAGGTTAATGGTGTATCGTATAGAATTAAAGTTTCGGTAGGGAAAATTGTGGAGGATCCTGTGGTGATATCGCCTCCCCACGACGGGGGCAACTTCGCCGATGTCTGGCCGGATAGTCCGGGTTCTTCAAATTCGGGTAAGGGTGGGTCTGGCTCCAAAGGAAATGACGGTCCATCTTGTAATCACTAATTTTGTCCGAACCTTAAACCTCTTTATGTTTGTGTTGTTAGTGGGCTTATCGGGCTATTAGGAAATTTAAAAATAAAAAATAATAAAAAAAGGGAAAAAAGGAAAAAGAAATATACATATATATATGTGTGTGTCATATTATTATTTAGTATTGTTACCATACTATTATTATTAATTAGTGCTATTTATTGTATATGTATGCATGTGACATATTAGATATAGGTGTGTTTTGGGTTACATATTGTGTACATATTATTGTCTATTAGTATTATTATTATTATATCGTTTGTTATTAGTAGTATGTTTTTGTTATTATCGATATTATACTTATTAGTATTTTTATTTATTGTTATTATTATTGTATTTATTAAAACAAGATATAAAAAAAATAAAACATAAGAAACATAAGCCCAAAATCCATTGGATAAATAATAGTAACAGTCCATTAAATTAAATTAAATCAAATTACAATAAGCAGCCCGTCCAAGCCCAAAGTCTAATACCCAAAGCCCAACACTCAAAAGAAAAAACCCTAATTGTCTTTTGATTGCAGCTGCAGCCGCCACTCATCTGTGACCGTTGGATCTGGTCGCGATCCAACGGTTCAGATCGCACCCGCAAAAAGAAACCCTAAGGAGGGTGTCACCGTTACTCCAGCGCCGCTACATCTTATCCGTCGGATTTGAAAGAAGATGGATGGTCCAGATGAAGCCCGGAAGAGAAACCCTAGGGATGCCCCTTATTAGATGCCGCGCCGTACGCCCCTTTACCGTTCCATCTGGGCGAGATCAACGACCCAGATCGCGTTTGAAGAAAACCCTAATGAGGGTGTCATCAAGCCATAGCGCCGCTACCGTTGGATCAAAGGCGATCAACGGTCCAGATCCCTCACGCTCCACGACCGTCCAGGTCTCCCACGCGCGCGCAGAACCAGCCTGTGTACGAACCGTCAGACCCTCCCACGCCGCTGACTTTGTCGGAAGGTTGCTTTCACCATTTCGGGGATACTCGGTGAAGGCAAAACAAAAGGAAAATGTCAGTATACTGGATTGGAGATAAAAGCAAACAGAAACACAAAAAAGGTCAACAACACGACAGCAGAGATGAAAGAGAAACTTATTTTAAGCATTGCATGTAAATTTTTTCGGTTATATAGAGAGAGCCGGAAAAACACAAGGGGGGCTTGGAGAGAACAGAGAGCATAGATCAGAGAGCAATCGAAATAAAAAAAATGATCAGAGAGCATTGAGTGAGTGAGAAATTTTGTAAAAAAAGCTTTGAAATCAATACAAGAAGAAAAATTGAGAAAAAAAACATATCTTTCGAGTTCTTTCATCCTCTCTAAAATCTTTTTTCCGAGGTAAATCTGAAACTTTTGGGGTTGTGTTTCAAGGTTTTCGTTTGTAGACTAGGTTAGGGGGTTCGGACCGGTTCACCATCGACCCTTCAGGTCGTCGTTTGGGGTGTTCGGTGAGGCGGCGCCGCCGATGAACGACGTCTAATGTTGGCTCTGTCGAGTGAAAGCGACTAAGAAAAAAAAACCCTATTTTTATGTTGTTTTAAACGAAGTGAAATGTCACTGATTTTCTTTTCTATTTGGTTTCCTTCTCAGCTTTTCAAATGTCGTTTCCCTTTTTTTTATTAGCATTAATTGATTATATTTTTTTCCTTTTCTTATTTCGAATGAATGTTAAAGGAAAACATTTTGATTTTGGGATAGTTTTATTTGTTTCCCGTTTTAATTATTATTTACCTTTTTATTATTTATTATTTGTTCCCATGTTTATGCATTTTCTTGCTATCATTTATAATTTAATTCATATTTTGACGTGATATGTTTGTGTTTAAATCTTTTCTTTATATCCCAGTTTGCATTTTGCCATTTCCTTGTTTCATGCATGCGTATTTATGTATGGCTTTCCTCTTTTTTACCCGTTAACCCCGCCTATCATTACCTTATTTATTTAATGCCCCTTGATATAATATAGGTTTGCATCTAATCATATATTATAGATTCTATAGATCCCGTAGATTTATATACATATATTATATGGTTTTGCATGTAAATATATATTGCATAGCTTTCGTATACTTATATATATTGCCTTATATTTTGTAATATGATATGTGGTATGTATTAATTAACATATATATATATATATATATATATATATATATATATATATATTTGTTGATTGAACTTTCTTTTTTTTGACAATGACAACTGAATTTTATTAATAACCATAAAAAATTAATATTTCAAATACAAAGCATCCAAAATGGAGAATAATGAGATCTAGTACACCAAAATCTCAAACAACCCAAAGATGCAAAGAAAATAAATATTTTTATAGATATTAGCATACCGACAAAATCCAGAAGTCTTCCTGAATCTCCTTGTCTCTATCCAAACGAGACGCTTTACGATGTGAAAAAGGAGTGGTGAGCGAATCAAACTATCAGGCAGATTGCTCTGCTACCCAGGTCTGATTACATCGGCAAACAACCATCAACCGAGAAGGGATCTATCTTTCTATGAACATCGACAGAATCAAAATCAGAAACTAGCGCCGCGAAGATCTCTATAAGAGCACCAAACGAACGCTAAGGTATGCTGAAATCATGCCAAAAACGACAGATGAAACAAACCACAAAAATAAAATAAAAAAGCGTGTCACAAGGACAGAAAAACACGTGTCACAAGGACATAGATTTTTATTAAAAAATATATAAAAACAAAATAACAAAAACATGAAAACAAGGAATCCGGTGATCGACAACCAGTATTAAAACTGGTAGCCGATCACCGGCTAAGAAACAAAAGAGAAAGAGGCGGCTATAAAATTAGAGGAGAGGATGTTGGGCGGCTATTAGGGTAAAAGAGAAGAAAGTTACTAATATTGATTGAACTTTCTATATATTATGTATATGTATATACACGCTCATTATGTTTTTTTTGTATATATTGTTTTATTTTACATGATAGTATCATAATATATTAACATCTGTCGCTATTATTTAAATATTCACGTGTATAAACATGCGTCGTTATTCGAACCAGTTGGCCTTTTTAGCATTTGCCTATGCCATTTGCTCTATGTCTCTCCTTTTTTACTTAATCATGCGGTTTATTCGTCTCGTTTGTTGAAATTCTAAGTTGCATACGGACTTATAAAATGCAATGCGAGCGTCTTTTTATTCGGGAACGAACGAGGCCAGTACCAGTCGTAGTGGTGGTGGTTCGGACGTTCCTTCTCGAATATTAAGACCTTTAAAATTTACTCGCTCGTATAACCAAATTTCGATACGATCCATCACTTTAATTCGCAAAATTTAATATTAATTAAGCGGTAATGTTTTTGGTACTGATTTTCGGGCACGACGGGGGTGCTCATCCTTCCCCGCGTGTAACCGACTCCCGAACCCATTTGCAAAAAGAATCTCTGGTTTTATTTCGGTGTCTGCTCTACCATTTTTAAATGGCCGGTGGCGACTCCTCCCTTTTTTACAAATCCGACTAATTTTTCAAAAACCAATTTAAAGCCCGGTTCGTCCAAGCGACACCCGAGGCACTATGTATTTTTTGAATTTTTTTTAGTCGCAACAGATGGCGACTCCGCTGGGGATAAATTTTTGTTTTCAAAAAAGCAAAAAAGAGAGTCAAGCCAAAAAAAAACTTTACCGCTCAATTAATATTGGAAGTTGCGAATTAAAGTGACCGAGTCGATCGATATTTGTTTATAAGTGCGAGTTTATTTTAAACGCATTTAAAATTGGCATTTAAACCCGTTCGTTTAAGTGGGGGGAAAACGCTAGTGCTTTCGAGGGGATATTGTTCCTCCGTATGGGCCTAGCAAGTACCTTCGGGGCTCGAGTACCCTATATCTTCGTGAGAATATCGTTTCTCTGTGCAGATATAGCTAAAGGGTCCCCTCGAATTGAACTCGGTTGAGAGGAGCCTATAATGGGTGATGACCGAGGGCCTTGCTACCCTTAGAAGGGGACAGCGAGGACAGTTCGATTACCTCCTAGAACCAAAATTGCATGTAGAGAACTAGATTGCCCACCCTTTTTAGAGCCATGCGGACAGCCTAGGTCTATTAGACGGGATAAATAGGGTTGCTTGCTTTCATGCTTGCCTTATTTCTCTTATCATGTTAAATGTGTTTATCCGACACTAACGATTTTTCTTGTGATCTTCTTGCATTGCATTTCATGGCACAAAGGTGTTGAGTCAAAGTGGTTTTACCCAATTCAAGGGCTATCATTATGGACGAGAGGTTGCTAGAAAGGATGGTGTCAATTAGCAAGTCCGACAATGGTAAGAGTTGAATTAGAAAGGATAAGGGAGCAGCTTATCGAGCGAAGACACAATGTCAGATCTGGTTCCCACCATTGAAGAAAGCACAACCCTTCTCCATCCCGAGGAAGTTAAGCAAGATCGGATCTACTCCGAACATCCAAAGTCACGAAACTACCCGACCGAGTGCAAAGAGGCGACCGAAATGAGCGTGACGACCGGAAAAAGCATGGAATAGGTCAAGGGGTTGATTCAGCTTCGAGGAGATAATTTGTTTTTATGATGCATCCGGGACTAGATACCAGTAGTTTTAGAGGTTATTGAATTGCTAGAGAAGAAAGCAAATCCGGCCCCAGCATTTTTGTCGAAGTTTTCATTTCCTTGAACATGATTAGGGGGAAAGAAGAGTAACTGTAGGACTTTTGCTATGATTATCTTGTAACAAGGAGCCTCTTTTACGTTCAAATGAAAGTTAACCTAAGGGGAATCACCTATATGACCAACACCTTTGACTTGCATACATTTGTAGCATTTGTTTCATCTATCATTTCAAAGCAGCATTAAAATTGTCAGCCATGCACCCATCTCATGAGCATGCATCTGTTGATTCGAGTCCATAATACATCCATCATTGGACATTAAAATTTGCTTAAGGCATTTCATCGCACCATTACTAATTGGGGAAAAACACTCGTGTCAGAGAGAGAAAAGAGAGAGAAAATGGACAAAGGAACAGTTTCCAGCCAATACCGCTTCAGGAATGTGAACAACTTGGTGAGGAGAATGGATGAGCTCGAACAGTTCCACCAGCAGTTAGTGTGGAACCAGAAGGAAACGATCGCATGCGTGAAGAAGTTCCAAGATGAAACCAAGGAACAATTTGACGAGTTGAAGGCTATGATCGCCACCCTGACCAAGAAAGGCAAAACCCCCAAGCCCAAAGAGAGTATGGACGGGGATTCTGTTATTGTGATGGAGGAGGTCTTATCTGAAGAAGACCATGCTGTCATCGGCCAATATGAGGTGCACTGCTCCCATTCCGAATGCCCTATTGAGTTGGCTCTAGACAAGATCGAGGATTCACTGCGAAAAATCCTAGATGAAGAATGGGACCGAGAGCAACAAAGACGAGTAGAGACCACCAGGAGTGCCACAGTTTCGAAGCCTCGAGGTACGACTGAAGACCCTCGAAGCTCAAGGAAGGCCAAGAGTGCCGAGAAAGGGAAGGAAAAACTCACACCTCTGCTAACATACTTCCGAGTCTACCGCGCGGATTAGGTCTAATGACGGCCTAAGATGGGGCAATCTTTTGGAGGGGCAACTTTTGGAAGACGATTGTCTTCAACGTAGTTTAGGATGTTATGTCTCCATGCATCGTGTCTGTTTTACCTTTTGTTGTCGGATCTTTCCCTTGTTGAGGTGCATGTGTAAGTTTGTACTGTTGGCCCGTGATAGCTAGCATCTTTTGTAAGGGCTTTTGTGATGTCCGTTTGTTTTATTTTCAATGAAGGAGACTTTTGAAAGCATTTTATATTCCTTAATTTCTTTTAGACGTTTCATTTATTCTTTATGGTTACAACCTTATTGTTTTTCTATTAAAAACATACATGTATATATTTTTACAAAAATTGACCTTAATATTTTGAAAAGAAAAAAAAACCAAATGTTGTGGGAATGACACGAATGGAAGCACCATCTGTTCTACTCAGGCCAAGAGAGGGGTGACAACGAGTGTTTAGGAATAATGGGCCACTCCCATTGAGTGAATTTTCCTCTCAGGCATTGTTGTCTAAGGTTCTTGAATGAAGTGATAACCCTAAAACTTCTACCACCTGAAGACCAATTTTGATATCAGTGTATGGGAGGACATGTGGCATTCCCTCAATTCCATTCACACAGAAAGAAAATAAAAAAATATCCATTGTTGTCCCCGTTTGAGCCTATCAAACTTTTTTCTTCTGATTGAACCCAAACCAAGGATCACCCCTACACTGGGGGCAGAAAAGGATAGAAGTCTATGGACGAGTGAACGACAATGGACCCTGATTATGCTATGAAGACGATGCCTTGTGAATTAAAGGGAAATAAAAGAGAATAGATGCATTGAATACATTTTCAGTTTGAGCGGCAAAAACATCAAAAGGAAACAACGAAAGAAAAGTTGATGCTCAAAGAGCTACCCGAATCTAGGCGAAAGTGACCAACATAAAAGTTGAAGAAACCAAAAGCAAAAGCACTAAAGTAAAAAGTGCGGTTTTGAAAGGAGAGAAGCGGATAAAGAAAAGGAACAAGAGGATTCCCTATCCAAATGAATCTCTACTTAGATGAGCCTCGAAAGATTGTTTACCTTTGAGCAAAAGCCTGCACCAATACGATGCAAAGGTGCAACCTGATCTGAAACTACACTTGATGAAAGGAAATGAACTCTAGGGTGAAAACCCCAACAAGAAGGGGCAGTCTAGAGCGATCCAAAGAAGTAAAAGAGGAAATGGCATTTCATCGGACCATAATTGAGACTTCAGATTGGAAGAATTGATCCTTGGTTTCACCACCCTTAAACACTTGTTTAGGCCTATTTACCCTTTCTTTCATAGCCTTAGCCTACATTACAAGCCATAAAAGACCATTTGGACCATGCGCGGAAGGATGAATTCGTCTTCAGATCACATTCCGCCTATAGGGGTTAACCTTTCTTCAAGGATTGCCACACTTCTAATGCCTGATTGAGATCAGAAAAGAGGGAAGGATGGGGCATGGTGAGTTAGTGAGGTAAAGAGAGCCACCTTTAAATTGGGTAGAAACTAAGTATGGGAGTCGCTCCTCTTGGAAGCCTAATAGCCCAGAAAATATTTCATATGTGCATCCCTGCAACATTTGGAAAATTTCACTCGGGTCAACCTTTTTTCAAAGACCCCAAACTTGATTTTCACTTGACATGATTTTTTAAAATGTATATCTACATAATAAAATTATTTTTACTCAATCACTTGCATAAGTCTTCTACATGGGAATGAACAAGCGGATTGACCGTGGACCGAGGTAAAGCCATCAGTACCCAGAGGGGCACCCTCGGAGGTTCAAACATTTCTACTAATACCTCCAGTTGAAATATCAAGACCGTCTTCGGTGAAATGTTGAGCTACAAAATCGACCTTCGCTAAGAAGTGTTGGAATAGAACATGAGGGTAGAAATCTAACATTGAGAATCGGGGAACAGAAGTTACCCTCGGAGCCTAAGCATTTTGCCGAAAGGAATGTCCCGAGAAGGACCGCGCGCACCGCGTTGAGGGCACGCACTGAGATGAGACAGTAATCAACTCGATAAAAGGCAACGGAGAGATGCCTAAGAAAAGAAGGAAGGTAGGGGAGAAAATTAAGAGAAGCCGAGACGAGGACCCCAAAGGCACTTTGGGGCAAAGGAGCGAAATCCAGAAGAGGCGCTTTCAATCACAAATTTAGAGAAACAAGGGCCAAAAGGTTGTGGCATCTTTGACGGAAGACACCATTTAAAGCAACAGACATTAACCAGAGGTCGGTCAGAAGGTACGTAAACCTAAAGAGCGAAGGCAAATAGTGATAGGGTTTTATGGAAAATGATAAGACATGTGGACACCGTAAATATGTGAAAAATTTTAAGAGTCAAAGTTGAAGTTGACTTCAGGATGAAAACTCAAAGGAATACCCAAAAGGAGAAAAAGAAGAAGAAAGAGGATAAAGAAAACAGAAGACGCAGTGAAAACCCAAAAGACACTTTGGGGATTGAGGCGAAAATCAGAAAGGACGCTTCAGGTCACAAACTCATGGCAAAGGAAACAGAAACTCAAAGCCAAAAGATTTTAGAGCAAAGGAGGCGGACACTCAAAGCTCGAGACAAAGATATATGACATATGCTCATCTATTCGGGTATTGGGAGAATAGAACCCGCCTATCCGTTCAGGCACTTGGAGAATGGAAATCCACTCATCTATTCGAGCATTTGGAGAATAGAACCCGCCTATCCGTTCAGGCACTTGGAGAATGGAAATCTGCTCATCTATTCGAGCATTTGGAGAATAGAACCCGCCTATCCGTTCAGGCACTTGGAGAATGGAAATCTGCTCATCTATTCGGGCATTTGGAGAATAGAACCCGCCTATCCGTTCAGACACTTGGAGAATGGAAATCTGCCTACCTATTCAGGCAATCAAAAGTCAGTAGAAGAAAAGAAAGAAGAAAAAACAAAAAAACAAAGCAACAACAACAAAAAAGAAAGGAAAAGAAAAGGGGAAAAGAAAAGTTCAAAGTGAAAACCTACATGAGCACTTTGAGGCAGACAATTCCAGAAGTGGATCAAGATGAGAAGAAGAAGAAGAAGAGACCGGTAGAGCCGAGAAGAGGGGTAATCAACGCAAGAAGTAGCACCAAGGGACACGATGTCAATAGAATTAATATAATTAAATAACTTGGAAACCCCAATCATGCATCACGAGTAGTTAGGCATCCCTAGGATAGGAGCATACTAACTCATACCATCATAGCATTTTTATCTCTTTTCACAGATTCTTGAAAGACAAATTGAATACCTCTCGGGATGAGGAGAAAACGATAAAGCGAGAACTAAAAAAAGATCTCAGGCGAAGCCTTTCAAGCCGCCGCTCCAGAATGTCAGGTGAAGCTTTCATGTTCGCCACTCAAGGATTTCAGATCAAAGCTTTCAAGCTTGCCGAAAGATTTCAAGATGAAGGATCCTACAGAGAAAGGGTCCAAACAAGCTCTATATAGGAGGAACTTGCGACTTCAGGATCTCGAAAGTGGAGGGTCCTACGGAGAGGGGACTTGTAGATCCTTGATTTCAGAGAGAAGTTCGATAGAGAAGGAACTACTACTCGAAGAGTATGCTAAGGAAGAAGAGTTCTGTGGAGAAAGAACTCAGAATCCTAAGGCTTCACGATCTCGAAAGCGGAAGGTCCTACGAAGAGGGGACTTATAGATCCTTGATTTCAGAGAGAAGTTCGATAGAGAAGGAACTACTACTCGAAGAGTATGCTAAGGAAGAAGAGTTCTGTGGAGAAAGAACTCAGAATGCTAAGGCTTCAAGATCTCGAAAGCGGAAAGACCTACAGAAAGAGGACATGGAGATCTTTGATTTCAGAAATATGAGGACGAGAGTTCTATATAGGAAGAACTGCCACTCGAAGAACACGCCAAGGAAATGAGTTCTATAGAGAGAGAACTCATATTCTTAAGGCTTCAAAGAGAAAATTACTCGGTGTAGCGCGTTGCGGCTACAAGAGAGTAAATCGTCCAACAGGGAAGTTGGACAGATATAGTTATGACCAGTTTGCTTTACGACCGGGAAGGGAAAACAAATCCACTTGGATGCCCAAGTTTGCCTTTCGGCCGCGAAGATGAGGCAAAAGTATTTGGAGTTTCAGCTTGCTTTTTGACCGCGAAAGGGAAGGCAAGGTTGTTTGAATGACCAGCTTGTTTTTTTTTTCGAAAAGAGAAGAGAAAGATATTCAAAATCTGCTCATCGATTGGGCACTTGGAGAATAGAACTTGCCTATCCGTTCGGGCACTTGGAGAATGGAAATCTACAAAAAAAAAACTCTTTGTCTATCTCTTCGGGGCATCTAGGGGAGAATTCAAGATCGAAAGCTTTGGGAAGAGGAATTACTTGGAATCGCGTGACTACGTCAGGAGTAAACCGTCCAATAGGGAAGTAGGACAAAATTAGTGCTTATGGTCTTTGCTTTATTCTTGTTCCACAAGTATAAGCAAAGAGGGGCAGCTGTAATCACTAATTTTGTCCGAACCTTGAACCTCTTTATGTTTGTGTTGTTAGTGGGCTTATCGGGCTATTAGGAAATTTAAAAATAAAAAAATAATAAAAAGGGAAAAAAGGAAAAAGAAATATACATATATATATATGTGTGTGTCATATTATTATTTAGTATTGTTACCATACTATTATCATTAATTAGTGCTATTTATTGTATATGTATGCATGTGACATATTAGATATAGGTGTGTTTTGGGTTACATATTGTGTACATATTATTGTCTATTAGTATTATTATTATTATATCGTTTGTTATTAGTAGTATGTTTTTGTTATTATCGATATTATACTTATTAGTATTTTTATTTATTGTTATTATTATTGTATTTATTAAAACAAGATATAAAAAATAAAACATAAGAAACATAAGCCCAAAATCCATTGGATAAATAATAGTAACAGTCCATTAAATTAAATTAAATCAAATTACAATAAGCAGCCCGTCCAAGCCCAAAGTCTAATACCCAAAGCCCAACACTCAAAAGAAAAACCCCCAATTGTCTTTTGATTGCAGCTGCAGCCGCCACTCATCTGTGACCGTTGGATCTGGCCGCGATCCAACGGTTCAGATTGCACCCGCAAAAAGAAACCCTAAGGAGGGTGTCACCCTTACTCCAGCGCCGCTACATCTTAGCCTCGGATTTGAAAGAAGATGGATGGTCCAGATGAAGCCCGAAAGAGAAACCCTAGGGATGCCCCTTATTAGATGCCGCGTCGTACGCCCCTTTACCGTTCCATCTGGGCGAGATCAACGGCCCAGATCGCGTCTGAAGAAAACCCTAATGAGGGTGTCATCAAGCCATAGCGCCGCTACCGTTGGATCAAAGGCGATCAACGGTCCAGATCCCTCACGCTCCACGACCGTCCAGGTCTCCCACGCGCGCAGAACCAGCCTGTGTACGAACCGTCAGACCCTCCCACGCCGCTGACCTTGTCGGAAGGTTGCTTTCACCATTTCGGGGATACTCGGTGAAGGCAAAACAAAAGGAAAATGTCAGTATACTGGATTGGAGATAAAAGCAAACAGAAACACAAAAAAGGTCAACAACACGACAGCAGAGATGAAAGAGAAACTTATTTTAAGCATTGCATGTAAATTTTTTCGGTTATATAGAGAGAACCGGAAAAACACAAGGGGGGCTTGGAGAGAACAGAGAGCATAGATCAGAGAGCAATCGAAATAAAAAAAATGATCAGAGAGCATTGAGTGAGTGAGAAATTTTGTAAAAAAAGCTTTGAAATCAATACAAGAAGAAAAATTGAGAAAAAAAACATATCTTTCGAGTTCTTTCATCCTCTCTAAAATCCTTTTTCCGAGGTAAATCTGAAACTTTTGGGGTTGTGTTTCGAGGTTTTCGTTTGTAGACTGGGTTAGGGGGTTCGGACCGGTTCACCATCGACCCTTCAGGTCGTCGTTTGGGGTGTTCGGTGAGGCGGCGCCGCCGATGAACGACGTCTAATGTTGGCTATGTCGAGTGAAAGAGACTAAGAAAAAAACCCTATTTTTATGTTGTTTTAAACGAAGTGAAATGTCACTGATTTTCTTTTCTATTTGGTTTCCTTCTCAGCTTTTCAAATGTCATTTCCCTTTTTTTATTAGCATTAATTGATTATATTTTTTTCCTTTTCTTATTTCGAATGAATGTTAAAGGAAAATATTTTGATTTTGGGATAGTTTTATTTGTTCCCCGTTTTAATTATTATTTATCTTTTTATTATTTATTATTTGTTCCCTTGTTTATGCATTTCCTTGCTATCATTTATAATTTAATTCATATTTTGACGTGATATGTTTGTGTTTAAATCTTTTCTTTATATCCCAGTTTGCATTTTGCCATTTCCTTGTTTCATGCATGCATATTTATGTATGGCTTTCCTCTTTTTTACCCGTTAACCCCGCCTATCATTACCTTATTTATTTAATGCCCCTTGATATAATATAGGTTTGCATCTAATCATATATTATAGATTCTTTTTTTTTTTGAAAACGGTACCGTCTGGGATTTATTCATTAAAGGGAAAAACTGAAGAGTCTAAAACGTACAATAGAAGACTTAAAAAACAAAAGACAAAAAAACAAACAAACGTTCTGAAGAAACGTTCCAGACGATCCAAAACCCCTTGGCACTGAAGAAGAAGAGACGACGAAGCTTAGGCCAAGACAGGCAGAAAACGGGGAAAAAGATGGTTGAAAGAAACCCCAATCATAAACTATCCGGACGGATACTTGCTTCCCTGAGAAAAGAGTTTAAGGAGGGTCGAGAAACCTCCTATCAGCGTCTATCACCACCAAAACCGACGGCGGTGCATCTTCGACCCAGAAACGATCCTCCGTTGCAGCACGACCACAGACCGCCATTGCATGCGCCGCTTGGTTGCCCATCCGTCCCACGAAGGAGAACTGACAATCCCTAAAATTTAGGGCAAAATTCTTAGCGTCACCGATCAGCGGCCGAACCACCGAGTGATCATCCACCGTAGATCTGACTTTCTGGATGATGGTGCGACAGTCACCCTCGACGACGATGAACTGGAAGCCCAGATCCGCCGCAAACTGTAGCCCCTGAACGCATGCAAGCGCCTCCGCTTCAAACACCGTTGAGACCCCCGAGTTGATGCGGTAAGCCGTTCCAACACAAAAACCCTCATGGTCTCTGATAACGATTCCTGACCAAGATGTTTTACTTTCCAAACAGAAACCCGCGTCGAAGTTTACTTTTACCTTGCCGGAATCGGAGGAGACCAACAGACTAAGGGGCGGGCTTGTGGGTGAGATAAACAGGCATCAAGGAGCTTGAGTTCTGTGCAATAGCTACGAATAAAGGTAACAATCTCGTCTACCGATTGTCGAATCCCTTCATGTTGTAGCTTGTTTCTGGAAAACCATATACTCCAAATAGCTATTACAATTTCCGTAAGTTTTGCTGAATTATAATTCTGAAAAAACCACTCAGCCCAACTGAAGAAATCGATAAAACTGGGAATTGTAGACCAATCATACTTTAGGCTTCGCCAGACATTTTGAGCAAAAACACAACTGTAAGACACATGCAAACCATCTTCGATATCCAAATTGCATCTTGGGCACATACTATTGATAGCTATTCGCTTAATAAATAAATTATGAAGCGTAGGAATATAATTCATGGCAAACTTCCAGATGGTTATTTTGATCTTAGACGGACATTTTAGATGCCATAGTTGTTTAAAAAATGTACCTGAATAACGATCCTCAGGGTTATCACTTAAGAGAATACGATAGGCACTCCGGACGGTAAAAATTCCTGTAGATTCACCTCCCCAAACACGAACATCATCTTGGTCTGAAATCGAGAGTCGAATCGAAAGGATCTTCCGGGCATCCTCGTTAGAAAAATTAGACTGAATTAACTCCTGCCTCCAACTCCTAGTAGTAGGATTAATAAGGTCAGCTACAGCTTCCAATCCTTGCACCCTAGGGGACTGTATCAAGCTAGAGGGTGTAGATGGTAACCAGAAATCATTCCAGATAGATACCGCAGTACCCGAGCCTATCTTCCAAACCAGGCCCAATTCCAAAGTCCGTTTAGCAGCCCAAATGCTTTTCCATATATAAGACGGATTATACCCAACAGCGGAATGAAGGAAATCAGTAGTGGGAAAATACTTAGCCTTCAAGAGCCTAGCAACCAGTGAAGTAGGATTAGAGAAGATCCTCCAACCCTGTTTTGCTAGTAGAGATATATTGAATTTCCCCATGTCCCTGAATCCCATGCCCCCTTCATCTTTAGGAAGACAAAGATTACTCCAACGGCACCAATGGATGCCTCGTTTTTCTGTACTCTTCTGCCACCAATACCGTGCATATTTAGCCTCTAACTCCTTGCATAAAGTTAGAGGAAGGAGAAAGACAGACATCGCGTATAAAGGAAGAGCTTGGAGAACAGATTTAATATAGACCTCCTTACCTCCCATAGAGAGCAACCTAGGAGACCAAGAAAGAAGGCACTTGGTACATTTATCCAACAGAAACGTTAAGGACTGTTTTTTATTTCGTCCTATAACAGATGGTAATCCCAAATACTTCTCAGGACTAGTCTGACTAGAAACCGCAAGAATTCTACAGACGTCATTTCGGTTCTCATCAATCACGTTTGTGCTGAATAAAATACTGGACTTAAGAAAATTAACACGTTGACCTGAACAGGAGGAATAGACTTCCAAGAGCTCCTTTAACTTTAAAGCCCCATTAGCCGTTGCATCCCTGAAGATAATACTGTCGTCAGCAAAAAGAAGATGAGAGATCAAAGGAGCCCCTCGGGCTATTCTTGCTCCTTGTAGTAATCCCTCGGACATAGCATTCCTTAATAAAGCAGATAAACCCTCGCTGCAAATTAAAAACAAATAGGGACTGAGGGGGTCACCTTGCCTTAAACCTCTTGTTGGAGAAAAACTGTCACTCACCAAGCCATTGACTGCAACGGAGTACTGAACCGAATTAATGCACTTGGAAATAATGGAGATCCATTCTGAACAAAAGCCCATTTTCCTCATCATAGCCATAAGAAAAGGCCATTCGACCATATCGTACGCTTTAGTCATGTCTAGTTTAAGGGCAAAAGAGCCCTTCTTCCCTGTCCGTTTAGTCTTAAGACTGTGAAGGATCTCATAGGCAGCTATGATGTTGTCGGAGATCAGACGCCCCGGCAAAAAAGCACACTGGGCCTCGTCGATGCAGAAAGGCAGAATATGTTGTATACGGTTTGCCAACATTTTTGCGATTATCTTGTAGATCACGTTGCAAAGACTTATCGGGCGAAACTGCGACATACTAATAGGATCACTGACCTTTGGGATCAAGACTATGTGCGTCGAATTAATGTCAGAGATGGGAAGATCTCCTTTCAAAACCGCAATACAATAAGCCGACACATCCGAGCCCACAACATGCCAAAAGCGTTGGAAAAATACTGCACCAATCCCATCTTCCCCGGACGCTTTCAGAGGACCCATAGACCGAACAGCTGCGAGGACATCCTCAGACTTAAAATCCGCCATTAGGGAATTATTCATCATGTCCGTAACACTACGTTCAACCCCACTTAGAATTTGTGAGGGATCAGCAGCGCCTCCAGATGTGTAAACCTCCTTAAAAAATTCCATTGCTGTAGACAGAATCTCTTCATCAGACTCGAAAAATACATCATTACTTCCTTTCAATTTTCTTATTCGATTACGCCTCTTGCGTTGTGAAGCAAATCTGTGAAAGAAACCAGTGTTACGGTCTCCGTTCCGAAGCCAGTTAGCCCGTGCTCTCTGCTCCCAATAGATTTCCTTGCGATCGGCCTCGAGATTAATTGCAACCTTAGTTTCGAGTATATCACCTAGAATTGGGTCTGTAGGCTGCAAGGTGTTGAGCTCATTTAGCCGTTTTTTCAAAGACACCATGGACACCCTTTTTGCTTTTCGAAGTTCCGAGAACCAGGAACTAAGACCCATTCCAACTTGTTTCAAACGTTCTGGTACTGATCCGACCAACGAATTCCATAGTCGGACAACCTCTTGCTCGCATGATTCTTCAACTAGCCAGGCGGCTTCAAACCGAAAGTGACAAAACCGTTGACGAGGAGTTGTCGAATAATGTGTATTGAGAAGAAGGGGGCAGTGATCCGAAAAGGAGTGAGGGAGGTGTTCTAAATCAAAATTTGGAAACAAACTCCACCAAAACGAAGTTGCAACACCACGATCCAACCTCTCCCTAATATTATTTGCTTCATAACGGCCCCATTCCCATGTAAACCAGACACCTCTGTATCCAATATCCTCAAGGGAGCAATCATCTAGGACAGAACGGAACCCCTCCATTTGCTGAGTACTACGTAACCGGCCACCTGATTTTTTCGATGCAACCAACAATTCGTTGAAATCCCCTATCACAAGCCACGGAACCTCGGGAAGATCATTGAGTTGTCGAAGCAAACTCCATGATGCTTCCCTATTTTCAACTTCCGGGGCACCATAGAACCCCGTCATCCTCCACGAGCAGCCATCACTGTCCTCCTCAAAAAGAACATCAATATGGCGAGCCGAAAATGAACGGAGAGAAACTTTACATGAATTTTTCCAAGCTAGACAAAGGCCGCCACTACGACCCGACGAACACACATCAATACCACATGAAAAACCACAACTTTTCCTAATCTTTTCCATACGGGAGCTCTGTAACTTTGTTTCAATCAAAAAAATAACAGATGGATTAACGTCTCGTAAGGCATTCTTGAGACGTCTAACGGTCCGAGGCTTCCCCAGGCCTCGGACATTCCAACTAATAATTTTCATTGTTCCCGGCGGGCCCTGTCCATTGGGCCGGCCGATGTAGTTGATGGAGCACCATTTGAATCATCAACAGAAACAACTGATGCGTGCTGCACGACACGTTGTCGTTTGGATACTTCAGATAAAGTCTCAGTCCTATCTTCATCCGCAACGGTCATTTGAACATCCCCGAAATTTGTTATCCCCTCCGAGTGAATTGCGGAAAGGATAGAGTGTGAATGGCTAGACTGCGGAATTTGAGGAGAGAAATGCGCAGAATTAATAGCTCCCAATCGGCTAGAATCAGGCGAAGTTACAACCTGACCTTTATTCTGATTATGGAAGTTGCTGGATGATGGGGCCTGTGATCTTGCCAATTGATTCGTAGAATTGCGCCCAAAGTAACTCTCTTCCTCCCGAAGCCAGCGACTCGGGAGAGATGCATACGAACGCCGACCAGCAGCCTTCAAGTTGAGATCCCAGCCAAACACAATATTTTCTTGCGATACAGTTAAACGAACAGGGCAGAAGCTCTCTCCGTGACCCATTTTACCACAGATAAAACAAAATAAGGGAAGCTTCTCAAATTCAAAACGGATATAGTGTGATCCACCAGATTTCAACACGAACTTTTTTCGTCGCTTCAAAGGTTTCCTTGTATCCATACATACTCGAAAGCGTATAATTCCTCGATAGCCCAGACCAACCGCCTGACAATCATATTCGACAAAAGTGCCCACAAAATTGCCTAACTGTTGTGCAACCTTCTCAGAAACATAACCATGAGGAACCTCATGCGCTAGAACCCAGAAATTACAATAGAAAAGTGGAACTTTCTGCGGATCTTCACCTTCTTTCAAACGGTGAAAGACCAGGAGATGGGAATTGAAGGTCCATGGACTCCCCGCTTCGATGCGATCAAGATCAACAGGATGATAAAACCGGAAAAGAAAACGATCAGTACCCAGATCAGTAATCGAAATACCCCCCAGAGGGCGCCACAGATTTGCCAGAGTCGTCCTCATAGAGTTAAAATGGACAACACTAGTCGTCAAAAACTTTCCAACCAGACAGAGATCGTACGAAATACTAGGGATCTGCTCTTCTGGTTCGAGAGGAACCTCTAAATCTTCATCGTCATCAATGGTAAGGCCGGCCAGATCCTCTTCAACGTGCGCAGCCATGACGATCAGTGACAAGAAAGCAAGAAAAGAGTGGAAAAAATCGTGCCAATAGGCAGACAAAACGTGCTAAGAAGCAGAGAGAAAAAACGTGCTAAGAAGCAGACCCCCCTTGCATAGAATATTAAACGGATTCTATAGATCCCGTAAATTTACATACATATATTATATGGTTTTGCATGTAAATATATATTGCATAGCTTTCGTATACTTATATATATATATTGCCTTATATGTTGTAATATGATATGTGGTATGTATTAATTAACATATATATATATATATTTATTGAACTTTCTATATATTATGTATATGTATATACACGCACATTATGTTTTTTTTGTATATATTGTTTTATTTTACATGATAGTATCATAATATATTAACATATGTCGCTATTATTTAAATATTCACGTGTATAAACATGCGTCGTTATTCGAACCAGTTGGCCTTTTTAGCATTTGCCTATGCCATTTGCTCTATGTCTCTCCTTTTTTACTTAATCACGCGGTTTATTCGTCTCGTTTGTTGAAATTCTAAGTTGCATACGGACTTATAAAATGCAATGCGAGCGTCTTTTTATTCGGGAACGAACGAGGCTAGTACCAGTCGTAGTGGTGGTGGTTCGGACGTTCCTTCTCGAATATTAAGACCTTTAATATATACTCGTTCGTATAACCAAATTTCGATACGATCTGTCACTTTAATTCGCGAAATTTAATATTAATTAAGCGGTAATGTTTTTGGTACCGATTTTCGGGCACGACGGGGGTGCTCATCCTTCCCCGCGTGTAACCGACTCCCGAACCCATTTGCAAAAAGAATCTCTGGTTTTATTTCGGTGTCCGGTCTACCAATTTTAAATGGCCGGTGGCGACTCCTCCCTTTTTTACAAATCCGACTAATTTTTCAAAAACCAATTTAAAACCCGGTTCGTCCGAGCGACACCCGAGGCACTATGTATTTTTTGAATTTTTTTTAGTCGCAACAGATGGCGACTCCGCTGGGGATAAATTTTTGTTTTCAAAAAAGCAAAAAAGAGAGTCAAGCCAAAAAAAACTTTACCGCTCAATTAATATTGGAAGTTGCGAATTAAAGTGACCGAGTCGATCGATATTTGTTTATAAGTGCGAGTTTATTTTAAACGCATTTAAAATTGGCATTTAAACTCGTTCGTTTAAGTGGGGGGAAACGCTAGTGCTTTCGTGGGGATATTGTTCCTCCGTATGGGCCTAGCAAGTACCTTCGGGGCTCGAGTACCCTATATCTTCGTGAGAATATCGTTTCTCCGTGCAGGTATAGCTAAAGGGTCCCCTCGAATTGAACTCGGTTGAGAGGAGCCTATAATGGGTGATGACCGAGGGCCTTGCTACCCTTAGAAGGGGACAGCGAGGACAGTTAGAGTACCTCCTAGAACCAAAACTGCATGTAGAGAACTAGATTGCCCACCCTTTTTAGAGCCATGCGAACAGCCTAGGTCTATTAGACGGGATAAATAGGGTTGCTTGCTTTCATGCTTGCCTTATTTCTCTTATCATGTTAACTGTGTTTATCCGACACTAACGATTTTTCTTGTGATCTTCTTGCATTGCATTTCATGGCACAAAGGTGTTGAGTCAAGGTGGTTTTACCCAATTTAAGGGCTATCATTATGGACGAGAGGTTGCTAGAAAGGATGGTGTCAATTAGCAAGTCCGACATCGGTCAGAGTTGAATTAGAAAGGATAAGGGAGCAGCTTATCGAGCGAAGACACAATGTCAGATCTGGTTCCCACCATTGAAGAAAGCACAACCCTTCTCCATCCCGAGGAAGTTAAGCAAGATCGGATCTACTCCGAACATCCAAAGTCACGAAACTACCCGACCGAGTGCAAAGAGGCGACCGAAATGAGCGTGACGACCGGAAAGAGCATGGAATAGGTCAAGGGGTTGATTCAGCTTCGAGGAGATAATTTGTTTTTATGATGCATCCGGGACTAGATACCAGTAGTTTTAGAGGTTATTGAATTTCTAGAGAAGAAAGCAAATCCGGCCCCAGCATTTTTGCCGAAGTTTTCATTTCCTTGAACATGATTAGGGGGCAAGAAGAGTACCCGTAGGACTTTTGCTATGATTATCTTGTAACAAGGAGCCTCTTTTACGTTCAAATGAAAGTTAACCTAAGGGGAATCACCTATATGACCAACACCTTTGACTTGCATACATTTGTAGCATTTGTTTCATCTATCATTTCAAAGCAGCATTAAAATTGTCAGCCATGCACCCATCTCATGAGCATGCATCTGTTGATTCAAGTCCATAATACATCCATCATTGGACATTAAAATTTGCTTAAGGCATTTCATCGCACCATTACTAATTGGGGAAAAACACTCGTGTCAGAGAGAGAAAAGAGAGAGAAAATGGACAAAGGAACAGTTTCCAGCCAATACCGCTTCGGGAATGTGAACAACCTGGTGAGGAGAATGGATGAGCTCGAACAGTTCCACCAGCAGTTAGTATGGAACCAGAAGGAAACGATCGCATCCGTGAAGAAGTTCCAAGATGAAACCAAGGAACAATTTGACGAGTTGAAGGCTATGATCGCCACCCTGACCAAGAAAGGCAAAACCCCCAAGCCCAAAGAGAGTATGGACGGGGATTCTGATATTGTGATGGAGGAGGTCTTATCTGAAGAAGACCAGGCTGTCATCGGCCAATATGAGGTGCACTACTCCCATTCCGAATGCCCTATTGAGTTGGCTCTAGACAAGATCGAGGATTCACTGCGAAAAATCCTAGATGAAGAATGGGACCGGGAGCAACAAAGACGAGTGGAGACCACCAGGAGTGCCACAGTTTCGAAGCCTCGGGGTACGACTGAAGACCCTCGAAGCTTAAGGAAGGCCAAGAGTGCCGAGAAAGGGAAGGAAAAACTCACACCTCTGCTAACATACTCCCGAGTCTACCGCGCGGATTAGGTCTAATGACGGCCTAAGATAGGGCAATCTTTTGGAGGGGCAACTTTTGGAAGACGATGGTCTTCAACGTAGTTTAGGATGTATGTCTCCATGCATCTTGTCTGTTTTACCTTTTGTTGTCGGATCTTTCCCTCGTTGAGGTGCATGTGTAAGTTTGTATTGTTGGCCCGTGATAGCTAGCATCTTTTGTAAGGGCTTTTGTGATGTCCGTTTGTTTTATTTTCAATGAAGGAGACTTTTGCAAGCATTTTATATTAATTAATTTCTTTTAGACATTTTTATTCTTTATGGTTACAACCTTATTGTTTTTCTATTAAAAACATACATGTATATATTTTTACAAAAATTGACCTTAATATTTTGAAAAGAAAAAAAACCAAATGTTGTGGGAATGACACGAATGGAAACACCATCTGTTCTACTCAGGCCAAGAGAGGGGTGACAACGAGTGTTTAGGAATAATGGGCCACTCCCATTGAGTGAATTTTCCTCTCAGGCATTGTTGTCTAGGGTTCTTGAATGAAGTGATAACCCTAAAACTTCTACCACCTAAAGACCAATTTTGATATCAGTGTATGGGAGGACATGTGGCATTCCTTCAATTCCACTCACACAGAAAGAAAATAAAAAAATATCCATTGTTGTCCCCGTTTGAGCCTATCAAACTTTTTTCTTCTGATTGAACCCAAACCAAGGATCACCCCTACACTGGGGGTAGAAAAGGATAGAAGTCTATGGACGAGTGAACGAAAATGGACCCTGATTATGCTATGAAGACGATGCCTTGTGAATTAAAGGGAAATAAAACAGAATAGATGCATTGAATACATTTTCAGTTTGAGCGGCAAAGACATCAAAAGGAAACAACGAAAGAAAAGTTGATGCTCAAAGAGCTACCCGAATCTAGGCGAAAGTGACCAACATAAAAGTTGAAGAAACCAAAAGCAAAAGCACTAAAGTAAAAAGTGCGGTTTTGAAAGGAGAGAAGCGGATAAAGAAAAGGAACAAGAGGATTCCCTATCCAAATGAATCTCTACTTAGATGAGCCTCGAAAGATTGTTTACCTTTGAGCAAAAGCCTGCACCAATACGATGCAAAGGTGCAACCTGATCTGAAACTACACTTGATGAAAGGAAATGAACTCTAGGGTGAAAACCCCAACAAGAAGGGGCAGTCTAGAGCGATCCAAAGAAGTAAAAGAGGAAATAGAATTTCATCGGACCATAATTGAGACTTCAGATTGGTAGAATTGATCCTTGGTTTCACCACCCTTAAACACTTGTTTAGGCCTATTTACCCTTTCTTTCATAGCCTTAGCCTACATTACAAGCCATAAAAGACCATTTGGACCATGCGCGGAAGGATGAATTCGTCTTCAGATCACATTCCGCCTATCGGGGTTAACCTTTCTTCAAGGATTGCCACACTTCTAATGCCTGATTGAGATCAGAAAAGAGGGAAGGATGGGGCATGGTGAGTTAGTGAGGTAAAGAGAGCCACCTTTAAATTGGGTAGAAACTAAGTATGGGAGTCGCTCCTCTTGGAAGCCTAATCGCCCAGAAAAGATTTCATATGTTGTATCCCTGCAACATTTGGAAAATTTCACTCAGGTCAACCTTTTTTCAAAGACCCCAAACTTGATTTTCACTTGACATGATTTTTTAAAATGTATATCTACATAATAAAATTATTTTTACTCAATCACTTGCATAAGTCTTCTACATGGGAATGAACAAGCGGATTGACCGTGGACCAAGGTAAAGCCATCAGTACCCAGAGGGGCACCCTCGGAGGTTCAAACATTTCTACTAATACCTCCAGTTGAAATATCAAGACCGTCTTCGGTGAAATGTTGAGCTACAAAATCGACCTTCGCTAAGAAGTGTTGGAATAGAACATGAGGGTAGAAATTCTGACATTGAGAATCGGGGAACAGAAGTTACCCTCGGAGCCTAAGCATTTTGCCGAAAGGAATGTCCCGAGAAGGACCGTGCGCACCGCGTTGAGGGCACGCACTGAGATGAGACAGTAATCAACTCGATAAAAGGCAACGGAGAGATGCCTAAGAAAAGGAGGAAGGTAGGGGAGAAAAGTAAGAGAAGCCGGGACGAGGACCCCAAAGGCACTTTGGGGCAAAGGAGCGAAATTCAGAAGAGGAACTTTCAACCACAAATTTAGAGAAACAAGGGCCAAAAGGTTGTGGCATCTTTGACGGAAGACACCATTTAAAGCAACAGACATTAACCAGAGGTCGGTCAGAAGGTACGTAAACCTAAAGAGCGAAGGCAAATAGTGATAGGGTTTTATGGAAAATGATAAGACATGTGGACACCGTAAATATGTGAAAAATTTTAAGAGTCAAAGTTGAAGTTGACTTCAGGATGAAAACTCAAAGGAATACCCAAAAGGAGAAAAAGAAGAAGAAAGAGGACAAAGAAAACAGAAGACGCAGTGAAAACCCAAAAGACACTTTGGAGATTGAGGCGAAAATCAGAAAGGACGCTTCAGGTCACAAACTCATGGCAAAGGAGACAGAAACTCAAAGCCAAAAGATTTTAGAGCAAAGGAGGCAGACACTCAAAGCTCGAGACAAAGATATATGACATCTGCTCATCTATTCGGGTATTGGGAGAATAGAACCCGCCTATCCGTTCAGGCACTTGGAGAATGGAAATCCACTCATCTATTCGAGAATTTGGAGAATAGAACCCGCCTATCCGTTCAGGCACTTGGAGAATGGAAATCTGCTCATCTATTCGAGCATTTAGAGAATAGAACCCGCCTATCCGTTCAGGCACTTGGAGAATGGAAATCTGCTCATCTATTCGGGCATTTGGAGAATAGAACCCGCCTATCCGTTCAGGCACTTTGAGAATGGAAATCTGCCTACCTATTCAGGCAATCAAAAGTCAGTAGAAGAAAAGAAAGAAGAAAAAACAAAAAACAAAGCAACAACAACAAAAAAGAAAGGAAAAGAAAAGGGGAAAAGAAAAGTTCAAAGTGAAAACCTGCATGAGCACTTTGAGGCAGACAATTCCAGAAGTGGATCAAGATGAGAAGAAGAAGAAGAAGAAGAAGAGACCGGTAGAGCCGAGAAGAGGGGTAATCAACGCAAGAAGCAGCACCAAGGGACACGATGTCAATAGAATTAATATAATTAAATAACTTGGAAACCCCAATCATGCATCACGAGTAGTTAGGCATCCCTAGGATAGGAGCATGCTAACTCATACCATCATAGCATTTTTATCTCTTTTCACAGATTCTTGAAAGACAAATTGAATACCTCTCGGGATGAAGAGAAAACGATAAAGCGAGAACTAAAAAAAGATCTCAGGCGAAGCCTTTCAAGCCGCCGCTCCAGAATGTCAGGTGAAGCTTTCATGTTCGCCACTCAAGGATTTCAGATCAAAGCTTTCAAGCTTGCCGAAAGATTTCAAGATGAAGGATCCTACAGAGAAAGGGTCCAAACAAGCTCTATATAGGAGGAACTTGCGACTTCAGGATCTCGAAAGTGGAGGGTCCTATGGAGAGGGGACCTGTAGATCCTTTATTTCAGAGAGAAGTTCGATAGAGAAGGAACTACTGCTCGAAGAGTATGCTAAGGAAGAAGAGTTCTGTGGAGAAAGAACTCAGAATCCTAAGGCTTCACGATCTCGAAAGTGGAGGGTCCTACGGAGAGGGGACTTGTAGATCCTTGATTTCAGAGAGAAGTTCGATAGAGAAGGAACTACTACTCGAAGAGTATGCTAAGGAAGAAGAGTTCTGTGGAGAAAGAACTCAGAATCCTAAGGCTTCAAGATCTCGAAAGCGGAAAGACCTATAGAGAGAGGACATGGAGATCTTTGATTTCAGAAATATGAGGACGAGAGTTCTATTGCGTGTAAAAGAGTCTATCACAATTGTAGTGCAAGTGTACACGACGCAAGTAGTAAAGTGATACGAAGTATCGGATATCGTCTCCACAGGGATTGGGCTAATAGCTTCACCTAAATTTACTGCACGAAGTAAAAGAAATATTTTAGAAAGATGTCACGAAAATATTGAAGAAAACGTAAATAAAAGAATTGAGATATCAAGATAAAGAGAATGGGCTGGTATTGAATTGCTTAGTGGTGCAGGTATTGAATCGCTTAGGATCTCCAGTTCTGTCGTCGCGCCCGTCGCCGACAGCACCTGTCGCGGCGGCTGTCCGTTAGCTGTCGCGGCAGCGAACACACCAACTCCGTACTTCAAGTTTGGCAAGAATCCCAGAATATCCTTGGCCTATCCCTAGGTCCAAGTTTGTCGATGATCACGTCTTTGATGATACCTCCCGGCGTGAATCGAAGGATGAACACCGATGTGTATGAATTCCTCTTTAGCCACTTAACCTCGCCCTATCCCTAGACACGAGATGGTTCAACTATAAACTAGAGAACGCGCTCTTATCTCTTTTGTATACTTAACTCTCCCGATGCTAAGTAAATAGATAACCTCACAATGCTCTCCCGATGCTCTTGTAAGATGTTAAAACCAAGATAAGAGAACTTGAAGTTTATTTTATTGAACTTGGAAAATCCTAAAACAAAACAACCCTTGCAACTACTTTACAAAACAACCCGTGGCCCTAGGGGGAATTTAGAACATGTCGGTGACAGGTAAACGGCGGAGGGTTTAGGGATGTCGGTTATCGGGTAGAATGAGGGATTATGCCTCTAGGTTAAAACCTATGCCCTTATATAAGCTTTGGGCTCAAGTATTCTAGGTTAACAAGGATTACAACTTTAATGAAAAGTAAGATTCTAATAAATGCTTAATCTCTAAGGATTCCTACTTTTCAGCCGCCTCCTTGTTTTATGGGAATTCCTCTCCTTGAGCTTTGGCTTGACATATCTTTTGATCCGGGGCTTGGAAAAATATTTGGCTTTCACACGACAGACGAGCAGATTTTTCTCTATCTGTCGAGGTCCACTTTACTTTTCCTCTTCATGAAGTTGCTGTCGCCTTGCTGTCACGACAGGTCCATGGCAGCTTCGTCTTCTTCATCTGTGAGTCCAGTTCAGCTTTCCTGCTTCTCTGCCCTGTGCATGCCTTCTTTATCAACTATGGCAGATACCTGCAAAATAAGCCATCTTTTAGTAGAATCCGTACCTTTAATCCATTTGTGATGTTTTGCTGAAAACTAACCTAAATGCAATGCAATGATGCTTGAATGCAGCAGAAATATGGGTTAAAAAGGGTGTAAATAATAGAACTTTTACACACTCAACACACCCCCAAACTCAAGTTTTTGCTTGCCCTCAAGCAAAGAAAAAGAATATTTTTGTGTTGGCCTTCAAACAGTGAATTATCCCTTACCCGTCGCTCATTCTCTATGGCGGCAGCAACCTGTCGGAAAGGTTAGGATCTGTCCAGAATCTCCCTATAGCTCTCGTGCAGTGTGTGCATGCTTGTGAACAGTTATATGTTAAGACTCTCTTAGTTTCACTAGAATATTCAACTTCTTAACTCGAATTTTTATGCCAAAGTTTATTTTCTTGAAGACACATTTTCATGCTTCTTTTTCTTCAATTTTCAAGCTAAGTTTTTACTAGAGCCAGTTTCGGGCACCTCTAGTTACTAGAGCCGGTTTCGGGCACCTCTAGTTAGCTTTCCTAGAGCCGGTTTCGGGCACCTCTAGGTTTTTGATTTTCTTTTGCTAAACTTCTTTCCTAGAGCCAGTGTTAGGCACCTCTAGGGGCTATCCAAGTTCTAAGCATCCTATTCTAGTTTGGCTAAAAGAAATCTAAGCAATATAACAGTCACAATGGTGTTTAAGTTTTTCAGAACTACAGAAAGGCTCTAAACTTCTCCTTAAACTGTCCTAAAGATGCTGCCACGACAGAGCTATCATGACAGGTAAGTTAACTTCACAGTTTTAAGCCAACAGTTTTATATTTTCTGATTTTTTTAGAGAACTTTAATTAAAAATTAAGACACAACAATTAATAAAAAGATGTACTTAAGACTCCATTAATGATGGAGGGTTGCCACCCCCAAACTCGAGGGTTGCATTGCCCTCAATGCAAAATGACAGAAAAATAAAAACATGAAGAAAAGTACATCACAAATGATAAAAGCAGGCAGCAATAAGAGGAAAATAAAAACTTAAATTTTTCAATCGTTGTCCTCGCTGCTGCTGCTGACACGGATCTGATGGCGGCGTCTGCGCTGTGGAGGAGGCTGGACAGGTTCAGGGGCAGTCTGCTCTACAAGCTGGACATCGGAACTGCTGCCACTGTCCCAAGTGCTGCTGGTGGTGGTGCTAGCCTTGGGCAGCCGTTTCTTGTCTGCCATGTGCTTTATCCGCTTGACCGGCGTAAATTCCTACTCCAAATTCCTCCCGATCAGAGGGCTGTCATCGGATGCAGGTCTCTTTGTTCCTCTGGCAGGGGTGTCGGCTGGTGGACTGCCTGCTGCCGTCGGAGCAGGTGATGGGGTGGAAGTGGCAGAATGTGTATGGGGAGAGGCAGGTGGTGTAGGTGTAGGGGAGGGGATATGGAAATAATGGGCAGGGAAGGAGGGGAAGATGACATCAGAATAATGTAAAGTATCGGTAATGAAAGTTACCGTTGCGTTGGTGAAATCGCGGATGAAAGTCATCAATCCCATTTGTCGCTCCTCTATCCGTTGGATTGCAGCAAGGATGTAAGCAGACTGGTCTGTCAGAGCGGTGTCGGCGGCAGGCTCGGTGGCCGGTTCCTCATCTGAGTCAGCAGGAGGGGCAGTTGGATCGAAGGCGTTGATGGGTGTTGCGGCTATGACCTCCATGAGGCTTGAGATGTTTTTGTCAGTCCAGCCACGACCATGGATTAGTTTGTCGGAGGACTCCTCGGGGACAGCTGCACAGCGGCAGAGGGAAATTATGGTGAACGGCAGGCAGAGGCGTGAGTCGGAGCGGAAGACGCAGTCCATGATGCTGTTTCTCATATAGCGGCCGATATTGATGGGCCTGTCCTGTATAATGGAATGAATGAGGGCAAGCCGCTGCCGGTTGACTGTCGTGTGGTGTGACGACGGCAGGATACGCTTTTTGATGAAAGCGTTCCAAAGTTTGGCTTCCGGGAGGAGCTGCCCCCTGTTGACGGAGTGGGAGTTCTTTTTGCTAGTTGTCCATGATGTTCCCTCCTCTGTCAACTCCACCATGACAGCATCATAAGCGGCAGCATCGAGGGTGTCAAGAAATTTTTGGTGATCATCATCATCGGGGCCGAAGAAGAGGCCAAACATGTGGTTGATGCTGTCGGCAGTAAAGGGCACTTCCACTCCTCGAACGGTGACAGATGTTGCCGTTCTGCTGTCTATGGCTGCGTAGAACTCCCGGACCAAGGTGTCATTGAGCTCTGCTGGTTGTTCGGCAAAGTCCTCCCATAGCTGAGCCGTGATGGCCTTTACAATGAACGGCTGGAGTCCCATGTGGGGAGCTTTTCAGTTGTACACGAAGCCACGTTCCTCCCATAACTCCTTGTTTGCAATGGGCGTTGCTGCTGCCGAAGAAGAAGCGGAGGCAGCGCTACGACGGGTCTGTCTCGACGACATTTTAGTTGCAAGGGCTGTGAAAGAGAGAAAACAAATAAAACTAGAGGAGAAAGCAAGAGGGAAAAATCAGAAGTGATGAAAAATGAAAGGAAAAAACGGGGTTATATAGCGGTCGAGTTGCTGCCCATTTAATGTTGTAACGGCAGGCGTGAATAACGGGGCGGCAGATTGGATTTAGCGTGTCTGACGCGTCTGACACGCATTTATGCGTCTGTTACGCGTCTGCCGCACGCTTCTGCGTCTGCCGCGTCAGTCTGTTGACAGCCTGTCATATCCGTTTGCGGCGGCCATTGTCCGTAATTCCTCAATCTCGTTCAGATCTAATAGCCTTTTCTGGCCTGCCTTGTCCAAGTCCATGTTCACTGCCTTGATTGCCCAATATGCTTTGTGCTCGATCTCGACAGGCAAGTGACAGGTTTTCCCATAAATCAAACGGTATGGAGACATGCCCAATGGAGTCTTAAAAGCTGTCCTATATGCCCATAATGCATCATTCAGAAGTAGAGACCAAACTTTCCTAGTTGGTTTAACCATCTTTTCAAGAATGTTCTTCACTTCCCTATTGGAAATTTCAGCCTGTCCATTGGTCTGTGGGTAGTATGCTGTCGCGATTCTGTGCTTGACACCATATTTCTTTAAAGCGGCAGCAATTACCCTATTATCAAAATGTCTTCCTTCATCACTGATAATCGCCCTAGGGATGCCAAATCTAGAAAAAATGTTTTTATGCAAAAACTTTTGGACCGTCTTGGCATCATTCTTTTGAGTTGCGATTGCTTCTACCCACTTGGAGACATAATCCACTGCTAGGAGGATGTAAAGATTTCCATATGAAGATGGAAAAGGTCCCATAAAATCAATCCCCCAAATGTCGAAGATCTCGACTTCTAAAATGTTTTGCAGTGGCATCTCGTTTCTCCTCGAGATGTTACCTGTCCGCTGGCACCTGTCACAGTTCTTGTAAAAGTCTTGTGCATCTTTATACAGTGTCGGCCAGTAGAACCCTGACTGCAGCACCTTGGCAGCAGTTTTATTGCCTCCTAAGTGACCTCCATATTGTGAAGCATGGCAGTGATGGAGTATGTCTTCTTGCTCTTCTTGTGGTATACACCTCCTTATAACCTGATCTGCGCACATTTTGAAAAGAAGAGGTTCGTCCCAATAATAATGCTTAACATCATTTTGGAACCTCTTCCTGGCTTGATAATTAAGATCAGAAGGAAGTATTCCGCTAACTATAAAATTAACGAAATCAGCATACCAGGGGAGTTCAGAAGACTTACCTGCCGCCATGGCTGTCGCGACAGCGATTGCGGCAGCAAAGAGCTGCTCGTCTGGGAAGGTCTCCAGTATGTGTGTCTCGTCTATAGGCAGACTCTGTCCCGTCTCCAATCTTGACAAGTGGTCTGCCACCTGATTTTCTGTCCCCTTCTTGTCCTTGATCTCAAGGTCGAATTCTTGTAGTAGCAAGATCCACCGTATTAATCTAGGCTTGACATCCTTTTTTGCGAACAAGTACTTAAGGGCAGAATGGTCGGTGTGCACTATTACCTTCGTCCCGAGTATGTAAGAACGAAACTTGTCAATGGAGAACACCACAGCTAACAGCTCCTTTTCTGTGGTGGTATAGTTCACCTGGGCATCATTCAATGTCTTGCTGGCATAATATATGACGTGAAATAGCTTGTCTCTGCGCTGCCCAAGTGCTGCCCCGACAGCATAGTCACTAGCATCACACATAATCTCAAATGGCTACGTCCAGTCTGGTGGCTGTACTATAGGGGCTGTCACTAGCTTTTCCTTCAGAACCTTGAATGCTTCAGTACATTCCTTATTAAAGTCAAAGGGTCGGTTCTGCTCTAAGAGATGGCATAGGGGTTTGGTGATTTTTGAGAAATTTGCGATGAATCTCCGATAAAAACCAGCATGCCCTAAAAAACTTCAAATGCCCTTGACTGTTGTTGGCGGCGGCAGCTTCTCAATTACTTCTATTTTGGCCCTGTCGACTTCTATCCCACGGCAGCTAATCTTATGGCCAAAGACTATCCCTTCGTCCACCATAAAGTGGCATTTTTCCCAATTTAGAACAAGATTAGCTTTTTCACATCTTTCAAGTACCTTTTGAAGATTGCCTAGGCAGCTCTCAAAATCGTCTCCAAAGACGGAAAAATCATCTATGAAAATTTCTAGGAAGTCCTCTACCATGTCGGAGAATATGGCCATCATGCACCTTTGGAAGGTGGCAGGTGCATTACAGAGTCCAAACGGCATCCTCTTAAACGCGTATGTTCCGTAGGGGCATGTAAAAGTCGTTTTTTCTTGATCCTCCGGTGTGATAGCAATTTGGTTGTAACCTGAATAACCATCAAGAAAACAATAGTAAGGTTTACCCGCTAATCTATCAAGCATTTGATCAATAAAGGGTAAAGGAAAATGGTCTTTTCGGGTAGCTTTATTAAGCTTCCGATAGTCCATACAAACCCTCCAACCGGTCACAGTCCTGGTTGGGATTAACTCATTGTTCTCGTTGGTCACTACGGCCATTCCTCCTTTCTTGGGAACGCATTGCACCGGGCTTACCCATTTGCTGTCGGAGATGGCGTAAATAATACCAGCATCTAACCACTTAATAATCTCTTTACGCACTACCTCCTTCATCGCATGGTTTAACCGCCTTTGGGCATCAATAGTCGGCTTATGATCTTCCTCAAGGAGGATTTTGTGCATGCATAACGCCGGACTAATGCCTTGTATATCAGCAATCGTCCATCCAATCGCCTTCTTGTGCTGCCGTAACATGTCGATTAGCTGTCGTTCCTGTTCCTGCGGCAGCTTAGCAGAGATGATTACGGGCAGTGTGTCATTGCAACCAAGATAAGCATATTTAAGCTGCCCGGGCAGGGGCTTAAGTTCTAAGGCAGGTGGTTCAACAATAGATGGCTTTTGGATTAAATGGTTATTCGAAGTGTAATTCAAGGGTTCGAATAACTTACCTGGACGATTGCCTAACCAGTTTACCTCCTCCTGACCTTCAGTATCAGATGTATCAGATTTAGAGGAGTCACTGTCGTCGGTGCTGTCGTCGTCACTGTCGTGACAGGCCTGTAAGTGGCTGTCGCAGCAGTGACCAAATTTTGTATTCCGGCAGCCCGACCTGATGTAGGGTTGATCAAAGGTCACCTCAATGATGGCCTTGCATTCCTCGTCCACATCGGCATGTTTCATTGCTTGGAGAACATTCAACTTAATCTCTTGATCGTTCACGCGCATGGTGAGTTCTCCTTTCTCCACATCAATCAATGATCTTCCCGTGGCTAAGAAGGGTCGCCCAAGGATGACTGGTGCGTTTTCATCTGCCTCACAATCTAAGATAAGAAAGTCAGCAGGAAAAATAAGCTTATCCACTCTTACCAAAATATCTTCAATTTTTCCCTCGGGATAAACGTAAGAGCGGTCGGCCAGCTGCAGAGTAACTGTCGTGGGCCGCGCCTTGCCAATACCTAGTTTCTGAAAAACAGATTTGGGCATTAGATTAACACTGGCACCAAGATCACAAAGTGCCTTACCCACAAATTTGTTGCCGATTACACAAGGTATGATGAAGCTCCCCGGATCCTTCTTTTTCTTGGGCGGCTGCCTATGAAGAATACTCATGCAACCTTCTTGCATCCTTACCGTTTCAAATTCCCCAAGTTTAGATTTTTCGACATAACATCCTTGAGAAATTTAGCATAACCGGGCATCTCTCTAACAGCATCTAACAACGGAATATTAATATGAACCTGCTTAAAAATATCATAAATCTTTTTAAGTTGAGATTCATGCTTAGCTTGTTGTATCCGTTGAGGGAAAGGTGGTGGGGGACGGTAATCAGCAATACGTCCTTCCCACTGCATGCGAATCTGAGGACGGTAATAATCTTTTTTCTCCTTTGTCGCTTCTGCTGTCGTGACAGGCTCATCGGCAGCAGTCTGTTTATCTCTTGTCGGGGCAGCTTCCTCGGCAGGTCTATCCAAGGCAGGTTCCTTTTCTATTTCAGCTTCTTTTTCCGGCCCTGGTAACTTTTTCCCACTCCTAGTAGTAATCGCCTTACATTGCTCATGTGGGGGCGGTCTAGCATTTTCAGTATTGCTAGGGAATCCTCCATTCTGCCTTGGTTTAATATGTTGCGACACCTGACCCATTTGTGTCTCTAGAGATTTCAATGTAGCCTCATGATTTGTCATTCTCATCTCGGTTTTATCTATAAAATTTTCCGTCTTCTTGACAAACTGATTTATATTCTCCATATACGTACCAGTCTGAGACATAAAGGTGGCCAGAGTCTACTCCAATATACTACTCGTGGCAGGTGGTGGCTGCTGTTGCTGCTGCTGTGGCAGGTTCTGCGGCAGATGTTGTCGCGTCAACAATCTAGGACCTCCCTAATTTTGATTATGTGCTTGCGGATTCAGGGCGTTGTTAGGGTTACTCCAGGAAAATTTGGGATCCTTCCTCCAATTGGGATTATAGTTGTTGGAATTGTAGTTCGGCTTGTAATTTCCAACATATTTTCCCTCTTCTATTTGTATTGGGCATTCATCCCTACTATGATATCCTTCAAAGATAGCACAAACTTCCTCGATAGCAAATCCTTGTAATTCATCTTCATTCAATAACCGTTTCATTGCTTTAGTAAGGAATGCTACCTGTGATTTCATAGTGCTGTCAGCCTCATAGTCCTTGACAGCAAGTACCCGTTTACCCCCTCTTCTAGCTGTCGGAAACTGCTCCTCATTCTTGGCCAGATTTTTCAGAACTTGCAAAGCCTCGTCTGGATCTTTATCCAATAATAGTCCATTTGCTGCAGAATCAATTCGAATACGAGTTTGTAAGTTAGCAGCATTATAGAACTTAGTTACCTGATTCCAGACAGGGAATCCATGCATTGGGCAGTTCCGTAGAAGAGTAGTAAATCTGTCCCAGGCCTCGTGCATCGGCTCGTCATCTTCCTGTTGAAAAGTAGCAATTTCGTTACGTAATCGCTCAGCTAAATGTGAAGGATTAAAACGAGACAAAAATTCACGAGTTAAATCTGCCCAAGTCATAATAGAACCCGATGTAAGTTTATTCCACCAAGTTTTTGCTCTGTCCCTCAATGAATGGGGGAATAACCGAAGCCTCAGTATCTCCGGACTAACTACTGGCAGTCTAAACGAACCGCAGATCTCCTGGAACGTTTTGAGATGCTCCCTGGCATCCTCTGTCACGGCACCACTAAACTGCCCGGCGTTGTTGATCATACTAAACATGACAGGTTTAAGCTCGAAGTTATCAACATCAATATCCGGCAGCGTGGTCACCAGCTCTACATGATCGTTCAGCATGTAGTCACGACATGACCGTCATCCATCTGCCGCGGACGGGTCGCCGACAGGCGGTATAATTCCACCAGCGGGCGGATTACGGGCCATCTGCTCTAGCTGTTCCTCAAGGTATTCGTTTCTGTCTAAAAGTCGGCGAAGTTGTTTCTTGAGATTGAAGGAACGTTCAACTTCCGGATCTAATGGGTACTCAGGATCTTCACCTCTTTTAGATCTGCGCATAAACCAGAAAACCTCGTGAAAAGCAAGAGTTGAAAACACAAAAGAAAAATTAAAAAAAAATAAAAACAAAAACGAAAAAATTAAAAACGAAAAGTGCAATAAAAGAAAGATGTAGTTATGTTGCCAATCCCCGGCAGCGGCGCCAAAAACTTGTTGCGTGTAAAAGAGTCTATCGCAATTGTAGTGCAAGTGTACACGACGCAAGTAGTAAAGTGATACAAAGTATCGGATATCGTCTCCACAGGGATTGGGCTAATAGCTTCACCTAAATTTACTGAACGAAGTAAAAGAAATATTTTAGAAAGATGTCACGGAAATATTGAAGAAAATGTAAATAAAAGAATTGAGATATCAAGATAAAGAGAATGGGCTGGTATTGAATTGCTCAGTAGTGCAGGTATTGAATCGCTTAGGATCTCCAGTTCTGTCGTCGCGCCCGTCGCTGACAGCACCTGTCGCGGTGGCTGTCCGTTAGCTGTCGCGGCAGCGAACACACCAACTCCGTACTTCAAGTTTGGCAAGAATCCCAGAATTGCCTTGGCCTATCCCTAGGTCCAAGTCTGTCGATGATCACGTCTTTGATGATACCTCCCGGCATGAATCGAAGGATGAACACCGATGTGAATGAATTCTTCTTTAGCCACTTAACCTCGCCCTATCCCTAGGCACGAGATGGTTCAACTATAAACTAGAGAACGCGCTCTTATTTCTTTCGTATACTTAACTCTCCCGATGCTAAGTAAATAGATAACCTCACAATGCTCTCCCGATGCTCTTGCAAGATGTTAAAACCAAGATAAGAGAACTTGAAGTTTATTTTATTGAACTTGGGAAATCCTAAAACAAAACAACCCTTGCAACTACTTTACAAAACAACCCGTGGCCCTAGGGGGAATTTAGAACATGTCGGTGACAGGTAAACGGCGGAGGGTTTAGGGATGTCGGTTATCGGGTAGAATGAGGGATTATGCCTCTAGGTTAAAACCTATGCCCTTATATAAGCTTTGGGCTCAAGTATTCTAGGTTAACAAGGATTACAACTTTAATGAAAAGTAAGATTCTAATAAATGCTTAATCTCTAAGGATTCCTACTTTTCAGCCGCCTCCTTGTTTTATGGGAATTCCTCTCCTTGAGCTTTGGCTTGACATATCTTTTGATCCGGGGCTTAGAAAAATATTTGGCTTTCACACGACAGACGAGCAGATTTTTCTCTATCTGTCGAGGTCCACTTTACTTTTCCTCTTCATGAAGTTGCTGTCGCCTTGCTGTCACGACAAGTCCATGGCAGCTTCGTCTTCTTCATCTGTGAGTCCAGTTCAGCTTTCCTGCTTCTCTGCCCTGTGCCTGCCTTTTTTGTCAACTATGGCAGATACCTGCAAAATAAGCCATCTTTTAGTAGAATTCGTACCTTTAATCCATTTGTGATGTTTTGCTGAAAACTAACCTAAATGCAATGCAATGATGCTTGAATGCAGCAGAAATATGGGTTAAAAAGGGTGTAAATAATAGAACTTTTACACACTCAACAAGTTCTATATAGGAAGAACTGCCACTCGAAGAACACGCCAAGGAAATGAGTTCTATAGAGAGAGAACTCATATTCTTAAGGCTTCAAAGAGAAAATTACTCGGTGTAGCGCATTGCGGCTAAATGAGAGTAAATCGTCCAACAGGGAAGTTGGACAGATATAGTTATGACCAGTTTGCTTTACGACCGGGAAGGGAAAACAAATCCACTTGGATGCCCAAGTTTGCCTTTCGGTCGCGAAGATGAGACAAAAGTATTTGGAGTTTCAACTTGCTTTTTGACCGCGAAAGGGAAGGCAAGGTTGTTTGAATGACCAGCTTGTTTTTTTCGAAAAGAGAAGAGAAAGATATTCGAAATCTGCTCATCGATTGGGCACTTGGAGAATAGAACTTGCCTATCCGTTCGGGCACTTGGAGAATGGAAATCTACAAAAAAAACTCTTTGTCTATCTCTTCGGGGCATCTAGGGGAGAATTCAAGATCGAAAGCTTTGGGAAGAGGAATTACTTGGAATCGCGTGACTACGTCAGGAGTAAACCGTCCAATAGGGAAGTAGGAAAAAATTAGTGCTTATGGTCTTTGCTTTATTCTTGTTCCACAAGTATAAGCAAAGAGGGGCAGCTGTAATCACTAATTTTGTCCGAACATTGAACCTCTTTATGTTTGTGTTGTTAGTGAGCTTATCGGGCTATTAGGAAATTTAAAAATAAAAAAATAATAAAAAAAGGGAAAAAAGGAAAAAGAAATATACATATATATATATATATATATATATATATGTGTGTGTATGTGTGTGTCATATTATTATTTAGTATTGTTATCATACTATTATCATTAATTAGTGTTATTTATTGTATATGTATGCATGTGACATATTAGATATAGGTGTGTTTTGGGTTACATATTGTGTACATATTATTGTCTATTAGTATTATTATTATTATATCGTTTGTTATTAGTAGTATGTTTTTGTTATTATCGATATTATACTTATTAGTATTTTTATTTATTGTTATTATTATTGTATTTATTAAAACAAGATATAAAAAATAAAACATAAGAAACATAAGCCCAAAATCCATTGGATAAATAATAGTAACAGTCCATTAAATTAAATTAAATCAAATTACAATAAGCAGCCCGTCCAAGCCCAAAGTCTAATACCCAAAGCCCAACACTCAAAAGAAAAAACCCTAATTGTCTTTTGATTGCAGCTGCAGCCGCCACTCATCTGTGACCGTTGGATCTGGTCGCGATCCAACGGTTCAGATCGCACCCGCAAAACGAAACCCTAAGGAGGGTGTCACCCTTACTCCAGCGCCGCTACATCTTAGCCATCGGATTTGAAAGAAGATGGATGGTCCAGATGAAGCCCGGAAGAGAAACCCTAGGGATGCCCCTTATTAGATGCCGCGTCGTACGCCCCTTTACCGTTCGATCTGGGTGAGATCAACGGCCCAGATCGCGTCTGAAGAAAACCCTAATGAGGGTGTCATCAAGCCATAGCGCCGCTACCGTTGGATCAAAGGCGATCAACGGTCCAGATCCCTCACGCTCCACGACCGTCCAGGTCTCCCACGCGCGCGCAGAACCAGTCTGTGTACGAACCGTCAGACCCTCCCACGCCGCTGACCTTGTCGGAAGGTTGCTTTCACCATTTCGGGGATATTCGGTGAAGACAAAACAAAAGGAAAATGTCAGTATACCGGATTGGAGATAAAAGCAAACAGAAACACAAAAAAGGTCAACAACACGACAGCAGAGATGAAAGAGAAACTAATTTTAAGCATTGCATGTAAATTTTTTCGGTTATATAGAGAGAGCCGGAAAAACACAAGGGGGGCTTGGAGAGAACAGAGAGCATAGATCAGAGAGCAATCGAAATAAAAAAAATGATCAGAGAGCATTGAGTGAGTGAGAAATTTTGTAAAAAAAGCTTTGAAATCAATACAAGAAGAAAAATTGAGAAAAAAAACATATCTTTCGAGTTCTTTCATCCTCTCTAAAATCTTTTTTCCGAGGTAAATCTGAAACTTTTGGGGTTGTGTTTCAAGGTTTTCGTTTGTAGACTAGGTTAGGGGGTTCGGACCGGTTCACCATCGACCCTTCAGGTCGTCGTTTGGGGTGTTCGGTGAGGCGGCGCCGCCGATGAACGACGTCTAATGTTGGCTCTGTCGAGTGAAAGCGACTAAGAAAAAAAAACCCTATTTTTATGTTGTTTTAAACGAAGTGAAATGTCACTGATTTTCTTTTCTATTTGGTTTCCTTCTCAGCTTTTCAAATGTCGTTTCCCTTTTTTTTATTAGCATTAATTGATTATATTTTTTTCCTTTTCTTATTTCGAATGAATGTTAAAGGAAAACATTTTGATTTTGGGATAGTTTTATTTGTTTCCCGTTTTAATTATTATTTACCTTTTTATTATTTATTATTTGTTCCCATGTTTATGCATTTTCTTGCTATCATTTATAATTTAATTCATATTTTGACGTGATATGTTTGTGTTTAAATCTTTTCTTTATATCCCAGTTTGCATTTTGCCATTTCCTTGTTTCATGCATGCGTATTTATGTATGGCTTTCCTCTTTTTTACCCGTTAACCCCGCCTATCATTACCTTATTTATTTAATGCCCCTTGATATAATATAGGTTTGCATCTAATCATATATTATAGATTCTATAGATCCCGTAGATTTATATACATATATTATATGGTTTTGCATGTAAATATATATTGCATAGCTTTCGTATACTTATATATATATTGCTTATATGTTGTAATATGATATGTGGTATGTATTAATTAACATATATATATATATATTTATTGATTGAACTTTCTATATATTATGTATATGTATATACACGCACATTATGTTTTTTGTATATATTGTTTTATTTTACATGATAGTATCATAATATATTAACATCTGTCGCTATTATTTAAATATTCACGTGTATAAACATGCGTCGTTATTCGAACCAGTTGGCCTTTTTAGCATTTGCCTATGCCATTTGCTCTATGTCTCTCCTTTTTTACTTAATCACGCGGTTTATTCGTCTCGTTTGTTGAAATTCTAAGTTGCATACGGACATATAAAATGCAATGCGAGTGTCTTTTTATTCGGGAACGAACGAGGCCAGTACCAGTCGTAGTGGTGGTGGTTCGGACGTTCCTTCTCGAATATTAAGACCTTTAAAATTTACTCGCTCGTATAACCAAATTTCGATACGATCCGTCACTTTAATTTGCAAAATTTAATATTAATTAAGCGGTAATGTTTTTGGTATCGATTTTCGGGTACGACGGGGGTGCTCATCCTTCCTCGCGTGTAACCGAATCCCGAACCCATTTGCAAAAAGAATCTCTGGTTTTATTTCGGTGTCCGGTCTACCATTTTTAAATGGCCGGTGGCGACTCCTCCCTTTTTTACAAATCCGACTAATTTTTCAAAAACCAATTTAAAACCCGGTTCGTCCGAGCGACACCCGAGGCACTATGTATTTTTTGAATTTTTTTTAGTCGCAACACATCTCCTTTGTTAGACAATCTTAGAGATACTCAAGGTCAGAACATAGATCCCAAGGGGAATGTCGGTTGCTTCACTTTTGGGGGGATGAATGGGACTGTTAATCATAAAGATTCCAATTCCCTAGGTGAATCCAATAATGGTGTAGAGGAAGGTTCTGCAGATCAAGGGGTTTTTAACTTTGTTGGTGGGCCGGGTTCCAGGCCTCATTCGGTGCGTGGAGTTGAGGATTCTAATTTTCCTCGTGGGCCTGATGCTTTGTTATCCCATGATCCAATTCCAATTGGTAACCCAATCCCCCCTCACAAAACAGAGTGTTGGTTAATAATTTGCATCACGGGCCGGTTTGGGAGGCCCCTGATAAGGGTATGGATAACTTCGGTTATATTGAATGTTTCCCAGTCTCGTCTAAAGATGGTTCGGTCGTTGGGTTTAGTGGTGGTTCGGTGGTGCCGGATTCCATAGCCTCGGGTGATAGTTCCCTGCCCTATTTGTTGCCGCGTCTGAATTCCAATTTTGGGGGGTTCTTCAGAGCTAGCTGCCCTCGTCAGATCAGAAGTCAAGTAAGGAGCTCAATCGAAAAAAGGCCAGGTGGAGCAGTTTCTGGTGGTTCGTCTTCCTCTTCTGAGGAGGTGATTTCTCTGGAAAGAATTGAAGCGGAAGCGGTATGGGAAATCAGTAGAATTCTTGACATCACGTTTAAAGGAGGTAAGGATGCTGTCATTAATAGAGTTTTGGAACTGGAACAGGGTATTGATGGTGGGAATTAATGGTTTTTTCGGGTTGGTTATATAGATATATATCTTTTTCATGAATTTGTCTATCTTATCGTGAAATGTCAGAGGAATTAGGCGCAAGGAAAAACTAAGGGCGGTGAGGAAGGTTATTCGTAGTTCCCAGTCTAGAATTGTCTTGATTCAAGAAACTAAACTTGAAGCTTTTAATAGTGGTATAATTCGTAATTTGTGGAATAATGTGGATGTTCAGAGTGCTTTTTCTCCGGCATCTAGATCTGCTGGAGGCTTGTTGTGTCTTTGGGATGACAAATTCTTTAATGTATCAGAAATGATTTGTTTTCCCAGGTTTATAGCTTTGATTGGAGTTCTTGGTTCAAAGAAAATTAAGTGTGGTGTTATGAACGTATATGGTCCCTCGATCGATTCGGAGAAAAGTGAATTCCTTTCGGAGGTGCTAAAATGTATCAAAAGTCGTGAAATTCCATGGTGTGTGGGGGGCGACTGGAATTTATTTCTTGATCCGGCCGAGAAAATTGGTTTTTCTATTAATCAGTCAAATATTGCTCTTTTTTCTACCTTTGTTTTTGATGCCGAACTGATCGATCTTCCTCTATTGGGTGAGAAATTTACTTGGTGCAACAATAGGGAGCCTCCGACCTTTATTCGCCTTGATCGTTTCTTGGTTTCGGTAGAGTTTGAATTGGCTTTCTCTAATATTCGGCAAACAGTTCTTGATAAATCCTTGTCCGACCATAACTCTATTGTGTTGTTCGAAGATGCTACGGATTGGGGGCTGAAACCTTTCAAGGTCTTTAATCATTGGTATGAGGAGGGTGGCTTTAAGGAGATGGTTCAGTCTACCATCTTGAATCTGAAATCCAATAATCCGCGTTTGGGAATTGGAGGAATCATTAGTGGTTTTAAATTGGCAATGAAGAAATGGGCGAATAACTTCTTAGGGAAGGAAGATCAGCGTATACTCAATTTGGAGCGAAAACTTACTGATTTGGAGGCTCTCTGTCAGGGGGGCTGTAGCAATCCGAGTATATTTCAGCATATTAATCATCTCCGGCTACAATTGTGGAAAGAGTATAGAAGAGTGGAATGTACTTGGCAACAAAAATCTAGACTTCGATGGCATAATCTGGGGGATATAAACACGAGATACTTCCATCTCGTGGCGGCTGGGCGTAGGAGAGCGAATGCTATTAAAGTGCTTAATTCGGAGGGTATTACTTTGGTGGATCCTATGGAAATTAAAGCAGCTGTGAAAAGCCATTTTTCTAAGCTCTATAATCGGATACACGCACTTGAAGTGGAAGAATTTGACTTGGAGTTTCCTTCACTCTCTTCAGATCAGATATCTTACTTATCTAGAGAATTTTCTAGTGAGGAGGTTTGGTCTGCGATTGCGTCAACCGATAGCAACAAAGCCCCTGGTCTGGATGGGTGTAATATTGTTTTTTTCAAAAAAATTTGGCCTGCGTTGAAAGAAAGTATAATGCATTTTTTTGATAACTTTTATTGGGGTAAGGATTGGGAGGCGGGAATTAATCACTCCTTTATTACCCTTATCCCAAAGGTTTCTTGTCCCTCCTCCCTTGACGAGTTTCGTCCGATTAGTCTCATGGGAGGCATGTATAAGATTCTTTCAAAGGTGTTAACTGTTAGGCTTCGATCAGTTATTGATTGCCTGGTAGGTTCGTCACAGTTCGCCTTCATCAAAGGGCGTCAAATTCTTGACTGCTCCATTGTCGCTAATGAAGTCTTGGATTTTCTATCGAAAGAAAAGAGGGAAGGGATTGCATTTAAAATTGATTTCCATAAAGCGTATGATTCGGTCGATTGGAACTTCTTATTATTGGTTTTGAGAAAATGTGGCTTTAACGACCTTTGGTGCAATTGGATTTTGCAGTGTATATCCTCGACATCCATTTCGGTCTTGGTGAATGGTGCCCCTACGGAAGCCTTTACTATGTCTCGCGGCCTTCGGCAAGGGTGCTCACTTTCTCCCCTTCTCTTCAACCTAGTGGGGGAGGCACTCAGTCTTTTGATCAAAAAATCAGTGTTGAAAGGGTTATTCTCGGGTGTGGAAGTGGGTAGTGGAAACAATGCTGTAAATATTTCACATCTCCAATTCGCCGACGACTTATTGATTTTTTGTGGAGCGGAAGAGCGACAAGTTAAAAATGTCAAGAGAGTGTTGAGGATTTTTGAGTTAGCCTCGGGTCTCCAGTTGAATATGTCTAAAAGTCGCATCTTTGGGGTTAATGTGGAGGCGGATTCACTTGCTTATTGGGCTGATTCAGTGGGTTGTAGTGTGGGTTCTTTTCCGACCAATTATTTGGGTCTTCCTCTTGGTGCAAAACGGAATTCAGTAGCACTATGGGATCCCGTAGTCTTAAAATTTGAGAAACAATTAGATGGTTGGCAAACTCGCTTCTTGTCCTTCGGTGGGAGATTGATTCTTTTGAAGTCTATTCTTTCTAGTTTACCGATTTTCTACTTATCAATTTTCCGTATGCCAGCATCGGTTTCGAATCAGCTTAATAGCCTTATGGCTAAATTTTTATGGGGTGGTTCACGAGAGGTATCCAAAACTCACTGGGTTAGTTGGGAAGGTGTGTGCGCTCCAAAGGAGAAGGGGGGCCTCGGTATTGTGGATTTGAAGACGGTTAATAGAGCCTTGCTGGGGAAGTGGTGCTGGCGTTATAGAAATGAACCAAATGAAGTTGGCGGAGAGTGATTTCATTAAAAAATAAGGCCCCCGGTAGCCTCCATCCTTCGGATTCCTTGTCAAGACATTCGTCATGGATATGGAAAGGTATTGTTAATTCTTTTTTTAGTAATGTTGTGGTGGGTCAGACTTTGCGATCAAATTTTATTTTAAAAGTAGGCGATGGGAGATCGATAGCCTTTTGGTCGGATGTATGGTTGGGCGATACAAATTTAAAGTCTAGATTTCCTCGTCTCTTTGCATTATCTAGGATGAGAGGGGGGTGTATTGCTGATTTTGGGGCGAAAAGAAATGGTGAGTGGGTCTGGTCGATCCCATTGAGGAGAGCTCTCTTCGATTGGGAACGCGAGGGCTGGGATGTTTTGATGTCGTTACTTCGTAGTTTTCGGGCTAGCAACATTGAGCATGATTGGGTATGTTAGTCGGGGTCGAGTGATGGAGCGTTCTCGGTGAAATCCCTTAAAAATATGCTAGCCGACTCTATTCCCTTGGCTAAATTCTGGAAGTCATTTATCTGGACTGGGTGTGCTCCGCCGAAAGTAGAACTTTTCGCTTGGCTTGTTATGAAGGGGTGTGTGGCCGTCAAATTCGAACTTAGCAAGAGAGGAATTAATTCCTTTTCTTCTTTGATGTGTCCTCTATGTAATTCTGATGTGGAATCTGTTTCTCACCTCTTCTTCACGTGTAGGGTGAGTTGGATTATTTGGACAAGTTTCTTGGCTAAAATGGAGATATCTGCCGTTTTCCATTCGAGCCCGTCAGGTTTTATGGAGGAGTGGCAGTGTATTGCTCCACCATCCAATCGTAAAGTTTGGGGCCTTATTCCATTTGTGGTTTTGTGGTCGATTTGGTTGTTCAGGAACGAGATAATCTTCAACGCTAAGAAATTGGATGTGCTTCAAGTAAATTTTGTGGTGAACTATCGGCTTGCTGCTTGGGTAAAAGGTAAATTTAGTATGTGTAATATTCCTTTAGAGGCTATTATGGCTGATTGGGTGCTTGCCAAGGACTCTTGCCTTGTTGGTAGTCCGGTGCCCCCTAATTCGGGGTGGTCTCATCCTCCCACTGGTTTCTTAAAGCTGAACGTCGATGGAGCCTTCGCTGCATCCTCTGGTAAGTGCGGAATCGGGGGGTTATTGAGGGATGAAAAGGGCGCAGTTCTCTTAGAATTTTTGGAACCTTGCAGCAGCGTCCCCCCTGCCGTGGTGGAACTTTTGGCGATCAATGCAGGTATAGAAAAGAGTTTGAACTTGCGGGTGGCTGATTCCTATAGAATCATTATTGAAAGTGACTGTAAGGTGGCAGTGGACTGGATCAGTGGTGGTGCAGCCCCTCCTGCGGCGGTCATGGACTTGGTATCTGGGATAGTAGCGTCCGTAAATCGTAGAGCAATGTTTGTAAGGTGGGTTCCGCGCGGTGAAAATGTCAGGGCCAATGCTTTGGCCAAAGCGGGAATAGGTTAAAGGGGTTGGGTGTTGTAATGGGTTCTGTTTTTGTTTTTTCTTTTGGTTCTATTCGCAGTTTGTATGTGGAACTGGTATCTAAGTTTTATAATAAAATATGAGCACTCTTTTCCCCCGATTAGGTCTAGCGGGGGTTTTTAATGAGGCCCCTTACCTTTCAAAAAAAATATGAAAGGTTAAATTTTTTGAATTGTTTCGAACTATGACCAAATTTATAGAATGTATAAGTTATGAGGAGTAAAAATGACTATTTTGTGTATCAACTTTGAAGTGAAAATTCTTTAGGTACTAACTTAGGAAAATGTGTCTATTTCAGGTACTAAATTAACGGTAAAAATTTTTAGATACCAACTTGAAAGTATGCATCTAATTTATATACCAAATATACATTTAAGCCTTTTTGACAAATTCAACTTAATTTCTTTTATGATATAATAATTGAAAGGTAAAAATACAAGCAAGGGAATCTAAAAAGTTGATTTTCTTTTACAGTTAAATAATTCTGTCTGATATATGTATATATAATATCACATATGAAGAAATATGAAGACATGTATATGTACATTATTATAGTTATAGAAAGTCATTTAAATTGGAACTAATTAGTACTATAATATTAATTATAAGTATTTTACAATTAAATTTGAACAGAAAATCGAAAAACTCGACCAAAAAATAGAATTATAAAATAGGACTCGTCAATTAAACTAACTCGAAATATTTTGATTCGAGTAGATTAAATGCTCACCCTTAATCCCGTGAATATAGCATGATATATAAAGTTAATACCATTATGATCAACAAGGCCATTATGATCAACAAGAGCATCAATTGTAAGAAATAAGCATCAATTGTAAGAAGATAAGCTGGTTAGCTAGGATTCGAGAATATCCAATGGTTCTTTTTGTCAAAATAACAATTAAGGACATTTCTTTTCATATCCAATCATTAATGAAATCTATATACTAACTCCAATTCTTTTCTATTAAACTCATTTTTTTAACTTACTCGGCATTAAGGTCGGTCCAACCTATTAAATTAATAATCATAGAACACACAATGACCGGGTGCATTGATATACTATAAATATATATTATAAAATAAAGTCAAACTATATACTTCCTCTATGATTTTTTTGACCAGAATATACTTCCTCTATGATTTTTTTTTGACCAGAATATACTTCCTCTATGATTATATACTCAAAGTGTGGTGTTTTAGATTATTTTTTAGAGTTGTTATTTTAAAACTTTAGAGTCAAGGAATGTAGTTTCATGGACAGTCCAGGAATATATACATTTAGGGTTTAGCTTCACAAATTTGCTTTAGGTATTTAGGGTTTAGATTTTAGAGTTTAAATCTTAAGGTCTAAATTTAGAATTTAAAGTTTAAAAATTTAAAATTTTAAAATTTTATTTAGAGATTTAAATTTTATATTCTTTAGCTTAAATAAGAAAAATTGTACATATTTTTTTCACGTAACTTATATATCGAAATATAACTCTTAAAAAACCCATTAAAAATGACAATAAATTGATAAATTGCAAATATATACACAAAGTAAGAATCAATATCCATGGTCAACTTGGTTATATTATCTGTTTTACTAATTGATACAACTATTTTTTATACAATATCTAAACTACTCGGATTTTACAAACTTCTAAACCGAAGGATATTGCAGGCTAAAACGCGTTTGAATCCATGTCCTCTTACAAACTGTTATAACCATTCCAACCGAGTTAAGACTCAGATGACAGATGTTATAACATTTAATGCAACGGTTTAAGCAAAATTGACATAAATTAAGAAAAAACCAGTGTGCTACGAATGCTGTAGGGTATGTCCAGCCATAGCCACTACTATAACCCCCACTAACAAATAAACAATAACCCACAACTAGCATGGTTCCTTTCCAGAATTGATCGTGTAGAATGAGGAACAACAAAAACCCTTGAATTACACCCACCATTGCTCCTCCAGCCAGAATCGAAAAAGAATACGAAGGGAATATCCAACATCCAACTATTGAAACACTGAGTTTCGACACCTTATATGAGATACACATGAACACCATGAAAAAGAAGATAATGGTAGAAAATACACGTAGAATTATTGCTATGTGGAAGGTAGGAGCTATGGAGGATATCGATTGGTCGAAGCACATTGCGAGGAACGCGAGTAGGACTTGAAGTGCTGTCCTAAATCCATGGGGGAAAGGTTTAAGCAGGGCCAGTGTTAGGAAATATGCTACGATGAAGACAACATAGGTTAGGCTATAGAAAAGGAGAAAGTAGTATTGGTCCATCACTGCTGTCCCTATGTTCCCTGGGGATTCCCTTTCTTCAATAACAGTGGAGTTTGAAGAACTGTCGCCCTGCCAAACACCGCCGGGCGGGCTGAGACTGGTTTGGTAGGTTGCAGTCAGCAGTAGTCCTAGAATTACTAGTAAAGCATTGCGGTCCTGCTCTGATATATTTTCCATATCGTGAAAAATTAACGATGATGCTTTTGTCACGTATTTGACTATTCGTTTATCGACCTGACAACTAAAGTTTGAAACTAGTGGAAAAGAGAAACCACGTAGAACAGTGATGCTTTCGCTGCTATTATGTTGCTCTGCAACCTTCAGTGCCGTCGAACCGTCCAGATTCTGGGCTTGCCTATCTGCTTTGCAGTTTAATAGCAGTTTCACCATCTGTTTCATTAATAGTTTTGAGATATAAAAATGGTACAATCAATTAACCATGTATAGCCATAGGAATATAGAAAAGAATCCATGTATATTAATTATTAAAGCAGATGAGCCAAACCTGGGGTTGATCATTTCTAGCAGCTAAGTGCAGTGCAGTGTTGCCATCTTCGTCCTTTCGGTTCATCATTTCTCGATAATACTCTTTCTTCCTAAGCGCTCCAATTAGGACTTGCAGTACATCCAATCTTTTGTTTTCCACTGCTATATGCAAAGCAGTGCGGTTCTGAACTGTAACATCTCGGATACAATCAGGGCAAGCCTCCAGAAATTTATCCAACAGACCGTCACAGTTTCCGAATTTACTAATGTAGTGCAGAGGAGTCTCGCCATTCTTCCCTTTGACACGAGCAAGATTGCTATCAATTTCCAAGAATCGCAGCGCCATCTCTTTATGCCCTTTCTCGACAGCGAGGTGAACGGGGCTCAAGCCGTGATGGTTTAGCTTCCTAGCAAAGGATGGCTTTAAGCTCATAATCTCCATAGCAAACCCGATGCACCCTTCGGCTGCGGCTACGTGTAAAGGCGTCTCGATGAACTCCACCTCATGGAGGCGCCTCAGAACGTTTCCATCTCTCTGAATTAATGTATATAATTCAGTAACGTTTCCTGTACAAGCAGCTGCTCTCAAACTTTCATCCATGCTGTGATTAGTTGAAGGATAAAAGATATGGTGCTGTGTGGTCTGAATTGAACCCAACAAAGAAACAATATATATAAAAACATAAGGAAAGACAAAACAAGTACATGGCTTTGGTCTTTCCTTGTTTCTTGCGAAAAAGGGTAATGAATCAAACTTTGAAAAGAGTAGGAAAGCTCAGAGAAAGACAAATATGGAATCCTGATTATAAAAGCAACGACTTGCTTAAGTTCAAACAAAGAGAGAAGGTTCTGCAAATTGACAAGTTGTAACATGGAATCTGAACATAGGGCAGCAAACGAAACACCACCCTCTGCCCCTTCTTCAACCCCAAATAGTCTCGGTCAAGAAATAGAAAAAAACCCAAAACTATGAAGAACCGTTCAACTTTATGAATTTTGACATGGTAAATACATTTATTTATATATCGGCTAAACTACACTATTGTTTTGGTCTCTAGATGGTTAAATCATTAGTGAGATAATGACATAACCGTTATCTTTTTTCTTTTTGTAAAAAATGTAAACTCCTTCTACTTTCGTTGCTGGTCGATTACTACCTGACGTAGGTTGCCGTTCCGATAAGATCATTATCAAAACATTTGTATTCCACACTTCTTTCTTCTCCTCATATCAACACTAAAACGTTGGTCAGAGAAAGAATCAATTCAAAATAGAAAGACAAAAATTGGAAGGGTTGAAGGACACCAGTAACTGGATGGAACTAAGATCAAATATTAGAAATAGCAAATAGTGATTAATCTAAAAAATATTATCGGTTAGGCTAATATAAGTAGAAGTAAATATTTATCTAATATAACTCATATATATAATATTTGATTTAAAATTTCATTCTCTAATTATTATTTTAATATTGTTATTATCTATATCTTTATTTAAATAAAATCGAAGTATTTCCTAAAAGAATTAAATTTTTATCTATAATTTAATTTATTTGTAAAAATATAAGTAATAAAAATGTAAATTTAAATATAGTTATTAAAATATTAGCTTCTATAGCAAGTTTCAACAAAAACAAGTGAGGAATATATCATATATATATTTATCTTATTTTAAGTTATCTTTATTTTTTTAAAATAATAGGACTGATTAAGTATTTAATCTAAAAAATTGAAGGTACAAAAGCTTAATTTAACTACCAATAAGTGTTGGATGCATTGGTAATACACATTACACTCTTAAAAAGAGGATGTAAGTTCGAATCTTAGAGACGACATTGTTGGAAGGAACAGTCTTGTACCTTGAACATGAACCGTAAAAAAGACCTGCATATAAGGAAAAAAGCTTAATTTAACTCAAATTTATACTGATAAGGAACTAAAATTCTATTAACCAAAATTCTTGAGAAGGCAATAGCCCCCACTCTTTTATATAGCTCAGTCCCTGCCATATCCAATTAAGATGGAAGGACAATGGTAGGAGAAAATTGGAAGGGCAAGATCTAATGCCACTTGGGACAATTAATTGAAGGATTAGAGACTTTAGTAAAAAAAAAAAAGACAGAAAAGTCTTTGGTCTTGTTTTCCGAGGTAATTTCGTCCTTAAAAGAGCATTAAATATGTCTTTTTATATGTTCATAGACAAAAGTTTAAGCAAATGGCATGCATCATTGTGAACAAGAAACCTACCTTGGTAAGAAAAGGATTTACATGACAATGCATATAATCAGAGAAGAATCGTGGAGATTGGAGAGGAGTCGTCTCTTGAAATTTTAAAATTCGTATATAATTTAAAATATTTTTAAAATTTTTAATATATTTTTTATTAAAAATCTATTTTTGCCATCTTAAAATTTTATAAGTTCCCCTAATATAATGTCATGCATCCGTCTTGCATAAAATTAATATACTATATATAAATTTATCTTTTGGAATGCATTAGTGTTAACTAGTTGATAAGAAAATTATCCTTCCCGACAGTGGTGGAGCCACATATAAAATTGGGATCAATTGATTCTACTTATTTGTTTGGGTATGTAATTTTTAAAGAGTTAAATAAGGTTTTTAAGGAGTTAATATAGAATTTTTCATAAAAAATAATAGAATTAATCCCACTTGATCTGTTAGGGTAGGGGGTCAAAAATACTTATTGTAATGATATGAAAATTCTTTTGACCTTTATATGAAAATCTTGATTTCGCCACTGCCCCCGACTCAATAAAATAATCTTTGATTAATCTCTTAAACGGATATAGAAAAAAAACATAACAAATGACTTGGTCCCTGTTGCAAAAAGGACCACTTCATTAGGACCCATTTCAGAAACAAAAGATCAGCAAGGGAAAAGGATGGTCAGGAATAACGCGGCATTTGAGACATAAAAGCCAAAATTTGTAAGATTGGAAGATAATTCGAATCTCATAATTATTATTATATTTCATAATATTTTTTTTAAAAAAAATGTCTAAGTTATTTGGATCTCACTTCATTTACAATTCGACGGATAATACACGTTTAAATGTACTCAAACTTATGTTCTTTTAGAGGTTGTAATATTAATTATATCTATCAAATTAAAATTCAGTTCGTTAAAAGTTGTTTTGTTTTTTTTTCTCTTGTCTATGATATTTAGTTATTTATATATTCAAACTTATGTTCTTTTAGAGGTTGTAATATTAATTATACTAATCAAATTAAAACTCAGTTCGTTAAAAGTTTTGTTACTTCAATGTCCAATTTTAATCGTTTGTTGATTTTTCACGTAATTTTAGAAAAAAAAAAACGTTTGCGTGAGAGATATGTAAAATAATTAAAATGACAATTTTAATTTTATCGTAGAAAAGTTAAATTTTGTTTTGGAAAAGTAAAAAAGGTAAAAAGACAAAATGTGCCTAGTAAAAGTTGTATTTTTTAAAGAAACAATTTAAGTGAGACAAATTTAAAACACAACAGGGACAGGTTTAATGAGACAAAGGGAATACTATTTTAGCACTAAACTTTACTAATCGAAACCATTTTAACACTAAAATTTAATTTAGGCTTCAATTATACCACAATGACATTAAAATCGATGATGTTGATGGATCTTAACTCGTCTCAGTATATGCCATCACAGAGCCAGTCTTCTCAGGCAGAAATTAATTGTTTAAAAGAACAGTTCACTCAATTTTAAGTCGAAGTAGAAGCGAGAGAAGCTGAGAGAGAAAGAAAGGCAGCTGACATATCAAAATCTCTAAAGAGAATTTCAAGAAATGACAGTGATGTTAAGGCAGAATCAGCCAAAAAATACGTCATCTTAGTTAATTTTAAGTTCGTTCATGTATGAATTCAAATGAACAATGTTAATTGCATGGATTTGCATAAGATCATTATCAAAATATTTGTATTCCACACTTCTTTCTTCTCCTTAGATCAACACTAAAACGCCGGTCAGCGGAAGAATCAATTGAAAATAGAAAGACAAAAATTGGAAGGGTTGAAGGACACCAATACCCGGATGGAGCTAGGATTAAATACTAGGAGGAGCAAATAGTGACGAATCTAGAAAAATATTATCGGTTAGGCCAATATAAGAAGGAGTAAACATTTATCTAACATAACTCATATATATAGTGTTGGAATTTAAAATTTTATTCTCCAATTATTTTAATTTTTTATTATCTATATCTTTATTTAAATAAAACTGAAGTATTTCCTAAAAGAATTAAATTTTTTATCTATAACTTAATTTGTTTGTGAAAAATATAAGTAATAAAAATGTGAATTTAAATTTATTTATTTAAGTATTAGCTTTTATAGCAAGTTTCAACAAAAATAAGTGAGAAATATATCATATATTTTTAAGGGTAAACTACACCACATACCACTCAATTATGGCCGTTGACCAGAAAATGCCACCGAACTTCAATAAAGTTCAAAACTAAACACTGAACTTTAGTTTGTGACTCAAAAATACCACTCCGCCGTTAACTCTTAACACCCCATTAAGTAAAAACGGCGTCGTTTTTTGGTGCGGCTATTTTGAAGCCTAATTTATCCCAAAATGATATCGCTTTGCTAGAGGAAAAATATTAAAACCATGTGTTTGGAAGGTTTTAAACACAAGACCTTTAAATAGAAAGGCTAAACTTTAACCACTGAACCAACTTAAAATTATATAATATTTTACCGCAAATATTATATATCTCAAACTACTTGAAATTAACTCAAATTATTTTATAAATAAATAACACTATAAATAATATACAATATATTATTTGTATATATATCAATATATACAAATAAAAGTGTATTATTTTTATTTTTTATACAGCATTTATAATATAAATATATTATATTTAAAAAAACTTCAAGATATTCATAAAAATAATATATTTATATTATAAATAATATATACAAACTCCGGACCCTAAATCCTAAACCTTAAACTACAAAACCTAAACCTCAAAATATTTTATTGTTTGAGGTTTAGGGTTTGTGGTTTTTTTATATATTTATAATATAAATATATTATTTTAAAAAATATATTTTTAATGAATATTTTTTAAAATAACATATTTATATTATAAATAATATATAAAAAAACCATAAAAATAATATATTTTATTGATATATATGTAAATAATGTATTTTATATTATTTTATATATTAATATTATTTATTATATTATTTTTTCATAAAATAATTTGGTTGAACTAAATGGACAAGTTTATATATTTTAAATAAAAACATATGATTTTTATATTATTTATATATTATTTATAATATAAATATATTAATTTTTAAAAAAAGCCCAAAATATTCATAACATTGGGACCGTGGACTATGGGCAAGGTGGGGGAGAAGCGAAGGGCTTCGGGTAAGAAGTGCCGACGCAATAGAAAGAACTGATCTTCGAGGAAGAAGGGTCGATGCAAGAAGAGTGCACCAAAATTCAAGTTAGAGGGGCGGATGCAACCAGGGGTAACGGGCCTTGTGAAAAATGGGTCGATGCATAGTGGAGCAACAGACTTCGTGGCAGAAGGGTCGATGCATGCAAAGAACTCTAAGAAGGGAGGTTCGATGCTAAGGGGGCCAGACTTCGAGGAGAAAGAAGGGCTGACCCATTTTAGAGTAAATGCGACATCCGAGAGGAAGGTACATCTCAAACACAACTCTTGTGGTTTTGAGTTTGATTTGCCATCATTGATGAGTGTAGGTCGAATAAGACCTAGCTTTTATTGCGGGGGAGACAAAGCTTGGAAGGGACCTTTCAGAGTTCTAAGGAGCCAAACAGATGGGTTAACGAGTTCGAGAGTTCGTCCAGTGTTCAATGTGGTGACACCCAATACTTTGCCGCGGGGCCATGAGTGTCCGAGACAAGGCAAATCAGATTTTGTAGGAAAGAGTTCCTACGATAGTGATGTACCAAGTGGCGTCTTAGCACGTGATTGTCCAAGTCAGTTTGAACCGAGGCAGGCAGTTCATTTGGGAGAATTGCACGAAGCTGAGGCATCGACGAGTAATCAAGTTGACCCAGCCCAGGATCGTTCGAGTGCAGCGACGAGGGCGTCGCTAAGTTCAGTGGGGGAGAATGTCATGGGCCAAACTTTTGGGACCGAGTCATTGGCGCAAACATCGAGCAGCGAGATTGTGCGCGGAGCATCGGGCTCGCCAAGACCTTCAGACTTGGCCTGGCACTTGGAGAAAGCTAGCAAGCCTGCAGGCCCACCAAATTTAGTAAATTCCATGAAGGATTTACCGGGGTAACTTGGATGGTAAAATGCGATAAGCCATTGTGATTATCACTCATATTATTTGTAATTATCGTAGAAATAATGTTTGTGATAATTAGAGATTTAAACTAAGAGATAGGATAGATCTCGATCGTCGATGTAATTTAAACTGTACCGTTGGATCTGAGGGAGTTCAACTATAAATAGAGGCTCACAGCTCAATTGTATTCACTTCATCATTCATTCTCTGAGTAATACAAAGAAGCGTTTACTCTAACTCTCTGAGCGTTCTTCATTGTTCTTAAGTGTTCTTCGTTGTTCTTGTTGCCATCACTTTCAGTTGTTCTTTGATTAGCTTCCGCATAGAATGATCTTTCGTTCGAGGGCTTTAAAAGTGTTTGATCTTTTAGAGCGAGAATCTAGTTTAACTTAGGCGTTTGTCAGGAGAGCTTCGCCTAAGGTCGCGTGGTTTTGTTAGCAGGAGTCTAGCCCCGTGACAAGTGGATTTAGGCTTACTTAGTCGCACAAGGTTCTGCGAGTCGACTAAGGCCGCACGTTCCGGGTAGCGAAAGTCTACGGGCGTGACATGTTGCAACGGAAAGGTGATGGATTGAGTATAATTTTTTTCAGAAGTGTCATGAGCTTGAGTAAAAATCTCTTTCCCCCTAATCATGCCTCCTTATATGCCCCTTACTAAAAAACACCTAAAAATTAAATTCTAAGCCCTAATCCTAATTTTCATATCTTAAACCCTAACCCTAAAAAAATACACCCTACCCATAATTCCCCACACCCTAACCCTAAGCTCAACCTTAAACCTTAAACCCTAAATCCGTTATTTTAAAGTGGAGGCACCACCGAGGCTTGAGCCCCATGCACCTTGCAGTCGAAAAAGGGCAACGAGAGATGGCACTACGTCTCCTCAAGTTTGATAAAGGCCTTGTTCGTGTCAAAGGGAGGGAAGGTCTCACTCCTCTGCACCATGTGGTTCAAACTGGAGATGTTGATCTCTTGATCAAGTTTCTCGAGGCTTGTCCTGAGGCTATTGAAGACGTGACTGTTCGAGACGAGACAGTTTTCCATTCAGCTGCAGAAAACGACATGTTTGACACTTTCGAAGTGTTGGTAGGTTGGCTAATAAGAAGCCATCACAGAATCTGCTCAACGTTGGGAGAAGGAACTACTGAGTTGAGCAGACAATGAACGCAACAGTGTTCTACACATTGCAGCTATGAAAAACAGCTCTCAGGTATGCTAATGTTGCTAGTTAAATTGACTATTGACATGTATATATAAGTATGATAAAATGATTATTTGTTTTGCAATGGAAGAACAGATGGTAGAGCTACTGCTGGAACACATGTGCCGACACGATATTAATGCTAAAAATTTGGAGGGATTGACAGCGCTAGATATCAAACATGGTAACAGCAGGATTGAAGACATGGTAAAGAAAGCGGGAGGCTTGAATGGTTCCTTGATTCCCAATAAGTCCATCTCTTCAGTGGACACCAAATCATTGAGAAAGAATTACTGTGTGATATATATGTAGTAATGATAAACAAGTGTGAATTTGCTTGTTTCTTATGTTATGTGGCGGCTCCATGACTGCTGTTACTTGGAAATTTCCTTCAACCTTTTATACATTATCATCTGATTCTTTAAATTGCTCTGGTCCTCTCTTGCTTATTGTTTCACCAGTGTTCAGTTGCTTGAAAATTTACTGCATAATTCATTCACCCATTGCTGTTGATTGGAGTTTAATAGAGGCTGCACGAACAGGAAATATTCAGTTACCTATATTGGTCGAAAATGCACATGTTGTAAGAAACATATGCTACATTGTTGCAATGTTTGGCAGCTCGATTATATGTTTTTTGCATTCCTTTCAAAACATCAAACTGATCTAACCACTTTGGTGATTAACTAAACTATATTCATACATGCAAATAAGCTTGAACTATTAAACCTTAAATAAAAAAATATTTACTTACTAATTTATCTAATACACATGGCCGTGCCTGGGCATGATTAACTGAAGAGGTTGTAGTCACCTAATTTTATCCGACCCCGTTTTATAATCATTTTTTATTTTTATGTATATATATATATTATTAAATTCAATAAGTAAAAAATATAAAAAAAAGTTCATTAAAAAAATAAAAGAAGTGTCCATGTACATGAGTAGAGGCCCAATTAGCCTATTTTTTTATTATTTCATTTTTTATTTTTAGTTATATTATTATTATATTTATTATTATTAATTTATTTTAGTTATTCTTGCAGATTACACCAGATCCTAACCATGTTAAATATGAGAATATTGCAAGAGATTTTGTCCAATAAATATGCGAGTTAAGTGATGTGCAAGGAGTTCTGACTATGGACTCATGGCGAATTTTCGTTAGAATCCGAGCATTTTTGGGACAAGATGTCTTCTTAAGAACTGATCGTATTTTAGTTACCTTTCCAACGTGCCACGGCCCAAATATTTTGGTCCTAGATAGTGGCACGAGTATCCGACGGAGAGGTTCGAAACGACACAACAGGCTTACCAAGACAATCAGAAGACTTGGCCCAACCCGAGATAGTGGCACATGTATCCGCCCAAGTTGTTGAGTGCGGATCATTGAGCTTGCCAAAACCATCAGACTTGGCCCAACCAGGAACAGTGGCGCATGTATCCGCACAAGTGGTTGAGTGTGGACCACCGGGCTTGCCAAGATCACAAGACTTGACCCAACACTTGGAGAATGCTAGAGAGCCCAATCACATCAGCTTTTCAGAAAAGGCAAGAGACAACAAGTCAAAGAAGATTGTGGAGGAATCTTGCCATATTGAGTGTGATCAGCTATCCGAGGAAAGAAACCTAATAATTGATGTAATTAGGTAGGATTTGATATTGTTTCCTTAGATAGAGAATCTTGTAAGGATTTGGGCTAATCCTGGCCATCCATGTAAATTGATCCAGAGCATTGATTAGGGGAGAGCTCAACTATAAATAGAGAGCTCCTCCCTCATTTGTAATCACTCAATTCATTCCATTCATTCTCATTTGACAGAGAGAGAGAGAGTAATAAGACTTTGAGGCATTTACTCTAGCTTGCTTGTTCTTTTAGTTGTTTTTAGTTCCCTTTGTGTTCTAGTTGCCTCTCGAGTGGCTAAGAGTATCCACCTTAGTAATTAAAGCGCTTCCGCATCCATCGAAGCCTTGAGGGCTTGTCCGAGCCATTATCGAGAAGAGTACTCGTAAGGCATGGTTAAGGCTGACTTAGGCGCGCGAATCAACCAAGTAGCGTCTAAGGCCGCACGTGCCCGACGATGTGAAACTCTAGGAGCGTGACAAGTGGTATCAGAGCGAGTCGAGGGGGCTTGTGTTCGAGGCTACTTGGTGTTGCTGTCAAGCTAGACGAGAATTTACGTTCTAGCTAGTCATAGTGACCGAGCTTGTTCGTGGCAAAGAAGTGATCGAGATGACGAAACAAGAAGATGATGCTTCCACACAAGAAGGCAAAAAGTGTCGCGGTGGAAACTATTGGAGAACGTTGACAAGGAGCGAGGTAAGAAATACTCTTAGGTAATTTGACCAAAGAATTTCCTCTCTTAATTCTCAGGTAGAACAATTGGAGAAAGTCTCAACGGTGTTGGAGAAGTAAGTTATGAAACTTGATGATTCCGAGCGAGGAACCAAGGAGACCCAAGGTGTTTTCGAGTCCCGCCTTGAAAAAGTAGAGTCCATGGAGGACCGGTTCAAGGACAAGATGTAACAAGTTCTCAACGAGTTGGTGACTGTCCGAGGGAGTAATGCTTGCGAAGCCGAGGTGAAGGCTTTGCGGATCGAGGTGAATGAGCTCAGGAAAGAGCTGCTCAATTGCAAGGTTGCAATGAGTGAATGGGGTGTGCTCAAGGCCTTCTTACAGAGACTTAGACTGGGGGCGAAGCTCGCATTGGAGCAAGGTGACACCCAGATGCTTTCAGAGGCCCAAGATGTGGCAAGTTGCTGGCTGAGCTTGCGGGAGACAAGCCAGCTAGCATGGAAAAGTCCAAGCCCACGACGAGAGATTGTGGGAGTGGCGAGGCCAAGACCGTGCCAACAAAGAAGGCGAGCTTGGAAAAGTCCAAGCCCACGACGAGTGACAGTGGGAGTGGAAAGGCTAAGTTCGTGCCAACGAAGAAGGTGAGCAAGAAGATGAAGTGCTACTTCTGCGATGGTCCCCATGTCATCAGGGATTGTCCCGAAAAGAATCGCCTTGTTGCACTCATCAAGGAAGAAGATGAGCCAGAAAGAGAAGTAGTGCGACTTGGCGCATTTGCGAGTGTCAATAACCCAAGGGAGAACCGCGATGCGACTACATCTGTCAAAGTAGCCGAGCAAAGGTCGAGACCCGATGAGATAGCATGTGCCAAAGCCGTCAAGTCGAGGGTGAAGATGAAGCAACTAGAGTGCTACCATTGTAAGGGGCCATACAAGTTTCGAGGATGCTCGGATCGAGTCAAGCCAACCAAGGAATTGGGTAAGCCCAAGATGAGTGAGGCTACACAGCTTGGTTTGATGAGTTCTGCCAAGGCCAAGGGAGACCGAGATCAGAAAGAGTTGACCATGTCCAAGAAGGCTACCAAGGGGTCTAACGAGCATGATCGTGGAAAGAACTTGGCTTCAAGGACCATGATGAAGCGAGGGTCGAAAGGAAAGCTTTCCGAGGATGTTCTTGGGGAAAAGAACATTGCTTCAGAGGCCACGATTATAGAAGAGCCGAAGGTAGAGCAAGCCGAGGGTGTTCGTGTGAAGAGCACTCTTTCAGAGGCCACAACTATAGAAGAGCCGAAGGAAGAGCAAGTTGAGGGTGTTCATGTGAATAACACTTCTTCAGAGACTATAATAAAAAAATAGCCAAAGAGGGTCAAGCCGTTGAGGGACATTGGGACATTGGAGACACCACCTATGGCCAAGGTGGGGAAGAAACAAAGGACTTCAAGTAAGAAGCGCCGACGCAAGAAGAAGCACCGATCTTCGAGGAAGAAGGATCGATGCAAGAAGAGTGCACCAAACTTAAAGTCAGATGGGCGGATGCAACAAGGGGCACCGGACCTTGTACAAAAGGGGTCGATGGAAAGTGGAGCAACAAACTTCGTGGCAGAAGGGCCGATGCGTGCAAAGAACTTAAATAGAGAAGGTTCGATACAAAGGGGGCCAGACTTCATGGAGATAGAAGGGTTGACCCATTTTAGAGTAAATGCAACAACCGAGAAGAAGATACATCTCAAACACGACTCTTGTGGTTTTGAGTTTGATTTGCCATCGTTGACGAGTGTAGGTCGAGTAAGACCTAGCTTTCATTGTGGGGGAGACGAAGCTTGGAAGGGATCTTTTAGAGTTCTAAAGAGCCAAACTGATGGTTTGACGAGTCTGAGAGTTCGTCCGGTGTTCAATATGGTGACACCCAAGACTTTGCCGTGGGGCCATGAGTGTCCGAGACAAGGCAACTCAAAGCGGGTAGAAGAAGGCTCCTACGATAGAGATGTATTCGAGGGCATCTTACCACGCGACATAACTTGTAGGAAAAAGTTAGAGCGAGCAGTCCTTATGGGTGGATATGAGCAAGCCGAGACATCGAGAAGCCACCAAGGTGATGTGAAAAATGAGGCAAAAGATCGAGGGGTTCGATGGTGGAAAGAGCCATGGCGAGCAATTCATATGGGGGAACCATACCAAGCTGAAGCAATGAGTAGGAGCATCCAAGGTGACCCAGCCCAGGATCGTTCAAGTGGAGCGACGAGGGCGTCGCTAAGTTCGGTGGGGGAGAATGTCACGACTCAAATATTTTGGTCCGAGATAGTGGCGCGAGTATCCGACGGAGAGGTTCGAAACGAGGTAGAAGCCTTGCCAAGAAGACCAGACTTGGCCCAAGCCGAGGTAATGGCACGAGTATCCGAAGGAGAAGTTCCATGCAGGACATCGGGCTTGCCAAGACAATTAGAAGACTTGGCCCAACCCGAGATAGTGGCATATGTATCCCCCCAAGTTGTTGAGTGCGGATCACCGAGCTTGCCAAGACCATCAGACTTGGCCCAACCAGGAACAATGGCGTATGTATCCGCCCAAGTGGTTGAGTGTGGACCACCGGGCTTGCTAAGATCACAAGACTTGGCCCAACACTTGGAGAATGCTAGAGAGCCCGATCACACTAGCTTTTCAGAAAAGGCAAGAGACAACAAGTCAAAGAAGATTGTGGAGGAATCTTAACATATTAAGTGTGATCAGCTATCTGAGGAAGGAAACCTACTAATTGATGTAATTAGGTAGGATTTGATATTGTTTGCTTAGATAGAGATTCTTTTAAGGATTTAGGCTAATCCTGGCCATCTATGTAAATCAATCCGGACCATTGATTAGGAGAGAGCTCAACAATAAATAGAGAGTTCCTCCCTCATTTGTAATCACTCAATTAATTCCATTCATTCTCATTTGAGAGAGAGAGAGAGAGAGAGTAATAAGACTTTGAGGCATTTACTCTAGCTTGCCTGTTCTTTTAGTTGTTCTTAGTTCTCTTTGTGTTCTAGTTGTCTCTCGAGTGGGTAAGAGTATTCACCTTAGTGTTTAAAGTGCTTCCGCATCCATCGAGACCTTGTGGGCTTGTCCGAGCCATTGTCGAGCAGGAGTACTCGCAAGGCGTGGTTAAGGCCTTGTGGGCTTGTCCAAGTAGCGTCAATGGCGTCTAAGGCCGCATATGCCCGACGGTGTGAAACTCTAGGGGAGTGACTAACGCATCTTAAAATGCCTCAATCGGGCGTTGGGAGCTCAAGATATGTTCGTAGTTAATGAGTCCATATAAGAATATATGATTAAACATTGATGAATTTTAATTAATGAGCCGTAATTATTACCATAATTACCAGATCCACATAAATTAGGAGGATCAAAATTAATACAAGATCAACTAATAGAAAATAATCCTCAAATCCTCACGAGAATTTAAATGAGTTCCAATTTTCTTCGCGATTTGACATAATACCGAGAAAAAAATAATAAACAACTACTTACTTTTTCTTTCTTTTCCTCTTTATTTATGTCTCAAGGAAATAATACCGCAAACTGCAAGGTTCTAGAGCTGTCATGAGCTTTGGGTCTACACCTTATTAGTCCAACAAGTTACACAAAAAGTGTAGCATACCTGCAAAAAGTGGTGGTGTTTGAAGAATACATGTTAACCGTATAAGTTTTTTTCCTTTTACCTTTTATTTATGTATCGGATAAAAATATTCCACCTCTTTTTGGTACTCTTTTTATGCTCAACACTAAATTTTTTTATACATAATTCTAAATTTTAAATCTTAAACCATAAATTTTAAACCCTAAAAATATACCCTCCCACTAATTCCTTAAACCCTAACTTTAAACTTTAACCCTAAACTTATTTTTTAGTATGAGGCATAGACAGAGACACATAAAAGAGCAGAGGATATCTATTCTTATGTCTCAAGGAAGTAATGTTGCAACTGAAAGATGATAGATTGAGTATAATTTTTTTTCGAGAAGTGTCACGAGCTTTGGGTCTAGACCTTAATATTCCAACGTGTTACACAGAAAGTGTAGCATTGCGTGAAAATGAAGACAAGTACCTTTGAACGTTACTGAAACCATTCTCAATTCTTATATATAGAGCAAACAATTCTCCTCTTTCTTCCCCACACAAGTGGCCTTAAACCCTTTCAATTATCATCCCTTGTATCCTTAATCATATAATCCTTATATTCTTTCAAATTTCAGTACTGCTCCTTGCTATGGATGAGAGGATGAGAGAGGCTGCACAAACAGGAAGCATTGACGCCTTGTATCAGTTAATTAAGGAAGATCCATGCGTTTTGGAGCGTATCGATAATATTCCTTTTCTCGATACCCCATTGCACGTAGCAGCCTCTGCTGGGCGTGTTGATTTTATGATGGAGATGATCAACCTGAAGCCATCGTTTGCAACAAGGCTAAACCAAGACGGGTCCAGTCCCATGCACTTGGCTCTTAAAAACAACAGAACCCAAGCGGTGCTTCGACTCCTCGAGTTTGATCAAGGCCTTGTTCGTGTCAAAGGGAGGGAGTGTATCACTCCTCTGCACCATGCGGTTCAAACTGGAGATGTTGATCTCTTGATCAAGTTTCTCGAGGCTTGTCCTGAGTCTATTGAAGATGTGACTGTTCGAGACGAGACAGTTTTCCATCTAGCTGCAAAAAACGACATGTTCGACACTTTCGAAGTGCTGGTAGGTTGGCTAATAAGAAGCCGGCACGAAGCTGCTCAACGTTGGGAGAAAGAAGTACTGAGCAGGGCAGACATTGAAGGCAACACTGTTCTACACATTGCAGCTATGAAAAACAGATCTCAGGTATGCTAATGTTGCTAGTTAAGTTGACTATTGACATGTATATATAAGTATGATAAAATGATGATTTATTTAATTGTTTTGCAATGGAAGGACAGATGGTAGAGCTATTGCTGGAACACATGTGCCGAGACCATATTAATGCTAAAAATTTGGAGGGATTGACAGCGTTAGATATCAAACATGGTACAGCACGATTGAAGACATGGTAAGGAAAGCGGGAGGGTTGAGGGGTTCCTTGGTTCCCAATAAGTCCATCTCTTCAGTGGACATCAAATCTTTGAGAAAAAAGATGACTCGTTTTCAATGTTTTGAAACAATAGCATGTCGAGGAAGGAAGAGTATCCCATATGAGATGCGGAACACATTTCTAGTAGTCACGGTGCTAATTATAACAGCCGCTTACGAGGCCTCTTTAAGCCCTCCGAAGCTGGTTGATAGGAGTCAACGCGCACCAGCTCGTTCAGAGGCTCCAACACCGACGGCTAATGAACAGAAAGCTGGGGAGATATTTGATGATCAGGTAGAATTGTCATCCCTATCAGTTCCTTCAATGGCTCCAACGCCGCCTGTTATTGAAGCGAAGGATTTCAGTCTGGTTTTTTATGATTGGTTTGAGTCAGTAGTTGTATCCACTATGTTTTGGTTATACAACACTCACCTTTTGGGCCGCCATTTGGTTAACAGCATGTCTCCTGCCAAGTCGCTCAATCTGCTTGTTTCTTCACATAACGGTTTCCTTGTTTGGAAATTGTTATGTGCTTTTAGTTTCTGCTCGGACAAGGGCACATCATTCAGTTGCTGCTTTCCATCCGGTAATCGCACATGGCCTCGGCATACTTAACTATTCCTTCTCAACAATACTGTCTCTCTTAGTATTGTTCCGAATAGCCCGTTACATACGAGGCAGGTTTGTACTCAAAACCAAGATCTTCATCCTCCTACAAATCATTTCCATCTTATTCTTTGCTGCCATTATTGTCCCAGCTGTTCTATTTTCCGAAACCATATTGAATCTTTTCAAAGAAAGACGGTGATCCTCCCTTCTCCTAGTGCTTACTTCTTTGCTTAAGTCTAATGATCCCTTGAAACTAGTGTTTAGAGTGGACGAAGAATTACAGTGTGAATTTGCTTGTTCCTGATGTTACGTGGGAAGCAGCGGCTCAATGACTGGCATTACTTTTATTGTATTGTTCATTGCAATGTTCAATAAGTGGGGATGCGTCTGTTTCTTATGTGGCAAAGTTACATTGCTTTTTTTTTCGTCAGTTTTATTGATAAACGAAAATAAAATAACAACAGGTGATCCCAATAAAAAAAAGAAGATCTTCATCTAAGGTGTGTGCATTATCAATTCACTTTGTAAGTGTCCCAACCCTTTTTTCGAGCTTGACATTTTTGGAAAACTAAAACACAGAATCCCCACCAATTTTTTTTAAAATATGATTGGATCACTTTAAAACGTAGTTATTTTAATAAAAATATTTTATTTATTAAAATAACATTTTTGGTCAACGAAAAACAGAAAACATGTTCGGCGGTCGGTTATGCCCAGGGAAGGTTAGCACCCCACGACGCCCAAAAATTGGCACCTTATTGATTTCAAAAAGTGTTTCCAAAATTGGAAATAGCAAGTTCACAAAATTTCGATTTATTCATCCGTTTAATGAATGTAAATCTATTTTAACAGTCTTACTGCCCGAAAAATGAACTCCAATCACCGCCAACACTCTTAGCGCTAACCTGTCATTTCCGTTTGGTAAGACACCACACTAATTAGTTTTCACTTTTTTAACAAACAAAAAACAATGATTAAGTGTGTTAGATTTTTTAATTAAGCCCCTAAGTAGTGATTAAATCCTAGAATCTCTACATTCATTTTAACTATTTAGGTTTTCATAAAATTAAGCGTATTTTATTAGAATTATGAAGGAAATTTTACTGCATACATGTCACTAATCTAAGTTTTAAAAGAGCATATTCTTAAGGGTTTTAAACATGCACATATTTACATAAAAAAACAAAGAATAAAAATAAAAGAAACTTTAACTATATAATTAAAGGACTGAATTTTAAACAAATAAATGGATGGCTAATTTTCATTTAAAAAAACATTTCAGTTAAGGACCAAATTGAAAGGAAAATAAAATTTGAAGGCTGATTTGAAAACCATTGAAAATTCGGTGCTAAATTGTGAAGGGAAAGGACGAAATTGAAAGGTTTTAAAAAATGAAGGGCCGCAGAATAAGACCCAGGAAAGAAGGGCGCGGGTTAAGAAATGGATATGGGTCGAGTTGCGGGTCACTATAAAAGGGCCAAAACGGACAAAAAAAATCTTTCTCACTCTTTTGAAACCCGACCAGCTTTCCCGCCTCCTCTTTGCTCTCTATAACCTCCATGGTTTTGGAGAATACAACGAGCATCCGTCGTGCCGACCGCCGTTATTGGCGACAGAAAAATAAACCTTTCAACTCTTTAGGGCAATCCCCACCCCAAAACCGTTTTAAAATTTTAATTTTTAAAAAAGAAAGTAATTTCCATAAGCGAAAACCTTCGTCCTTTGTGGGTTTTCAGAACCGGCGAGCCCCGAATCATACTCGTGTCATCGGAGCCACAATTGGAACAACATGCACAGCGACACTTTACAAAATAAGGTAAAAAAACTATCCCTTTTCTTTATTTAAAACTTCGAATGCAAATTGAAAGAAGAAATTACCAGAAACCATACTTGCTTTTATTCCTCTGAGAAACTGCTTACAACTTTGCTTGCTACACTGGAATCCGAAAGGCTTTTGTGTATACTTTGTGTATTTTTTACTGTGATTTCAATCTTCACTTGTACATAGAATTACAGAGTTTATATAGTTACATTTTGCTTGGATTTCAAGCTCGAATCCCTGATTTTTCCCCTGAAATGTGTCCTCCTTGATTCAGATTATGCTTGATTATTGACATAGCTTGAATTTAAGGATTTAGGCCCTCAGTTTTTGGTTGACTTTGCCTCTGATTTGACTTTGATTTACAGCTAGGGCTTGAACTTAGGGATTTGGTTCCCTTTTGATTTATTTTTTTAACCATTGCTTTGTTGTTTTTGTCTCCGATGATTGCAAATGGCAATAACACTTCCGACGAGGCGCAATCGAAGCGATGAAAGATGACCTGAGCTCTACTGGAGAAGTCGAATCGCTTGCCAGAAGCTGGAAAGACGGGCACGTGCCTTCCATGCCCGAGTGGTGATCCACGTAACGTGCTCCGAAGCGATTTGGACCGTTAGATTGCTTCTAGATCCAACGACAAAGGAAGTGCAGCGCTACACTCTTAAGGCTAGGGTTTTCTGCGTGTAATCTGCACCGTTGGATCAACTTTTGATTTGATGGTCATCTGTTGGCTGTGCAAAAAGGAAGGAAAAGGGATTAGGGTTTAGCTGTACTAAATCTGGGAAAAAACAAGCCCTTTTGTTCCTGGACACATATTTTAATGGACATGGGTCTTCATTTTAATTATAATGGACCAAATTAAGCCTTTAATCCAAATAAGTGTAACTTATTTTATTAGATTCTAATTCTATGTAATGGACTATTTTTTTTATACAATGGACCATTTCATTATTCTACCCTTTTTACTCGTTATTATTGTTAGACTTAGGCTCATTCTAGTTGCATTCTTAGTCATTCATGCATATTTTCATTGTTTCCTTTGTGGTTGTGCTTGATTTCATGTTTTGGTTAGATTTGGTGGAAAAAGGATACTGCTGGTAGTTGTTTTGTGCGTGCAGATTAATTGTCCGAGCAAGCTGGAAGTTGACGAAGCAACTGGAAAAGAATAAAAGGAAACTACTGACTTTTGTGGATGAATCCATACAATTCGGATAATCATGAAGGACAAGGATAAACCCTAAAGGAGTTGGAGTTCCATGAAGAAGTCAAAGGGAGATGAGATTCCAAGAAAATAGGAGGAGTTTTTGGAGGATAAATAAATAAAAGAGATTTATCTCTTTTATCTTATTTTGATCCAACTCGAACTCTTCCTTATCCAACAAAGAAGTCGACTAAACTGTCCCCTATAAATTGAAGACCTAGCCGCAGCCTTGGGGATGCTGAATAGAGAGAGCTGCATCGACTTTAGCATCTTCTTCTTTTTGCTTCGATTTAGTCTATGTTGGAAACTTTTTGTTTTGAGTTTACTTTGAACCCAACCATGAACTAAACTATTTTGGCTAGGGTTATTGTGTTGAATGGTTGTGAGACCGATTGAAGTTGTTTTAGGTATTTTAGTTTGCAATTTAGTTTGAGGTTTGTTCATTCTTGGTTTTTAATTTCGATTACGAGTGAATTGGGTGAGGATCTCGTGATTGCATCTATTTATCTAATATCGGAAGAGTTAGGTTCAAGAAACGAATGAACATGGTTTTCATACACACTCATGTTGGTGAAGACTAATTCGACTTAGAGATAAGTTACGAATTTCAACGGCTAAAAGAAGCACAAGTTCGGTTAATGTTCACCCATGGTTAATGCATGAATGTATCACCAAGGCATGCTCAATTAACCAGTGTTTCAAATTACGGATAAGGAGAAACCATTGAAGAACGCTTCGCCCAACCTTAAAGGAAGTTGCCCAGGCAACCATACCATTTCCAGTTGCCCAAGCAATCCGACTATTGCTAGTTGCCAAGGCAATCGAGTTGCTCTTGCTCTCAATACCTAAACGATTCATTCAATTATCATACCACGATTCACAATAATCCGACCTACTCTCTCTCATTTGATTACATCTTTATATTATTCAATTTCTTTTTTATTTTACTCGTTAGTTAGAACTCTTACAATCACCAATTTGTGTTTTTATTTTCAGTGCAAGAAATTGGATTCCCGAAGTAGCGCCAATCCCTGTGGAGACGATATCTTTCTATACTATAACTTGCGATGTGTACAATTGCACCAATTGCGAAGCACTCTAATACGTGCAACAAGTTTTTGGCGCCATTGCTGGGGATTGGCAATAGCGACTTTGTTTTTATTTCCTTGCACCATTTATTTCTTTTTCTACTGTTTATATTCAAAGGGTTAACAAATTTTGGTTTTGCTTTGGTATATGACCAGGGCGAGATCGACAACTACAATATGTCCCTTTGATCCAGAAATTGAACGTACCTTGCAGAGACTTAGACTAAAAGCACCAATGGCAGATCCAATTGCTAATCCAAATGGCAATGTGAATGCCAATGACAACCAGAATACTGCGGCAAGAAGAGAAATAACTCTATTTGACCAGCCTGTTCGTGTAATACACAAACCCATCCGAGACTATTTAGAGGAGGATCTCAATGAACTCACTCCAGGAGTTGTCACACCTAAAATTGAAGCTGATTTCTTTGAATTTAAACCCAATGATGTTCAATATGATCAATACAATTGGTCAATTTAGCGATTGAGAAACTGAAGATTTTAGACAACATCTCAAATCATTCCTGGAAATATGCAATTCATTCAAAATACAAGGCGTTCCTCTAGATGTTCGGAGGCTGAAATTATTCCCATATTCATTGAGAGATAGGGCGAAAACGTGGTTGAATAGTATTCCATCTAGATCTTTTAAATCCTGGACAAACTTATGTCGTGATTTCCTTGCTATTTTTAGTTCTACTTATATGGCTGATAAGTTGCGTAACGATATTACTTCTTTTCGGCAGGTAGATGACGAGTCCATGTACGAGGCTTGGGAGCGCTACAAAGAACTCTTACGAAAAATTCCCATGCACGGATTTCCAGAATGGATACAAGTGATTATGTTATACAATTCAATAAACACACCAACAAGGATGATGCTAGATGCCTCGGCAAATGGCATACTCATAGATAAGTCACCAGAGGAAGCAATAGAGATCTTGAACAAACTTGCCAAGAATGACTATCAGTTCCCAACTACTAGACGAGGAATAGTAAGACGAAATGCCACGATCAACGAGCTTGATTCATTAGAATCTATTTCCGTACAATTGGCAACTCTAACCAATTTGGTTAAAAACATGAGTCGACCAAGTAACACACAGGAGGTCAAGGTAGTAGATTCATATTGTGAATTATGTAAATATAATCATGACTCTTCTGAATGACCACAAAATTCGGAATCTAGCTTCTATGTTGGGAATTACAATCATAACAACAATGTGATGTCCAACGCATACAATCCAGCCCGAAAGAAGCACCCTAATTTCTTATAGAGCAATCCGAACAATGCCCTCAATCAGAACAATCAGAATGCACACACATCAGGATTCTAGTAGAACTTGCCACGACAACAGATGCCGCAGCAACACCAACTAGTTCTTTGGAAAATTATCTTAATGATTTCATTTTAAAAACTGAATATTATATGGCGGAGAATAGTAATTTCATGAAAAGAACTGATGCTTTCATTAACAGGACTGAGATGAGATTACAGAACCAGGAGGAAGCCCTAAAGTCATTGGAGACACAAGTTGGGCAATTTGCTCAAAACTTGAACACAAGATCGAATGGAGGTTTACCCAGTGATACTGAAGTCGCGAATGGAGCAAACCACGAGCAGTGCAAAGCAATCACCACTCGGAGTGGCCGGCAACTTAAAGAAGCTCAAGCTCACTCAATAGAGAATACTCAACAAAAAAAGCAACCCTTTATCCAGAAAGATGAATCCAGGAATAGAACCTTTGACAAAACTGATGAATCGGAAAATGCCAAGGCAATTCCACATGCCTCGGTAGCTGCACATGCCTCGGCAAGTCCGGATGCCTCGGCAACACCTTCAATCAAGTTCCAAACTGATGAAAAGATAGAGAACACCCGACTCCCACCACCATTGATGAAAAGATAGAGAACACCCGACTCCCACCACCATTCCTACAAAGGTTGAAATGGTAAAAGCAAGAATACAAGTTTAAGAAATTCCTTGACATCTTGAAGTAAGTCCACATCAACTTGCCATTGGTTGAAGCAATAGAAAAAATGTCGAACTATGCTAAGTTCCTTAAAGACATCGTCTCTAAGAGAGCTAGGCTAGGAGAATTTGAAACAGTTGTTGTGACACAAGGATGCATGGCCATGTTACACAATCGCATGCCACCCAAGCTTAAAGACCCCGATAGTTTCACAATACCGTGTTCAATCAGAAATCACTATGCCGGGAAAGCATTGTGCGATCTTGTAGCAAGCATAAACTTAATGCCCAAATTGGGTTTCCAAAAACTGGGAATCGGAAAGGCAAGACCTACAACAATCATGCTACAGCTTGCCGACAGATCCTACATGCATCCAGAGGGAAAAATCAAAGATATACGTGTAAGAGTCGATAAATTTATTTTTCCCATTGATTTTATTGTTCTGGATTGTGAAGCAGATGAGTTCGCACCTATTATCCTTGGGAGACCCTTCCTAGCTACACGAAGAACATTGATTGATGTCGAAAAGGGAGAACTTACAATGAGGTTGAATGAACATCAAGTTAAACTGAATGTGTTCCTAACCCTAAAACATGCCGAAGATCCAAAAGAATGACAATTCATCCACGCCACAACCGAATTTGATTTTGACGTGGAAGAAAATTGCCTCATAAATTTCATTGCCGAACAAGAAGAACTCGAGGAATTCGAAGATTTGATTGATGAAGAGCTGAATGACGAATAGCAAGAAGAAGCAAACTGGGTCGTAAATCGACCAAGTACGTAATTCGAACCATTGGACTACACATGTAAGGAAGATAAACTCGAGAAACTCTCAATTGAACAACCTCATATTCTTAAGTTGAAACCACTGCCAGGGCAATTGAAATATGCTTATTTGGGAATAGACAATACATTACCCATAATTATTTCTTCTAAGTTGCAGCCTGGCAATGGGTTGGACCATCGCAGATCTGAAAGGAATTAGTCCGGCAGTGTGCATGCATAAGATTTTATTGGAGGACGACCACAAACCCTCCATAGAGGCACAAAGAAGACTTAATCCCATCATGAAGGGGGTTGTGATGAAAGAGATCATCAAGTGGCTCGACGCCGGCATTATATACCCCATGTTTGACATCACATGGGTAAGTCTGGTACAATGAGTACTAAAAAAGAGAGGTATGACTGTGGGAAGTAATGGAAACAATGAACTTATTACAACCAATACCGTGATCGATTGGAGGGTTTACATGGATTACCGTAAGTTGAATAAAGCTACACATTGTTTACTTGTTGGTTACTCAGGTTACAATCAAATTGCCATAGCACCAGATGATCAGGAAAAGACCACCTTTACATGCCCATATGGTACCTATACGTTTCAACGGATGTCATTCGGATTATGCAATACCCCAGCAACATTCCAAAGATGCATGATGGCAATTTTCTCCGGCATGGTAGAAGATTTCTGATAACCTCGTAAAAAGTATGCATTTCATGCCTTTTTACCTAGTTATTTGCTTGTCTTTAAGCTCGTTTCCTTTGCATTTAGCTACATTTAGTTCATATAGTTGCATTTGGTGTGTTGCTTGGTTGTTTTATTCTATTTAATGAAATGAGTGTTGCTTGAGGAAGGTTCGTTCTGGTATGGTGTTGTGCAGGTAAGCAAAGGAAGATGAAGGGCAAAGGAAAAATGTTGCGGCATTCTGGACGCATTTCTGGGCACAGAAAAGACAAAAAGAGAAGATATTTTAAGAGCCCCCACACATGATTCCACCAGCCAGGTGTGCCACACATATGACCTAGGGAATATTCTTTGGGTCACACAAGGAATCTTTAGGGCACAACTCCCTAGGAGCCCCCACTATATAAAGGACAAGATACCCACATAAAGGGAAGAACTGAAAAAGTAACTTTTGGGTGCTAAGAGCGGGGAGACAAAGGCGGCTACTTTCCATCTTCTTCCTCAACTTGGTGTCTTCTATTGTTGAAGCTCCAAGGGGCGACCTTGCTGGCCTTTGAGAGAAGCAGCAAGTTTAGGGTGGTTCACGGTAGTCCAAGGCGGCACATGAGATTTTTTCCTTGTTGTTCTTTACTTTAACATTTATATTCTGAAAATGGGTTGTTTGAAACGAATGATGATGGATGTTTTACACCCAGTCATGAACTAACTTTAGATGGCTTGGGTTTGTTATGGATGATTTATTTTAATTTTTAATGGGTGGTTAGCATGTTTCCAGCTTTATATGCTTTGTCTACTGTTTTATTTCCTTACGTTTGTAAGAGCTTTCGAGAGTTAGTCGTTACTTAAGTGTTAGATTACTTTAGTTGTCAAGAGAGCTAAGCTTAGGTCCACGTAGACAATAGGGTTGGATGCTGGAGGACATGTGCTTTTCTGGGACTTCTACCCTGTCCAGGACACTCCAATGCAAGGCATTGCCAGGGCAGCAGCCTCGGATACTATTCCAGAAACTCCCCAGACGCACGCCCCGGCCGCGGCAAACCTTCAGCAGATCCTGCAGAAGCTGGAAGAAATGGACCAACGCTAACAGCTTTTCATGGCGCACACGAGGGACTTCTATTCTTCAATTATCCAGCTGATCCAGAAGAAGTTCCCAAATCAGGCTGTCCAATTTCCTCCCTTCCCTACCGTCTTCACTGCCACTGCTGCCCTTGAGCACCAAGAAGAAGCAACCCTTGCTGCCGCCACTACCCCGGTATCCCTAGTACCCACTGTCGCGTCACGTAAGGGCAAGTGCAAGGTTTGTTTGGACACACCTGCCGAATCTCCATACCATGCCGCCTCCAGTTGGTCAAACACCGGTCATTCTGTCAGTCAGGTCTTTGAGGAACTTAAACGCAAGGTAGAAAATGTGGATGAAATCTACCCTGACTCAGAGGACGAGGAAGTCACTGCGCTGACAGCAAAGCCCACCCCAGCATCACGCATCCAGCCACCACGAGAAATCCAAATGAGTCAAGCACACGACATCCAAACTGAAGAGGCTAATCTTGCAGATCGAAAGTGACGAGGAAGATGAATCTTTCAAATCACCATCTATTTAAATTCCTCTTCTTTATGTTGTTTATTTTTTAATACCCTTATATTTTTTGTGTTCTAATTTTTTTCTATCTTAATGCATGCAATGTAAGCATTGAGGGAAATGCTTGATTCGAGTTTGGGGGGTGTAGGTTCAGTTGCCAAGGCAAGGCCATGCTGCATCATTATAATATAATTGCTATGCAGTTCTGTTTCTTAACTGTCCAAATTTTTTTATTGCATTGCCTTAACTGAATTTTGCTTATGCCTCGACAATACTTCCTATCAATTGCCTTAGTTTAATTTCAAATAAATCTTCTTACTTGGCAATAGAACTTTCTCTTCTTACCATTTTTTAGAACTATTTAGAGCCTTTAATTTTAGGACTTAAGGAAGATAACTTAGGATCGTACTATGAGATTAGAACTTTAAAACACCTTTGTGACTTGTATGATTTAAGGAGTTCTAGTACACTCAGGGCATATACTTGCTTGGAAAGAAAATTTTGGGTAAAAAGTTAGAGGTGCCTAACACTGGCTATAGCTTAAGGAAGCCCTAGAGGTGCCCAAAACCAACTCTAGGCTAATCACTAGAGGTGCCCGAAACTGGCTCTAGTAGATTATGATGCTTATAAAAAGAAAAAAAAGAAAAAAGAAAGAAAGAAAAAAGAAAAAAAGAATAGAATTTACCCGAGTTATGTAGGTTAAGTGTTTGCTCAGAATCCTTATAATCATCTTGTTCACAATGCATGCACACACTCACAAATCTTATAGTTTGATTCTAAGGAATTCCTAAGGCATCCAAAGACTTAAGGGCCGAGCATTCTTTGCCATGGTTTGAAGAGAGAAGGAAAAGTAATACCAAGGAGACGGTTTATAAAAATTAAGGTTTGACAATTGATGGTTTGTATTGCTTGAGGACAAGCAATAGTTCGAGTTTGGGGGTGTGACAAGTGCCCAAAAGTCCTACATTTTTACCCCTTTTACGTGGCAATCATCACTCAACCTACACCCATTAGAGCTGCATTATGGCCCTTAATTCATTGATTTCATCATTTATGCCTTTGATCTTTATCTTCTATTTATTCTATGAAAAATGTACTATTTGATGCATGTTTGGTGCTTTTGCAGATTTGCATAATGCCAGGGCAGGAGATGCCGTGACGACAATGAAGGAAAAAGAAGGATGAGGCAGAACCAGCTAGTAATAGACCCTGATTAAGCCAAGCCACAACTAACAACTTCTACGGAGCAGAACCAGTTACAGACCCATGATGAGGCAGCAGAATGCCATGCCGCGGCCATGGACAAGTCAACATGCCGGAGGGAAAAACATGCAAAATGGTAGCCAATTTGTAGAGCTTTAAATGTTGGATTTTTTTATACACTTTGCGTGGCAGTTGGAGCTCGAGAAGAGGACGAAAACATGGAAGGAAGGATAATGTTGGACTTTTGGCCAAAAGTGTATAATGTATTAAATTAAAGAGATTTACCTCTTTAATAAAGCTAAGTCCAAGTCCAACTTAACTTCCTCTCCAAGAAGGATTTTTGCCTACACCTTCCCTTATATAAAGAAGGCTTGCCGCCAACAAGGGAGACCACGATCGAGAGACGAGAGAGCTTAGGATTTAGTTTGTGTTTTCCATTCTTTATGTTCTAATTTCATTAGGGTTATGATTAGTTTGTTCAGTAGTTGTGTGAAGACTATTGTACTTTGTTTAAGTTCTCAATGCAAATAAGTTAAGGTTTGCTTATTCTTGGCTTTAATCATTCTTGCATACTTATCGAGAGAGAGTTTGTGAGATTATCCATTTATTTGATATCGAGAGAGTTGAACTTACGAAATGATTAAGCACGATTTTCATCCCACATGGTGTTAACTAACTCGGCCTAGAGATAGGTTCATAGTTTCAGCGGCTAAAAGAAGAGTGTGATTGGTTGGTGTTTGTCTTTGGTTTACGCGAGAGGTGTGGTCAAAATTCAGCCATCAAAAGTGTTCTTAGCTTAGAGATAAAGAGGAGCCATTCAAGGAAGCTTTACCGAACCTTAACAGCATCCGCCCAAGAGCAAGAGATTGCTGCGACAGAGACTAAACCTTTGCGGCTGCGGCAAGGACTTTGGTTACTGCCACGACAATTTTGTGTTGCTACATTCAAGAACAGAGACAAGTCAATAGGATTCCACACTACGACGCATTATAATCTGACCAATGCTCTCAACTTGATTTCTCTCTACTTTATTTTCTAACTTACTTTAGTTTTAGTATTTTAGTTTATTCAAACAACCCAACTCATTTGTGTTTTTACTTTAATTGTTTTGCAGTGCGAGCAAGTAAGACCAAAAGGCTAGCTCAATCCTTGTGGAGATGATACTCGATATACTTATCATTATATTACTTGAGACGTGTACACTTGCACTATTGCGAGGCACTTTTACGCTAGCATCAACTATCTTGAACTAAACTTTGCCATAACATTCTCTCTATTTTCTCTACTCATTGCTTGAGGACAAACAACAACTTAAGTTTGGGGGTGTGATAACCTCGTAAAAAGTATGCATTTCATGCCTTTTTACTTAGTTATTTGCTTGTCTTAGTGCTCGTTTCATTTGCATTTAGCTGCATTTACTTCAGATAGTTGCATTTGGTGTGTTGCTTGGTTGTTTTATTCTATTTAATGAAATGGGTGTTGCTCGAGGAAGGTTCGTTCTGGTATGGTGTAGAGCGTTTAGGTGTTCTCTATTTATGAGCGCAAGTGCACACTCCTGTTAAATTATAGTATAAAAGATATCGTCTCCCACAGGGATTGGAACGGCTTCTATGAATGTTTTCCTGCATAAGGAAATACTAAATTGCACAGTTAAATTTTTGAATATTGAAAAGCATAAAAGTAAAAACACAAGTAATTTAAGATAGAGATGAGAGAGAGATAAGGTTGATTGATTGGGCCAGGTAGTTGTAGCTCAGTAGTGTGTAGACTGCGTTGTAAAGCTTAAGTGTGTTTTGCGCTGCCACAATCTGCTGCCTTGGCGAGTAATGGCGGATTGAGGCGGCGGCAACTTTTGATGCCACATCGGAACTCTACTTTTACAACTTTCACTGTCTCGGCAGGTGAGATGGAGAGAAGTCCCAGCGGCAAATCTGGCAGATACTTCAAGTTCGGTGAAGCAATTCTGAAGTGATTCTACCTATGTCTAGGCTAGGATTCTGTCACTGCGTGATGTAGGCAATACATAGAAATCTCAACGTAAACCTAACACAGGTAGTCGTCGTTTGGTTGCTCTTTTTAGCCGCTGAAATTCTAACTTATGTCGAAGCTGAATTAGTCAACACCTCATCATGATGAGACCATACTTAATTCTTTCGTGAGTTTGACACTCTCGTGCCCGACAAATGGATTTCTTCAACTGGACTTTTGGAACTAATTGAAGAAGTGAAGCACATGAATTAAGCAAACTTGAGAGTATTTTATGGCAAAACAACTTAAACTAATACAACCGTTTCTCACAACTACTTTACATACAAAAACCTAAACCCTATGGTAGACTAGACGACAGATCTCTCTCTCTGCACGCCTTTCAATATGCCCCTATACCCTTACATACATGGATATATATAGGGCTCATGGCCTAAGTTGAGTCCTTCTCGGAGTAGAAGTCCTTAAAGTAACTTTACATTAAATGTTGACTCCTTTTTGACTTGAATGTGGACTCTTGGGACGTTGCATTCACCAGCAAGTAAAGATAAGTCACTTTACTTATCCCTCTTCAATCAGCTCTTTAGGCCGCTACAGGCTTCAGAAAACCGCAAGACTGGGATCAATAGTCTCAGGAATTGCCCTGTTTCAATCACAACCCATCTTGACTAAGTCGGTTTAACTTCTGCCTGGTCGGCAGTCGGCAACAATGCTGCTGCGGCGGGGTCCTTAGCGGCGTCTGGAACTGCTTCAGTAAATCTCTTTTTGCTCCCTGCTCTCCTATCCTCTCCTTCTCTACACAGTTACAACACCCGAAAATGAAAATTAAACTAAAACAATATCTTTTCTTAACCAAACATAAAATATTCAATAAAAGCATGGTAAAAGAGCAAATACTGTTATTGTGCATGCAATGCATCTAAATATGCCTAAATGAGCTTAAGAACATCAATAATAAGGGCATGAATGTGTACAAAATAATGAACTTGTGGACACTCTACACACCCCTAAACTCGAACCATTTCTTGTCCTCAAGCAATGCAACCTAACTAGTAAACCTGCCCCTTGCACAAAATTTAACAGAAACTTAGCCTTTAACTTGATTTCTTACCTCAAGGCTGTGGCACCTTTTTTATGTTAGTGATAGGGAATGGCATGAAATAACTTAGAATTTAAATTTTTAGTGCCAGTGTAGTGTGTGCAAGTTTGTGTCCATGCTAAACATGCTGAGTATACTAAGTAAACAAAGAATGCTAAAAATAATTAAATTCGAAAAAGGATATGAGTTGCTGCCATGGCAGCACAATTAAGCACTTATTTTCTCTTTTTTCTGATCATGGCCTTGAGGCCTTCAGCTCATCACAACTATTCTCCGGGTCTGAAGCTATGATAGGTGCACACGACGAAACTCTGAACCCTTGAATAGAGTCACCTAGTGAAGGCTTTCATTCACTCTTGCTAATTTGTCCGTCACTAATTTTAGATACGTAGACTTTAATAGCAGAGAAGTGTCCTTGCTCATGATCCTTCCTAGAGCTCGTTTTGGGCACCTCTAGGGTATTAAGCATCCTTCCTAGAGCCTGTTTCGGGCACCTCTAGGGTATTAAACATCTTTGTGCTGCTGCCCTGTGCTGCCGCGGCGGCAACCCTGCATCCAATTAAGAAATTTTCATTAAATGAAGCATGTAGTGTTAAACTTAGAAATCAAGCAAAACTCAGCACTTAACAGACAATGTAAGAATAATTGGCAACTAAAAAAAATTCTAAGTATTTTTCATGCTTCTTCCCATGATTAAGTTAAATTTTAAGTATGGTGCAAAAATAAGTAATTGGCTAACTATCATTGGCACAAGTTTTTGAGCTAAGACTTTCTATTTCATTATGTGCTAGGGTGGAATTTACATATGCTACTACATGCTACTAAATGCACTAAAAGCAAAGAAAACAAAGAGGACTAACCCCCCCAAACTCAAGGTTGGCATTGTCCTCAATGCCTTACACAAAATAATAAAAAAACAGAAAAATAAAGCATAAAACATAAAAAGAAAATAGAAAATTAAAAGAAAATATAAAAAGAAAGAAAAATAAAGAAAAGGGTGCTATAGACTAGGGGAGTTCCCCTCCGTTTCTGCTGTTGCATCGGAGGAGGATTCTGAGGAGGCGGGGAGGACGAGGCAGCGTGTGGCGGGAGATTTGGCGGCTGGGCTCTTCTTCTGGCCGCGTGGTGGCTGGATGCGGCTAGGAGTGGGTCTTTTAGGTGGTGCTTCTAGCTCAGTTTCAGACCCTTCACCTTGAGGCTCGGTCGCACCGTTGGGCCACTTCGTTTTCTTTACTGCCTTGGCCGATTTGTCGTCACCGGAGTCAGATATCTCCATGTCTAATGAATATGATGCCTCAGCTTTCTCTTTGGCAGCTGCCTCCTTGGCTACTGGGAGGCGGCGGTAGTCTCCTCCTCTTTTTCAGAATCAGATGAGGTGGTGAGGTTGTATGGCTGGATGGGAGTGGGCGAGGTCCTTCTTTTGGGGCGGATGTGTGTTCGCTGTCTGCGGTGGCTGGAGTGGCAGCTAGTCGAGGTGTGATTTGGGTCGGCTTAGATGCTGCTAACTCTGATGGGAAGGTTGGCAACCTTGGGTCGGCGTCGTGGTATTTGTCCAGCAAGTAGGCCACAAACGCCTCTTGCACCTCCGCGATGTATCTCATAAAGATTATCTGCTTGTGCTCAATTCTCTGGCAGCTTTCTATGAGGCTTCCCAGTGGCGGAAGAAAGGGCAGCATCTGTACTACCCGTCGCGGCCGGGGTGGCGGTAGGTTGGGACGGCGGCTGGGCGGTTGTTGGCGTTTCAGGCTCTAGCTCTTGCATCATCTAGAGGTGTACCTTCCTTCTCCACCCTTCCTTGGCGGCAATGATAGTGTATTTGGGATGCGGCGGCACACGAAAATTGGCGCAGAGGCTGGTGATGAGTTAGGGGAAAACGAGGGGTCCCTTCGAGTTGGGTTTGGCTGCGTGGGTATAGATTTCTTCAAGAATGACTTCCCCAACTTTGATCGGCCGCCCCTTCATTATGCTATGGATTAGAGCCAGACGCGGCCTGTTGACCGTGGAACCATGCGAAGTGGGCATGAGGCGGCGCTGGACGAAGTTACTCCAAAGAATGGCCTCTGGCAGTATGTCGCGGCAGTTGACTGAGCCGTTATTTTTTCCGGTGAGCCACTTGGCATTGGGCTGGCAGATTTCTCTTTTAATCTTTTTTTAGCCTGATGCCGTTAAACCCAAACTCCATTCTTCGTGCGGATTCCCTTTGATTTCTATCCCGTAGAATCTATTTATTCTTGTTGCTGTGAGCTTGACACCCTCGCCGCGAACGTAGACAAAGGGATTTCCCGGGGTAGGTTTGTGGGCATAAAACTCTCTAACCAGGTTGGTGTTTATCTCCTCTAGCTGCCGTGCAAAAATGTGCCATCCCAGTGTGTGGGCCCTTTCGAATACGTTGGGCTTAAGACCAAGATCCCCATCTTGCCTTGTATATTGGAAGCCTATCTCTTCCCAAATTTGCCGCTCAGCGAAGTACTGCCAGTAGGTTGCCGCTACATCAGCATTCAAGAACCTCTGGAAGGTTGGCTTGGAGGATGAGGCGATGGGTTTTGATGTTGTCATAGTTGTGAGAACTGCTGTGTTTCCTAAACAAAAAGAAAGAAATTGTAAGAAAATAAAACAAATGAGATCTTGAAAGCAAGAAACAAGAAGAATTGAGAGAAAAAGAGAGAGCAAAGTGAAGAATGAGAAGATAATAGTTGGCGTTATATAACTACTACTCTCCGCTGCCTTGGCGAGCACGCTGCCGATGGGCGGCAATGATTGCGGCGCGTCTAACGAGATTCCGACCGTTACGCAAATTAGGTTATGTTGGGTTGCTCATCTCTCAAACATAACCACTTCCTGAGGGTTTTGTGCTTGGCTCTTCGTCCAGGTATGTCCTTCTTCTCCTCAGGTGGGTGTTGTTTGCCGTCTTTGCCGCCCTGGCGGCTAAGTGTTGGTCATGTTTTCGCCCTGTTCATACCAAAGACAAACAAGAGGGGTAATTTTTTCTTTTTTTATAAAATAAAATAAACTGAAATTTAAATGCAAAAACTAAAAGTAGAAGTTTAGGAATTCAAACGCAGTTGATGTTGCCAATCCGACAACGGCGCCAAAAACTTATAGAGCGTTTAGGTGTTCTCTATTTATGAGTGCAAGTGCACACTCTTGTCAAGTTATAGAATAAAAGATATCGTCTCCCATAGGGATTGGAAGGGCTTCTATGAGTGTTTTCCTGCACAAGGAAATAGTAATTTACACAATTAAATCCCTGAATATTGAAAAGCATAAAAGTAAAAACACAAGTAATTTAAGAAAGAGAGGAGAGAGAGAGATAAGGTTGATTGATTGGGCCAGGTAGTTGTAGCTCAGTAGTGTGTAGACTGCGTTGTAAAGCTTAAGTGTGTTTTATGCTGCCACGATCTGCTGCCTTGGCTGGTAATGGCAGATTGAGGTGGCGGCAATTTTCGATGCCACGTCGTAACTCTGCTCTTGCATCTTTCGATGTCTCGGTAGGTGAGATGGAGAGAATTCTCGGTAACAAATCTGGCAGATAGTTCAAGTTCGGCGAAGCAATTCTAAAGTGATCCTACCTAAGTCTAGGCTTGGATTCTGTCACTGCGTGATGTAGGCAATACCTAACAATCTCAGCGTAAACCTAACACATGCAGTCAATGTTTGGTTGCTCCTTTTAGCCGATGAAATTCTAACTTATGTCTAAGCCGAATTAGTCAACACCTCGTTATGATGAGACCGTACTTAATTCTTTTATGAGTTTGACACTCTCGTGCCCGACAAATGGATTTCTTCAACTGGACTTTTGGAACTGATTGAAGAAGCGAAGCACATGAATTAAGAAAACTTGAGAGTATTTTATTGCAAAACAACTTAAACTAATACAACTGTTTCTCACAACTACTTTACATACAAAACCTAAACCCTATGGTAGACTAGACGACATCTCTCTCTTTGCACGCCTTTTGATATGCCCTATACCCTTACATACATGGGTATATATAGGGCTCGTGGCCTAAGTTGAGTCCTCATTGGAGTAGAAGTCCTTAAAGTAACTTTACATTAATTGTTGACTCCTTTTTTACTTGAATGTGGACTCTTTGGACGTTGCCTTCACTAGCAAGTAAAGATAAGTCACATTACTTATCCCTCTTCGATCAGCTCTTTAGGCCACTACAGGCTTCAGAAAACTGGAAGACTAGGATCATTAGACTCAGGGAATTGTCCTCTTTCAATTGCAACCCATCTTGACTAAGTCGGTTTAACTTCTGCCTAGGCGGCAGTCGACAACAATGCTACTGCAGCGTCGTCCTTGGCGGCGTCTTGAACTGCTTCAGTACAACTCCTTTTGCTCCCTGCTCTCCTGTCCTCTCCTCCTCTACACAGCTACAACACTTGAAAAAGAAAATAAACTAAAATAGTATCTTTTCTTAACCAAACATAAAATATTCAATAAAAGCATGGTAAAAGAGCAAATACTATTATTATGCATGCAATGCACCTAAATATGCCTAAATGAGCTTAAGAACAACAATAATAATGGCCAAAATGTGTACAAAATATAGAACTTGCGGAAACTCTACATATGGTGTTGTGTAGGTAAGCAAAAGAAGAAGCAGGGCAAAGGAAAAATGCTGCGGCATTCTGGACGCATTTCTGGGAGCTGAAAAGACAAAAAGAGAAGATATTTTGAGAGCCTCCACACGTGATTCCACCAGCCATCTGTGCCACACATGTGACCTAGGGAATATTCTTTGGGTCACACAAGGAATCTTTATGGCACAAAACCCTAGGAGCCCCGACTATATAAAGAACAAGATACCCACATTAGTGAAGAGCTGAAAAAGTTACTTTTGGGTGCTAAGAGTGAGGAGACAAAGGCGGCTACTTTCTATCTTCTTCCTCAACTTGCTGTCCTCCATTGTCGAAGTTCCAAGGGGTGACCTTGCTGGCCTTTGAGAGAAGCAGCAAGTCTAGGGTGGTTCACGACAGTCCAAGGCGGCACGAGAGATTCTTTTTCCTTGTTGTTCTTTGCTTTAACATTTATATTCTGAAAATGGATTGTTTGAAACGAATGATGATGATTGTTTTAAACCCAACCATGAACTAACTTTAGATGGCTTGGGTTTTTTATGGATGATTTATTTTAGTTTTTAATGGATGTTTAGCATGTTTCCAGCTTCATATGTTTTGTCTACTGTTTTATTTCCTTAAGTTTGTAAGAGCTTTCGAGAGTTAGTTGTTACTTAAGAGTTAGATTAGTTTAGTGGTCGAGAGAGCTAAGCTTAGATCCACGTAGACAATAGGGTTGGCTGTTGAGAGGCACAACTCTAATTCACCTTAGAGTTAAAGATTGAGGTTCAATGACTAAAAAGGGTAGCACGTAACAATAAGTAGCTTGCTAGGGTTCACGCTGAGAGGTATTGCCGTAGCATTTTGACTGTCAGGTTTCTTGCTAGAGATAGTTTAGAAGCACTTTAGGAAACCCCGTCGAGCATGGTTTGAGCTGGAAGGTGTTAGATAAACATTAAAACTAGACAAAGGAATCCTTACCAAACCCAGCCTGTCATTCCCAATAGAGAGTTTCGAATACAATTAAGGACCTTGCAGCTTATTCAGTTCACTTCAGTTTTATTTAATTGCTTTTGCTACAGCATTTCTGATATCTTCCCATTTGCCATAGCATTTATATTCAATTTGTGTTTTGTGTGCTTAAACTAAACAGTAAAATACCTCCAATCCATGTGGAGACGATACTCACTCATCACTTTCCTACTTGTTTATACTTGCACTATTTGCGTATCATTTATAGTACACCACACAACACAACAATTTCCTTGAGATTTTTATGGATGATTTCTGTCTTTAGTGTTGACTTCGACAATTGCCTCAGCAATTTGTAGAAGGTGTTAGTAAGATGCGAAGAATCTGATATAGTACTAAACTGGGAAAAGTGTCATTTTTGGTGGACGAAGGAATTGTGCTCAGCCATAAGATTTCATCCAAGGGTATCGTAGTAGACAAAGCCAAGGTTGACGTAATCGAGAAATTACCCTCACCAACTTCAGTCAAGGGGATCTAAAGTTTTATCCAGCATGCAGGTTTTTACAGAAGGTTTATTCATAACTTTTCTAAAATCAATAAACCCTTGTGTATCTTGCTTGAACATGATAAGGTGTTCGACTTTGATGAATCATGCACCCAAGCCTTTGAAACCTTGAAAACAAAGCTTTCCTCGGCACCTATTGTCGTTCCACCAGATTGGACATTACCCTTTGAGCTTATGTGCGATGCAACCTACTTTGTAGTAGGAGCAGTTCTAAGTCAGCGCACAGGTAAAATCTTTTATGTAATTTACTATGCCAGTAAAACTCTTAATGGTGCTCAAGTGAACTACACCACTACAGAAAAGGAGTTACTAGCCGTAGTTTTTGCTTTTTACAAATTTCGCTCTTACTTGATTGGGACTAAGGTGATTGTTCATACTGACCACTCGACAATTAAGTACCTTTTTGCTAAGAAAGATGTCAAACCTTGTTTGATTCGTTGGATATTACTTTTACAAGAGTTTGACATTGAAATTAAGGACAGAAAAGGGACAGAGAATCAAGTTGCGGATCACTTGTCACGCCTAGAATGCAGCAGAGAGGAGGACGCAAATATGGAGATATGCGACGCATTCCCGGATGAGCAGATGTTAGTTGCCTTGGCAATACTATGGTATGCCGATTTAGTTAATTTCCTTGTTAGTGGTATTTTACCTTATTTGCCTTACTTACCAGGGAAAGAAGTGGTTCCGACATGATGCTAAGCATTATTATTGGGACGAGCCTCTTTTATATAAACAATGTGCATATCAGGTTTTAAGACGTTGTGTCCCAGAGGAAGAGCAGCAAAATGTGCTCCGATAATGCCATGCTTCACCATACAGAGGCCATTTTAGAGACACTCGCACCGCGGCCAAGGTCTTGCAATCCGGTTTGTATTGGCCGATACTTTACAAAGATGCCCAAGAATTCTACAAGCAATCGGGTTTATATTATCAACGAACAAGTAATATCTCTAGGCGACACGAGATGCCACTGCAGAATATCCTTGAAGTAGAGCTCTTCGATGTATGGGGATCGATTTTATGGGGCCTTTCTTGGAGTATGCCCAAAGACCAATCATATGATGATTGAATAGACATACTATTTTACTAGATTTATCAAGTAATGGCATTGCCATTATTATCATTTAGTATGTTTCTGTGCATCAAACTAACCATTGAATAATAATGTCCATACAATAATACGATTATTGTTAAATAGGATCCTTAGTCGAATATTATTACGGGTATGAATAGTGATAATATATAAAGACTAATATGTGGTTGATTGATAACAAGTGTTGTCCTTGGCATAGAGATGTCAAAACCAACACATAAGTATTTGTTAGAGAACAACATACTGGATTGACCCGCTATGAGCATGTTTCTTGGGTAATTATGTGACAGTCACAACTTTGCTCATGATAAACATATGTATAATCCTCAGACTTGAGATCAACATGATTTCAACATAAAGATTTACGTATTTTGACCTAGTCAAACGTATGTCGTAACTGACTACATTATAAAGACTGATGATTTGATAAGTGATGACCTATGTAGTGAAATATGGTTGATCAAGAAAGGATTTGTCCCTTCTACATAATGGGAGAAATATCTTCGGCCACTTGATTGAGTGAGATTAGAAAATGCATGGCCATGCTCGAATATTATGATGTGAGATATCATAGAGATTCGTTTATAATAATCTACTCAAGACATCAAGAAACACTAGATGGACAACGCAAGTGTGACTAACCCATGACTCGTGTTTATCTAAGATATAAAGGACAAAAGGATAAAATACATAAAGAAAGTTTATTCAGGAATTAGGAAAGTCAAATCATGACTTCATGCAACTTAGGTAGCAATGATGTATTGCTAGATGCCACTCATTGTTTGTAAAATTAGAACAATTCTAATTTTGCTGCTAACGTTGCATGAACCTACAAGGGTCACACCCTTCGAATAAAACGAACAAAAATGGAAACCATACTCCCTATTTTAGGAGGTTGCCGAAAATCCCCTATGGGATAGGGGAAATCGGCAACTCCCTTAAAAAGGGATAATATTCGATAAATAATGTATTTATCATATATTATTTAGAGTATGGAAAATATTTAGAGACTTAAATATTATAGAATACGATTCTAGAAATTTAAATATATATATTTGGAATTTATATAATGTATATTTAATTCCAAGTTTATGTAGAATTAGATTCTACATAATTAAAAATGTATATTTAAATATATTTAAATCCAAGTAAAGATAGAATGAGATTCTATATAATAAAAATATATATATATATATATATATATATATTTTGTATTAAATATAATGTATATTTAAATCCATGTTTTATGTAGAATAAGATTCTACATAATTAAATATATATATATTTCATTTAATATTATTAAATATAATGTATATTTAATATAAACCAATTTCAAGTAGAATTAGATCTTATGAATTTTGGTTGAACTTGGATTTAAGACATTCAAATAGAATTAAGTCTCTGAATACTATTTAAAGGGACAAGGGCTAGCAACCAAATCATCCCTCTTCCTCCTCTTGAAGATTTCGACAACACCCCTAGGGATTCCCCACTGGAATTCGACATATCCCAGAAAGCTCTCTGAGAAGCTGTTCGATATTTTTCTGGTGTTCTACTTGCCTCCTGGAAAATCCCTGAAGGTTCCCTTGCTCGATTGCAAGTCCCGGTTGAACTCCTGGTCATTTTCAGACTCCCTCAGGAATCCTTGGAGGGATTTCGACTTCTCCCGGGAAGGTGTTCAAACCTGTCGAAATTTATCCCTAAGTGTTAGGGAGGCGGAAACTTTATTCGTTTTGTTCGGGTGGACTCCGTAGAGGTCGTTGCGAACCTGTGACGATTTTGGTTTTACTTGACGTGGTTATTCTGACATACCGTCGGTTTTCCAGTTTCCAGAGTTTTAAAAGGCATCTCTTCATCTTTTCACCCTAGATTCGTTCCTGTACATGGATCCTGGATGGATTACGACAGATTAATTTTTCCACTGCGCCACGGGGCGTGTCGACGTGACCCAACAATGGTATCAGAGCCACTTGTATCATACGAATTCAGACTTAAATTCTTGGGTGATGTTTATGTATGAGATGCATGCTATTTGATTCGATTTAGATTTTTATCGTTTATAGTATCACACCTAATAAAGACTTATTTCGATTATCACTGAATGATTAAGAGTTAATCATAACTATGTTAGGTTGCTTCAATGTTAAATGTTAACATGTTGAGACTAATAGTTAGTCTAGAGAACAATTAGTTGTTCGTAGTTTCATAGATTTATGAAATCTCTGAAAGGGCTTCTAATTTGATAAAAGTTATCAAACTATCTTTCAAGGTGAATCTATTAGAGTTATGGTTAGACGTTATGAAAAATGCATGTCTAAGATTGGCATCATCAAAGACCTGGTACTTAAGTGTGCCCAGTGCGCCACCTCTCTTTCATGTTGACCTACCTGGTGCATTTGTTCGTTAACGCAAATGGTTTGTAACGCCCCGGTTTTGGGCTTAGGAGTTTTGGGCGTTGACCGATTTGATCAAAGTGTTGTTCGAATCTAAAAAGGTGAAATTAGGAAAGCCTAGTTCGGGTTGCATTAAAAATATGGAAAAATGTTCTAAAATCATCTTTTAATATAATTAAATGAACTGTGAAATTAATTTTGGAAAATGAGTTTTGGAAGGGTGACATTTTGGCTAGTGACCAAAATGTAATTTTTGAAAGTTTGGTGACTGTTTTCGAAAAGGTTGAAACTTTGAATCTTTAAGGAGCTATTATTCCAAAAGTAGTTTCTCCAGATTTTTCTAAGATATTTTAAGCTATATTCTGATTTTAAAACATATCAAAAGAGGAGGGAAAGCCATTTTGGCTATTTTGATAACTGACTTCCTACTTTCTTTTCTCTCATTTTCTCTCAACCCAAACACCTTCTTTCCAGAGAATTGTTTCTGATTTTCTCTCCTAAATCTCTCCTTTCAACTCTCTTTTGATTCCTAATCAGCATATCTACAAAACCTCATCATTTGCTACTTGATTCATCAAGGTTTTTGATTCCAAAAAGAGGAGAAACTCAAGTTTGGAGGTAAGAACGTCCTTCTCCTCTAAACTATCAGTTCTTTACTGAAATTCCTAAGTTTTCAATCCTTAATTGATGTTTTATTAAAGGCTTTTGAGTTGAGAAATGGATCTTGGCTTATAATGCAAGATTTGGTGATTTTTGGTGATTTTCGTTTGATCTGTTAAATCTGTGATTTGAGATGTGTTTTTGATGATATTTGAACTCTAAATTGATAAGGAATTGAGTTTTGATTAATGCAATCCCGGATAGGTTGAGTTTCCTAAGTTTAGCTTGTGATTCTTGTTTGTTTTTGAGGTGATCTTGTGGATCTGGTGTTGCTGGAGGTATAAGGATGTTAATAGGCTCTTTTTAGATGTTAAATGATGTTAAAGGATGTTAGGTTTTGATGGTTTATGGCTGGGCTTTGTTGAGAAGTGGTTTGGATGCATTTTCGGTTGTGTTTGGTAGCCGAAATTGGAGTGTGGATGAGAGCAGCGAGTTTAGGTGCTTTCATTGAAGCAATTAATGCATGATGATGCATTAATCCTCTGCTTTGATGTGTTAAAACAGGGGAGGCATCTTTGGATCCAAGAGTTGTTGATCCCGAAGCTTGATTTGGTGCTTCGGCAAGAGGCGAAGTGGAATCGGTGAGTGAAATTGGGTTTTCGGCTTTGAAACCAATGTCTTGGGAGCTTAGTTTAAGTCTAAACAACTTTGCTAAGCTCAAGCGTAAGTTTTCGGAAATACTCTCTAGTGGTGGCCATGGTTTTGTTGTGATGCAATGTGGTTTATTGCATGATTTAAATACTGTTTTGAAAGCATGATTTAGCATGGTATTTGCTGTTATTGTAAGCCATATGTTGAAGGAAGCTCAAGGTAAGAGTTCCTTGTTTTTCGTACATTGATAAAATGTGGTTTGATGCTTTTAAATGCATGATGTATATGGCTTGGTTTAATGCTTTAAAACAGTGGATTAATTGATGAAAATGATGTATATTGGCAAGTGATGTTTTGAAAAGGTTAAGGTCACTAAGGTGGTTAAAAGTCCTTGAGTGAGCCTTGTTTACTTAAGAACATCAAGGTGGTTAAAAGTCCTTGGATGGTTCTTGTTATGGACACAAAGGTGGTTAAAAGTCCTTGTGTGATCCTTTCCATGGTGTTTAAAAGTCCATGGGGCCAAGGTGTTTAAAAGTCCTTGGGGCCAAGGTGTTTAAAAGTCCTTGGGGTGAAACTTGATACGGACACAAAGGTGGTTAAAAGTCCTTGTGTGGTCCTTTCCATGGTGGTTAAAAGTCCATGGGCCAAGGTGTTTAAAAGTCCTTGGGGTGAAGGTTGATGAGCTTGTTTTTAAAGAAATGGAATTTATCACTTGTAGCCAATATGACATGTTTTGATATGAAGCATGAGATGCTTGTTTAAGTATGCTTTTGAGCATGTGCAAATGTTGATTTGAAGCATGATTTATTAAGTGTTTTATAAATGCATTATTGAATGGTTTTATTGAGCATTCCTCACTAAGCTTTTGCTTACGCTCTCTTTCGTTTTCTTAATTCAATAATGCAGAACATTAAAGTACTTTGAGGGCAGCAAGAAGGGCAAGCATTCAAGTGAAAGTAAAGCTCAAAGTATGGAAGGTTTCTTAAGTACATTTTTAGCTTTTGGTAATTTGGCAATGGGGGACCTATGTGTATGTTTTGGGAGAGGTTTTGAACTCCCTAAGTATGTTGAATGTTGATGAGAATGCTGGTTTTAGTGTTTGGCCTTTATATGCTTGAATTGGAAGTTTATGCTTGTATGGCTTGCTTGTGTAGGAAGCATGCCTATAGATTTGGGGCTTTTCGTATATGATGTTGTTTTGATGAATTGCTGATGCAAGTATGTCTTATATATGTTGAATTGCATGTTGGTAAAGTTTGGTGGCAATTGGAGCATGATTGGATGTTTAATTGCATGTTTAAGTTTGCATTTTGGGGCAATCTGTGCAGGGTGTTTCGGAACAGTGCCACCCGTTTCGGAACAGGTGCCTTAAACAAGCCCAGGCGTCCGAAACGGGAGAGACCGTTCCGAAACGGTTTGGCTACTGCCAGCCCGTGTTGCGGTACGCGTTGCGGAACGGCCCCGCGTTTCGAAACGGGCTCTGCCTGTTTCGGAACGGGTGACCGTTGGGGGCTGACATTGGCAGTTAAATGTTTTGAATTGTTTGCATTTTGGTCCTGAATCTTGTTTGTGCAATTGTATGAGTTTGGGATGTCCTTTTGAGCTGAAATTTCACAGTGAAGCATGAAACCTGACTAATTACAAGCGGGTAACTTTAATTTGAGTTAAGTCCTCATATTTATCAGAAATTACAATTTGGTCCCTAAAGTTGTAATTTGTTCAATTGGGTCCCTGTTTGATCTCTGATGTTTATGATCTTTGAGTATGCTATTGTATGATCATATCTAAGGATTAATATGCATCTAGACAAGATTAAAAAGAAAAAAAAGGGTCGTTAATCAAGGTTGACTTTTGGGTTGACTTTGGTTTTCCCCGAGTGACTTTCTTAATTCGGGTCAACCGTCTAGGCCGGGTTAAGGGGTTTACATTTGGTGGTATCAGAGCCAGGTTCTTGAGTAATTGGGAATGAATGTGTGCATGATTGAAGTATGTATGCCTTGTGTGCTTGTTGATTGAAAGCATGTTTAGTGGCTTGTGATTTGGATGCAATTGAGATGTATGCTGTGATGTAGCATGATGAGGGTACCCATTGCCAAATCAAAGCTAATGAAATGATGTTGATTTTGAATGAAATTGAGCTTGAATACTTGGATTGCTTACCTTGCTGGGCCTGACTTTGTTTTATTTGCATTGTGATTGCATGGTAAAAGTATGGCACCACGTAGAGAGTTACGAGGTAATGTGCGAGCTACGGCTCCTAATGAGAACGAGAATGAGGAAAATACGGGTAGTGCAGTGTTACCTCCTCCTCCACCTGGTGGTGGTGGTGCTGAGGGAGGAAGAGCTGAAGCTGCAGCTGGTGCTGGAGCTGCTGGACCAGAGGTTGGTTAGGGGCAAGCTATGCCTGATATGTCTATGTTGGTACAAGCTATTGCGGGTGCTTTTCGAGCGGTAGTAGTTGGAGCTCAAGGAGCTGGGCATCAGGGAGATACTGGAGTTAGACTACCTTTGGAGCGTCTGCGCAGTCTTGGTGGGACTGATTTCAGGGGTATGTCTGCTGAGAGTTCTGAAGCTTGGCTAGAGAGTACCAAGCGAATCTTGGGTCAGATGAGCTGCACGGATGTGCAAAAGCTGGGTTGTGTTGTGTCCTTGCTGCAGGACGATGCGTATACGTGGTGGACGACCACCATAGCTGGGATGGCTGAAGCTGATATCACTTGCACATTCTTTCAGAATGTGTTCAAGAGGAGATATCTTGGTGTGAGATATCTTGATGAGAAGAAGCGTGAATTCATGTCTCTTACCCAAGGGAGCATGAGTGTGGCTGAGTATGAAGTGCAGTTTGTGCGACTTAGTCAATATGCACCTGAGCTGATACCTGATGAGCGGGCAAGGTGCGAGAGGTTCCGTTATGGTCTTGTGACGGATGTTAAGATGTATGTGCTGGCCACCGAATATGATGATTTTGATGTGTTGGTGGGCCGAGCCAAGGACATAGAGATGAACTTGGGTTTATCTGCTAGAGGTGCTGGAGCAAGTGCTGGGAAAAGATCAGCTGAGTTTAGTTCCGGTGGTGGACGAAACAAGAGGGGACGTGATCAGAAGTATCAGTCCTCAGCTAAGAGAGGTGGTGGTGCACCTGCTAGAGGAGGCAATGCTAGAGCTGATCCAAGTGCTTGTTGGATCTGTGGTTCACGTGGTCACATGAAGCGTGACTGTCCTCGTGCTATGAGGGAGGTGCAAGCTCCTGTTGCGGCAGCTGGTAATGGATGCTGGAATTGTGGTTCTGTAGACCACTTGAGGCGAGATTGTCCTAGGTTGGCTGGTGATCAGGTGCGTGCTCCTGCTGTTGCTGCACCACAGAGAGGTCGTGGGCGCGGTCGTGGTAATTTCCAGAGGCGTAAGGAAGGTGGTCGTGGAGTGGCCCATGTTGTGGCTATTCAGCCTGAAGGTGGAGGCCAAGCGAGGGTGTATGCTCAGCGTGAAGGAAGGAATGATGCGGATGTGATTGCAGGTACCTTTACTTTGCAATCCTTGTCATTGCTTTCTTTGATTGATTCTGGATCTACGCATTCATACATTTTGCGTGAGCATGCTGAATTGCTTGGTTTGCCTGTTGAGTCTTTGGATGTTGGTGTTCGTGTCACTAGTTCTTTTGGTGAAACTGTTGTGACTCGAAAGCTTTATAGAAGGTGTCCCTTGGTTGTTCAAGAACATGTTTTTCATGTTGATCTTATGGAGTTGCCCTTTTATGGTTTTGATGTGATCCTTGGTATGGATTGGCTTGCTGAGCATCGTGCTGTTGTGGATTGTGAAAATAAGCGAGTTTCGCTTAAGCTTGCGGATGATTATGAAGTTGTTGTGGTGGGCGAGAATGTGAAGTTTCTTGCCAATGTGGTGTCTACCTTGGAGGCGAGCAGGATGCTGAGGCAAGGTTGCGAAGCTTATTTAGCTTTTGTGATGAATCCTAGCTCTAAGGAGTTGAGGGTGCAAGATATCCGAGTTGTGAAGGAGTTTCCTGGTGTTTTTCCTGAGGAGTTGCCTGGTTTACCTCCTAATCGCGAGGTGGAGTTTGGAATTGAGCTGTATGAGAATACAACTCCTGTGTCCATTACTCCTTATAGAATGGCACCTAAGGAGCTGAAGGAGCTGAAGACGCAGTTGCAAGAGCTGCTTGATCGTGGTTTCATCCGGCCGAGTGTGTCACCTTGGGGAGCACCGGTCTTGTTTGTGAAGAAGAAAGATGGCACTATGAGGATGTGCATTGATTACCGTCAACTGAACAAGTTAACTATCAAGAATCGGTATCCTTTGCCGAGGATTGATGATCTCTTTGATCAATTTCGGGGAGCTGCTGTGTTCTCTAAGATTGACTTGAGGTCAGGGTATTACCAGTTGAAGGTGAAGGATGTGGATGTGCCTAAGACAGCTTTCAGGACAAGGTATGGGCATTATGAATTCCTTGTGATGCCGTTTGGTTTGACAAATGCTCCTGCTGCTTTCATGGACATGATGAACCGTGTGTTTCATGAATACCTGGACAAGTTCGTTGTGGTGTTCATTGATGATATCCTCGTGTACTCGCGTACTGAGGAGGAGCATGAAGAGCATTTGAGGATTGTTTTGCAAGCTTTGTTGGAGAACCAGCTTTATGCTAAGCTGAGCAAGTGTGAGTTCTGGCTTAAGGAGGTGGTGTTTCTTGAGCATGTGGTCTCAGCTGAAGGGATTCGTGTTGATCCTCAGAAGATCGAGGCGGTGATGAACTGGAAGGTTCCTAAGTCTGTTCATGAGGTCCGTAGTTTCCTTGGTTTGGCGGGATACTACCGAAGGTTTGTGGATGGTTTTTCCAAGATTGCTGCTCCTTTGACGAAGCTGTTGCAGAAAGATGTTAAGTATGAGTGGACGGAAGCGAGACAACAGGCTTTTGAGAAGCTGAAGGCGGCTTTGACGCAAGCTCCTATCTTGGTTCAGCCTGAATCAGGGAAAGAGTTTGTGGTCTATAGTGATGCATCCTATGTTGGTTTGGGATGTGTGCTGATGCAAGAGGGTAAGGTGGTTGCTTATGCGTCGCGGCAGTTGAAGGTGCATGAGCGCAATTACCCTACGCATGATATTGAGCTGGCTGCAGTGGTTTTTGCTCTGAAGATCTGGAGGCATTATCTGTATGGTGAGAAGTGTACAGTGTACACGGATCACAAGAGTTTGAGGTATCTGATGTCTCAGAAGGAGTTGAATCTTAGGCAGCGGCATTGGTTGGAGTTGCTCAAGGATTATGATTTGACGATTGAGTATCATCCTGGAAAAGCTAATGTTGTTGCGGATGCCTTGAGTAGGAAGGTAGCTGTTGAGCTGAGGGCTATGTTTGCTAGCTTGAGCTTGTCGCGAGATGGTGGTCTTGCTGCTGAGTTGCAAGTGAAACCATCGTTGGTTCAGTTGATCAAGGAAAAGCAGTTGCTCGATGATTCCTTGGTGTCTCATGTTCAGGATATCGCGGAGGGTAGACCTTCGGATTTCTGTTTTAATGATGATGGTGTGTTGTGTTTTGGGAGTCGGATAGTAGTGCCCAATGATGCTGAGTTGAGGCGTGCTATTCTGACTGAAGGTCATAGTAGTCCTTTTGCTATGCACCCTGGTAGTACCAAGATGTATCGTGATCTTCGTGATGAGTACTATTGGGTGGGTTTGAAGAAGGATGTTGCAGAGTTTGTGAGCAGGTGTTTGGTGTGTCAGCGAGTTAAGGCTGAACATCAGGTTCCTTCTGGGTTGTTGCAACCGTTGAAAATCCCTGAATGGAAGTGGGAGAGGGTTACCATGGATTTTGTATCTGGTTTACCTTTGTCTCCATCGAAGAAGAATTCTGTTTGGGTGATTGTGGATCGCCTGACGAAGTGTGCGCATTTCTTGCCTGTGCATACTACGTTTTCTTTGGATAAGCTGGCAGAGTTGTACATTGCTGTGATTGTGAGGCTGCATGGTGTGCCTAAGTCGATTGTGTCGGATAGGGATCCGAGGTTCACATCGCGTTTCTGGCAGTGTTTGCATCAAGCTTTGGGTACAAGGTTGCATTTCAGTACATCCTATCATCCTCAGTCGGATGGTCAGTCTGAACGAGTTATTCAGATTTTGGAGGATATGTTGAGGTGCTGCGTGATTGAGTTCCAAGGTTCTTGGGAAAAGCATTTGCCTTTGGTTGAGTTCGCTTATAACAATAGTTATCAGGCGAGTATACAGATGGCACCTTATGAGGCTTTGTACGGTAGGAAGTGTAGGACTCCTCTTTGTTGGGCTGAAACTGGTCAAAAGTTGGTTTCGATGCCGTCTTTGTTGAAAGGGACCACCGAGAAGGTGAAGCTCATCTGTGAGCGGTTGAAGGCTGCCTTTGATCGGCAAAAGTCTTACGCGAATTTGAAGCGTAAGGAGATAAAGTATGCGGTGGGTGACCGTGTGTTCTTGAAGGTTTCGCCTTAGAAGAAGGTGATGAGGTTTGGCCGGAAGGGTAAGTTGAGCCCTAGGTACATTGGACCATATGAGGTTGTTGAGCGTGTGGGTCCTGTTGCGTATCGGTTGAGGTTACCTCAAGAGTTGGAGAAGATTCATGATGTGTTCCATGTTTCTATGCTCCGGAAGTATAGATCTGATCCTTCGCATGTGATGCCTGTGGAGGAAGTGGAATTGAATCCGGATTTGACCTATGATGAGGAACCGGTGAAGGTTCTGGATTCGGATAGCAAGGTTCTTCGTGGCAAAACCATTGAGTTGGTGAATGTGCTGTGGAAGCATCGAGGTGTTGAAGAAGCCACGTGGGAGCGGAAGGAAGACATGCTGAAGCAGTTTCCTTATCTCTTTCCTTCAGGTAAATTTCGGGGACGAAATTTCTTAAGGGGGGAGAGTTGTAACGCCCCGGTTTTGGGCTTAGGAGTTTTGGGCGTTGACCGGTTTGGTCAAAGTGCTGTTCGAATCTAAAAAGGTGAAATTAGGAAAGCCTAGTTCGGGTTGCATTAAAAATATGGAAAAATGTTCTAAAATCATATTTTAATATAATTAAATGAACTGTGAAATCAATTTTGGAAAATGAGTTTTGGAAGGGTGACATTTTGGCTAGTGACCAAAATGTAATTTTTGAAAGTTTGGTGACTGTTTTCGAAAGGGTTGAAACTTTGAATCTTTAAGGAGCTATTATTCCAAAAGTAGTTTCTCCAGAATTTTCTAAGATATTTTAAGCTATATTCTGATTTTAAAACATATCAAAAGAGGAGGGAAAGCCATTTTGGCTATTTTGATAACTAACTTCCTATTTTCTTTTCTCTCATTTTCTCTCAACCCAAACACCTTCTTTCCAGAGAATTGTTTCTGATTTTCTCTCATAAATCTCTCCTTTCAACTCTCTTTTGATTCCTAATCAACATATCTACAAAACCTCATCATTTGCTACTTGATTCATCAAGGTTTTTGATTCCAAAAAGAGGAGAAACTCAAGTTTGGAGGTAAGAACGTCCTTCTCCTCTAAACTATCAGTTCTTTACTGAAATTCCTAAGTTTTCAATCCTTAATTGATGTTTTATTAAAGGCTTTTGAGTTGAGAAATGGATCTTGGCTTATAATGCAAGATTTGGTGATTTTTGGTGATTTTCGTTTGATCTGTTAAATCTGTGATTTGAGATGTTTTTTTGATGATATTTGAACTCTAAATTGATAAGGAATTGAGTTTTGATTAATGCAATCCCGGATAGGTTGAGTTTCCTAAGTTTATCTTGTGATTCTTGTTTGTTTTTGAGGTGATCTTGTGGATCTGGTGTTGCTGGAGGTATAAGGATGTTAATAGGCTCTTTTTAGATGTTAAATGATGTTAAAGGATGTTAGGTTTTGATGGTTTATGGCTGGGCTTTGTTGAGAAGTGGTTTGGATGCATTTTCGGTTGTGTTTGGTAGCCGAAAGTGGAGTGTGGATGAGAGCAGCGAGTTTAGGTGCTTTCATTGAAGCAATTAATGCATGATGATGCATTAATCCTCTGCTTTGATGTGTTAAAACAGGGGAGGCATCTTTGGATCCAAGAGTTGTTGATCCGGAAGCTTGATTTGGTGCTTCGGCAAGAGGCGAAGTGGAATCGGTGAGTGAAATTGGGTTTTCGGCTTTGAAACCAATGTCTTGGGAGCTTAGTTTAAGTCTAAACAACTTTGCTAAGCTCAAGCGTAAGTTTTCGGAAATACTCTCTAGTGGTGGCCATGGTTTTGTTGTGATGCAATATGGTTTATTGCATGATTTAAATACTGTTTTGAAAGCATGATTTAGCATGGTATTTGATGTTATTGTAAGCCATATGTTGAAGGAAGCTCAAGGTAAGAGTTCCTTGTTTTTCGTACATTGATAAAATGTGGTTTGATGCTTTTAAATGCATGATGTATATGGCTTGGTTTAATGCTTTAAAACAGTGGATTAATTGATGAAAATGATGTATATTGGCAAGTGATGTTTTGAAAAGGTTAAGGTCACTAAGGTGGTTAAAAGTCCTTGAGTGAGCCTTGTTTACTTAAGAACATCAAGGTGGTTAAAAGTCCTTGGATGATTCTTGTTATGGACACAAAGGTGGTTAAAAGTCCTTGTGTGATCCTTTCCATGGTGTTTAAAAGTCCATGGGGCCAAGGTGTTTAAAAGTCCTTGGGGCCAAGGTGTTTAAAAGTCCTTGGGGTGAAACTTGATACGGACACAAAGGTGGTTAAAAGTCCTTGTGTGGTCCTTTCCATGGTGGTTAAAAGTCCTTGTGTGGTCCTTTCCATGGTGGTTAAAAGTCCATGGGCCAAGGTGTTTAAAAGTCCTTGGGGTGAAGGTTGATGAGCTTGTTTTTAAAGAAATGGAATTTATCACTTGTAGCCAATATGACATGTTTTGATATGAAGCATGAGATGCTTGTTTAAGTATGCTTTTGAGCATGTGCAAATGTTGATTTGAAGCATGATTTATTAAGTGTTTTATAAATGCATTATTGAATGGTTTTATTGAGCATTCCTCACTAAGCTTTTGCTTACGCTCTCTTTCGTTTTCTTAATTCAATAATGCAGAACATTAAAGTACTTTGAGGGCAGCAAGAAGGGCAAGCATTCAAGTGAAAGTAAAGCTCAAAGTATGGAAGGTTTCTTAAGTACATTTTTAGCTTTTGGTAATTTGGCAATGGGGGACCTATGTGTATGTTTTGGGAGAGGTTTTGAACTCCCTAAGTATGTTGAATGTTGATGAGAATGCTGGTTTTAGTGTTTGGCCTTTATATGCTTGAATTGGAAGTTTATGCTTGTATGGCTTGCTTGTGTAGGAAGCATGCCTATAGATTTGGGGCTTTTCGTATATGATGTTGTTTTGATGAATTGCTGATGCAAGTATGTCTTATATATGTTGAATTGCATGTTGGTAAAGTTTGGTGGCAATTGGAGCATGATTGGATGTTTAATTGCATGTTTAAGTTTGCATTTTGGGGCAATCTGTGCAGGGTGTTTCGGAACAGTGCCACCCGTTTCGGAACAGGTGCCTTAAACAAGCCCAGGCGTCCGAAACGGGAGAGACTGTTCCGAAACGGTTTGGCTACTGCCAGCCCGTGTTACGGTACGCGTTGCGGAACGGCCCCGCGTTTCGAAACGGGCTCTGCCTGTTTCGGAACGGGTGACCGTTGGGGGCTGACATTGGCAGTTAAATGTTTTGAATTGTTTGCATTTTGGTCCTGAATCTTGTTTGTGCAATTGTATGAGTTTGTGATGTCCTTTTGAGCTGAAATTTCACAATGAAGCATGAAACCTGACTAATTACAAGCTGGTAACTTTAATTTGAGTTAAGTCCTCATATTTATCAGAAATTACAATTTGGTCCCTAAAGTTGTAATTTGTTCAATTGGGTCCCTGTTTGATCTCTGATGTTTATGATCTTTGAGTATGCTATTGTATGATCATATATAAGGATTAATATGCATCTAGACAAGATTAAAAAGAAAAAAAGGGTCGTTAATCAAGGTTGACTTTCGGGTTGACTTTGGTTTTCCCCGTGTGACTTTCTTAATTCGGGTCAACCGTCTAGGCTGGGTTAAGGGGGTTACATGGTTTGTGAAACCTCGTGATCCTTCTTTGTCCCATTAACTGCAACATAGTGATAATCAGTTTAAAACTCCGTAAACACGTCGTTACTTTGTTCGCACGATGTTTGAAATGCATGTTAGATTGCACGGTGTTTGTTTTGCATGGTTATAGCCCATAACCTTTATAGTTTTGGTTTTTATAAATACGACCTGCGTGTCGTGCCTTTCTCTATCTTCTATTGTACTTCTCTTCTCATCTCACTCCCTCGCATGTAACGCGAGTTTCTGAAAATTGTAAATACTCATGAAGATAAAGCAAGGACCAAGGTAGCAGCGTGGTGGGCCTTCCCTGGCGGACTGGGCGTTTCAGAAGCAGATTCTATCTTCAATAGAATGGTCCTCCCATTGGCTTGGGACGGGTCGCCTTAGGTTTAGAAGGGCTATAATCATTGCATATTTATTAACCGCTTATATTTACCTTGTATGTGATGCAATGGATGTTTTATAAGCATGATTAAACATAGTTCTATTAATAGGATCAATGTTAAAATGATGAGATAATTAAGTAAACCCCTCACTATAATTCTAAGCCTGTTTTAACCATCCAATATTTACCCTCGTTAAAGCTTCGATCGATATAATGCGAGCTTTGCCAAAGCAATGTCACATTTATCTATCTTAGTTAAACGCGAAGAATAAGCTAGTGATATTCGCCGGTTGAGATATTGGTATTGGCTTAGCTGTGTTGTTCTAATAAGATTAGAAAACTTAGTGGTTAAAGTTTTGGTTAATCATAAGATGATTTAAAGAACAAGAGTTGTTCGCCAAAAGATGAGGAATTACATGAGATGTAATTAGTAAGGTGTTACTTACCAAAATAACAATTTCCTAAAAGATTGGCCAAAGCTGATTTAGGAATGGTGAAATACGGATCCTCACTCACTAGAAAAACTATCGAAACGTTTTTCTGAAATTAAAACTAGAAGGTTTTTAATTTTGAAGAAAATAGTGGGAGTAAATTTATAGTAAAGACCTATCTATAAATTTTAAAATTTAGTAAAACTTATGTAGCATATTTTCTTTGTTGTAGAATTAATGGCAAATAATACTCTATCTCTGCGATCTATCCTTGAGAAGGATAAGCTCAATGGCATAAACTTCCTTGACTAGTTCCGCAAGTTGAGAATTGTTCTCAAACAGGAAAAGAAGGAATATGTCATTGAAGAACCAGTTCCTGATGAACCGGTTGCCACTGCTTCCAGAGCTGACAAAGACAAGTTTAAGAAACACATGGACGACATGCTGGATGTCGGTTGTCTTATGCTTGCCTCCATGACCCCTGAGCTTCAGAAGCAACATGAGGACATGGTAGCTTATGATATGATTCAAAATCTCAAGGAGATTTATGAAGGGCAAGCTCGTCAAGAGAGGTACGAGACCTCTAAAGCTCTGTTTCAATGCAAGATGAGTGAGGGATCTCCCGTAGGAGCTCACGTCATGAAAATGATGGGCTACATCCAAACGTTGGAGAAGCTCGGCTTTCCGTTGAAAGACGAATTAGCTACTGATGTCATCCTGCAATCGTTGCCGGATAGTTTCAATCAGTTCGTCCTTAATATCAATATGAATGAAATTAACAAGACGCCGCCACATTTACTCGACATGTTGAGAACTGCTGAAATCAACCTGAAGAAGGTAGGACATAAACCTGTTCTGATGGTCCGCAAGGGCAAGAAGAAAGGTAAATTGGAAACAAAGTCTAAAGGTGATGGTAAGACCAAAACCGATGGAAAGGAGGCATTGAAACCTAAGAAGGGAATCAAGAAGGATGGAAAATGTTTCCATTGCGGCAAGACCGGACATTGTAAGAGAAACTGCCCCACACACCTACAAGAAGTCAAGAAAGCAAAAATGAGTGAGGCATCAACCTCAGAGGCTTCTAAAGAGAAGGCATCAGAATAGACATGGACCTGCGAATGGAAATAAAGCAAGAGTTGCTACATCATCCATTAGGACATGTGTTTTTGCTTAAATATATTTGTTTTAGTTTTTAAGATTATTATTTTGTGCCTAAGTTTTAGTTATCTTGTAAGGACAAGATATTTTAATTTTGAGATTATTTAAATAAATGTTATTCTTTTAATCTCTTATGGCACAACGAATCAATGATCTTTAATCTAATCAAATCAATAATATTTGTAAGATAAATAAAACAAATGACTAATCTCAAACTCGTAAAAAGTATTAAGGTAATTTGATGAGATCAAATTCAAGAATACTTAAAGTTTGATGAACTTTCAAAGAATATGAGATTGTCCTATAATTAAATCCCACAAGTGGAACGAAAAGTCTTTGAAAGAGAATCAAATATGTTAAGACATGTTTTGATTCAGAACAAGTCATTTTCGACTTCTTTACACACTAGAAAAACAACTCTCATACTTAATCGTGTTTTTCAAAACTTGGTTCAAAAACGCCATATAAGATATGGACTTAGGATTGTTCTAGAATATCTTTGAAGTTTTAAGGTTACAAAACTTACATGTCAAAATGTTTACAAAGTTCGAACCTTAAAAACTCCATTTGTTGTTTATCCTAACGAGAACAAAACGTTTGTTTCTCAAACGAGAGTTTATCTTGAAAGAGATTAATTCTCACAAAGGGATATTATTTCTTCAACTTTAACGAGAACAAAATATTTGTTGCTCAAATGATAGTTTATCTCAAAAGAGAATACTTATCTCTAAGGGATTTCATTTTTCAACGAGAACAAAATGTTTGTTGCTCAAACGAGAGTTTCTCTCGAAAGAGATTACCTCTCACAAAAAGAAAAAAAATGGAATTTGGATTTTGAAGAAATTTTAGACAACAAATTTATGAACCAAAGATTAAGAATGTTCCACAAATGATCAAGGAAAATTGGAACAAAACACAACCATTGTGTTGATCCTTAAGGGAATACCATATACTTGAGAAATATGGATTTCTCACTATCCGTACATGGAAACACTCTTCTTTTCGGATCAAGATAAAGACTAGGTCTTATAAGAAAGCAATGACGAGCCCAAAATTCGAAAAATGGCTAAGAGCCATAAGATATGAGATGGAATCCATGTCTAAAACCAAGTACAGACTTTGGTTACCTAAAAGGGTAAAACCTAAGAGGTATGGATGAGTTTTTCAAAAAAGGAAAAACCGACATGGATGATAAAACATACAAAGGATGATTCGTCGCTAAAAGTTTTCGACAAACTTCATAGTATAGACTATAATAAAGCATCTTCCTTGTAGCTATGTTTAGTCCATCTTAATCTCACTTGCAAGTAGTTACATACCATGATTATGGAATGTCAAAACCGCTTTCCTATGGGAAAACTTGAAACAAATGTGTACATGACACATCTAGAAGGTTTTGTCACTCCAGTAAACACTTGGAAGGTATGTAAGCTACAAAGGTCTATCCGTAGACTAAGGCAAGCTTCTCGAAGTTGGGATATTCGTTTCAGAATATACAATAAAAAGGTTTGGTTTATCTAGAAACAAAGGGGAGTCTTGTTTTCAAAAGAGCTAGTGGGAGCATTGTTACTTTCCTAAGTATTGTATGTAGATGACATACTCATCAAAAGGAACTAAAGATCGCAATCCGTTTTGCATTAATAAAAGATACTGCGAGTTAGCAACATGAGACATTATCTAACTCTACAACATAGGCTGAATGTATTACAGTCGACATAACAATAAAAAAGGATGTTTGGATCTAAAGGGTTCACTTCTGAACTAAGGGTTATTCCCAGCATATTAGATGCTACATAACTTTGTTATGATGGAACCTTTGCGTAAGCAAATAAAACCCAGATCTCATCAATAAATCCAAACATATTCTAAAGTGCTTACATCTTGGAGATGTGAAAGTATGCAACATACGCACAAAGTTGATAACTTTGTCAACTCCCAGACAAAGCTTTTGACACATCGTAAGCATGTCAGTTACAATAAGCCATATCGTATTAGATACGAGAATGATTGGTCTTAGTGCTAGTGGGAGATTGTTGGAGTATGCCCAAAGACCATCATCTGATGATTGAATAGACATACTATTTTACTAGATTTATCAAGTAATGGCATTGACGTTATTATCATTTGGTATGTTTCTGTGCATCAAACTAACCATTGGATAATAATGTCCATACAATAATACGATTATTGTTAAATAGGATCCTTAGTCGAATATTATTACGGGTATGGACAGTGATAATATATAAAGACTAATATGTGGTTGATTGATAACAAGTGTTGTCATTGGCATAGAGATGTCAAAATCAACACATAAGTATTTGCTAGAGAACAACATACTGGATTGACCCGATATGAGCATGTTTCTTGGGTAATTATGTGACAGTCACAACTTTCCTCATGATAAACATATGTATAATCCTCAGACTTGAGATCAACATGATTTCAACATAAAGATTTACGTATTTTGACATAGTCAAACGTATGTCGTAACTAACTACATTATAAAGACTGATGATTTGATACGTGATGACCTATGTAGTGAAATATGGTTGATCAAGAAAGGATTTGTCCCTCCTACATAATGGGAGAAATATCTACGGCCACTTGATTGAGTGAGATTAGAAAATGCATGGCCATGCTCGAATATTATGATATGAGATATCATAGAGATTCGTTTATAATAATCTACTCAAGACATCAAGAAACACTAGATGGACAACGCAAGTGTGACTAACCCATGACTCGTGTTCATCTAAGATATAAAGGACAAAAGGATAAAATACATAAAGAAAGTTTATTCAGGAATTAGGAAAGTCAAACCATGACTTCATGCAACTTAGGTAGCAATGTTGTATTGCTAGATGCCACTCATTGTTTGTAAAATTAGAACAATTGTAATTTTGCTGCTAACGTTGCATGAACCTACAAGGGTCACACCCTTCAAATAAAACGAACAAAAATGGAAACCATACTCCCTATTTTAGGGAGGTTGCCGAAAATCCCCTATGGGATAGGGGAAATCGGCAACTCCCTTAAAAGGGATAATATTCGATAAATAATGTATTTATCATATATTATTTAGAGTATGGAAAATATTTAGAGACTTAAATATTATAGAATAAGATTCTAGAAATTTAAATAAATATTTGGAATTTATATAATGTATATTTAATTCCAAGTTTATGTAGAATTAGATTCTACATAATTAAACATATATATTTAAATATATTTAAATCGAAGTAAAGATAGAATGAGATTCTATATAATAAAAAAAATATATATTTGGATTAAATATAATGTATATTTAAATCCATGTTTTATGTAGAATAAGATTCTACATAATTATATATATATATATTTCATTTAATATTATTAAATATAATGTATATTTAATATAAACCAATTTCAAGTAGAATTAGATCTTATAAATTTTGGTTGAACTTGGATTTAAGGTATTCAACTAGAATTAAGTCTCTGAATACTATTTAAAGGGACAAGGTATAGCAACCAAATCATCCCTCTTTCTTCTCTTGAAGATTTCGACAACACTCCTAGGGATTCCCCATTGGAATTCGACATATCCCAAAAAGCTTTTTGAGAAGCTGTTCGATATTTTTCTAGTGTTCTACTTGCCCCCTGGAAAATCCCTGAAGGTTCCCTTGCTCGATTGCAAGTCCCGGTTGAACTCCTGGTCGATTTCAGACTCCCTCAGGAATCCCTAGAGGGATTTCGACTTCTCCCTAGAAGGTGTTCAAACCTGTCGAAATTTATCCCTAAGTGTTAGGGAGGCGGAAACTTTGTTCGTTTTGTTCGGGTGGACTCTGTAGAGGTCGTTGCGAGCCAGTGACGATTCCGGTTTTACTTGACGTGGTTGTTCCGACATACCGTCAGTTTTCTAGTTTCCAGAGTTTTAAAAGGTAACTCTTCATCTTTTCACCTCGGATTCGTTCTTGTACATGGATCCTGGCTGGATTACGTCGGATTAATTTTTCCGCTTCGCCACGGGGCGTGCCGACATGACCCAACAACATTTCCCCTCTTCATTTGGAAACCTTTATATCTTAATTGTTGTCGACTATGTATCTAAATGGGTTGAAGCAATTGCATCTCCAAGGAACGATTCCAAAACCGTGTAGAGATTCCTACAAAAAAATATATTCACACGGTTCGGAATGCCAAGGGCAATCATCAGCGATGAAGGCAAGCACTTCGACAACAAACTCATCACCAAGTGTCTGCAACGTTTCGGAGTGTCACATAAAATTGCCACGACATATCACCCACAGACTAACGGGTAAGCAAAAATTTCCATCCGAGAATTAAAGGGAAACCTCGAGAAGGTTGTCAATCCCTCTCGAAAGGGTTGGTCACTAAGGTTAGACGATGCACTTTGGGCCTACCGAACTGCATTCAAAACACCCCTAGGTATGTCCCCTTTTCGACTTGTCTACAACAAAACATGCCACTTACATGTAGAGATCAAACACAAAGCATATTGGGCTATCAAAACCAAGAACATGGATTGGGAGAATGTCAAACAAAAATGTCTTCTGGACCTTAACGAGATATAGGAATTTTGTGCCTTAGGTTACGACAACGCAAGAATTTATAAGGAGAAAATAAAGCGTTGGCATGACAAGAAGCTATTGCCGTGACAATTCTTGCAAGGGCAATTAGTACACCAAACCCAGCCTGTCATTCCCAATAGAGAGTTTCGAATACAATTGAGGACCTTGCAGCTTATTCAGTTCACTTCAGTTTTATTTAATTGCTTTTGCTACAGCATTTCTGATATCTTCCCATTTGCCATTGCATTTATATTCAATTTGTGTTTTGTGTGCTTAAACTAAACAGTAAAATACCTCCAATCCATGTGGAGACGATACTCACTCATCACTTTCCTACTTGTTTATACTTGCACTATTTGCGTATCATTTATAGTACACCACACAACACAACAATTTCTTTGAGATTTTTATGGATGACTTCTCTGTCTTTAGTGCTGACTTCGACAATTGCCTCAGCAATTTGTAGAAGGTGTCAGTAAGATGCGAAGAATCTGATCTAGTACTAAACTGGGAAAAGTGTCATTTTTGGTGGACGAAGGAATTGTGCTCAGCCATAAGATTTCATCCAAGGGTATCGTAGTAGACAAAGCCAAGGTTGACGTAATCGAGAAATTACCCTCACCAACTTCAGTCAAGGGGATATAAAGTTTTATCCAACATGCAGGTTTTTACAGAAGGTTTATTCATAACTTTTCTAAAATCAATAAACCCTTGTGTATCTTGCTTGAACATGATAAGGTGTTCGACTTTGATGAATCATGCACCCAAGCCTTTGAAACCTTGAAAACAAAGCTTTCCTCGGCACCTATTGTTGTTCCACCAGATTGGACATTACCCTTTGAGCTTATGTGCGATGCAACCTACTTTGCAGTAGGAGCAGTTCTAAGTCAGCGCACAGGTAAAATCTTTTATGTAATTTACTACGCCAGTAAAACTCTTAATGGTGCTCAAGTGAACAACACCACTACAGAAAAGGAGTTACTAGTCGTAGTTTTTGCTTTTTACAAATTTCGCTCTTACTTGATTGGGACTAAGGTGATTGTTCATACTGACCACTCGACAATTAAGTACCTTTTTGCTAAGAAAGATGTCAAACCTTGTTTGATTCGTTGGATATTACTTTTACAAGAGTTTGACATTGAAATTAAGGACAGAAAAGGGACAGAGAATCAAGTTGCGGATCACTTGTCACGCCTAGAATGCAGCAGAGAGTAGGACGCAAATATGGAGATATGCGACGCATTCCCGGATGAGCAGATGTTAGTTGCCTTGGCAATACTATGGTATGCCGATTTAGTTAATTTCCTTGTTAGTGGTATTTTACCTTATTGCCTTACTTACCAGGGAAAGAAGTGGTTCCGACATGATGCTAAGCATTATTATTGGGACGAGCCTCTTTTATATAAACAATGTGCATATCAGGTTATAAGACGTTGTGTCCCAGAGGAAGAGCAGCAAAATGTGCTCCGGCAATGCCATGCTTCACCATACAGAGGCCATTTTAGAGGCACTCGCACCGCGGCCAAGGTCTTGCAATCCGGTTTGTATTGGCCGATACTTTACAAAGATGCCCAAGAATTCTACAAGCAATCGGGTTTATATTGTCAACGAACAAGTAATATCTCTAGGCGACACGAGATGCCACTGCAGAATATCCTTGAAGTAGAGCTCTTCGATGTATGGGGATCGATTTTATGGGGCTTTTCTTGGAGTATGCCCAAAGACCAATCATATGATGATTGAATAGACATACTATTTTACTAGATTTATCAAGTAATGGCATTGCCATTATTATCATTTGGTATGTTTCTGTGCATCAAACTAACCATTGGATAATAATGTCCATACAATAATACGATTATTGTTAAATAGGATCCTTAGTCGAATATTATTACGGGTATGGACATTGATAATATATAAAGACTAATATGTGGTTGATTGATAACAAGTGTTGTCCTTGGCATAGAGATGTCAAAACCAACACATAAGTATTTGTTAGAGAACAACATACTGGATTGACCCGCTATGAGCATGTTTCTTGGGTAATTATGTGACAGTCACAACTTTGCTCATGATAAACATATGTATAATCCTCAGACTTGAGATCAACATGATTTCAACATAAAGATTTACGTATTTTGACCTAGTCAAACGTATGTCGTAACTGACTACATTATAAAGACTGATGATTTGATAAGTGATGACCTATGTAGTGAAATATGGTTGATCAAGAAAGGATTTGTCCCTCCTACATAATGGGAGAAATATCTTCGGCCACTTGATTGAGTGAGATTAGAAAATGCATGGCCATGCTCGAATATTATGATGTGAGATATCATAGAGATTCGTTTATAATAATCTACTCAAGACATCAAGAAACACTAGATGGACAACGCAAGTGTGACTAACCCATGACTCGTGTTTATCTAAGATATAAAGGACAAAAGGATAAAATACATAAAGAAAGTTTATTCAGGAATTAGGAAAGTCAAACCATGACTTCATGCAACTTAGGTAGCAATGATGTATTGCTAGATGCCACTCATTGTTTGTAAAATTAGAACAATTCTAATTTTGCTGCTAACGTTGCATGAACCTACAAGGGTCACACCCTTCGAATAAAACGAACAAAAATGGAAACCATACTCCCTATTTTAGGAGGTTGCCAAAAATCCCCTATGGGATAGGGGAAATCGGCAACTCCCTTAAAAAGGGATAATATTCGATAAATAATGTATTTATCAGATATTATTTAGAGTATGGAAAATATTTAGAGACTTAAATATTATAGAATACGATTCTAGAAATTTAAATATATATATTTGGAATTTATATAATGTATATTTAATTCCAAGTTTATGTAGAATTAGATTCTACATAATTAAAAATGTATATTTAAATATATTTAAATCCAAGTAAAGATAGAATGAGATTCTATATAATAAAAATATAAATATATATATTTGGATTAAATATAATGTATATTTAAATCCATGTTTTATGTAGAATAAGATTCTACATAATTAAATATATATATATTTCATTTAATATTATTAAATATAATGTATATTTAATATAAACCAATTTCAAGTAGAATTAGATCTTATGAATTTTGGTTGAACTTGGATTTAAGACATTCAAATAGAATTAAGTCTCTGAATACTATTTAAAGGGACAAGGGCTAGCAACCAAATCATCCCTCTTCCTCCTCTTGAAGATTTCGACAACACCCCTAGGGATTCCCCACTGGAATTCGACATATCCCAGAAAGCTCTCTGAGAAGCTGTTCGATATTTTTCTGGTGTTCTACTTGCCTCCTGGAAAATCCCTGAAGGTTCCCTTGCTCGATTGCAAGTCCCGGTTGAACTCCTGGTCATTTTCAGACTCCCTCAGGAATCCCTGGAGGGATTTCGACTTCCCCCGGGAAGGTGTTCAAACCTGTCGAAATTTATCCCTAAGTGTTAGGGAGGCGGAAACTTTATTCGTTTTGTTCGGGTGGACTCCGTAGAGGTCGTTGCGAACCTGTGACGATTTTGGTTTTACTTGACGTGGTTATTCTGACATACCGTCGGTTTTCCAGTTTCCAGAGTTTTAAAAGGCAACTTTTCATCTTTTCACCCTAGATTCGTTCCTGTACATGGATCCTGGATGGATTACGACAGATTAATTTTTCCACTGCGCCACGGGGCGTGTCGATGTGACCCAACAATGGTATCAGAGCCACTTGTATCATACGAATTCAGACTTAAATTCTTGGGTGATGTTTATGTATGAGATGCATGCTATTTGATTCGATTTAGATTTTTATCGTTTATAGTATCACACCTAATAAAGACTTATTTCGATTATCACTGAATGATTAAGAGTTAATCATAACTATGTTAGGTTGCTTCAATGTTAAATGTTAACATGTTGAGACTAATAGTTAGTCTAGAGAACAATTAGTTGTTCGTAGTTTCATAGATTTATGAAATCTCTGAAAGGGCTTCTAATTTGATAAAAGTTATCAAACTATCTTTCACGGTGAATCTATTAGAGTTATGGTTAGACGTTATAAAAAATGCATGTCTAAGATTGGCATCATCAAAGACCTGGTACTTAAGTGTGCCCAGTGCGCCACCTCTCTTTCATGTTGACCTACCTGGTGCATTTGTTCGTTAACGCAAATGGTTTATGAAACCTCGTGATCCTTCTTTGTCCCATTAACCGCAACATAGTGATAATCAGTTTAAAACTCCGTAAACACGTCGTTACTTTGTTCGCACGATGTTTGAAATGCATGTTAGATTGCACGGTGTTTGTTTTGCATGGTTATAGCCCATAACCTTTATAGTTTTGGTTTTTATAAATACGACCTGCGTGTCGTGCCTTTCTCTATCTTCTATTGTACTTCTCTTCTCATCTCACTCCCTCGCATGTAACGCGAGTTTCTGAAAATTGTAAATACTCATGAAGATAAAGCAAGGACCAAGGTAGCAGCGTGGTGGGCCTTCCCTGGCGGACTGGGCGTTTCAGAAGCAGATTCTATCTTCAATAGAATGGTCCTCCCATTGGCTTGGGACGGGTCGCCTTAGGTTAAGAAGGGCTATAATCATTGCATATTTATTTACCGCTTATATTTACCTTGTATGTGATGCAATGGATGTTTTATAAGCATGATTAAACATAGTTCTATTAATAGGATCAATGTTAAAATGATGAGATAATTAAGTAAACCCCTCACTATAATTCTAAGTCTGTTTTAACCATCCAATATTTACCCTCGTTAAAGCTTCGATCGATATAATGCGAGCTTTGCCAAAGCAATGTCACATTTATCTATCTTAGTTAAACGCGAAGAATAAGCTAGTGATATTCGCCGGTTGAGATATTGGTATTGGCTTAGCTGTGTTGTTCTAATAAGATTAGAAAACTTAGTGGTTAAAGTTTTGGTTAATCATAAGATGGTTTAAAGAACAAGAGTTGTTCGCCAAAAGATGAGGAATTACATGAGATGTAATTAGTAAGGTGTTACTTACCAAAATAACAATTTCCTAAAAGATTGGCCAAAGCTGATTTAGGAATGGTGAAATACGGATCCTCACTCACTAGAAAAACTATCGAAACGTTTTTCCGAAATTAAAACTAGAGGGTTTTTAATTTTGAAGAAAATAGTGGGAGTAAATTTATAGTAAAGACCTATCTATAAATTTTAAAATTTAGTAAAACTTATGTAGCATATTTTCTTTGTTGTAGAATTAATGGCAAATAATACTCTATCTCTGCGATCTATCCTTGAGAAGGATAAGCTCAATGGCATAAACTTCCTTGATTGGTTCCGCAAGTTGAGAATTGTTCTCAAACAGGAAAAGAAGGAATATGTCATTGAAGAACCAGTTCCTGATGAACCGGTTGCCACTGCTTCCAGAGCTAACAAAGACAAGTTTAAGAAACACATGGACGACATGCTGGATGTCGGTTGTCTTATGCTTGCCTCCATGACCCCTGAGCTTCAGAAGCAACATGAGGACATGGTAGCTTATGATATGATTCAAAATCTCAAGGAGATTTATGAAGGGCAAGCTCGTCAAGAGAGGTACGAGACCTCTAAAGCTCTGTTTCAATGCAAGATGAGTGAGGGATCTCCCGTAGGAGCTCACGTCATGAAAATGATGGGCTACATCCAAACGTTGGAGAAGCTCGGCTTTCCGTTGAAAGACGAATTAGCTACTGATGTCATCCTGCAATCGTTGCCGGATAGTTTCAATCAGTTCGTCCTTAATATCAATATGAATGAAATTAACAAGACGCCGCCACATTTACTCGACATGTTGAGAACTGCTGAAATCAACCTGAAGAAGGTAGGACATAAACCTGTTCTGATGGTCCGCAAGGGCAAGAAGAAAGGTAAATTGGCAACAAAGTCTAAAGGTGATGGTAAGACCAAAACCGATGGAAAGGAGGCATTGAAACCTAAGAAGGGAATCAAGAAGGATGGAAAATGTTTCCATTGCGGCAAGACCGGACATTGTAAGAGAAACTGCCCCACACACCTACAAGAAGTCAAGAAAGCAAAAATGAGTGAGGCATCAACCTCAGAGGCTTCTAAAGAGAAGGCATCAGAATAGACATGGACCTGCGAATGGAAATAAAGCAAGAGTTGCTACATCATCCATTAGGACATGTGTTTTTGCTTAAATATATTTGTTTTAGTTTTTAAGATTATTATTTTGTGCCTAAGTTTTAGTTATCTTGTAAGGACAAGATATTTTAATTTTGAGATTATTTAAATAAATGTTATTCTTTTAATCTCTTATGGCACAACGAATCAATGATCTTTAATCTAATCAAATCAATAATATTTGTAAGATAAATAAAACAAATGACTAATCTCAAACTCGTAAAAAGTATTAAGGTAATTTGATGAGATCAAATTCAAGAATACTTAAAGTTTGATGAACTTTCAAAGAATATGAGATTGTCCTATAATTAAATCCCACAAGTTGAACGAAAAGTCTTTGAAAGAGAATCAAATATGTTAAGACATGTTTTGATTCAGAACAAGTCATTTTCGACTTCTTTACACACTAGAAAAACAACTCTCATACTTAATCGTGTTTTTCAAAACTTGGTTCAAAAACGCCATATAAGATATGGACTTAGGATTGTTCTAGAATATCTTTGAAGTTTTAAGGTTACAAAACTTACATGTCAAAATGTTTACAAAGTTCGAACCTTAAAAACTCCATTTGTTGTTTATCCTAACGAGAACAAAACGTTTGTTTCTCAAACGAGAGATTATCTTGAAAGAGATTAATTCTCACAAAGGGATATTATTTCTTCAACTTTAACGAGAACAAAATATTTGTTGCTCAAATGATAGTTTATCTCAAAAGAGAATACTTATCTCTAAGGGATTTCAGTTTTTCAACGAGAACAAAATGTTTGTTGCTCAAACGAGAGTTTCTCTCGAAAGAGATTACCTCTCACAAAAAGAAAAAAAATGGAATTTGGATTTTGAAGAAATTTTAGACAACAAATTTATGAACCAAAGATTAAGAATGTTCCACAAATGATCAAGGAAAATTGGAACAAAACACAACCATTGTGTTGATCCTTAAGGGAATACCATATACTTGAGAAATATGGATTTCTCACTATCCGTACATGGAAACACTCTTCTTTTCGGATCAAGATAAAGACTAGGTCTTATCAGAAAGCAATGACGAGCCCAAAATTCGAAAAATGGCTAAGAGCCATAAGATATGAGATGGAATCCATGTCTAAAACCAAGTACATACTTTGGTTACCTAAAAGGGTAAAACCTAAGAGGTATGGATGAGTTTTTCAAAAAAGGAAAAACCGACATGGATGATAAAACATACAAAGGATGATTCGTCGCTAAAAGTTTTCGACAAACTTCATAGTATAGACTATAATAAAGCATCTTCCTTGTAGCTATGTTTAATCCATCTTAATCTCACTTGCAAGTAGTTACATACCATGATTATGGAATGTCAAAACCGCTTTCCTATGGGAAAACTTGAAACAAATGTGTACATGACACATCTAGAAGGTTTTGTCACTCCAGTAAACACTTGGAAGGTATGTAAGCTACAAAGGTCTATCCGTAGACTAAGGCAAGCTTCTCGAAGTTGGGATATTCGTTTCAGAAGATACAATAAAAAGGTTTGGTTTATCTAGAAACAAAGGGGAGTCTTGTTTTCAAAAGAGCTAGTGGGAGCATTGTTACTTTCCTAAGTATTGTATGTAGATGACATACTCATCAAAAGGAACTAAAGATCGCAATCCGTTTTGCATTAATAAAAGATACTGCGAGTTAGCAACATGAGACATTATCTAACTCTACAACATAGGCTGAATGTATTACAGTCGACATAACAATAAAAAAGGATGTTTGGATCTAAAGGGTTCACTTCTGAACTAAGGGTTATTCCCAGCATATTAGATGCTACATAACTTTGTTATGATGGAACCTTTGCGTAAGTAAATAAAACCCAGATCTCATCAATAAATCCAAACATATTCTAAAGTGCTTACATCTTGGAGATGTGAAAGTATGCAACATACGCACAAAGTTGATAACTTTGTCAACTCCCAGACAAAGCTTTTGACACATCATAAGCATGTCAGTTACAATAAGCCATATCGTATTAGATACGAGAATGATTGGTCTTAGTGCTAGTGGGAGATTGTTGGAGTATGCCCAAAGACCATCATCTGATGATTGAATAGACATACTATTTTACTAGATTTATCAAGTAATGGCATTGACGTTATTATCATTTGGTATGTTTCTGTGCATCAAACTAACCATTGGATAATAATGTCCATACAATAATACGATTATTGTTAAATAGGATCCTTAGTCGAATATTATTACGGGTATGGACAGTGATAATATATAAAGACCAATATGTGGTTGATTGATAACAAGTGTTGTCATTGGCATAGAGATGTCAAAATCAACACATAAGTATTTGTTAGAGAACAACATACTGGATTGACCCGCTATGAGCATGTTTCTTGGGTAATTATGTGACAGTCACAACTTTCCTCATGATAAACATATGTATAATCCTCAGACTTGAGATCAACATGATTTCAACATAAAGATTTACGTATTTTGACATAGTCAAACGTATGTCGTAACTAACTACATTATAAAGACTGATGATTTGATACGTGATGACCTATGTAGTGAAATATGGTTGATCAAGAAAGGATTTGTCCCTCCTACATAATGGGAGAAATATCCACGGCCACTTGATTGAGTGAGATTAGAAAATGCATGGCCATGCTCGAATATTATGATATGAGATATCATAGAGATTCGTTTATAATAATCTACTCAAGACATCAAGAAACACTAGATGGACAACGCAAGTGTGACTAACCCATGACTCGTGTTCATCTAAGATATAAAGGACAAAAGGATAAAATACATAAAGAAAGTTTATTCAGGAATTAGGAAAGTCAAACCATGACTTCATGCAACTTAGGTAGCAATGTTGTATTGCTAGATGCCACTCATTGTTTGTAAAATTAGAACAATTCTAATTTTGCTGCTAACGTTGCATGAACCTACAAGGGTCACACCCTTCAAATAAAACGAACAAAAATGGAAACCATACTCCCTATTTTAGGGAGGTTGCCGAAAATCCCCTATGGGATAGGGGAAATCGGCAACTCCCTTAAAAGGGATAATATTCGATAAATAATGTATTTATCATATATTATTTAGAGTATGGAAAATGTTTAGAGACTTAAATATTATAGAATAAGATTCTAGAAATTTAAATAAATATTTGGAATTTATATAATGTATATTTAATTCCAAGTTTATGTGGAATTAGATTCTACATAATTAAACATGTATATTTAAATATATTTAAATCGAAGTAAAGATAGAATGAGATTCTATATAATAAAAAATATATATTTGGATTAAATATAATGTATATTTAAATCCATGTTTTATGTAGAATAAGATTCTACATAATTATATATATATTTCATTTAATATTATTAAATATAATGTATATTTAATATAAACCAATTTCAAGTAGAATTAGATCTTATAAATTTTGGTTGAACTTGGATTTAAGGTATTCAACTAGAATTAAGTCTCTGAATACTATTTAAAGGGACAAGGTCTAGCAACCAAATCATCCCTCTTTCTTCTCTTGAAGATTTCGACAACACTCCTAGGGATTCCCCATTGGAATTCGACATATCCCAGAAAGCTTTTTGAGAAGCTGTTCGATATTTTTCTGGTGTTCTACTTGCCCCCTGGAAAATCCCTGAAGGTTCCCTTGCTCGATTGCAAGTCCCGGTTGAACTCCTGGTCGATTTCAGACTCCCTCAGGAATCCCTAGAGGGATTTCGACATCTCCCTAGAAGGTGTTCAAACCTGTCGAAATTTATCCCTAAGTGTTAGGGAGGCGGAAACTTTGTTCGTTTTGTTCGGGTGGACTCTGTAGAGGTCGTTGCGAGCCAGTGACGATTCCGGTTTTACTTGACGTGGTTGTTCCGACATACCGTCAGTTTTCCAGTTTCCATAGTTTTAAAAGGTAACTCTTCATCTTTTCACCTCGGATTCGTTCCTCTGCATGGATCCTGGCTGGATTACGTCGGATTAATTTTTCCGCTTCGCCACGGGGCGTGCCGACGTGACCCAACAACCTTTCCCCTCTTCATTTGGAAACCTTTATATCTTAATTGTTGTCGACTATGTATCTAAATGGGTTGAAGCAATTGCAACTCCAAGGAACGATTCCAAAACCGTGTAGAGATTCCTACAAAAAAATATATTCACACGGTTCGGAATGCCAAGGGCAATCATCAGCGATGAAGGCAAGCACTTCGACAACAAACTCATCGCCAAGTGTCTGCAACGTTTCGGAGTGTCACACAAAATTGTCACGACATATCACCCACAGACTAACGGGTAAGCAAAAATTTCCATCCGAGAATTAAAGGGAATCCTCGAGAAGGTTGTCAATCCCTCTTGAAAGGGTTGGTCACTAAGGTTAGACGATGCACTTTGGGCCTACCGAACTACATTCAAAACACCCCTAGGTATGTCCCCTTTTCGACTTGTCTACAACAAAACATGCCACTTACAGGTAGAGATCAAACACAAAGCATATTGGGCTATCAAAACCAAGAACATGGATTGGGAGAATGTCAAACAAAAATGTCTTCTGGACCTTAACGAGATATAGGAATTTTGTGCCTTAGGTTACGACAACGCAAGAATTTACAAGGAGAAAATAAAGCGTTGGCATGACAAGAAGCTATTGCCGTGACAATTCTTGCAAGGGCAATTAGTACTCATCTTCAATTCTCGGCTGAAACTCTTCCTAGGAAAACTGAGATCAAGATGATCAAGGCCCTTTGAAGTTGTAAAATCTTTCTCCCATGGTGCTGTGATAATCAAGTCAACCATCAATGGACATGAGTTCAATGTTAATGGACAAAGATTGAAGCACTACGCCGACACCCTAGTTGAACGCGACAAGGAAGTAGTCACTTTAGGAGATGCATGATCATGCTCTCCTATTGTATTTTTTTTTACTTTTATACTTCTTTATCATTATTTTTCTTTTTGATCTCAAGTTTTAATTTTCGGTTTTATTTTTATTTTTTCATACTTTAGTTTTAGTTTTTGGTTTTAATTTTCTTTTTGGACTCAAGTTTTATCTATTCCTTTATATTTAATTAATAGTTTATTTTTTATGTTTGAATTTTCCTTAGGATAAGAGTTTAAGATCAAGAAGAGTTGGATCCAAGATGGAAGTTCATTCCGAAGGTAATTTATAGGCTGATTTTAAGGCTTATAAAAAGCCCAAATTTTTACCCTAAATTACCCCCAACTTATTCTAGCCGTCCAAACTAAAACTCTCCCCCTTCCAAATTACTTTTTGTCGCCAATTACACCCAATCACCCCCTTTGCTTACTTTCATTCATATCCATCTCACCCACCCATCTTTATTACCCATCCCTTCACTCTTTTATATCTTCCATCACCATTAAAACTTCCCATCACTCTTCATCTCCTTCTTTCCTTCTTGCAACTCTTAAGCTTATTGTGTTTTCTTTTGTTTTTCTTTCATTTGATTCAATCATCAACCAAGAACACCAATGGCTTAGAAACTCAAAACTCTCGTCCATCCAAGTTCTTCTACTAAACAACCTTGCAAGCGTTACGCAACTCCGGCCACCGAGGAACGGTACCTCTCCAAGTTCGCCATACGCAAGATTTTGGAAGAGCAAGGCTTCGCCTACTTCGACTCCCACAAAGATTTCGGTCTTAACCCAACCATCTTCAAAGCGATAAAGCATCAGAAGTGGCAAATTTTCTGCCATCAACCAGAACCAGGCAACATCACATGGGTAAGAGAATTTTATGCTCATTCTCCTAACCCGGACAACCCCTATGTTTTTGTTCGTGGCAGGGCTATACCTATAAGTGTCGAGCACATCAATGCCTTCTATAGTGTATACATCAAGAAGGACAACCATCAAGAATTTGTGGACAAGATCACGTCCAAAGGACTCGAAATGGTGCTTCGAGACCTCAGTCTCCCGGGCACTCAATGGAACGACGGTAAACACAAGGGCACAGTAAACCACCTTCGGTTAAAACCCAAGGCAAAACTTTGGAACAGATTTATTAAAACTTGTTTAATGCCCACAACACACAAAACTACAGTAGACACACCTCACCTTTTGCTCATATATTCTATTTGCACAATCGAATCATTAATATTGGGAAAATTATTTGTGATGAGATTTTTGTGTGTAGTCAAAAGGATAAGGGCTCTCTTTTCTTCCCAAGCCTAATATTCCATCTTTTCAAGGAAGAGAAAGTTCCAAGTGACCTAACAGACAAAAAATTACTTGCTAAAACCGGATGGAACCGTCCACAGTACGAGAAGATCATGGATGAAGCACCAAAAAAATCTCTTACACCCAAGGTTGCCCCGGCAGATCTTGTTGCCTTGACAATGCCAGATGCCTCGGCCAGTGCTGATGCCCATGCATGTAGGTCAGCAGAAGCAAATCGATTTGAAGCCCTACTACGTCCGTTAGCACACTAATTGGAACAAATCAAGGTACGCCAATTGTTGTTTATGCGGTATATGAAGGACCACAACACTGTCATCACACAAGTCATCCTGGAAAAATATCTTGACAGCACAATACCGTTCCCCATCTTTCCTTCCGAACTACTTGCCTAAGCAACTAGAGATGCCCCTGGAAACAACAATAGAATATGCTCAGGCAACAGCAATAGAATATGCCCAGGCAACAGAAACTAGAGATGCCCCAACAACCACTGCAAAAGACAAAGGTAAGACCCCTCTTACTGAACCAACCCGTACTGAGACTCTATCTAATTTTTCAGATTCGAATGAGTCTTTCATTGCGCCAATGAAGTCCCCTTCAGTCACATCCTATAAACCCAAACACAAAGCCGATGAAGTTGAAGAAGAGGATGACGAGGACGATGAGATAGCTCCAGAACAGAAATCGGTTCAACCGTCAGCCACAAGAAAGCAACCACCACACTCAAGCAACCCGCAAAAAGGAAACTTGTCATCCACGATGACGAACTCTTAGAGTAGGTCATCATTTTTCATATTTTCTTTTCTTTTTGCATGCATTAAGGAAAATGCCTCACTCGAGTTTGAGAGGGAATTGTTGTTAGTTAGTTCCTGAGTAGTCGCATTCATCCTGTAACGCCCCGGTTTTGAGCTTAGAAGTTTTGGGCGTTGACCAGTTTGGTCAAAGTGCTATTCGAATCTAAAAAGGTGAAATTAGGAAAGCCTAGTTCGGGTTGCACTAAAAATATGGAAAAATGTTCTAAAATCATCTTTTAATATATATAAGCGAACTGTGAAATCAATTTTACAAAATGAGTTTTGGAAGGGTGACATTTTGGCTAGTGACCAAAATGTAATTTTTGAAAGTTGCGTGACTATTTTAGAAAGGATTGAAACTTTGAATCTTTAAGGAGCTATTTACCCAAAGGGAGTTTCTCCAGATTTTTCTAAGATATTTTAATGTACAATTCTGATTTTAAAACAAAAGAAAAGTGGAGGGAAATCATTTGACTATTTTGTAACTAACTTTCTATTTTCTCAATTTTCCTTTGTCTCATTTTCTCTCAACCCAAACACTTTCTCTCCAGAGAATTTCTTCTGATTTTGTCATCTAAATCTTCCCTTTCAACTCTCTTTTGAATCCTAATCAACATATCAACAAAACCTCACCATTTGCTACTTGATTTATCAAGGTTTTTGGTTCTAAAAGAGGAGAAACTCAAGTTTGGAGGTAAGAACGTCCTTCTCCTCTAAACTCTCAGTTCTTTACTGAAATTCCTAAGTTCTCAATCCTAAATTGATGTTTTATAAATGGCTTTTAAGTTGTAAAATGGATCTTGGCTTAAAATGCAAGATTTGGTGATTTTTGATGAATTTTCGTTGGATCTGTTAAAGCTGTGATTTGAGATGTGTTTCTGATGATTAATGAATGTTAATTTGATAAGGAATTGAGTTTTGATTAATGCAATCCCGGATAGGTTGAGTCTCCTAAGTTTAGCTTGTGATTCTTGGTTGTTTTTGAGGTGATCTTGTGGATATGTTGTTGCTGGAGGTATAAGGAGGTTAATAGGTTCTTTTTAGATGTTAAATGATGTTAAAGGATGTCTGGTTTTGATGGTTTATGGCTGGGCTTTGTTGAGAAGTGGTTTGGATGCATTTTTGGTTGTGTTTGGTGGCCGAAAATGGGGTGTGGATGAGGGCAGCGAGTTTAGGTTCTTTCATTGAAGATATTAATGCATGATGATGCATTAATCCTCTGCTTTGATGTGTTTAAAACAGGGGAGTCATCTTTGGATCCAAGTGGTGGTGATCCGGAAGCTTGATTTGTGCTTCGGCAAGAGGCGAAGTGGAATTGGTGAGTGAAATTGGGTTTTCGGCTTTGAAACCAATGTCTTGGGAGCTTAGTTTAAGTCTAAACAACTTTGCTAAGCTCAAGTGTAAGTTTTCGGAAAAACTCTCTAGTGGTGGCCATGGATTGATTGTTGTGCAATGTGGTTCATTGCATGTTTTAAATTCTGTTTTGAAAGCATGATTTAGCATGATTATTGCTGATTTTGTAAGCCATATGTTGAAGGAAGCTCAAGGTAAGAGTTCCTTGTTTTTGAGCATTGTTAAAATGTGGATTGATGCTTATAAATGCATGATGTTTATGGCTTGGTTTAGTGCTTTAAAACAGTGGATTATTTGATGATAATGATGTATATTGGCAAGTGATGTTTTGAAAAGGTTAAGGTCACTAAGGTGGTTAAAAGTCCTTGAGTGAGCCTTGTGGTTTTTAAGAACTTCATGGTGGTTAAAAGTCCATGATGATTCTTGTTAAGGTCACTAAGGTGGTTAAAAGTCCTTGAGTGAGCCTTGTTACTTAAGAACATCAAGGTGGTTAAAAGTCCTTGGATGATTCTTGTTAAGGACACAAAGGTGGTTAAAATTCCTTGTGTGGTCCTTGCCATGGTGTTTAAAAGTCCATGGGCCAAGGTGTTTAAAAGTCCTTGGGGCCAAGGTGTTTAAAAGTCCTTGGGAAGAACACTAAGGTGGTTAAAAGTCCTTGGGAAGAACACTAAGGTGGTTAAAAGTCCTTATGTGGTTCTTGAGAATTATAAGATCACAATGGTGTTTAAAAGTCCATGTGTGAGTCTTATGTTGATCTTGTTTTTAAAAGATGAAACTTATCACTTGTGGCCAATATGACATGAATTGATATGGAAGCATGTAATGCTTGTTTAAGAATGCTAGTGAGCATGTATATTTGATGCTTTGAAGTATGATTTTCAAAGTGGTTTTGTAAATGCATTATTGAATGGTTTTAAAGAGCATTCCTCACTAAGCTTTTGCTTACGCTCTCTTTCGTTTTCTTAAACCAATAATGCAGATCATTAAGATACCTTGAGGGCAGCAAGGAAGGCAAGCAATCAAGTGGAAGTTAAGCTCAAAGTATGGAAAGGTTTTCTTATACACTTTAGCTTTTGGCAATTTGGCAATGGGGGACCTATGTGTATGTTTTGGGAGATGTTATGAACTCCCTAAGTATGTTTAATGTTGTTGGATATGCTGGATTTGTAATTGGTCTTTATGTGCTTGATTTTGAAGGCTTTTTGCTTGAATGGTTGCTTGTGTAGGAAGCATGCCTTAGATTTGGGGCTTTTCTTATTTGATGTTAATATGTTGAATTGCTGATGCAAATATGTCTCTTATATGATGAATTTCATGCTGGTAAAGTTTGGTAGCATTTGGAGCATGTATGGTTGATCAATTGCATGTTTAAGGAAGCCTTTTGTTGCATTCTGTGCAAGGTGTTTCGGAACAGGGGTTACCGTTTCGGAACGGGTGCCTTAAATCAGCCCAGGCGTCCGAAACGGGGGACACCGTTCCGAAACAGAAAGGCCACTGCCAGCCCGTGTTTCGGTACGCGTTGCGGAACGGCCCCATGTTTCGAAACAGGCTCTACCTGTTTCGGAACACGTGACCGTTGGGGGCTGACATTGGTAGTTAAATGTTTTGGAATGTTTGCATTTTGGTCCTGAATCTTGTTTGTGCAATTGTGTGAGTTTGGGAAGTCCTTTTGAGCTGAAATTTGACAGAGAAGCATGAAACCTGACTAATTTCAAGTTGGTAACTTTAGTTTGGGTTAAGACCTCATAATTTACAGAATTTACAATTTGGTCCCTAAAGTTGTAAATTGTTCAATTGGGTCCATGTTTGATCTCTGATGTTTATGATCTTTGAGTATGTTGATTGTATGATCATTACTAGGGTTAATGTGCATCTAGACAAGAGTAAAAAAAACAAAAAAAGGGTCGTTAATCAAGGTTGACTTTCGGGTTGACTTTGGTTTTCCCCGTGTGACTTTCTTAATTCGGGTCAACCGTCTAGGCCGGGTTAAGGGGGTTACACATCCTTATAAATTTCATTTAGGATTCATATTTTACTTGCCATGCCTTTAACTGGATTGAATTTGCCTAGACTTGATGAATATCCGATGATGACATTGCCACTGTACTTAATTGATAGAACTTTCAATTCTATGATGACCATGTGAAACATTTAGAATCCTACTATGATGCTAAACTTAATTGTACATTGTTGTGGCTTGATTAATTTAAGGAATTCTAGGGAACTTAGGTTAAATGTTAAAAATATGGGTAAATAAAAATTAATTGCTAGAAGTGCCCAAAACCGACTCTAGTATTATGCTTAATTTGATCGCTAGAGGTGCCCGAAACCGACTCTAGTCAACTAAAGAAAAATAATTAAAAATAAGAACACCAAATACTTAACTAGAGGTGCCCGAAATTGGCTCTAGTAAAAGCATAATAAAACAATCCAATGAATTAATTTGAAAGCCTATCGTTTACATGGAATCCGAAAAATCAACTTGCACACAACTCCGCACACAACTCAACACACAACTTCACACACACGCACAAATATTATAGTTTGATTCTGGGTAACTTCTAGAACATCCGGAAAATTGAATGTCAATCATACTTTGTGCCACGATTCTGAGGAAGAAGTCAAGTTTGAAGCAAAATTTTTGATGATTGAACTCACGACAGGTAATTGTTAGTTTGCATTGCTTGAGGGCTAGAAATAGTTCGAGTTTGGGGGCATGTTAAGTGTGTAAAAGTACTAAAATTATACCATTTTTACACGTTATTATTGTTAGACTTAGGCTCATTCTAGTTGCATTATTAGTCATTCATGCATATTTGCATTGTTTCTGTTGATGTGTAAAAGTTCTATTATTTACCCCATATTTAACCCATATTCCTGCTGCATTCAAGCATAATTATTGCATTTAGGTTAGTTTACAGATAGACATCATAAAAATATTAAAAGGCAGAGTTTCTACTGAAATTGGTTGCTTTTGCAAGTTGCTGCTGTAGCAGCTGGAGAGGCAGGCTGTAACCCCCTAGACCCGCCTATGCATTAATACGGATCCTAGGAAGTCACATTAGGGTCACCGGAGCGACCCACGATAAAATGTTAAATAAACAATTTGTCAAACCATTTGAAATCATAAATCAAGTTTTGAACTAAAATACAATTCCAGAAAACATTCAGACAATGAAACAAAACTATGATACAAATTATTAATACAAGTTTCAGACTTGAATATAAACCAAAACATGACATACATGCCCCCAAATTACACAAATACCATACTCCGCGAGCGAGGCGAAGAAGCTCTCATATCGACGTTGATAGCTGCAACATGGTCGATATTTTAACATGTGATGATAAAAACAATATGAGCTTCGAAAAGCTCAGTAATACAAACTACCAGGAGATGCTAAAAGCACAAGCAGGTATATGGCAAGCTTAACACTGTCATGAAGAACTGGGTAGCGGTAATATCAAATTACGATTCGAGGTTTTAAGGGAATATTATACTAGAAGGCAACAGAGTTATTCTTTAATTGATCACCTGAACCGTAAGAGGTGAGTCTAAAACCAGAGATTCAGATTTTCAGAATTTGAATCAAGGAGTTCAGAGTGGTCCCTTAAGCGCAAATTGTAAGTTTATTAAAGGTTCACTTTGATACATCAATTTAGTAGGGGATGTTTCAAAAGAGGTCAGAAAATTTTATTAATTTACTTAACTACCCTCCAACCGAACTCCAAAATGCAATTCCCCCTGAACTGCATACAGAAGGTCTTACCCTAGGCCTGAGGCGTAAGAGCCTACCTAAGGGGATGCCTTAGGTCCAGAAAGACTTACCCTAGGCCCGTGGGCGTAGGAGATTAACAGAAATGCTTACCCTAGGCCCATTGGGCGTAGGAGCTTAAGTACAGAAGGACTTACCAGCGCTGAGCCTACAGATCATCATTCATATCCCAGATAATATACCCTATTTGATTTCAATTTATATTCACAAGACAATATTACAGAAAATAGATATCAAATCTATTTTTATACCAGAAGACATATATCAAATTTATTTTATTATCATTATTATTATTTCGTATTCAATGTCATATATCAAATATATTTTTCATATCAAAGGTCAGAAGTCAGAGAATTGCTTTCCTTTCGAATTACAGTATCATACTTTTAAATTTTAAGCATATGGTCTTGGTTTAGAACAGAAAGTATTTACAGATACATGGTACACGCTTTATGGCCCAATTTATTTCTTAGAGGTACTTGATAGATATCAGAAAGATGACATTTGACAATTGGACTGATTTTAGAACGAGGTCCCTACGAATAGGGGAGTTCGATAAGACGGAACGAATCAACATCGGAAGTTGATGCATCAGAATCATTGGGATTTCAGATATATCGAGAGTGATTCGATCGTTAAAGCTTACGAGAGTATTGTTGGTCATACTGACCTTCGGGGGGTAATTTGGTAAACTGAACCAACAAGGTATAAACGGTGATGTTTCGAATTCAGGAATTCTAGCTGCTCATCAAGCTTTCGAGTCCCTCTGAACTAATTGAAACCATTAACACAGAGTTTGAAATATAATCGGATAAATACATCTTAAGCATTCATTTCCAGAACTGATTACAACGTAACATCAAAACAGATTGTCTTCACCTTACATCCACTGAACTTACTATGAGAGATCAAACATGTATCCAAGACGTAATTTTCCAAATTCCTGAACATGTATATAACACCCGAACTCGTTCCATAGCATCGAATTTATATTTTTTTGAGGAAACATGTTGCTCTTACCAATAACTGAGTACTTTCTCCAAATAACCCGAACATGTCGCCACATGGTATCTTTCCAAAATTACGATAGTGTCAGAAACGACAAACAAACACGGGTCGTGAATTACCACTTTAGAGTCATTATATTGTTTGGCTTTATTGGTATTCCTTATTCTAGTCGTAGAGGTACCTTCAGTCATTTTCACCATTCGCAAGTATTTCAGATGCTTCATATCCGAGGGTATTCCAAAAATTATGAGCCTTTTGGTTGTTCCAACTGTTCATTTCTTTCCGATCTCGAGGGTATATTCATCATTTCGGTTAATTTTGGCATCTAGTGCCCGAGGGTAATTTAATCCTTTTTTTGGTCATCACGTTGTTCCGATTAATTCCGCCTTATTAATATTTTCAATCCTCTTTGTCATTTCAGACGCTTTAGTCAATCCGATAATTACACCATTGGTAGCTCTGGACATGTGAAAAATTCTTGTAAATTTGTCTTTGGAGATTATTCAGAATTCAAGAATAGCTTAAATGTTTACATTCCTGGGGATGCAAATCTTATTACTACGTCATTCCAAGTATAACGAGATTTTTCGATGAATCAGTTGTTTATAAGATAAAGAGCAAAATCTCATATCGCATAACTCTCAGAGGTATTTTCATCATCTCTTAACTTAGCATTTCAGAAATTTAAATCATTAACGAGCAAAACCCCAATTTAGAGCATCACAGTCTTATCAATCATTCTTAGGTCTCGAAAGTTCTTTAAGTCACTCATCTTTCTAACCGAGTACTAGTCTCAACTAGTTTACTACCCTTTCCCATATTTGATTAGGCATAAACAGAATTAATCATACGCTTAAACACAATTATGCATACGTTTACCGGATACCGCTATGTATCATAAAGCATATAAAAGGTAGTAATGTATTACCTCAACTCCGAGCTACACCGGTCGATTCATGATACTTCATTCGATCACACTCGAACCCAAATTCGACGTCCCTCAACATCTCAGATACAAGGAACTTTGAACACCTTTAAATACACAAACTCCAAGATCATACCTTATTCATAAAGTCCTTAACTGAATAATTAAATACATATACAAGTTCGGGTTCAAGGTTGGATTCGGAGGCTTTCGGGTTGAGATTTCACGTAACAGGATTCAAAATCAGACTCAGGACGTCGAAAAACATAAATTAGAGCCTTTTTAAAAATTTTGACTTTTTGGTCAAAGTCAACGCTGACGTCAGCAGTCAAGTCAACGCTGACGTCAGCATGACGTCACCAGATAAGGTCAACTGAGTTGATTCGGTGAGTTAACTCAGTGAGTCAACTCGGGCAAGTTGACTCACTGAGTTTACTCAGCCGGTTCGGATGCTGGTTATAAGCGGGTCGGGTCGGACCGGTTCGGTTCGGGTCTGGGTCATGGGCCGACCGGTTTAACCGGTCTAGCCGGTTCGGGCCGGTTCAAACCGGTTCAGATCGATTCACCTACCCAAATTTTCTCATCCCCGGAAATGGTCGCCGGAGGTCGTCGGAGACGCCAATAGCCGCGATCCTACCAGAGAAATGTAGATCAATCAACCACGGTTTCAACCCATACATTAGCAACGCGAAACAAGCCGGAAATGGACCGGAAATCCTTGCAAAAAAAATTAAAGTTCGCCGGAACTTACGTAGCTCCGATGGTGGCTTTGCCGGCGACGATCGGACAAGGGAGTGCATGGGTTTTGCGCTACTCGGTGTGGGGAGCTCAGTCGTACCGAGGGCGAGGCGAAACGACGACGACACGATCGGAAAAGAGGGAGAGCAGATGCCAAACTCGCCGAACTTTCACCTCGATTTTAACTGCAAATGGCGGCACGAGAGCGCGCGTGACCGACGATAGCGGATTCGGAGCGACGAGGCGCGTTCACCGGTGTTGGCGGTGGCGTACGTCGAACGGCGGTGTGGATGGTTACGGATCGCCGGAAATCGGGAAGAGGGGGTTTTTGCGAGAGAGAGAGGAGGAAGATGAAGCGTTAAAATTCGTAAAGGGAGAAGCAATTAATTGTAGGTAGGTAGGGAAATCAGACTTCCATTTAATATTTTTTTTTACCCGGGATAAACATAAGAGGGATTTTAGGGGGTTTAGATACTAAGAGCTGCCTAGCTCAATCGGTTGGGTTACCAACCTTGGACCACGAGGTCACGGGTTCAACTCCCCTAACCTCCTAACATAAATTTTTTTTCTATTTTCTTTCCCTTTTTCTTTTTTTATTCATTTTCATTTTCGTTTTTTGTCCTTTTAACCGAGTGTTACAACTCTCCCCTCCTTAAGAAAAATTTCGTCCTCGAAATTTGCCAGAGTCAGAGAAATGGAGAAATTGCACTTTCATCTATTTTTGTATTGAAACTTTTCCATCAGAGTATCCTTATTTCTCGATACTCTCAGACGGTCACATGTCAATTTGGCGATGTTCTCAGCCACTCGGATTGTCCTTTGGACCCAAGGTCATCTCATTATACATCTCAGACCAACCAATCAGAATACAATATATGAATCCATATAGAACTTACGAAGTCAAATGAACATTGGTCTCATAATTGTTATTATAATGGTCTCAGCCATGGGTCAGAATCTTTCCAACTACCACAAAAGTCAATCTTACACCCCTAAAGTATCTTCTCTAAAATCTTAATTATTCTACTAAGTTGAATATCAATTTATGGGAGAAAGGCAAGACCTAAAATACAAACGAGTATTCAAGGCCTCCACTAGGGCCTTCCAGAATCAGTACGTAACACCAAATTTCAGTCAAGGATGATGTGACGATACACCATGCCAAATTTTCATATAAGAGGTCTTTTCTTCTAGTCGATCGGACATAACCAAGGTCTTCAGCTAATAACACTTACTTTCAGCACAACATTCTGATGATTGTTCCCTTCGTGTACGACAGTCACCCCAAAATTTATACTTCCACCAATATCTCAAACACAATTCTTTTAAATTCATAAGACGTTTCTTAAATCCCATCAGAATATTCTCAAATATAACCATAATCTCCAAATAACCTTACATGTAATTTTATAACGGTTACCTCGCATGATTAAACATTTAATCTCAATATGATTCATATCTTCAATTTCACATGCATGGACCATCTAATTTTTTTATTCGGATTCAAGTCCATCAATTTAATCCAAAACACAGATGATCATTATAGACATTTCCTGGTAGTACAGATCGATCTATGAAAGGCAGAATGCTTAGATTCACTTAATTCAGAAGAAGAGATTCGATATCAGAACTTCGGCTCGGAGGAGTACGATTATGCTAGGGGCATGCACAGACCAAACACCCTATGACAGACGATCGGTCGATCTACCCAGAATGACGCAACTCTAAGCTCTGATACCTATAATGTAACCCCCCAGACCCGCCTATGCATTAATACGTATCCTAGGAAGTCACATTAGGGTCACCGGAGCGACCCACGATAAAATTTTAAATAAACAATTTGTCAAACCATTTAAAATCATAAATCAAGTTTTGAACTAAAATACAATTCCAGAAAACATTCAGACAATGAAACAAAACTATGATACAAATTATTAATAAAAGTTTCAGACTTGAATATAAACCAAAACATGACATACATGCCCCCTAATTACACAAATACCATACTCCGTGAGCGAGCCAAAGAAGCTCTCATATCGACGTTGATAGCTGCAACATGGTCGATCTTTTAACCTGTGATGATAAAAACAATGTGAGCTTCGAAAAGCTCAGTAATACAAACTACCAGGAGATGCTAAAAGCACAAGCAAGTATATGGCAAGCTTAACACTGTCATGAAGAACTGGGCAGCAGTAATCTCAAATTACGATTCGAGATTTTAAGGGAATATTATACTAGAAGGCAACAGAGTTATTCTTTAATTGATCACCCGAACCGTAAGAGGTGAGTCTAAAACCAGAGATTCAGATTTTCAGAATTTGAATCAAGGAGTTCAGAGTGGTCCCTTAAGCGCAAATTGTAAGTATACTGAAGGTTCACTTTGATACATTAATTTAGTAGGGGATGTTTCAAAAGAGGTCAGAAAATTTTATTAATTTACTTAACTACCCTACAACCGAACTCCAAAATGCAATTCCCCCTGAACTGCATACAGAAGGTCTTACCCTAGGCCTGAGGCGTAGGAGCGTACCTAAGGGGATGCCTTAGGTCCAGAAAGACTTACCCTAGGCCCGTGGGCGTAGAAGATTAACAGAAAGGCTTACCCTAGGCCCATTGGGCATAGGAGCTTAAGTACAGAAGGACTTACCAGCGCTGAGCCTACAGATAATCATTCATATCCCAGATAATATACCCTAGATGATTTCAGTTTATATTCAGAAGACAATATTACAGAAAATAGATATCAAATCTATTTTTATACCAGAAGACATATATCAAATTTATTTTATTATCATTATTATTATTTCGTATTCAATGTCATATATCAAATATATTTTTCATATCAAAGGTCAGAAGTCAGAGAATTGCTTTCCTTTCGAATTACAATATCATACTTTTAAATTTTAAGCATATGGTCTTGGTTTAGAACAGAAAGTATTTACAGATACATGGTACACGCTTTATGGCCCAATTTATTTCTTAAAGGTACTTGATAGATATCAGAAAGATGACATTTGACAATTGGACTGATTTTAGAACGAGGTCCCTACGAATAGGGGAGTTCGATAAGACGGATCGAATCAACATCGGAAGTTGATGCATCAGAATCATTGGGATTTCAGATATATCGAGAGTGATTCGACTGTTAAAGCATACGAGAGTATTGTTGGTCATACTAACCTTCGGGGGGTAATTTGGTAAACTGAACCAACAAGGTATAAATGGTGATGTTCCGAATTCAGGAATTCTAGCTGCTCATCAAGCTTTCGAGTCCCTTTAAACTAATTGAAACCATTAACACAGAGTTTGAAATATAATCAGATAAATACATCTTAAGCCTTCATTTCCAGAACTGATTACATCGTAACAACAAAACAGATCGTCTTCACCTTACATCCACTGAACTTACTATGAGAGGTCAAACATGTATCCAAGCGGTAATTTTCCAAATTCTTGAACATGTATATAACACCTGAACTCGTTCCATAGCATCGAATTTATATTTTTTTGAGGAAACATGTTGCTCTTACCAATAACTGAGTACTTTCTCCAAATAACCCGAACATGTCGCCACATGGTATCTTTCCAAAATTACGATAGTATCAGAAACAACAAACAAACTCGGGTCGTGAATTACCACTTTAGAGTCATTATATTGTTTGGCTTTATTGGTATTCCTTATTCTAGTCGTAGAGGTACCTTCAGTCATTTTCAGCATTCGCAAGTATTACAGATGCTTCATATCCGAGGGTGTTCCAAAAATAATGAGCCTTTTGGTTGTTCCAACTGTTCATTTCTTTGCGATCTCGAGGGTATATTCATCATTTCGGTTAATTTTGGCATCTAGTGCCCGAGGGTAATTCAATCCTTTTTTTGGTCATCACATTGTTCCGATTAATTCCGCCTTATTAATTTTTTCAATCCTCTTTGTCATTTCAGACGCTTTAGTCAATCCGATAATTACACCATTGGTAGCTCTGGACATGTGAAAAATTCTTGTAAATTTGTCTTTGGAGATTATTCAGAATTCAAGAATAGCTTAAATGTTTACATTCCCGGAGATGCAAGTCTTATTACTAGGTCATTCCAAGTATAATGAGATTTTCCGATGAATTAGTTGTTTATAAGATAAAGAGCAAAATCTCATATCGCATTACTCTCAAAGGTATTTTCATCATCTTTTAACTTAGCATTTCATAAATTTAAATCATTAACGAGCAAAACCCCAATTTAGAGCATCACCGTCTTATCAATCATTCTTAGGTCTCGAATGTTCTTTAAGTCACTCATCTTTCTAACCGAGTACTAGTCTCAACTAGTTTACTACCCTTTCCCATATTTGATTAGGCATAAACAGAATTAATCATACGCTTAAACACAATTATGCATACGTTTACCGGATACCGCTATGTATCATAAAGCATACAAAAGGTAGTAATGTATTACCTTAACTCCGAGCTACACCGGTCGATTCATGATACTTCATTCGATCTCACTCGAACCCAAATTCGACGTCCCTCAACATCTCAGATACAATGAACTTTGAACACCTTCAAATACACAAACTCCAAGATCAGACCTTGTTCACAAAGTCCTTAACTGAATAATTAAATACATATACAAGTTCAGGTTCAAGGTTGGATTCAGAGGCTTTCGGGTTGAGATTTCATGAAACGGGCTTCAAAATCAGACTCAGGACGTCGAAAAACATAAAATAGAGCCTTTTTGAAAATTTTTACATTTTGATCAAAGTCAACGCTGACGTCAGCAGTCAAGTCAACGCTGACGTCAGCATGACGTCATCAGATAAGGTCAACTGAGTTGACTCGGCGAGTTAACTCACTGAGTCAACTCGGGTAAGTTGACTCACTGAGTTGACTTAGCCGGGTCGGATGCAGGTTATAAGCGGGTCGGGTCGGACCGGTTCGGTTCGGGTCTGGGTCATGGGCCGACCGGTTTAACCGGTCTAGCCAGTTCGGGCCGGTTCAAACCGGTTCAGATCGATTCACCTACCCAAATTTTCTCATCGCCGGAAATGGTCGCCAGAGGTCGTCGGAGACGCCAACAGCCGTGATCCTGCTAGAAAAATGTAGATCAATCAACCACGGTTTCAACCCATACATTAGCAACGCGAAATAAGCTGGAAATGGACCGGAAATCCTTGTGAAAAAAATTAAAGTTCGCCGGAACTTACGTAGCTCCGATGGTGGCTTTGCTGGCGACGATCGGACAAGGGAGTGCCTGGGTTTTGCGCTACACGGTGTGGGGAGCTCGGTCGTACCGATGGCGAGGCGAAACGATGATGACACAACCGGAAAAGAGGGAGAGTAGATGCCAAACTCGTTGAACTTTCGACTCGGTTTTAATTGAAAATGGCAGCACGAGAGCGCGCGTGACCGACGATAGCGGATTTGGAGCGACGAGGCGCGTTAGCCGGTGTTGGCGGTGGCGTACGTCGAACGGCGGTGTGGATGGTTGCGGATCGCCGGAAATCAGGAAGAGGGGGGGTTGCGAGAGAGAGAGGAGGAAGATGAAGCGTTAAAATTCATAAAGGGACAAGCAATTAATTGTAGGTAGGTGGGGAAACCAGACTTCCATTTAATATTTTTTTTACCCGGGATAAAAATAAGAGGGATTTTAGGGGGTTTAAATACTAAGAGTTGCCTAGCTCAATCGGTTGGGTTATCAATCTTTGACCACGAGGCCACGAGTTCAACATCACCAATCTCCTAACATAATTTTTTTTCTATTTTCTTTCCCTTTTTTTATTTATTTTCATTTTCGTTTTTTTGTCCTTTTAACCGAGTGTTACACAGGCGATGGGCAGTGAAGCAGAAGAGCTGGAACTGGACGAGCAGTCAAAGGAGGATGATGCTGCCATGGTTGCCGCCGTGACAGCAGAGGACGACAGCAGTTTAGAGGAGAAGAAGCAAAGTGGACCTCGACAGATAGAGAAAATTAAGCCCGCCTGTCGTGGAAAACCAGTATATTTTTCCAAGCCCTAGATCAGAAGGAATGCCAAGCCCAAAGTTCAAGGAGAGAAAATCCCAAGCAAGAAGGAGGACGATTTAAAGTTAGATTCTCTGAAGATTTAATCTTTATTAGAGTTGTACTTTAATTTATAGTTGTATTCTTGCTATTTTAGAAAACTTGGACCCAAAGCCTATATAAGGGTATGTATTTCGATCTATGGAGGATATCACACATTCTCTAGCCTTCTTCCAAAAACCCTAGCCGTTTTCATCCTCTCATCATGTTCTAAATTCCCCTTAGGGCCACGGGTTGCTTTGTAAAGTAGTTGCAAGGGTTGCTTTTGTTTTAGGAATTTTCAGTTCAATAAAATAAACTTGAAGTTCTCTTATTCTTGTTATTAACATCTTGCAAGAGTATCGGGAGAGCATTGCGAGGTTATCTATTTACTTAATATCGGGAGAGTTAAGTATACGAAAGGAATAAGTGCGAGTTCTGTAGTTTATAGTTGAACTATCTCGGACCTAGGGATAGGACGAGGTTAAGTGGCTAAAGAAGAATTCAACAACATCGGTGTTCATCCTTCGATTCACGCCGGGAGGTATCATCAAAGACGTGTTCATCGACAGACTTGGACCTAGGGATAGGCCAAGGCACAGCAGGGATTCTTGCCAAACTTGAAGTACGAAGTTGAGTGTTCGCTGCCGCGACAAGCAACAGACTGCCGCCGCGACAGGTGCTGCCGCGACGGGGACGACGACAGAACTGAATTTCCTAGACTTAGCAATACCTACACTACTGAGCAATTCAATACCAGCCCATTCTCTCTATCTTGATTTCTCTACTCTTTTATTTAAGTTTTCTTTATTATTCTCGTGACAAACATCTTAAATATTTTCTTTACTTTCGTGCAGTCATTCAAGGTGCAACTATTAGCCCAGTCCCTGTGGAGACGATATCCGATACTTCCGTATCACTTTACTACTTGCGTCGTGTACACTTGCACTACAATTGCGATAGACACTTTTACACGCAACAAGTTTTTGGCGTCGTTGCCGGGGACTGGCAACATAACTCTACCTTATCTTTTACTGCACTTTTCTTTTTCTTTTTATTTTTCTTTTTCTATTTTTCTTTGGTTTATTCAACTCTTGCTTTTCACAAGGTTTCTTGTTTATGCGCAGATTGAGACGAGGAAAAGAACCTGAGTATCCATTAGATCCGGAAATTAAACGTTCGTTCAATCTTAAGAACCGACTTCGTCACATACTAGCTAGGAACGAGTACCTTGAGGAACAGTTAGAGACGATGCAAAACCAAGGGAATCCCCAGGGTAATGACCCTCCTGTCAGGGATGGAGAGATTATACCTCCTGTCGGCAACCCGCCTGCTGCTGTCGCACGACGGTCTTGTCGAGACTACATGCTGAATGATCATGTAGAACTAGAAACCACGCTGCCGGATATAGATGTTGACAACTTCAAGCTGAAACATGTTATGTTTAGCATGATCAACAATGCCGGTCAATTTAGTGGTGCTGCTACAGAGGATGCTAGGGAGCATCTCAAAACGTTCCAAGAAACTGTGGTTCGTTTAGACTACCAGGAGTTAATCCGGAGATACTGAGGGTTCGGTTATTTCCCCATTCATTGAGGGACAGAGCAAAGACTTGGTGGAATAAACTTACGCCAGGTTCAATTAGAACTTGGGCAGATTTGTCTCGTGAATTCTTATCTCGTTTTAATCCTTCGCATTTATCTGAGCGATTACGTAACGAAATTGCTACTTTTCAACAGGAAGATGACGAGCCAATGCACGAGGCCTGGGACAGATTTACTACTCTTTTGTAGAACTGCCCAATGCATGGATTCCCCGTCTGGAACCAGGTAACCAAGTTTTATAATGCTGCCAATTTACAAACTCGTATTCGAATTGATTCAACAGCAAACAGATTACTACTGGACAAAGACCCAAATGAGGCTATGCAAGTATTGAAAAATCTGGCTAAGAATGAGGAGCAGTTTTCGACAGCAAGAAGAGGGGGTAAACGGGTCTTAGCTGTTAAGGATTATGAGGCCGACATCACGATGAAATCACAGGTGGCATACCTCACTAAGGCAATGAAAAAGCTTTCGAACGATGATTCACAGCCGGTATTTGCTGTCGAAGAGGTATGTGAAATTTTTGAAGGAAATCACAGTTAGAAGAGGGAAAGTATGTTGGAAATTACATTAAGCAGAATTACAACTCCAACAACTACAATCCCAGCTGGAGAAAGGATCCCAAGTTCTCTTGGAGCAATCCTAATAATGCTCTGAATCCTTAAGCACACAATAATCAAAACCAGGGAGGACCTAGATTGCTGAGTCGACAGCAACTGCAGCCGCAGCAGCATCAACAACCACCAGCTGCCACAAACAGTATACTAGAATAGACTCTGGCTACGTTTATGTCTCAAACAGGAACTTACATTGAGAACATGAATCAATTTGTCAAGAAGACGGAGACATTCATGGATAAAACAGAGATGCGGATGACAAATCATGAAGCTACTCTGAAATCTTTGGAGACACAGATGGGTCCGGTCTCTCAGCACATCAACCCAAGGCAGACTGGCGGATTTCCTAGCAATGCTAAAAATGCTAGACAGCCCACACATGAGCAGTGTAAAGCCATTACTACTAGGAGTGGGAAGAAACTACCAGGGCCAGAGAAGGAAGCTGAAATAGTGAAGAAACCAGCCTTGGACAGACATGCCGAGGAAGCTGCCCCGACATGTAACAAACAGCCTGCTGCCGATGAGCCTGTCACGACAGCAGAGGCGACAGAGGAGAAAGATGATGAACCCAAACCTCCTCAGATTCGTATGTAGTGGGAAGGACGAATTGCTGATTATCGTCCCCCACCTCATTTTCCTCAACGGTTACAGCAGTTGAAGCAAGAATCACAGCTTAAAAAGATTTATGATATTTTTAAGTAGGTTCACATCAACATTCCACTGTTAGATGCCGTTAGGGAGATGCCCGGTTAAGATGACAGAAGGATGCATGAGTATTCTGCACAAGCATCCACCCCAGAAAAAGAAGGATCCGGGGAGCTTCATCATACCATGTGTAATCGGAGACAAATATGTGGGTAAGGCACTTTGTGATCTTGTTGCTAGTATAAATTTAATGCCAAAATCTGTTTTTCAGAAATTAGGTATTGGAAAAGCTCGGCCCACAACAGTAATTCTGCAGCTGGCAGATCGCTCTTACGTTCATCCGGAAGGAAAAATCAAAGATATTCTGGTAAGAGTGGATAAATTTATTTTTCCTGCTAACTTTCTTGTTTTAGATTGTGAAGCAGATGAAAACGCACCAATCATCATGGGGTGACCCTTCTTAGCCACGGGAAGATCACTGATTGATGTGGAAAAAGGAGAACTCACCATGAGAGTGAACGATCAAGAAATAAAGTTGAATGTTCTCCAAGCAATGAAGCATGCTGATGCAGAAGAAGAATGCAAGGTTATCACTGAAGTTACCCTTGACCAACCCTGCATCAGGTCGGGCTGTCACGACATCAACATTGGTCACTGCCTCGACAGCCATTTACAAGACTGTCACGATAGCACCGACGACAACAACTCCCCAGAATCTGATACATCTGATACTGAAGATCAGGAGGAGGTAAACTGGATAGGCGATCGTCCATGTAAGTTGTTCGAGCCTTTAAATTATACCTCGGATATGTAATCCAAAAGCCGTCAACTGTTGAGCCCCCTGTTTTAGATCTTAAGCCCCTGCCAGGGCAACTAAAATATGTTTTTCTTGGTTTAAATGATACGTTGCCCGTAATCATCTCTTCCAAGTTGATGCAGGAACAGGAACATCAGTTAATAGGGATGCTGCAGCAGCACAAAAGGCTATTGGATGGACGATAGCTGATATTCAAGGCATTAGTCCGGCGTTAAGTATGCATAAAATCCTTCTAGAGGATGATCATAAGCCGACTATAGATGCTCAAAGGCGGCTAAACCATGCGATGAAAGAGGTGGTGCGAAAAGAGATAATCAAATGGTTAGATGCTGGAATAATATACGCCATCTCGGACAGCAAATGGGTGAGCTCGGTGCAATGTGTTCCCAAGAAAGGAGGAATGACCGTGGTAACCAACGAAAACAATGAGTTAATCCCAACCAGGACTGTGACCGATTGGAGGGTTTGTATGGACTATCGGAAGCTTAACAAAGCTACACGAAAGGACCACTTTCCTTTACCCTTTATTGATAAAATGCTTGATAGACTAGCGGGTAAACCTTACTATTATTTTCTTGATGGTTATTCAGGTTACAATCAAATAGCTATCGCACCGGAAGATCAAGAAAAGACGACATTCACATGCCCGTACGGCACGTATGCTTTTAGGAGATTGCCATTCGGACTATGCAATGCACCAGCCACCTTCCAAAGGTGCATGATGGCCATATTCTCCGATATGGTGGAGGACTTCCTAGAGATTTTTATGGATGATTTTCAGTATTTGGAGACGACTTTGAAAGCTGCCTAGGCAACCTACAAAAGGTACTCGAAAGATGTGAAAAAGCAAACTTAGTTTTGAACTGGGAAAAATGTCACTTCATGGTGGATGAAGGGATAGTCTTTGGCCATACGATTAGCTGCCGTGGCATAGAAGTCGACAGGGCCAAGATAGAAGTGATTGAAAAGCTGCCGCCGCCCACCACAATCAAGGGCATCAGAAGTTTCTTAGGACATGCTGGTTTTTATCGAAGGTTCATTGCGAATTTTTCAAAAATCACCAAGCCCCTATGCCATCTTCTGGAGCATAACCGACCCTTCGACTTTAACGATGAATGTACTGAAGCATTCAAGGTTCTGAAGGAAAAGCTGGTAACAACCCCAATAGTATAGCCACCAGACTGGACACAGCCATTTGAGATCATGTGTGATGCTAGTGACTATGTTGTCGGGGCAGCACTTGGGTAGAGGAGAGATAAACTTTTTCATGTCATATACTATGCCAGCAAAACATTGAATGACGCCCAAGTGAACTACACTACCACAGAGAAGGAGTTATTAGCTGTGGTTTTCTCCATTGACAAGTTCTGTTCTTATATACTTGGAACGAAGGTCATAGTGCACACAGACCATTCTGCATTGAAATATCTGTTCGTGAAAAAGGATGCAAAGCCTCGATTGATACGTTGGATCCTGCTATTGCAAGAATTCGACCTTGAAATCAAGGACAAAAAGGGGACAGAAAATCAAGTGGCAGATCACTTGTCAAGGTTGGAAAAAGGAAAGAGTCTACCGACAGATGAGACAAACATATTGGAGACCTTCCCAGACGAGCAGCTCCTTGCTGCCGCAGTCACTGCCGCGACAGCCATGGCGGCAGGTAAGTCTTCTGAACTCCCCTGGTATGCTGATTTCATTAATTTCTTAGTTAGCGGAATAATTCCTCATGACCTTAATTATCAAGCCAGGAAGAGGTTCCAAAATGATGTTAAACATTATTATTGGGACGAACCTCTTCTTTTCAAAATCTGTGCAGATCAGGTTATAAGGAGATGCGTACCACAAGAGGAGCAAGAAGACATACTTCATCACTACCATGCTTCACAGTATGGAGGGCAGTTAGGAGGCAACAAAACTGCTGCCAAGGTGCCTATCGTAACAACAAAACAGATCGTCTTCACCTTACATCCACTGAACTTACTATGAGAGATCAAACATGTATCCAAGCGGTAATTTTCCAAATTCCTGAACATGTATATAACGCCCGAACTCGTTCCATAGCATCGAATTTATATTTTTTTGAGGAAACATGTTGCTCTTACCAATAACTGAGTACTTTCTCCAAATAACCCGAACATGTCGCCACATGGTATCTTTCCAAAATTACGATAGTATCAGAAACAACAAACAAACTCGGGTCGTGAATTACCACTTTAGAGTCATTATATTGTTTGGCTTTATTGGTATTCCTTATTCCAGTCGTAAAGGTACCTTCAGTCATTTTCAGCATTCGCAAGTATTTCAGATGCTTCATATCCGAGGGTGTTCCAAAAATTATGAGCCTTTTGGTTGTTCCAACTGTTCATTTCTTTGCGATCTCGAGGGTATATTCATCATTTCGGTTAATTTTGGCATCTAGCGCCCGAGGGTAATTCAATCCTTTTTTTGGTCATCACATTGTTCCGATTAATTCCACCTTATTAATATTTTAAATCCTCTTTGTCATTTCAGACGCTTTAGTCAATCCGATAATTACACCATTGGTAGCTCTGGACATGTAAAAAATTCTTGTAAATTTGTCTTTGGAGATTATTCAGAATTCAAGAATAGCTTAAATGTTTACATTCCCGGAGATGCAAATCTTATTACTAGGTCATTCCAAGTATAACGAGATTTTCCGATGAATTAGTTGTTTATAAGATAAATAGCAAAATCTCATATCGCATTACTCTCAGAGGTATTTTCATCATCTTTTAACTTAGCATTTCAGAAATTTAAATCATTAACGAGCAAAACCCCAATTTAGAGCATCAACGTCTTATCAATCATTCTTAGGTCTCGAAAGTTCTTTAAGTCACTCATCTTTCTAACCGAGTACTAGTCTCAACTAGTTTACTACCCTTTCCCATATTTGATTAGGCATAAACAGAATTAATCATACGCTTAAACACAATTATGCATACGTTTACCGGATACCGCTATGTATCATAAAGCATACAAAAGGTAGTAATGTATTACCTCAACTCCGAGCTACACCGGTCGATTCATGATACTTCATTCGATCTCACTCGAACCTAAATTCGACGTCCCTCAACATCTCAGATACAATGAACTTTGAACACTTCAAATACATAAACTCCAAGATCAGACCTTGTTCACAAAGTCCTTAACTGAATAATTAATACATATACAAGTTCGGGTTCAAGGTTGGATTCGGAGGCTTTCGGGTTGAGATTTTATGAAACGGGCTTCAAAATCAGACTCAGGACGTCGAAAAACATAAAATAGAGCCTTTTTGAAAATTTTTACTTTTTGATCAAAGTCAACGCTGACGTCAGCAGTCAAGTCAACGCTGACGTCAGCAGTCAAGTCAACGTTGACGTAAGCATGACGTCATCAGATAAGGTCAACTAAGTTGACTCGGCGAGTTAACTCACTGAGTCAACTCGGGCAAGTTGACTCACTGAGTTGACTCAGCCGGGTCGGATGCAGGTTATAAGCGGGTCGGGTCGGGCCGGTTCAGTTCGGGTCTGGATCATGGGCCGACCGATTTAACCGGTCTAGCCAGTTCGGACCAGTTCAAACCGGTTCAGATCGATTCACCTACCCAAATTTTCTCATCGCCGGAAATGGTCGCCAGAGGTCGTCAGAGACGCCAACAGCCGCGATCCTGCTAGAAAAATGTAGATCAATCAACCACGGTTTCAACCCATACATTAGCAACGCGAAACAAGCCGGAAATGGACCGGAAATCCTTGTGAAAAAAATTAAAGTTCGCCGGAACTTACGTAGCTCCGATGGTGGCTTTGCCGGCGACGATCGGACAAGGGAGTGCCTGGGTTTTGCGCTACTCGGTGTGGGGAGCTCGGCCGTACCGACGGCGAGGCGAAACAACGATGACAAGACCGGAAAAGAGGGAGAGCAGATGCCAAACTCGTTGAACTTTCGGCTCGGTTTTAACTGAAAATGGCGGCACGAGAGCACGCGTGACCGACGGTAGCGGATTCGGAGCGACGAGGCGTGTTAGCTGGTGTTGGCGGTGGCGTACGTCGAACGGCGGTGTGGATGGTTGCGGATCGCCGGAAATCAGGAAGAGGGGGGTTTTTGCGAGAGAGAGGAGGAGGAAGATGAAGCGTTAAAATTCGTAAAGGAACAAGCAATTAATTGTTTGTAGGTGGGGAAATCAGACTTCCATTTAATATTTTTTTACCCGGGATAAACATAAGAGGGATTTTAGGGGGTTTAAATACTAAGAGTTGCCTAGCTCAATCGGTTGGGTTATCAATCTTGGACCACGAGGTCACGAGTTCAACTCCCCCAACCTCCTAACATAATTTTTTTTTCTATTTTCTTTCCCTTTTTTTATTCATTTTCATTTTCGTTTTTTTGTCCTTTTAACCGAGTGTTACACAGGCGTTGGGCAATGAAGCAGAAGAGTTGGAACTGGACAAGCAGTCAAAGGAGGATGATACTGCCATGGTTGCCGCCGTGACAGCAGAGGACAACAACAATTTAGAGGAGAAGAAGCAAAGTGGACCTCGACAGATAGAGAAAATTAAGCCCGCCTGTCGTGGAAAACCAGTATATTTTTCCAAGCTCTAGATCAGAAGGAATGCCAAGCCCAAAGTTCAAGGAGAGAAAATCCCAAGCAAGAAGGAGGACGATTTAAAGTTAGATTCTCTGAAGATTTAATCTTTATTAGAGTTGTACTTTAATTTAAAGTTGTATTCTTGCTATTTTAGAAAACTTGGACCCAAAGCCTATATAAGGGTATGTATTTCGACCTAGGGAGGATATCACACATTCTCTAGCCTTCTTCCCAAAACCCTAGCTGTTTTCATCCTCTCATCATGTTCTAAATTCCCCTTAGGGCCACGGGTTGCTTTGTAAAGTAGTTGCAAGGGTTGCTTTTGTTTTAGGAATTTTTAGTTCAATAAAATAAACTTCAAGTTCTCTTATTCTGGTTATTAACATCTTGCAAGAGTATCGGGAGAGCATTGCGAGGTTATCTATTTACTTAATATCGGGAGATTTAAGTATACGAAAGGAATAAGTGCGAGTTCTATAGTTTATAGTTGAACTATCTCGGACCTAGGGATAGGATGAGGTTAAGTGGCTAAAGAAGAATTCAACAACATCGGTGTTCATCCTTCGATTCACGCCGGGAGGTATCATCAAAGACGTGTTCATCGACAGACTTGGACCTAGGGATAGGCCAAGGCACAGCAAGGATTCTTGCCAAACTTGAAGTACGAAGTTGAGTGTTCGCTGCCGCGACAAGCATCAGACTGCCGCTGCGACAGGTGCTGCCGCGATGGGGACGACGACAGAACTGAATTTCCTAGACTTAGCAATACCTACACTACTGAGCAATTCAATACCAACCCATTCTCTCTATCTTGATTTCTCTACTCTTTTATTTAAGTTTTCTTTATTATTCTCGTGACAAACATCTTAAATATTTTCTTTACTTTCGTGCAGTAATTCAAGGTGCAGCTATTAGCCTAGTCCCTGTGGAGACGATAACCGATACTTCCGTATCACTTTACTACTTGCGTCGTGTACACTTGCACTACAATTGTGATAGACACTTTTACACGCAACAGTTTCCTTTGTGGTTGTGCTTGATTTCATGTTTTGGTTAGTTTTGGTGGAAAAAGGATACATCTGGTAGTTGTTTTGTGCGTGGAGATTAATTGTCTGGGCAAGCTGGAAGTTGCCGAAGCAACTAGAAAAGAAGAGAAGGAAATTGCCGACTTTTGTGGATGAATCCATTCAATTCGGATAATCATGAAGGACAAGGATAAATCCTAAAGGAGTTGGAGTTCCATGAAGAAGTCAAGCGGAGATGAAATTCCAAGAAAATAGGAGAAGTTTTTGGAGGAAAAATAAATAAATCTCTTTTTTTCTTATTTTAATCCAACTCGAACTCTTCCTTATCCAACAAAGAAGTCGACTAAACTTGCCCCTATAAACTGAAGACCTAGCCGCAACCATGGGGATGTTGAATAGAGAGATAATTCGAGAGAGAGCTGCATTGATTTCATCATCTTCTTCCTTTTGCTTCGATGTAGTTTATGTTGGAAACTTTTTGTTTTGAGTTTACTTTGAACCCAACCATGAACTAAACTATTTTGGCTAGGGTTACTGTGTTGAATGGTTATAAGAACGATTTAAGTTGTTTTAGGTATTTAATTTTGCAATTTAGTTTGAGGTTTGTTCATTCTTGGTTTTTAATTTCGATTACGAGTGAATTGAGAGAGGATCTCGTGATTGCATCTATTTATCTAATATTGGAAGAGTTAGGTTCAAGAAACGAATGAACATGGTTTTCATACATACTCATGTTGGTGAAGACTAATTCGACTTAGGGATATGTTACGAATTTCAACAGCTAAAAGAAGCGCAAGATCGGTTAATGTTCACTCATGGTTAATGCATGAATGTACCACCAAGGTATGCTCAATAAACCATTGTTTCGAATTAGGGATAAGGAGAATGCATTGAAGAACGCTTCGCTGAACCTTGAAGGAAGTTGACCAGTTGCCTAGGCAATCCGACTATTGCTAGTTGCCAAGGTAATCAAGTTGCTCTTGCACTCAATACCTAAACGATTCATTCAATTATCATACCAAGATTTAAAATAATCCGGCCTACTCTCTCACATCTGATTACATCTTTATTTTATTCAATTGCTCTTGTATTTTACTTATTAGTTAGAACTCCTACAATCACCAATTAGTGTTTTTATTTTCAGTGAAAGAAACTGGATTCCCAATGTAGCACCAATCCCTGTGGAGACGATATATTTCTATACTATAACTCACGACGTGTACACTTGCACCAATTGCGAAGCACTCTAATACGCACAACAATTTTGTTTCAATTCAAATGGATCCCTTATTGACTAAACATGCTAAGTATAATAATAATACAAATAATAGTAATATATAATAACAATAATCATACATATAAACAAAAAGTAATAATATAACACAATGACTATATAATAAGTATAGACTTAGGTGAAAATTTAGTGACAACAGCTGCCCCTCTTTGGTCATTCCGGTGAAACAGGAATAGAACAAAGAACAAAAAGACACTGATTTTCACCAATTACCAAACCTGTAAAAACTCTATGCTTGAATAGATAGGCAGGTTCCATTCTCCATATGCCCAAATGAATAGGCAAGTTCTGAAAAATGTTTCATCCTCTTTATGCTTGGATGAATAAGAGGGTTTTATTATCCTGATACTCGAATAGATAAGCGAGTTCTGAAAAAGGTTTCATCCTCCTTATGCTTGGATGAATAAGCGAGTTGTATTCTCCTTATGCTTGAATAGGTAAGCAGTTTCCATTCTCCAAATGCCCAAACGGATAGGGGGTTCTATTCTCCTTATGCTCGAATAGATAAGCAGATTCTGAAAAAAAGGGTTCCATCCTCCTTACACTCGGATAAATAAGCAGGTTCTATTCTCCTCAAGCCCGATAAGATAGGCGGGTTCCTTTGCTGAAAAAGCCTCTGTATACCTGTGAGAAATGTGATACACAATGCAATTATAATGAACATGCCCCTGGGGATGCCTAAAGCATGAATGCATGTCAAGTTTTTTGGTCTCTTCAAAATCCTTTTGTCAGGACTAATTTTCTGTCAAGCAGCAGACACAAAAGAAGTTACGAAGCTCCGGGGAACTTGGATTGTATCATCTCAAACATTTTCTCAACTCTGGCAAAAGATGATAGACGTCTATTCCGATCCATCAAATGGGGGACCAATATGAATTCCTTTCACTTCTCCATACCGAATAAAACTTTGCACAATGTTATTAGGATCACAAGGAACACCCCATCTTTCAATCCTAAATTGTTTCACCAATTTTTGTTATTAGCATTCCACAAACCATAAGTCTTCTCGATTCTTCTGATCTTTTGCATATTTGCCCGCTTATTCCAGTTATCTTGTAATCTCGGTTGGAAGGACCAATTTTATCCTCATATTCTTCAACACTCCTTTAACCTTTGTTCAGTTATGGGACTGTAGGCCTCTAACATTCTAGTTAACTTTCAATCAACATCAAATTATCATTGTAGTTGATACATCAATGTGTTATCACTAAATTTTCACCATAGCTTTTAATAATATAAAAAAATAGAAAATGAAAGAAGACAATAAAAGAAATATAAAATATATAAAATAAAAAAATCCTTTTAATGCCCAGCTTTTTAAATAAATAAAGGCCCATCTTTAAAAAAGAAAAAACCCAATTTGAGCCCACTTTTAAATAAAGAGAACAAAGCCCATTTTTATTTTTGAAGCGCATTTTTAAAGTAAAAAAGAGAAAGAAAAGGAAAAATAGAAAAAAAAGAAGAAAAATATAATTATGGTATAATAATTATGAAAAAGGAAATTAAGTGAGTTAATAATAATGAAAAAAAATGTGATAAAAATAACAAAAAGACGCCAAAAATCAGCAAAAAAAGAGAGAGAAAAAAAGAAAGAAAATAAAAAATAAAAAAAGAGGAACAAGCACGCGCCACGCGCCAGCGCGTGGGCTACACGTGGGCTACACGTGCGCGGGCCGGTTCCCCAGCAAACCCTCGTCGAGCGACTCCATGGTGGCCAGTCGGCGCCTACATGCCACGACCAGCGACGCCGTTGGTACCGGCCGGTCCGCCTCGCCGTCGCCGTCCTAATGCCACCAACCCCGCTCGCCGCATGTGCTCGCTGGAAACTACAAAAAAACAAGAAAGGTAGTCAAACCCTAGGCTCAAATCAAGGGAAAAATTCAGCTCGAATATTCAACCAAATTGGATGAGGATAGAGGGCTATTGCCGAGAATCAAGCCCTTGGTCGGATTTAGGCTTCAATTTGGGGATTAAATCCCGATTTTTCTTGAATTTGAAGCTCAATGTTTAGTATAAATACCCCCTCCCTTTTACTTGTTCAACACAAATAATTTGAGAGAAAAATCACTAGAAAAGGTTCAAGAAACATCTGAAAAATTCTATGAATTTTCCAAGATTTGGATGGAAATTTTTTGGAGAAAAAGTTCGAGTTTGGAGCAATTTTTCGGAGGTGGTTTGGAGCATTTCGAGAAGCTTGAATTCGAGTTCATCGTTCGTCGTTTTCTCGGTAAAATTTCTATCCTTTCCTTGTTTACTTTTTATGTTGATTTTATGTTTGTTCTTGGTTGATTTTTTGGTGTTTTTGTTTGTGTTGATTGTGAATTTTTAGGTTGATTTCTCGATGTCGGAAAATCGTTCACGATTCCGGTAAGTTTTTCGTTTAAGATTTCGTTTTAATTTTTAGTTTGATCTTAAATTTTTTGCATGCTTTTAAAAATGTTGTTAGGGTTATTTTGATCTTTAGAAGTGTAGAAAATAATTTAAAAGATGTTTATATTTTAAATGCATGAATAAATTAAATAAATGTGATTAATTTGAAAAATGTGAAATTAGGGATTTAATTAGAAGAAATAATAATGTGAGGTGTAAGATAATAAAGGGCTTAATTTTAAGAAATATATTAAAAAGATTTTTATGAAGTTTGTTTTAAATAATAGGTGGGCAAAAATGATTTTAAAAGAAAAAATAATAAAGATGTTTTCTTAGGGAAAATAGAAAAAGATATAAGTTTTTTCTCAAGAAAAAGAAAGTAAAAAGGTTTTTAAATAAAAGTTAGGGGTCTAGGATAAAAATGAATTTTTGATAAGAAAAAGACTTAAAAAGAAGTTTCTTTAGTAAAAAATAAAGTTTATTCTTAAAATGGGTTGTTTTAAATAAAAAACTTAAAAAATAGAAAAATAAAAATGAACTTAAAAATAGAAAATTCTTTTTGAAAAAAGGAAAAACAAATGTTAAAAAACATAAAAAATAAGAAAGATATAAAACATAAAACTAAACACAAAAAATAAAAAACGTAAAAAGGGGTTTTGGCTTAGAAAATAATAAAAAGAAGTAAAAAAGAAATAAAAGTTTTTTTTAAAAGGAATAATAAAAAGGGTAAAAAATTCAAAAGAATAAAGAGTTTGCTTGCTTGTTTTAGAAATAGGTAATAACTTAGGATTAGGGACTAAAGCTTAGATAGAGACTTGTTTGTTGAAAAATGTTCTTCACAAAAATAAAATATACTTAAGTAAACTTAAACCTTAAATTAGGAATAAAAGACTTAGATGTTTTTAGGGTTTTTAAATAATCGAACCTAGAATTAAATAAAAATGTTCAACACACTAAATTTCTTTGTTGCTTGAAAGTGAAAACTTAATTTAATGTGGTGTCTTATCAAACGGGAATGACGGGTTAGCGCCAGAAATGTTGGCGGTGATTAAAGTTCATCTCCTGGGAGATAAGGCCGTTAAAGTATACTAATATTCATTAAACGGACAAGTGAAGTCGAACCTTTTTGAACTTGCAAATTTCAGTTTTAAAAACGATTTTAAAACGAATTAGGTACCAATTTTGGGCGTCGTGGGGGTGCTAACCCTTCCCCACGCGTAACCGACCCCCGAACCTGTTTTCTGATTTTCGCAGACCAAAACCATTGTTTTATTAAAACCAAAAACTGTTTTATTAAAATAACGCTATTTTTAAAAGTGATCCAATCACACTTTTTTCAAAAAAAAAAAATTGGTGGCAACTCCGTTGATTTTTTTTAAAGTGTTTTCCAAGAAACATCGAAGCTCCTAAAAAGGGTTGCGGCAGCTTGGCGACTCTGCTGGGGAAATGTTTTTATTTTTTTTAAAATAAAAACAAAGAGGGTCAGGCCACAAATTGGTTTTAAATGATTTTCAAAAAAATTATTTTTTAAAAAAATATGGAATTTGCATGTTCATCACATGTTCTATTTATTTGTCCGTTTAAATGAATATAACTCTATTTTACGCATTTAAGACTAAATTTCAAGCTCTATTCCCGAGCTTTGTCCCGTTCGTTTAAGTGGGGGAAACACGCTTTGCTCATGTAAGAATATTGATTCTTCGTACGACCATCACAAAGTACCTTCGGGACTCAATCCCTTTGCCTTCGTAAGAATATTGATTCTTCGAGTAGGCTTTGGTGGTGAGTCCTCCTGAGTTGAACTTGATTCGTTTGTAGCCTATATTGGGTGAGAATTGAGGGCTTTGCTACTCTTAGTAGAGGGCAGCAAGGACAACTCAGGTACCTTTTCAGAACCAAACCAAGTTTGAGAATTTAGAGCCTACCCCTAATAGAGCCATGCGAAAAGCCTAGGGTGTCGAGTTGCAGGTAATCCGTGGGGACATGTCCTGAAATGTTGGAATGCTAGCCCAGAATTATCGTGCATTTAAAATGTTTTGATTGTTTTATATGTTTCATTTGTATTTCCTTTCGTGTTAATCTATGTTTATCATGCATACACATCATTTCATATCAGAAGGGGTTGATTCTGGAAAGTTGTTCAATTATGAATGGAAAGTTCTTAAAAAGGAGGAGAACTGAACACGTGACAATATTGGCGACTGAAGCTGCAGCCCTTCGGCATTACGTCAAGCCCGTTGGAGAAGTGGGACCAAGACTCATGTGGCTAGTTGAAGAAATCAAGGAGTTAGGCGTTCGTATTTAATAAAGAGTTTCCTTTCATGAACAGATTTTCAATGGAATTGATGGCCCTTCGACTGCATTCATGCATTTGCATTATCTTGTTTGCTTTGTTGTTTGCTTTTTGTGAATTCATTTGTGCATACATTCATTCATGTCATAAACTAACTTAATAATAAAAACGACAGAATATCCAAAATTGTACGATAATTTAGAGAAAATGGAGGTTGACATGAAACAACAAGTTGAGGCAGTCCATCAGAAAACGGTCAGCTCGATAGCTGCAATGCTTGGATTCAAGGACCCATATGCGGTTGAAGAAGGAGGAAATGCTTCTGCCATTCCACGATTCCAAGGGATGACATTTAGGAAGGAGGCTGCTGCCAAGGCCAAAACACCCATTCATATAGCTGAATCTTCCACTCATGTGGAGGCCAATAATTACGAAGTGCCTGACCTCGATGAAGTCACTGATAAGGCTCGAACTGAAAAGAAGTTGGAAGAGAAGTACGAAAAGTTAGAAGGAATGTTCAAGTCATTCCAAGATGGAGATGCTTATGGTGGAATGGATGCCAAGGATCTGAGCTTGGTAACCGATTTAGTTGCGCCACCAAAATTTAAGATCCCAGACTTCTAGATATATAATGGGACCACATGCCCGTCAGCATATCTTACCATGTACTGCAAAAAGATGTCAATGTACCTCGACAATGAGAAGCTGCTCATTCACTGTTTTCAAGATATCCTAGTAGGGTCTGCTGCAGGTTGGTATTCGCAGTTAAGTCAAGTGAACATCAAATCATAGAGGGACCTGTCCAGGGCCTTCAGTGAGAAATACAAACATGTATCAGACATGGTTCCAACCCGTCTGGTCTTGCAAGGGATGGAGCAAAAGCACCACGAGAGTTTCTGCCAATACGCTCAAAGATGGAGGGATGTAGCAGCACAAGTGCAACCGCCGTTACTAGAGATCGAGATTACCCAAATGTTTGTAGAAACACTAAAGGGTCCCTTTTATGATCGCATGCTTAACCACGCCACGAAGAACTTTGCGGATATGTTAATGAATGGCGAACTGATCCTAGCAGCCATGAAGAGTGGAAGGTTGGACAATGGGGAAACAAAGAAGACATATAGGAAGAAGGATAACAATGAGGTTAATGCAATGAATGTCTACAATCCCATCTACTCAACAGGCGTGGTATTCAACAAGCCCAATACCTTCAACAAGCCCAACACCTCAGCTCCGACAGTCACAAATGCCCCAAAAGGAGAAGGAAGATATCAAGGAAATTTGAGGCCCTACTTTCCTCCCATCCGAATGACTTATGCCGAGTTGTTTACAGAGTTGGTCAAAACGCAGATGGTGCTGCCAAGACATATTCCTTCGTTCTCACCTCCCTATCCACCATGGTATGACGAGAAGGCCCAATGTGAATATCATGCAGGAGTAAGGGGGCATACCATCGAAAATTGCACTGCATTCAAAAGGGTGGTAGATGATTTCAGGAAATCAGGCATGTTATCGTTCGAAACTTCAGAAGAATAGGGAAATCCGTTGCCAAACTACCAGAAGAATGGAGTAAATGCCATCATAGAGGAAGAGGCTCACACCAACAAGAAACACATTTCCGAGGTCAAGGCATCTATGAAATGGGTATGGACCCAGATAGTCAAAGCCGGGGTGATAGAGGGGAGATTCAAGGAAGCAATGATAGAAGGATTGTATTGTGAATACCACCAGAAGAAGGGGCATGCAATTGAAGATTGCCTAGAGTTCAAGCAGTTAATACAAACAAAGATTGACTGCAAAGAGTTAGAATTTTATGTGCAAAAAGAACAAAGGATGGAAGTCCATGTATCAGAAGAATCATTCTCTAAAAAGATCTACACAGGAATGAAGCCTTTGGTGATCAAGACCAAGGTAGGGGTCAGTGAGCTAGCTAGGAGTGTGGCTCCACGATTGATTGTGAAAGCACTAGCCCCATTTCCCTATAAGGACAGTAAACAAGTCCCTTTGAACTATGCTTGTACAATAACGGATCCAAGGAGGTCGAAAGTTGAAGAGGAAAGAAAAGAAGAACCCGTTAACGAGGTAAGCTGCTTCACCAGAAGTGGGAGACTTTATTCAGCTCCACAAATTGAGGATAGAGATGCAACGCAAAGAAAGGCCGCTAGTCAGCAAGATAAGGAAGGGGAAAAAGACTTCTTTCAAGAGAAAGCACCAATGATTCATGAACCAGTGAAAGAATCAGAGGCTCAAGAGTTTATGAAAATACTCAAGCACAGTGAATACAGTGTGGTGGAGCAGATACATAAACTTCCAGCCTGAATCTCTATGCTATTGCTACTATTGAGATCCGAGGGTCATCGGGATGCATTGTTGAAAGTGTTAAACAAGACATTTGTGTCGAAGGAGATCACGACTGACAAGATGGACATGTTGGTCAATAACATTGCAGTTAATAACTTCATATCATTCAGTGACAAAGAAATACCCGTGGAGGGAAGAGGATCATGCAAACCACTTCACATTTCTACAAGATGCAAAGGATACATGTTACCAGGAGTTGTTATTGACAACGGATTGGCTCTGAATGTTCTCCCTTTGGCAATGTTGAAAAAGTTGCCTATTGATATCTCCCACATGAGGGCTTATCAAAATACAGTACGGGCCTTTGATGGGATCCAAAAGGATGTGTTAGGAAAGATTGAAGTTCCCATACAGATTGGACCATCAACATTTGAGGTAGATTTCGTGGTGATGGACATAAACCCTAGTTATAGCTGCTTCCTCGGGCGCCCATGGATTCACACTGCAGGTGCAGTGCTCTCTACTCTTCATCAGAAATTAAAGTGTGTCATTGATGGACAATTAATCACAGTGGGTGCGGAAGAAGAAATCATTGCATCGGTAATCACTGATACGCCATACATTCAAGTAGATGAAGGGGCACTTGAGTGTCGTTTCAAAACGTTGGTGTTGGAGTATGCCCAAAGACCAATCATATGATGATTGAATAGACATACTATTTTACTAGATTTATCAAGTAATGGCATTGCCGTTATTATCATTTGGTATGTTTCTGTGCATCAAACTAACCATTGGATAATAATGTCCATACAATAATACGATTATTGTTAAATAGGATCCTTAGTCAAATATTATTACGGGTATGGACAGTGATAATATATAAAGACTAATATGTGGTTGATTGATAACAAGTGTTGTCATTGACATAGAGATGTCAAAATCAACACATAAGTATTTGTTAGAGAACAACATACTGGATTGACCCGCTATGAGCATGTTTCTTGGGTAATTATGTGACAGTCACAACATTGCTCATGATAAACATATGTATAATCCTTAGACTTGAGATCAACATGATTTCAACATAAAGATTTACGTATTTTGACATAGTCAAACGTGTGTCGTAATTGACTACATTATAAAGACTGATGATTGGATACGTGATGACCTATGTAGTGAAATATGATTGATCAAGAAAGGATTTGTCCCTCCTACATAATGGGAGAAATATCTTCGGCCACTTGATTGAGTGAGATTAGAAAATGCATGGCCATGCTCGAATATTATGATATGAGATATCATAGAGATTCGTTTATAATCTACTCAAGACATCAAGAAACACTAGATGGACAACGCAAGTGTGACTAGCCCATGACTTGTGATCATCTAAGATATAAAAGAAAAAAGGATAAAATACATAAAGAAAATTTATTCAGGAATTAGGAAAGTCAAACCATGACTTCATGCAACTTAGGTAGCAATGATGTATTGCTAGATGCCACTCAATGTTTGTAAAATTAGAATAGTTCTAATTTTGCTGCTAACGCTGCATGAACCTACAAGGGTCACACCCTTCGAATAAAACGAACAAAAATGGAAACCATACTCCCTATTTTAGGGAGGTTGCCGAAAATCCCCTATGGGATAAGGGAAATCGGCAACTCCCTTAAATGGGAATAATATTGGATAAATATTGTATTTATCAAATATTATTTAGAGTATGGAAAATATTTAAAGACTTAAATATTATAGAATAAGATTCTAGAAATTTAAATATATATTTGGAATTTATATAATGTATATTTAATTCCAAGTTTATGTAGAATTAGATTCTACATAATTAAAAATATATATTTAAATATATTTAAATCAAAGTAAAGATAGAATGAGATTCTATATAATAAATATATATATATTTGGATTAAATATAATGTATATTTAAATTCATGTTTTATGTAGAATAAGATTCTACATAATTAAATATATATATATATATATAAATATTTCATTTAATATTATTAAATATAATGTATATTTAATATAAACCAACTTCAAGTAGAATTAGATTCTATGAATTTTGGTTGAACTTGGATTTAAGGAATTCAACTAGAATTAAGTCTCTGAATACTATTTAAAGGGACAAGGGCTAGCAATCAAATCATCCCTCTTCCTCATCTTGAAGATTTCGACAACACCCCTAGGGATTCCCCACTGGAATTCGACATATCCCAGAAAGCTCTCTGAGAAGTTATTCAATATTTTTCTGGTGTTCTACTTGCCCTCTGGCAAATCCCTGAAGGTTCCCTTGCTCGATTGCAAGTCCCGGTTGAACTCCTGGTCGATTTCAGACTCCCTCAGGAATCCCTGGAGGGATTTCGACTTCTCCCGGGAAGGTGTTCAAACCTATCGAAATTTATCCCTAAGTGTTAGGGAGGCGAGAACTTTGTTCATTTTGTTCGGGTGGACTCCGTAGAGGTCGTTGCGAACCTGTGACAATTCTGGTTTTACTTGATGTGGTTATTCCGACATACCGTCGGTTTTCCAGTTTCCAGAGTTTTAAAAAGGTAACTCTTCATCTTTTCACCCCGGATTCGTTCCTGTACATGGATCCTGGCTGGATTACGTTGGATTATTTTTCCGCTGCGCCACGGGGCTTGCCGACGAGAACCAATAGTTGGAATTAGTCAATGCAACCTTTGTCACTGAAGGAAGTAAAGTGCCAGAACCAGAGCTGTCAAGTTGCACGAAGATGCAAGTAAAGAAAACACTTGGGAAAAGAGCCAAGATTGGATTGGGATTTGGAAGAAACCATCAGGGAAGGCTTTACTCAGTAGAAATCCCAATAAAGAAAGACCAATTCGTTCTGGGCTTCAAGCCCACCAAATGGCAAAGAAAAGAAGAATTCAAAAAGTAACAAGAGAGAAGGAAGTCGAGGTTGAGTGGTGAAGAAGTTGAGTGGGAGCCCATGACATACTCACCCTTAAGCGCTATCTTCAAGACTGAAGGGCTTCTAGACCCTAATGCCCTCTTCGATGAGGAGGAGAAAAGAAAAGATTAATTGTGCGATGTTTTTGCGAATTTGAGCATCAACGCCATCACAGACGGGGAGGAAGAAGAAAAAAAATATCTATCCAAGATTTGCCCCTGCGTTGAACTGAAGAAATGGTCCGCAGAAATGGTCTGCGAAGTTTTTAAGACTGCCTCAGAGTATTTCTCAAAACCAACTCTTTTACCCTTAGACCCTGGGGTAATTAGAGATCTTATGTAAAAGGGTCTATTGTCAAAACCATGATTTGAATTTCAATAAAAGATGCATTTTCCCCAATTATATCTTGTGGCAAACTTTCTTTCGCAAAAGCAACAAAACCAAAAGATCATAAAAACCCAAAAACAAAAACAAACCTTTAAAACATAACAAATCATATCATTTCATTTATTCTTTCTTTCTTGGTATATATATATTTTGCCTCCTTTTATTTGCAGGTTTTTAGATATCAATGGTCCAAATGACTCTGAATCAGATTCTGAGGTTAATTTTGAGTTACCGCTATGTTTAGAAGAAGTTGAGAGTACTAGTGATGAAGAGGGGTATGACTTGTCAGATGATTTGCTTAGAATGGTAGAAGGAGAGGAAAGCAAATTCTGCCCCACAAAGAAGAGTTAGAAGTTTTGAATCTTAGGACTGAAGAAGAGAAGCATGAAGTAAAGATTGGAATCACCATCTCATTTAAGACACGACAACATTTGATTGAGCTTCTACAAGAATACAAAGACATCTTTGCCTGGTCCTACCAAGATATGCTTGGTCTCGACACGGATATTTCCATTCATAGGCTTCCAATAACAGAAGGATGGGAGCCCGTGAAACAAAAGCTTAGAAAAATGAAGGCTGATACACTTTTGAAAATTAGAGACGAGGTCAAGAGGTAGTACAATGCAGGTTTCCTCGAAGTAGCTAAATATCCAGAATGAGTGGCAAACATCGTTCCACTGCCTAAGAAAGATGGAAAAGTAAGAATGTGCGTCGATTACAGGGATTTCAACAAAGCAAGCCCTAAAGACAATTTTCCGCTTCCACATATTGACACCTTGGTCGACAATACAACTAGCCATTCCCTTTTCTCATTTATGGACGGATTTTCCGATTACAATCAGTTAAAGATGTGCCGAGAGGACATGGAGAAGACTACTTTTGTAACGCTTTGGGGAACCTTCTGCTATAAGGTAATTCCCTTTGGATTGAAGAACGCAGGGGCAACGTATCAGAGAGCCATGATCACTCTTTTTCATGACATGATGCACAAGGAAATAGAAGTTTATGTGGATGACATGATTGCCAAGTCTAGAACTGAAGAAGAGCATCTAGCAAACTTGAGTAAGCTTTTTCAAAGATTGAGAAAGTTTCAGTTAAAGCTTAATCCTGCCAAGTGCACATCTGGGGTTACATCTGGAAATTGTTAGGCTTTGTAGTAAGCAGAAAAGGAATTGAAATCGACCCAGACAAGATAAAGGCCATACAAGAGCTCCCACCTCCTCAAACACAGAAGCAAGTTCGAGGGTTCTTGGGAAGGTTGAATTATATACCTCGTTTCATCTCCCAACTTATAAATAAGTGTGACCCAATATTAAGGCTGCTTAGAAAGAACAACCTAGAGACCTTGAATGAAGAATGCCAAGCAGCTTTAGAAAAGATCAAGGAGCAGCTGACTAATCCTACAGTGTTAATACCACCCGTTTCAGGGAAACCATTAATACTCTATTTGACGGTGTTTGAAAACTCAATGGGCTGTGTACTAAGTCAACATGACGAAACTGGAAGGAGGAAAGGGCGATATATTATGTGAGTAAGAAGTTTATAGACTGTGAAACAAGATATACGCCAATTGAAAAGGTATGTTGTGTTTTGGTGTGGGCCACTAAGAGGCTTAGGCAGTATTTGTTGTATCACACCACATGGTTGATCTCACGATTAGACCCATTGAAGTTCATGACGGAAGCTCCAGCCCTATCAGGAAGAATAGTGTGATGGCAAATGTTACTCTCACAGTACGCCATCCAGTATGTGAATCAAAAAGCAGTGAAAGGAAGTGCTATAGCGGATTTTCTTGCAAGTCGCGCACAAGACGATTATGAGGCATTTGATTTTAGTTTCCCCGATGAAGACTTAATGTGTATTACAGAAGATGAAGAGTCACCAACAGAATCCTGTGCCATGCATTTCGATGGTGCTGCAAATGCTCTAGGACGAGGTATTGGGGCAATTTTGGTTTCGCCAGAAGGAGATCATTATCCTTTTACTTGTCGTTTAAAATTCTTCTGCACCAATAATATGGCAGAATACGAGGCATGCATATTGGGCCTAAGGGAAGCCATCGACAGAAAAATCCAAAAGTTAAGAGTCTATGGGGATTCAACTTTGATCATCTACAAAACACGTGGTGAATGCGAAACAAAAGATGCAAAATTGATAGAGTATCACAACTTGGTCCTTGAGTTGGCTAAAGAGTTCGAGGTGATTACTTTTAAGCATCTCCCAAGAGAAGATAACCAGATGGCTGACGTGTTAGCTACTTTGGCTGCCACGTTTAAAGCAAGCGAGGATTCGAAGATGATACCTATTAAGTTACAAAAGATGGAGTCCCTGGCATATTGTTACAACGTAGAAGAAGAAGAAGAAGATGGTTTGCCGTGGTTCCACGACATTTTACAGTACTTAAAGCTGTAACAATACCCAGCACAGGCTTCAAAAAATGAAAAAAAATAATCAGGAAAATGGCATCAGGATACATCCTTGATGGGGAGATCCTCTACAAACGAAGTCGAGACCAGGTATTACTAAGATGCGTGGATGCAAAAGAAGTGCAGCTAATCTTGGAAGAAGTCCATGAAGGAATTTGTGGAACCCATCCTAGTGGTTTCACTATGGCCAGAAAAATTATGCGCTTTGGATATTATTGGTCGACAATGGAAGTGGATTGCATTAATTATTCCCGTAAATGTCACAAGTGCCAAGTATACGCTGACAAGGTTCATGCGCCTCCTCAGTCTCTTCATGTCATGTCGTCTCCATGGCCATTCTCTATGTGGGGCATAGATGTTATTGGGCAAATTCATCCGAAAGCGTCAAATGGTCATCGCTTTATCTTGGTAGCTATTGATTACTTCACAAAGTGGGTGGAAGCGGCCTCATATGCAAATGTATCTAGATCCACTGTATGCAAGTTTTTAAAGAAGGAAATTATTTGTCGATATGGTCTGCCAGAAAGAATAATCACAGACAATGCCTCTAATCTGAACAACCAAATGATTGATGGGGTTTGTGAGCAGTTCAACATCAAGCATCGTAATTCGATAGTATACCGCCCAAAAATGAATAGAGCAGTAGAAGCGGCCAATAATAATATTAAGAAGATAATTGCAAAGATGACCGATATGTATAAAAATTGGCATGAAAAGTTACCATTTGCTCTGTATGCATATTAAATAGTGATACAAACACCCATTGGGGCAACTTCGTTCTCATTAGTATATGGAGTTGAAGCTGTGCTACCAATCGAGGTGGAGATGCCATCGTTGCGCGTCTTGATGGAAGCCAAGTTAGATGAGGCAGAATATGTTCAAGCAAGGTACGACCAATTGAACTTAATCGAGGAAAAGAGGCTGAAAGTTGTATGTCATGGTCAAATGTACCAAAGAAGGATGATTAGGGCTTATGAAAAGAAGGTTCACCCTAGAGAATTCCAAGAAGGTGATTTGGTCTTAAAGAAGAAACTGCCAATTCAATGTGATCCCCGAGGAAAATGGGTGCCTAATTGGGAAGGACCTTACATCGTAACAAAGGTTCTTTCAGGTGGAGCATTGATTTTAGCTGAGATGGATGGAAACGAGTTTCAAAACCCGGTGAACTCTGATACTGTCAAGAAGTACTATGCCTGAAGAAGAAGAAAAGAAAGAAGAAAAGAAAAAAAAGAAAAATGAAAAATGAGGGTTCAAAATGAAAACCCGCAAAGTGCGGCTCAGATAATTTGACAGATTTCGAGGCCTCACAGATCATGTGTTGTATTCAAGGCTTCTTCGACCCTGGTGGCATTCAAGTTTACTTCTGGCGTTTAAAAGGAGAAGTTTAGACTATTGATATCTGAATACTTGTTTCCCTTCCTTTTTACAAACCTTTTTTGTGTTTGCCACCATGTTAATAAATTTGTTTTTCTTTATTTCTTGTTTCTTTCCCTATCCTTGTTAGCATCTTGATTTGAAATAAGGATCAATGGATTTGATAATCATTTATATATGCAAAAGATTTTTTAGCACTACTTTGAGAATGTTTTGAAAAGTTCAGGGACTATGAAGTGTTCCATAATTATTTATTTGGGGCATATGGTGCTAAAATATTTGAAATAGAGGTAAAAGCCTTATTGCGAAACTTTTTAAAAAGGAAGAAAAGCCATATGAATAGGCGCTTAAACAACATTTCTTAACCACCAGCCTTCCTTACATGCTAATAAGAGCAGCCTTGTAAGGTTGAAACTTGACTTAGGGTGTGCATCCCTAAATACAAAAATGTCGATTAGGAAGATAGGTAAGGATTAAATGCTTCCAATGAAGTGAGAATGGGATGTATAGATTGAGCCAGTCAGCAGAAGATCAGAAAATGAAGAAAAAGTCAGAATTGTTCATAACTCATAGTGATTTCCAAAGAAAAGGAGATGGCTTTATTTCAGAGAAGGGTGAATTCAAAGCCGAAAAGCCAAGAAGGGTTGAAAGAAGAGAGAAGCAAATTGTTTTACCTACGCAAGTTTAGGAGAGAGTTCATGTTAATGGGTTGGCCTCGATAACCGAAATTTCATTAAAATTAATAAAAATGGTCTAAGAAAAAGGAGTTCTAAAAGAAAATTGTCATGCATACATATTCTAGACATCCCTAGGGGCATGCAAATCATAAATATATTGCGTGTTGCATTTTGTTTTCTCAGGTACATGAAAAACCTGTTCAAATGAGAGTTTGCTTATTCATCCAAGCATAAGGAGGATAAAATGTTTAAGAAAATCCGCCTATCCGTTCAGGCAAAAGGAGAATGGAGTTTGCTTATTCATCCAAGCATAAGGAGGATGAAGTGCTTAAGAAGATTCGCTTATCCGTTCAAGCAAAAGAATAATGTAGCCTGCTTATTCATCCAATCATAAGGAGATTGAAAGTTTTCAGAAGACATGACCTAATTGAGCATTTGGGAGGACAAAACCCAACTCAGTTGCTTAGGCATTTTGGGAGAATAGAACCCAGCTCAACTATTCGAGCATAAGGAGAATAGAACCAACCTATCCGTTCAGGAATTTGGAGAATGGAACCCAGCTCAACTATTCGAGCATAAGAAGAATAGAACCAGCCTATCCGTTCGGGCATTTGGAGAATGGAACCCAACTCAGCTATTCGAGCATAAGGAGAATAGAGCACGCCTATCCGTTAGGGTATTTGGAGTATGGAACCAATAGGTAAATCAGGAGAAAATTTGTGTCTTTTTGTCTTTGCTTTATCTTTGTTTCACAGAGATAAGCAAAGAGGGGCAGCTGTTGTCACTAAATTTTCACCCTAGCTTTTAATATTATAAAAAAAATAGAAAATAAAAGAAGTAAAAAAAAAGAAATATAAAATATATAAAATAAAAAATCCTTTTAAAGCCCACCTTTTTAAATAAATAAAGACCCATCTTTAAAAAAGACAAAAGTCATTTTGAGGCCACTTTTAAATAAAGAGAACAAGTCCCATTTTTATTTTTGAAGCCCATTTTTAAAGTAAAAAAGAGAAAGAAAAGGAAAAATAGAAAAAAAAGAAAAAAAATATAAATATGGTATAATAATTATGAAAAAGGAAATTAAGTGAGGTAATAATAATGAAAAAATGTGATAAAAACAGCAAAAATAGCCAAAAATTAGCAAAAAAAAAAGAAAAGAAGAAAGAAAATAAAAAAATAATAAAATAAAAAATGGGGAACCAGCGCGCCACGCGCCAGCGCGCCACGCGCAGGCTGGTTCCCCAGCAAACCCTCGTCGCGCGACTCCATGGTGGCTGGCCGGCGCCTACAGGCCACGGCCGGCGGCGCCGTTGTTACCGACCGGTACGCCTCGCCGTCAACGTCTCAATGCCACCAACCTTGCTCGCCGTCGCCGCCTGTGCTCGCCTGAATCTGCAAAAAATCGAGAAAGGTAGTCAAACCCTAGGCTCGAATCAAGGGGAAAATTCAGCTCGAATGTTCAACTAAATCGGATGAGGATAGAGGGCTATTGCCAAGAATCAAGCCCTTGGTTGTATTTAGGCTTCAATTTGGGGATTAAATCCCGATTTTTCTTGAATTTGAAGCTCAACTTTAGTATAAATACCCCTCCCTTTAACTTGTTCAACACACACAATTTGAGAGAAAAATCACTAGAAAAGGTTCAAGAACATTTGAAAAATTCTCTGAATTTTTCAAGAGTTGGATGGAATTTTTTTGGAGAAAAAGTTCGAGTTTGGAGCAATTTTCCGGAGGTGGTTTGGAGCATTTCGAGAAGCTTGAATTCGAGTTCATCGTTTGTCGTTTTCTCGGTAAAGTTTCTATCTGTTCTTTGTTTATTTTTATGTTGTTTTTATGTTTGTTCTTGGTTGAATTTATGGTGTTTTTGTTTGTGTTGTTTGTGAATTTTTAGGTTCCTTTCTCGAAGTCGGAAAACCGTTCACGATTCCGGTAACTTTTTCATTTAAATTTTAGTTTTAATTTTTAGTTTGATCTTAAATTTTTTGCATGCTATTAAAAATGTTGTTAGGGTTATTTTGATCTTTAGAAGTGTAGAAAATAATTTAAAAGATGTTTAGATTTTAAATGCATGAATAAATTATATAAATGTGGTTAATTTGAAAAACTTGAAATTAGGGATTTAATTAGAAGAAATAATAATGTGAGGTGTAAGATAATAAAGGGCTTTATTTTAAGAAAAATATTAAAAAGATTTTTATGAAATTTTTTTAAATAATAGGTGGGCAAAAATGATTTAAAATAAAAAATAATAAAGATGTTTTCTTAAGGAAAAAAGAAAAAGAAATATTTTTTTCAAGAAAAAGAAAGTAAAAAGGTTTTTAAATAAAAGTTAGGGGTTTAGGATAAAAATAAATTTTTGAAAAAAAAAGACTTCAAAAGATGTTTCTTTAGTAAGAAATAAAGTTTATTCTTAAAAGGGGTTATTTTAAATAAAAAACTTAAAAAATGGAAAAATGAAAATGAACTTAAAAAATAAGAAAATTCTTTTTGAAAAAGGAAAAACAAATGGTTAAAAACATAAAAAATGAGAAAGGTAAAAAACACAAAAAATTAAAAACGTTAAAAAGAGTTTTGACTTAGAAAATAATAAAAAGAAGTAAATAAGAAATAAAGGTTTTTTTAAAAGGAATAATAAAAAGGGTACAAAATTCAAAAGAATAAAAAGTTTGCTTGCTTGTTTTAGAAATAGGTGAAAACTAAGGATTAGGTACTAAAGCTTAGATAGAGACTTGTTTGTTGAAAAATATTCTTCACAAAAATGAAATATACTTAAGCAAACTTAAACCTTAAATTAGGAATAAAAGACTTAAACGTTTTTAGGGTTTTTAAATAACTAAACCTAGAATTAAATAAAAATGCTCAACACACTAAATTTCTTTGTCGCTTGAAAAGTGAAAACTTAATTTAATGCGATGTCTTATCAAACGGGAATGACATGTTAGCGCCAGAAATGATGGCGGTGATTAAAGTTCATCTCCCGGGAGATAAGGCCGTTAAAGTAGACTAATATTCATTAAACGGACAAGTAAAGTCAAACCTTTTTGAACTTGCGAATTCCAGTTTTGAAAACAATTTTAAAACCAATTAGGTTCCAATTTTGGGCGTCATGGGGGTGCTAACCCTTCCCCACGCGTAACCGACCCCCGAACCTATTTTCTAATTTTCGCAGACCAAACCAAAAAACTTGTTGCATGTAAAAGATTCTATCGCAATTGAGTGCAAGTATACATGTCACAAGTAATAAAGTGATTCTAAGTATCGGATATCGTCTCCACAGGGACTGGAAATACTTCTATCCTTAAATTTCTGCACAAGAAAAGAAATAAGTTTAATAAGATGTTTTGAGTAATCTTGAGAATAAACTAAAGTAAAAGAGGAATTCAGATTAATAAAATAGGCCGATATTGATTTGCTCAGTAGTGCAGGTATTGCACTGTTCATAGGTTTTCTCTTGCGTCTGTCGTCGAGCCTGTCGCGGCAGCACCTGTCACGGCAGAGGTCTGTTGATGTCACGGCAGCGATCAACAACTCTGTACTTCAAGTTCATCAAGAATCTCTTTTGTGACTCATCCTATCCCTAGGTCCAAGTTCTGTCGATGAACACATCTTTGATAATACGTACCGGCGTGAATCGAAGGATGAACACCGATGTTTGTGAATTCTTCCTTAGCTACTTATCCTTGTACATATCCCTAGGCCAAGATAGTTTAACCATAAACTGGAAAACTCGTATTTACTCCTTTCGTATACTTAACTCTCCCGATATTAAGTAAATGGATAACCTCACAATGCTCTCCCGATACTCTTGTGAGATGTTGAAAACCAGAGTAAATAAACTTGAAGTTTTATTGAATTGAACAGAAAAATCCTAAGAAACGGTTTAACTCTTACAACTACTTTACAAGATCAACCTTTAGCCCTAGGGGAAGTATAGAACATGATGGAGAGGGGGAAACGACTAGGGTTTTGGGGGAAGACGACTAGGAGCTAGATATCCCTTGCCTTGTTGAATTACAAGCATATATATGGGCCTTGGACTTAAGTTTTCTTAATGGCCAAGAATACTAGTTTGAATTAAAGTACAACTCTATTAAAGACTAAATCTCTGAGTAGATGTCTTCTAATTCGCCCTATCTTTTTGCTTTCACTTTTTCCTCAAACTTAGGGTAAGGCCTTTCTTGTGATTCTGGACTCCGACAGTTATGCGAGTGGTCCACAAAAACCAGGCTTTAAATGCTCTATTAGTCGAACTCCACTTCGCAAATTTCCATCACCATTGTCTTCACTGTCGCCTCCTCTATCACGGCAGATGTCACGACAGTGTTGTAACCGGCAGACTCCTTCAACCCTTCACTCAGCTCTACAACTATCTTCTGTTCCTCTCCTGCCCTGGATGCTGCCACGACAGGCACCTGCAAGAATAAACCAAAATCAACAGCATCTGTGCAATATAATCCATTTGTGATGTTTATGTAAAATCTATCCTAAAATGCATCTAAACATGCTTGAGTGCATCAATAATATTGGTAAATGAGGGCTAAAATATAGAACATTTATGCACTCAACACACCCCCAAACTCAAGTTATTGCTTGTCTTCAAGCAAATGCAATCTAACTAAGAATGAAACTTTTTGGCTTTGGCTTAACTCAGTGAACAATCATTACCTACAACACCTTCACCATCAAGAGCAGTACCTTTTCAGATGTTTATGGACTTATCCGGAGCAATGCTATAATTCTCGTGCAAGTGTGTGCAGGTTTTGTGAACAAATATGTGCCTAGACTCCTTAGTAACTAGAATAGTTATGCTACTCACTTGGGTTTTATTTCAAACTAATTTTTAACTGGAGGAAATTCTTGTGCTCCCTTAGTTTTTTCTAACCTAGACCGAAGTTTTTCTTATTTCTACTAGAGCCGGTTTTAGGCACCTCTAGCTATCTTCCTAGAGTCGGTGTTAGGCACCTTAGGGGTAACTGAGTCTAAGTTTTTCTTCTTTTCTAACTCAAGTTGTTAAGCTTCCTATTCTAAGTTTACTAACAGTAGTCTAGACAACATATAAGTCACAAAGGTGTTTTTAGAGTTTAGAATTATAGTAAGACTCTAAATAATTCCTAAAACACCCTAAAGACATTGTCACGACAAAGAATGTCGCGGCAGGTAAGAAGAGTTCAAAAACTTAAGCCAATTTTTTTTTGTTGACACAAAAATTGACTCAAAGTAAGTTCATTAATGATATTAAGAGGAATACCTACCCCCAAACTCGAGGGTTGCATTGTCCTCAATGCATGACACAAAACAGAAAAATAAAAACATCACAAAATAGAAAGTAAAACATAGAAAACAGCAGGAGCAAAAGAAGAAAAACTTAAGTTGAAGTGTTGTCGTCACTGCTGCTGTCTATGCGGAGCTGTCTGCGGGCAATTGCTTCTGTGGTAGAGGCTGGCTTTGGAGTTGGAGAGGGTGAGGCTACCTTCTTCTTTACCTCTCAAGGTGGCTGGACTCAAGTGGGTGAAATCTTCGAGGCCTTGTCCAGGACCTCGATCTCGCTGTCACTGTTGTTGCTGCTTCGGCTGCTGCTTCGGCTGTCGTATGCTCTGTCGCGGCAGAGTCCCTCTAAATCAATATCAAGCTTTTTCTTCTTCATCGGAGGGAAATTCCTTGCAATTTCGCGGACGTCAGAAGGTTCGGAGTCTGAGTTGTCCTGCCAGACTAAAGAGGAGAAGAAACCTTCGAAGTATTTTGGGTCAATTTCGGGCAGTGGTTCCTTTCTCTTGGTACCTCGAGGAGATGCAGACCTTCTGTCGCCATCTCCTGCCGTGGCAGATGGTGAGGCTGAGGCAGCTGTCGGTGTAGGTGTCTTGGGGCTGGCGGCAGGGGTTGGGGCAGCTACAAGGTTTTCTAGAAAAGGAGGGAACTGCACGTTTGGATAATTAAGCTCAACTTTAATAAAATTTACCGTGGCAGTGGTGAAGTCCCTCATGAATTCCATAAATCCCAGCTGTCGTGCCTCCATTCGTTGCAGCAGATGAATGACTTGGCTGGAGGAAGTGCCGGCTGGAGTGGCTGATGGTTCTGTCTACTCAGGCTCTACTGCGACAGATTCAGTTGACTCTGGTTCTGTCATAGGTTCTGCCGTGGCAGAGGGATCAACATATGACATTGGGGTGGCTGCCTTCAGCTCCATCAAGCTGTAGATATTCTTTTGTGTCCACCCCTTGCCCTGGATCTTCACGTCTTCATCAATTTCGGGCACGTTGTTAGGTCTACAGAGGGATGGGATTAAGTAGGGGAAGAAGAGGGGGGGCTTATCTTTCAATGCACACTTGTGGATTCCATCGACGATGTATTTGCCCACATTGATCTGTCACTCGTTGATGATGGACTGCACGAGGGCTAGCCTCTGTCGGTCCACTATTGTGTTGTGCGATGTTGGCATGAGACGCTTTTTTACAAAGTGGTTCCAGAGCTTGGCAGCAGTTGTGAGTTGGGTTCTTCGCATCGTCCATCGATGTTTTGGGTCCTCGTTCCCGCAGGTGCCTTCTTCAGTCAGGTCTACCACTGTGCCGTCGTAATCTGTCGGTGATAGGTTGTTGATGAACCTGCCGTGTGCATCCTCCTTCCTGCCCATGTATATGCCATACAAATAGTTGATGTAGGCAGGTTCTAATTCAATGTTCTTACCCATGATGGTGACTGTAGAGGTCTCCTTGGAGGTGACAACAGCGTAAAATTCGCGGACAAGTGTGACATTCATCTCCTCGGGTTGTACCGCAAACATCTGCCACTTTAGCGCAATGATCCTCTTGGCGATGAATCCTTCGAGTCCTAGATCTCTGCTTTTCTTTAGGTAGGTGAAGCCTCTTTCCTCCCACATTTCTCTTTTTCGAAAGGATTCATAATATCTTTTCTCAATTTCTAGAGATTCCAACGTTCTACGAATTCTACTGTGAGTGGGAGTGGAGACTGCCGCGGCAGAGGTAGAGGCGGCACTTCTTTGGGTTGATCTTGTTGCCATTGTAAGGAAACTGTAGAAAGAAAATGAAATACTGAAAAGCTAAAAATATTCGAAAACAAAGTAGAGAGAAGAGAGTGAGGTGAAAAATGAAATGGGGGTGAGGGATTATATATAACAGGATTTCTGCCCGTTGAAGTCGTAACTAGTGGCGTGAAAAATGAAGCCAACTGTCACGCGTTTTCCTGACGCGTCTATCACGCGTTTCTGTATTTTTCCCGCGTCTGATGCGTGTTTGTCGTGACAACGTGGTGACATGTTGTCTTTGCGCGTCTGCCGCGGCAGCTAGTAGCCGGCTGTCACGACAACCTTGTTACCCTTGGGCTTCTTGGGCTGAGGTGAATGTGGTGGGCTGCTTCATTCCTTCTCTTTTCTCTGCTTCTTTTTATTTTCCTGAAAACTAAAATAAGCAAATATTAAATTCTTATTTCCTAAAGCAATAAAAATAAAAAAATAAAAAAAATTAAGTTAAATTAGGGATGCTTTGAAGGGCATCTCCTAAATTAACTACTTCCTACTCTCTTGGGGTTTCAGTCCCTTGATAGTGCTTTAGCCTCTGTCCATTGACTTTGAATTGGTGTCCGTCCATGATAGATCTGATTGTGATGGCACCATAGGGAAAAACCCAGACTACCTGGAAGGGTCCAGACCTCCTAGATTTCAGCTTCCCTGGGAAGAGCTTCAACCTGGAGTTGAACAACAACACCTGCTGGCCTGGTGTGAATTATCGTGGCAGCAGTTTTCTATCGTGCCACTTCTTTGTTTTGTCTTTATATATTCTTGTGTTGTCGTAGGCCATGGCTCGAATTTCTTCAATTTCATTTAAGTCCAATAGCCTTTTCTGCCCCTACTTTCTCCCAGTCCATGTTAATTGTCTTGATAGCCCAATATGCTTTATGTTCTATCTCGACAGGTAGGTGGCAAGTTTTACTATAGATGAGTTGGTAAGGTGACATTCCCAATAGTGTTTTAAATGCAGTCATGTAGGCCCATAATGCATCATTCAACTGAAGAGACCAGTCCTTCGTAGTTGGCTTAACCATCTTTTCAAGAATATTCTTCACTTCTCTATTTGAAATCTCAGCCTGCCCATTGGTTTGAGGGTGATATGCTGTTGCGATTCTGTGTTTAACTCCATACTTTTCAACGCACTAGCAATTACCCTATTGTCAAAATGACTACCCTCATCACTAATGATCGCCCATAGGATGCCAAACCTGGAGAAGATGTGTTTGTGTAGAAATCTTTGAACGGTCTTGGAATCATTCTTCTGTATGGCGATAGCTTCTACCCACTTGGACACATAGTCTAGTGCCAACAATATGTACAGATTCCCACAAGAAGCTGTGAATGGTCCCATGAAGTTGATTCCCCAAACATCAAAAATTTCGACTTCAAGAATGTTCTGCAGGGGCATCTCATGTCTTCTAGAGATGTTTCCACTCCTTTGGCACTTATCACAACGCTTGTAAAAGGCTTGTGCATCTTTGAATAGTGTAGGCCAAAAGAAACCAGATTGCAGAACTTTGGCAGCAGTTTTATTTCCTCCAAAGTATCCTCCATAAGGAGCAGCATGGCAATGGTGGAGCACTTCTTCATGTTCTTCCTGTGGTATACATCTCCTGATGATCTGATCTGCACAGTGCTTAAACAGAAGAAGTTTGTCCCAATAATAATATTTTGCATCACTTTGGAACCTCTTCCTTGCTTGGTAGTTAAGTTCAGGAGGTAATAAACCACTAACAAGATAGTTTACTATGTCAGCATACCAAGGGATTACAAAAAGTTTACATGTCGCCATGGCTGTCGCGGCAGTGCTGGTGGCAGTGAATAACTGCTCATCAGGGAAAGTCTCCTATATGTTAACTTTGTTTTTATCTTGGTCCTTTCCCATCTCCAGTCTTGATAAGTGATCAGCTACTTAGTTTTTTGTTCCCTTTTTGTTCTTGATGTCTATACCGAATTCTTGTAACAGCAGAACCCATTGTATCAACCGTGGTTTTACATCCTCCTTGGTGAACAGATATTTTAGTGCTGAATGATCCGTATGTACCACCAATTTTGTTCCGAGTATGTATGGTCGGAACTTGTCAAAGGCGAACACTACCGCTAGCAACTCCTTCTCTGTTGTGGTGTAGTTTATCCGGGCATCATTTAAGGTCTTGCTGGCATAATATATAACGTGGAAGAGTTTCTCCTTCCGCTGCCCTAGTGCTGCCCCAACAACATAGTCACTGGCATCACACATTATCTCGAACAGTAAACTCTAGTCTGGTGGCTGCACTATTGGGGTTGTTACTAGCTTCTCTTTCAGTGTCTTGAATGCTTCAGTACATTAAGTATTGAAGTCAAATGCCCTATTCTGTTCCAACAAGAGACACATGGTTTAGTGATTTTAGAAAAAATAGCAATAAATCTATGATAAAACTCTACGTGTCCTAAGAAACTTCTAATGCCCTTGACTGTGGTGGGTAGGGGCAGTTTTTCGATGACTTCAATTTTGGCTCTGTCCACTTCTATGCCGCGGCAGGAGACCTTGTGTCCCAGCACTATGCCCTCATCTACCATAAAATGGCATTTCTCCCAGTTTAGTACAAGGTTTGCCTCTTCACATCTTTCTAGCACCTTCTTCAAATTGCCTAGGTAATCGTTGAAACTGTCTCCAAAGATGGAAAAGTCATCCATGAAGATCTCCAGGAAATCTTCCACCATAGTAGAGAATAATGCCATCATACACTGCTGAAAAGTTGCTGGTGCATTACATAGTCCAAATGGAATTCTCCTAAAGGCGTATGTTCCTTAGGGGCATGTGAAGGTTGTCTTCTCCTGGTCCTCCGGTGCAATGGCAATTTGGTTATAACCCGAATAACAATCAAGGAAGCAGTAGTAAGGTTTCCCCGCTAATCTATCGAACATTTGATCAATAAATGGGAAGGGAAAGTGGTCCTTCTGGGTAGCTTTGTTAAGCTTCTGGTAGTCCATACAAACCCTCCAACCGGTCACAGTCTTGGTTGGTATTAGCTCATTGTCCTTGTTGGTTACTACAGTTATTCCTCCCTTCTTGGGCACGCATTGCACAGGGCTAATCCACTTGCTATCGGAGATGGCGTAAATAATTCCAGCGTCAAGCCACTTGATAATTTCTTTTCGCACCACCTCTTGCATGGCTTCGTTTAGTCGTCTTTGTGCATCTATCGTTGGCTTATGATCATCCTCCAAGAGGATCTTATGCATACAAATTGTCGGACTAATGCCCTGGATATCGGCAATGGTCCATCCAATTGCCTTCTTATGCTGATGTATCTTCCTGATCAGCTGTTGTTCATGTTCCTGCGTCAACTTAGAAGAGATGATTACGGGCAACATATCATTAAGATCAAGAAAAACATATTTAAGTTGCCTTGGCAGGGGTTTAAGATCTAAAGCAGGTGGTTGATCTATGAAAGGCTTTTGAATCACATGTTCATTAGAGGTGTAGTTCAAAGGTTCAAAGAACTTACCTGGACGCATGCCTATCCAATTCATCTCCTCAGGACCTTCAGTGTCAGATGCATCATTGTATGAGGAGTTGCTGTCACCAGTGTTGTCGTGGCAGTCTTCTAGCTGGCTGTGGTGACAGTGACCAAATTGTCTGTCGTTACAGCTTGTTCTGATGCAGGGTTGGTCTATAATTACTTCTGATATTGCCTTGCATTCTTCCTCTGCATCAACTTGTTTAATGGCTTGGAGAACATTGAGCTTTATCTGCTGGTCATTGACTCTCATAGTCAGTTCTCCTTTCTCTACATCGATCACTGTTCTACTTGTGGCTAGGAAGGGTCGCCCTAGGATGATTGGTGCATTCTCATCTGCTTCACAGTCTAACACAAGAAAGTCATCATGAAATATAAATTTATCCACTCTTACCAAAATATCTTCAATCTTTCCTTCCGGCTGTACGTAAGAGCGGTCTGCCAGTTGCAGCATGACTGTTGTGGGTCTTGCTTGTCCAATACCTAGCTTCTGAAAAACAAATTTGGGCATTAGTTTAATACTAGCACCAAGATCACAAAGTGCCTTACCCACAAACTTATCACCAATTATGCATAGTGTGATGAAACTTCCAAGATCCTTCTTCTTTGGGGGTGGACGCTTATGTAGGATTTCCATGCATCCTTCCGTCATCATTACAGTTTCAAACTCCCTTAGTCTGGATCTTTTGGACATTACATCTTTAAGGAATTTTACATAACGATGCATCTGCTTAATGGCCTCCAACAACGAAATGTTGATGTGCACTTGCTTAAAAACATCGTAGATCTTTTTAAGCTGGTACTCCTGTTTCTGTTTTTTCAACCGCTGTGGAAAAGGGGGTGGAGGATGGCAATCTTCGAGACGTCCTTCACATGGAATTCTGATCTGAGGAGGCTCACAATCTTCAACTTCTTCTATCGGCTCCTCTACTTTTTCTGCTGTCGTGGCATGGGTGGCGACAGCAGGTTGATTCAAGTCTACCGGGGTAGTGTTCTCAGCTGGTGTCGGTAGGGTCGGTTCCTTACTAGGTGTTTCTTTTATTTTCGGCCCTTGTAGCTGTTTCCCTCTCCTCGTTGTTATAGCCGTACACTGCTCATGTGTGGGATTTCTAGTGACCTCAATATCACTAGGGAATCCTCCATTCTGCCTTGTGTTGATGAACTGTGAAACCTGACCCATCTTTGTCTCTAGAGATTTTAAGGTAGCCTCATGGTTTGTCATTCTCATCTTTGTCTTATCCATGAAGTTTCAATTTTCTTGACAAAGTGATCCATGTTGGTCATATATGCTCCAGTTTGAGACATGAAAGTTGCTAGGGTATGTTCCAGTATGCTTGTGGTGGCTGCCGGCTGCTGTTGTGGCTGATGCTGTGGTTGCTATCGTGACAGAATTCTGGGACCTCCTTGGTTTTGGTTATTCTGGACTGGAGGATTCAATGCATTGTTTGGGTTACTCTAGGAAAATTTGGGGTCCTTCCTCTAATTCGGGTTGTAATTGTTGGAGTCATAGCCTTTATTCTTGTTATAATTTCCAACGTACATTCCCGTCTCCAGCTGTAAGGGACACTCATCTGTACTATGGTTTCCACTGCAAGTTTCACACACCTTCTTGGCAGAAAATACAGCCTTAGATTCTTTCCGCTGCAGGTTTTCAACTACCTTGGTGATGTATGCCAATTGACTTTTTACCGAGTTGTCAGATTCGTACTCCTTGACAAATACTCCTCGTCTCCCTCCTCTTCAAGCTGTGGGGAACCGTTCATTGTTCTTTGCTAACTTTTTCAACACCGACATTGCATCTTCTGGTTCCTTGTCTAGTAACAAACCATTAGCTGCCGAATCGATCCTTATTCGAGTGTGTGCATTGGCAGCATTGTAGAATTTGATGACCTGATTCCATACAGGGAATCCATGCATCGGGCAGTTCCGTAAGAGAGTTGTAAAACGATCCCATGCCTCGTGCATTGGTTCATCATCTTTCTGTTGAAAAGTAGCAATCTCGTTATGCAATCTTTCAGTTAAAACAGAAGGATTAAAACGAGAGATAAATTCACAACAGATATCCGCCCAAGTTCTTATTGAACCCGACGTTAACTTATTCCACCAGGTTTTTGCTCTATCCCTCAATGAATGAGGGAATAGTCGAAGTCTCAGTACTTTCGGGCTTATTCCTGGTTCTCTGAATGATCCACAGATCTCCTGAAAGGTTTTCAGATGTTCACGTGCATCCTCTGTAGCAGAACGACCAAATTGTCCGGCAAAATTTATTATGCTGAACATCACGGGTTTTAGTTGAAAGTGTTCAGCTTCCACATCTGGCAGTGTAGTTTGTAGTTCAATGTGATCGTTGTCCATGTAATCTCGACAAGTCTGTTGAGCTGCTGGGGCAGCAGGAGCTGGCCGGCCGATTTAGAAATCAATAGGAGGATCAACATCAACCCTGGGGTTGTTGTTGTAGTTGTTGTTGTTATTTGCCCCATCGCCTTGTCTTTTGTTCACCATTGCTTCAAGTATTTCCTCAAGATAGTGGTTTCTTTCTATCAAGATTCGGGTTTGGTTCTTGAGATGGTACGTCCGATCGATTTCTGGATCTAGTTCGTATTCAGGTTCCTTACATGTCTCGATCTGCGCATAAGCAATAGAAGAACCTTGTGAAAAACACAAAGAAATAAAACAACTAAAAACAGAAAAGAAATAAAAACAAAAATAAAAGGTGCAGTAATTAAAGGTAAAGGTATGTTGTCAGTCCCCGGCAAGGGTGCCAAAAACTTGTTGCGTGTAAAAGAGTCTATCGCAATTGAGTGCAAGTATACACGTCGCAAGTAATAAAGTGATACTAAGTATCGGATATCGTCTCCACAAGGACTGGAAATACTTCTATCCTTAAATTTCTGCACAAGAAAAGAAATAAGTTTAATAAGATGTTTTGAGTAATCTTGAGAATAAACTAAAGTAAAAGATGAATTCATATTGATAAAATAGGCTGGTATTGATTTGCTCAGTAGTGTAGGTATTTCACTGTTCAAAGGTTTTCTGTTGCGTTTGTCGTCGAGCCTGTCGCGGTAGCACCTGTCACGGCAGAGGTCTGTTGATTTCACGGCAGAGATCAACAACTCTGTACTTCAAGTTCAGCAAGAATCCCTGTTGTGACTCGTCCTATCCCTAAGTCCAAGTTCTGTCGATGAACACGTCTTAGATAATACCTCCCGGCGTGAATCGAAGGATGAACACCGATGTTTGTGAATTCTTCCTTAGCTGCTTAACCTTGTACCTATCCCTAGGCCAAGATAGTTTAACCATAAAATGGAAAACTCATATTTACTCCTTTTGTATACTTAACTCTCTCGATATTAAGTAAATGGATAACCTCACAATGCTCTCCCGATACTCTTATGAGATGTTGAAAACCAGAGTAAATAAACTTGAAGTTTTATTGAATTGAACAGAAAAATCCTAAGAAATAGTTTAACCATTACAACTACTTTACAAGATCAACCCTTAGCCCTAGGGGAAGTTTAGTACAGGATGGAGAGGGGGAAACGACTAGGGTTTTGGGGGAAGACGACTAGGAGCTAGATATCCCTTGCCTTGTTGAATTACAAGCATGTATATGGGCCTTGGACTTAAGTTTTCTTAATGGCCAAGAATACTAGTTTGAATTAAAGTACAACTCTATTAAAGACTAAATCTCTAAGTAGATGTCTTTTAATTTGCCCTATCTTCTTGCTTTGACCTAATGACATTAGCATACGAGGCCGCTTCCACACACTTAATGAAGTAGTCAATAGCTACCAGAATAAAATGATGCCCATTTGACGCCTTTGGATGAATTTGGCTAGTAACGTTTATGCCCCACATGGAAAAATGCCAAGGAGTTGTCATGACATGAAGAGATTGAGGAGGTGTATGAACCTTATCAACATAAATTTGAAACTTGTGGCATTTGCAAGAGTAATTGATGCAGTCACCTTCCATAGTTGACCAATAATACCCAAAGCGCATGATTCTTCTGGCCATGGTGAAACCGCTAGGGTGAGTTCCACAAACCCCTTCATGAACCTCCTCTAAGATCAATTGAGCTTCTTTTGCGTCCATACATCTTAAAAGCACTTGATCTGGACTTCTTTTATACATGATTTCTTCATCGAGAACATACCCTGATGCCATTTTCCTGATCGACTTCTTTTCATTCTCAGTTGCTTGAGATGGGTACTGCTTACATTTTATATACTGTAAAATGTCATGGTACCATGGTTGGCCATTTGTTTCTTCTTCCACATCATAGCAGTGAGCTGGGGAATCTAGCATTTGCAACTTGACGAGCATCATCGTAGAACCTTCACTTGCCTTGAACATAGCTGCTAGGGTGGCTAAGGCATCAACCATCTGGTTGTCTTCTCTAGGGAGGTATTTGAAGGTGATCACATCGAATTCTTTGGTCATTTCAAGAACCAACTTGTGGTATTCTAATAACTTTGCATTTTCCGTTTCCCATTCGCATCATACCTGATAAATGACCAATGCAGAGTCTTCGAAAACTCTTAAGGTATGGATTTTCCTCTCAATAGCCTCTCTTAGACCCATTATACAAGCCTCGTATTCTACCATGTTATTAGTGTAGAAGAACTTCAATCGACATGTGAAAGGGTAGTAATTTTCTTCTGGTGAAACCAAAACTGCTCCAATGCCACGTCCTAATGCATTTGCGACCCTGTCAAAGTTCATGACCCAAGATTCTGCTGGGACCTCGTCATCTTCTGAAATACACATTTGGTCCTCATCAGGAAAATTAAATTTTAATGCCTCATAATCATACTGGGCGCGACTTGCCAAGAAATATGCTATAGCACTCCCTTTAACCACTTTCTGGCTCACATGTTGGATGTCAAATTCTGAAAACAACATCTGCCATCGCACTAATCTTCCAGATAAGGCTGGGGCTTCCATCATGAACTTCAGTGGATCCAGATTTGAAATTAACCATGTAGTATAATAGAACATATATTGCCTGAGCCTTTTAGTTGTCCATACCAAAGCACAACATAACTTTTCAATTGGAGAATATCTGGTTTCATAGTCGGTGAATTTCTTGCTCAGGTAATATATTGCCTTTTCTTTCCTTCCAGTCTCATCATGTTGCCCCAATACGCAACACATAGAATTTTCATACACTGTCAAATAGAGGATCAAAGCCTTCCCTGGAACAGGTAGTACTAACACAGGCGGGTTGGTTAATTGCTCTTTGATTTTTTGTAAAGCGACCTGACATTCTTCATTCCATGTCCAGGGTTGCTTTTTCTAGGCAACCTGAATATTGAATCACACTTATTTGTTAATTGGGAAATGAAGCTGGCAATGTAGTTTAATCTTCCTAGGAAACCTCGGACCTGTTTCTGTGTTTGAGGTGGTGGGAGATTTTGTATGGCCTTTATCTTATTAGGATCAATCTCGAGTCCTCTTCTACTCACGACGAAGCCTAATAATTTTCCAGATGTAACCCCAAATGTGCACTTGGTTGGGTTAAGCTTTAGCTAGAATTTTCTCAACCTTAGGAAAAGTTTTTCTAGGTTCACTAGATGTTCTTCCTCAGATCGAGATTTAGTGATCATGTCGTCAACATATTTTCTGCATTCTTCAAACCAAAAGGCATCACTTTATAACAAAAAGTTCCTCAAAGCGTCACAAAAGTTGTCCTTCCCATATCTTCTGGGCACATCTTGATCTGGTTATACCAGGAGAATCTGTCCATGAAAGATAAGAGGGATTGTCCAGCTGTGCTATCAACTAAAGTGTTAATGTGTTGGAGTGGGAAATTGTCTTTGGGGCTTGCCCTATTGAGATCCTTGTAGTCTACGCACATACGTAATTTTCCGTGGTTCTTTGGGACCGGGACAATATTAGTCACCCATTTAGGATACTTGGCTACTTCAAGGAATCTTGCGTCATATTGATTCTTCACCTCATCTATAATATTCAAAAGTGTCTCATTTTTCATCCTTCTAAGTTTTTGCTTTACAGGCTCGCATCCTACCTTTTTGGGAAGCCGATGCATGAAGATGTCGGTGTCATGGCCGGGCATATCTTGATACGACCATGCGAAAATATCCTTGAATTCTTTTACAAGCTCAATCAGACTTTGCCGGGTCTTGGATATAATGGTGGTGCCGATTTTTACCTCTCGCTTCTCTTCTTCAGTGCCGAGGTTCAAAATTTCTAGCTCCTCCTTGTGGGGCAGAATATGCTTTTCCCCACCCTCTACCATTCTGAGCAAGTCACTAGGCAAGTCATATTCTTCCTCATCATCAATATTTCTGACTTCCTCCAAGCATGAAGGTAGTTCAAAATCAACCTCGAAGTTAGAATCAGATTCATTTAGGCCATTGATATCTGAACACCTAAAAGGAAAAGATAAAGAAAATATATACAAAGGAAGATATAATTGAATGAATGGAATGATTTTTTAGTTTTTATATTTTGTGGTCTTTCCATTTGGTTTTTTATTTACGAAAAGAGTTAGCCACGCAAGATCTAAAAAATACGTCCTTTATTGAATTCAAATCATAAGTTTTGACATAGGCCCTTTACATAAGATCCCCTATTGTCTCCGAGCTTGGAGCAAAGGGGTTGGTTTTGAGAATTACTCTGAAATTGTCTTAAAGACTACAAGAATCTCTTCAGCAGCCCAGTTGTCAAGTTCATAGCTGGGGCGAATCATGGAAAGGTACTCGTTCTCTCCTTCCTCATCCATCACAACGTTGATGCTCAGCTTCTCAAATGCTTCACAAAAGTCATTCTTTCCTTTTTCCTCCTCATCAACTTGAGCATTTGGGGTCTAGAAAGCCTCCAGATCTGAATTTAAGGCTCAGAGGTGGAAATTGAATTGGCTCCCATTCAATATCTTCCCCCTTCAATCTTGCCCTTCTTCTTTCTTGATGTTTTCTAATCTCGACCATTCTTTGCCAATGGTTGGGTTTGAAGCGTAACCCAAATCGGTCATTCTTGGCAGGGAGAACCACGGGATATAACCTCCCTTGGTACATCTTCCCAAATCCTTTTCCAGCTTCAACTCCTTTTCTGAGTGTTTGTTTCACTTGCATTTTCGTGCAGCTGGATAATTCTGGTTTCGATACTTTGCTTCCCTCGGTAACAAAGGTTTCATTGACTAGCTCTAATGTCCAAAAATGACATTCGAGTGCACCCTCATCAACCTCGATGTAGAGTGCATCAATAGCTATTGATGCAATGATTTCCTCCTATGCACCTAATGTTACTAGTTGTCCATCGATCACAAATTTTAGTTTTTGATTTAAGGTAGAAGGGACCACTCCTACTGTGTGGATCCATGGATGCCTAAGCAAGCAGCTGTAACTGGGCCTAATATCCATGACCACAAACTCCACATTGAAAGTTGACGGTCTGATCTACAAATCACTTCAATTCTTCCTATTACCTCCCTTTGTGTCCCGTCAAATGCCCTTACCGTATTTTGATAAGCTCTCATATGGGAGCTATTTATAGGCAACTTCTTTAGCGTTGCTAGCAGAAGCACATTCAGGGCTGAACCATTATCGATAAAAATGTCTGGTAGCATGTATCCCTTGCACCTTGTGGAGATGTGTAGAGCTTTGCACGACCCCCTTCCCCCTTCTGGTATTTCCTCATCATTGAACGAAATAAAATTGTTAACAATGTTACCGACCAACATGTCCATCTTGTCAGTTGTGATTTCTTTCAATACAAACATCGAGTTTAGAATCTTCAATAAAGCCTCACAATGTCCCTCGGAGCTTAACAATAGAGAAAACATAGAAATTTGAGCTGGGAGTTTGTGGAGTTGCTCCACCACGCTATACCCATTGTGTTTGAGTATCTTTAGAAATCCCTGAGCCTCTGAATCTTTCACTGGCTCATGATACACTGGTGGATTTTCTTTGAAGAAATCTCTATCATCCTCATTCTCAGGCTCTTCAGCAGCAGCCTTTCTTTGTGCTGCATCTCTATCTTCAGCTATTGGTTGGGAATAAATTCTCCTACTCCTCGTGAAACGGCTTACCTCATTAACAGGCTCATCCTTTTTCTTCTCTTCAACAGGTAATTCCTCCAGGGCTGCCACCGTTCAAGCGTAATTCTAGGGGACCTGCTTGTTGTCCTTATATGGAAATGGGGTAGGTGCCCTAATTATAAGTCGTGGGGTTACACCCCTTGTAGGTTCACTAACTTTTTCCTTGGTCTTGATAACTAGTGGCTTTATTCTAGTATAATCTGTCTTAGAGAACGACTCCTATGACGCACAAACATCCATCATACACTTCTTGTTTCCTTTCTCAAAGAATTCAAGATCTTTTTCCTACATTTTCACTTAGACCGGTTGCTTAAGCTCCAAACAACATTCGATCCTATGTCTTTTCATCTCGTGGTACTTACAATACATCCCATCTTCAACCTTCAACCTCTGGGCTTCTCCCTCCAACATCCCAGTTACCACCATTTTGGCCCATACCCACTTTATAGGTACTCTGACCTCAGCAACACGTTCCTTAATCACCTTGTCTTCCTCCTCAATGAATGCATTTACTCCCGTCGTCTGATGGTTTGGCAGAGGATTCCCTTTTTCTTCAGACGTGTCAAATGACAGCATGCCTGACTTCCTTGGATCATCTACCACTCTTTTAAACGCGATACAATTCTCACTGGTGTGCTCTTTAATTCCAGCGTGGTACTCACACTGGCCTTCTCATCTTACCATGGTGGGTATGGAGGTGAGAAAGGAGGAACATGTCTTGGTAGCACCATTTGGGATTCAACCAATTCTGCATACGTCATTGGAGTAAGAGGAAAATATGGCTTCGAATTCCCTTAATATCTTCATTCTTCCTTAGGAGAATTTGTAGCAGCTGGGGCCGCAGTCAAGATATTGGGATTGTTAAAGACCACACCCTTTGAATAATTTGGATTGTAAACGTTGGTTGTATTGACCTCATTTCCCTCTTCTTGTAGGGTTTTTTCGCTTCTCCACCATCCAACTTTCCACTTTTCACAACCGCCAGAATCAGCTCTCCGTTCATTAACATGTCTGCAAAGCTTTTAGTTGCATGATTTATCATGCGGTCATAGAAAGATCCCTGCAACGTCGCTACGAACATAGGAGTAATCTCATTCTTTAGTAGTGGTGGTTGAACTTGAGCAGCTACATCCCTCCACCTTTGCGCGTATTGGCGAAAACTCTCATGATGCTTTTGTTCCATCCCTTGCAAGACCACTTGGGTTTGAACCATGTTTGAGACATGTTTTTACTGCACACTAAAAGCTTTGGATAAATCCTTCCATGATCTGATGTTGACCCGACTTAACTGCGTGTACCAGCGTGCAGCTGCCCCACTAAACTTTCCTGGAAGCAATGAATGAGCAGCTTCTCATTATCTAGATACATTGACATCTTCCTATAGTACATGGTTAGATGTGCTGAAGGACATGTGGTTCTATTGTATTTCTCAAAATCTGGGATCTTGAATTTCGGAGGCACCACTAGGTCTGTTACCAGGCTCAGGTCCTTTGCATGCACTCCACCATGAATGTTCCTTCTTGGAAGGACTTGATCATTCCTTCAAGCTTTTCATATAGGTCCTCCCACTTCTTTTTAGCCTTAGCCTTATCTGCAATCTCATCGAGGTCAAGTACCTCGTAGTTGTGAACCCCTCTAGCACCAGTCTTCAACTCATTCTTGGTGGAGGATTCAGCAGAATGGCGAGATATCTTAACCATTGGCGTTGAAGATTCATTTTGCATTCCTGAATAGAAGAAGGCCATCCCCTGGAACCTAGGCATAGAATTGACTTCTTCTCCAGTTTCAATTGCATTTGGGTCATTAAACCATAGCATGGCTACAACTGAGCTAACTGTTTTTTGGTGAGCTAGTTCGATCTGTTGCTTCAAGTCAGTTTGTATCATGTCCAGCCTGTCTTAGGTGCTTTTGTGGTTGGTTTCCAAGGCTGCAACTCTATCTTCCATTGCTTTGGTTTGGGAACGAGTATCGTACTTGTGAGTTGTTTTTGCTATTTTGAATGTTCTGAAATGTTGTTTTTTTTACTTAAGTTAGTTTCTTCTCATGTTATGAATGCATGGAAAAAACATAAACAAACAAATGCAAAGAAAACACACAAAGGAAAAATGAAAATGCATGAATGCAAGCGAAGGGTAATTAATTTCATAAGATATTTGCTCAAGAAACAGCTCTTTATTCAATATGAAAGGTCCTTATTACAATAAATTTTAACATGTTGATGAATACTTCTTTGCCAAAACTCCTAACTCCTTCATTTCTTCAACCACCCATATGAGTCTTGTCCCACTTCTCCTATCGGCTTGATGATGAGTGTTCAAAAGTACTATTTTTATTACCCTTTTTACTCATATTATTCTTAGACTTAGGCACATTTTAGTTGCATTATTAGGCATTCATGCATATTTTCATAATTTCCTTCACTGTTATGCTTGAGTTCATAATTTAGTTATTTGGTGGAAAAGGTATTGCTTTGGTATGTATTTTGTGCATGTGGAGAGTCCATTACCCACTGCTCGGGCAAGTATTGCCGCGACAATGAAGGAAGGAGAAATAACAGTGCAGAACCATCACTTGACGATCCAGACCGAGCCATTCTTTGATGTCAAGCCTTACTGAGGAACGTTGAACCAAGAGAATGAGCCCTGCCGAGCGGAAAAGACCGACAAACCATTACCGAGGCAATGACTAATTCATTGCCGAGGTAATGCCCGGACAATTTCTGACAAGGGAGAAAAAGAGCAAAGTGGTAGGCGACTTGAAGAGCGTAAAGAGATGAACTTTTAGAGACAATTTGCATGAAGATTGGAGCTTGGATATTCATGAAGAGGTCAAAAGGAGATTAAATCCCAAGAAACTAGGAGTTTTAGTTGAAATAAAATTAAAAGGGTTTTAATATTTATTTTATTCAATTTAATTCCAACTTAACTTTCTCCTCAAGAAAGGCTTTGACCTAGTCATCTCCTATATAAAGAAAGCCAAGCCGTTGTAGAGTGTCCACGAGTTCTATATTTTGTACACATTCATGCCCTTATTATTGCTGTTCTTAAGCTCATTTAGGCATATTTAGGTGCATTGCATGCATTATAACATCATATTCTCTTTTACCATGCATTTATTGAATATTTTATGTTTGGTTAAGAAAGGTTACTGTTTTAGTTTAGTTTATATTTTCAGGTGCTATAGCAAGGAGAGGAGAGGACAAGACAGGACAGGACAGGAAAGCTGGAACAAAAGGAGCTATACTAAAGCAGCCTCAGATGCCGCCAAGGACGCTGCCGAAGCAGCATTGCCACTAAGTGCCGCCCGGGCAGAAGTTACACTGACTTAGCCAAGATGGGTCACGATTGAAAGAGGGCAATTTCCTAAGCCCAATGAGCCTAGTCTTGCAATTTTTTGAAGCATGTAGCGGCCAGTAGAGATGATCCAAGATCGATAAGTAAGAGTACTTATCCTTACTTGCGGGAGAAGGCAACGTCCAAAGAGTCCATATTTAAGTCAAAAAGGAGTCTGTATTTAATGTAAATATACTTTAAGAACTTCTACTTCAAGGAGGACTCAAACTTAGGCCATGAGCCCTATATATACCCAATGTATATGAGGGTAGAAGGGTACCTCGGATAGATCATATACCGAGAGAGTATAGATGGGGAGATAGCTAGATAGGTTGGAGTTGTTGGGGGTCGCGACCCAACTCTCCTAGGGTTTAGTCGTGTGTATGTAAAGTAGTTTACGAGAAACGGTTGCATTAGTTTTGAGTTGTTTTCAATAAAATTCCAAAGTTTGCTTAATCTATGCTCTTCATTCTTTCAATAAGTCTACACCAGTCAGTTGAGAGAATCCATTTGTCGGGCACAAAAGTGCAAGGCTCAAGAAAGGGTTAAGCACGATCACAACATGTTAAGGCGTGACTAACTTGGTTCTACACCAGTCCAAAAGTTTCAGCGGCTAAGAGGGATCACCAATCGAATGGACTTGCCTGTGTTAGGTTTACGCTGAGATTGCTAGGTATTGCCTACATCAGTGAGTGTTCGAAAATCCTTGCCTAGAAATAGGGAGGATCACTGTCGACTATCCCGTCGAACTTGGAATGTCTTCCAGACTTGCCGCCAGGACCTATTTCCGTTCCACCTGCCGAGACAGCGAAAGTTGTAGTGGTAGTGACCCGCTGCGGCCGCGTAACGGGGTCGTAGCCTGCTGCCCACCATACCTTCGTAGGCAGCAATTCATGGCAGCGCAAAACATACTCAGACTTTACAATGCAGTCCACGCGCTATTGAGTTGCAATTTCCTTTACCCAGTCTATCACCCAAATATATCTCTATCACTCCTCTCATCACTATCTTTATTTTTACTTATGTTTTTATAGTTCCACATCGTGAGATTTAATGGCGTATTTACTAAATCTTTGTGTAGGAAACCATTCATAGGAGCTGCTCCAATTCCTGTGGGAGACGATATATTTTATACTATAACTTGACAGGAGTGTGCACTTGCGCTCATAAATAGAGAACACCCAGACGCTCTACAAGTTTTTGGCGCCATTGTGGAGGATTGGCAACAGCAACTACGTTTGAATTTCTGTACTTCTATTTAGTTTTTGCACATTAAATCTCTTTTTTATTTATTTGCTTAAAAAATGCCTCTTTGTTTTCTTTGATGTATGTCCTTCCAGGGCAGCAACATCCACCTGAGGAGGGGAAGGACATGCCCAGATGAATAGTCAAACACAAAACCCTCAGGAAGTGGTTATGATTGGGAAAAGCGCAGCCCCACATAACCTAATTTTTTATTTTTATTTTTAATTCATTAGGATTAGATTTAATTTTTTCAGTTATTTTTATTTAATTTTTGTATTTGATTTATTTCAGGTTAGGAATGGAGGAAAGATCAAGAAAGATGAAAGGATAAAAGAGAAGCCCAACTAGCGGCCAAGGTAGCCCAAGGCAGACGAGCATAACGGCTAGCAGCTTCATAAAGGCTAGCCACAATGGCTATATTTGCCACAACGAGCGGAACGAATATCTGCATAATGGCTGGAATCCTGTTATTCGCGCCGCAATAATTGCCGCCTTGTAACACCCCCTACCCGGCCTGGTCGAGAACCGGGTCGGAGAGCGTTACTGAAAACGATGTGGAAATCTTTTAATCCTTTTTCCTCAAAAACTTTCTTAACATCTTGACTTATTAAAACTTATTGAACCTTTTTAAACCTATTTGACTTAGTAACTAAATCTTATAATCTCCAAACTTGTGATCTTTACCGGGTTTACAATTTAATCCATTTGACCTTATAAAAGCCAAAAAGAAGCTGCCCGTATTGAAACGCCCCAAGCCGTTTTGGTACGGCTTGACCACGGTCAATATTTTGACTTTTCCTTCTTGACCGTTTCGATACGGCTTGACCCGTATCGGTACGGGTTGACCGACCTTGACTTGACTTAGACCCGTTTCGAAACCAGTTTCGAAACACGGGTCAACATAGGCAAAATTGTTCCGAAACGGCATCATTTCGTTTCGGTACAGGGGTCGACAGTAGCAAAAGTGTTCCGAAACGGCATCACCTCGTTTCGGTACGCTCTGTCTCACAGGCTTATCTTTGGTTAGCCGTATCGAAACGCCATCACCCGTTCCGATACGGTGACCTGTAATAACAGATTTTTATCTGGTTTTTGAGGCTTTTACCATACCAAACCATGTCCGATTAAGCCGAAACTTTGTATCCAACTTACTCCTACCAGTGTTTACCAGCATGCAAATTTTCATAGTCATTCCAATAAGTTTACCCCATTTTTACCATAATACCAAAAGCATGATTTAAGCTAGTTTAGTAAAAGTCTAGCTAGCCATATTTAAGCCTTTAAGCCTATTACAAAATAGACAAGCCCTTGCCACAACAAAAGGAGCATAGTGACTACGATAGCTACCTTGCCACTTCCCTAGGAGGTATATTGTAAGTACATTACTTGATATGGAGCAGTGACTTGTCTTGCAACCGATCCGATTCTTCACGAACAACTTCCTAACCTGAGAATGCATGAAGGTAGACACATTAGGCACTCTAAGCCTAGTTAGGTAATCATATGACAACAATAAAAAAAATGGCATGGGTACATTTATTATAAATCCATACTATCATCTTAATACTTAATTCAAATACATGGTTGATTTATATGATGCTTAAACAATCATAAATTTTCCTTGGATGGAACTAAATTCATGGATACTCGAATTCCCCCGCCTCGCCAAAACATAAATGGTCTTATTCCCTCCGCCTCACCAATTGACCAATAACAACACATCCCTCTGCCTCGCCAATCATCATAGGTCGTAGCCTTAGGATCGTAGTCCACCCGAAACACTGAGCTCATGAATTCGATGGCATGCCAATTGTATCCCGAGTCATTCCAATCCAAGGCATAACATATTTATATTTTTCCAATTATTCTTAATAGATCAATGACATGATGAAGTTTCATAGTTTCAACATATCCAATAATTCTTGCACAAATAACTTGACATAGAGTTTCATAATAATACTTACCTCAATGACAATGTATACTAGCTATAGCCAATGCTTAAATGTTGACTTACCGACACTTACCCAAGTGTCCAACTTATTATCCGATGCTTTCGCCTTGATAGTAATATTTAGCGAAAAGATGATAAACACCAAATGACAATCCGGGAAGGCGTTTCGCCTAACCCGAGACTCCGATTATACTCACCTTGACAATCCGAAGCTTCAAGGCTCTCGGATGGAAATTCCTTTGCTCTTAACTTGAGATGAAGATGGTGTAGCTTCTAATTCTTCTCCTTGAGCTAGGAAATATTAATGGAAGATCATTAGAATCGATATTTCGATATCGAAATCTATATAACAATATCACAACCGATATCCGATTCAATATGAGCAACTTATCGAAATATCTTTGAATAAACCAAACCCTAACTTAAGATTAAGGTTAATTTAACCATGGAATCTAACAATCAACTAAAGGATATAGCTTACCCAATTGCTAGCAAGGGTTCGAAATTAACAAAGCCAAGAGATTACCAAAACTTGAAACTCCTCCAATGGAGGTGTGTGCTTAGGTAAGGATGAAGAAGATGGTGAAATTTGCTTAAGGAAATTTTCGGTGGTTCTCCAAGCTTAGCAATGTTGATTTTAATTTGGTAAGCTTTCCTTCATTTGAAGGAAAGCAATCTGAAGACTCCAGTATAAAGAGTCTTAATTTAAAAATGGTCCATTTACTTAATTGGTCCTTCACTTTCCTTATATTTACGGATTTGCCCTATACTTCTTAATTCCTACAATATAGTCACTAAATGCTTAATATAGTATAATAAAACTTAAATTCGAATGCTTTAAAGCCTGATTAATATTCGATAGCAATAATTAGCTAGCCAGAGGAACCTCTAAAGCTTTATCAAACTAAGAATTTCCTATCGCCGAAATGAATTCCGACTAGGCCGACTTTTGGGGTGTTACAACTCTTCCCCCCTTAAGAAAAATTCGTCCTCGAATTTTACCTGAACCGAAGAGATGCGGATATTGTTGTCTCATAACTTCTTCGGGCTCCCAGGTGGCTTCTTCAATTTTGTGACTTCTTCAAAGTACCTTAACCAAAGGTACAATTTTTTACGAAGCCGTTTTGTCTCCTTAGCAAGAATTCTCACTGGTTCTTCTTCATAGGACAAGTCTGACCTAAGTTCCACAAATTCAGGTTCCACAACGTGCGAAGGGTCAGACCGGTACTTCCGAAGCATTGATACATGGAAGACATCATGGATTTTATTCAACTTTGAAGGCAAAAGGAGCCGATATGCCACCGGGCCAACCTTTTCAACAATTTCAAAGGGTCCAATGAAACGAGGGCTCAGTTTTCCCTTCTTGCCAAACCTCAAAACTTTCTTCCACGATGATACTTTTAGAAAGGCTTTTTCACCTACTTTGTATTGAATGTCTCTTCGTTTAAGATCAGCATAAGCTTTTTGCCGATCAAAGGCGGCTTTGAGGCGATCGTGAATAATAGCGACTCGTTCCTCAGTCTCACGAAGCAACTCGGGGCCTAACACCTTTCCCTCACCCAGCTCAGACCAACACAAGGGTGTTCTACAATGTCTACCATATAATGCTTCATACGGTGCCATTTGAATGGACTCCTGGTAGCTGTTATTATAAGCAAATTCAACAAGAGGTAAGGACTTCTCCCACGTCCCGCCGAAGTCAATAATGCAAGCACGAAGCATATCTTCCAAAATCTGAATAACTCTTTCTGACTGACCATCAGTCTGAGGGTGGAAGGTTGTACTAAGATTGACTCTTGTGCCCAGGGCTCCTTGTAAGGTTCTCCAAAATCGAGATGCAAACCGAGGATCTCGATCTGAAATGATAGATTCAGGCACACCATGAAGTCGGATCACTTCCTTAATGTACAAGCCAGCTAGCTTAGAAAGATCGTAGTCCATTCTAATAGGTATGAAATGAGCTGACTTTGTAAATCGATCTACAATAACCCAAATAGCATCATGCTTGGCAGGGGTTAATGGTAGACCACTAACAAAGTCCATAGTGATCTTTTCCCATTTCCACTTTGGTGGATCAATGGGTTGTAAAAGCCCTGTAGGAGCACAATGTTCTGCTTTAACCCGCTGACAAGTGAGGCACTTCGAGATATGATCAACAATAGCTTGCTTCATGCCTGGCCACCAGAAAAGCTCACGTAAATCCTTGTACATTTTCACAGACCCCGGGTGAAAAGAGAAAGAACTTGAATGTGCTTCAACAAGAATGTCCCTACGGAGAGTTTCATCATTTGGTACACAAACCCGATCATGAAAACATAAAAGTCCTTCAGCATTAATTCTGAAATCCGGGTTATCAGATAATTTAGAAACAATGGCTTGAAGCCCGGGATCTTGTTCTTGCAAATCTTTAATTCGAGAAATAACAGTAGACTGAACTTGGAGTTCAGCTACAAGACATTGATGTTTTTGAAGCTTGAAATGAGCATTAATTGCTCGAGGAGCTACAAGAGGAAAAAGATAACAATGAATCATCACGCCTCGATACACTTATAACCTTAACTTCATGAACAAACTTACCAGGCAAAGGTTTGCGGCTGAGTGCATCAGCTACAACATTGGCCTTTCCTGGATGGTAATCAATGACTAAATCATAGTCCTTAAGAAGTTCCATCCATCTTCGCTGTCGCAAATTGAGCTCCTTCTGCGATAACAGATACTTGAGGCTTTTGTGATCAGTGAAAAGATAGCATTTCTCTCCGTAGAGGTAATGCCTCTAAATTTTCAACGCAAAAACAACCGCAGCCAATTCCAGATCGTGAGTGGGATAATTCATTTCATGGGGCTTAAGTTGTCTCGAAGCGTAAGCAATAACCTTACCTTCTTGCATCAATACACACCCTAACCCATTGTGCGAAGCGTCACTATACACAGTATAATCTTTTCCAGACTCAGGCTGAGTCAGGACAGGTGCATGGGTTAGGACTTGTTTCAATTGATCAAAACTTCGCTGCTGATCTTCAGTCCATACAAAAGGTGTCTCCTTCCGCAACAATTTTGTCAAAGGAGTAGCTAACATAGAGAATCCTTTCACGAACCTACGGTAATATCCCGCAAGTCCAAGAAAGCTCCTAACCTCCCCCACATTCTTAGGCGGGTGCCAATCTACTATAGCTTGTATTTTCTTCGGGTCCACCTGAATGCCCGAAGCTGATACAACATGCCCCAAAAAGGATACTTCGATGAGCCAGAACTCACACTTAGAAAATTTTGCGTACAATTGCTTCTCTCTTAGAGTTTGGAGTACAATTCGAAGATGATCTCGATGTTCCACTTCATTCTTTGAATAAATCAAGATTTCATCTATGAAGACAACAACAAACTTATCAAGATAGGGCCTAAACACACGATTCATTAGATCCATGAAAGCTTCAGGTGCATTCGTCAGTCCGAAAGGCATCACTAAGAATTCGTAATGTCCATATCTTGTACGAAATGCTGTTTTGGGCACGTCACACTCCTTCACTTTCATCTGATAGTACCCCGACCTTAAATCAATCTTAGAGAACACGAAAGCATCCTTTAACTGATCAAACAAATAATCGATCCTCGGCAGAGGATACTTATTCTTGATGGTAACTTTATTTAGTTGCTTGTAGTCAATGCATAAATGCATCGAACCAACCTTTTTCTTAACAAAGAGGACCGGAGCTCCCCAGGGTGAAGAGCTGGGTCTAACAAAGCCCTTATTCATAAGGTCTTGGATTTGAGTTTTTAACTCCTTTAATTCTACAGCTGCCATTCTATAAGGTGCGATAGAGACTGGTGCAGTCCTAGGTTGCACTTCAATACCAAATTTAACTTCACGGGTTGGGGGCAATCTCGGAAGCTCATCCGGAAAGACATCCAGAAATTCGTTCACCGTGTCAATATCATTAATCTGGGGTTCATTCTTGGGCTCAATGGTCAATGTGCACAGCATAGAATTCCGAGATTCCATCAAGGTTATTCTTTCCTTACCCAGTCCTCGAAGATACAACTTCCGCTTGCCACAATCTACCCATGTTTGATGTTTACCAAGCCAATCCATACCTAGAATTGCATCAAACTCGTGGATTGGCAAAACTAAGAAATCCGCAGGGAACAGAATCCCTTGAATCATGATTGGGCAATTCTTACATACTAGGTTTAAAACAACACAGTCGCCCAAGGGATTTGTTACAGAAACCTTTGTTACTAAAGGTTCACTAGACATCTTATGCTTCCTCACCAACTCCAGACTTATGAAAGAGTGTGTAGATCCAGGATCAATTAATACATACAAAGAATATGAATATAACTTAACGGTACCTGCTATGACATCAGGCTCATCATCCTCCTCACGACTCCTTACATGATACATTTGTGCAGAAGCTTTTGACTCTTGTTTGTTGTTCGGCTTCCCAGATCCACCTGGCCTTCCGGAAGTTCCTGACTGTCCTTGCCTCGCCCCTTTTTCCCGAAAGGACTGAGCAGGTGATGAAGTATCCCCTAGCACAGCAACTGTCTTTGATGGGTTCTGAGGACAGTCCCTAATGAAATGTCCCTGCTCTCCACAGAAGAAACACGCTCCTGTCTGCCTGCGGCATTGCCCTGCTACGTGTTACTTTTGACAAAAGTTACAAACTGGATGTTGAACACCTCGGTTAGAACCTCCAATACTTTCCACAGAAGTCACCTTGGACCAAGACTGAGTAATAGTCCGTGGTCTCTCAATATTCCCTGTACGGGAAGGCTGCGAGTATGAAGTCTGCTTCGAGCCCTGATATTTACCCTTCTTGTTCCATTTGGGAGGTCGGGAATCACTCTACGCCCTCTTCTCGGATCTGCTAGACATGTTTCCCCTCTGGATTTTCTGTGCAGCCTCGGTCGCCTTCACACGATTCACCAAATCCTGGAAATTTGTGATCCCCAAAGCAGTAAACATAGGCCGCAACTCATCACTCAACCCAGCAATAAACATTCGACATTTGTCCTCTTCTTTCTTTATGAATTCGGCTCCATATCGGCAGTACTTACAGAAGTCATAAATGTACTGCTCGATTGGTTTCACTCCTTGCTTCAAATGGAGGAAGATGCTCCGTCTTTCCGTGAGATAATACTCGCTAATGTACTTATTTCTGAATTCTTTAAGAAAGAATCCCCAGGTGACTGATTCTTCCGGAACTGTAAGAATAGTAATCTCCCACCACATTAAAGCTTCATCAGTCAACAAAGCTATGGCACACTCCAACTTGTGTTCATCAGAACACTGCAGTTGTTTATTCAAGATGCGGAGAGTGTTATCCAACCAATATTCAGCTATCTCCGGGTTATCATCATCTTGCCCCGTAAAGGAATAAGCCCGCAATGAAGCCAATTTGTCCACAGGGGCTCTAGCGTACTGAGCAACAGGGGGATTAGGCTGAACTGGTGGTGTCGCTTGCATTGCAGTCATAAACTGCTTAAACATGTTGGCCATGTTTTGATAGCATTCAGCCTGGGCAGTAGGTGCTACAGGCTCAGCAACCTGTTCAGGAAGATCATGCGGTTGCGGTGGATTTGGAGGATTCCCTCCTCCTACCTTCTCGCCATGAGTCGAGGAGCCAGCAGTTTGCTCATCTACGTGAGCTTCGTTCGTCGCAGACATATCTATATGAAAAATCGGATTAGTCGGCAAGTCACAATTTACACGTAATAAAACTCCTAGTGGCAAGGTAACATAATAAACAATACAAGCACGCATATGTTTAGTCTAGAACCGACTAAACTCTGGCTCTGATACCACAAATGTAACACCCCCTACCCGGCCTGATCGAGAACCGGGTCGGAGAGCGTTACTGAAAACGATGCGGAAATCTTTTAATCCTTTTTCCTCAAAAACTTTCTTAACATCTTGACTTATTAAAACTTATTGAACCTTTTTAAACCTATTTGACTTAGTAACTGAATCTTATAATCTCCAAAATTGTGATCTTTACCGGGTTACAAATTTAATTCATTTGACCTTATAAAAGCCAAAAAGAAGCTGCCCGTATCGAAACGCCCCAAGCCGTTTCGGTACGGCTTGACCACGGTCATTATTTTGACTTTTCCTTCTTGACCATTTCGATACGGCTTGACCCGTATCGGTACGGGTTGACCGACCTTGACTTGACTTAGACCCGTTTCGAAACCAGTTTCAAAACACGGGTCAACAGTGGCAAAAGTGTTCCGAAACGGCATCATTTCGTTTCGGTACAAGGGTCGACAGTAGCAAAAGTGTTCCGAAACGGCATCACCTCATTTCGGTACGCTCTGTCTCACAGGCTTATCTTTGGTTAGCCGTATCGAAACGCCATCACCCGTTCTGATACGGTGACCTGTAATAACAGATTTTTATCTAGTTTTTGAGGCTTTTACCATACCAAACCATGTCCGATTAAGCCGGAACTTTGTATCCAACTTACTCCTACCAATGTTTACCAGCATGCAAATTTTCATAGTCATTCCAATAAGTTTACCCCATTTTTACCATAATACCAAAAGCATGATTTAAGCTAGTTTAGCAAAAGTCTAGCTAGCCATATTTAAGCCTTTAAGCCTATTACAAAATAGACAAGCCCTTGCCACAACAAAAAGAGCATAGTGACAACGATAGCTACCTTGCCACTTCCCTAGGAGTTATATTGTAAGTACATTACTTGAGATGGAGCAGTGACTTGTCTTGCAACCGATCCGATTCTTCACGAACAACTTCCTAACCTGAGAATGCATGAAGGTAGACACATTAGGCACTCTAAGCCTAGTGAGGTAATCATATGACAACAATAAAAAAATGGCATGGGTACATTTATTATAAATCCATACTATCATCTTAATACTTAATTCAAATACATGGTTGATTTATATGATGCTTAAACAATCATAAATTTTCCTTGGATGGAACTAAATTCATGGATACTCGAATTCCCCCGCCTCGCCAAAACATAAATGGTCTTATTCCCTCCGCCTCACCAATTGACCAATAACAACACATCCCTCCGCCTCGCCAATCATCATAGGTCGTAGCCTTAGGACCGTAGTCCACCCGAAACACTGAGCTCATGAATTCTATGGCATGCCAATTGTATCCCGAGTCATTCCAATCCAAGGCATAACATATTTATATTTTTCCAATTATTCTTAATAGATCAATGACATGATGTAGTTTCATAGTTTCAACATATCCAATAATTCTTGCACAAATAACTTGACATAGAGTTTCATAATAATACTTACCTCAATGACAATGTATACTAGCTATAGCCAATGCTTAAATGTTGACTTACCGACACTTACCCAAGTGTCCAACTTATTATCCGATGCTTTCGCCTTGATAGTAATATTTAGCGAAAAGATGATAAACACCAAATGACAATCCGGGAAGGCGTTTCTCCTAACCCGAGACTCCGATTACACTCACCTTGACAATCCGAAGCTTCAAGGCTCTCGGATGGAAATTCTTTTTCTCTTAACTTGAGATGAAGATGGTGTAGCTTCTAATTCTTCTCCTTGAGCTAGGAAATATTAATGGAAGATCATTAGAATCGATATTTCGATATCGAAATCTATATAACAATATCAAAACCGATATCCGATTCAATATGAGGAACTTATCGAAATATCTTTGAATAAACCAAACCCTAACTTAAGATTAAGGTTAATTTAACCATGGAATCTAACAATCAACTAAAGGATATAGCTTACCCGGTTGCTAGCAAGGGTTCGAAATTAACAAAGCCAAGAGATTACCAAAACTTGAAACTCCTCCAATGGAGGTGTGTGCTTAGGTAAGGATGAAGAAGATGGTGAAATTTGCTTAAGGAAATTTTCGGTGGTTCTCCAAGCTTAGCAATGTTGATTTTAATTTGGTAAGCTTTCCTTCATTTGAAGGAAAGCAATCTGAAGACTCCACGTATAAAGAGTCTAGATGTGTATGTTGGATGTTTGAGGCTTTAGGTTGTGTTTAAGGCAGCTTTGTGCCTTAAAACCAGCTAAAACCATTCTACAGACAGAGGGCCTATCGAAACGGTTGGTCTCGTTCCGATACGGTCCCATTGTTTCGGGCCAGGCATTCTGGTACGCTAGGGGGGCCATTTCGATACATTTTTGCTCTTGGAAATCTGAGAATTTGACAATAAATTGACGTAACGAAACAGGCTTCAGTGTTTCGGAAGGGCTTCGTATTGTTGACCATGAGAAGTTGACCGTTGAGGTCGTTTCGATACGGGCCACCCCTGTTTCAAAACGTTCTCATCGGGTTGACTTTGGCCAGTTGACCTAGTCAAGGCGTATCGAAACACCCTATGGGCGTTCCGATACGACCTGCTGTATATAAATAAAATGGGTTGTTTTAGTTGGGCTGTTGTCTATTTACCTCAATGTTTCTTCTGCTATTGCTTTTCTCACATAGGGTTTAATGTCTCATCTAGATAAGATAATTTAATTGAAAAGTTTTTCCTTGGGTCGATAACCGAAGTGGAGCCTTAACGGGTTTCACCTCGGTTATCCCCGTGTAGCCCACTCAGATCGGTAAAGCGTCCGGACCGGGACGAGGGGGTTACACTTGTTGGTATCAGAGCCTAAGGTTTCCGAGACCTTGGGCAGGTAAGTGAGGTAAGTTAAGTTCTTGTATTGTGGATGCACGGTGTTTGCTTGCCATGTAAGCATGTTTGCTTGTTTATCAGGTATGCCTTGTTGTATGCTTGTTTGAGCATGTACGTGTGTTGTTTTGTTTGAAGCATGTTGTGTAGAGTCTCATTGATACTATTACATCGTAAAAAGGATTTTTAAGTGAGGGAACATACTTGAGCCACTTAGACCCTTGCCTTGCTAACCCTTTCTTTTGTGCTTTCTTGTTGCTGTTGTAGTTGTTGTTTGTGAGCGTGATGTCGAGGCCTAGGGGTAGGCCGAGGGTGGTTCGTCAGGAACTACGTGTTGCGGCTCCTGTTTATGAGCCGATGGTCGGAGTTGGGGCTCATGTGGGAGAGCCTGCTGCTGGAGTTGGAGCTCCTCCACCACCACCACCTCCTCAGCGTGGAGTGGGAGGCGAGGCTGGAGCTGAGGGAGAAGGACCTCAGGTTGGCCAAGGTGGCCAAGGTCCTGCCGGAATAGACATCGCTCTGCTTGTGCAAGCTATAGCAGGAGCGTTTTAGGCCACAGTGGCCGGGGCTCAGGCTGCAGCTCAGCCTAGAGGTGATGATACTAGTTTACCATTAGAGAGGCTCCGTAGCCTAGGGGCAAAGGAGTTCAGAGGGTCTACACCTGAGAGATCTGAGTTGTGGTTGGAGAAGATCGTCCGTATCTTAGCTCAGATGGGTTGCGTGGGTGCTCGCAAATTGGGATGTGTGATTTCTCTACTTCAGGATGATGCCTACACTTGGTGGGTCACCATTACTATTGGGGTTCCTGAGGCTGAGATTGGATGGGATTTCTTTGAGTCTGCTTTCCGGAAGAGATACTTGGGGCCGAGATATCTTGATGAGAAGAAGCGAGAGTTTATGGCACTTGTTCAGGGAGATGCTTCTGTGACTGACTACGAGATCCGTTTTGTCCGTTTGTGTCAGTACGCTTCAGAGTTGGTTCCTACTGTGAGGGACCGTTGTAACCGTTTCAGATATGGGCTTCATGAGGAAGTTAAGAGGTATACCTTAGCTTCAAATTACACTGATTTTGATGTCTTGGTTGCTAGGGCCAAGGACATTGAGCATAGCTTGGGGCTGACCAAGCGTTCAGGAGGATCTAGTTCTGGAAAGAGACATAATAACTTTGACCGTGGTGATGCCAAGAGGCATCGGGGTGGCGGACAGCAGTTCGACCAAAGGCGTGGAGGTGGCCACCATGGTAGAGGCCACTAGGGCCATAGAGCTAGAGGGTGTTTGCCCGAGTGTACACGTTGTGGGAGACAACATTCTGGAGAGTCTTGGGGTAACTTCCATGCTTGTTGGAACTGTGGTTCGAGGGACCACTTTAGGAGGGAGTGTCCGCATCAGGCGGCACAGGCACCGAACATAGCACAGGCTCCTGTGAGAGCGATAGATTACCAGAGAGGCTGTGGGCGCGGTCGTGGCTACTTCTAGCCTAGGGCTGATGCACCTAGGACAGATGCTCAGAGGAACCTTGCACATGTTGTGGCCGTACAGCCAGAGGCTGGTGGAACGGCTAGGGTCTATGCTCAGAGAGAGGTCGGGAACGACACAGATGTGATAGCATGTAATTTTGAGTTACAGTCTATGTCTTTGCTTTCTTTGGTTGATTCGGGTTCTACGCATTCCTACATTTTGAGTGAGCATGTACAGAAGTTAGATATACCTATTGAGATCTTAGATGTAGGTATGCATGTGACTAGTTCCTTTGGTGAGACATTTGTAGTTAGACGAATGTATAGGAGATGTCCACTGAAGATTCAGGGTCATGTGTTTCCTGTTGATATGATGGAGCTTCCATTTTATCGCTTTGATATTATTTTGGGCATGGAGTGGTTAGTTGAGCACAGAGCTAGTGTAGACTTTGATACGAAGAGAATTACTTTGAAGCTTTCTGATGACTACGAGGTAGTAGTAGTAGGCGAGAACATTAAGTTCTTGTCGAAGTTGTGTCAGCTTTAGAGGCTCATAGGTTGATGGATTCCAGTTGTGGGGCTTACTTAGCTAATGTGATGAATCGTAATATGAGTGAGGCTAGACCGAAGGACATTAGAACAATTTGTGATTTTCTGGATGTGTTTCCTGAAGAGTTACCAGGTTTGCCTCCTGACAGAGATGTAGAGTTTGTAATTGAGACTGTTTTAGGGTCTGCTCCAGTTTCTATAGCTCTGTATCGTATGGCTTCGAAAGAGTTGAAAGAATTGAAGAGTCGGCTTCAGGAGTTGTTAGACCGTGGTTTTATTAGGCCTAGTAGTTCGCCTTGGGCCGCTCCTGTGTTGTTTGTAAAGAAGAAAGATGGCAGCATGCAAATGTGTATTGACTACCAGCAGTTGAATCAGTTGACCGTGAAGAACAAGTATATGTTTCCTCGTATAGATGACTTGTTTGATCAGTTGAGGGGTGCTTCAGTGTTCTCGAAGATAGATTTGAGATCAGGGTACTATCAGTTGAAAGTAAAAGAGTGTGATGTTCCGAAGACAACTTTTAGGACTAGATATGGTCACTATGAGTTCCTTGTGATGCCGTTTGGGCTCACAAATGCACCTACATCATTCATGGATATGATGAACAGAATTTTCAGAGATTATCTAGACCGTTTTGTAGTTGTTTTCATAGATGACATTCTTGTGTACTCTAGATTAGAAGAGGAGCATGATGAGCACTTGAGACTTGTTTTACAGAGATTGTTGAGTAATCAGTTGTATGCTAAGCTTAGCAAATGTGAGCTTTGGATTCGAGAGGTTGTAATTCTTGGCCATGTTGTATCGGCTGAAGGTATCCGTGTTGATCCGACGAAGATTGGGGCTATTGTTGAGTGGAAACAACCTAAGTTCGTGACTGAGATTAGGAGTTTCCTAGGATTAGCCGGTTACTATAGGAGATTTGTTGATGGTTTCTCTAGAGTAGCTGCTCCTTTGACTAAATTGTTGCAAAAGGGAGTTAAGTTCGAGTGGTTAGATGCGAGACAGAAGGCTTTTGAGAAATTGAAAGAAGCTTTGACGACTGATCCAGTGTTAGTGCAACCAGTTTCAGGTAAAGAATTTGTGATCTATAGTGATGCTTCCTACATAGGTTTAGGTTGTGTTCTAATGCAAGAAAGAAGAGGTGTTGCCTATGCTTCGAGACAGTTGAAAGTGCATGAGAAGAACTATCCTACTCACGATATTAAGCTAGCCGCAGTTGTGTTTGCATTAAAGATTTGGCGTCACTACTTGTATGGTGAGAAGTGTATAGTTTATACCGATCATAAGAGCTTGAAGTATTTGATGACATAGAGAGAGTTGAACTTGAGACAGAGAAGATGGCTTGAGTTGTTGAAAGATTATGATTTGACTATAGAGTACCATCCGGGTAAGGCAAATGTAGTAGCCGATGCGTTGAGTAGAAAAGTTGCAGTTGAGTTGCAAGCTATGTTTGCTAGATTGAGTGTATCCGGTGATGGTGGTTTGATCACAGAGTTGCAAGTGAAGCCTTCTTTGGTTCAGTTGATTAGAGAGAAGCAGTTGCAAGATGAGTCTTTAGCTCCTCATGTTCAGGACAAAGCCGAAGGTAGACCGACCGAATATAGTTTCAGTGGTGGGAATGTGTTATGTTTCAGAGACAGAGTTGTAGTACCTGAAGATGTTGAGTTGAGACGGCTGATTCTGAGTGAAGCACATTGGAGTCCTTTTTCCATGCATCCGGGTAGTACTAAGATGTACCGTGACTTGAAGAATGATTACTTTTGGGTTGGTTTGAAGAAGGATGTGGCCGAGTATGTGAGCCGTTGTATGGTTTGTCAGAGAGTGAAGGCAGAACATCAGGTTCCTTCAGGTTTGTTACAGCCTTTGAAGATTTCGGAATGGAAATGGGAGAGAATTACTATGGACTTTGTGTCGGGGTTACTGTTTTGTCCTTCGAAGAAGAATTCTATTTGGGTAATAGTTGATAGATTCACTAAGTGTGCTCACTTCTTAGCAGTGAACACTACAGATTCTTTAGACAAGTTGGCAAATTTGTACATTCACGAGATTGTGAGACTTTATGGAGTTCCAAAGTCTATTGTTTCAGACAGAGATCCGAGATTCACTTCGAGGTTCTGGAGTTGTTTGCATACTGCTCTAGGTAGCCGTTTGCATTTTAGTACTTCTTAGCATCCGCATTCAGATGGACAGTCAGAGCGAGTGATACAAATTTTAGAGGATATGCTTCGTTGTTGTGTGATTGACTTCCAGGGTTCTTGGGAGAAGCATTTGTCTTTAGTTGAGTTTGCTTACAACAACAGTTACCAGGCTAGTATACAGATGGCTTCTTATGAGGCTTTGTATGGTAGATGATGTAGGACTCCGATTTGTTGGGCTGAAACGGGTCAGAGATTGTTACTTATGCCGGATTTTCTCAAGGGGACTACTGAAAAAGTGGAGTTGATTTGCGACCATTTGAAAGCAGCTTCCGATCGTCAGAAGTCTTATGCAGACTTGAAGAGAAAAGAGATTGAGTTCTCAATGGGTGAGAAAGTGTTTCTGAAAGTATCTCTGTGGAAGAAGGTAATGAGATTTGGCCGGAAAGGCAAGTTGAGTCCGAGGTTTATTGGTCCGTATGAGATAGTTGAGCGGATTGGGCCTGTAGCTTACCGTTTGAGATTGCCTTCAGAGTTAGAGAAGATCCATGATGTCTTTCATGTATCGATGCTCAGGAGATATAGATCAGATCCGTCTCATGTTATGCCTGTTGAGGAGATAGAACTAAATCCGGATTTGTCTTACAATGAAGAACCTGTTGAGATACTTGCTTCTGATAGCAAGGTGCTACGTTGCAAGACCATAGAGTTGGTCAAAGTGTTATGGAGACATAGAGGTGTGGAAGAGGCCACATGGGAGAGGAAAGCTGATATGCTTGAGCAGTTTCCGTACTTGTTTCCGTCAGGTAATTTCGGGGACGAAATTCCTTAAGTGGGGGAGAGTTGTAACACCCGGGTTTGGAGGTCGGGTGAAAATAATAATAAAATAATATATTGAGTTTCAGTTTTATAATTAAAATAATAAAATATTTTAATGGGCTTCATGTTTGCAAAATAATTAAAGTATATGTTGGGCCTATCTTCTAAGTCCAAATTCCATGAACCTTAAGAGATGAGAGTTTTTAGCCACTCATTAATGGCATAATGGTAATTATGATTTTTGGGTGAATTAAAATAAAACAAAAGATGAAGACATGTGTTCATCTTCTTCCTCATTCCCATTTTTCAAAACCCACGACATAGAAGCTCTCTCTACACCAAGTCACTATTCCATCTCCTTTCTTCTTCATTTTTGGTCGGTTTTGAAAGGTAATTATATCCCTATTTTACTCTCATCTTCCTCTCTTCAAAAGTACCACTAGATTTCATTTCCATCATTGTTTTAGAAATTTGGGTTTCCATGGAAAATGTTAAAGGTTGCTACTTTATGGGTTTTTATTTAAGTTTTTGATTTGTTAATGTCCGATATGATCTTAGAAACCAAAAAGGTCCAACATATGTGAATTTTGAGGTGTTTTATAAAGATTTTCGGAAATGGGTTTTGTTGGGGTTTCAGAGAGGTTTTAGAGTTGGTTTAAGGGCTATTTTAAGTGGGAAAATGTTTGGTTATGATAGTATGGTATATGAGGATTGTTTTGGGTGTGTTTGATGATCGTTTGGTTGTTTGAAATGGAAGATTTTAGTGGGTTTAGAGGGCTGCTCGGGAATTCGGTTTTGAGCATGATCTTGGTTGCTAAATTGCTTGGAATGTTAATCCGGGTTGTTTCGACGACTAGTATTTGATTGTTGGTGTTTTGTTTGTGTTTGGATTTGGTTAGAATCAAGGTTTGGCATCAGTGAGACATCGTGAGTGAATCCGGAAGCTTGAAGATCTTGGTTGCTTGGTTGTTGAGCTTGGAAGTGAAGGTGAGTGGTTAAATGCTTTTAAATGGTTTTATAGTGTTGGTTCAAGCATGTGGACTAGGTTGGGCTTGGTAGACCCACCTAGAGTTGGGATTAGAGTGGTAGCCTAATCCCAAGCTATAGTTAGAGACTATGGTTGATCTTTGAATGTGTTTATGCCTCATGTTTAATTGTGATTATGTTGACTATGTATATGGTGTTATACATGTATGTTGAGGCATGGATTGATGTATTGTTATATGCATGTGGATTGTGCATGATGTTAATCATGGTGAGTACGTGCTAAGCACGGAATTGGATATGAAATGATGTTGTGAGAGGTTGTGGATTGTGTTTAATATTGGCACTAGTATGCTTGGGTACAAATGATCGATCATTAGGATGTTAGTGTGCACACGTGAGTCAAATGTGCGCGAGTTCTTGGTGATGGTAGTCATCAAGATGGAGTACGGGTTAGCCCAGAAAACCTTCTTATTTATATGATAGTCGATGATGAGTGTAATCCCATCGACGGGGCGTGAGGATGAGTGGAATTCCCTCCGCGTGAACGGTGATTAGTGTAATCCCACCGTAAGGTAATGATTGTTGTTGGATGTGAGTTCCAACGGGTCATCCGCGTATTCGAGTCATATCTAGGTGCCAATATGTGATGAAATGTGTACCAATATGAGATTATGTGTGTTGTCATATGGATTGATATATGTGCTTACATATGATGTGGTTATGGACTTGATGAGCATGACATAATATTGAATATATGTTCATGCATCATGTGTATTTTTGGCTCATGTGGATCGAAGGTAAGAACATGCATTTTACCTTGGTTGTGATCGTGCTTGGACCCTGCATTGTCGAGGTTTGTTTTAATGAGCTTACCCTCACTAAGCTTTATGCTTACGCTTTCTTTTGTTTGACAATGCAGATCTGTAGTTCGTGGGTTGCTAGTGCAAGAAGGGGCCTCCAAGTGTGCTAGTTGGGCTTTTGAATCTATCAAGTATGGATTTTATGTTAGTGATGTAATGGTCAAGCAATGGGGACTTATGTGGTTGATGTTGGTTTGTTTAGGAGCATGTTAGACTCCTTTATGTGTTTATGTTGGTTTGGCTTTGGTTGCCTTGTCTTGCTTGTAAACCATGTTTAAATTGTCTATCTTGAATGCCTTAGTGTTTGACCTTGTTGAAGCATGTTATCGTGAATGTTATGTATGGATGTTTGATGATCCTTGAATGTATGGTTTGTATGTTGGTTGAGTGCTTAGCTTGTTGCATAGAGTGACATGCATCTAGAGATGTGTATGTTGGATGTTTAAGGCTTTAGGTTGTGTTTAAGGCAGCTTTGTGCCTTAAAACCAACTAAAACCAATCTGCAAACAGAGGGCGTATCGAAACGGTTGGTCTCGTTCCGATACGGTCCCCTTGTTTCGGGCCAGGCGTTCCGGTACGCTAGGGGGGCCGTTTCGATACATTTTTGCTACTGGAAATCTGAGAATTTGACGATAAATTGACGTATCGAAACGAGCTTTAGTGTTTTGGAACGACCTTCGTATCGTTGACCACGAGAAGTTGACCGTTGAGGTCGTTTCGATACGGGTCACCCCTGTTTCGAAACGGTCTTATCGGTTTGACTTTGGTTAGTTGACCAGTCAAGGCGTATCGAAACACCCTATGGGCGTTCTGATACGGCCTGCTGCATATAAATAAAATGGGGTGTTTTAGTTGGGATGTTGTTTGTCTACCTCAATGTTTCTTCCGATGTTGCTTTTCCCACATAGGGTTTAATGTCTCATCTAGATAAGATAATTTAATTGAAAAGTTTTTCCTTGGGTCGGTAACCGAAGTGGAGCCTTAACGGGTTTCGCCTCGTTTATCCCCATGTAGCCCACTCGGATTGGTCAAGCGTCTGGACCGGGACGAGGGGGTTACAAAGGAGATCTGTAAGCCAAACACAAAATGGCTAACAGGAAAAAACAACAGGTCATTCAACCACCGCGATCTGCTGCTGGAGGCAGCCATTTGGAGTTACTTCATCCAGCGCCGCCTGATGCCCACCACGCACGGATCAACAGTCAACAGGCCGCGGCTTGCCCTCATCCACAGCATTATGATGGGGTGGTAGATCAACGTTGGCGAGGTAATCAAAAAAGAGATTTATGCCCACGCAGAGAAGCCAAACGCCAAGGGACCCCTATTCTTCTCTGCACTCATCACTGGCCTTTGCTCCAATTTTCGCGTGCCCTCGCACCCAAAGGAAAAAATTCTTCCTTCCAAGGAAGGATGAACAAGAAGGGTACGCCAACAGATGATGCAGAACTCGGAGCCTGACACACCTTCCACCGCCCAGCCGCTGTCCCAAGCTGCCGCCACCCCAGCCGCAGCAGGCAGTACTGAAGTTGCCCTGCAATCCTCCGTGATCCCCTTGCTGCACAGCCTAGTTGAAAGCTGCCAGAGGATCGAGCACAAGCAGGTGGTCTTCACCAAATACGTAGCGGATGTGCAGGAGGCCTTTGTGGCCTACTTGCTTGATAAGTACCAAGACAACGGTCCACAGTTGCCTGCCTTTCCCACGGAGTTAGCAGCGTCCAAACCGATCTACATCACACCAAGACCAGTTGTTGCTCCTGCCGACGATGATAGCGAGGGCCGCACTACCGCCCCAAGAGAAGAACCTCTCCAACCCCCATCCAACCATATGACCTCACCTCCTCATCTGAATCAGAGAAGGAGGAGGAAACCACTGCTGCCTCCCCAGTAGCAAAAGAGGTCGCTGCCAATGATACCGGCTACTTAGACATGGAGATCTCAGACTCCCTTGATGATGAACCGGCAGAGGCATCAAGAAAGAGAAAGTGGCCAGCAGCAGAGCCCCATGGTGGAGGAACTGAAAGACAATCCAAGAAACCCACCCCCAGCCGCATCCAGCTACCGCGTGGCAAGAAGTAGAGCCCAGCTGACAGACCATCTGCCACGCGCCGCCTAGTCATGCCCGCCTCCTCAGAATCCTCCTCTGATGTAGCAGCAACATAGGGGAACTCCCCTAGCTTATAGCACTATTTTCTTTTCTTTTTCTTTTAATTTTTATGTTTTATTTTATTTTTCTTTTTTTATTCTTTTTATTTTTATGTTTTATGTTTTATTTTTTGTTTTTAATTTTTATTTTGTAGAGGCATTGAGGACAATGCCAACCTTGAGTTTGGGAGGAATTAGTCCTCTTTGTTTTAGGTTCATTTAGTAGCATTTAGGTACATATGTAAACTCTGCCCCTAGCACTTAATGAATAGAAATTTTTAGTTTAAAAACTTATGCCTATGATAGATTATCCAACTACTTATATTCGCATCATTCTAAAAATTTTAATCTAACTATGGGAAAAGGCATGAAAAATACTTAGCAAATTTCTTTCTGCCAATTATCTTTACACTTATCTGTTAAATGTTGAATTTTTGCTTGAATTCTAAGCTTGACAATGCCTGCCTTACTTAATAAAAATTTCTTGATTGGATACAGATCTGCCGCCACGGCAGCACAGGGCAACAAAACAAGATGATGAAAACCCTGGAGGTGCCCGAAACAGGCTCTTGGGAGGAAGTTCAAATACCCTAGAGGTGCCCAAAACAGGCTCTAGGAAGGATCATGAGCAAGGACACTCCGCTGCTATCAAAGTCCACGTATCTAAACCAAGTGACTGACAAATTAGCAAGAGTGAATGAAAGCCTTCACGGGAGGACTCTATTCAAAGAATTCAAAGTTTCGTAGAGTGCACCTATCTTAGCTTCAGACCCAGAGAATAGTTGTGATGAGCTGAAGCCCTTAAAGCCATGATCAGAAAAAGAAGACAAAAGTGCCCAACTGTGCTGCCAAGGCAGCAACTCGTATCCTTTTTAGGAGTTTAATTATTTTAGGCATTCTTTGTTAACTTAGTAATTTCAGCATATTCAGCATGAACACAGACATGCACACACTGCACTGGCATTAAGAAAATTAAACCTAAGTTATTTCATGACATTCCCTATCACTAACATAAAAACAGGTGCCACATCCTTGAGGTAATAAATCAAGTTAAAGGCTAATATTTCTACTAATTTTGTGCAAGGGCAGATTTACTAGCTAGGTTGCATTGCTTGAGGACAAGCAATAGTTCGAGTTTGGGGGTGTGTAGAGTGTCCACGAGTTCTATATTTTGTACACATTCTTGCCCTTATTATTGTTGTTCTTAAGCTCATTTAGGCATATTTAGGTGCATTGCATGCATTATAACATCATCTTCTCTTTTACCATGCATTTATTGAATATTTTATGTTTGGTTAAGAAAAGTTATTGTTTTAGTTTAGTTTATATTTTCAGGTGCTATAGCAAGGAGAGGAGAGGACAGGACGGGACAGGACATGAGAGAAAAGCTGGAACAAAATGAGCTGTACTGAAGCAGCCCCAGATGCCGCCAAGGACGCTACCAAAGCAGCATTGCCGCTAAGTGCCGCCCGAGCAGGTGTTACACCGACTTAGCCAAGATGGGTTGCAATTGAAAGAGTGCAATTTCCTAAGCCCAATGAGCCTAGTCTTGCAATTTTCTGAAGCCTGTAGCGGCTGGTAGAGATGATCCAAGATCAATAAGTAGGAGTACTTTTCCTTACTTGCGGGAGAAGGCAACGTCCAAAGAGTCCATATTTAAGTTAAAAAGGAGTTTGTATTTGATGTAAATATACTTCAAGAACTTCTACTTCAATGAGGAATCAAACTTAGGCCATGAGCCCTATATATACCCAATGTATGTGAGGGTAGAGGGGCACCTCGGATAGATCGCATATCGAGAGATTATAGATGGGGAGATAGCTAGATAGGTTGGAGTTGTTGGGGGTCGCGGCCCAATTCTAATAGGGTTTAGGCGCGTGTATGTAAAGTAGTTTGTGAGAAACGGTTGTATTAGTTTTGAGTTGTTTTCAATAATATTCCAAAGTTTGCTTAATCTATGTTCTTCATTCTTTCAATAAGTCTACACCAGTCAGTTGAGAGAATCCATTTGTCGGGCACGAAAGTGCAAGGCTCACGAAAGGGTTAAGCACGGTCACAACATGTTAAGGCATGACTAACTTGGTTCTACACAAGTTTCAGCGGCTAAGAGGGATCACCAATCGAATGGACTTGCATGTGTTAGGTTTATGCTGAGATTGCTAGGTATTGCCTACATCATGTGAGTGTTCGAGAATCCTTGCCTAGAGTGTGCACTTGCGCTCATAAATAGAGAACATCCAGACGCTCTACAGCCGTAACTTCAACGGGAGTTGATTTGAGAGAAAGAAACAAGGGGGTTGTTCGAATTCTTCATCGTTTTCTTCTTTGTTTCGGTTGGATTCATGCTAGGGAGTTTATTCTTTGTATATCTTTCCAACCCAGCCATGAACTAACTGGATTGGCTCAGGTTATTGTATTTTTGTGGTTGTGAGAACGATTGGATTTTGTTTAGGTTTTTGAGTTTGCAAATAAAATTCAAGGTTTGTTCATTCTTGGTTTTTAATCTTGCTTGCGAGTGAATTGGGAGAGGATCTCGTTAACTATCTATTTATCTACTATCGGGAGAGTTAAATTCAAGAAATGAATGAGCATGGTTTTTGTCCAAATCGATGAAAACTAATCCGGCTTAAGGATAAGTTGCGGATTTCAACGGCTAAAAGGAGCACAAGATTGGTTGTTGTCCACCATTGGTTCACGTTGGGAGGTATTATCAAGGCTTGCACAATCAACTAGAGTTTTGACTTAGGGATTAGTTGGAACCATTGAAGAACATTTCACCGAACCTTGAAGGTTGGTGTTCATTGCCAAGGTAGTAACCGCAGTTCCACATTGTCGACTTCATTGCTCGGGCATCGGCCATACTAATTGTTGAGGCATAGGCTTATTTTCTTCATTGCCCTGGTATTGCCTTAACTCAAGTCCCTGGCACTACGATAGTTGCTTTTGCCCAAGCAATTGAGTCCTTTTTGCACTCAATTACCAAGACGGTCCAATCTACTATTACTCCTCAAACTCATGATAACTTGGCCTCTTCTCTCTTATTTGATTTCCTCTATCGTTTACTTTTATTGTTCTTTAGTTTACTTGTAAGTTAGAACTCTTCCTATCACCTATTTGTGTTTTTATTTTCACAGTGCAGTAACTTAAGCAAAGTGGCCCAAACCAATTCCTGTGGAGACGATACTCGATACTCATATCTCTTTTTTACTTGCGACGTGTATACTTGCACAATTGCGTAGCACTTATTACATGCAACATGTTTTTGGCGCCGTTGCCGGCCATTGGAAATTGGTGTTATTTGTTTTTGTTATTGCATTTTTTTAGTTTTACTAAGTTTTCTTTTTGTTTGTTTTATTAAAAATAATTCAGGTGCGTAACAAGTTAAGGGACATCAACATGTGGGGAAATAAAAGTAAAACTATTCGAGAGTTGATGTTGGAAGATAGGAATCAACCAAGAAAAGCCTATCTTGTGGAAAACTCTTGTGTTATGTGTGGAGAACATCACGTGTTTGAAAATTGTCTTCACCTTTTCGGTACATATGACTACATGAAGGACCATAGATGGAACCAGCAGCAAAATCCTACATGGTATGATCAAAAAGCTCAAAATTGTTTTTACCATAACAATTTTGCTGCAACAACAGACATGCCTTGTCAATGTAGTCCTGATCAAGAGCATTCAAATTCCTTGGAGGACACGCTTCAAGCTTTCATGGCTAGACTTGACTGAGCAAACGAGGAGATTCAAGAGCTATTAAAATCCATAGATGCGAAGATGACTATGTTGGATGCACCCTTAGGGGATTCAAAAGAGAGCAATGCACCAATAATACATTCCTAGGGATACTGATGTCCCAAGGCAAGAGGACAAGGAGCAATGAAAAGAGAGCTCCCCGACATGTGTGGAATGTTGAGTGCATAAAAGTTCTATATTTTATCCATCATTTACCTATATTTTAGCTGCACTCAAGCATGATTAGTTGCATTTTATGATAGATTTTTGCGTACAAATCACAATTAGATAAAACTGCACAGATGCTGCTGATTTCCGTCACTTTTTGCAGGTATCTACCGCGGCAACATCCAGGGCAGCAAAGGAGCAGAGGCGAGTTGCGGAACTGGAACGGAAGGACGTAGAACACTGCCTTTCATGACATCTGACGTGGCAGAGATGACGATAGTAAAGACATGGAGGTGGAAAAGCGGAGTGGAGCTCGACAGATAGAGGATTTAAAGCCGGTCTGTCGTGAACTACTCCCATATTTTTCTGATTCCTGTAGCAGAAGAAAGGTCGGATCCAAAGTTCAAGGAAGAAAGTCAAAGCAAGAAAAGAAGACAAATTAAAGACATCTACTCAGAAGATTTAGTCTTTAATAGAATTGTACTTTAATTTAAACTTGTATTCTTGCCAAATTAGAAAACTTGGACCCAAGGCCTATATATAAAGGCTTAAAGTTTATTTACTAAGGTACCAACATCTCATAAGAGTATCGGGAGAGCGTTGTGAGGTTATCCATTTACTTAGTATCGGGAGAGTTAAGTATACGAAAGGAGTAAATACGTGTTTTCCAGTTTATGGTTAAACCATCTTGGCCTAGGGATTGGTACAAGGTTAAGCAGCTAAGGGAGAATTCATAAACATTGATGTTCATCCTTTGATTCACGTCGAGAGGTATCATCTAAGACGTGTTCATCGGCAGAACTTGGACCTAGGGATAGGACGAGTTACAACAGGGATTCTTGCTGAACTTGAAGTACGAAGTTATTGATCGCTGCCGCGACATCAGCAGACCTCTGCCGCGACAGGTGCTGCCGGGACAGGCCCAACGACAGAAGCAATAGAAGTTCCTCTAAACAGTGCAACACCTGCACTGCTGAGCAAATCAATACCGGCCTATATTCTCAATCTGATTCCTTTATCTTTTACTTTAGTTATTTCTCAAGATCACTCCAAACATTTTATTAAACTTATTTCTTTTCTTGTGCAGCAATCTAAGGATAGAAGTATTTCCAATCCCTGTAGAGACGATATCCGATACTCCGTATCACTTTATTACTTGCGACGTGTACACTTGCACCAAATTATGATAGACTATTTTACACGCAACAAGTTTTTGGCGCCGTTGCAGGGGACTGGCAACATACCTTTACCTTTTATTACTACACCTTTTTATATTTGTTTTCTTTTCTTTTCTGTTTTTAGTTGTTTTATTTTCCCCGTGCTTTTCACAAGGTTCTCCTACTGCTTTTGCACTGATCGAGACATGGTAAAGAACCTGAGTACGAATTAGATCCAGAAATCGATCGGACATATCATCTCAGGAACCAAGCTGGACTCTTGATAGAAAGAAATAACTATCTTGAGGAAAGACTTGATGCAATGGTGAACGAAAGACAAGGCAATGGGGCAGATAATCACAACAACAACAACAACCCTAGGGTTGAAGTTGATCCTCCTATTGATGTCGAGAACGGCCAGCAACCTCTTGCTGCCCCGGCAGCATGACAGACATGCCGGGATTACATGGATAATGACCATGTTGAACTGGAAACTACACTGCTAGATGTGGAAGCGGAACACTTCGAACTGAAACCTGTAATGTTCAGCATGATAAACTCTTCTGGTCAATTTGGTGGTTCTGCTACTGAGGAAGTACGCGAACATCTGAAAACCTTCCAGGAGATCTGTGGATCATTCAGACAACCAGGAATAAGCCCGGAAGTACTGAGACTCCGCTATTTCTTCATTCTTTGAAGGATAGAGCAAAAAACTGGTGGAATAAGTTAACGTCGGGTTCAATAAGAACTTGGGCGGATCTCTGTCGTGAATTTCTTTCTTGTTTTAACCCTTCTCAATTATCTGAAAGATTGCGTAAAGTCGGGTTCAATAAGTTAACCAATGCATGAGGTGTGAGACAGATTTACAACTCTCTTACGAAACTGCCCAATGCATGGATTTATGTATGGAATCAGGTTGTCTAATTCTATAATGCTGTCAACGCACACACTAGAATGAGGATAGATTCAGCAGCGAATGGGTTGTTACTGGACAAATAACCATAAGATGCTATGCTGGTGTTGAAAAAGTTAGCAAAGAATGACGAGCAGTTCCTCACAGCTCGAAGAGGAGGGAGACGATGAGCATCTATCAAGGAGTATAAATCTGACAACTCAGTCAAAACTCAAATAGCATACCTCACCAAGGTAGTCGAAAACCTACAGCGGAAAGACTCTAAGGCTGTATTTGCTGCCGAGGAGGTGTGTGAAACTTGCAGCGGAAACCACAGTTCAGATGAGTGTCCCTTACATCTGGAAATAGGAATGTATGTTGGTAACTATAACAGGAATAAAACCTATGACTCCAACAACTACAACCCAAATTGGAGGAAGGACACCAAATTTTCCTGGAGTAACCCGAACAATGCACTGAATCCTCCAGTCCAGAAGAACCAGAACCAAGGGGCTCCTAGAATTCTGTCACGACAGCAACCACAGCAGCAGCCACAACTGCAGCCAGCAGCCACCACAAGCATATTGGAGCAGACCTTAGCTACCTTCATGTCTCAGACTGGAGCATATATGGCCAACATGGATCATTTTGTCAAGAAAATTGAATCCTTCATGGATAATACAGAGAACAGAATGACAAACAATGAGGCCACCCTGAAATCTCTAGAAACACAGATGGGACAGGTAGCACAGTTCATCAACAGAAGGCAGAACGGAGGATTCCTTAGTGATACTGAGGTCACTAGAAAACTCACACATGATCAGTGCAAGGCTATTACAACCGAGGAGTGGGAAACAACTACAAGGGCCGACAATAAAAGAAACATCTGGTAAGGAATCGACCCTAGAGACACATGCTGAGAACACTGCCCGGGCAGAAGTAAAACAGCTTGCTGTCGCCACTCCTGCCACGACAGCAGAAGAAATAGAAGAGCAGAAAGAGGAATCTGAAGAGTGTGAGCCTCCTCAAATCCGATTCCCATGTGAAGGACGCCTCAAAGACTGCCGTACTCCACCCCCTTTTCCACAGCGATTGAAAAAATAGAAACATGAGTACCAGCTTAAGAAAATCTATGATGTTTTTAAGCAAGTACACATCAACATCCCGCTGCCGGAAGCCATTAAGCAGATGCCTGGTTATGCAAAGTTTCTTAAGGATGCAATGTCCAGGAGATCCAGACTTGGGGAATTTGAAACTGTGATAATGACAGAAGGATGCATGGCAATCCTACATAAGCGTCCACCCCCGAAGAAGAAGGATCCTTGAAGCTTCATCATACCATGCATAATTGGTGACAAGTTTGTGGGTAAGGCACTTTGTGATCTTGGTGCTAGACTTAATCTAATGCCCAAATCTATATTTCAGAAGCTAGGGATTGGACAAGCAAGACCCACAACAGTCATGCAGCAACTAGCAGACCGCTCTTACGTACAACCGGAAGGAAAGATTGAAGATATTTTGGTAAGAGTGGATAAGTTTATTTTTCCTGCTGACTTTCTTGTTTTAGATTGTGAAGCAGATGAGAATGCACTGATCATCCAAGGGCGACCCTTCCTAGCCACAGGTAGAACAATGATCGATGTAGAAAAAGGAGAACTGACTTTGAGAGTCAATGACCAGCAGATAAAGCTCAACGTTCTCCAAGCTATTAAGCAAGCTGATGCAAAGGAAAAATGCAAGGCAATATCAGAAGTCATCCTAGACCAACCCTGGATTAGATAAAGCTGTCACGACAGAAATTTTGGCCACTGCCACCGCAGTCACCTTGAAGACTACCACGACAGCGTTAACGATAGTGACTCCTCAGACAATGATGCATCTGACACTGAAGGTACTGAGAAGGTAAATTGGATAGGCACACGTCCAGGTAAGTTCTTCGAGCCTTTGAATTATACCTCGAATGAACATGTGATCCAAAAGCCTTCCATTGAGCACCCACCTATTTTAGACCTTAAACCCCTGCCAGGGCAACTTAAATATGTTTTTCTTGGTCTTAATGATATGTTGCCCGTAATCATCTCTTCTAAGTTGATACAGGAACAGGAACATCAACTGATCAAGAGTCTACAGCAGCATAAGAAGGCGATTGGATGGACCATTGTCGACATCCAAGGCATCAGTCTGGCAATTTGTATGCACAAAATCCTCTTGGAGGACGACCATAAGCCGACGATTGATGCCCAGAGAAGACTAAACAAAGCTATGCGAGAGGTGGTACGAAAAGAAATCATCAAGTGGCTTGATGCTGAAATTATCTACGCCATCTCGGATAGCAAGTGGGTGAGCCCGGTGCAATGTGTACCCAAGAAGGGAGGCATAACAGTAGTGACCAACAAGGATAACGAGCTAATCACAACCAGGAGTGTGACCGGTTGGAGGGTTGGTATGGACTACCGGAAGCTTAATAAAGCTACCCGGAAGGACCACTTCCCTTTAGCCTTTATTGATAAAATGTTAGACAAATTAGCGGGGAAGCCTTATTATTGTTTCCTTGATGGTTACTCAGGTTACAATCAGATCGCATCTGCACCGGAGGACCAGGAGAAAATAACCTTCACATGCCCATACAGAACATACGCCTTTCGAAGAATGCCATTTGGACTGTGTAATGCACCAGCAACCTTTCAGCGATGCATGATGGCAATATTCTCCGACATGGTGGAAGATTTCCTAGAGATCTTCATGGATGACTTTTCTGTCTTTGGAGACAATTTCGACGATTGCCTAGGCAATTTGAAGAAGGTGCTTGAAAGATGTGAAGAGGCTAACCTCGTATTAAACTGGGAAAAATGTCAATTTATGGTGGATGGGGGCATAGTGTTGGGACACAAGTTCAGCTGCTGCGGCATAGAGGTCGACAGAGCCAAAATCAAAGTTATTGAAAAACTACCGCCACCCACCACAGTCAAGGGCATAAGAAGTTTCTTGGGACACGCAGGGTTTTATCGAAGATTTATTGCCAATTTCTCTAAAATTACTAAACCCTTGTGTCTCTTGTTGGAACAGAATAGGCCATTTGACTTTAACTCTGAATGTACTGAAGCATTCAGGATACTGAAGGAGAAGCTGGTAACAACCCCAATAGTGCAACCACCAGACTGGAACTTACCATTCGAGATACTGTGTGACGCCAGTGATTATGCTGTCGGGGCAGCACTAGGGCTAAGGAAGGAGAAACTCTTCCATATTATATATTATGCCAGCAAGACCTTAAATGATGCCCAGATAAACTACACCACAAAAGAGAAGGAGTTACTAGCAGTGGTGTTTGCAATTGACAAGTTCTGACCATACATACTTGGAACAAAAGTGGTGGTCCACACGGATCACTCAGCACTGAAATATCTGTTCACCAAGAAGGATGCAAATCCTCGGTTGATATGTTGGATTCTGCTATTGCAAGAATTTGACATAGACATCAAGGACAAGAAGGGAACAGAAAACCAAGTAGATGACCACTTGTCAAGACTGGAGATGAGAAAGGACCAAGCTAAAGACAAGATTAACATACTGGAGACCTTCCCAGATGAGCAGTTGTTCGCTGCCACCAGCATTGCCGCGACAGCAATGGCGGCATGTAAGCTTCGTGAAATTCCTTGGTATGCTAAGATAGTAAATTACATTGTTAGTGGTTTATTACCCCCCTGAACTTAACTACCAAGCAAGGAAGAGGTTCGAAAATGATGCAAAACATTATTATTGGGACGAACCTCTTCTATTTAAGCACTGTGCAGATCAGATAATCGGGAGATGCATACCATAGGAAGAACAAGAAGAAGTGCTCCACCACTGCCATGTTGCCCCTTATGGAGGACACTTTGGAGGAAATAAAACTGCTGCCAAAGTTCTGCAATCTGGTTTTTACTGGCCTACACTGTTTAAAGATGCACAAGCCTTTTATAAGAGTTGTGATAAGTGCCAAAGGACTGGAAACATCTCGAGAAGACATGAGATGCCCCTGAAGAACATTCTCGAAGTCAAAATTTTCGATGTTTAGGGAATTAACTTCATGGGACCTTTCCTAGCTTCTTGTGGGAATCTGTACATACTGTTGGCAGTAGACTACGTGTCCAAGTGGGTAGAAGCTATCGCCACACAGAAGAATGATGCCAAGACTGTTCAAAGGTTTCTCCACAAGCATATCTTCACAAGGTTTGGCATCCCAAGGGCGGTTACTAGTGATGAGGGTAGGCACTTTGACAACAGGGTAATTGCTAGTGCGCTGAAAAAGTATGGAGTCAAGCAAAGGATTGCAACAACATATCACCCTCAAACCAATGGGCAGGCTGAAATCTCAAACGGAGAAGTGAAGAACATCCTAGAAAAGATGGTTAAGCCAACTAGGAAGGATTGGTCTCTTCACCTAAATGATGCATTATGGGCCTACAGAACTGCGTTTAAAACGCCATTAGGAATGTCACTCAACCGCCTCATCTACGGAAAACTTGCCACCTACCTGTCGAGATAGAACATAAGGCATATTGGGCTATCAAGACAATTAACATGGACTGGGACAAGGCAGGGCAGAAAAGGCTACTAGATTTAAATGAAATTGAAGAAATTTGAGCCATGGCCTACGACAACGCCAAAATCTACAAGGACAAAACAAAGAAGTGGCACGACAGAAAACTGCTGCCACGACAGTTTAGCCAAGGGCAGAAGGTGTTTTTGTTCAACTATAGGTTGAAGCTCTTCCCAGAAAAGCTTAAGTCTAGATGGTCTGGACCTTTCCAAGTAGTCCAAGTATTTCCTCATGGTGCCATCACAATCAGATCAATCAAGGACGGGCACCAATTTAAAGTCAATGGACAAAGGCTAAAGCACTATCAGGGGACTAAAGCCCCACGAGTGCAAGAAGTAGTTCCTTTAGGAGATGCCCCTCAAAGCATCCCTAATTTAACTTAGTTTTATTTTAGGGTAAAGTACACAGACGGTCACTGAACTTTGGTAAAAAACAAAATGGTAACCAAACTTTCAAAAATCACGAAGTAGCAATTAAACTTTAGATTTTGAAACAAAACGGTAACTAGAAGTTAAATCTCGTTAAGTGTCTGTTATAAAATTTGGTATAATAACACATTTAGTCCTTCATATTTATATATTCAATCAATTTAGTCCTAATTCGAAACAATTCACTAAATTTAGCCCTTGTTATTTACGTTAAATCCCGGACCAAAGGTACATTCATAACGAAGTATGCTATTAGATTTGTACTGAACAGTATCCAAGAAGCGCTAGAATCCTCTATCATAATCTGCATTCACCTTTTCCCAGATCCAACAAATCTGCATATGTAAACAATATGTTGAATCGTGTCAGTGAGTGCAACTTAAAACAACGAAAAACTATAATAAAATCAATGACTCCATGTTTTGTTTTGCCTGATTCTGATCCTTTTTGTGCTTAACATAAGCACTGATGCACTTGAAGCCAACTAAAGAAAGCTTAAATGAGTTTCCTGAACCATCAGTTGGTTGACATTCCTTAAAGACCTGCATTAGAATACATAGCCAACATCTGTTCAGAAAAAGGATACGAAAGATGACTCACGTTGTTTCATTCATTATTCAGTCCTCAGAGCACATGAAATTAAAGATTTATTCGAGGAAAACCTCCGAGTAAAACATGGGCTCACGGTAGTGAGCTGGGTCGAGCTTTTGCTTACTGTCACCAGATGGATGGAAACACGTCTCCCTGAAGAAAATATGTCCTCCAACTTTCAACCACTTCACATCCTTTGGGCTAACTCCTTGACATGTATTTAATGATGGTTTTAGACAGAAATATACTAAAAACATGGTTAACTTGTAAATCTAAAGCCAGAGGGAACAAAATCACTGTTAACAACTAGCATGCCTCTCCAAACTACTTGTATTTTTCTTTTATTGGAGAATATGCCATGAACTATATTCAAGAGAGCATATACATGCATGACATCCAGATCCAAATAAACATTCATTAAAACCACAAAAACTTAGCTTAAGGTGTTTGCTCTAAAGAATCTCCCCTAAACTTGTTTGTGTGATGAAAGAACATTAAGGAGATAACCGAGTTCTAATAAAATTACCTCTTCATCTGAGAGATACATCAGCAGCAAATTTGAAAATATCAAGTCCACTGATCCTTCTGAAATATCCAAATCTGGGGAAGTCGCATCGGAATAAATAGAAGGAAATTATAAACCAGGAAAACAAACATGAGCATGAGATACAGAACATTAGGACAAGAAGAATTGTCGAAAGTTAGTAATGAAATAGACGTTGGTGATTTGATTCCAATCGAGGCATGGCCCCAGGAATGTGATGTTTCACTTAAATTTTGTCGACTTTATTTGATCCCCAGATTCTGAGTTATCCCTTTGTTGGAGGATATTGTTGGTAGCAGTTTGTTTTGATTTTCTATTTATTCTTTGGAAGGGAAATGGCTATTGTTGTATTATTTATTTGAAATTTTTTTGATTCGAGTCAAGTCGAGTTTTCGAGTTCCTATAAAAATTTAATTGTAAATATTTGTCATGTTACCATACTTGAAATTTTGCTTTAAGGACCAAATTGAAAGAATGTGTAAATAACGAGGGCTAAATTTAGTGAATTGTTTCGAATTAGGACTAAATTGATTGAATATATAAATATGAAGGACTAAATGTGTTATTATACCAAATTTTATAACAGACACTTAACGGGATTTAACGTCTAGTTACCATTTTGTTTCAAAATCTAAAGTTTAATTGCTACTTCGTGATTTTTGAAAGTTTGGTTACCATTTTGTTTTTTTTACCAATGTTCAGTGACTGTCTGTGTACTTTACCCTTTATTTTATTTATTTTTATTGTTTTAGGAAATAAGAATTTAATATTTTGTTATCTTAGTTTTCAGGTAAATAAAGGAAGCAGAGTAAAGAGAAGGAATGAACCAGCCCACCATACTCACAAAAGCCCACGAAGCCCGATTGAACAAGGCTGTCGTGACAGCCGATTACCAGCTGTCGCGTCAGACGCACAAAATCCAGCTTGTCATAAAGCTGTCACGACAGACACGGAAACGCGTAACAGGCGCACAGTAGACACGGAAACGCGTAACAGACGCACAGCAGACACGGAAACGCGTGACAGACGCGTCAGGAAACCGCGTGACAGCTGGCTCTGTTATTCACGCCACTCGTTACGGCTTCAACGGGCAGAACCCCGTTCTATATAAACCTCTACTTCCATTTCATTTTCACCTCATTCTCATTCTCTCTACTTTGCTTCCAAGAATTTTAGCTCTCAGAAAGTTTCTTTCATTTCCACAGAATTCTTACAATGACTACAAGATCAACTAGAAGGAGTGCTACCTCCACCTCTGCAGACTCAAAAAAGAGATACTACGACTCTTTTCAGAAGCAGGAGATGCGAGAGGAACGAGGGTTCACCTACACGAAGAAAACGGGAGATCTAGGGCTCGAAGCATTCATCTCCAAGAGGATCATAGCACTAAAGTGGCAGATGTTTGTTGTCCAATCGAAGGAGATGAATGTCACCTTGGTCCGAGAGTTTTATGCTGCCATCTCTTCCAAGGATGCCACGACAGTGACTGTTAGGGGTAATGAAATCTCTCTTGAGGCAGCCTACATCAACACACTTTATGACATTTATGTGGGCAAAAAGGAAGATGCACACAGCAAGTTTGTCAACAGTCTGTCGCCGGCAGACTATGATAGCATCATGGCAGACTTGACGAAAGAAGGCATCAACTGGAAAAATGATCCCAATCATAGATGGACGGTGCGAAGGACCCAGGTCACACCGGCAGCCAAACTCTGGAACCACTTTGTGAAGAAACGCCTTATGCCAACATCGCACAACACAACGGTGGACCGCCAGAGACTTGCCCTCGTGCATTCAATCATAAATGAGTGGATGATCAACGTAGGTAAATACATCCTTGACGGCATTTTTGAATGTGCACTAAGAGGAATGGGCCCCATTTTCTTCCCCTACTTGATCACCTCCCTATACCGAGCCAACAATGTGCCCGAGATCGATGGAGACGTAAAGATCCAAGGCAAAGGATGGATGCAGCAGAACATATACAGCCTAATGGAGCTGAATCCGGCCACCCCCTTGGCATATGTGGAGCCCTCTTCCGCGACAAAACCAACAACAGAACCTGCTTCCACAGAGCCTGGGTAGACAGAGGCCGCACAACTGGCAGACACCGCCTCCAACCAACTCCTTCAAATGCTAAAAAAGATGGAGGCACGACAGCTGGGATTCATGGAATTCATGAAGGACTTCACCACTGCCACGATAAATTTCATTAATGTTGATTTAAATAATCCAAACGTGCAGTTCCCCTCTTTCCCAGAAAACCTTCTTGCCATCCCTACACCTGCTGCCAGCCCTAAGACGCCCACGCCAACTGCTGCCTCCACTACACCCTCTGCCATGGCCGAAGACGGCTACAGACGATCTGCCACTCCCCGAGGAACCAAACGGAAGGAACCACTGCCAGAAATTGATCCTAAGTACTTCAAAGGTTTCTCCTCATCCTCAGTCTGGCTGGATGACTCCGACTCGGAGCCCTCTGTTGTCCGGGAGATAGCCAAAGACTTCCCTCCAATGAAGAAGAAGAAGCTGAGTATTACTGTTGAGGGAACTAGTCACGGAAAAGAAGACGGTAGCAGCAACAGCAAACTCGAGGTCCTAGACAAGGCCCCAAAGATCTCACCTACCCCAGTCCAGCCACCTCGAGAGGCCAAAAAGAAGGTAGCCTCACCATCTCCCACTCCCAAGCCAGCCTCTGCCACAAAGGTGACTTCCCGTCGGTAGCTCCGCATCAGGAGCAGCGACGACAGCTCTTCAACTTAAGTTCTTTTACTCTTTTGTCGTCTTTGCTTTTATTTTGATATTTGTGATGTTTTCCTTTTTTTTATTTTTATGTGTCATGTATTGAGGACAATGCAACCCTTGAGTTTGGGGGTAGGCAGTCCTCTTTTAATTAATGAACTTAAGTTAATTTGTGTCTAAATTCTTAGTTATTTATTTTTGTGTTAAAAAAACACCTTTGTGACTTATATGTTGTCTTGACTACTGTTAGTAAACTTAGAGTAGAAAAGCTTAACCACTTGAGTGCCCCTAGAGGTGCCTAACACTAGCTCTAGGGAAAAAAAGGGAAAAGAAAAAGTTAGACTTAGTTACCCCTAGAGGTGCCTAACACCGGCTCTAGGAAGATAGCTAGAGGTGCCCAAAACCGGCTCTAGTGAAAATAAAATAAGAAAAACTTGGGTCTAAGTTAGAAAAAACTAAAGGATCCTTATAATTGCCCCCACTAAACACTCGAAAACGTACTACTCTTAATAGTGAAGGTGTTGTAGGTAATGATAGTTCATTGAGTTAAGCCAAGCCAAAAACAAGTTTCATTCATAGCTAGGTTGCATTTGTTTGAGGACAAGCAATAACTTGAGTTTGGGGGTGTGTTGAGTGCATAAAAGTTCTATATTTTATCCCTCATTTACCCATATTTTAGCTGCACTCAAGCATGATTAGTTGCATTTTAGGATAGATTTTTGCATACACATCACAATTAGATAAAACTGCACAGATACTACTGATTTCAGTAACTTTTTGCAAGTATCTGTCATGGCAGCATCTTGGGCAGCAAAGGAGCAGAGGCGAGTTGCGGAACTGGAACGGAAGGACGTAGAACACCGTCTGTCGTGACATCTTCCGTGGCAGAGATGATGACAGTAAAGACATGGAGGTTGAAAAGCGAAGTGGAGCTTGACAGATAGAGGATTTAAAGCCGGTCTGTCGTAAACTACTCCCATATTTTTCTGAGCCCTGTAGCAGAAGAAAGGCCGGATCCAAAAGTTTAAGAAAGAAAGTCAAAGCATGAAAAGAAGACGAATTAAAGCCATCTACTCAAAAGATTTAGTCTTTAATAGAATTGTACTTTAATTTAAACTTGTATTCTTGCCAAATTAGAAAACTTGGACCCAAGGCCTATATATATGCTTGCAATTCGACTAGGCAAGGGATATCGAGCTCCTAGCCGTCTTCCCCCAAAACCTTAGTCGTTTCTCTCTCTTCATCATGTTCTAAACTCCCCCTAGGGCTATGGGTTGATCTTGTAAGGTAGTTGTAAGGATTGTATTGTTCTTAGGATTTTCTGTTTAATTAATAAAAGCTTCAAGTTTATTTACTCTGGTTCCAACATCTCATAAGAGTATCGGGAGAGCATTGTCAGGTTATCCATTTACTTAATATCAGGAGAGTTAAGTATACGAAAGGAGTAAATACGTGTTTTCCAGTTTATGGTTAAACAAACTTGGCCTAGGGATAGGTACAAGGTTAAGCAACTAAGGAAGAATTCATAAACATTGGTGTTCATCCTTTGATTCACGTCGGGATGTATCATCTAAGACGTGTTCATCGACAGAACTTGGACCTAGGGATAGGACGAGTTACAACAGGGATTCTTGTTGAACTTAAAGTACGGAGTTGTTGATCGCTGTCGCGAAATCGACAGACCTCTACCGCGACAGGTGCTGCCGCGATAGGCCCGACGACAGAAGCAACAGAAGTTCCTCTGAATAGTGCAACACCTGCACTGCTGAGGAAGTCAATACTGGCTTATTTTCTCAATCTGATTCCTTTATCTTTTACTTTAGTTATTTCTCAAGATCACTCCAAACATTTTATTAAACTTATTTCTTTTCTTGTGCAGCAATCTAAGGATAGAAGTATTTCCAGTCCTTGTGGAGACGATATCCGATACTCCGTAAAACTATATTACTTGCGATGTGTACACTTGCTCCCAATTGCGATAGACTATTTTACATGGAACAACTGGAACGTCCAAATCGAAAGGATGTCAATGAGAAAGACTACCCAACACATGATGAGTCTATGCAACGAATTGCCTCGGCAATGCCCGATAACATTGCCCTGGCAATCCCCGAGAACATTGCCTCAGCAATTATTGAGGAGCCTAAACAGACAATGCTGCAACAACACTTAGTAAAGCTGAAAACAACAATGCTACAGCAAAGTCTGAGGAATCTAATGGCCAGAATGCTACAACGTTGATGATGAAGCAAGAATATGAAGATTGCTCTTATCCACATTTGCCACGGCGATTGCATGACCACATGCCAGAGCAACGAGATGGCAATACTTTGCTAATGGAATATGAGCAGGTAATAATTGATCCTTTTGAATTCTTTGAAAAACCACCTCTTCCATTGCAGGTATTTGAGGAACCAACGCCGGAGATTTGAAGCTACCGAAATCTCTACTAATGGGTATACTTGAGAGGACTAAAGAAAATGATGGTTGGATTCATGAAGCTTTTCAAACAATTGGTTTTCCCCTTGACTTGCACCGAATTATAGTAGAAGATTGCCATGGCAATTGGCTACCGCAGCAATTGCCTCGGCAATAAAGGCTACATCCAGCCATGACGGATTTCAACGAGAATGAGGTAAGTAAATGGTTGGATGTTGAAATAATTTTTCCTAATAATATATTCACGCCTTTAGGAACAATCGCAAGGTGGAGTGTATACATGGACTACAAGGGAACATGAAAAAAAGATACATCCACCATGGTAACACAAAAGGGAGTAGCTGGGAGCACATTGACCCGACTCTTTTTAGGCAATATGGTCACTCAATGGAGGGTGCAGATGGACATAAGAAGTATCGAAAACAACCCTCCTCAAGCTTTCTCAGATGTGCAGTAACCTTAGAAGATCCATGAAAATGCTCTTTCTAAGAATTTTTAATTTTTCGTTTTTAATTTATTTTATTTTTGATTATTTTAGGAGATATTTTATTTGTCTTCAATATAATTAGTTTTCAGGTTTTCTTTATTTTTCCACATCAAGAATCAAAACCACCATAGCCAAGAACCTCAAAACCATGGCAAGCCCAAGCGCACCCAAAGGAGCAAACAGTTGTTCAGAAAAATGAATCCAAAACTGATGCTAAAACAGACAAGACGAAGGATGCCTCGGCAATACCCGATGCCTCGGCAACCACTAAAGCGCATGCCTCGGTAATCACTAAAGTGCATACCTCGGCAATACCCAATGCCTCGGCCACCACTGAAGCGCATGCCTCGGAGTGTCGTGATGCACCGGCAATGCCTTCTGCTTATGCCCAAGCAGCAGTGCGTACCAGGTGAATCAATCAACCACCGCGCTCAAGCAAGCGAATCAAGCAAACGGCTTGAAGGAAACTCATCATACCAGGTGACGACCTTTCTGACTAACTCATTTACATCTCATTTTATTTTTCTTTTATGCATCGAGGATAATGCTTTTCTCGAGTTTGGGGGGATGTTTGTCTTTAATTAGTTTCATATCTAATTGCATTCATCTTTAGTAATAGCATATATGATGCATATGTTACATGACATGCATTTAATTGGATTTAATTGCTTAAGACTTGTTGAATATTCGATGATGAATTTTAGCCACTGCACCTAATTGAAAAATCCTTTAAATTTTAGGATTGCATGAAAATAACCTAGAAACTTACTATGATGCTGAAAAATTTTACACAGTTGTGACTTGTTGATTGATAGAAACTTAGTGAACTTAGGTTGCTAAATTTTTTTGGGTAAATTGAAAAATCAAGAGGTTAATTTCTTGCTAGAGGTGCCCAAAACCGGCTCTAGTAGTTAATGCACTTAAAAGAATTGCTGGAGGTGCTCGAAATTGGCTCTAATCGAATAAATTAGAAAATGAGAAATTAAATCGCTAGAGGTGCCTGAAATTGGCTCTAGTGAAAGTAAAAATAAATACCCCGGTAATTAAACAGATAAAAGCTTATTGTTCACATGGGATCTTGAAAATCAACTTGTACACAACCACGCACACACATTGTCACGAGCATTATAGTGTGGTTCCGGGTAATTTTTATGTCATTCGAAAAATTTAAAAGGTGATCATACTTTGTGTCACAGTTCTGAGGATTGAATCCAAGTTTGAAAGCATGTCTTTGATGATTAAAGTCTTGGCAGGTAATTATTAGTTTGCATTGCTTGAGGACAAGCAATAGTTCGAGTTTGAGGGTGTGATGAATGTTCAAAAGTACTATTTTTATTATCCTTTTTACTCATATTATTGTTAGACTTAGGAACATTTTAGTTGCATTATTAGGCATTCATGCATATTTTCATAATTTCCTTCACCGTTATGCTTGAGTTCATAATTTAGTTATTTGGTGGAAAAGGTATTGCTTTGGTATGTATTTTGTGCATGTGCAGATTTCATTACCCACTACCCAGGCAAGTATTGTCGCGACAGTGAAGGGAGGAGAAATAACGGTGTGGAACCATCACTTGACGATCCAGACCAATCCATTCTTTGATGTCAAGCCTTACTGAGGAACGTTGAACCAAGAGAACGAGCCATGTCAAGCACAAAAGACCGACAGACCATTGTAGAGGCAATGCCTGGGCAATTTCTGACAAGGGAGAAAAAGAACAAAGTGGTAGGCGACTTGAAGAGCGTAAAGAGCTGAATTTTTAGAGATAATTTGCATGAAGATCGGAGTTTGGATATTCATGAAGAGGTCAAAAGAGATTAAATCCCAAGAAAATAGGAGCTTTAGTTGGAATAAAATTAAAAGGGATTTAATATTTTTTTATTCAATTTAATTCCAACTTAACTTCTTTCCCAAGAAAGACTTTGACCTAGCCATCTCCTATATAAAGAAGGCCAAGCCGTCAACTTCAAGGGGAGTCGATTTGAGAGAAAGAAACAAGGGGGTTGTTTGAATTCTTCATCTTTTTCTTCTTTGTTTCGTTTAGATTCATGCTAGGGAGATTATTCTTTGTATATCTTTCCAACCCAGCCATGAACTAACTTGATTGGCTCATGTTATTGTGTTTTTGTGGTTGTGAGAACGATTGGATTTTGTTTAGGTTTTTGAGTTTACAAATAAAATTCAAGGTTTGTTCATTCTTGGTTTTTAATCTTGTTTGCGAGTGAAATGGGAGAGGATCTCGTTAACTATCTATTTATCTAATATTAGGAGAGTTAGGTTCAAGAAACGAATGATCATGGTTTTTGTCCAAATCGATGAAAACTAATTTGGCTTAGGGATAAGTTGCGGATTTCAATGGCTAAGCACAAGAACGGTTGTTGTCCACCCTTGGTTCACGCTGGGAGGTATTATCAAGGCTTGCACAATCAACTAGAGTTTTGACTTAGGAATAAGGAGGAACCATTGAAGAACGTTTCGCCGAACCTTGAAAGTTGTTGTTCGTTTCCAAGGCAGTAATTGCAGTTCCACACTGTCGACTTCATTGCTCGGGCATCGGCTATACTCATTGTCGCGGCATAGGCTTATTTTCTTCATTGCCCTGGCATTGCCTTAACTCAATGCCCTGGCATTATGATAGTTGCTTCTACCCAAGCAATTGAGTCGCTTTTGCACTCAATTACCAAGACGGTCCAATCTACTATCACTCTTCTAACTCGTGATAACCTGGCCTCTTCTCTCTTATTTTATTTCCTCTATCTTTTACTTTTCTTGTTCTTTAGTTTACTTGTTAGTTAGAACTCTTCCTATCACCTATTTTTATTTTTATTTTCACAGTGCAGTAACTTAAGCAAAGTGGCCCAAACCAATCCCTGTGGAGACGATACTCGAAACTCGTATCACTTTATTACTTGCGACGCGTATACTTGCACAATTATGTAGCACTTTTTACACGCAACACTTGAAATACTGGCGAAGAGCTCTAGCTTCCTTAGCCACCATCATCACATGAATTTGCCACATTTTGAACTTGATCCATGATAGTCTTGTTGAACTCATCTCGCTCTTGGAATCTTCTGGCATTGTCTCTAAAACGAGTGAACCAGTAATCATTTCCTCCCTCGTTAGCATCTTGGAGGACCAGGATCCTTGTTCTGTAATCTTTGATGATGTCATCGATCTCTTCCACTTGCTTCTTTAAGATATCATTCTCACTCAAACTGGCCTGGAGTTCAATGTAAGGGTGATGGTTCTGAAGATCCTGCAACGAACGGTTCAGATCATCTACCTTGGCTTGTAACTCAGCAACACAAGCCTAGCTTTGTTTCAGCTTCTCACTGGTCTCACCATATGATGTTTGTAGCTGAAAAAAGTGGATCTTGTTATCATGGGCCTTCCTCTTCCATGCAGCCACATTTTCCTTATCTTTTTTAAGAATTCGTTTGCCATTCACATTTTCAGTGGTCTGCTTACCTTTCTTCCTTTCTTCAGCAAGTGCTCGTCTGTACTTCTCAATCTCTCGCTTTCCACGCACTCTCTCTTTTCTTGTAACATGCTTTATTTCTTGTTTCCACTACTCTGGGGTCTGTCTTAAGTCAGCATTTCGAACAATGGCCTGGAACTTGAGGAAATCAACTCTCTGAATCTCAAATTTCTTTTCCAAGTCCGTGTACAACTTTGTTACCCATTATGTCTCTCTTTTATACTTCTCCACATCATGGCTTGACTCAAACTTGTCTCGTTGGTTCTGTTCTTGTAGGGCTTCTATCTCCAACTTGACCCTTCTCAATTCTTCTCTCAGAATATCAGCTTCTGTAGGAACTACCTTTAAGTGCTCTTCTAGAGACATAGCATGTCCAAGTGTTGGTGCTATGACTTTATCATTCATTCTTATAAGTCTCCAAATGTCATAATCAGGGGTGTATATGCAATGGCTATCAGATTCTAACTCCATACGATAACAATGGTTCCACTAATCACTGATTGTCTGTACCTTCTGCCTTAACTCTCCCTAGAACTCGAACTTTGACGAGCTAAGACCAGTAGTGAATGGGATGAACTGGAGAGACCCAAACTATCGAGATACTAGCAAAGGGGCACATCCATTTTCTCCCCATAGACCCAGCAACATCAGGAAATTGAAATCCTCACATTTGTACAAGACCTTAGCATGACATATCCAAGGAACCCTCCATCTAATGTCTTCATCACGACGGTCTTTGAAAATATCAATCCACTTGCCTTTCTTGACAACTGACCATTCTTTTGCCAAGAATTCTTGGAGATGAGAGAAGTTCGGAGAAAATACATTTGATAGGGCCAAGGTTGGGCATTTCCAGAAGTGATTAAAAGCACAAACCTGGAGTAAGGGAGCACACCCACCAAAGCTCACACCTTCTACCTTTCGACATGCATTCAGGGAAATGAAAGTTTCAGCTAGCACGACATGCACTGGATTGACTTCTCTCTTCAGCTGCTCAAAGAAATCTAGCAAAGCCACATCAATATTGCCCAAGACCTTTGGGAAGATAACTAAGCCGTAGATTGCAATATCCAGGTGGTCCACTCTCTTTTCTTTGTCCAGATGAACTGGAATTATGTTTCGAATTCTTGACCAAGAAAAATTAAAACTACATCCTATCTTCCGTATCAGTCCTTTGACCCATCCATCACTCATACCAGCAAAAGCTTGGAGCCATGAGTGGGGGTTTTGTTTTTAGGAGGCTTGGCATAGACCCAGTTCTTCTTCACCTTGTGCAGATTGAAAAGAGCCAAGTACTCCTCAAATGTGGGCATCATGTCTTCCCCATTAAAAGTAAAGCAGTAGTACCCGAGATTCCAAAACTGAACCAAGGCTTTTAGAAACAACTTGTCCACCTTCACATACAAGAGATAGGCTATATCACCGTAAGTTTCATAGAGCAACTGCTTGGTCTCATAATCAAAATGGTTCCAGATTTCTCGTAGCTCCTACATATTATTCTGTTTGACGCTAATCTAGGCATACTCTAAAGTTTTTGTCTCATGACCAGCTGCTAGGCTGCCCCCGAATGTTCATTGATTAACTTTAGACCAATGTCTTACCCTTGCATTCTCGTCTTCACTCTTTAGGATCTTTCCATCCATAATGAGAGCTTTACTAAGTTGAGCAAATGTTTTTGAGAACCAACCCTTTCTGGATATGGAATGATGTTGTATAAATATGCAAAACAACAAGATAGGGGAAATCAGATTAGAATTAAGAAAATAGAGAGGAGCCAAAATAATTCCATTGTACGAATAATTCTGGGTAGCACATTCCAACACTTTAGGACATGTCTCCACGGATTATCCTTATGAAATAATTTTGACCAGACTTAAAACCCTAGGTTTTCCGCACTGCCTTATTGGGGTAGGCTCTAGATTCTCAAACTTGGTTTGGTTCTAAAAGGGTACCCGAGATGTCGTTGTTGTCTCCTTCTAAGGGTAGCAAAGCCCCTGTTTCTCACCCATTATAGGCTTCAAACGAACCAAGTTCAACTTAGGAGGACTCATTTCCTAGGCCTTCTCGAAGGATCAGTATCCTTACGAAGGCAAAGGGCATATGAGTCTCGAAGGTACTTGCTAGGCTCATACGGAGAATCACTATTCTGACATGAGCAAAGAGATTTAACCCCACTTAAACGAACAGGACAAAGCTCGGGTATAGAGCTTTTAAAACAGTTTTAGAATTCGTAAAATAGAATTATATTCATTAAACAAATGAATAAATTGAAAATTTTGTGAACTTACAAACTCCGTTTTTTTTAAAAAAAAACTCTTTTTAAAAATAATTTGTGGCCTGACCATCTTTTATTTAAAAAAAACAGTCCCCAGCGGAGTCGCCAAGCTATCGCAACCCTTTTTCAGAACTTGATATTTTTGAAAAACTAAAACACGGAGTCGCCACCAATCTTTTTTAAAAAAAAGTGTGATTGGATCACTTTAAAACGGGGTTATTTTAATAAAAACGTTTTATTTATTAAAATAACATTTTTGGTCTACGAAAAATAAAAAACAGGTTTGAGGGTTTGTTACACGCGGGGAAGGGTTAGCCGCCCCCCCCCCCCCCCCGACGCCCAAAAATTGGTACCTTATTGATTTCAAAATGTGTTTTCAAAATTGGAATTTGCAAGTTCACAGATTTTCGATTTTTAGTCTGTTTAATAAAATAAATCTATTTTAACGACCTTACCGCTCAGAAAATGAACTACAATCACCGCCAACACTCATAGCTCTAACCCATCATTTCCGTTTAGTAAGACACCACACTAATTAGTTTTCACTTTTTTTAACAAACAACAAACAATGATTAAGTGTGTTAGATTTTTTAATTAATCCCCTAAGTAGTGATTAAACCCTAGAATCTCTAAATTCATTTTAACTATTTAGGTTTTCATAAAATTAAGCGTATTTTATTGGAATTATGAAGGAAATTTTACTGCATACATGTCACTAATCTAAGTTTTAAAAGAGCCTATTCTTAAGGGTTTTAAACATGCACATATTTACATAAAGAAAACAAAGAATAAAAATAAAAGAAACTTTAACTATATAATTAAAAGGACTGAATTTTAAACAAATAAAGGGATGGCTAATTTTCATTTAAAAAAACATTTCAGTTAAGGACCAAATTGAAAGGAAAATAAATTTTGAAGGCTGATTTAAAAACCATTGAAAATTCGGTGCTAAATTGTAAAGGGAAAGGACGAAACTGAAAGGTTTTAAAAAATGAAGGGCCGCGGAATAAGACCCAGGAAAGAAGGGCGCGGGTTAAGAAATGGATATGGATCGAGTTGCGGGTCATTATAAAAGGGCCAAAACGGACAAAAAAATTTCTTTCTCACTCTTTTGAAACCCGGCCAGCTTTCCCGCCTCCTCTTTTCTCTCTATAACCTCCATGATTTTGGAGAATACAACGAGCGTCCGTCGTGCCGGCCGCCGTTATTGGCGACGGAAAAATAAACCTTTCAACTCTTTAGGGCAATCTCCACCCCAAAACTATTTTAAAATTTTGATTTTTGGAAAAGAAAGTAATTTCTAGAAGCGAAAACCTTCGTCCTTTGTGGGTTTTTAGAACCCGGTGAGCCCCGAATAATACTCGTGTCATCGGAACCCCAATCGAAATAGCATGCACGGCGACGCTTTGCAAAATAATGTAAAAAACTATCCTTTTTCTTTATTTTTAACTTCGAATGTAAATTGAAAGAAGTAATTACTAGAAACTGGACTTTCTTTTATTCCTCTGAGAAATTGCTTACAACTTTGCTTGCTACACGGGAATCCAAAATGCTTTTAGTGTATATTTGTTTATTTTTTTGCTATGTTTTCAATCGTCGTTTGTACATAGAATTACAAGGTTTATATAGTTACAGTTTGCTTGGATTTCAAGCTCAAATCCCTGTTTTTTCCCCTGAAATGTGTCCTCCTTGATTCAGATTATGCTTGATTATCGCCAAGGCTTCAATTTAGGGATTTAGGCCTTCTATTTATGGTTGACTTTTCCTTTGATTTGACTTCGATTTACAGCTACGGCTTCAAATTAGGGATTTGGTTCCCTTTTGATTTGTTTTTTAACCCTTGCTTTGTTGTTTTTGTCTCCGGTGATTGCAAATGGCGATAACACTGCCGACGAGGCACAAATGAAGTGACGAAAGATGGTCTGAGCTTTATTGGAGAAGTCGAATCGCTTTGCCGGAAGCTGGAAAGACAGGCATGTGCATGCCACGTGCGAGTGGTGATCCACGTGACGTGCTCCGAAGCGATCTGGACCGCTGGATTGCTTCTGGATCCAATGGTAGAGGGAAGTGCAGCACTACACCCTTAAGGCTAGGGTTTCTTGCATGTAATCTGCACCGTTGGATCAACTTTTGATCCAAAGGTCATCTGTTGGCTGTGCAAAAGGAAGAAAAAGGGATTAGGGTTTTAGCTTTACTAAATCTGGGCCAAAACAAGCCCTTTTGTACCTGGACACATATTTTAATGGAAATTGGTCTTTATTTTAATTATAATGCACCGAATTAAGCCTTTAATCCAAACAAGTGCAATTTATTTTATTAGATTGTAATTCTATGTAATGGGCTATTTTTTATACAATGGACCATTTTATTATTCTTTTGGATTTTGTTTCAATTCAAATGGATCTCCTATTGACTAAACATGCTAAGTATAATAATAATGCAAATAATAGTAATATATAATAACAATAATCATACATATAAACAAAAAGTAATAATATAACACAATGACTATATAATAAGTATAGACTTAGGTAGTTGAAAATTTAGTGACAACAGCAAGGTGTGTGTATTGTCAAAATTCAGCAGTCGATTCAGAATTCTTAATTGTTGCTTGTCAACGATATTGTCTCTCTTAGTATTGTTCCGAATAGCCCGTTACATACGAAGCAGGTTTGTACTCAAAACCAAGATCTTCATCGTCGTACAAATCATTTCCATCTGCTTCTTTGCTATCATTCTTGTCTCAGTCGTATTATTTTTCGAATTCATATTGAATTGTCATTATTTCGAAGAATAGTGTGAGATATGTAGTATTGATAATGACTTGTGCTACTTGTATTTTTCATTGTAATGATCAATTAGTGGGAATGTGTCTGTGATAGCAATGTTTTCGAGTCATGTTCCCTGCCTAGGACCCGAAAACACTTTTGAAGAGATTGATCGAATGGTAAGTGAATCTGACTTCCGTCCCGAGTAGTTTTGAACTGGGTTTATTCAGTTCTCTTGAGACCTTGGAGGTGGTGGAACACTTTTGAAGAGATTGATCGAATGGTAAGTTCATTACGAAAGATGCAGTTTCGTTTATGGTCCAAGGGTAGGAAATACTTTGGCATATTATCTTGCAAAGGCTGTTTTAAAAAGACATGAATTATTCAAAATTAGAGGTAATGGTGAGATTAAAGTTCGTTGGAAGCTTGAAGGGGACACTGATTTTGCTGTTATAGATTTTTTTTGTTGTAACAGGGTATGGATCGGTGTACTATTCCCGCACACATCCCATCCAAAAATTTTCTTTTACCAAACAACACAATCTGTTCAGCCTACCCCTCCTGTTGTCCAGTATGTCCGAGCCCCTGTGGACAAGTTGGCTTCACTCCGAGCCTATTCTTTTACCAAACAAGATGATGATAATCCTGAAGTTGACGAATACTGGTTGGATAACACGTTGTGTATCTTGAAAAAACAGTTGCAGTGTTCGGACGAACACAAGTTGGAGTGTGCTATTGCATTATTGACCGATGAAGCTCTCATGGGGTGGGAAACCACTATTCTCACAGTTCCTAAAGAATCGGTTACTTGGGAGTTCTTTCTCTGAGAATTCTGAAACAAGTACATTAGTGAATATTATCTTGCGGAAAGGCGGAACACCTTTCTCCACCCCAGGCAGGGTGGGCGACCTATCGAGCAATATATTCATGATTTCTGCAAATATTTCCGATATGGAGCAGAATTTATAAAGAAAGATGAAAAACAAGTGCAGAATGTTCATAGCTGGACTTAGCGATAAGCTACGATCCATGTTTATGGCCCTTGGTATCACCAATTTTCAGGATCTAGTGAACCGAGTCAAGGCCACTAAAGCTGCCCAGAGAGCTCAACGAGCTGGTGGGTCTGGAAAATCTGAGAAGAGGTTCAGGGATGATTCTTGACCTCTGAGATGGAACAAGAAGGGGAGATATAAAGGACCCAAACAGAATATCTACCCACAGCCCTCCCGTTCCGGGAACATCGAGAGACCTCAGTCTGTGGCATAGTCTTTTGCTAAACCAGCATCCGTTGATAGCACTGGAAGTTCAAACCGAGGCAACCAACATCCACTGTGTAATTATTGTCAAAACAAGCATCCAGCGGGACAATGTTGTAAGCAGACTAGAGCTTGTTATTACTGTGGCGAGCAGGGTCACTTTATTCGTGACTATCCTTTGAATGCAACCAAATCTGTTGTCACACCGACTACTGCTACTTCTCCTACTCAATCCTTCCGAGGTAAAGGATCGAAGCAGGGATTATCTGCGACTTTTGGGCGAACGAGTGATCCAGGGAAACCCTTTAACAAACAAGATTCAAAAGCTCCTTCCCAAATGTACCATGTGAGGAGCAAGGAAGAAGAGGAAGAACCTGATGTTATTGCTGATACCATTGAGTTATATTCACATCCTTTATATGTATTGATTGACCCTAGTTCTACTCATTCTTTTATAAGCACCATTGTAGTTAAGGAGTATAATATGTCTTCTGAACCAATAACATCGAGAATTTCTGTAACCAATCCCCTAGGAGATTGTGTCACTGTAAGGGTATTGTGCAAGAACTGTCCCTTAATGATCCAAGGGATTCCTTTTCCGGCCAATTTGTTGGTTTTACCGATCTATGAATTTGACGTCATCCTAGGCTTAGATTGGCTTAGTGAGCATCAAGCCTGGGTAGACTGTTCTAAAAGAAAATTGTATCTTCGAGGGTTAGGTAAAGAAAGTGTCGTATTGATGAATGCAAGGAATCCATCATTGTTAGCTTTGACATTGGAAACCAAAGGTGAACCTCAACTACAAGACATTGACACTGTGTGTCAGTTTCCTGATGTCTTCCCTGATGAACTTTCGGGATTGCCCCCAACCCGTGAAGTGGAATTTGGCATCGAGGTGCAACCTGGGACTGCTCCCGTTTCCATTACACCATATCGCATGGCAGTTGTGGAGTTGGAAGAATTAAAGGCTCAGATTCAAGACCTATTGAGAAAAGGTTTTATTCAACTGAGCTCTTCACCCTGGGGAGCTTTGGTCCTCTTTGTTAAGAAGAATGATGGTTCTATGTGATTGTGCATCGACTACAGACAGTTGAATAAGGTGACCATCAAGAACTAATATCCATTGCCTAGAATAGACGACCTGTTCGATCAACTAAAAGATGACTCTGTGTTTTCCAAGATTGACTTAAGGTTGGGCTACTATCAAATGAGAGTTAAAGAATGCGATGTGCCAAAGACTTCCTTCCGTACAAGATATGAACACTACGAATTCTTGGTGATGCCCTTTGGGCTAACCAATGCACCGACAACTTTTATGGATTTGATGAATCGGGTATTTAGACCCTACCTTGATAAATTCGTAGTGGTGTTTATAGATGACATATTGATCTATTCCAAGAATGAAGCGGAGCATCGAGATCATCTTCGCATTGTACTTCAGACTCTAAGAGAGAAACAATTGTATGCGAAGTTTTCTAAGTGTGAGTTCTGGCTCACCGAAGTTTCCTTTTTGGGGCATATCGTGTCGGCTTCGGGTATTCAAGTAGACCCGAATAAAATCCAAGCAATTGTAGATTGGCATCCCCCGAAGAACATTGGTGAAGTTAGAAGCTTCCTTGGGCTTGCTGGCTATTACCGTAGATTAGTGAAATGATTTTCTATGATAGCTGCTCTTTTAACCAAATTATTGAGGAAGGAAGCTCCTTTTGTTTAGACCAAGGCTCAACAACGAAGTTTTGATCAGTTGAAACAAGTGTTGACTCATGCACCAATCCTGACCCAACCCGAATCCGGAAAAGACTTGTAACCCCCTCGTCCCAGTCTGGACGACTGACCGGTCCGAGTAGGCTACACGGTGAAAACCGAAGTGAAACCCGCTAAGGCTCCCCTTCGGTTAGCAACCCTATTTTTTCCCTTTAATTATTATCTTGTCTAGAGGCATTCATACATCCTATGTGAAACACAACAGCGGAAACACAACGAAAAGATACGAAGCATACGAAACAAACAATTAAAACAGCCCATTTTACTCTTTTCAACAGGCAGTATCGATACACTAGAAGGGCGTATCGATACGCCTTGACTAGGTCAACAACCCAAAGTCAACACAGGGAAACTGTATCGGTACAATGGTTGACCGTACCGATACGCCCTCGCTAGTCAACTTCTCACAGTCAACGATAAACAACCGTACCGATACGACTAGGTCCCGTTTCGATACGCCAAAATCTCGTCAACATCTCAGATTTCCAGAGAGGTTTTAGCGTATCGATACACCCTTGTGTATCGGTACGCTAAGCCTAATCTGAGTCCCAAAGTGTAAGACCGTATCAGTACGGCCCTTGGGCGTACCGATACGCCCTACACTGCAAAACTCAGATTAGCAGCTAAACGCACTAAGACCCAACTCTAGATGCAATTTATGACTCGCCTAGCAACAAACAAACATCCATACAAACATTTAACAACCATAGGACAATATAGGAAGCAATTTAAACTAATAACAGAGCATTAACATCTTGGCATCCACACTTAAGAGAAACTTGCATTCTAAACATACATATACTAGACCATTTCATTCCTCAGAAGCAAACACTTACATAAACACTTCATAACAAGGTTTACATGCCTTAAAACATAACACACAAGCAAACGTGGAACATGGTCATAAGCCTTTAAACACAAGCATTTAGGCAACAACGTAACATGGTTTAAAAATACCTTAACACAAGCATTAACAACATAACGCCAACACAAAGGAGTCTAGATACACGCTCCTAAAACACGTAGAATTTCACATTGCTAAACTACTACATTATTTAATAAACCATACTTGAGCAAACCACCACATGCTTGGATGCCCTTTTTTTGCTCCTTGCCAACTCCAAGCTAATGATCTGCATTGCCGGAAAAAGGAGAGCGTAAGCATAAAGCTTAGTGAGCGGAGCTCGAAAAACATAACAACGACAATGCAGGGTTCAAAGCTTTCTTTAAAATAACGGCCAACACATACAATCCATCCAACGATATAATCCTCTTACTAACATACAAGTTCAACCACAAGTCAAAAATATAGACATCTATCAAGGCAACACACTTCATGGTAAGCATAAAGGCATAATCTTAGATTTAAAGCAAAACCATTAAGGGGAAATGATACAGCGAGACACATGCATGAACAATACATGGTATGCAGAAGCATAACCAAAACACACACGGTGGGACCACACATCACCGTTCGACTAGTAGTTTTCTGATGGGACCATACATCACCGTACTCTCCTACTAGTCACTACTATTGGGACCACACATCACCGTAGTCTTATACTACTCACTACCGGCGGGACCACACATCACCGGAGCAACAACAACCATCACGTGAGGTTCGACACCAACCATGCAACACGATATACAAATCACCATCATGCGACATGGATACAATATATCATGCACGACCAAGACATCTTGTAACAAAAATCACAATTATGCACGAACTTACTACTTACGATCTTACCAACCACAATTGGTCTTACTTACCATTTCCGTGCACAACTTGCACCAACTTACACATATTTTACAAGGCATATCAACAACACCATTGATTCCATCATATATGATCAACGACATAATAATAAGCAACATGCTTCCTCCCAAAGTATTGAAATTTCATGCACAACAAGTTATCATTTTAAGTAATTGAAAAACAAACGATGAAAGGGGAATTTAAAGAGGCAATACACCTCAACTTACTCTTGAGTTTAGATTGACCTTCCAAGCTCAATCCAAACTCTTTCAAAACCACCTTTGAACCAAAACGTTACTTAAAAATATTTCCACTCACCATTCGCACACCAATGCAAACCACAAAGTTGTTTCAAGCTTCCAACTCCCCGGGACCGCGTCCGAACCGTCCAAGGCCAAATCTGTTGTTTCTAACCAATCAAAAACAATGTATTAACTTCTTAATCAACCACAAATTTACTGTTACACATCAGCTCTCAATTCCCTAACATTTTCTCAACAATTCAAAGTCGAAATCCTCCCAAATAATCTCATTTCGTACTCCAGCAAAACCCAGCCCTTACCTCTCAATTTAAACACTTAAAACACTCCAAAACATGTCCAAAACATCACCCTAAGGTTGTACAACCATCAGCCCTTCATTTCCCCACATAAACACCTTAAAAACCCCCATTTTCCACTCCTAAAAATCACCTACAGCAGTAGCTACGGGAATCCATTCAAACCAACACTATCACCACTTTGTATTTCTCACCATACAAGTAATGCCTCTGAATCTTCTTCAAAGCAAACACAACTGTAGCTAACTTTATGTCAAATTGTCGGATAGTTACATTCATGAGTCTTCAAACTCTGGTACGGTCATACTGCCCTGAACTAAAGCGATGAACTCTCTCATCATTCACATTCTCTGAAATCTCAAGTTCAAGATTACAAGTTCCAGGCCCACGCCTCGGTCTCATACTTGCCAAAGACAACAATACAACAACAAACAAAACACGCAAGCAAAATATATAAGGTTAGCAAGGGGCAAGGGTCCAAGGTGCTCAAGTACTCCTTTACTCAAAAACCTATTTAAATAAGTAATAGAAGCAATGGGAACTCAAATCTACGCCTCAACACAACCATCATGCTAACACATGCTCTCAAACACCGTACTAACAAGCAAACACCAAGTATACATGGCAAAACATTCACCGAGACATAGCAAAAACATAACACTTCAAACTTACCTCACTTACCAACCCGAGGTCTCGAAACCTCAGGCTCTGATACCACCAAATGTAACCCCCTCGTCCTAGTCTGGACGACTGACCGGTCCGAGTAGGCTACACGGGGAAAACCGAAGTGAAACCCGCTAAGGCTCCCCTTCGGTTAGCAACCCTATTTTTTTCCCTTTAATTATTATCTTGTCTAGAGGCATTCATACATCCTATGTGAAACACAACAGCGGAAACACAACGAAAAGATACGAAGCATATGAAACAAGCAATTAAAACAGCCCATTTTACTCTTTTTAACAGGCCGTATCGATACACTAGAAGGGCGTATCGATACACCTTGACTAGGTCAACAACCCAACGTCAACACAGGGAAATTGTATCGGTACACTGGTTGACTGTACCGATACGCCCTCGCTGGTCAACTTCTCACGGTCAATGATAAACAACCGTACCGATACGGCTAGGTCCCATTTTGATACGCCAAAATCTCGTCAATATCTCGGATTTCCAGAGAGGTTTTGGCGTATCGATACACCCCCGTGTATCGGTACGCTAAGCATAATCTGAGTCCCAAAGTGTAGGACCGTATCGATACAGCCCTTGGGCGTACCAATACGCCCTGCACTGCAAAACTTAGATTAGCAGCTAAACGCACTAAGACCCAACTCTAGATGCAATTTATGACTCGCCTAGCCACAAACAAACATCCATACAAACATTTAACAACCATATGATAGCATACGAAGCAATTTAAACTAACAACAGAGCATTAACATCCCGGCATCCACACTTAAGAGAAACTTGCATTCTAAACATACATATACTAGACCATTTCATTCCTCAGAAGCAAACACTTACATAAACACTTCATAACAAGGTTTACATGCCTTAAAACATAACACACAAGCAAACGTGGAACATGGTCATAAGCCTTTAAACACAAGCATTTAGGCAACAACGTAACATGATTTACAAATACCTTAACACAAGCATTAACAACGTAAAGCCAACAAAAAGGAGTCTAGATATACGCTCCTAAAACACGTAGCATTTCCCATTGCTAAACTACTACATTATTTAATAAACCATACTTGAGCAAACCACCACATGCTTGGACGCCCTTTTCTTTGCTCCTTGCCAACTCCAAGCTAATGATCTGCATTGCCGGAAAAAGGAGAGCGTAGGCATAAAGCTTAGTGAGCGGAGCTCAAAAAACATAACAACGACAATGCAGGGTTCAAAGCTTTCTTTAAAATAACGGCTAACACAAACAATCCATCCAACGACATAATCCTCTTACTAACATACAAGTTCAACCACAAGTCAAAAATATAGACATCTATCAAGGCATCACACTTCATGGTAAGCATAAAGGCATAATCTTATATTTAAAGCAAAACCATTAAGAGGGAAATGATACAGCGAGACACATGCATGAACAATACATGATATGCACAAGCATAACCAAAACACACACGGTGGGACCACATATCATCGTTCGACTAGTAGTTTTCCGATGGGACCAGACATCATCGTACTCTCCTACTAGTCACTACTATTGGGACCACACATCACCGTAGTCTTATACTACTCACTATCGGTGGGACCACACATCACCGGAGCAACGACAACCATCACGTGAGGTTCGACACCAACCATGCAACACGATATACAAATCACCATCATGCGACATGGATACACTATATCATGCACGACCAAGACATCTTGTAACAAAAATCACAATTATGCACGAACTTACTACTTACGATCTTACCAACCACAATTGGTCTTACTTACCATTTTCGTGCACAACCTGCACCAACTTACACATATTTTACAAGGCATATCAACAACACCATTGATTCCAGCATACATGATCAACGACATAATAATAAGCAACATGCTTCCTCCCAAAATATTGAAATTTCATACACAACAAGTTATCATTTTAAGTAATTGAAAAACAAATGATGAAAGGGGAATTTAAAGAGGCGATACACCTCAACTTACTCTTGAGTTTAGATTGACCTTCCAAGCTCAATCCAAACTCTTTCAAAACCACCTTTGAACCAAAACGTTACTTAAAAATATTTCCACTCACCATTCGCACACCAATGCATACCACAAAGTTGTTTCAAGCTTCCAACTCCCCAGGACCGCGTCTGAACCGTCCAAGGCCAAATCCGCTGTTTCTAACCAATCAAAAACAATGTATTAACTTCTTAATCAACCACAAATTTACTGTTACACATCAGCTCTCAATTCCCTAACTTTTTCTCAACAATTCAAAGCCGAAATCCTCCCAAATAATCCCATTTCGTACTCCAGAAAAACCCAGCCCTTACCTCTCAATTTAAACACTTAAAACACTCCAAAACATGTCCAAAACATCACCCTAAGGTTGTACAACCATCAGCCTTTCATTTCCCCACATAAACACCTTAAAAACTCTCATTTTCCACTCCTAAAATCACCTACAGCAGTAGCTACGAGAATCCATTCAAACCAACACTATCAGCACTTAAAAATCATCAAATAACATCTAAAAACACCTATCCAATGTCACTATAACATCAGCCCAACAATTCTTCACATAACCACTCTAAAAACACAAGTTTTGACACTTTTAAAATACCCCCAAAAACCCATTTCGGGATTCTTTTTAAAAACCAACAAAATTGAGATATAATGTGCCATAGGGCAAGGTTAGATCAAAACTCAACTCTATTAATCAAAAACAACCCAAGAAGCCATTAAAGTTTCCTACTTTTCTTCAAACTTTGAAAACTCAACTTTCTCTACAATGGGGTTTTCTAAAATCTAAAACCATAGATGTGTTAGAAATGAAGAGGACAAGTCGAAAATGGTCTTACCTCTTTGAAATCACTTGAATTCGATGGGGGAATGAATGAAATAGGGATAGGGGTTAAGGGAGGTTTTTCTATCGTGAAAAAAAAAAGAACTAGGGGAAGAAGAAGATGAATAGCCAATTTCAAAACCCCTTTTCACATTTTATTTCCACTTCATTTTAAAATTACCAAAATGCCATTAATGAATTTCAAAACCCCTTTTTATTAAAAACCAAAACCCAATTTAATTTAAAACGAGCCCACGACTCGAACCCGATTCACACACTCAACTTCCAACCTCAAAACTTGGGTGTTACAAGACTACACAGTTTACAGTGACGTATCGTATCTCGGGTTAGGATGTGTACTAATGCAAGAAGGCAAGGTTATTGCTTATGCTTCAAGACAACTTAAGCCAAACGAGATGAATTATCCCACCCACGACCTTGAATTGGCTGCAGTTGTTTTCGCATTGAAAATCTGGAGACATTATCTCTACGGAGAGAAATGCTATCTTCTCACCGACCATAAAAAGCCTCAAATATTTGTTGACCCAAAAGGAGTTGAACCTTCGGCAACAATGGTGGATGGAACTTCTTAAAGATTACGACCTGGTCATTGATTACCATCCGGGCAAGGCCAATGTTGTAGCTGATGCACTCAGCCGCAACCTTCGCTTGGTAAGCATTGACAATAAACTTGAAGTTATATGTATTGTGAAGTGCATTAACTCATTGTAATATTACTATATTGTAACCCCTCGAGCAATTAACGCTCACTTCCAACTTCGGAAGCATCGTTGTCTTGTAGCTGAACTTCAAGTTCAGTCTACCATCATTTCGCGAATCAAGGATTTGCAAGAGCAAGATCTTGAGCTTCAAACCATTGTCTCTAAGCTATCGGATAACCCTGACTTCAGAGTAAACTTTGAAGGACTCTTATGTTTTCATGATCGAGTTTGTGTACCTAATGATGAATCTCTTCGCACTAATATCCTTTCAGAAGACCATTCGAGTTCTTTTTCTGTTCACCTCGGGTCTGTAAAGATGTATAAAGATTTACGCGAACTCTATTGGTGGCCAAGCATGAAGTAAACCATAGTTGATTACATTTCTAAGTGTCTCACGTGCCAACGTGTTAAGGCAGAACATTGTGCCCCTACTGGATTGTTGCACCCTATTGATCCACCGAAATGGAAATAGGAAAGGATCACTATGGATTTTGTTAGTGCTCTACCGTTAACTCCTGTGAAGCATGATGTTATATGGGTCATTGTAGATCGATTCACGAAGTCAGCTCATTTCATACCGGTCAGAATGGACTACGGTCTTCCTAAATTAGCTGACTTGTACATCAAGGAAGTAATCGGGCTCAACGGAGTACCTAAGTATATTATCTCCGATCGAGATCCCCGATTTGCATCTCGGTTTTAGGGAACCTTACAAGGAGCTCTGGGCACCAGAGTTAATCTTAGCTCAGCCTTTCACCCTCAATCTGACGATCAGTCAGAAAGGTTAATCCAGGTAAATCATCGAACAATTTGTCCATTGGAATCCTAGAAACTTGCATTGTCACTGAATCTCTCTATACAGATCTTGGAAGACATGCTTCGAGCATGCATCATTGACTTTGGTGGAACTTGGGAAAAATCTCTACCTCTAGTTGAGTTTCCTTACAATAACATCTACCAAGCATCCATTCAAATGGCCCCATATGAAGCGATGTATGGTAGGTGTAGAGCGTTTGGTGTTCTCTATTTATGAGCGCAAGTGCACACTCCTATCAAGTTATAGTATATAAGATATCGTCTCCCACAAGGATTGGACAACTTGATTCGAATTGTTGTTCCTACACAAGAAAAGTAAATGCACAAGATGGTTGTTGAGAAGAAAAGTAAAATAAAAACACAAGTAATTAAAAAGGAAGTGATCAGATTGATAGAGAGGGCAGGGTTATGATGTTGCTTAGTGTGAAACTGCGTTGAATAGGTCAAGTTGCTTTGCGCTGCCAAACTCTACTACCTCGGCGGTGGATGGCAGATAGACTACTGAGACCCTCTCGCTACCTCGACAGGGGAATGGAACTGTGTCTCGGCGGCAAACTCGGCAGAACTACAAGGCTCGACAGAACGCTTCGAAAGTGATTCCGCTTATGTCTAAGTCAGAGCTCTGTTGATGCCCAATGTAGATAATACCAGTCGCGGTGTGAATCATGCAAAGACATCAATGTTGATTCGTCCTCTTTTAGCCGCCTTAAACCCTTAACCTATGTCTAGGCCGGATTGATCGCACCGTCTATAGATGAAATCGTACTTACTCCTTTCGTGAGTTCGACTCTCTCGATACCGAACAAATAGATAGAATTCAACTAATCTTTCGCCTTAATTGAAAACTATGAAGAACATGGAATAAGCAAACCTTGTAATTTTATTTGCAAAAACAAACTTGAAAATCTAAACAATCGTTCTCACAACTAATTACAACATAACCCAAACCCAAAGAGAGAATTAGAACATGTCGACGACAAGAAAACCTAAGTTATGCCTAAGGAAAACCTAAGCTATCTTGAATTAGAATTACAATGGGTATATATATGCATTAGCTAGGTCTAGTCCTTCTTGAAGTAGAAGTCTTCAAAGTAGCTTTTCACATTAAATGTGACTTTAAACTCTGACTTCCTTGAGTTGAATGTGGACTTTATCACGCTGCCTTGTTCCGCAAGCAATCTCGAGATTTAACTTTGGCAGCTCTGCCCGCTGCTACAGACGTCGGAAAATTGAGTGGACAACATCAATAAGATCAGGGTTTTCTGCCCTACAAATCGCACTCTGGTTCTCCAACTCCATAGTTTGATGTCTTGGGTGACATAGTGGGCGTTGGCAGCTACTCGGTAGCTGCTGTCTCTGTCTGGGATTGCATCAGTACAGCTCCATGGTTCGCTGCCTCAGCATCACATCCTCATCTCATCTTTCCCTCTGTCAGCCTCTAGTACCTAAAACCAAAAGTACACTAAAACAATACATTTTCTTTACCAAACAAAGGATAATCTAGAAAAACATGGCAAAGTAAAGAAATACTGTAAAATGCAATGCATGGTCCTAATTATGCCTAAGATGTACTCAAAAACAACAATAATATGAGATGGAATGTGCATAAAATGTATAATTTGTGGACACTTTATAGTAGGCGTGCATGACTCCATTGTGTTGGTCGGAGCTTGGTGAGGGCAAGATGTTAGGCCCTGAGTTGCTTCGAGAGACCGAAGAGCGAGTCACTATAATTCATGATCATTTAAAGGCAGCCTTTGATCGACAAAAGGCTTATGCTGATCTTGAAAGAAGAGACATCGAGTACAAAGTTGGTGAGAAAGCCTTCCTTAAAGTTTCACCGTGGAAGAAAGTCTTAAGATTTGGCAAAAAGGGAAAATTGAGTCCCCGATTCATTAGACGCTTTGAAGTCATTGAAAGAGTTGGCCCAGTGGTATATCGGCTATTGCTACCCTCAAAATTGAGTAAAATCCATGACGTCTTCCATGTATCGATACTCTTGAAGTATCATTCTGATCCCTCACACATTGTGGAACCTGAATCTGTAGAACATCGACCAAATCTATCCTACGAGGAAGAATCGGTTCAGATTCTTGCAAGGGAAGTCAAGAGGCTTCGCAACAAAACTATATCATTGGTTAAAGTGATCTGGAGAAGCCACGCCGTTGAGGAAGCCACTTGGGAACCTGAAGAGACCATGAGACAACAATATCCACATCTCTTCAGTTCAGGTAAAAATTCAAGGATGAATTTTTCTTAAAGGGAGAGAGTTGTAACACCCCAAAATCCAGTCTAGTCGGAATTTAGTTCCGGTGATCGGAAATTCTACATTGATAAAGTCTAAATATTGTATCAACTAGTTAATTATTGATATCGAACTTTAATTGAGTAAAAACATTGTCATCGGACTCCATTGAATAACATTGAAACTCATATAGTGACTAAATTGAAGAGGTTGTAAATTAGAGGAAAAAACTATGATGTAGTGAGAATTGAGGGAATAACCTTGCGATTAGCCCCTCCTCAATTTATATTTTCATACGAGGGTAAGTCTGGTGAGAGTACTTCACCAAAAGGAAAGCCTATTCTTCATAAGTTTAGTAAAAATGATTTGAGAGAGAGCTACCCAATATTATTGTAAGCACACACCTCCCCCAAACCCTTCATCTTCCTCATCTTCTTCAACTAAGCAAGCACCTCAATTGGAGATAATCTTAAGCTTGGTTTTTCTTCACTCCATAGAAATCGAATTGTTGCTATCATTCAGGTAAGCAATAATCCTCAAAAAATCGTTGGATTCCATGGATATATCGACCTTAAACTTAAGCTAGGGTTTTGGCCATCCATGGATATATCATTGTTAGTGTTTATATTGAAGTCGAAAATCGATTTTGATATCGTTGTACTAATTTTGATATCAAAATATTGATCCTAATAGTTTTCTATTGATTTTCTAGCTCAAGAAGTGGAGAAAGAGGTTTCACCGTCTCCATCTTAAGCTAGGAACAAGGGGATTGCTATCCGAGAGCCTTGAAAGCTTCGGATTATTAAGGTGAGTGTAGTCGGAGTCTCGGGTTTAGGCAAAAGGTCTTCCCGGATCATTATTGGATAATTTAGATTACATTGCTAACATTGTTGTTGAAGAAATTGCATTCGATGGTTAATCGGACACTTTGGTAAGTGTCGGTAAGTTTGTTATTGAACATCGGGTATAGTCATTGATATCGACATTGTGCATTGTCATTGACATAGTCATTGTCATCGAGTTATTGCATAGTAACCATTGGACATTGATATTGACATCGAACTATAAAATATTGATGATGAGATACATATAATTGTTATTGGTAATATTGAATTCATCGGACTTTAGAATACTAATGGTTATTGAAATGGATATGAACATTGCAACCTTGGATTGGAATGGATATTGGATACAATTGGCGTGCCATAAAATTCATGAGCTTAGTGTACGGGTGGACTACGGTCCTAAGGCTACGGCCTATATTGATTTGGCGAGGTGGAGGGATGTGTATTGATATAAGTCATATTGGCAAGGCGGAGGAATTAGACCATTCATTGATTTGGCGAGGCATAGGAATTCGCGTATCCATTATCTCAATTCAATCCAAGGATTTATGATGAGTTGAAAATGATAAACATAGTATATTGATGCATAGCATGACATTGATAAGCATGAGGTTTATGTATTTGGATATTTGATATATGTTATTCATGTTGTTTATGACTACGTCACTAGGAAAAGTATGCCTAACGTGTCTTATCTCATGCGTTTTCAGGTTAAAAATGATCGTGTGTCGGAAGATCAGATTGGCAAGCAAGACAAGTCACTACAAGCCTCAAGTAATGTGTTTTTGACTTATAAACTCCTAGGAAGGTGGAAAAGTAGTTGAACTAGACATTTGTGCCTATTTTGATGTGTTGGAGTAATGCTTAAGTTGTAATATGGTATATGGCCCTAAATGGCCTTTTTGGTTGGCTTAAAGTGGGATAAAAATCCATACTTAGCTCAAAAAGGTAAAAACATAGTAAACGTATTCATTTTATCATGAATTTTGGCATGCTAGTAGTTTATACTATTGAAATATTGTGTGTAAAGTTTCATTGCATTTGGACATTGTTCGATAGGTCAAATTGAATGAACACCAGCAAAAATCAGTCATTACAAGTCAGGCCGTATCGAAACAGGTGATGGCGTTTCGATACGGGTAAGCATAATTTAGCCTGAGGAATAGGGTGTATCGGAACGGTTCATGGCCGTTTTGAAACATTTTTCCACTGGAATCCCTCGTTTCGATACATGTTTATAGCATATTGAAACGGGTCAAAGTCAAAGTCAATGGAGGTCAATCCGTTTCGATACAGGTCATACCCGTATCAATACGGTCTATAGGGTAAAGTCAATAGAAGTTGACCATCGTTCACCCGTTTTGAAACAACTTAGGGTGTTTCGATACGGGGTTAGTTAAGTTAGTTATGGGCCTATTGATCAGATTGTCACTTTCACAATTTAGTCACTGAATATGATAAGGTTAAATTGAAAGAGTTAATGACCTCCAAATTGTATGAAATTTTGCAGACATGACATTAATGTAGTGAATTTCAATATGGTAAAGTCAATTACATTGAAGGGCCCCTAGATTGTCAAAATTACAAATTGGTCCCTATAACTTGTAATGTTTTTGTCACTGTATTATTTTTTTTTATGTTATGTTTTTTTATGTTTTGGTCGCCAACCTATTGTTTCTTTTCTGTTTTTGTCACTGTATTATTATTTTTTCCATTAATTTTTTAACGGTGGGTGACCAAAACTAGAAAAAAACGTAACGTTAGTGATGATTTTACAAAAATAATAGTTCAGTGACCAAAATATGAAAATAGATATAGGTTGGTGATCACAAGTGTAGTTTACCCTAATTTGTTTGTTTAAATTAAAATTCTATCAGTATTTTTTTTATGGCTTAATACAACTTTCCCCATAAAGTACACCCGATTTCCCAACTTGCCCCCTAAACTTCATTTTGCCCATTTTTCTCCTTAAACAATTCGCCGATACCCACTTTGCCCCATTCCGTTAAAAAAATTTAGCCAATAACATCCTGCCACATCATCAACGGAGTGACTAAGTCAATCCGTCTGGTTTTATTTAAAGGGTAAATGACATGTCAAGTCTGTCAGGTTTGTTTTTTGTTCAATTTTGTCACTGGAAAGTCTATTTTTACCTTAAATTGACCCCTATTTGTTTCTAATTTTTATAATTTAGTCAAATATTTGTTATTATTAATAATATTATTTTATTAAAATGTTAATATTTAATAAAAATAAATAAAAACAAATATTTTAATACTAGTAATTTTTTAGATTCGAATTACAATTATATATTATTAATTCTAATTTCACTATATTTGAATTATAGTTTTTGAGTAAAATTTAAATTATACTCGAATCATGTTCGTATTATATTCGAATCATATTCAAATTATATTTGAATCATCTTTTAATTATATTCGAATTATGAATTCGAATTTTGCTATATTCGAAATATATTTTTTGAGAAAAATTCAAATTATATTAGAATTATATTTGAACCATGTCTATATTATATTCGAATCATATTCAAATTATTTTCGAAATATAATTTGAATATGATATTTCGAATGTAATTCGAATATGATTCGAATATAATATGAACATGATTCGAATATAATTTTAATATAATTACATGTTTTTTCAACTATTATACTTGAATCATGTTTAACAGATAATTATATTCGAATCATGTTTAACAGGAAAATATATTCGAATCATAATTAATAGGTAATTATATTCGTATCATGTTTAACAGGTAATTATATTCGTATCATGTTGATATTATTTTGAATCATATTCAAATTATATTCGAATATAATTTGAATATAATTTGAATATGAACATGATTCGAATATAATATGAACATGATTCGAATATAATTACCTGTTAAAAGTGGGCAAAATGAACATATTCGAATGTAATTACATGATTCGAATATAGTAGTTGAAAAAACATGTAATTATATTAGAATTATATTCGAATCATGTTCATATTATATTCGAATCATATTCGAATTACATTCGAAATATCATATTCAAATTATATTTCGAAAATAATTTGAATAAGATTCGAATATAATATAGACATGGTAAAATAATTGTTTTTATTTATTTTTATTAAATATTAACATTTTAATAAAATAATATTATTAATAATAACATTTTAATAAAATATTTCGAAAATAATTTTCGAATACAATTACATTATTCGAATATAGTAGTTGAAAAAACATGTAATTATATTAGAATTATATTCGAATCATGTTCATATTATATTCGAATCATATTCGAATTACATTCGAAATATCATATTCAAATTATATTTCGAAAATAATTTGAATATGATTCAAATTACATTCGAAATATCATATTAAAATATTTGTTTTTATTTATTTTTATTAAATATTAACATTTTTAATAGAATAATATTATTAATAATAACAAATAATGGACTAAATTATAAAAATTAGAAACAAATAGGGGTCAATTTAAGGTAAAAATAGACTTTTCAGTGACTAAATTGAACAAAAAACAAACTTGACAGACTTGACATGTCATTTACCCTTTAAATAAAACCAGACGGATTGACTTAGTCAATCCGTTGATGACGTGGCAGGATATTATTGGCTAAAAATTTTTTTAACGGAAAAGAGTAACGGAATGGGGCAAAATGGGTAACAGCGAATTGTTTAAGGGAAAAAAGTGGGCAAAATGAAGTTTAGGGGGCAAGTTGGGAAATCGGGTATACTTTAGGGGGGAAAAGTTGATTAAGCCTTTTTTATTTTAAATTTTTCAATTTTTTTATCAAAATAAGTATATAAATTATTATTAGAAAAATTCTACAACGTGCGGCGAACACCGCTGAACACCACTAATGTTGAACATTGATGAACACCATTAAATTAATTAATAAAGATTAATATTTTCAAGGACTCAACATACAATTAATAATTATTTAAAAAATCAATTAAATCATTTTCTATATATATTAAATTTTAAAAAATTTTAGGGTTATATTTTGATACACAAACTGTGTAAAAAAAATTACCCAACCCTTCTATAAAATTTAAAACCTAAATCTTAAACCTTAAACCCTAAATTTTAACCATAAACATTAAATACTACACCCTACACAATAAGCCCATGAATCCTAAACTAAAACCTTAAACTCTAAAATTAAAAGGCTTGTGTAAACTTACACAAGCTTGTGCATCAAAGTATTTTATTTTATATATATATCGATTTCATTGAAATACTATAACTCATAGAATCATATGCAATTGCGATGGAGGAGGGAGATCAGAGTTAGAGAACAAAAAATACCCAAAATAAGGAAATATCCTATCTTTTTCAGATCATAAATATGCATACAAAATCCAGAAAACTTGAACAAAAGATCCAAGTTTGCAGTAAAAAAAACTCCTAAGGTCTAAACAATCGACATATAAAAAAAGATTCAAAAAATTCAAGTTTGCAGTAAAAAAATTGACATATAAAAAATTCAAAAGTTTAATATATATATGAAAAATAATTTAATTGAATTTTTTTAAATGATTATTAATTGTATGTTGAGTCCTTGATATTTTTAATATTTATTAATTAATTTAGTGGTGTTCAGCGATATTTAGCGTTAGTGGTGTTCAGCGGTGTTTGTCGCACGTGGTAAACTCATTCTTATTATTATGTACTGTTTTAAGTTTGTTAGTTCAGTTAAAAAGATTTTTTAACCAAAAATACATTGGCTGATCATGTCCAATAATTTAACTAAAATTATGATTTGTTTTTAAAAATATATATATTTAAATTAAATTATAAAAATAATAAAATATTTTTAGTTCCCAAATAAACATGTTTACCCCAAAAATATTTTTTTTTTGGAAAATGTGTAACCCCCAGACCCGGCTATGCGACACACCTAAATCTAGGAGGTCACATTAGGATCACTGGAGCGACCCACATTCAAATTTTCAAATAAAACGAATTGTCAAACCATTTAAAATTATAAATCAAGTTCTGAATTAAAATGAAATTTCAGAAAATCATCCATACAATGAAAAACAAACTATGATACAAGTTATTAATACATGTTTCAGACTCAAATATGAAACAAGGCGTGAGATACATGCCCCCTAATTACACATGTACCGTACTCTGCAAGCAAAGCCGAAGAAACTCCCATATCGACGTTGATAATTGCAATATGTTCGATCTTTTAACTTGCGATGGTAAAAACAACGTGAGCTTCGAAAAGCTCAGTAATACTGAACTACTATGCGATGCTAAAAGCACAAGCAAGTATATGGCGAGCTTAACACTGTCATGATGTACTGAGCAACAACATGCTCAAATTACGATTCGATATTTCAGTAAAGCGTTAAATCAGAAGGTAACAGAGTTGTTCTTTATTTGATCACACGAGTATTAGGAGATAAATCTATAGCCGGAGATTCAGATGAGATCTAGATTACAGAAGTTGAATCAAGAAGCTTAGTGTGGTTTATTAAACGTAGATAGCAAGCATACTGAGAGTTTCAAACTTTGGTACATTAATTTAGTAGGGTGGATTTCAGAAGAGGTCAGAAAGTTTTATTTTTGATCACCTAAATACCCTACAATCGTACGCCAATATGCAGTATCATCAGAACTATATCTTGAAAGACTTACCATAGGCCCATTGGTCGTAGGAGCTTACAGAAAGACTTACCCTAGGCCCGTTGGGCGTAAGAGATTAGGTCCAGAAGGACTTACCAACGCCGAGCCTACATAACTTCAATCATATCCCATATAGTATACCCTCAGATAAAACAGTCTCGAGCGATAACCATTATATCAGAAATTAGTAATAGTATGTCAGGAATCAAATTACAGACAAATGTTTAATTAGTAGAATCGGAGTATCATGACCCATGAATCGGGTTTACTCATATCAGATATCAAGAACCAGAGGTCGTGTTTTTACTTCAGATAACAAGATCACTTGGGATCAAAATGAACAAACTTGATTTCTGATCAAGAAGGTTAGTCATGTATGCACGGTACACACTAGATGGTCCAAATTATAACTCAGAGGTCTTTGATAGTCACAGAAAAGAGACACTGAACTATAGTACATTCAAGAGTAATTTCAGAATCAAGAACCTTATTCGAAGGGATTCGATAGATATCGACTTCATCCAGGTATTCAGGAATTATACCTCAAGATCATTCAAAATTTTTGGTATATCATGATTACACGGGAATTCAGATATATCAGGATAGATTTTGAGAATTCAGGTAGATTAGGATCAATCAAGATTCCAGATATATTAGGAGAATTCTAGTTGCTCATTAGGTCTACGAGTCCCTTTGAACTAATCGGAATCCATCAATACAATGCTTATTATTTAACTGGATAGGTACACCTTAAGTATTCATTTCTCAAAATTGACTACAGTTTATAACAAAATGGTTCACCTTCACCAATCATTCACTAAACGTACTATGAGAAATTGAATATGTATTCAAGCGGTATTTTCCAAGTATTTGAATATGTGCATTGCACCCGAACTCAATTCATAGCATCAAATGTACCTATGAAGAACATGTTACTCTTACTATTAACTGTGTACTTTCTCCAAATAAATCAAACATGCCTTAATATGGTATTCTTCCAAAATTACATTAGTATTAGAAACGACCAACAAACACGGGTCGTGTATTACCACTTTCAGAGCCATTACATTTGTTTGGCATTATTGGTATTTTCAATCATTTTAATATTTGAAGATATTTCAGACACTTTGATGCGTTAAGGTGTTTTAATTATCTTGAGGCTTTCGATCCTTCCAACTATTCATTCATTTCAAAACTCGAGGGTATATCCATCATTTCGGTTAATTGGCAATTAGATTTCAAGGATATTTCAGTCTTTTTGGTAATTATGGTCATTCCAATCAATTCAACCTTATCAGTATTTTCAATCCTTTTAGTCATTTCAATCAATTCAATCTTTTACGCCACTTTGATTAATCCAGACATACGAACATTTTTCCGTAAACTTATCTTCGAAGATTTATTCAAAATTCAAGAAAATTCAAGTACTTTACAATTTTGAAAGGTTAAGCTTTGTTACCATAACTTTCCAAGCAAAACGAGGTTTTCAGATGAATCAATTGTTTTACAAAATCTAGTGTAGATTTCTAGATCGCTTTCATTGTTAGGGGTATTTTAGTCCTTCTTATGCCTCAAGGGCATTTTTGTCATTTCTAGTCCAAGCAGTAGATCTTTTATCAAGAAATAATCCGAATTAAAAGTTTCGAGGTGAATTGTTTTATCGATTATTCACTAAACTTGCATTACTTACCGACCATCAATTCCTTATTCGAGTCATTTAGGTCATATCCAAATTATCATCTTTGTATCGTAATCATTATGACTTTAAAATATTCGAGCATTAATTAAATTCATTCATGCATTAACCAATACCAACAAGTCCCGTAAGGCATGCAAGAGGTAGTAAAGTATTACATACAATCCTTGCTATATCGGTCAACCGAGATACTCTATTCGATCACTCTCGAACCCGAATTCGACGTCTTCAACATCTCGTATAGAAGAAACTCTGATTACCTTCAATTAAACGCAATCCATAGTCAATCCTTAATTACATTGCCTTTAAACTGAACAGTGAAGCATATAAGCATGTTCGGGTCCAATATCATATTTGGAGGCTCTCGGGTTAGAATTTCACGAAACAGAATTAAAAAAATGGACTCAAGATGTCAAAAATGTAAAGTAGGGTTTTTCGGAAAATTTGACTTTTTGGTCAAAGTCAATGCTGACGTCAGCAGTCAACGCTAACGTTAGCAGTCAACGGTCAACTGGATGACTCGGGCAAGTAGACTCACTGAGCTGACTCGGTCAACAGGTTGACTCACTTAGCTGATTCAGTTAATGGGTTGACTAAAATGAGTTGACTCGATTCGGGTCTGAGAAGATGAATATGGGTCGGGTTAGGGGAAAACGGGTCGAATTTTAGATTTGGGTCAGGTTTGGGTTGACCAACGACCCCAAATGGCAGTTTTTTGCCGAAAAACTGACGAACGTCAACTCCACAAGTCAACCAAAATAACTAGCTGGAAACATGTCCAAAACACACCAGATTTACCTGAAATACCAAGGAACGGCTGGAAAGCAACGAAGCTCTGACGAGACCTTTAGCGGTGATGGATCAATGATCGGCCACCTGGGTTTTACTCGCCTTGGCACTGGGAACTCACTGGAGGGGACGACGCCTCGAACGAGTGGTGAGGGTGGTCAAAAAACACAGAAAATAGAGGGCACTTTTGGCTTCTCCGACGAAGCACGTGAACAGGCTTCCACGGAGGATGACGGCTGATGGCCCTGGGTTCGCTGCACAATGACGAACACGCCGGTGGTGGCGGTGAAGGCCACGACAGAGTGATGGGGCAGATCGAAGATGGTGTCGGTGGGGTTAGGTGAGAGAAAACGGTTAAAATCTGAGACAATTTCCAAATTCGAAAGGCTAACCTGGGAGGTAGGGAGTGAAATTATCAGTTATTACCAATATATATGAACCATAACATGTTAAATAAAAACCAAACTAGGCTAAGAACAATAGTGGTCTTAGCTTAGATGGTTAAGCCTCTCACTTCCCATGCCAAAAGGAATGGGTTTAAATCCCATTGGCTGCAAATTCTCTCCTTTTCCTCTTTTCTTCTTCTTCTTCTTCTTCTTTCTTTTTTTTCACTAGCTTCAGGGTGTTACAAAATGTCTTTTGTTTGAAGCCATTTTGAGACCTAAATCTTTCGATTTTTTTTGTTTCGGATAAGTTTTAATCAATTTGGGCACTTTAAACCTAAAACGATGTATTGAATTTCAAACACAATTACACCAATGTATGTTAGTTCTAATATCTTAAATATATTTACACTGATAGACGTGAATGTCTTTAATTATAAAATATATGATAAACTACATAAATGACCACCATACTATTGGTAAGGTTGCGATTTGACCACCATATTTTTTTCTAAGCAATTAAACCACCATACTATTAAATTGGATGCAATTTGACCACTAGCCGTTAAAACCTAACAGAGGGGGTGACGTGGCGGTTAGTAAAAATTTGTATAATTACACATTTGGTCCTCGTTACTTATACATTCTATCAATTTGATCATAATTTTAATTTAATAAAATAAATTAATTATTTAATTAGGTGGTGACATGTGTCACCACCTTATTGGAGGAGATTAATTATTTTTATTTAATTTAATTAATTCATTTCCCCTCCAATCAGGTTGTGACATGTGTCACCTGATTGGAGAAGGAAAATTGAAAGTAACAAACTTGGGGCTGGGGGAAATGCAGCTAGAATGTATAACTAACTAGGACCAAATGTGTAATTATACAAATTTTTACTAACTGCCAAGTCACTCCCTCCGTTAGGTTTTAACGACTGGTGGTCAAATTGCATCCAATTTAATAGTATGGTGGTTTGATTGCTTAGAAAAAAGTAAGGTGGTCAAATCAGGACCTTTCCAATAGTATGGTGGTCATTTATGTAGTTTACTCTAAAATATATTAGTTTGTACAACAATTGTCTTTTATTAATATATTGTATTATTGTTATACAACTACCGAATCTAATTTTTTGAATTCACCCCGGGGAGAGGTTTAGAGTGCTTTCATCGGGAGACCATTATTTCGTATTCGACATAATCTGAAATTTGGAGGCTATTGGTCCGTTCAAAAGGTTGTCTTTAGCTTGTCTTGGAAAGACTTGTGTTTTTTTTTGTAAAGTGAAATTCTAAGTTTTATTTCATAAGGACTTGGTGGGGTAAGGCGTCGTTAAAAAATCTCTCTAACCCTAAATAGAGGAAAAAGAGTGCACTTACCCCAACCATGATACACTTACAGTACAATTCCACCACATTTTTACACTAGATAGAAACCAAATCATTGTAATCAAATTCAGTACCCCTACCCACATGGGACATCATCTTCACTCCCCCCTTTTCTCACATGGCTGCATATCAACATGAATTCACCATCGCAATTCCTTCCTTTGCTCTTGTATCTGCTTCTAGGACCATGTCCCTGCTTACCAATGAAACCTCCCATTTACACTTTGCTGCATCTTTTACCACTTCCGAAACCAACCCCCTGAACACCAAAGGGCAGTGATTCTTATTTTTAATCCACTTAACAACATTTTGGCAATCCGACTCGACCACCAGTCCATGATTTTCAGCCCATTCAGAACCAACAAACATCATTACTTCCTTTTTAATGGCCAACAACTCTGCTGAAGGTGGATCCGCGATCCCAACCGATTTTGAGAATTCCAAAATCAAATTCCCCTTGTGATCTCTCATCGCTCCACCAATCCCAGCTTGACCAAAGCTCCCTGATACTGCCCCATCTACTTTAAATACCAAAGCATTTGATGCCATGGAAGATCGACTACTGGTCTGTGCTTTCTTAGCTCTTACAGCTTTCCTCCATACTGAGGGGTCTCTCACAAAGTCCGCAATGGTCATAGGAATCTCCGGCCATCTAGCTTTTGACCACCATCCCACTTGGAATAGTATAAGTTCAAAACATTGATTTGGTTGTGTTTTTTTTCCCTGAAACACTACTTCGTTTTTCTTTATCCATAACACCCAAGTAATAGCCTTGAAAGCCAGCTCCCAAATTGGTCTCGAACTTGCCAAAGGGCACAGTTCTCTCCAGCATTTAAAGAAGAACTTGGATTCTCTAGGCAACACACAACTCACACTCCACAACGAGCACCATAAGCACCATATGTACCAAGAAAATTTGCAAGTAAAAAATAGATGATTAATCGTTCCTAGTCTAATATAACAAAGTACGCACCTGTCACTACTGTTGCAGTTTATTTTCCTCCTACTGAGTTCGTCTTTTGTAGGAAGACCACCATTAAGTAGCCTCCATATAAAACACTCCACATTAAATGGTGCATCTACATTCCATACACGCTTCCAATTGAAAGAAGCTTGGGGATAAGTAGATAGAATTTCATACATTTCTTTTGTCGAGAAACACCCCGATGAAGAACCTTCCCATCTCATACAGTCACTAGAGAACGAACCTGGTTTATTTCTCTCGAGAACATCCAAGAAGAGCTTCCATACCTCAACTTTCCAATTGAATAGCTCCCTCCTAAGAGAAATTCTCCATCGCCAATCTTGATTCTCCCAAACACCAAATTCCATAACCTTCCCTTCTTTTTTAATTGCCAGCGCAAAAATTCGCGAAAATTGATCCTTTAATCTTCCCCCATTAGCCCAAACGTCTGTCTAAAAATTCAACATCGAACCATCGCCTAACTCCAAACGAACATTTGACAAAAAAGGATCTTCTCCTTCATCGTTTAACCTCAATGGCTTAGAGATACCCTTCCATATCCACGAATCAGTTCTATTTCATTTGTTACTTGGAATCAGTTTCAACCTGTCGTTTTCATACTTATTTGATATTACAAATTTCCAGTAGATCTTCTTTTCCGTCCCGAACCTCTAGAGCCATTTATACAGTAAAGATCTATTCTTCCTTCTGAATTCTGCCATTCCGAGGCCACCATACTTCTTTGGTAAGCACACCACTTCCCGGAGATTCCAATGTACCTTGCAGTTATCCATTGACCCCCAAATAAATTTCAAAATAATTCTATTCAATTCTGAAACAACCGAAGATGGAGCTCTGAAGCAGGAGAAGTAATATGTAGGCAGATTCGATAAAACCGATTTCACCAACGTCACTCTTCCACCAAAAGATAAAAATCTGGCCTTCCAAGGACTCAACCTTCCTTTTAAATTTTCTAAACCAGGGTTCCAAAGGGACCTTGAATTCCTCTTCACACCTAGAGGCAGTCCCAAATATGATGTTGGCAGCTCTGACGCCTTACAATTCAACTTACTTGCCCAATCCATCACCATATTATTGTTAACATTGATTCCAAACAACATAGTTTTCTTTAAATTCAGTCGAAGACCCGTCGAGGCCTCAAAACACCTTAGGATGCTTTTAATGTTGCGAATTTGTAACTCATCAGCTTCACAGAAAATGATAAGGTCGTCCGTGAATTGTAAATGTGAAATCGTGACCTGCCCTTCGCCCAAAACGAAACCATTGAACAGCCCCATTCTAGTAGCTTTATCCAACACTTGGTTTAACCCTTTAGAGACTAAATTAAATAGCAAAGGCGATAAGGGGCACCCTTGCCGTAAACCCCTTTTAATTCGGAACCTCTCTGTTGGGCAACCATTCACAAGAACTGATATATTTGATGTCGAAACACATGCCTTAATCCATCCTCGCCATTTTTCCCGAATCCCATCTTCATTAGCATCAAATCCAAAAAACCCAGTCCACCGTATTGTAGGCCTTCTTAAAGTCTGCTTTGAATACTACGCACTGGAGATTTCTTTTTCTCGCACTATCGACAACTTCGATTGCAACAAGAGAGCAATCAATTATTTGTCTGCCTTTTATGAACGCGAACTGCTTCTCGCTGATGATCTCCTCTAGGTATCTCGATAGACGATTATCTAATGCTTTAGCAAGAATTTAATAAACTCCTCCCTCCAGACTCATTGGCCGATAATCCTCAATTGCTTCAGGACACTCGTTTTTCGGAATCAGGGATATGAACGAATAATTCAAATTCAAGTCCCAAACTCTACCATTCCAAAAATCCTCTAAGAACACCATAATGTCACCCTTTAGATGCTTCCAAAACTTCCTGAAAAACCCGAGATTAAAACCATCGATGTCGGGTGCCTTGAAAGCATTTTCCTATTTAATTATACCCCACACCTCCTCTTCTTCAAAATGCCTCTCCAACATTTTGCCCGATTCCTCTGAGATACATCTGAATGGGCAGTCAAGGTCCTCTAAAGCAATTGTATTCACTCTTTTTTACATATTGCAGAAGTGATTTTGAATTACACTCCTAACTTCACTTGGATCATCCACAATCCTCCCTCCAACATAGAGTTTATGTATCCAGTTCATTCTTCTTTTTACCGAAGCCATAAGATGGAAAAACTTTGAGTTCCTATCACCCTTGGACATTAAGTATTCATGTTGCTGAATTCCCAACACATCTGCCAATTGTTCCGTAGTCTTCATGTAACCCCTAGACCTGCCTATGTGTTACCACGGATCCTAGGGAGTCACATTAGGGTAACAAGAGCGACCCACAGTAAAAATCCACATAAAAACATTTTCCCTTTAAACATTTAATTGAACCACAACATTGACTGTTGTTTTAAAATACACTTCCAGAAAATCATTTAAACATATAAAAATAATTTTAGAAAACATTTTACAGACACTGTCATAAAATAATACATGACATGCATGCTAACTAACTGGATTGGTACCGTACTCCAAAAGTGACGCCGAGAGAATGCCGAAAACTGATGTCGATCACTATCATGATAGATCTCTTCTAACCTGCGGTGGTAAGAACAACATGAGCTTGGGAAAGCTCAGTAATGCAAAACTACCAACTGAAGCTTCATGCCACACGTAAGTATAAAATTTATCAGAACAAAAGGGATGAGCTAGCATTAACATGTTTCATATGTAGAATATAATTATTTTAGGTATTACACCTCAAAGTAACATAGTCATTTCTGATTTGATTTCCGATCACCAGACACGAGGTCTAACTCAGGAAATCAGAGGGGACATACAAATTACAAAAATTCAGCCAGAAAGCTTAGAATTTTCAATCAAAATACCGATCGAGAAAGATAGACAGAATATTTCAGATAACAACAGAGTTTTGGTTGAGGCTAGAGAGGGAACAAGGAAAATTGAGTATCAACCTAACTACTCTCCAACCATAAACTGATATGCAGTTCCCCAAAACTGCATCCATAAGGACTTACCCTAGGCCCGATGGGCATAGGAGCCAACCTAAGGGGCTGCCTTAGATCCATAAGGAATTACCCGTGCCGTAGCATCAGAACCTACCCAATTGGAGACCTCGGGTCCATAAGAAATTACCAGCGCTGAACCTGTAGAGACTTCATATCATAGCACAAAAAGTACCCGAATTACAATAATTTAGTGAATACATACTGAGTAGTAATCGTACATGTAATTTTTAGAGTAACAGAAATCAGAGAGCATGCATTACAGATTAGATACATATGTATATAATTTAGCCAGACATAATTCATGATTCGAATCAGAGAGAAGATTAGTTTCAGATCAGAGAGGATATACTTGTGCTATAAACACTCTATGGTTCGGTTCATTTTTAAGAGACACTTGGTAATTATCAAAAGGAGATCATTTGACGATTTGGAACTAATTGCAGAATGGGGTCCCTACAAAAAAGATAGTTCAGCGATAACGGATCGAACCAAAATGTCAAAAGTTAATGTATCGAGATCATTGGGATTTCAGACATATCGTGAGGGGTTCAAACATTAAAGCTTACGAGGGTGAAATGGTCATTCGGGCCTTCAAGGGTAATTTGGTAACTTAAACCAACAAGGTAAGGACAATGATGTGCGGGGTTCAAAAATTCTAGTTGTTCATCCAGTTTCTGAATCTATTCGAAACGATCAAAACTCATTAACACGGTATTATTATTTAACCGGGTGGGTACACCTTAAACATTCATTTCTCAGAACCGACTAAAATGTATAACCGAAAAGCTCGCCATCACCAACCATCCGTTGAACTTACAACGAGCAATCGAATGTATATTCGAGCGATATATACCAAGTATTCAAACATGAGCCATACACCCGAACTCAATCCATTAGATTGCACGTACCCTTAAATAGATTACTCTTACCGTTAACCATGTATTTCCCCCAAATAGTTCGAATATGCCTTCATATGGTATTCATCCAATTTTACATATTTATAAAAAAACAGGCAACAAACACGAGTCGTGTATTACCACTTTCAGAGCCATACACTTGTTTAGCTTTATCGGTATTTCATAATTTGAGTTTTAGGAGTATTTTTAATCATTTCAGTGTTGGAAGGTATTCCAGACACATCGATTCACGAAGGTGTTTCAATTATACTAAGTCTTTTGATCCTTCCAAATATTCATTTGTTTCATGAATTGAAGGTATATCTATCACTTTGGTTAATTTGGCATCTAGCGCCCGAAGATATTTTAGCCTTTTTGGTCATTTCTCTCATTCCATTCAATACAGTCTTATCAATATTTCAATTGATTCAAGCCTTTTATGCCATTTAAAATTAATCTAGACATACAAATAGTTTCTCGTAACCTTACATTCAAAGGTCTAATTAGAATTCAGGATAGTCCAAGTGCTTCACAATTTTGAGGGCTTAAGTCTTGTTACCATGATTTCCCAAGCTAAACAAGATTTTCAGATGAAATGATTGTTTTTCCAGATATATTGTTGACTTCTAAGCCGCTTCCATTGATAGGGGTATTTTAGTCTTTTTACGCATCCTAACATCTTTTAGAATGAAATAAACTGAATTTGAAGTTTCGAGGTGAACTATTTTATCGAGTAAATCACTGAACTCAGATTTCTCATCAATCATCAATTCCTAATTCCTACTATTCATATCTTATTCAAATTAATTAGAGAACTGTAGATCTTTCTAAATTATAAATTTTTCCTCAATCGAATATACCAAACTTATTTGAGTTAGCATACTTAAATTTTGTATCTGATTCGACTTAAGTAGCGTTAAAGATATACTTCATTATCAGAATGCACGCATCAATCGAATACTGACATGTTCATAAAGCATACAAAACGTAATAATGTATTACCTTGGCTCCGAGCTACATCGATCGATCCGTGAATGACATCCGAACACCCTTGAACCCAGATTTGACGTCCCTCAACAATTCATATTTAAGGAACTATGAGTGACTTCAATTACACAAATTCCCATTTCAGTCCTTATTCACAGTACCCTTAACTAAATAATTAAATACATATACAAGTTCAAGTTCAAGGTTAGATTCGAAGGCTTTCGGATCAGAATTTTGTGAAACGGGCTTCAAAAACAGACTCAAGATGTCGAAAAACATAAAATATGACTTTTCGAAAAAATTAACTTTTTGGGTCAAAGTCAACGCTGGCATCAGCGTTTAGGTTAACGCTGGTGTCATGGTGACGTCAGTAGTCAACTCGGGCAAGTTGACTCACTAAGTTGACTCGGACAGGTTGACTCAAATGGGTTGACTCACTGAGTTGACTCGAACGGGTTGACTCGGTCAATGGGTTAACGGGTTGGTCGTCAGGTCGGATAGACGGGTCTGGGCTCGATTCGGGTTGAGAGATTGGGCTAACCAATTGGGTATGGATCGGTTTGGACCTGTTCAAGGGAATTGGGCCATTAAGCCCAGCCCACCTACCTTCTGAACGGAATCTCATCGGCCGATCATCGGAAATGGTCGCTAGAGACACCTTTGGCACCAATTCTGTTGGAAAACGGAAACTCATTAGTCCCACACTCAAACCCATACAATAGTGGCACGAAACAGGCCGGAATCTAACTGAAACTTACCAAATCGAACCCAAACGGCCGAAAAAATGCATAGCTCCGTTGAGGATTCTCCTGACGTTGAAATGACAAGCGGTCAGAGGGGTTTTGCTCACCCTCACACGCTAATCACGTTTGTACCGTCGATGCGCTCAGCCGTCGAAAGAGACGACCAGAAATAAAAGAAAAATAGTTAAGGTTCTAGGTGTTTCGACGAGGCTTCAACATGATTTCGATGGCGAACGACGGTCGTTTACTACGAGTGGAGCACAAGGCTGGGGTCAGGATACGATGGCGGACGTGGTGAAGGTGGCAGTGAAGGCCACGGTGGTGCGGTGACGGTGATCGAACAATGAGAGGGTTTGGGTAGTTGAAAGGTCAAGAGAGAGGCTTCTGATATTTTTGGTTGGGTATTAAATCTGGTAGGTGAGGGTTCAAACTTTTAATTAAAGTGGGTTCATACTCAACAGACCAAGCTTAATATGACATTATAAAAGGATAAAACCAAGAGCAACTTTGGCTCAAATGGTTACGTTTCTCACCCACCATGCCAAGGGATGCAAGTATGAATCCCCTTGGCAACATACATCCTTTTTTTAACCAGAGTGTTACACTTCACATGCTCTATTTGAATCAAACCTTCTTGTATTTTCTCTCTAATGAAATGGCAATCAATCTCAACGTGTTTCCTTCTTTCATGGAACACAAGTTTGCTACTATCTGCAACGCTACCTTACTATCACTGTAAACTTTGGCTGGTTCGATTGACTTCATTCCAATCTCGTGTAACAATTCTCTTAGCCAAACTATTTCTGCAACTGTTGTTGCCATGCTTCGATATTCAACTTCGGCTGATGATCTAGCAAAGATATTCTACTTCCATAATTTCTAGGACACCAAGGAATCTCCTAATTTCACACAGAAACCAGTGATTGATTTCCTTGACATTTGGCATGATGCCCAATCTGAATCACAATGAGCAATGATCTGGCATTTGCTTGCCTTTTTCAATAGCATGCCTTGACCATGATTTAACTTCAAGTATCTAACTATTCTCATTGTTGCGTCTAGGTGAGACTTTTTTGGTCTTTGCATGAATTGGCCGAGGTGCTGCACTAAATATGAAATGTCTGGCCTGGTATGTGTTAAGTACAAAAGCCTCCCAATTAACTTCTGAAACAATGTTTTATCTTCAACCAGAGTTGCATCTTTTTTAGTGGAATTAGAATTTTCATCAAATCCCAAGGTTGTGAGTTTTTTGATTCTGTTCTAAAGGAGTTAAAGTTGATTTTGCACCTGCTAAACCAGTCTCCTCTATGAGTTCCAAAGTGTATTTCCTCTAGTTCAACAAAATTCCCTCATCAGATCTTAAGACTTCAAGCCCCAGAAAATATTTTAGTTCTCCTAGGTCTTTCGTCTTAAAATTTTGATTCATGATTCCCTTTAACTCATCTACTAACTCCAAATCGTTTCCAGTCAGTAACAAATCATCTACATAGATGAGCATAATCACCAATTTGTTTCCTATCCTTTTGGTAAACAGCGAGTAATCAAATTTAATCTGGTGATAACCTGCTGCCAATAGTGCTTGAGTAAGCTTCAAATTCCACTGTCTTGAAGCTTACTACAGACCATATAACAACTTTTACAGTCTATAGACCATATGCTCCCCCTGACTACAAACACCTTCATGAAGTTGCATGTAAACCTCATCAAACAGATCCCCTTGCAAAAATGCATTGTGAACGTCCATCTGAAACAAAGGACAATTGAACATGGCAGCAAGGGCAAGCACCACATGAACAGTGACAAATTTTGCCACAAGGGAAAATGTGTCCAGATAATCAACTCCCTCCTTCTGGTTAAAACCTGATACGAATCCGGTTGTGTTGTGACCGAATTTGTATATGTGTTTTCCCGATCGTGACTCAAGTAAGTGTTTCAAAAAAATGCAGAAATTGGTTGTTTTTAAAGGATATGTGATGGTGAATTTTGGTATGATGGCGAATACTTAAGATATGATATGAAGGGGGAAATGATAAGATGAATAGGTGAAAATGATATGTGTAAATGGAAGATGGAGTAATGGATGGTGAAATGATAGTGTAAGTGTGTTGGTGTGAGACAAAGATGAACCAACACTAAAAAGTGATGACACGAACTTTATAAAATTCACAAACCAGAATTTGGGTGGAAGGAGGTGGATTGTGACCCACTAGTTATTAACATCTACGAACCAACAATATAAAAAAATGAGATGGGTAGAATGCCACAAGGGTCCACTTGAAGCCAATAAAGTTCTTGTAGAACAAGAAAAGGAGAACACTCTCAAAGTTTATAATATGATCCAAAAGTCTCTTACAATAGAAAATGGTTGCCTATTAATAGGTGTAAGGCAACAACAAATTGAATGGGCTAGACAAGGATTAAAGACTCATTATGCTGGTGTTAAAGGCATATAAAAGCTTAGGTTACTCCTTCTCTAATTGATAGCTAAAAAGTTGGTGTTGGATGAGGATGAATGTGGACAACCATGTCGTCCAAAGAAAGAAACCCATGAGCTGCCAACTTGAGTAACTTGTCATTCATTCTCCTTTAATGGGCTGGTGATGTTAAAGAGGCAAAATGAAAAAGGATTTCCTTGAAGAATAAATCAACAACATTGAATTCAGCTTTGAATGGTCTCTTGAATTTGAATGATGTTTATTCCCGTATTGAAATTCTAGCCTGCATTGTCTTCAGAAAAACAATCATATCTCAAGCTCCCGATATCGGATTGATGTGATTCAAAAGGCGTTAGAAAGGTAACAAATAGGGGAATAAGTTTGATGCAGACAAAAAAACCCAAATCTTCCTGGATCTAAACCAAAAATGGGGAATAAGTTGACTGATGTTTGATCTTGTAAAGAAACAGCTTCAAACATGTCTTCCTTGAGCAAACCATAGGCTCGAATCAAGGGGAAACTCGAATGGTCTGCATCGCCACCACCAGCCCAATGCCACCAACTCGGCTCGCCGCCGCCGCCTGTGCTCGCCGGAATCTGCAAAAAACAGTGTGAAATGAGCAAACCATAGGTTCGAATCAAGGGGAAATTCGATCCCGATTTTGAGCCAAATTAGGATATTTTTGAGGGGTTTTTCCGAGGATCAAGCCATTGGTCTGATTTTGGCTCCAATATGAGGGGTGAAACTCGGATTATAGCTTGATTTGCAAGCTCAAGATAGCTATAAAAACCCCTTTTACCCATTTGTTCAACACACAATTGGAAGTGAAAAACCACTTGAAAAGCCTAGAAAAAAATTCGAAAATTTTCTAAAAAATTTGTTCAAGATTTGCTGGAATTTTTGAGTACAAGTTCGAGTTTGGGAGCAATTTTCCGGAGGCGATTTGGAGCATTTCGAGAAGCCCAGATTCGAGTTCTTCGTTCATTATTTTTCGGTAAAATTTCTAGCTTTCTTTTCATTTATTTTTATTTTGATTTTTATGCTTTTTCTTGGATGAATTTTTGGTGTTTGTGTTATTTGTGAATTTTAGGTTACTTTCTCGAAGTCGGAAAATTGTTCACGATTCCGGTAACATTTTTGTTTTAAATTTCTGTTTTAATTTTAGTTTGATCTTTAAAAATTTTGCATGCCTAAGAAAATGTCGTTAGGATTGTTTTGATCTTTAGGAATGTAGAAATAAATTTTAAAGGTGTTTAGATTAAAAAATGCAAGAATAAAATGAATAAATGTGGTTTAATTGAAAAAACTTAAAGTTAGGGATTTAATTAGAAAAAAAATAATAATGTGTGGGTTGAAATAATAAAGGGGCTTGATTTTAAAAAATATAAAAAGATTATTATGAAATTTAGTTTTTAAATAATAAATGGGCTAGGTGATTTTTAAAAAAATAAAGAGAATAATAAAGATATTTTTAAAAATAAAATAAAAAAGGTCATAAAGTTCTAGAAAAAAATAAAAAGGGTTTATAAATAGAGTTTTAAGGTTTTTATGATAAAAATAAATTTAAAAAAACTTTAAAGGAAGTTCTCTAGGAAAAAATTAAAGTTTATTTAGAAAAAGGGTCGTTTTAAAAGAAAAATTTAAAATAGAAAAAATGAAAATAAGTTTTTTTAAAGAGAGAAATTCTTTTTTTGAAAAGGGAAAATATAAAGGGTAAAAAAACATAAAAAATGAAAAAAGAAAAAATGTAAAAAAAGGTTTTGGCTTTTAAAAGATAAAAAAAGAATAAAGTTTTTTAAAAAAAAAAGAATAATAAAAGAAAAGAAACGTGAAAAGGAGCTTGCTTGCTTGTTTTTTTTTTAGAAATAAGTGTAAAACTTAGAATTAGGGACTAAAGCTTAAATAGAGACATGTTTTTGTTGAAAAATGTTCTTCACAAAAAATAAAATACACTTAAACATACTTAAACTTTAGTTTAGGAATAAAAGACTTAGACGTTTATTTTATGGTTTTTAAATAATTGAACTTAGAAATAAATATAAAATGCTCAATGCACCTAAATCTCTTTGTTGTTTGAAAAAGTGAAATTAATTTAATGCGGTGTCTTATCAAACGAGAATGACGGGTTAGCGCCATAAAAGTTGGTGGTTATTAAAGTTCATCTCCCGGGCGATAAGGCCGTTAAAATAGACTAATATTCATTAAACGGGCAAGTAAAGTCGAACCTTTGTGAACTTGCAAATTCCAGTTTTGAAAAGAATTTTAAAACCAATTAGGTACCAATTTTGGGCGTCGTGGGGGTGCTAACCCTTCCCCACGTGTAACCGACCTCCGAACCTATTTTCTGATTTACGCAGGCCAGAACCGTTGTTTTATTAAAACAAAACGTTTTATTAAAATAACTGTGTTTTAAAGTGATCCAATCACACTTTTCAAAAAGATTGGTGGCGACTCCGTTGATTTTTTTTAAAAGTGTTTTCAAAAATAGTCGAAGCTCGAAAGGGTTGCAACACAAGTAAACAAGGGATGATCAGACTTACTTGTTTCTTCTATGACCTCTTTCTCTAAATCGTCCTTGGTGACAAATCTTCATTTTCCTTTAGAAATTATGATGCTACGATTAGGACATTGGCTCGGGGTGTGTCCTATTCCCAAACACCGATAACATCGAATTTCTCTTGAATTTATTGTTCCACTATCCTGTGACAATAAAAAATCAAGAATAAAAGAAGAATGGTCAAAGTTGTTAGTGCAAAATGAAATCTGACTCTCTCTCCCTTCTGTACAATTAATTTCTTTATCAAACTCATTCTTTTCACTCTCGTCTTCTTTTTGAAATTCTTTTTCACTTTCACTCTTTTTTTCTTTTTCTTTGAAAAACTCTTTTCCCTCTTTTTTACAAAACTCTTTTTCTTCGCTCTCATTGTCTTTTTCAACTCTCGTTTCTTTCTCTTTTTTGCCAACATTTCCTTTTTCTAGTTGTTCTTGCAATCATGTTTCTTTGACAAATTTTTCAAAACACTCTTGAAGACGAGCTAGACTTTCTGGATTGAAATATATAGAATTGATTGGCTCACTTCGTGTTGAACTTTTGACATTGCTTCTTGTTCGAAAATTTGAATCCTCCTTGCAAGATATGCCGCTCCAATTTGGTGTAGAAAAGGGTCAAGTGTCGTCTCTCCACTTTTCTTGCCTTTTAACCTTCGGTGGAGGTGTTTGTTTCTGACGAGAAATTGTCTCAAGGAGATCCAAACTCCTTTCAATAGGTTCATATGCTTGTTGCAACACCTTCCTATGATAGTGAGTTGGAATAAATCTCCTACGCATAACGGCTTTCATCTCATTCCAAGTAGAAATTGGATGTTCACCATTGCGTCTCCTGCTAGATGTCAACTGATCCCACCATATTAGTGCATAATCTGTAAATTCAATGGATGCAAGTTTTACCTTCTTAAGCTTAGAGTAGTTGTGGCACTCAAAGATGTGCTCAACTTTCTTTTCCCATGCAAGATAGGCTTCAGGATCCGTTCTTCCTTGGAAAGGAGGAATGGTAATTTTGATGTTGCTAAGATTATCATCAACTCTTGGGCAAGCTCTTTGGTACCTAGGCTCTTGAAACCTAGAACCTTGATGGGAGGCTCGCTCGTCTACTTGTTCATCGTCCACTTCGTCATCATAATCTTCCTCGTGCTCTGGATTATGCCTCCTTTGAGATCTTTCCTCCAATTGTTCTAGTCGCACTTGCATTGGCCCTAACCTTTGTTGCAACAACCTATCCATTTCTCGGATAATATATTGAAGATTGGAATTAGTTGCATCCACATTAACATTATTACTAGCACCAATAGTGTTTCTCACGAAATCTTGAGACATGATTAACTAATAAACCTCACTAGCACAAATTCTCACCGTTACACTCCAAGAAAAACACTCACACTCGTGTTTCATTCGAGATGGCTTTTACCCTCAATGTGCACTCTTGCCTTTTACCGCTCTTGTTCTCCTTTCAAAGTCCTTAGAGAACTTACTCAAGGCTCAACAAGTTTTTCTTGTAGAATTCGGCTGAAACAAAATGGTTAGAATAGGATAACAAGGAAATTCTAACAAACTTGGTGGTTAAATATGAAATAACAATTTTGAGAAAGAAAAAAAATAGGATAGCAAGAATCACAACCAAACCTCTTTTTTTGTAACATAAGATTGATCCCTCCCTCTTGATCTATTATTTTTTTCGATTTTTATTTTATTTTTTTGAAGTTTTTTTTATTTTTTTCAATATTAAGGGAGATGAATCGAACAACTTACTGAATCGCCAACGCTCTAATACCAATTGATATGAATTCGGTTGTGTTGTGACCGAATTTGTATGTGTGTTTTCCCGATCGTGACTCAAGTAAGTGTTTCAAAAAAAATACAGAAATGGGTTGTTTTTAAAAGGATAGGTGATGGTGCATTTTGGTATGATGGTGAATACTTAAGATATGATATGAAGGGGGAAATGATAAGATGAATGGGTGAAAATGATATGTGTAAATGGAAGATGGAGTGATGGATGGTGAAATGAAATGATAGTGTAAGTGTGTTGGTGTGAAACAAAGATGAACCAACACTAAAAAGTGATGACCCGAACTTTATAAAATTCACAAACCAGAATTTGGGTGGAAGGAGGTGGATTATGACCCACTAGTTATTAACAACTAGGAACCAACAATATAACAAAATGAGATGGGTAGAATGCCACAAGAGTCCACTTGAAGCCGATAAAGTTCTTGTAGAACAAGAAAAAGAGAACACACTCAAAGTTTATAATATGATCCAAAAGTCTTACAATAGAAAATGGTTGCCTATTTATAGGTGTAAGGCAACAACAAATTGAATGGGCTAGACAAGGATTAAAGACTCATTATGCTGGTGTTAAAGGCATATAAAAGCTTAGGTTACTCTTTCTCCAATTGATAGCTGAAAAGTTGGTGTTGGATGAGGATGAATGTGGATAACCATATCGTCCAAAGAAAGAAACCCATGAGCTGCCAACTTGAGTAACCTTCCATTCATTCTCCTTTAATGAGCTGGTGATGTTAAAGAGGAAAAATGAAAAAGGATTTGCTTGAAGAATGAATCAACAACATTGAATTCAGCTTTGAATGATCTCTTGAATTTGAATGATGTTTATTCCCGTATTGAAATTCCAGCCTGCACTGTCTTCAGAAAAACAATCATATCTCAAGCTCCCGATATCGGAATGAAATGATTCAAAAGTTGTTAGAAAGGTAAGAAATAGGGGAATTAGTTTGATGAAGACAAAAAACCCAAATCTTCCTGGATCCAAACCAAAAATGGCGAACAAGTTGACTGATGTTTGATCTTGTAAAGAAACAGCTTCAAACACGTCTTAAGTGGCCATTGAATTTCATCCTTAAGTGTTGTCCCTTAAATGATGTTTTAATCCATGCCATTACTCTCCCTTAAAGGTTGACAATGAAGGCCTTAATGGTGTGTCTTCCTTGAGCCAATAACCGATCAGCTTTAAGAAGGCTTAAAGTATCTCTTTAAGTGGTGTTAAAGCCTTCAAGTGTGGAAATTTGTTATCTTCAATTGCATGGTAACCAATCAGCCTTGATGTGTCTTCAAGTGCCTTCAATTGGTGGTAAAATCCTTGTCTATCTTGAGAAGATGATCAACCATTTGTCAATTGAATTCTCTAATTACAACACATTAAACAATCATTAAATAACAACTTTGCTTAAAAAATGAAAGTAAATGCCAAAACAATTTTAATGAGCTAGTTAAATTAATGAAATAGTTTAAATGAATGAACTAGTTTAATTAGTGAATTAGCTTTATTGTATGAAACATCATGCTTAAATGATGTAGCTTGCATAAAGAAACTACATGCTTTATTGAAGTAGCATGCTTATTTATTCATGCAATTTATGATGCAAACTATTAATACTCATGCATATTCATGCACGAGTAAAAGATGGAATAAGGAAGAACTCGCTTAGAATTAGCCTTGAAGATCTTCGACGATGGTAGAGGTTCTTCCTTCGGGTTGAAATACACCTTCATAAATCTGAGCTTAGTTTGAACATCCTAGATTAAGCTCGAAAGAGCTTCTTGAAGCTTCTTGAATGTAAACAACTTGTCTCGATCAAACGGTCTCGAAAAGGTTGCAGAAAATAATGTAAAGCGTGTAGCCGTGCTCACATCAAAACCTTTAGCAACCAGACGTGCCTTAAAACGCTCAGCAGAACCATCAACACGATACATGATTCTGTAAACCCATTTGCAACCAATGGGAGCTTTTCCTTGAGGCAGAGGCACAACATACCGGGTACCATTTGAATTTAATGCCTGAAGCCCCTCTTGCATAGCACGAATCTACAAAGGGTTTTTAATAGCCTCAAAATATGATTTAGGCTCAACAAGGTTAGTGGAAGAAATAAACTCTTGAGTTTTAGAAGGTAAATGGCAGTAAGATATAGAATCAGAAATAGAATACTGACCAACAGAAGAAGAAAGGATTGACAGAGGAAGAATATTGGTTGACTCAGGTGGGATTGCGGAAGAAGTAAGATCAGGAATATCAATAATATTAGGAGAAGAAGGAACTGTAGATGAGGGAAGGGGAGTGGAGGAAGGAGGAGAAAGAACAAGAAATTCAAAGTCAGGAATAAAAGGTTGATGGGGAAAAAAAGAAGACTCGGTTGACTCTTTGGCAATGTGAAAAGGGAAAGTAGGTTAATGGAAGACAACATCCCTGTTAACAAAGAAAGCTTTGGTGGCAAGATTAAAAAGAAGATAACCCTTATGAGTAAGAGAATATTCCATGAAAACTGAAGGAATGGCCTTGGGTGAAAATTTATCATGATAATTTGGACAAGTAGCATAAGCAAGACAACCAAACACTTTTAAATGTGATAAAGGGGGTGGTTTAGCAAAGAGCTTTTCAAAAGGAGAAATCCAGTTAAGAATAGAAGTAGGTAATCTGTTAATCAGATAACAAGCTGTATTGATGCACTCACCCCGGAATTTTACAGGAACATTAGAATGGAATTTTAAAGCTCGAGCTACCTCAAGTAAGTGCTTGTGTTTACGTTCAGTAACCCCATTTTGTTGTGGGGTGTGAACACAACTACTTTGGTGGACTATACCAAGAGATTGAAACAAATCTGAATTAAAAAATTCAATGCCATTATCACTTCTAAAGGTTTGAACAGTAATTGAGAATTGAGTTTTGACCAAGACTAAAAAAATTTAATGTGTATTACAGCATCAGATTTAAGGCGCAATAAGAACACCCAAGTCATCCTAGAAAAACCATCAACCAATGTGAGAAGAAAAACGATGACCACTATGAGTTGAAATCTTATATGGACCCCAAATATCCATATGAACTAATTGAAATGGGGATAAAGAACTAGAGGTACTTAAGGGAAAAGGAATTCTAGATTGTTTTGCTAAGGGACAAACACAACAATCAACAATAGAATTAAAAGAAAATTTAAGATCATAAATCAGAGGCATTTTATTCATCTTAGTAACAGTGGCATGGCCCAAACGAGCATGCCAAAGAGAAGTATCATGATTGACAAAAGATGTTGCATAACAAATAGAAGAAAAAACACTTAAGGATGAAGAATGACATTGATCTTGACAAACAAGAGAAACAGTGGAACATGACTCAAACAGATAAAGATTAGCATGCCCTTTACCAATCCCCTTGATATGCTCACTAGAGAGATCTTGTAATAAGAAAAAGAAGGATAGAAATGAGAAACATAATGAAGCTTAATGGTCAGTTTGGATACAGATAATAGGTTATTAGTAAAGTCTGGAACAAAAAACACGTTATGAATGAATTGAGTAGGAGATAAAGCAAATGAACCAGTATATGTAATCAAAGCCTTTTTACCATTGGGAAGGCAAATATAACGATGATTCACACAAGCAATAAGATCAATCAAACGACCAAACTCAAAAGTCACATGATCTGTGGCACCAGTGTCCAAGATCCAGGCAGAATTAGCAGCAACAAAAGAGGCACAAGAAGCTTTACCTGAAGCTTTACCTGCGAAGTTGATTGAAGAATCAGATGGTGGAGATTGATTCAGAAGTGCAAGAATCTGAGTGTATTGAGCTTGTGTAAATGCAGGTGGAGAAGCAACACTCAACTACTTAGGGGACAATGAAACAAAACCCTCAGACTTATCAGTGTGAACATTGAGAGCAGCCGAGGTATCCTAGTGCTTGTTAAACTTGAAATTGGAAGGAAAACCAATAAGTGAGTAACATTGATCCTTGCGATGACCATGCAACTTGCAATGATAACAGAAACCATTGAAGCGGCAATGAGAACCACCATCAGAAGTGTCGGAATTCACAAAAGAAATAGAGTACACTTGATTGACTATGTAATCCATTAGAGGCGAACCAGTAACAAACTGAAGACGCTGGGATTCCTCCTGAGCCACCATGGAATAAGATTGATTGACCGACGGCAATGGCTACATAAGAATATTCGAGAACCATCCACCTTATCGAATCGCTCCTTCAGATCAGCCCAAACGGAAGCCGCACTAGATGCAAATACAATGTCGGCAGACAGATCTTTGCACACCATGTTGTGTAACCCCCTAGACCCGCCTATGCGTTACAACGGATCCTAGAAAGTCACATTAGGGTCACAAGAGCGACCCACAATAAAAATACACACAAAAACATTCTTATTTTCTTAAATACTTACTAAATTGTAACAGTAACCTCTGTTTAACATACCCTTTCCTGAATCTTTTAGACATATAACAGACTTTAAAAAAAATGTTTTACAGACACTATCATAAAATAATACATAACATGCATGCCCACTAACTATGTCGGTACCGTACTCCAAAAGCAACACCGAGAGAACTCCAACGTTGTTGTCGGTCATCGAGCCATGTTAGGTTTCTTTTAACCTGCGGTGGTAAAAACAACGTGAGCTTCGAAAAGCTCAATAATACAGAACTACCAATAGATGCTATAAGTAACATGTAGATATGGTAGGCATAACACTGTCATAATGTTTCGGGGAACAATAGGCTCCAAAAATACGGTCAGATATTTCAAAGAAGTGGTATACATAAAGATAATAGAATTGCTCTTTATCCAATCACTGAGTATCCTGCTAGGAATATATAGACCGAAGAGTTAGACAAGATATGGATTGCGATAGTTAAATCAGAGGCTTAGTGTGTGTTCCAACAGTGCAAAGTTAACACATACAAAGTAACGGTGTGGTGAACGCTATTTCGCGGTTATATGATTTTAATGATAAGGTTCATTTTAGATTTTCTATCTACCCTCCAACCAAACTCCGTTATGCAGTTCCCCAGAACTGCAACTATCACGAGCATTAACCCAGGCCCATTGGGCGTAGGTGCCAGCCTAAGGGGATACCTTAGGTACAGTAAGGAATTACCCTAGACGAAGCATAGGAACCTGAAACGGTAAGGAATTACCAGCCTGATCAGGGCTGAACCTACGGTAACTTCATACTCTATCCCAAAATATCCCGGTAATGGTCTAGGTAGTGACAATAGTAATCGGTAGTAATCGGTGATAGTCGATAATGATCGATAATAATAGTATCTGGTGGCAATCATTGTTAATCAGTAATAACAGTGAATATAAAGTAAACTTTAGTTTTCGATTAAACGATGACTAGCGAGCATATAAATTTTTATTTTATTTTCTTTTTCTCTTTTTTTGTTCAAATACATAGGTATATTTCGGTTTGATAAAAGCCATATTTCGTATCAAAAGACAGCCTGGGGTTCAGGACGGTAGAATATTTATGTGCACTTGGAACACACTAAAAGGAACCATTTATTTCTCAGAGATACTTGGTATTTACAAGGAGAGATGAAACACTGAACTTTTGACAATTCTAAATCGATTTCAGAAACGATGACCCTATCTCAAGGGGGCCTCGTAATCAATGTCTTCGATCAAGCATTCGAAAATTGATACGATACGATCGGTTAGGATCTCAAATATGTCAAGATTGTTCTGATCATTTGACCAATAAGGGCATTTTGGTCATTTAACACTCCGAGGCAGTTCCATAATCTGATCCCGAGGGGATAGGTCAATGATTTGTCGCGCTGAAGATTTCCGACGGTTTACTAGGCTTCAAAGACCATTCCGCTATACTCATCTCGCTGACACATTACTAAGCAAGCATTCAAATCGGTGCACTTTCCCTGTGTTCACTATTTAATTCTGACTGTGTTATACATCTATATGAATCGCTGTCACATTATCTCGAAACATGCCTTAAGAGGTTGAACATGCATTTATGCCAATTTGGGTATCAAGAAGTGATTGACATACTTAACCCAAACTTCAACCCATTTGAATATTGCAATCACTTGCATGCGATCAAAAGTTCAAGATTTCGAAGCTTTAACTTATCTTAGTCGAGAGGGCATTCCAATTATTTAAAGTGCAGTCGTTCACGTTCTTTCGGGCCTTTTGAACCACTTAATCGTCTTAATCACTAGTTTATATCTCGTCATATGGTTAATTCGGTAGTTTTGGGTGCCCGATGGCATCTTAGTCTCATTTAGCCAATTTGTACATGTCGGTATTTTCAATTCTTTCAATTATTTCGGTCCTTTCGATCATTTTCCAACATCCAGTTATTTCCAAAACACGATGATAGACCCATCATCTCTGTTAATTTAGAAATTCCAATGCCCAAGCACATTTTGGTCATTTGATGACTCGATTGTATCGGTATTTTCAATTCTTTTACTCGATTCAGCCATTAAGCAATTATAAATCTTCTGATAGTTTGATTGATCCGAACATATAAAGAGTTTCCCCCACAAATTTATCTTTAGAGGTTTATTCAGGATTTACGCTAAATCTGAGTGCTTATCTTTCTTGAATGTTTAAGTCTTACAATCGCATCTCTCCGAGTAATTCGAGACTTTTAGGTGAATCAATTGTTTTACTGGATTTAGTGTAGGTTTCAGCACCACTTTCATTATCAGAGGTATTTCTGTCATTTTCACATTGAGGGCATTTTCGTAATTATATACTCCAATATTTCTGTCGTTTGACAAAATTTATATTATTAATCAGGTTTGGAGATTGATTGCCTCATTAATTATTTGTTGGATTCCAGATTCTTTGATTTATCATCTTTCTCATTCGATTATTCCAAACTTATCTATAACGTCGTACAGTTTCATATCCGGTTAGACTTAAGCAGAATTAACGGTACTCATCATCGTATGTGTGCATGCGTTAACCAAATACTAACATGTTCACAAGCATACAAGAGGTAGCAATGTATTACCTTGAATCCTTGCTATAAAGGTCGACCGTGGTACTCCATTAGATCAAACTCGAACCCGAATTCAACGTCCTTTACTCCTCGGATACGAAGACACATGAATACCTTCAATTAAATATAATCCATAATCAATCCTTAATTTGATCACATAACTCTTATATTGAAAAAAAAACTAAATACATGTATTCTCGGGTTCAAAGTCCAATTCGGAGGCTTTCGGGTTATAATTTTACGAAATGGGCTTTAAAAACGGACTCAGGACGTCAAAAAACATAAAATAGGGCTTTTCTGAAAAATTTGACTTTTTGGTCAAAGTCAACGCTGACGTCATCGGTTAAAGTCAACGCTGACGTCATACTGACGTCACTGGTCCAAAGGCTGACTCGGTCGAGTTGACTCACTGGGTTGACTCGGTCAACGGGTCAGGTCGGTCAACGGGCTTGGGCCGGTTTGTTTGGACCGATTCGACTAACTCGGTTCACGGCTAGACCGGGCCTGAGCCGGCCGGTTCAACGGCCACCGTCCAGGGCGGTCGGAAATCGCCCGGACAACGCGTGAGGCCCACGCACGGCCTAAAATGGCCGAAAAAAGCCTCCGATCACGCCATTGTCATCCATTTTTCGTTTAAAGCTCAAATAACTCAAAATTTAAGCCAAAATACCTAACGATCTTACCAAATCGAAAGTAATCCGAACGGGTTAATGTGGCTCCGACGATGGTCAATACGACGGCCGATCGACGCTTGGCGGTACGGGTTCTGCTTGGTTCGGCCCTTGAGGACGACGGTGACCTCCGATTTGGGCCACGATGCCGGACGGTGACGAGAAATTCGATAAGACAAGCTTCAACCCCCGCCGAAGCTTCGAACAAGATTTAACGGTGGGTGGTGGCTGATCTGCACGCGAGTGGCGGTTGGGGTGAAGTCGGGACGGTACGCCGGTTCCGTTGGTGAAGGCGGTGGTGGCCACGACGGCGCGATGAGGGCTATCGGACGGTGATCGAGAGGTGTGGAGAGGTAAAAGACTTTTGGTGTTCTAGAGAAGTATGATATTTTCTTTTTTTTTCAGATTTCTTATGGAGCATTGAATATGGTGGGTGGGTGGTTCAGATGAATATAATTAATTTGGGGTTAAACCTCCAAGTTTTACTTCAAGCTAATATTTAACTCAACACTTAACAGAGATGAGCACTTAGCTCAAACGGTTAAGGCCTAAGCATGATTATCTAAGGGTTGTGGGTTCAATTCCCCGCGGATGCCCCTTTTATTTTTATCATTTCATCGTTTTTTCATCGATCCCACTGAGGTTGTAAAGGAACCTCAAAATCTTCACGCCGGCAATCACCATCAATGAAGCACAGTTTGTTCATCGCAAGCAGGGAAATCCGCATCGACCAGCTCCAAACACAGTAATTTTTGATGCCGGTAATCTGATGAGCCACAAGAACTGCTCCTGGTGTGTCAGATGGGTGAAGAAACAATGGATGATTGAGATCCATGAAACCGGAGCAAAGAAACGGCAAAGAACGAAGGGAAAAGAAAGAGCAGAAAAAAATTAGAGAAACAACGAAAGAAAAAAAAAAGCAAAAAACCCTAGATAAAACGGGGAAAAAACGAAGTAAAAGGCCCAGAAGGAAGGATCCAATAATGGTCACTGATACCATGTTAAACTGATAGTCAAAGAATTGAAAATTACTTCGTTGTATATTTACTAATCATAAGATTACAAGATATTTATACAAGTTTTATCAGCTAACTAATCAACTAACTAATTTGCTATCTAACTGTTACATAACAAACTAATATCCTTCTACAGGTGGAGGGCACTAGATTATTTTGTGGATTTTTCAACTAATTAAGCTTTTCTGGTTTAGTAGTACGTAATAAGGGCTCCCACATCTATCACTCCTTTAGACACTTTCCATAAAGTTTGGAGTTTGGTCCATTTACAAATTAAGGACCTCAACTTCATATAGTAAATTATTAATTTTATATTAAAGATACAATCTTCGGACATTTAAATATATACCTAACAAAAATAATTAATTTGTCTGTATATTTTAACCATTCATAGAGTAAATAGTTCACCTTAATTTGGACAAATTCAGAAGTTCTCACGAGTAGTGAAATTCAATAACATGGATATTGACTATTTAACGCATAAATTATTTAATTGACATTTATAAAAACATTCTAATTTGGCCACTAAGGTATTGTAGTGTTTGAAAATGGTATATTACAAAGAAAAGAATAACAATTACTTTCCTTTTTGTTTTTCCCCTTTATTTATGTCTCAAGGGAATAATATTGTAACTGAATGGTGATGGATTGAGTATAATTCTTTCCAGAAATATGAAGAGCTTTGGGTGTAGAACTTAATATTCCAACGTGTTACACAAAAAGTGTAGCATTGCTGCAAAACGAAGGCAAGCACCTTTAAATGTTACTGAAACGAATCACAATTCTTATATAAAGCAAACAATTCTCCCCTTTCAATACCCATCCCTTATTGTAATTTGATCCTTACCTCCTCACATGGATCAGAATTATTGAAAATTCATAAACAAATTGACGTAAATATTATTTGATTTTTGTTAATTTTAAAATAAGCAAAAGTGAAAACACTTAAAAAAAATCAAAAATATTCTTCGACTTTAAAAAATTCATAAACTTAATAAAAATAAATAAAAATTTAAAAAATTATTGAAAATTAAAATAATATAAAAAATTAAAATGTATTAGAGATTAAAAATGATAAAATACAAAAAATATTATTTGAAATTAAAAATAATAAAATATAAAAATTAACAAATGTTTATAAAGATTCATCTTGATTTTAAAATCTAAAAAGTAAGTTGACATATATAAATCTAACTTATAAAGATTGACCTTGGGCTGATTTGGGTGAAAAACCCCTTTTAAAATATTATTTTAAATAATGGCTCCCAAAAACATTTATTTGGCAAAATGGCCCCCTTTCTTGCCAGGTCGGCAGACCTCGCGTTTTGTAAAATGCGAGGTACGATATCGCGTTGTACAGAACGCGAGGTCTGTCGACGTGGCGTTCCTGTCCGTTTTAACGGTTTAACAGTACCTCGCGTTCTACAGAACGCGAGGTCCCCGAGATATTGAAAAGGCGGCTTGGAATATATCGGACGGACCTCGCGTTCTGTAGGACGCGAGGTCTGTCCAATTCCAGCCTAAACCGCAAGCAAAAACATGCGTAAGTAGGCCTGTTCGAACCCAATTTCGAGCGTGTAAATGGTATATTTTTAGCGATCATCGAGTTTGGGGTCGTAGTACTGAAAATTGTCTATCGTATGATACCAACATGGTTAATTTCCGTCCATTCTACAATGGTTTAAAATGGCTTCGAAAACCCTATGCTAGCATACTTTTTTCGATTGAAGTTGTATTTCAACTAATGTCGATAGGCATGTTCGAGCAGAATTTCATACGTATAAATTATAAATTTTTAGGTAACATCGAGTATGGGGTTGTAGTACTGAAAATTCTCTATCGTATGACACTGACACGGTCAATTTTCGTCAATTGTACACTGACTTATCGTTGCTTCGAAAACACTATCATAACATATATTTTTGAATGATTGAAAATATAAGATGGCGTACTGTATAAATAGAAGTAAACTGACTTTATTGATTAGATTGTCATGTGCGAACTCACATATACAAATTAAAAATAATTAATTAATACGAGGGGCTGAGCGATTAGGACACTTAGGAGCTGTGTGCCCAGTATTTCGACATATAGAACAATGCTTCTTTTGTCCGGTTTTCTCTCGATGTTCGACCAAATCCTCGGCACAATATATTCTTGTAGAAGGTGGACGTCCTTTGGCTCGTAGTAGTGCTGGATCTGGGCGTATGATCGGTTTAGTGTCCACAGCATTTGGATCAACCTCATTTCCGATTGGAGGAAACTCTTTTTCGTAAACTTTAAGCATCGTTTTGAGTAAGTATACCGGATCAACCATACGCATGTATTCTATTCGTTGGTTAGTGCAAGCAGCAATGGCGTGTGCGCACGGGTATTTGAAAGTTTGGAATATTCCGCACTCGCAGGTTTTTGCCCTCAGATCTACAACGTAAGCGTTGTGCTGAATGCCTTCTATCCGCCTGGAAAATTCCGCAACACGAAACAAGTGTCCTTCTCGCGAGAAGAGGGTTGCTTGCACCTGTCTTGATTGGGCCACTTGAATATGCAGTCTGTCGCGGAAATCTGGATGGACTTTGTGTCCACCTGCCATGTACTCAGTTGCTTGCTTGCCCAAGGTTGCAAAAAGGGTAGCTAAACGATAATAGGTCGCTTTGACAATGGAAGTGATAGGCAACTGCCGAACTCCCTTCAGTGATGAGTTCACTGCCTCAGCCAAGTTCGTTGTCATGTGACCATAACATTTACCCTCGTCATACGATCGAAGCCATTTTTCCTTTGGGATATTTTCAAGGTATTCAGCGCCCTTTTTGTTTCTCGCTCTCAATTCCTCGAGCAGTTCAGCCACCTCTTGTTTGTAGTGCGAGTTGCCTACGGGATGACAGTTGAATAGTTATGGTCGAAAAACACATGAAAAAGGTCGTAAATTGAAGCGAGTAACAAGTAATATAGTAAATGAAAATGACATAAATGACGTACCCATATCGAGCACCATTTGACGTTCATCACGATTCTTGTATTTCAGCAGGTAGTTTGCGGCTATGTGCCGCAAGCAAAAACGGTGGTGAATGTATGGAGGCTTCCAATAATCACCCAAATTTTCTATCGCCCACAGCAGCGCTGTGCCTCTGTCAGAAATAACACACACCCCTTCATCACTTCTTCTTCGTATTACAGGATCAAGGACATATTTTCGTAGGTTCGTAAGGAAGAACGTCCAAGACTCCAAATCCTCCTTTGGGACGATTGCGAATGCAACAGGAACGCATTTGCGATTGCCGTCCTGTGCTATAGCTAGAAGTAGGATCTGTGTATATTTTCCGTACAACCATGTGCCGTCGATTTGGACCATCGGTTTGCAGTGCTTGAATGCGTGGATGCACTGGGGGAAAGTCCAAAATAACCGGTGGAATTGACAAACACCTCGGACGACACGATCATTTTCGTATGCCAGAACCGTATCAAGTTTGACAACCATTCTGGGGATGTGTTTCTGTAGGAGATTAAGCCACGGGCGCAACTCTATGTAAGATTCCTCCCATCGGCCATACAATTCCTCTTTGGCCTTTTTCCTTGCATACCATGCTTTCGAATAACCTGGACGGAAGCCGGTGACAGCTAGAGCTGCAGCCTGACATGTGGGGACCGACACAGTGGGATTTGTTTTCACCAGTGTGGAAAAGATGTCCGCGAGGAACTTTGCATCCAGGTTCTTGTGATCCTGGTTGAGGCTACCAACGGTGCATGTATGGGGCCCCTCAAGTTTTGTTATTTTCCAACGGTTGTCTGCCCTCTTCAAGTCTGATATACGGATTTTCCATTTACAGCCTTGATCCTTTTGGACGCACTCAGCCTTGTAGTATTTGGCTTGGGTTTTCTTCACCGTCGTCTCAACATTATGACGAAGGTTGTACTGCTTAACTGCCGCCACCGCAATTTCCTTGTTCGCGAACGCCATACCAATTCTTAGTTCACCATCAGAACGGTGGACTCGGTCATCTATTGTGTCGTCATGGGGAAAATCAGGGACGTCCATTGCATCCATATCAACCGTTGTGAAGTGGGATGGTGGCTGGAACATAGAAATTGGTCTTGCGTCTACAGGAAAGTTGGTGGCAGTCGGTTCTTCGTCCAAATCTGGTGGTGGAACGGCAGTGTCTTCTGGGTCTTCTGGTAACTCTGTCAAGTCTTCTGGTTCCGGATAGAATGGCCCTAGCTCGTCTCCGTCTGGCCCGGGTTCTCTAATCGGTTCTTCGTCAGGAGCATCCTCCGGGAGCTGGAATAGTAGAGCTTCTGGAATCACTACCCTTTGAGGCGAGGATTGGGGTCGAGGAGCGGGAGACCTCTCACGAGATCGCTCAGGAACCTCATTTCCAAGACCAAAATCAAGATCACCATAAGAAGAATGTATTCCCATTGATGGTTGAACGTACTCCGTGCTAGGGACATACGTTGAGTGTCGTCCATATGATGAATCATGGTCGTGCATAGCGTAAGAAGACGACGCTCCCTCACCCCTAAAAGAAGAATGTCTCCCCATAGATGGTTGACCGTAGTCGGTGCCAGAGACATACATTGAGTGCCGGCCATATGATGCTTCATGGTCGTGCGTAACGTAAGGAGCCGACGTTCCTTCCCCCCAAAACTATAAGGATTGTATGGATTGTATGGATCGTATGGACTGTACGATGCATTTGTTGGTGCATCGAATTCATCGTTTGGGGGTTGGTTGAGGTCGAACCCGATACTAGCTACGCAGGACTGCCTTGGAGGAGCAGATGACGATGCACCAACTTCGTTGTCTCGACAGAGTAGGCCAAAATCACGTTGTAGACCTGCGGTCGGGCTATCAACGTTGGCATTCGGATCGAAGTCGAAATTCGCCCGGCCCCAGCTTGGTATTTCGACAACTGGATGAGACTCGGAGAACGATACATACAGCTCGAGGGGCCCCCCGATTGAATACTCGAAGTGGGCTTCCATCATCATTTGCACATCAGCATTTGCCGCAATTTGGCATACAGTGTACCGTAAAGGGTCTATAGATATTGGCACCCGATACTTCACGTCGGACAAACGATGATTATTGAAATGAGGAAGTTTTGCCTCCAGTTCCTTGACCAACTTCTTGAACGATAATCTCCTCGAAAGCTTTATCGTTACCGGATCTTCGCAGTAAAAAAGGACCACCTCTTCAGTACCCTCGAATATCTGACCATCGTAGTAAACTTTCGTAGTAACGCCTCGTCCGGCCATTTGAATATTTTGAAAGACTTTTGAAATTTTGATACTTAGAAAATTCTAGGAATTGATTACCAATTGAAACTTATATTTTTGTTTTATGGTTAGGGTTCATATATAGGCAAAATTATTTGCCCTTGCAATCCAGGAGAATCTGGTTGTGTAAGGCAAATAATGGTTCAGAGACGTTACTTTGCTTGTCCATTACCTAAAACCGATAAGCAGGTAAGGGATAGAGTTGATGGGAGGCAGGAATGGCGTGTGTGTGCCTGGGAGGCAGTCCCCTTACGTTCGACAAGTAAGGGATAGATTTGATGGGAGGTAGGGAACAACAGTACCTCGCGTTCTATAGAACGTGATATTAGTACCTCGCGTTCTATAGAACGTGATATATGTTACCTCGCGTTCTATAGAACGCGATGTTATAAAGACATCGCGTTCTATAGAGCGCGATGTCACTTTAAATGCTTAGTTTCAGACATTCCGTCAGAAGTTATAATAACCGTACTATTCACTATTTGTTTGTTTCTGTAATTGAGAACATGTTCGAGAATTTGAGACAATTGTAGTATTGTATATTTAAAAATTACTGGTGCTTATAATGTATGTAATTGAGTACTACTAATTTTACATAATTTGAAGTCCGTTTAACATTCATAAAGGATGAAATAAGACGTCATATAACATAATTGGAAGATCATTTCATAAGTTAATGGTTAATCTGAATCATCGTAGTCAGTGGACACGTCTGAACTAAGGTTTAGTTCTTCGATCATCTGTTGTTTTCTTTGTCTACGCCTGTACATAAAAAGTTGCAGCTCCTCCACAGCCGCATCAACATCCGGTGAAGACGGTGCGTGTTCAGTGTTCGGAGCAGGTTCTACGGGTGCAGACGTACTACCTTCGTCGGCGTTGACAAACTTAACATTGAAATCGACGTCTCTAGCTCCGACGGCATTGAGCCGGTCATACATGTTACGAACGTCTGTTTCGTTCGTAAGCTTCATAACGTAGTGCGTTTCATTAGCTGACGGTGATGGGATTCGACATTCCATGGCCGCAATTTCTTTGTCGGTGTGTTTACTAACCTCGATTGTTGTCAACTGTATTAAATCTTTCAGTGACATTTTGCCGGTGATTGTTGACTCAAAATAAGTATCGAGAAAATAAAATGTTGCCTTAAATTTTGCCATAAGCTGAGCAAGGATTGGGTGTTTAGAGAGAATTTGGAATGAGTAAATGATGGTGGAATTCGTGGGTATTTATAGGAAAGGAAAAACACCACATAAGTAAATTTAAGTCGAATTTAATTTAACAAAACTTTCAACATGTATTCTTTAATAAGTAACTTGAGACAACTACATAAATTATCTATAAAATTCGAAACAATATATTCAGCAGCTCTGGCGAGCAAATTTGATCGGAGGTCCCGACTGAAAGAAGCAGAGAGCGAAATCCAGATGTAAATGTTGACTGCCACGCCGCATCTGAAATGAGTTAATGGTAGCAGCTTTGATCCACATTAACAAATGTAATCGGCACCCGCCGCATCTGAAAATGTTGATCTGAATACGCCCCCGCTTCCTAAAAGTCGTTTCGTTTCAAAACTGTAGCCGGGGATCCTCTCGACGGCGGCTACAGAAGCAGCCATCGAAGCCACTACTGCAGCACACAACCTCCAAAATATTGCGATATGTCGGTAAATATTAAGGTATGTACCCCCGCGGAACACAAATTTTTAAGTGAACTCCAACTATCATAAATGAACAAAATTTCGGACATAAAAATTGCAACGGAAAAAAAAGCAGCATTACACGAACTCATTTTCAACTGACCTAATTTTTTACTTAACTGCTTACAAAAATTCATCTGCGTGCATACATATATATATACAAACATCTCAAAGACCTCGCGTTCTGTACAACGCGAGGTTTGAATGATCTCGCGTCCTACAGAACGCGAGGTTGCCACGTCAACCATAAACCCTCTATAAATAGCAAACTCTTGGAGTGGCAAGGAGCACCGAGATATATTTTTTCCTATATTCACGTACGCAGTTTTCGCTTGAAGCTACTAATGGCAACATAGCGCATATTTTGGAAGTTTTGTTTTAATTTAACTTCCAAAATATTGCGCTATGTCGTTATTTTTAGTTACTACTGAAAATATAACGCGTATTTAGTATGCTTCATTGTTGTTGTTATTATTATTGTTCTTACTATTGTTGTTATTATTATTATTGTTTTTAGTTACTACTGAAAATATAACGCGTATTTATTATTATTATTATTGTTGTTGTTATTATTATTATTATTATTATTATTATTATTATTATTATTATTATTATTATTATTATTATTATTATTATTATTATTATTATTATTATTATATTCTTTCTTTTTATTTTTATTGTTATTATTATAAATCAAAATTATAAAATTAAATATTATTAAATAAGTTTACCGCTTTAAAAACTCTAATATTATTGTCCTTAATATTAGTGTTGTTGTTATTATTATTATTAATATTATTATTATTTTAATTTTAATTTCTATTTTTATTGTTATTGTAAATAAATTTTATTATTAATGTATATTAAATGGATGAGTTTCCCGCTTTAAAAACTAAAATTTAAAAAACCCCACGACCTCGCGTTCTGTAGAACGCGATGTCTTTAGAACCTCGCGTTCTATAGAGCGCGAGGTTCCTTTCTGACCGTTCAGATAACGCGTCTGAACACTGACGCGCCTTTTCAGTGAACCTCGCGTTCTATAGGACGCGAGGTACGTGAATATCGCGGTCTATAGAACGCGAGGTTCATTAACCTCGCATCCCAAGCGCCGCGAGGTCCTCTATAAATTGGAGGTTTTTTTTCCTAAAAACCTCCACAGAACGCGATTTCTATACAAATTTCACAAAAATTTGTCAGCAACTTTTATATATCGTTCGATCACATGGAGCCCTTGCTACGCAACCGAGCGAGTCACTGCAGTGAATATTGGCGCAACAATCCAGAGGTATTATTTTTTTCCCTATTAATTTCTAAAAAAATTTTATTAATTAAATTTTATTCTTTTATTTTTACTAACTATTTTATTTTATTTTTTTCAGGGATACGAACGTAACTTACAATGTTACGTTAACCGTATCACCGTCGCACCCATTCCTGCTGTTATGGAATTGATTGAGCGGGCTGGTTTTGGGCACATAGCTCGCTATATAGGGGGGTGAAGGTTAGACCGTCGTTGATCAGCGCGCTGATAGAACGGTGGAGACCCGAGACGCACACATTCCATCTTCCATTTGGCGAGGCAACAATTACGTTGCAGGATGTTGCCTACATTCTCGGGTTGCCTATAGATGGCAGCGTTATTACTGGCGTAGCGATGGGACATTGGCCACTCCTATTTGCTGAACAAATTGGGGTGATGCCCCCTGATAGAGCGTGGGACGGAGGGAAAATTTCTCTACCGTACTTGGAGGAGAACTTTGGAAACCCTCCCCCCGATGCGGATGATGTTACACTTGAGGTATTTTTTTATTATATTTAGTATGCTTTTATTACATTTATTATTAAATTAAAATTATTTATTTACACATTAGCGTTTAGGGAATTTTTTATGATGAATAGGATACTTAGGATACTTTATTAAATATTTAGGTTGCCTACATTAAATATTTAGGATACTTACAATTTTTTATGATAAATTTTTAGGATGAATTCAGTAATTATGTAGGATACTTTATTAAATATTTAGGTTGCCTACATTAAATATTTAGGATACTTACAATTTTATTTATTAGGATGAACTTACAATTTTTTTAATTAGGATGCCTTTATTAATTTATATTTTCACAGCGGTATGCGCGAGCCCACATCTTGCGCATTATTGGCGGGATATTAATGCCCGACAAAACTCGCAACAAAGTTCACGTTATGTGGCTTCATCATCTCACAAATTTAGCCGAGTCTGGACAAAAATCTTGGGGGTCAGCTGTCTTGGCGTTTCTTATCAGAGACCTCTGCAGAAACGTTGACGCCTCCAAAGCATCGATGGGAGGATGCTGTTTATTCCTGCAGGCTTGGGTTTGGCTTCGGATCCCTACTTTGGCACCACAGCTTCGGATTCCCAGTCCTCTGTCATTTCCGCTTATACGGAGGTACTACATAATCTACTATATTTTTTTATTAAATTATTTTATTTAACGATCTTTTTCATTATTTAAAGGTGGACCGCCAACCTATCCCACGTCGGCCTACCGGACTCCCAGAAAGCATACAGATATAGATTCGATGGCTTGACGGAGGACGACGTAATTCAACAATTATTTTGGTTTTTTCCATACTATTTTTTCCAATAATATTTCATATAGAAATTTTACTAACTTTTTTCATTCTTTTTAGTTCGTGTGGACGCCCTACGATTCAGAGGAGATTCACAACATTACTCCAGCTGATATTGTGCAACATCGACAGCGAGACCTCTGGATTTCCGTAGTTCCGCTGCTGAACTACGAAGTTTGCGTGTGGCATTCTGCGGATCGGGTACTCCGACAGTTCGGGTACATCCAAGATGTTCCACGCCCTCCGCAAAATATGGACGAGTTCCACCATCTTACGCGTCAGGGGAAGACGGAGACTGACTGGGCCGAGCACCACGCTGTCTGGATAGCGCTTTGGGGTCAACGATTTCTCAGACGCCCACATTTTCTCCAACCAATTATAGAAGGGGATCCTTCGGTCACTTTCAATTATGGCCAGTGGTATAGGGACAATGGGATGCGACATATCCTTACTCCGGAGGAGCTGCAAGCCGGGCTTCCCCAGCGACCCCAAAACCGCCCACGCGGGAGCGGGCGAGCGAGCCAGTCCCAGACCCAGAGGCAGACCCAGAGGCAGTCGACGCAGCGCGGTCCGAGAGCACGATATGACACTCCAGGGGCATCATCTTCTGCCCCACCATTGCATAGCGGTCCATCGACTTTCCAGCAGACGATGCCTCCACCCCAGTTCGGCTCCACTGATGCCTATCGCCCCCAGACGCCCACGACTGACCTTCTACTTATCGATTATCCACCTCAGTATGAGTTTCACATGGTGGAGAATACGCCGATGGGTAGTTTGTTTTACTCCCCGCCTAGGCCCAGCATAGATCCGCAGATCGCGCACGATGGTCAGGATGATAGGGACCAGGGACCACCACACGATGGACCGAGGAGGAATCCGGATCGCCCGCGTCATCCACCCGACTGCGGAACGGGTGGACATAGGCATTATTAGTTTTTTTTGTTGTTTTCTACTTATGTTTTTAATATTTATGTAAAACACTTTAAAATTTTATAATGTCGTATTCTAATTTTATTTATGAATTATAATTTTGTTTTGCATATTATAATTAAACTTTATAATGTTTATTTAATTTTTGTTTTTAATAAATTTAATAGGATTAAAAAACAGAAAATCGACATTAGTTGAAATACAACTTCAATCGAAAAAAGTATGCTAGCATAGGGTTTTCGAAGCCATTTTAAACCATTGTAGAATGGACGGAAATTAACCATGTTGGTATCATACGATAGACAATTTTCAGTACTACGACCCCAAACTCGATGATCGCTAAAAATATACCATTTACACGCTCGAAATTGGGTTCGAACAGGCCTACTTACACATGTTTTTGCTTGCGGTTTAGGCTGGAATTGGACAGACCTCGCGTCCTACAGAACGCGAGGTCCGTCCGATATATCCAAGCCGCCTTTTCAATATCTCGGGGACCTCGCGTTCTGCAGAACGCGAGGTACTGTTAAACCGTTAAAACGGACAGGAACGCCACGTCGACAGACCTCGCGTTCTGTACAACGCGATATCGTACCTCGCGTTCTACAAAACGCGAGGTCTGCCGACCTGACAAGAAAGGGGGCCATTTTGCCAAATAAATGTTTTTGGGAGCCATTATTTAAAATAATATTTTAAAAGGGGTTTTTCACCCAAAATTGCCTTGACCTTGATTTAAAAATAACTTATTTTAATTCTTATGATTCTCGTTATAAAAGTTCTTATTATAATTGTCCCCATATAATATCATTAATGAAAATAATTAAAATTAATTTATGAAATGTATTTATATGGCTAAAATAAATCAAAATTAACCAACAATTAGTTGGTCTAGTGGGATGAGACACTAGATCTTTTAAACAAGGTCAATGATTTGAGTTTTGGTGTTGTGAATAGAAAAAAAATTGGGTTTGGAGGCCCCATAATGAGTCTCTACAATACTCGATCCAAATTAGTATTATACCTAAAAGTTTATTTTAGTCTTTCTATTATAAAATAAAACATTTTAATCTATGTACTATATATAAAAATTTATTTTAGTCCATCAACTATAAACATGGATATTTTAGTCCCCGTATGTTTGAAAGGTGAATTTTTTAGTCCAAAATTTTGAAACTATAGGTAGTTGGCTTACATATTTTGGTTTAAAATACCTTTTAAGTCCCTTTTAATTTGAAACTGAGCAAAATGATTTATCTTGAAAAGGAAGAGTAATTTATTCAATATACATTTTTGAAAAGTGAGTAAAAAAGAACAATATATGATGGTGTTGATCTTTTCGGTCATTACATGCCACATGTCCATTAGATAATCTTTTAAATAAAATATATAAATAAAAATATAATATTTTTGTAAATTTTAATGAAAATTTTAATATTTTTATATGATATTTGTTTCACCCTCAATTAAACTCTTACTCTCACTCTTGATTTATGAAATCTATGAATTTATTATATTTTAAATTAAACAATTTAATTTTTTTTATGTATTAACTTATAGTTGCAATGCTACTGTGAGTGAAGACAACATAATTTGGAGTTAAAATCTAAATTAATTTTGCATTTTTATTTCATAAATGTTTAATAATTTTGTGTAAAAATTCACACACAAAATGTTCTTATAGAGATTAATTTATTCGAATTCAAAATTGAAAGTGACCTAAATAATGTGTTTAAACCAAAATGTTGAACCCAATTAACAATATCTTTTAACATTTTAGACCAAAATGTGGTTATTCCAACTATTAATGTGACTATCATTACCTATTAATAATCTATGCTATTACTAACCAAAAAGCAAACATAATTAAGGGTTGAGCGCGCGATCGAGTCGAGTTGAGGGATCAAAAAATACGTCGTTGGCGAGTGGTTGAAATTTCAGATGACCGACAACAAGCCCATCATGAACCAGGTCCATGACTACAAGAATCTTGTCTCGGATATCATCGTAGAAGGTATGCAGATGTGTGAGGTTTTGCAAGCAAATGTCCTGATCGAGAAGTTGCCAAAGTCCTGGTCTGATTATCGCAACTCCCTCAAGCACAAGAAAAGGGACATACCACTTAAGGAGCTGATCGGTCACATGAAAATTGAAGAGGCCAACCGTTTGAAAAATAAGGTTACTAATAACTTTAGTCACTTATATTTTAAATCTAATTTAGTTGAGTCTAGTGGTGCATCAGGGTCTAAAAAGCCCTTAAGAAAGGCCCCCAGAACAAAAATCCCAAACCACAGAAGACTACCAACTTCAAGAAACCAGTCAAGGCCAAGTCAGACGCAAAAACCATGAAGTCTTACGTGTGCGGGCAAGCCGGTCACAAGGCGTACCAATGTCAGCACCGTCTGGACTGCCAGAACGAGACTAGACCACGCATGCATGTGGTGGAGGACATGGATGATGATGTCATTGTCGCGGTGGTTTCGGAGGTCAACCTTGTAGAGAAGAACACCGAGTTGGTCGTGGACTCCAGAGCTTCTTGACATTTCTGCGCAAGGAAGGAGTTCTTCACCGAGTTTGAGGACGTGAAAAATAGTGAACGTGTGTACATGGGAAACTCCAGCATCTCTCAGGTGATGGGCAAAGGTAAGGTTTTACTCAAGCTGACTTCCGGTAAAACTTTGGCCCTTAACAATGTCCTATATGTGTCTGCCCTGCATAGAAATCTGATCAGTGGTGGCCTCTTAAATAAGGCATGCATTAAGTTAGTTTTTGAGGCAGATAAACTTGTACTTTCCCGTAATGGTGATTATGTCGGGAAAGGTTTTTTAAGTGAAGGTTTATTTGTCATAGAAACTCAACTTAATGAAAATAAAGCTACCACTTCTTCTTATATTGTTGAGTCTGTTGATATGTGCATGCTAGATTTGGACACGTAAATATTCAATCTTTAAAGAAAATGATGAGTATAAATATTTTGCCTAAACTAGACATAACAAACTATAATAAATGTGAAGTTTGTGTAGAAGCTAAGCATGCTAAACCTACCTTTAAAACCGTTTCTAAAAGAAAGACTGAACTGTTAGAACTTATACATACTGATCTAGCAGACTTTAGAAACACTGAAAGTAAAGGAGGAAAACACTACTACATAACTTTTGTAGATGATTACTCTAGATATACAAAAGTTTATCTCCTAAGAACTAAAGATTAAGCTGAAAACTTCTTTCTTATTTATAAGGCAGAAGTTGAAAATCAGTTAGATAGGAGAATAAAACGTGTTAGGTCTGATAGAGGTGGTGAATATTGATCTAATTTTCTAAAAGAGGTTTGTGAGACGAATGACATAATACATGAAACTTCAGCCCCTTATTTTCCTCAATAGAACGGTATAGCCGAAAGGAAAAATAGAACTTTAATGAGATGATGAACTCATTGTTGATAAGTTCTAGGTTGTCCGACAACATGTGGGGGGAATCCATTCTATCGGCTAATCACATTTTAAACCGAGTACCTCATAAGAAAATTGATTCTACCCCATACGAATTATGGAAAGGGTATGCCCCAAATTTAAAATACTTGAAAGTGTGGGGGTGTCTGGCCAAAGTGGGGTTGCCAAACTTTAAGAAGTCCACCATTGGACCTAAGACCGTTGATGCAATGTTTATAGGCTATGCTTCTAACAGTGTTGCATATAGATTCATGATTTTACAAGATTCTTCTATTTGTGAATCTAGGGATGCTGTTTTCTTTGAAGATATATTTCCTCTCAAGAAACCTAGATTAAGTGTTGAAACACAAATAGAAAATTTGCCATCCACTTCTTCTAGTGTGCGTGCTAGGTCTTCTCAAGAGATAAAATTTGAGCCTAGAAGAAGTAACAGACAAAGAGTTGAAACCTCTTTTGGACCAGACTTCATAACTTCCTTTATTTCTGAGATAAATGATTTAGACACCTTTTCTGATCATATAGCTCAAGCTTATTTGTTAGATGAGGATCCTAAAACTTACGAAGAAGCTATACGATCTATTGATGCTAGTTTCTGGAAAAGCTCTATAAAAGATGAACTAAAATCAATAATGTCTAATCATACTTGGGAATTAGTTGACTTGCCTAGAGGATTTAAAATCATTAGCAGTAAATGGGTCTTTAGAAAGAAACTTAGACCAGATGGTTCTATCCAGAGGTATAAGGCAAGGCTAGTAGTCAAAGGGTTCACTCAAAGATTTGGTCAAGACTTCTTTGATACTTATTCTCCCGTCAATAAAATCTCAACGATCCGTGCATTGTTTGCACTAGCCTCCATTCACAAGTTGCAAGTACATCAAATGGATGTAAAGACTGCATTTTTTAATGGGGATCTAGATGAGGAGATCTATATGGAGCAACCTCTTGGCATCGAGGCGCATGGTATTGAAGGGAAAGTCTGTAAACTTAAAAAGTCACTTTATGGCCTGAAGCAAGCTCCTAAACAGTGGTATGAGAAATTTCATAAAACTATCCTTAGTTTTGGTTTTGTTGTGAATGGTTCGAATGCATGCGTGTATTCGAGGATGGTTGGTACTGATTGTGTCATCATAAGCATGCATGTTGACGACATGTTGATTTTTAGTACTAACATTGAGTCCATTAACAAAACAAAGAGTTTATTGTCCACTAAGTTTGAGATGGCTAACTTGGGAGAAGTCGATGTAATCTTAGGAGTCAAAGTAACCAAAACTGAAAAGGGATTTTCTTTAAGTCAGGCACACTATATCGAGAAAGTGTTAAAGAAATTTGATAGTTTTGATGTCATTTATAAAACATCGGACTAATTAAAATAAAGTTAAGAGACTAGAATGAACAAAATATCAAATTAAAATTATAAAACATCAGACTAATTAAAAAAAATAAAAAATGGTCAATTTGGAATACAAATACAGTTTAAGGACTAAAATGAACAAAATGTCAAAGTAAAATTATATATTAATGGACTAATTAAAAAAACAATTAGTAGGGGTCAATTTAGAATAGAAATGAAGTTTTAAGGGCTATAATGAACAGAAATATCAAATTAAAATTATAAAACATTGGATGATTCATGGTTTAGGGTTTAAAGGGTTTAGGTTTTAGGGAAATTTTATTAATGGTTTAGGGTTCATACATTGTTAGATACATACATACATACTTGTATACATTAGGGTTTAGGGTTTATGGTGTAGGGTTTAGGGAAATTCATTAAGGGTTCAGGGTTCATACATAGATAAGTACATATATACATACTTACATACATTATGGTTTAATGTTTAGGGTTTATGATTTTAGGGTTTATGGTTCCATGTTAAAAGAAAATTCATTAAGGGTTTAGGGTTCATACATTGATAGGTACATACATACATACTTACATACATTTTAGTCTCAATATTAGGCACTAGAATGAACAAAAATATCATCAAATGATTTATATCTGAAATATTGGAGTAAATTACAGAAATTAAAAAAATAATAAGGGTAACTTTCTGTGGAAAATAAAATTTTAGGGAATAAAATGAATAAAAATATCACCATATTAAAAATGAATAAAATTTATATCTACATATATATACACATATACATATAAATATACATATATTATGATATATACATATACATGTATTGTTATAATTAATTAAACATATGCATATATATATACTAAAACACACATATATACATACATACTAAAACACATATATATGCATGTATTTAAGTTTTAGTATATATATACATGTATGTATGTAAGTTTTAGTATATTTATATATATATATATATATATATATATATATATATATATATATATATATATATATATATATATATATATATATATATATTGTTATAATTATATATATATATATATGCATGTATGTAAGTTTTAGTATGCATATATATATATTAGAACATACATATTTGTATGTATATATGTATACCCCTAAACAATACTCATAAAACTTCAACCCTTAAATTTTATAATCACTAATAATTAAAGTACAAGCCTAATCCCCTAATCCTTAAACTAATCTCATAACCTCAAATAATTAAGTTAACACATTTACCCCTAAACCCCAAACATGAATATCTAAATCTTACAGACACTATTCACTAATAATTAGAGTGCAAGCCTAATCACATAATCCCTAAACTAATCTCATAGCCCCAAACAATCAACTTGACACACTTACCCTTAAACCCTAAACATAAACCCATAAATCTAACAAACAAAATAAATTGAAACGTAAAAGGACAAATCTAAAAATAAATTAAAATTAAATTATTAATTAGAGCCCAAATCACAAATGAATAAAATTATTAAACCTAATTACTTACCAAATCTTTATACGAGGACCAAATCAAATTTAAAGCAAACCAAAAAGCTTAATAATTAATTAATTTATGAAGCATGACCTAATTAAATAAAATTTAAAGAAACTAAACCAAAAGTTAAGACTAAAAAAATAAATTAAAACCTAAAATACCTAAACTCTAATCATCTAATTAAGGAAGGACCTAAAGGATAATTAACCCCTAAATAAAAAAAATCTCCTCTCAATTTTGTTTCATATTGGCGGCAATCCCCCCCCCTCTCCCATTTTATTTTTGTTTGATATGATGCCAAACCCCCCAAAATTTCATATCAATCAAAAAAAAATTTCCCCCATTAATTAAAAAAAAACTTCCCCCTAAACTAAAAAAATATTTTTTTTATTATTTTAATAGTTATAATTAAATTTTTTAATAAAAGATTTTTTAAATTTAATGATCACAATTAATAAATTAATTTAAATTTTAAATAATTTGTTTTAAATTCATCCATCACAACTTATTAATTTAATAAAACTTTTAAATTTTGAATATTTTTAATAAATTAAATTTAAGTATCTTAATTTTTTATTAAACTTCACAAATAATTTATATTGAACGAGTTAGTATTAAATTAATTTAATAAATTAATACTTTACATTTATCAACACTTTAAATTTATCAAATTGTAGACTTCTTCAACTATATATCAGGTAAATATCAAGTCAGATCAATATCAGTTCAGGTTAAAAATAGGTCGGGTTCAAAGCAGGTCAGATCAATTAACAGATCGGGTAATATCGGATCTCGAGTCAATTCAGTCGGGTAAAATCGGTTATCTGCCAGGTCGGCTTCGGGTTCGGGTTCGTTTCAGTCGGGCGCAGGTCGGGTTTCAGGTCCACAATAATAGGTCCAATTCGAGTTCGGGTCGTTTTCAGTCGGACGCAGGTCGGGTTCGGTCACTACAGTAACATGTCGAATTCAGGTTCGCGTCAACAACAGTCGGTTACAGATCGAGTTCGGGTCATTAAATTTTCAGGTCAAATCAGGTTCTGACTCGAACATGTTTCAGTCGGGTTTTCAGGTCGGGTAAGCTTTTTACATCCATAGAGTGCACTAGATAAGTTTGTGGATTTTTCAACTAATTAAGCTATTGGTTTAGTAGTACGTAATAAGGGCTCCCACATCTATCACTCCTTTAGACACTTTCCATAAAGTTTGGAGTTTGGTCCATTTACAAATTAAGGACCTCAACTTCATACAGTAAATTATTAATTTTTATTAAAGATACAATCTCCGGACATTTAAATATATACCTAACAAAAATAATTAATTTGTCTGTATAATTTTAACCATTCATAGAGTAAATAGTTCACCTTAATTTGGACAAATTCAGAAGTTCTCATGAGTAGTGAAATTCAATAACATGGATATTGACTATTTAACGCATAAATTATTTAATTGACATTTATAAAAACATTCTAATTTGGCCACTAAGGTATTGTAGTGTTTGAAAATGGTATATTACAAAGAAAAGAATAACAATTACTTTCCTTTTTGTTTTTCCCCTTTATTTATGTCTCAAGTGAATAATATTGTAACTGAATGGTGATGGATTGAGTATAATTTTTTCCAGAAATATGAAGAGCTTTGGGTGTAGAACTTAATATTCCAACGTGTTACACAAAAAGTGTAGCATTGCTGCAAAACGAAGGCAAGCACCTTTAAAAATTACTGAAACGAATCACAATTCTTATATAAAGCAAACAATTCTCCCCTTTCAATACCCATCCCTTATTGTAATTTGATCCTTAGCTCCTCACATGGATCAGAATTTGAAAGCAGCTGCTGAGGCGGGCAACGTTACCCAATTGTATGAAGTAATTGAGAGAGATGGAAATGTTTTGAGGCGCTTCGATGAGGTGGAGTTTATGGAGACTCCATTACACATAGCTGCAGAAAAAGGGTGCATTGGGTTTGCAATGGAGATCATGAACTTAAAGCCATCCTTGGGTAAGAAGCTAAACTACCGAGGCTTGAGTCCCATGCACCTTGCAGTCGAACAAGGGCAACAAGAGATGGCACTACGTCTGTTGGAAGCCGATAAGGATCTTGGTCGTGTCAGAGGAAAGAATGGCGAGACTCCTTTGCACTACCTGTGTAAAGTTGAAAACCAACACCGCCTATTGGATAGGTTTATGCAGACTTATCCTGAGAGTATCAAAGATGCTACAGTTCAGAATCGCACTGCTTTGCATATCGCAGTTGAAAATAATAGGCCCAACGTTCTCCAAGTCCTACTTGGATCGCTCAGAAAGAAAGACTATTGTCAGGAAGAAGTGAACAGACAAGACGAAGATGGCAACACTGCACTCCACATAGCTGCTAGCAATAATCAACCTCAGGTTCTACTCATCTCACTCTAACAATACGTATTATTTCGTGATTAACTGATTGTGACGATTTATATCTCAAACAGATGCTCAAGTTGCTATTAGAATGCAAGGCTAATCAATATATAACCAATCAAGCTGGTTTGACGGCACTGGATGTAGCCTATCAAAGTAATAACAGAGAAAGCTCTACTATTTTGCGTCGTTGCTTTATTTCGGGAGTTTCAAACTTCAAATATAAGTTGCAGAAACAAATCGTCAAGTATGTTACAAAAGCTTCATCGCTAATTTTTCACGACATGGATAATATATCAGGTGATGACCGTAATGCCTTGCTAGTAATTTTAGGACTACTTCTAACAGCATCCTACCAGGCCACTCTTAGCCCGCCTGGTGGCCTTGTGCAGGGCGACGATTCGACCAACTCTATTGTAAGAGGTGAACGTAGGCTCCCAGGGACATCGGTCATGGATCGAACTAAGTTTCTTTTGTTCTTTATTCCAACCTATAGTGTCTTCATCGTAACATACTTCCTAACTCTAAGCCTGCTTAAGCCATTTCCCCCAGGTTTTAGAATAGCTCTTCAAGTCCTACTTTCGTTTCTTGCAATGTCCTTCGATCAATCAATATCTTTCATAGCCCCCGCCGGTTCAGTATATACCTTTATCAACATATTTTCTGGAATCATTTTCATTTTAATGGTGTTCATGTGCATCACTCATAAGGTGTCAAAACTGAGTGTTTTAATAGTGGGATGTTGTATATTCCCTTCCTACTTTTATGGGGGCCAAGTCCCTTCATTTTCAGTTTCCTTTTCAGTTGAGGAATTGTGTTTAGCCGTTACTCAAGGATTGTTGTTTTTTCTCTTTCTATATGATGAATTTTGGAAAGGAACCATTGTAGTTTTAGGCTTTAGTTTCTTCTTTAGGATTGATGATTTCGTTAACCCTAAGCATTCCTATTTTTTTCAAAGGATGAGATACCCTATTCTATTAGTAGGATGCTGGTTATTTCTTAATGCATCTCGATTCTGTATAAAGCGGTGCATTCAATGTTGTAACAAGTAAATAGTTCAATTGTTTTATTTTGTATTTAATTAGCGTATCAATGTAGCATCTTTTCTTGGAATCCAAGTATCAAAACTTCAATTAAAATTTTCGATACTCACTTAGAACTGAATTTGCATATTTGCTCAACTTACACTCAAACCTTCACCAACATGTCTCTATTCATGAAAAAACATATCAAGGACCAATCTCAACATTAAAAATAAAAGATCAAAACATCATTTAATGCTATCTAACCTAACCTTCAACATAACAATGTCATAATCTTTAGTACACACTTATTACACCAATTTCAAACATCATAAATCATACTTCAAACAATACTTCATATGAAAGTGTTCAACGCTATTTTAGATGGTTTTAGTTACTTACAAGTAATATAAAATATTTTGTTCTCATAGCATTAGTTGTAAAAATCGTGTTTTTGAATTATTTGATTAGAGGAAATTTTACAATGATTAATGTGGATTTCTTTATACATGTGTTTTATTAAAAATAATTAGTAACTAAATCATAGTGGACCTCTTACATATATATTCAGGTGTGATTGAATGGTCTTTTGTCATGTCAAATATGAATAACTTAAATAATTTTCGATGACATATTCAATTTAGTCTTAGCTTATATATTATTGTATTTATTATCAGTGAATAAACTATCAAATTTAAATTTCTAGATCTGTCTCCAATTATTATAACATCTAAAAGAAAGTGGGTTAGAGCACACTAAAACATTACAAATATCATTTGTCGATTTATAGTTGAAGCAAAATCTAAATAATTTGAACAATACTATATTAAAAAAAATAATGTATAAAAATAATTATGAGATTCGAATTATCTTCAATCTTTGATTGTGTGACCCGAATCTAACCATACCAAAATTTTGACCGTCTTTTTCCCTTACAGATCATTTTCTGACATTTGGTCCTAATGAAGTGGTCCTTCTTCCAACAGGGCCTTAGTCATTTGTTTTCCCTGCATATTCTCTTGAAAATGATCAGGGCATCATGTATAAATTTATTTACTACTTCAATTTTAAATATATTTTAAAAATATTTATCACCATTTAAAGATTAATCAATTTTATAATTAACAATGCATCAAACAATAATATAAAACATTATCAAGAGTGTTGGGTGCAATGTCAAGGCACATAGAATTTTAAGGAGAGAATTAGGTTTATACCTTCGAGACGACATTGTTGTGAAGGAAAGGGTCGCACCCCTCCCCAAATTTTAAAAATTAAATTTTTTTTTGGCTAAATGGGTACTTTTGCCCCTGAGTTCGACCTAAAAATACAATTTCGCCCCTCGTCGAAAAGTGCACTCAATGTGGCCCTCTAGTCTATGAAATCGATCAAATTGACCCTTTAACCGACGTTGACCTTTACAGTGCTGACGTGGCAGTTAACAGTGATGACGTGGTAGTACATGTGTGACGATGACGTGGCAGGAGGGGCTGGATTGATTATTTTAACCGAATTCGAGTGCATAATTGTTTTTTCCCGAGTTTAGAGGCGTATTTAAAAGTTTAATAACTTATTTAATCTTTAAGCTAAAAAAATAAAAAACTATTAATATTTAAATATTTATAAAATATTAAAAAAATATAAAACACCATAATGAATTAAATATAAGTAAAAACATTAAAGTTATAAATACAAAAAAATTAAAAAAATATTTATAAACCATTGGAGAATCTTTCGATTGTTTCTCGTTATGCTACGCGTACTAATGTTCCTAGAACATATTTTCAATTGAAACATCTTGTATTAAAGTATTAATAAAGTCAAAATTCTCTTTCATTTCTCTGCATCAAATATTAATGAGCATCAATTTGATTAAAAAACGGAAAAAAATTAAATTCTATTGTTACTTTAGTACAATGTTGATTCCACTATTTTTCTTTTAACGAATAGTAATACTCAAAGTGACGAAGTCGAATTTTTTTCTATAAAAGTGTTTAATTTTTTAACACTTTATAAAAAATTTATTAAGTTTTTACATTAAATTTTATCATTTTTTTTAATTTATAATATATTTTAATTTTTTATATAATTTTTATTTTCACTAACTTTTAGAATATTTTATTTATTTTTATTAACTTTATGGATTTTTATAAAATAAATTGAAAAATATTTTGATCTTCTGTGAGAGTCTTCACTTTGTTTTTTTCTAAATTATCCTCACTTAATAAAAATTATTTATCTAGTTTTAATATTTTAATAATTTCATAAATTCTTATTTTTCAACTTAAATATTAAATAAGTTATTGAACTTTTAATTAAAATCAATTATGCCCTTAAACTCAGGAAAAAAATCAATTATGTCCTCGAATTCGGTTAAAATAATCAATTCAGCCCCCTCCTGCCACGTCATCATCCCACGTGTACCGCCACGTTTGCACTGTTGACCACCACGTCAGCATCATGGATTGCCACGTTAGCACTGTAACGGTCAACGTCGGTCAAGGGGTTAATTTGGTCGATTTCATGGACTAGAGGGTCGCATTGAGTGCACTTTTCGGCGATAGGCGAAATTACATTTTTGGGTCGAACTCAGGGATAAAAATACCCCTTTAGCCAAAAAAAAATTAAGTTGGGATAATAATAAAATTATATTTTGGTCTCTTAAAATATATAATTAATATTGTTCGCCTCCTAAATTAAAACATTTTTAGATAACCCCTCAATAAATAAAATTGAGTCCACCATTAAAGCTACTCGCACCTCAAAACAAACCCTTCACCACAATTCACAACAATATAAGAAAAAACCCCAATCGTTTAAAACTCACCCACAATTCATGTATATTCTTTAGCAAACTTTTCTCGCTTCACCAATCAGTCGAACGCCCAACCAATTCACCATATGCAATATGCAACTCATAACATTACATCATGTAAAAACACCACTCATATGAATTGATAGCATAAAAACAATTCTTCCCATCTTTAATGCAAAAACTTTTCACCCTATCTAAAGGTGTGAATGGAACGAGTTTAAATGAAAAAGATTATGTTTGTGTTTGTTTATTTATTATTAAATGTCTTCATGTTCGGTTCGTGTTCGTTTAAATTTTAATATTATGTTCGTATTTCTTGAAGGTGATTGTGTTTGTTTGTTTGTTTGTTTAGCGTTCACGAACATGTTCGTTTAATGTCCGCTAACATATTCATTTATATATTCGTCAAAATAATAAAATTACACCACTAGTCCTTAAGCTCCTTAAAAAGCAAGGAATAAAAATAATGTGCAAGGTAGTAATGGGGAACAAAAATAATTGGCTATCGCTATCAATTTCGAAATAAAAGTGATAGATTTAGCATAAATTTTCCTATAACTTTTTTGTGTAGACCATATTATTCCAACATGTTACACAAAATGTGTACTACAAAAGTCAAGCAGCTTTGTATAACGAGAGTTTAAGATGAAGAAAAAGAAACAAATTCTTTATTTGTAATTTGAATCTGTTAAGTTTACAAAGGAAGAAAGATTTAGCTTATATACAGGAAACCTAACTAACTATCTAAAACCCTAATAACTAACATTGAAGAAAAGTTGTTAACCAGCTAAGAACACGTAAGATAATGATATATCTAATATCCCCCCTCAAGATGATGTCCGGTGAATGTTGAGAAGACTCAGCTTGAAAATAATGGAGTGAAAAGCAGGAGAGTGTAACGCTTTGGTAAAAACATTCGCAAGTTGATTAGAATATTTTACATGAAACAACTTTAAAAATTCATCGTTTATCTTCTTGCGAATGAAGTGGCAATCTACCTCAATGTGTTTAGTTCGTTCATAGAAAACTTAATCAGAAGCCAAGAAGATCGCAGATTGATTGTCGCAATAAAGGGCAGCCTGTGTGATAAAAACTTGGAAGAAGGATAAGAGGGCTTGGAGCCAAACTAATTCACAAGTAGCTGAATTTTCATAATCATTATATGAATTTTCATGATTAGGAGATGAATTTTCATGATTGGAAGAAAAATTTTCATGATCAGGTACATGCATACGATCATGCACGTGTTCAAGCTCATGCTCACTGGCATTCTCATGCACGTGCTCAAGCTCATGCTCACTGACATTCTCATGCACGTGCTCAAGCTCATGCTCACTAATATTCTCATGTTCATGCTCATGCTCGTTTTCATTTATATTCTCATGCATATGCTCACGTGAAGAAGATAAAATATTAGAATCATGCTCAAGTTCATGTTTGGATGGTTGAGATAAGCCATTATCATGAAGATGGATGCCACTACTTTCAAGAGAAATAGGTATATCATGAAAATTGTGTGAAGGTAAAACAATATCTGGAAAGAGATTAGTGATTCCAGAACTTTGGGAAATAGAATGAAAAGGAAAATAATTTTCATGAAAAATAACATCATGAGAAATGACAAAAGATTGGTTTTAAGAACAAACACTTTGTAGCCTTTAACTCCAGAAGCATATCCCATGAATACACCAGGCAAGGCTCTTGCATCGAATTTTGACCTGTGAGCTTTCAAAGTAGACACAAAACATAGACAGCCAAAAGTTCTCATTTGAAGAAAATTAGGTGGCTGATGAAAATAAACCTCATGAGGAGATCTATTGTTCAAAACAGATGAAGGAAGTCTGTTTATAATGTATGTTGCTGTTAAAACACATTCACCCCCAAAATGAATGGGAACTTTAGATTGAAAAAGTAAAGCTCGTGCAACAGCAAGGAGATGATGATGTTTCCTTTCAACAACAGAGTTTTGCTGAGGTGTTTCGACACAAGAAAATTGGTGAATAATTCCAAGTGTAGCAAATAAGTCAGTAAACTTTAGTTCATGTGCATTATCGGATCGAAACACCTTGATATCATATCCAAACTGATTTTTGATCATCGTAATGAACTGAGGATTAATAGAAAGAACATCTGACTTATGTTGTAGTAAGTAAGTCCAGGTAAGTCTTGTGTAATCATCCACTAATGTTAAGAAAAATCTCTGATTACTATGTGTAGAAACCTTGAAGGGACCCCAAATATCACAATGTAATAAAGTAAAAGGAATTTGAGACTTAGAAACAGAAATAGGAAAGGGCAAACAATGTTGTTTAGCCTTAGCACAAGCTGTAAGCAGACTTAGTAGATATACTCACAACCCTAGTGGTGAGCACTGGGTTGCTTTTAGACGCTTACTTAAGTACCTTAAGGGTACGATGGACTGGAGACTTGAGTTTGTTGGCTTTCCTGCTACTTTAGAAGAATATTGTGACGCCAACTAGGTCTTTGATAGTGATGAAGTAAGCTTTACGAGTGGGTATGTTTTTACTTTGGGAGGAGCAACAATTTCTTGGAAGTCTTCAAAACAGACTTGTGTTGCTCGCTCTACTATGGAGTCAGAGTTTATAGCTCTTGAGTTAGCTGGGCAAGAAGTTTAGTGGCTAAGGAGTTTGTTACCCGATATTCCATTGTGGGGAAGTCCGACTCCTCTTGTTTCCTTGTTGTGTGATTCACAAGCTGCGATTTTTGTTGCCAAGAGTCAAGTTTACAATGGTAAAAAGAGGCATATTTGCATAAGACATGAATCTGTTAGACACTTAATAAGGAATGAAGTACTTTTTTTAGAGTATGTGAAGTCGGAAAGAAACCTAGCAGATCCGCTTACCAAAGGGTTAAGTCAGAAGTTGGTCCTGGATTCGTCAAGGGGGATGGGTTTAAAGCCCATTGGTTGAGGAATTCATGATGGATACCCAACTTAGTTATCTAAGTTCAATATGGTCAAACGAAACCATGGAAAGACTCATAGTGTACATTTCTCACTACCTATCCCTATGACGAATAATGTACATGCCTAGGTTGAGTACTATTACTCTTAATAAATTTATAGCCCAGGTTTTGGGTGGTCTTTGTGAGAAAGACTTGATGAATTTACCGAATCATGGTTGAATACTTATTCTTAATAAGTTCATAACACAAGTCTGAATGTGTTGTCCTATTGAGAAGGACAAGATGAACTTACCGCCAGAAAAGGTTTAGTTTCAATAAACTCTTAATGAATTCAAAGTTTGAATGGTCCTATTGAGAATGACATTTTGAATTCACCGATAATGAGGTTGAATATTTTTTTAATGATTTCTTATCCCAAGATTGGGTTGTTCATTTTAAATGAACTTGAAGAAATCACCATATCTCTAAGAGGTTGAGCCATTACAAATGGTTCTTAATTATTTCATAGCCCGATTTTAGGGTGGTTTATATCGAGATAAACTTGATGAAATAACATATGTAAGTGAGACGGAAGTACCATAATGTACCAAGATCTTTTAAACCAAAATGACTTTGAAGAAATGTATGAACTTCAATCAACTTGTCCAAATTTTTGCCTGCAAGAGCTATATCATCGACATATACCAAAAGAACAACAATATCATTACCTGACCCTTTCGGGAACAAGGAGTGGTCAGAAGGAGATTGACAGAAACCAAACTGAAGAACCACATGAGAAAAGGTATGAAACCATTGCTGGAAGCCTGTTTGAGACCATAGATCGATTTAATTTGGATGCCAAATTGGAGCCTTGTACAGTGGTGTCATAACCATGAGGGATCTTCATGTACACTTCCTCATCAAGAATGCCATTAAGAAAGACATTATTAACATCAAGCTGCAACATATGCCAATTCTGAGAAGCAGCTAAAGAAAGAACAACTTTGAAAGTTGTCAATTTTGCGACAGGAGAAAAAGTATCTGTGAAGTCGATACCCTTAATTTGAGTGAAGCCTTTGGCAACAAGGCGTGCCTTGTACCTGTCTATTGTCCCATCCACCTTGCGTTTAACTCAAAAAACCCACTTGCAGTCAATGGCCATCTTCCCTTTTGGTAAAGGTACAACGGACCATGTCTTGTTATTTTCCATGGCTTGTAATTCTTCCTTCATGGCAGCCCTCCATTTAGGAAAACGAGCCGCTTGATGATAGATAATAGGTTCATATGCTGAAGAGATGTTAGCAACAAAGTCTTTTAGGTTGAAGAGAGCTTGGAAGTTGATAAGTGATTCTCGATAGGATACAAGGGTTCCACAACACTGTTGACAAAATTGTTGCCACAATAATAGTGACGCAAATAGGAAGGTTGATGAGAAATTCTAGCCGAACGTCGTGGAGGAATAACTTCAGAAGTAATGGATTCACATGCATGACTAACAGCTGCATGGCCAGGTTCAATATGAGGACCTTCATGGCTAACTTCAATATGATTAGTTGCACGGCTAACTTCAGTATGATTAGCTGCATGGCTAACTTCAGTGTGATCAGCTACATGGCTAACTTCAGTGTGATCAGCTGCAGGACCAGCTTCAATGTGATCATCTACAGGACCAGCTTCAGTATGATCAGCAGCAGGACCAACTTCAGTATGATCAGCTGCAGGACCAACTTCATGATAATTGGCTTCATAATGACCAACTTCATGTTGTTCAGCTACATGTTGATCAGTTAGATGTTTTTCAGCTGCATGTTGATCAGCTAGATGTTGTTCAGCTACATGTTGATCAGCTACATGTTGATCAGCTAGATGTTTTTCAGCTATATGTTGATCAGCTGGAAGTTGTTCAGCTACATGTTGATCAGCTGAATGTTGTTCAGCTACATGTTGATCAGTATCTGCTGTCCCTTGTGGATTGATATCAACTGAAACACTAGAGAAAGGATCAGTGAGAACTGTAGGTAAAGAAACGGTAGGAAAAGAACCCACTATAGAATCGATGGAAGAAACAATATGAAACGGAAAAAATATTCTCGTGAAAAATTACGTCCCTGGAAATAATGACAACTCGTGTCTTCAAAACGAACACCTTGTAGCCTTTCACTCTTGGAGAGTAACCAAGGAAGATAGCAGGGAGAGCCCTTTTAGAAAACTTATCCTTGTGAGCTCGAAGAGTTGACAAAAAACATAGGCACCCAAAAGTTTTGATATTCATGTAATTGGGATGTTCATTAAAGAGCATTTGATAAGGAGACTTGTTCTTCAACACAGAAGAGGGAAGACGAATAATAAGAAACGTAGCCATTAAGATGCATTCACCCCCAAAATGAATTGGCACACGAGATTGAAAGAAAATAGCTCTAGCTACAGCTAAAAGATGTTGATTGTTGCGTGTAAAAGAGTCTATCGCAATTGTAGTGCAAGTGTACACGATGCAAGTAGTAAAGTGATACGAAGTATCAGATATCGTCTCCACAGGGATTGGGCTAATGACTTCACCTTGTTTACTGCACGAAAGTAAAGGAAATAATTAAGAGTTGTCACGAGAATAATAAAGTAAAAAACGTAAATAAAAGGATTGGGAAATCAAGATAGAGAGAATGGGCTGGTATTGAATTGCTCAGAAGTGCAGGTATTGAATTGCTTAAGATTTCCAGTTCTGTTGTTGCGCCCGTCGCCGACAGCACCTGTCGCGGCGGCTGTCCGTTAGCTGTCGCGGCAGCGAACACTAACTCTGTACTTCAAGCTTGGCAAGAATCCCAGATCTGCCTTGCCCTATCCCTAGGCACAAGTCTGTCGATGATCACGTCTTTGATGATACCTCCCGGCGTGAATCGAAGGATGAACACCGATGTGTATGAATTCTTCTTTAGCCACTTAACCTCGCCCTTTCCCTAGGCACGAGATGGTTCAACTATAAACTAGAGAACGCGCTCTTATCTCTTTCGTATACTTAACTCTCCCGATGCTAAGTAAATGGATAACCTCACAATGCTCTCCCGATGCTCTTGTAAGATATTAAAACCAAGATAAAAGAACTTGAAGTTTATTTTATTGAACTTGAAAAATCCTAAAACAAAGCAACCCTTGCAACTACTTTACAAAACAACCCGTAGCCCTAGGGGGAATTTAGAACATGTCGGTGACGGGTGGACGGCAGGGGTTTGGTTTCGGTTGTGGGGTAATCGGTTCTCCTCCTAGGTTAAATCTATGCCCTTATATAAGCTTTGGGCTCAAGTTATCTAAGGTAACAAGGATTACAACTTTAATTAAAAGTAAGATTCTAATAAAGACTAAATCTCTAAAGTCTCCTACTTTCCAGCCGCATCCTTATTTTGTGGGAATTCCTTTCCTTGAGCTTTGGCTTGACATATCTTTTGATCCGGGGCTTGGAAAAATATTTGGCTTTCACACGACAGACGAGCAGATTTTTCTCTATCTATCGAGGTCCACTTTGCTTTTCCTCTTCATTAGTCTGCTGTCACCATGCTGTCACGACAGGTCCATGACAGGTTCGTTTTCTTCGGCTGCTTGTCCAGTTCAGCTTTCCTGCTTATCTACTCTGCGCCTGCCTTCAACATCTACTATGGCAAATACCTGCAAAAATAGCCATCTTTCAGTAGAATCCGTGCCTTTTATATAATTGTGATGTTTTATTGAAAACTAACCTAAATGCAATGCAATGATGCTTGAATGCAGCAGAAATATGGGTTAAAAAGGGTGTAAATAGTAGAACTTTTACACACTCAACACACCCCCAAACTCAAGTTTTTGCTTGCCCTCAAGCAATGAAGACTTAAAAGAAAACAGAAAGTTTTTGTGTTGGCCCTTAAACAGTGAACTGTCCCTTACCTGTCGCTCATTCTCTATGGCGACAACAACCTGTCGGAAAGGTTAGGATCTGTCCGGAATCTCCCTATAGCTCTCGTGCAGTGTGCATGCTTGTGAACAGTTATATGCTAAGACTCTCTTAGTTTCACTAGAATATTCAACTTCTTAACTCGAATTTTTATGCCAAAGTTTATTTTCTTGAAGACACATTTTCATGCTTCATTTTTTTTCTATTTTTAAGCTAAGTTTTTCTAGAGCCAGTTTCGGGCACCTCTAGTTAGCTTCCTAGAGCCGGTTTCGGGCACCTCTAGGTTTTTGATTTTCTTTTGCTAAACTTCTTTCCTAGAGCCAGTGTTAGGCACCTCTAGGGGCTATCCAAGTTCTAAGCTTCTTATTCTAGTTTGGCTAAAAGAAATCTAAGCAATATAACAGTCACAAAAGTGTTTAAGTTTTCAGAACTATAGAAAGGCTCTAAACTTTTCCTTAACCTGTCCTAAAGATGCTGCCACGACAGAGCCGTCATGACAGGTAAGTTAACTTCACAGTTTTAAGCCAACAGTTTAAATTTTCTGATTTTTTTTAAAGAAAATAAATAAATAATAAGACACAACAAATAATAAAGAGATGTGCTAAAGACTCCATTAATGATGGAGGGTTGCCACCCCCAAACTCGAGGGTTGCATTGCCCTCAATGCAAAATGACATGAAAAATAAAAGAAAGAAAAAGTACATCACAAAATATAAAGGCAGGCAGCAATAAGAGGTAAAAACTTAAATTTTAGTCGCTGCCTTCACTGCTGCTGCTGACGCGGATCTGATGACGGCGTCTGCGCTGTGGGAGAGGCTGGGCAGGTTCAGGAGCAGGTTGATCAGCAGGTGCATCGGCAGGTGGAAGGGCAGGTTGCTCCACTAGCCGGACGTCGGAACTGCTACCACTGTCCCAAGAGCTACTTGTGGTGGTGGCTTTGGGCAGCCTTTTCTTGTGTGCCACATGCTTAATTCGTTTGACTCGCGTAAAGTCGCTCTCCAAATTCCTCCGGATAAGAGGGCTGTCAGCAGTGGCAGGTCTTTTGGTTCCTCGAGGGGAGGTGTCTGCCGGTGGGCTGCCTTCCTCCGTTGGGGCAGGGGATTGTGTGGAAGCGGCATAATGCATATGGGGAGAGACAGGTGGTGTGGGTGTGGGGGAGGGGATATGGAAATAATGGGCGGGGAAGGTGGGGAAGATGACATCCGAATAATGTAAAGTATTAGTAATAAAATTTATCGTTGAATTTGAGAAGTCGCGAATAAAAGTCATCAAACCCATTTGGCGCTCCTCTACCCGCAGGATTGCAGCAAGGATGTGGGCAGACTGATCTGTCGGAGCGGTGTCAGCGGCAGCATCTGGGGCAGGGTCGGTGGCAGGTTCATCATCGGAGTCAGCAGGAGGAGCATTTGGGTCGAAGGCGTTGATGGGTGATACGACTATGACCTCCATGAGGCTGGAGATGTTGTTGTCAGTCCAGCCACTGCCCGTTTTGATTTTGTCGGAGGGTTCCTCTAGTACGACAGCACAGCGGCAGAGGGCGGTGATGGTGAACGGCAGGCAGAGTCGTGAGTCTGAGCGGAAGGCACAATCGATGATGCTGTCCCTCATGTACCTGCCCACATTGATGGGCCTGTCATGCATAATAGAGTGAATGAGGGCCAAGCGCTGTCGGTTGACTGTCATATGGTGGGACGAGGGTAGGATACGCTTTTTGATGAAAGCGTTACACAGTTTTTCTTCGGGGAGAAGCTGCCCCTATTGACTGAGTGAGGGTTTTTCTTGCTGGTAGTCCATGTCGTACCAGCTTCTGTCAGCTCCACCATGATGGCATCATAGGCAGCAGCGTCGAGGGTGTCCAGAAATTGTTGGTGAGCATCATCGTTGGGGACAAAGAAGAGGCCGAACACATGGTTGATGCTGTTGGCGGTAAGGGGCACTTCCACTCCTCGGACAGTGACAGTTGTCGCTGTTTTGCTATCGATGGCCTCGTAAAATTCTCGGACCAAAGTATCATTTAACTCTGCCGGCTGCTCGGCAAAGTCCTCCCATAGCTGTGCCGTTATGGCCTTCACAATGAACGGCCGTAGTCCCATATGAGGGGCATCTCTGTTGTATATGAAGCCACGCTCCTCCCATAGCTCCTTTTTGGCGAATGGTGATGCTGCTGCTGAAGAAGAAGCGGCAGCAGCGTTCTGACGGGTTTGTCTCGACGACATTTTGGTTGCAAGGGCTGTGAAAGAGAGAAAACAAATAAAACTAGAGGAGAACAACAAGAGAGAAAAATCAGAAGTGATGAAAAATGAAAATGGGAAGGGGTTTATATAGCGGTCGAGTAGCTGCCCATTTAATGCCGCAACGGCAGGCGGGAATAACGGGGCGGCAGATTGAATGTAGCGTGTCTGACACGTCTGACACGCATTTATGCGTCTGTTACGCGTCTGCCGCACGCTTCTGCGTCTGCCGTGTCAGTCTGTTGACAGCCTGTCATATCCGTCTGCGGCGACAGCCGAAACGACAGGTTTCCATAAATGGGCTTTATTGGGCTGATGGATGGGCGGTGGGCTTGGGTCACTTCTCCTTTTCTTCTTGACTCCTTTATTTCCTAAAAACTGAAATTAGAAAAACAAAACATTATTCGAATAAGATAAACCTAATTTCCTAATAAATAATAATAAATAATAAAATAAATAAAAAAAAATAAAAATTAGGTTAAATTAGGGATGCCTTGTGGGGCATCTCCTAAAGTAACCACTTCCTGTATTCCTGGGGCTTCAGTCCCCTGATAATGCTTGAGGCGTTTTCCATTGACTTTGAATTGGTGCCCGTCTCTTAATGATTGAATTGTAATGACACCATGGGGAAAAACTTGAACCACTTGGAACGGGCCAGACCATCTAGATTTAAGTTTCCCTGGGAAGAGTTTCAACCTAGAATTAAACAACAACACAAGCTGCCCTGGGCAGAACTGTCGTGGCAGCAACTTCTTGTCATGCCACTTCTTTGTTTTCTCCTTGTATATTCTTGCATTGTCGTAGGCCATTGTCCGTATTTCATCGATCTCATTCATATCTAACAGCCTTTTCTGGCCTGCCTTGTCCAAGTCCATGTTTACTGCCTTGATTGCCCAATACGCCTTGTGCTCTATCTCGACAGGCAGGTGACAGGTTTTCCCATAAATCAAACGGTATGGAGACATGCCCAATGGAGTCTTGAAAGTTGTTCTGTATGCCCATAATGCATCATTCAGAAGTAAAGACCAATCTTTCCTAGTTGGTTTGACCATCTTTTCAAGAATGTTCTTCACTTCCCTATTGGATATCTCAGCCTGTCCATTGGTCTGTGGGTGGTATGCTGTCGCGATTCTGGGCTTGACACCATATTTCTTCAAGGCGGCAGCAATTACTCTATTATCGAAATGTCTCCCTTCATCACTGATAATCGCCTTAGGGATGCCAAATCTAGAAAAGATGTTTTTGTGCAAAAACTTTTGGACCGTTTTGGCATCATTCTTTTGAGTTGCGATTGCTTCTACCCACTTGGAGACATAATCCACTGCTAGGAGAATGTAAAGATTTCCACATGAAGATGGAAAAGGTCCCATAAAATCAATCCCCCAAACGTCGAAGATCTCGACTTCTAGGATATTCTGCAGTGGCATCTCGTTTCTCCTCGAGATGTTACCTGTCCGCTGGCACCTGTCACAGTTCTTGTAAAAGTCCTGTGTATCTTTATACAGTGTCGGCCAGTAGAACCCTGACTGCAGCACCTTGGCAGCAGTTTTGTTTCCTCCTAAGTGTCCTCCATATTGTGAAGCATGACAGTGATGGAGAATGTCTTCTTGCTCTTCTTGTGGTACACACCTCCTTATAACCTGGTCTGCGCACATTTTGAAAAGAAGAGGTTCGTCCCAATAATAATGCTTAACATCATTTTGGAACCTCTTTCTGGCTTGATAATTAAGATCAGAAGGAAATATTCCGCTAACTATAAAATTAACGAAATCAGCATACCAGGGAAGGTCAGAAGACTTACCTGCCGCCATGGCTGTCGCGACAGCGATTGCGGCAGCAAAGAGCTGCTCATCTGGGAAGGTCTCAAGTATGTGTGTCTCATCGAACGGTAGACTCTGTCCCTTCTCCAACCTCGACAAGTGATCTGCCACCTGATTTTCTGTCCCCTTTTTGTCTTTGATCTCAAGGTCGAATTCTTGTAATAGCAAGATCCACCGTATCAATCTAGGCTTGGCATCCTTCTTTGCGAACAAGTACTTAAGGGCAGAATGGTCGGTGTGCACTATTACTTTCGTCCCAAGTATGTAAGAACGAAACTTGTCGATGGAGAACACCACAGCTAACAGCTCTTTTTCTGTGGTGGTATAGTTCACTTGGGCATCATTCAATGTTTTGTTGGCATAGTATATGACGTGAAACAGCTTGTCCTTGCGCTACCCAAGTGCTGCCCCGACAGCATAATCACTGGCATCACACATGATCTCAAATGGTTGTGTCCAGTCTGGTGGCTGTACTATGGGGGCTGTCACTAGCTTTTCCTTCAGAACCTTGAATGCTTCAGTACATTCTTCATTAAAGTCAAAGGGTCGGTTCTGCTCTAAGAGATGACATAGGGGCTTCGTGATTTTTGAGAAATTCGCAATAAATCTCCTATAAAAACCAGCATGCCCTAGAAAACTCCTAATGCCCTTGACTGTGGTTGGCGGCAGCAGCTTCTCAATTACCTCTATTTTGGCGCTGTCGACTTCTATCCCACGGCAGCTAATCTTATGGCCAAGGACTATCCCCTCATCCACCATAAAATGGCATTTTTCCCAATTTAAAACAATATTAGCTTTTTCACATCTTTCAAGTACCTTTTGAAGATTGCTAAGGCAGCTCTCAAAATCGTCTCCAAAGACGGAAAAATCATCCATGAAAATCTCAAGGAAGTCCTCTACCATGTCGGAGAATATGGCCATCATGCACCTTTGGAAGGTGGCAGGTGCATTACAGAGTCCAAACGGCATCCTCCTAAACGAGTATGTACCGTAGGGGCATGTGAAAGTCGTTTTCTCTTGATCCTCTGGTGCAATAGCAATTTGGTTATAACCTGAGTAACCATCAAGAAAACAATAGTAAGGTTTACCCGCTAATCTATCAAGCATTTGATCAATAAAGGGTAAAGGAAAGTGGTCTTTTCGGGTAGCTTTATTAAGCTTCCGATAGTCCATACAAACCCTCCAACCGGTCACAGTCCTGGTTGGGATTAACTCATTGTTCTCGTTGGTTACCACGATCATTCCTCCTTTCTTTGGAACGCATTGCACCGGGCTCACCCATTTGCTGTCGGAGATGGCGTAAATAATGCCAGCATCTAACCATTTAATGATTTCCTTACGCACTACCTCCTTCATCGCATGGTTTAACCGCCTTTGGGCATCTATAGTCGGCTTATGATCTTCCTCAAGGAGGATTTTGTGCATGCATAATGCCGGACTAATGCCTTGAATGTCTGCTATCGTCCATCCAATCGCCCTCTTGTGCTGCCTTAACATGTCGATCAGCTGTCGTTCCTGTTCCTGCGGCAGCTTAGCAGAGATGATTACGGGCAGTGTGTCATCACAACCAAGATAAGCATATTTAAGCTGCCCTGGCAGGGGCTTAAGTTCTAAGACAGGTGGTTCAACAGTAGAGGGCTTTTGGATTAAATGGTTATCCGAAGTGTAATTCAAAGGTTCGAATAACTTAACTGGACGATGGTCTAACCAGTCTACCTCCTCATGACCTTCAGTATCAGATGTATCGGATTCAGAGGAGTCGCTGTCGTCGGTCCTGTCGTCGTCGCTGTCGTCATTGCTGTCGTGACAGGCCTGTAGATGGCCGTCGCAGCAGTGACCAAATTTTATATCACGGCAGCCCGACCTGATGCAGGGTTGATCAAAGGTCACCTCAATGATGGCCTTGCATTCCTCATCCATATCAACATGTTTCATCGCTTGGAGAACATTCAACTTAATTTCTTGATCGTTCACGCGCATGGTGAGTTCTCCTTTCTCCACATCAATCAATGATCTGCCCGTGGCTAAGAAGGGTCGCCCAAGGATGACTGGTGCATTCTCATCTGCCTCACAATCTAAAATAAGAAAGTCAGCAGGAAATATAAGCTTATCCACTCTTACCAAAATATCTTCAATTTTTCCCTCGGGGTGAACGTAAGAGCGGTCGGCTAGCTGTAGGGTAACTGTCGTGGGCCGCGCCTTGCCAATACCTAGTTTCTGAAAAACAGATTTGGGCATTAGATTAACACTAGCACCTAGATCACAAAGTGCCTTACCCACAAATCTGTCGCCAATTACACAAGGTATGATGAAGCTCCCTGGATCCTTCTTTTTCTGGGGCGGCTGCCTATGAAGAATACTCATGCAACCTTCTGTCATCTTTACCGTTTCAAATTCCCCAAGTTTAGATTTTTTTGACATAACATCCTTGAGAAATTTAGCATAACCGGGCATCTCCCTAACAGCATCTAACAACGGAATATTAATATGAACCTGTTTAAAAATATCATAAATCTTTTTAAGTTGAGATTCATGCTTAGCTTGTTGTATCCGTTGCGGAAAAGGTGGTGGAGGACGATAATCAGCAATGCGTCCTTCCCACTGCATGCGAATCTGAGGACGATACTCATCTTTTTTCTCCTCTGTCGCTTCTGCTGTCGTGACAGGCTCATCGGCAGCAGTCTGTTTATCACCTGTCGGGGCAGCTTCCTCGGCAGGTTTATCCAAGGCAGGTTCCTTTTCTGTTTCAGCTTCTTTTTCCGGCCCTGGTAACTTTTTCCCACTCCTAGTAGTAATCGCCTTACATTGCTCATGTGGGGGCGGTCTAGCATTTTCAGTATTGCTAGGGAATCCTCCATTCTACCGTGGCTTAATATGCTGCGACACCTGACCCATTTGTGTCTCTAGTGATTTCAAGGTAGCCTCATGATTTGTCATTCTCATCTTGGTTTCATCCATAAAGGTTTCCGTCTTCTTGACAAACTGATTAATATTCTCCATATACGTACCAGTCTGAGACATAAAGGTGGCCAGAGTCTGCTCCAATATACTACTCGTGGCAGGTGGTGGCTGCTGTTGCTGCTGAGGCGGCAGGTTCTGCGGCAGATGCTGTCGCGTCAACAATCTAGGACCCCCCTGATTCTGATTATGCGCTTGTGGATTCAGGGCGTTGTTGGGGTTACTCCAGGAGAATTTGGGATCCTTCCTCCAATTGGGATTATAGTTGTTGGAATTGTAGTTCGGCTTGTAATTTCCAACATATTTTCCCTCTTCTATATTTATTGGGCACTCATCCCTACTATGATTTCCCTCACAAGTAGCACAAACTTCCTCGACAGCAAATCCTTGTAATTCATCATCATTCAATAACTTTTTCATGGCTTTAGTAAGGAATGCTACCTGCGATTTCATAGTGCTGTCGGCCTCATAGTCTTTGACAGCAAGTACCCGTTTACCTCCTCTTCTAGCGGTTGGAAACTGCTCCTCATTCTTAGCCAGATGTTTCAAAACTTGTAGGGCCTCGTCCGGATCTTTATCCAATAATAATCCATTTGCTGCAGAATCAATTCGAATGCGAGTTTGTAAGTTAGCAGCATTATAAAACTTAGTTACCTGATTCCAGACGGGAAATCCATGCATTGGGCAGTTTCGAAGAAGAGTTGTAAATCTGTCCTAGGCCTCGTGCATTGGCTCGTCATCTTCCTGTTGAAAAGTAGCAATTTCGTTACGTAATCGCTCAGCTAAATGTGAAGGATTAAAACGAGACAAAAATTCACGAGTTAAATCTGCCCAAGTCATAATAGAACCCGGCGTAAGTTTATTCCACCAAGTTTTAGCTCTGTCCCTCAATGAATGGGGAAATAACCGAAGCCTCAGTATCTCCGGACTAACTCCTGCCAGCCTAAACGAACCACAGATTTCCTGGAACGTTTTGAGATGCTCCCTAGCATCTTCTGTTGCAGAACCACTGAACTGCCCGGCGTTGTTGATCATACTAAACATGACAGGTTTAAGTTCGAAGTTGTCAACGTCAATATCCGGCAGCGTGGTCTCCAGTTCTACATGATCGTTCAGCATGTAGTCACGACATGACCGTCGTCCATCTGCCGCGGGCGGGTCACCGACAGGCGGTATAATTCCATCACCGGCAGGCTGATTACGGGCCATCTGCTCTAGCTGTTCCTCAAGGTATTCGTTTCGGTCTAAGAGGTGGCGAATCTGTTTCTTGAGATTGAAGGAACGTTCGATTTCCGGATCTAATTTATACTCAGGATCTTCGCCTCTTTTAGATCTGCGCATAAACAAGAAAACCTCGTGAAAAGCAAGAGTTTAAAACACAAAAGAAAAATTAAAGAAAATTTAAATAAAAACAAAAACGAAAATAAAAACAAAAAGTGCAAGGAAAGAAAGGTGTAGTTATGTTGCCAATCCCCGGCAACGGCGCCAAAAACTTGTTGCGTGTAAAAGAGTCTATCGCAATTGTAGTGCAAGTGTACACGACGCAAGTAGTAAAGTGATACGAAGTATCAGATATCGTCTCCACAGGGATTGGGCTAATGACTTCACCTTGTTTACTGCACGAAAGTAAAGGAAATAATTAAGAGTTGTCACGAGAATAATAAAGTAAAAAACGTAAATAAAAGGATTGGGAAATCAAGATAGAGAGAATGGGCTGGTATTGAATTGCTCAGAAGTGCAGGTATTGAATTACTTAAGATTTCCAGTTCTGTCGTTGCGCCTGTCGCCGACAGCACCTGTCGCGGCGGCTGTCCGTTAGCTGTCGCTGCAGCGAACACTAACTCCGTACTTCAAGCTTGGCAAGAATCCCAGATCTGCCTTGCCCTATCCCTAGGCACAAGTCTGTCGATGATCACGTCTTTGATGATACCTCCCGGCGTGAATCGAAGGATGAACACCGATGTGTATGAATTCTTCTTTAGCCACTTAACCTCGCCCTATCCCTAGGCACGAGATGGTTCAACTATAAACTAGAGAACGCGCTCTTATCTCTTTCGTATACTTAACTCTCCCGATGCTAAGTAAATAGATAACCTCACAATGCTCTCCCGATGCTCTTGTAAGATATTAAAACCAAGATAAAAGAACTTGAAGTTTATTTTATTGAACTTGAAAAATCCTAAAACAAAGCAACCCTTGCAACTACTTTACAAAACAACCCGTAGCCCTAGGGGGAATTTAGAACATGTCGGTGACGGGTGGACGGCAGGGGTTTGGTTTCGGTTGTGGGGTAATCGGTTCTCCTCCTAGGTTAAATCTATGCCCTTATATAAGCTTTGGGCTCAAGTTATCTAAGGTAACAAGGATTACAACTTTAATTAAAAGTAAGATTCTAATAAAGACTAAATCTCTAAAGTCTCCTACTTTCCAGCCGCATCCTTATTTTGTGGGAATTCCTTTCCTTGAGCTTTGGCTTGACATATCTTTTGATCCGGGGCTTGGAAAAATATTTGGCTTTCACACGACAGACGAGCAGATTTTTCTCTATCTATCGAGGTCCACTTTGCTTTTCCTCTTCATTAGTCTGCTGTCACCATGCTGTCACGACAGGTCCATGACAGGTTCGTCTTCTTCGGCTGCTTGTCCAGTTCAGCTTTCCTGCTTATCTGCTCTGCGCATGCCTTCAACATCTATTATGGCAGATACCTGCAAAAATAGCCATCTTTCAGTAGAATCCGTGCCTTTTATATAATTGTGATGTTTTATTGAAAACTAACCTAAATGCAATGCAATGATGCTTGAATGCAGCAGAAATATGGGTTAAAAAGGGTGTAAATAGTAGAACTTTTACACACTCAACATTGATGCTTTCGTTCAGCAATGTCATTTTGTTGAGGGGTCTCAACACAAGAATACTAATGTAAAACACCCAATTTTGAGAACAATTTAGTGAATTTTAATTCAGGGGCATTATCAGATCTAAACACCTTTAAATTGAAACCAAACTGCTTTTTAATCATGGCAAGAAAATTAGGAATAATGGATGCAACATCAGATTTGTATTGTAACAAGTAAGTCCATGTAGTTCGTGTGTAATCATCAACTAAAGTAACAATGAATCGTTGATTATTTTAAGTAAGATGCTTGAACGGACCCCATATATCACAATGCAAAAGATCAAAAGGCTTAGTGGAGGAAGAAACAGATAAGGGAAAAGGGATACGTTGATGCTTTGCAAGAGGGCAAATAGAGCAAGGATTATCTTTATTAGAACAGGAACATAAACAACTTCTTTTAACATTTTCATTACATTCGAACTTGGATGAACAAGACGATTATGCCAAGAAAAAAGTGACATTTTGAACAGTAATAGGAGAAACGCGAAGCAAATATAACCCCTGATGGAGATCAGCTTTCCAAATCACTCGTGAACGGTCCTGTATAACACAGTAATCTTTGTTAAACAAAACACTGATATTGGAATGCTTGATGAAACAACTGATAGCTATCAAATTGAAACTGAAATGAGGAACATATATAACGTCAGTAAGAATAAGGTCTGAAGTGATCCGAACCGTGCCTGCAAACTTAACAGAAACCACTATTTTATTTGGTAACATAATGTTGCCACCTTCAATAGGTCTCAAGGATTCAAAAAGATCCTTAGAAAAACAAACATGCCTAGAGGCACCCGAGTCAAGAATCCAGCTATTATCATTATGTTCTGAAGAAAAACTGTTCAAGTAAAAAGGAGTTTTACCTTGCATGGCCAAATCAACAGAGGCTGAAGAATTATCAGAAGAGGAGGCAGCATGTAACTGAGTTGTAAGCATTGCTACCAACTACTAACACTGACTTGCACTTAAAGACTCATTAGCAACATTAGAAGAATGAACAGACTGATCATGAGAATTAACAACAACATTTGTATGAACCACATTGGTCTTTTGTCGAGAATTATTACCGAGAGGAAACCCATGAAGCTTGTAACATTTGTCCTTAATGCGACCCAGCAAGCCACAATGACTACATTGAGGTCTAGGCTTTCGAGAGTTAACAACATTCTTAACAGCAAAAACTGGCTCAATAACAAGATTATGCAGCCTAATAATCCTTTGACTCTCTTCTTGAACAATTAAAGAGAAGACCTTAGTAATAGATGGCAGAGTATCCATAATCAGTATTTGTGCACGAATATGAGCAAAAGAATCGTTAAGACCCATTAGAAACTACATCACTTGTTTTTTCTGTTGCTCAGCAATCATCTTGGTAACACCATCACAATTACAACGCAAACATGTACAAACAGGTTTGAGAGAAACTAATTCATCTCAAACGATCTTAAGCTGGGTATAATATGCACTTATAGACATCGAACCTTGAACCAGATCGCCAAGTTTCTTTTACAGCTGGAAAATCCTCGGACCGTTGTTTTGCTGGAAACAATCCTTAATATCTTTCCAAATTTCAGCAGCTGTTGAATGATAAAGGAGACTCACAGCAATTTCTTTAGAAACAAAGTTCAACATCCAAGAATTGACAAGATTATTAGCTCTTGTCCAAGCTTTGAACAAATCTTGATTTGTGGTTGAGGGGGTAGAAATAGAACCATCGACAAATCTGAGCTTGTTTTTGGCGGATAAAGCCATGAGCATGGATTGACGCCAACTATTGTAGTTGTCAGGATCAAGAGGCTGAGTAACGAGCATCATTCCAGGATTATCGGACTGATAAAAATAATACGGATTGGAGCCATTGTTGAATTGATCATTCAACTGATCAGCCATGGCAGAAAACAAGAAAACAAGAGAAGAAACGGAAGCTACAACAGAAGAACTTCTGATACCATGTAAAGAGAAAAAAGTTCTTCTTTTATTATTAAAACTGATGACCAAATACAAGAAGAGTTGGTTAATTTATATTACCAGGGATGAAGAAGAGTAACGGTTATAACAGACAAATAACTCTAATTAGAAAGCTAACCTAACCTGACTTAACTAACCCTAGTAAACCTAATATATCTCTAACATCAACAAACTCCATCCCGTCGATACGCCTGAAAATATCGGCATCATCCTGAATTAAAGCATACAGGGCATCGATACTTCCGTACTCAGCTGCTTTCCTCAGCCCTTCATCCATGGTGAAGGTTCAATCTTTCAGGGATTGGTGCGGAGAGATCTGTCAAAATCAGTCAACAAGGGAACACACAAAAACGACATGACCACGTGCTTGTTATATTAAAGAAAGTTAGACTTGGTTAAATTTATTACAGTTTAATTAAAATGCATGGCATTCGATGTTGTTTTGCTCTAAATACAGCTAAGCACTCACCAGGACGAGTCTTTAAACCATACAAATTCTCATAGATCTGAAGATAGCTTTGGACATATTATAGTATTGTTTTTTTATTTAACACATGAACCATGATTTGTTGTTCCCAAAGACATAAATAAGTAACAAATAATTAATTCAATACAATATAGAAAAGAATATGAGTTTGAGCATGCTTAAACTGTCACAGTTGATTCGTGATTATGTACTCAAAGTGTGGTGTTTTAGATTATTCTTTTAAAGTTGTTAATTTAAAGCTTTAGATTATCTATGTTTAGGTTAATGCCATCGTCAAAACACAAGTTGGAGTCCGTGGTAATGGCAAACCATATAGGTTCAGAGTTTAGTTTATACAAGTCATACAATTTTAAGGTGTATGAGATTTAATTTAAGGTTTGAAGTTTATAATTTAGGGTTTAAATTAAAATTTTATTATTTAGAGTTCAAAGGGTTTAAGATGTTAAGGTTTAGGGTTAGAGATTTAAATTTTAAATTTTTAGTTTAAATAGGGAGTGTTCTGTCAAAATATAATTCTTAGGAAGAAAGCCTTGAAAAGCGACCAATAAATTAACAAATTGAAATATATACACAAAATAAGGATAAATATCCATAATCAACTCGGCTCAAATATCAGTTTTATACAATGTCTAACCTATTCGGAACTCATAAACTTCTAAATAGAAGGATATTGCACGTTAAAACGTGTCTGAATCCATGTCCTCTTACAAATTGTAATAACCATTCCAACCGAGTTAAGACTCAGTTGACAGTTGTTATAACATTTAATGCAAAATTGACATAAATTAAGAAAAAACCAGTGTGCTACGAATGCTGTAGGGTATGTCCAGCCATAGCCACTACTATAACCCCCACTAACAAATAAACAATAACCCACAACTACCATGGTTCCTTTCCAGAATTCATCGTGTAGAATGAGGAACAACAAAAACCCTTGAATTACACCCACCATTGCTCCTCCAGCAAGAATGGAGAAAGAAAACGAAGGGAAAATCCAACATCCAACGATCGAAACACTTAGTTTCGACACCTTATACGAGATACACATGAACACCATAAAAAAGAAAATAATGGTTGAAAATACACGTAGAATTATAGCTATGCGAAAGGTAGGAGCAATGGAGGATATCGATTGGTCGAAGCACATTGCGAGGAACGCGAGTAGTACTTGAAGTGCTGTCCTAAATCCGCGGGGGAAAGGTTTAAGCAGGGCCAGTGTTAGGAAATATGTTACTATGAAGACAACATAGGCTAGGCTGTAAAAAAGAAGAAAATAGTATTGGTCCATCACTGCTGTCCCTATGCTCCCTGGGGATTCCCTTTCTTGAATACGTTTGGAAACGATGGAGGTTGAAGAACTGTCGCCCTGCCAGACACCACCGGGCGGGCTGAGACTGGTTTGGTAGGTTGCAGTGAGCAGTAGTCCTAGAATTACTAGTAAAGCATTGCGGTCCTGCTCTGATATATTTTCCATATCGTGAAAAATTAACGACGATGCTTTTGTAACGTATTTAACGATTTGTTTATCAACTCGACAACTAAAGTTTGAAACTAATGGAATAGAGAAACCACGTAGAACAGTGGTGCTTTCGCTGCTATTATGTTGTTCTGCAACCTTCAGTGCCGTCGAACCATCCAGATTCTGGGCTTGCCTATCTGCTTTGCAGTTTAATAACAGTTTCACCATCTGTTTTATTAATAGTTTTGAGATGTAAAGATGGTACAATCAATTAACCATGTCTATGAAATACAAAAGAATCCATGTATATGGAGTAATTATTTAAGCAGTTGAGTCAAACCTCGAGTTGATCATTGCCAGCAGCTAAGTGCAGTGCGGTGTTGCCATCTTCGTCCTTTCGGTTCACCGTTTCTCGAGAATACTCTTTCTTCCTAAGCGCTCCAATTAGGACACGGACGACGTCTAATCTTTTGTTTTCCACTGCTATATGCAAGGCAGTGCGGTTCTTAATCGTAACATCTCGGATACAATCAGGGCAAGCCTCCAGAAACTTATCCAACAGACCATCACAGTCTCCGAATTTACTAATGTGGTGCAGAGGAGTCTCACCATTCTTCCCTTTGACACGAATGAGACTGCTATCGATTTCCATGAGACGTAGTGCCATCTCTTTATTCCCTTTCTCGACCGCGAGGTGAATGGGGCTCAAACCTTGTTGGTTTAGCTTCCTAGCAAAGGATGGCTTTAAGCTCATAATCTCCATCGCAAACCCGATGCACCCTTCTGCTGCAGCTACGTGTAAAGGCGTCTCGATGAACTCGACCTCATCGAAGCGCCTCAGAACGTTTCCATCTCTCTGAATCAACGTATATAATTCACTAATGTTTCCTGTATGAGCAGCTGCTCTCAAACTTTCATCCATGGTGCGATAAGTTGAAAGATAAAAGATGCGGTGCTGTAAGGTCTGCCAATTGAACACAACAAGGAAACAATATATAAAGACATAAGGAAAGACAAATTAAGTATATGGTTTTGGTCTTTTTTCTGTTTCTTGCGAAAAGGCTAATGAATCAAACTTTGCAAATTGTAGGAAAGCTCAAAGAAAGACAAATATGGAATCTTGATTAAAAAAACAAGGATTTCTCAATCATAATAAATACAGCCAAGACTTTCGAGCACAAGGAGATAGGGTTCTGCAAATTGACAAGTTGAAACATGGAAGCTCAACATTTGGCAGCAAACGAAACACCACCCCTCCTTCAACCCGAAACAATCCCAAAGCAGCGATGAATCGTTCAAATAAGGACTTAAACTGATATTAGACCAAAAATTTTAAGAGGTACAAGCCGCTGCTCTCAAATCTTCATCCAATTAAGATGGAAGGACGGTGGTAGGAGAAAATTGGAAGGGCTAGATCTAAGGCCACTTGGGACAATTAATCGAAGGATTAGAGACTTTGCTTGGTCGATTTCAGTCAACAAACGATAAAAAAAAGACAGAAAAGTCTTTGGTCTTTGTTTTTCGAGGTAATTTTGTCTTTAGAAGAGCATTAGAAATAGCTTTTTATATGTTCATACATAAAAGTTTAAACAAATGACATGCAGCAGCATTGTTAACAAGAAAGCCACCTTGGTTGGAAAAGGATTTACATTTGATCACTATACAAGGATGGACTGAGGGGTGTTGACGGTTAAGAGCAGTCGCACTCGTTAAAAATTTTAAATTCTATTATAATTTAGATATTTTTTATATTTTTTATTAATAATTTAATTTCACACCCTTATATTTTTTAGTATAATTTTCTAATAGCTTATACCCTTTATATAGAAACTTACGTCTGTCTCTTTGACAATGTATATAAAATATGCAATAAGTTTGTACAAATTTATCCTTTGGAATACTACCGTTGTTGATAAGTGTAGAATATTGTATATTTTTAATGTGTTTTATTCTCCATTTTCTTAAATTTATACCCTCATAAATTATTTTTTTGGGCTTTATTTTGGTAAAATCATTATTGGACTATGTCAGCCCAGAACCAACAATTAAAGGCAGAATTTGAATTTCATTAGATATCATGGCAGCAGTCGTGTGAAATTAGATTATCAATTAAAGTCTGAGTTCAGTGCAGCAGAATTCGGTGTACAATCAGCAGCTTCTAGAAGGTTGATAAGCATTATCTCGAAGGCATATTCAAAATTATCTTAAAGATAAGTACATGGAAGATAAATATGAGGTTATTCAAAAGATATATCAGAATTCAACCGGAGCCACATAATTCGAATTTGTGATAAACCTTTAGATTTAATTTTAGATTTTTTAATTTGAATATTTTAACTTTATCTTTATCTTTTATTAGGGTTTTTAGTTATTTTACCTTGTTAGGATTCTCGGGTATAAATACTCTCTAAGTTCAACACTTGAACTCGGAATTTGTATTTTTCCTTGGTGAATTCTATAGTAGCTATTTCCTTTTTATCTTTTGCGTTATTTTCTTTCTTTATTTTTTTCATACCAAATGTTAAGCATGATCCAGTCCATGTTTAGCTAAATTTCCACTTAGCCTAAAGCTTTGCGATATCTCAATTCTAATCGTGAGAATTGAGTTGCACTTCACAACTTCGAAAACTATTCTCCGATTCTCTGGAAACAAGAAGTGACAATCGGCCATTCCTTTAAAAGTTATTACATCTTCATCTCAAAAAGAGCTCGTTGTTTTGAAAGGTGTTTTGACTTACAGTTCGGGAGATGGATCGGTTGGTCGTAATTCGCCTTACAGTGAACAAACTTAGCAGGGGTTCCCTAAGGGGAATCAAGATCGAGTTCTCTTGTTTGCAAGACACCATAACTTGAGTTGGGCTCTTCCAGTATTCAAAATAGCTTGGTGCTAACGGCGATAGACTTGGGAATCTCGATTAACTGGAGAGAAGAGTTAGCTGCAGGGGTTGGGCCCTGTTGACTGTAACCAACGTAGTATTCAGAAGAAAAAATTATTTCGATGAACGATCGATATTGAGGCTAACAAAGCCTAGGGCTAAACCCTCATCATTGCATTATTTCTTTTACAATTTACTGCTTTTAATTACACTTTATTTTTTTTATCTCTGAAACCCCTTACTTTTTGCATATCACTCAAGTCAAGAAATAAAGTTGTTAATTTTCTTAGTCCCTATGGACCGACCCTACTTCTCTACACTACTTTTCATTGTTAATTATTAAAGATTAGAAATGTATTTATTTGAAAATTTCGGCACTTGTCAGTTGTAAACAATTTATGGGATCACTTTATCCATGGGCAGATGTAGCATAGAAAATGGGGTACAATTGACCCAACTTGATTTGTTAGGTATGGGGTTTCCAATACGGTAATATAGAATTTTTCATTGGAAATATTATTAGATTTGACCCCACTTAATTTGTTTGGGTATGGGGTCAACAATGCTTATTGTAATAATACATGAATGCTTCATACCTTATACTTTACTTCTGATCCCACTAAATAAAAATCATGGCTCCACCACTGACTTCATCATTCTTGTGATCCTTTCCGATTCAACAAGATTAATTTTTGTTTAGTCTGTTAAACGAATATGCATGAGACTAAGCCTGTCAAACCCGAAACTCGAATTTATTTATTTGACATGATATGGACCCAAACATATGGACCCTAAACATGATGGTCTAAACTTGACCGAACCCGAACCAAAACGAAACTGAATTTTAACTGAACCGAAAATCAACCAAACCAAAAGTAACCAGAACTGAAATAACCAAAACCGAAAGCTACCCTAAACGAAAATCAACCCAAACCGAAAGCATCCTGACCTGAAAGTAACTCAACCAAAAGCAACACTAATTTAATTTCCTCCTTCATATATTGGCTCAAATAAAAAACTGGCCGATTTGATATTGGTTCGAACCGAAAATTGACCAGTTCGATATTGACCAAAATCGAAAATTCAAATGATCCGATATTGACTCAACCTGAAAATTCAACAAATTTATTGACCTGACTCGAGATAATGAATAATCAAACTAAATCTGAATCAGATTTGATACCACTTGAACCGAACTTAAACTGAAAACAAACCGACCAAAAATGACCCGATCCTACCTATCCTAATGGCCCGATTGCCACATCTTATAGAAGACATAACAAATGTTAAAGGCACTATCGGTAGAAGGACCACTTCATTAGGAGCCATTATCAGCAAATTTATACTTCATGTCCTAATATCCAAGAGAACATCCGGGGAAAGCAGCAATCCGCATCAATCCACTTCATTAGGACCCATTTTCAAAAAAAAAAAAAATGATCCGTAAGGGAAAATGATGGTCGGAAACAACGCGGTATTTGCGACGTAAAAGACAAACTTTGGTATCATTACATTCGAGTCACACAATTGAAGGTTGAAAGATAATTCGACTATCATAACTTATATAGGGATAACTACATATTTAGTATATTACCTATTCTCGCGTTCTTATTTTAGTACATTATTTCTTTTTTTTTGACAAAAATAGTACTTAATTTTACATTTTTATTCTATTTTGGTACTCCGACCGTTAGAAACAAACGAAGATGATGACATGTTTTTTTAATTGAGATAATTACAGTTTTAGTCCCCTTTTATCATTTTAGTTCAAACTATATCTATTTAATAATCATCTTAAATAATTTGGTTAAAACTGTAAATTCCCATTTTATTTATACTTCACTTAAACCCTAGCCCCAATTTATTTCTTCTTCTCAATCCAATCATCCACTTCTGCTACTGCATCATCACCAATTATATGGTATTTGTAGGGTTCTTGTTTCAAACTTTATTTATATGCTACATTTTTAATTTTTATAACCCTTTGCTTCTGCTTCAATCGCACTCTTCTGCAATTTCCTATGATTGTTTTTTATGCTTTTGTTTCTGTAATTTTCATGTCTATAAATCAGTAGTTTTCACAAGTTTCTTTTAAAAAAAAACAAAAAACAAAGCAACACTCATCTTTTCCCCCTATATCGATATGAAATAGAGATTTATATTGTACATAGGGGATTAATAAGATGATTTTCTACCTCTCATGCTGTTTTCTTTCTTTGGGCTATCTCAGGAACCAGTCAACTGTGACTACACCAGCAAACGAGGTAATAATGTCTTGCATTGCACCATTATTCATATCCTTGTCATTCGCCTTGTTGTAAATCTTGTTTTCCAATGATTCTGTTTATGTTTCAAGAAACCATTAATCATACTGAAGACGACTTGAAAAAGAGAATAAGTTTCCTTACTGAATTTATGGTGGCTTTCAAGGAAAAAAAATCCACACTGATATCAAGCTTAGGCATTGTAACAATGGACCCTCCATTTCAGCACACAAATCTGTACTGGTAAAAACTCTCTAACAAGAGCCATGATCATTTCCCAATTAAAAATAAGTCACAGAATAGGCTGACGATGATTGAATTAAGAAGAATAAATAAAATGGGGTTAGGGTTTGGGGAAGAAGAAATAAAATGGTGGATTTGTAGCTTTAACCCAAATATTTAAGATGATTAAATAGATAGAGTTTGGACCAAATTGATAGAAATGTATAAGTTTTGAGGATAGAAACTGTGATTATTCCAATTAAAAATAAGTCACATCATCTCCGTTTGTTTTTAACGGTCGGGGCCGTTTGTTTTTAACGGTCGGGGTACCAAAACAAAACAAAAATGTAACGTTAGATACCATTTTATAAAAAAAAATAAGTGGGTACTAAAATAAGAACTCGATAATAGTTGGGATACTAAATATGTAGTCGTAACCAACTCGAAAAATTATTTCAATAAAAACGATTTGATCTCAATTTCCCTTAGTAATCTATTTACTAAGTGTGTTCCCTGGAAGTCGGATTTGTTTCAATAACCGATCCTCCCTCCCACTTGATAGATCAAAACAATTGTTTTCTCCAAAGTCAATCTTTGGGTTTAAAAATCATTTTGATTTTAAAGATAAAGTGCGAAGAAATCGAAAAAAGTTTCTGAAATGTTTGAAGCTTAATTTCAAACCTCGCCTTTAAGAACGCGTCATTGCATAAGCCTTTGACTTATGAAGATCTAGCCGATCATGATTATTAAATTAATCATGCTCGACGTTTTAGAAATAATCTCAAGAAAAATAAGAAAAGAACTTAAGGAAAAAAAACTAAGAAGAGTAAAAATTCCAAGAAAAAGATGAAATGCTATTCAAATTGATGATGAAGTCTTACCCAAAAAGGGTATTTATAGTACTTCAAATAACCTAGGTAAACCTAAAATGATAATTAAAAATTAAACAAAATAATTATCCAAAGTTTAAAATTTAAAATTCAAAAATTCGGAGATATGCTATCTGATAAGCTATCACTGCTGTCTGCTGCTGACGTCAGCTTCTAGAAGACACCGACGTGGCACCCAGTCAGCATTCATGTCCTGGTTCATACCCATGAATCTGCCCATGACTCTAGCATTTCCTACATCATTCTAGCTTATTTTCAACATCACGTCCCCTGCATGAAAACAACATAGAACAGCCCAGTTAAGTCCCTCAAGCTTGTATTTAAACGAAATAAGGACAAAAAACACAACCAAAATAAATAGTCATCAATCATCTTCAACATGCCCCGTAATCTTCTTTCTAGCATTATTAACTTGATTATTTGGTGCTCCAAACTTCATTTGTCCACCGAAATGCATATTCTGATTTGAACCAAAACTGCCCAGCTTTGTTTGGCACCGACCTGCACCGGTATTTCTTTTATCTATGTTTGCATTCCTTGCATGAAAAAACTTTGCCGACTCCACTTTGATTCTTTCCTTTCGCTTGTTATCGAACTTTGCGGTCGACACTGCCAATCTAAAACCTTGTAATGAAAAGCCATTCAATCTCTCCATAGCTCACAACGCATCTAACCTGTTTCCAAGTGTGAGAATGGAGCCATAGCGGTCGGAAATGGTAAAAGACGGTGGAGGAGAAGTGAACGACATTTAAGGTTACCATGAATAAAAGGAATTGATAAATGTTTTTACTAAAGATGAAAATGATTAAGGGTGAAAAACCCATTACATATTGTTGGCTTATATAGCCCATTAAAAATCTGTAAAGGAAACAGATTCACTAACCACTAACAAATTGATTAAATTAATCTATCTAATTATTAAACTAGTCCAACAATTTCAACTAATTAACAAAGTAATCCAACTACTTACTTTCTCTAACATTCACCCTATTTCTTAATCTTCTTTTATTTTTCAAATTTCTTGAATCAGAACATATAAAGTTGAAAATTGTGAGCTGGCCGAGAACAAAATTCAAACACATTGTGTTGAGCTAGTACTAGTAGTGACCCAATCCTTGACCATAACATTTCCTTAATATCTCTTCTCATTCTTCATTCTTCGTATTTGAATCTATGAGTGGGTTGAAATTGTGAGGTGATATCCTAAACAAAATATTTTTTTCTTCTTCATTTGTATTCTTGCCTTCATTCACTCAATTTTATTCTTCTAATTCTTCAACACAAATTCTCCTTTCTTTATTGTCTTCTTCTTCACTTATTTGGACTATCTTTTTGTTGGAAGCAAGGCTATTAAGCGTCAAGCTTTCGGGTGCAATCTGAAGCCCTCCTTTGAGCAAGAAGACACCCTCTTATGTCTGGTTAATGAAGAGTAAAGTTGTTAAACACTTAACTCTCCCCAGAGATTTCCTTCCATGGACACTTGACTGTTTAAGTCTCAAGTTCTATATGTACCTTGTGAGAGGAAACAACAAACAATGAGATAATGGGAAACCAGATTGTTCTTGAACATAATCTCAACATTTACCAGCTTTCAGCAGTAACCGAGAGTAGGAACCAAACTTTCAACAGTCAAGCAGCTCAGAACCAGTAACCAACATACACCAGCTTTTATATTTCAAAGGCTTCATATTCATGAATTCCATAAAAATGCAACCAACAGACCACACATCGATAAACACATTCATTAATTCATTCTCAACAGTAGATCGACCAAGTGCAAAGTCACAAATCAAATCACTAGCAGTAACCAAACCAATTCAGGTCGACAAAAGTCACAAAACCAGAACGCAAACCAACTCTGTTGAGTCAAACTAGCAAACTAATAAAGGATAAAATAACCATTTAAGCATATTACTGGACACAAACAAATCATTTGACCACCTTGAAGAAAGCATTTCTAATCACCTTATTCAGCTTTTGACTAAAGTATCAGTGATCACAAGCAAAGGAAACGTTGCTTCAATGAACCAAAATTAAACAACACCTCAAATATTCACAAATTGAACCACTTAATACTACTCTCTCAACATGAGCAAAAATGATGTATGTTAGGTTTGATCTCAATAAACAACCTTAATCATATACATCATTAAGCATAACAGGTTGCAGCAATGACGCTATAAGTAGCATAAGAGGACATCACCATTTCTTCAAATCATACATCAACAACATGTGTGCTCACATCTTATCAATGACAAAATCTTGACATCAGACCGACAAATATCACTATATCAGACCAAGAGAAACCAATTTCTACAATAATCTCAGAAGACTCCCACATTAGTATCAGTAATAGAAGATAATAACATTCTAAAAAAATTCAGAACATTGAGCGAATCAGAAAATATGCCGAGAGAAGACTCAAAAAATCAGTTATAATCGCCCAAAATCGAAGTATAGCAGAGATGAACCAAATCAAAGCAGAGCAACTCAGATTATGGCGAACTATATCAGACGCGGACCATAGATACAAGCAAAATTATTCAATGAATCAAAATTGCAAAGATCTCACCAGATCAAAGAAGATTTACAGATCGCACATGCATCAATGTGAAATAATCAACGACGCAGATGAAACTCGCCACTGAGGAAACCGATTGCCGATTGAGGAAGCAGTGTCAAGATCACCACAGGATCATTGACGATTTGAGTAACAGAAACGATTTCAAGATTTGAAATCGAAAAACGGTTGAAAAACTTAGCAGAAAGCGTGATGGGGGATTTCAAGATCTGAAATCAAAGAACTCAAAGAATGCAACGAAAATGAACTTAGATTTGAAAGGCAAAAACGAAGAAGAAAAGGCACCAGAAACGACGCCGAATGATACCATGTGAGAATGAAACTATAACGGTCGGAGATGGTGAAAAACGATGGAGGAGAAGTGAACAGCGTTTAAGGTTACCAAGAATAAAAGGATGTGATAAATGTTTTACTAAATATGAAAATGATTAAGGGTGAAAAACTCATTACATATTGTTGGCTTATATAGCCCATTACAAAACTGTAAAGGAAACAGATTTGGTATGTGAGAATGAAGCCATAACGGTCAGAGAATGTGAAAGACGGTGGAAGAGAAGTGAACGACGTTTAAGGTTACCAAGAATAAAAAAAAGTAATAAATGTTTTTACTAAAGATGAAAATGATTAAGGGTGCAAAATCCATTGCATATTGTTGGCTTATATAGCCCATTAAAAAACTATAAATGAAACATATTTACTAACCACTCTAACAGATTGATTAAACTAAGATATCTAATTTTTAAACTAGTCTAACAATTTCAACTATTTAACAAAGTAGACCAACTACTTACTTTTTCTAACACCAAGTCTCGCGAATCCAAACCTTCATCCCCCTCTGCTCCTCCTGGTTGCTATGAACGCATTGAGAACATTATCGTACCTTTCAAAAATATTCCATAAGCTTTTCCAGTGTAATGCCAATGGAAGATTGTCCACGAACAACATAACTATCTGATCCTTTTGCTCATTTTGAACTTTCGGCTGATCCTTTTGCTCCTTCTGGTCCTCTGGGTTTACCAGCGCCATTACTAATCAAATTAATTAGTAACAAACATTTAGGTGATTGACAAAGCTGCTCATATTTGTTCTTCATATTCCCTTAGGTCATGGGTTCTAGACACGTTTGGAGCACCCCTTCCTTCCCATAGAGTCCCCTTCCCCTCCATTCTAGGTAGGATTAAAAATTAGATTTAAAATTTGTCAAAAAAAATTGTTATTTTTTGTTTTATTTTCTAATTTTATATATTTATTATTAATATTATCAATATTAAAAAATAATATTTGTTACTATAATGTCTAATTCTATGAATCTATGTATTCTATTAAATTTAATTATTTATTTAAAATCCAAATTAATAATTTTAAAGTCATGCTTCCAAGTATCGCATTAATGTTTTACTCTAAAATTCATCTAGATTTCAAATTTAAAAGGCTTAAGCGTACTTGAAACCCTTAAACTTTTAATTTTTTTTTAAAAATAAGTATTTTTTTAAATATGCTGGTGTGATGCAAGGGTATCATCTGTTCAACTTTCTTAGTCTTTTTAAAGACGGCACACACAACATAACATTACTGGTGCTCGAACCCGAGTCCCAAGAAATGATAAACATCTAACTTTGCCACCATGACACAAAGGGTTGAGAAAAAAAATAAGTATATTTTTAAAATATTTCCATCAAATTTCATTAATGAGAAAGGAAAGCGACTCTCGGTAATTACAAAATCTGTAGGGTAGAACAAGAGAAGTAACGTTTTGACAGTTTCAAGCAGTAGGTGAGGTGTCTCTACATTACAAGACAAGTAATGGGTCAGTTCTTTTGGTTAGTACAGTAAACGCAGAACTTTCTATTTCAAAGCCATTTTGTTTGAAGGAAAAAAAAGAAGAACAAACTACTGTAACTGCAATACACAAGTCAATGGTGTCTGAGTCTCTCCCTCCATCCTGAATGTGATTGGATGGTCAAGTGATACTTGGCAGAATAGTAATGCTTTGTCTGTTATTGTTTTGATGTGCTACATCTAGTGCCGTCAAACCAGCTTGATTGGTTGTATATTTATGAGCCGTGCATTCTAATAGCAATTCAAGCATCTGTTTAATCGATATAAATTTGTCAAAATCAGTTTACCACGAGATACAAAAGAATTAAAGTAATATTTATTATTAGAGTGGGATGAGTGGTAGATTATTGCAAGTAGCTATATGGAGTGCAGTGTTGGCATCTTCGTCTTGTTTGTTCACCACTTGTTCATAATAGTCCATCTTTCCACTTGAAGAATGTCTGATCTGTTATTTTCAACTTGTAACATCTCCGATGCATAAATCTGTCCAATGGACCGTGTTTGTTTTCAACTTTACCCATTCTTTCCTCTGACATGAATAAGATCTTTATCAACTTCCAACAGACGTAGTGCCATCTCTTGTTGCCCTTTTTCGATTGCAAGGTGCATGGGGATCAAGCCTCAGTAGTTTAGCTTCTTAGCGAAGGATGGCTTTAAGTTCATGATCTCCATTGCAAAACCAATGCACCCTTTTTTCTGCAGCTACGTGTAATGGAGTCTCGATAAACTCCACCTTATCAAAGCGCTTCAAAACATTCCCATCTCTCTCAATTAATTCATATAGTTGGCTAACGTTGCCCGCCTCAGCAACTTCTTTCAAATTTTGATCCATGTGAGGAGGTAAGGACCAAATTACAATAAGAGATGAAAATTGAGAGGGTTCAAGGCCACTTGTGTGAGGAAGAAAGAGGAGAATTGTTTGGTTTATATTGGCTTTAGTCACTTTCAAAGTATTAGATATATCATTATCTTACGTGTTCTTAGCTGGTTAACAGCTTTTCTTCAATGTTAGTTATTAGGGTTTTAGATAGTTAGTTAGGTTTCCTATATATAAGCTAAAGCTTTCTTCCTTTGTAAACTTAACAGATTCAGATTACAAATAAAGAATTTGTTTCTTTTTCTTCATCTTAAACTCTCGTTATATGGTATCAGTTGTTTTCTCTTCCTCTGCGCTCGATTAACAATGGTGAATGTTACTGAAATTACGCAACAAGAATCAGTTCTTTCTGAGCAATCTGACAATGGCAACACGCCTTATTCCATTCATCAATCTGAAAATCCCGGTATGGTATTGGTTACACAGCCCCTGGCTATCGATAACTACATCAGCTGGAAAAGATCGATGCTCGTGGCACTTTCAGCCAAGAATAAACTCGGTTTCGTGGATGGATCTATTCCCTCACCAACGTTTTCTTCACCATTGTTCAACATGTGGACACGCGCTAATAATATAGTCATTTCTTGGATTCTAAATTCTATCTCGAAGGATATTGCAGCAAGTTTGATCTATCATTCTTCTGTTGTAGACATTTGGAAGGATTTTGAAGATCGTTTCTAACAAACTAATGGTCCTCGTCTTTTTGGTATAAAGAAGAAACTGACCGATCTTGTTCAAGGTTCCTTACCAATCAGCACTTATTACACTCAGCTTAAAGCTGTTTGGGATGAATTGATTTCTCTCAAACCTTCTTGTACATGCTTACATTGTTCTTGTGGTGGTCTTCGCAAGATCTTGGATGAACATCAGAAAGAATTGGTTATTCAATTCCTCATGGGTCTAAATGATTCCTTTGCCACCATTCGCGACCAAATTCTACTTATGGACCCTATGCTATCTATTACTAAAGCTTTTTCTCTTATTCTTCAAGAAGAGAATCAGCGTTCCATAAAGCTAATGGCTCTTATTAATGAAGCTGCCTTTGTTGTTAAAGCTTAATCAATCCCTCGAAAGAACATACCTCAATGCACACACTGTAATCTTCTTGGCCACACCAAGGATAAGTGTTATAAACTTCATGGTTATCCTCCTGGTTACATTTCTCGTGATCGAGCTAAATCAATTCAAAGTCGAGATCGTGCTCATTCAAATGTTGCTGCTACAGACACTAGTTTAAGTATGTCTCAAGAATCCTTAACTCCTTCTCAGTGTCAACAGCTCATTGCATTGCTTAATTCTCAACTTAAAGCAGCTGGCAACTCTGAAAATTCTACTTCAATCAATTTGACCATGCAAGGTAAACTGTTTTTTATGCAAATAGTTTCAGCACCTTTCAAGATAGAAATTCTTGGATTATAGATTCTAGGGCATCTCGACATGTTTGTTTTTCAAAAGACTCTTTTGATTTTCTTAAACCAATTGAAGGAGGCACTATATTACTTCCTAACAATTCTGTTGTTAAAGTTAATTTTTCTGGTTCCATCACTTTATTTCCTAATCTTGTTCTTCATGATGTTCTATATGTCCCTGAATTCAGATTCAATCTTCTTGCTATTAGTTGTTTGTTACATAATTCCAATGTTAGTGTTTTATTTTCTCGAAACCAATGTCTGATTCAGGACCAACAAATTGTGATTGGGAAAGCTGATTTTTACCAAGGATTGTACTTGCTTAAATCTCCTGTTGCCACTGTTTCTGCTGTTGTTCATGAATCTCAAAGCAGTGTTGATAGTTGTGTAGCTGATGTTGTTCTTGCTAATTGGCATACTAGACTTGGTCATCCAAGTGATCATACCTTGTATTTGCTGAAAAAGTTGTTACCAGATGTTCATGTTAATAAAAATGCCCCTTGTTCCATTTGTGCTAAGGCTAAACAACATCGTTTGCCCTTTCCTATTTCTGTTTCTAAGTCTTAAATTCCTTTTACTTTATTACATTGTGATATTTGGGGTCCCTTCAAGGTTCCTACACATAGTAATCAGAGATTTTTCTTAACATTAGTGGATGATTACACAAGACTTACCTGGACTTACTTACTACAACATAAGTCAGATGTTCTTTCTATTATTCCTCAGTTCATTACAATGATCAAAAATCAGTTTGGATATGATATCAAGGTGTTTCGATCAGATAATGCACATGAACTAAAGTTTACTGACTTATTTGCTAAACTTGGAATTATTCACCAATTTTCTTGTGTCGAAACACCTCAGCAAAACTCTGTTGTTGAAAGGAAACATCAGCATCTCCTTACTGTTGCACGAGCTTTACTTTTCAATCTAAAGCTCCCATTCATTTTTGGGGTGAATGTGTTTTAACAACAACATACATTATAAACAGACTTCATTCATCTGTTTTGAACAATAGATCTCCTCATGAGGTTCTTTTTCATCAGCCACCTAATTTTCTTCAAATGAGAACTTTTGGATGTCTGTGTTTTGTGTCTACTTTGAAAGCTCACAGGTCAAAATTCGATGCAAGAGCCTTGCTTGGTGTATTCATGGGATATGCTTCTGGAGTTAAAGGCTACAAAGTGTTTGTTCTTAAAACCAATCTTTTGTCATTTCTCGTGATGTTATTTTTCATGAAAATTATTTTCCTTTTCATTCTATTTCCCAAAGTTCTAGAATCACTAATCCCTTTCCAGATATTGTTTTACCTTCACACAATTTTCATGATATGCCTATTGCTCTTGAAAGTAGTGGCATCCATCTTCATGATAATGGCTTATCTCAGCCATCCAGACATGAACTTGAGCATGATTCTAATATTTTATCTTCTTCACGTGAGCATATGCATGAGAATATAAATGAAAACGAGCATGAGCATGAACATGAGAATGTTAGTGAGCATGAGCTTGAGCACATGCATGAGAATGTCAGTGAGCATGAGCTTGAACACGTGCATGATCGTATGCATGTACCTGATCATATTGTACCTGATCATGAAATTTTTTCTTCCAATCATGAAAATTCATCTCCTAATCATGAAAATTCATATAATGATTCTGAAACCATTGCTCATGAAACCATTCCTTCTCCTGAAGTTGCTACATCTGATCATGTTTTCCCTAGTGAAAGTGAGCTCATCCCTCAGCATGAAAACATTGCTCATTCTGAAATAGCTTATCACCCTATTCAACGGTCATCTAGGATTGTTCAGAAACCATCTTATCTACAACACTATCACTGTAATAATATTTCTTCTGTATGCAAGTATCCTATAGAAAATCATGTATCTTCTTCTATTCTTTCATCTGATTATTCAGCTTTTTTTCCTAAAATTTCCTTTACAAATGAGCCAGCATTTTACCATCAGGCTGTAAAATTTCCTCAGTGGCGTGCAGCAATGGATGAAGAATTACATGCCATGGAAACCCTTCAAACATGGTCTGTTGTTCCTCTTCCGAATGGGAAAGTTCCTATTGAGTGCAAATGGGTATATCGAATTAAACACAATGCTCATGGAAGTGTGGATAGGTATAAAGCTCATTTAGTAGCCAAGGGGTTCACTCAGATTGAGGGTGTTGATTACATTGAAACCTTTTCTCCAGTAGCAAAGTTAACCTCATTCAAGGTCCTTCTTACTTTGGCTGCTCAGAACAATTGGCACCTTATTCAGCTCGATGTGAACAATGCCTTTTTAAATGGCACCCTTGATGAAGAAGTTTACATGAAGTTTCCCCTTGGATATGGTTCTTATGGGAAGGATTCGAACATGGTGTGTAAATTACACAAATCAATATATGGCTTAAAACAGGCATCCAGGCAATGGTTTACAGCTTTTTCTACTGTTGTTTTCAAGCTTGGTTTTAATCAGCCAGAAATTGATCACTCTTTATTTGTCAAAGGATATGGGGACTCTTTGGTTTGCCTACTCGTTTATGTGGATGACATAATCATAGGAGGCAAGGATCCTACTCTCGTGGCACAAGTTCAGACTCATCTCAAACATCATTTTAAGCTTAAGAAACTAAGAACTTTAAAATACTTCCTTGGCTTTGAGATTGCACGCAATGACAAGGGAATTTCTTTATCCCAACGACACTATGCTTTGCAATTACTCAAGGACACATGTGTTATGGCCAAGAAACATGTTTCACTCCTTGTCACTTGTCCTCACAAACTAAACAAAACTGAAGGGGAACTTCTAGAGGATCCTCAATTGTATAGAAGATTGGTTGGAAGATTGCTTTATCTTACCCACACACGACCTGACATCACTTATATTGTACATTTGCTTAGCCAATTTGTATCAGCTCCTCGGAAACCTCATTTGTTGGCTGCATATCACTTGCTCTCCTACATTAAGCAAACTCCTGGTCTAGGATTATTCTTTTCTTTCTCCTCAAGTTTGAAGCTCAGTGCCTTTGTTGATTCTGATTGTTCATCATGTCCAGACACTAGACGATCAACCACATGATATTGCACCTTCTTAGGTGGCAATTTGATATCACGGAGGTCCAAAAAACAACATACTGTCAGTAGATCGTCTTGTGAAGCTGAGTATAGGGCTATGGCTTCAGCTACTTGTGAATTAGTTTGGCTCCAAGCCCTCTTATCCTTCTTCCAAGTTCCTATCACACAGGCTGCCCTTTATTACGACAATCAATCTTCAATCTTCTTGGCTTCTAATCAAGTTTTCCATGAACGAACTAAACACATTGAGGTAGATTGCCACTTCATTCGCGAGAAGACAAACGATGAATTTTTTAAGTTGTTTCATGTAAAATCTTCTAATCAGCTTGTGAATGTTTTTACCAAAGCGTTACACTCTCCTGCTTTTCACTCCATTATTTTCAAGCTGAGTCTTCTCAACATTCACCAGACATCATCTTGAGGGGGATATTAGATATATCATTATCTTACGTGTTCTTAGCTGGTTAACAACTTTTCTTCAATGTTAGTTATTAGGGTTTTAGATAGTTAGTTAGGTTTCCTGCATATAAGCTAAAGCTTTCTTCCTTTGTACACTTAATAGATTCAGATTACAAATAAAGAATTTGTTTCTTTTTCTTCATCTTAAACTCTCGTTATACAAAGCTGCTTGACTTTTGTAGTACACATTTTGTGTAACATGTTGGAATAATATGGTCTACACAAAATGTTATAGGAAAATTTATACTAAATCTATCACCTTTATTTCGAAATTGATAGCGATAGCCAATTAATTTTGCTCCCCACTACTACCTTGCACATTATTTTTATTCCTTGCTTTTTAAGGAGCTTAAGGACTAGTGGTGTAATTTTACCATTTTGGCGAACATATAAACGAACATGTTCGTGAACACTAAACAAACAAACACGACCACCTTCAAGAAATACGAACATGATATTAAAATTTAAACGAACATGAACCGGACATGAACACATTTGATAATAAACAAACAAACACAAACATAACCTTTTTCGCGTTCCATTCACACCTTTAGAGCGGGTGAAAAGCTTTTGCATTAAAGATGGGAAGAATTGTTTTTGTGCTATCAATTCATATGAGTGGTGTTTTTACATGATGTAATGTTATGAGTTGCATATAGCGTATGGTGAATTGGTTGGGCGTTCGACTGATTGGTAAAGAGAGAAAAGTTTGCTAAAGAATATACATGAATTGAAGACTCGGTGTGGGCGAGTTTTGAACGACTCGGGTTTTTTCTTATCTTGTTGTGAATTGTGGTGAAGGGTTTGTATTGAGGTGGGAGTAGCTTTAGTGGTTAACTTAATGTTATTTATTGAGGGGTCATTTAAAAATGTCTTAAATTAGGAGGAGCGAACAATATTAATTAAATTTTTTAAGAGATTAAAATATAATTTTATTATTACTCCAACTTAAAATTTTTCTAATTTTTAAAATTTGGGGAGGGGTGCGACCCTTTCCTTCACAACAATGTCATCTCTAAAGTTCAAACCTAATTCTCTCCTTAGAAATGCAATGTGCCTTGACATTGCACCCAACACTAGTTGATAATGGTTTATATTATTGTTTGATACATTGTTAATTATAAAATTAATTACTCTTTATGGTGATAAAATTTATACATGATGCCTTCATTTTCAAGAGAATATGCAGGGAAAACAAATGACTAAGGCCCTGTTGGAAGAAGGACCACTTCATTAGGACCAAATGTCAGAAAATGATCTGTAAGGGAAAAAGACGGTCAAAATTTTGGTATGGTTAGATTCGGGTCACACAATCAAAGATTGAAGATAATTCGAATCTCATAATTATTTTTATACATTATTTTTTTTAATATAGTATTGTTCAAATTATTTAGATTTTGCTTCAACTATAAATCGACAAATGATATTTGTAATGTTTTAGTGTGCTCTAACCCACTTTCTTTTAGATGTTATAATAATTGGAGACAGATCTAGAAATTTAAATTTGATAGTTTATTCACTGATAATAAATACAATAATATATAAGCTAAGACTAAATTGAATATGTCATCGAAAATTATTTAAGTTATTCATATTTGACATGACAAAAGACCATTCAATCACACCTGAATATATATGTAAGAGGTCCACTATGATTTAGTTACTAATTATTTTTAATAAAACACATGTATAAAGAAATCCACATTAATCATTGTAAAATTTCCTCTAATCAAATAATTCAAAAACACGATTTTTACAACTAATGCTATGAGAACAAAATATTTTATATTACTTGTAAGTAACTAAAACCATCTAAAATAGCGTTGAACACTTTCATATGAAGTATTGTTTGAAGTATGATTTATGATGTTTGAAATTGGTGTAATAAGTGTGTACTAAAGATTATGACATTGTTATGTTGAAGGTTAGGTTAGATAGCATTAAATGATGTTTTGATCTTTTATTTTTAATGTTGAGATTGGTCCTTGATATGTTTTTTCATGAATAGAGACATGTTGGTGAAGGTTTGAGTGTAAGTTGAGCAAATATGCAAATTCAGTTCTAAGTGAGTATCGAAAATTTTAATTGAAGTTTTGATACTTGGATTCCAAGAAAAGATGCTACATTGATACGCTAATTAAATACAAAATAAAACAATTGAACTATTTACTTGTTACAACATTGAATGCACCGCTTTATACAGAATCGAGATGCATTAAGAAATAACCAGCATCCTACTAATAGAATAGGGTATCTCATCCTTTGAAAAAAATAGGAATGCTTAGGGTTAACGAAATCATCAATCCTAAAGAAGAAACTAAAGCCTAAAACTACAATGGTTCCTTTCCAAAATTCATCATATAGAAAGAGAAAAAACAACAATCCTTGAGTAACGGCTAAACACAATTCCTCAACTGAAAAGGAAACTGAAAATGAAGGGACTTGGCCCCCATAAAAGTAGGAAGGGAATATACAACATCCCACTATTAAAACACTCAGTTTTGACACCTTATGAGTGATGCACATGAACACCATTAAAATGAAAATGATTCCAGAAAATATGTTGATAAAGGTATATACTGAACCGGCGGGGGCTATGAAAGATATTGATTGATCGAAGGACATTGCAAGAAACGAAAGTAGGACTTGAAGAGCTATTCTAAAACCTGGGGGAAATGGCTTAAGCAGGCTTAGAGTTAGGAAGTATGTTACGATGAAGACACTATAGGTTGGAATAAAGAACAAAAGAAACTTAGTTCGATCCATGACCGATGTCCCTGGGAGCCTACGTTCACCTCTTACAATAGAGTTGGTCGAATCGTCGCCCTGCACAAGGCCACCAGGCGGGCTAAGAGTGGCCTGGTAGGATGCTGTTAGAAGTAGTCCTAAAATTACTAGCAAGGCATTACGGTCATCACCTGATATATTATCCATGTCGTGAAAAATTAGCGATGAAGCTTTTGTAACATACTTGACGATTTGTTTCTGCAACTTATATTTGAAGTTTGAAACTCCCGAAATAAAGCAACGACGCAAAATAGTAGAGCTTTCTCTGTTATTACTTTGATAGGCTACATCCAGTGCCGTCAAACCAGCTTGATTGGTTATATATTGATTAGCCTTGCATTCTAATAGCAACTTGAGCATCTGTTTGAGATATAAATCGTCACAATCAGTTAATCACGAAATAATACGTATTGTTAGAGTGAGATGAGTAGAACCTGAGGTTGATTATTGCTAGCAGCTATGTGGAGTGCAGTGTTGCCATCTTCGTCTTGTCTGTTCACTTCTTCCTGACAATAGTCTTTCTTTCTGAGCGATCCAAGTAGGACTTGGAGAACGTTGGGCCTATTATTTTCAACTGCGATATGCAAAGCAGTGCGATTCTGAACTGTAGCATCTTTGATACTCTCAGGATAAGTCTGCATAAACCTATCCAATAGGCGGTGTTGGTTTTCAACTTTACACAGGTAGTGCAAAGGAGTCTCGCCATTCTTTCCTCTGACACGACCAAGATCCTTATCGGCTTCCAACAGACGTAGTGCCATCTCTTGTTGCCCTTGTTCGACTGCAAGGTGCATGGGACTCAAGCCTCGGTAGTTTAGCTTCTTACCCAAGGATGGCTTTAAGTTCATGATCTCCATTGCAAACCCAATGCACCCTTTTTCTGCAGCTATGTGTAATGGAGTCTCCATAAACTCCACCTCATCGAAGCGCCTCAAAACATTTCCATCTCTCTCAATTACTTCATACAATTGGGTAACGTTGCCCGCCTCAGCAGCTGCTTTCAAATTCTGATCCATGTGAGGAGCTAAGGATCAAATTACAATAAGGGATGGGTATTGAAAGGGGAGAATTGTTTGCTTTATATAAGAATTGTGATTCGTTTCAGTAATTTTTAAAGGTGCTTGCCTTCGTTTTGCAGCAATGCTACACTTTTTGTGTAACACGTTGGAATATTAAGTTCTACACCCAAAGCTCTTCATATTTCTGGAAAAAATTATACTCAATCCATCACCATTCAGTTACAATATTATTCACTTGAGACATAAATAAAGGGGAAAAACAAAAAGGAAAGTAATTGTTATTCTTTTCTTTGTAATATACCATTTTCAAACACTACAATACCTTAGTGGCCAAATTAGAATGTTTTTATAAATGTCAATTAAATAATTTATGCGTTAAATAGTCAATATCCATGTTATTGAATTTCACTACTCATGAGAACTTCTGAATTTGTCCAAATTAAGGTGAACTATTTACTCTATGAATGGTTAAAATTATACATATAAATTAATTATTTTTGTTAGGTATATTGTAACACCCGTGTTTTGGGGCTAGGAGTTAGCCGGGTTATAGTTCGAGTCAAATAAAATCTAACTAAAATAAATCAACTATAAATAATGACCAAATTGAGCTTTAATAAGGAGGGAGGGACCAATGTTGTAATTTGCCCAAATTTTTAAATAAAGCAAGACAACTTTTAGCAAAAAGTTGTCATCTTCCTCCCAACACCCATTTCCCATGTCAAACCCCTCTTCCATGTTTTCAAACTCTCCTAAAACCTTAGCTACTATTCCATTTTATTGTCATTCGATTTCAACACCAAATTAAGAGGTAAATATATTTTCTTAACCTCCTCTCTATCCTCTATTTATCTATAGTCTTAGATTTCGAAAATATTGAGTTTTGGGAATTAGGGTTCATATGGAAATTTGGGTAGTAAGAAATGCGCAGTGTATATGTACGTATCATTAGAGCTTGAAATATTTGAAGACTTGGGAATGGTTGGAACTTGAACAACATGAGTAGTTAGAATTGCTTGAAGACTGTGATCTCAAGATTGAGTACTATCTGAAGAGAGTCTACGTAGCAACCGAGTTCCGAGTTGTATTTGCTGTTAGATTAGTAGTTGAGTTACGAGTTGCAATTGTCGAATTCCGTATATCAAATGATAGTAGTTTTGTGGCCGAGTTTCGGGTTGAGACTACTTTGAGTCAGAATGTTTGATGAGAAACAGTTGCAAGACAGATTCTTGGCACCTCACGTGCAAGACATAGTGGAAAGAAGACCTTCAGAATACAGTCCAGAGATGATAGAGTTTTGCATTTCAGAGACAGAATAGTTGTACCGACTGACCTAGTGTTTTGAGATGTATTGTTTTGGCCGAAGCGCACGGTGGTTCATTTGTATTGCATCTGAGTAGTATGAAGACGTATTGTGGGTTGAAGATGAGTACTTCCGAAATAAGTGGATGAATAATGTGGTTCAGTATGAGAGTAAGTATGTAAATTGCCAGCGTGTCAAGACTGAGCTTCAGTTTTCTTCTAGTTTGTTACATCCGTGGAAGATTCGCAGTAAAAGTGAATAATAAAGATCCGAGATTTCAACTAGAATAATTTTGAAGACGTCTGCATGGTGTTTGGTTAATTGATGAAGACAGAGGATCAGTCAGAGAAAGTTATGAGTCAAGTGTTCAAGCAGTATTGTATGAGTTTGTGAATCGGGCTAGTTCTGTTGTTATCTGTTGCGGTTACCACCAGAGTTAGAAAGGGGTTTGAGATGTGTTACGTGTATCTATGATTCAGAAATGTGAGTCAGATCTGTTCCGTGCTGTATTTGTTGAAGAGATTGAGTTGAGTTTGAAATTGGCATGCCTTGAAGAATCAGTTGAGATCTTAGTGTAAGATAGCAAGTGTTGTGTGGTAAGTCTTTCGAGTTGGTTAGTACGCTGTGGTGAGAGAGGAAAGCGTGGAGGTGCATGTTTCAGTGGCCCTCCGTGATCGATAAATTTTGGGGACGAAATTTCCTTAAGTGAGGGAGAGTTGTAACACCCGTGTTTTGGGGCTAGGAGTTAGCCGGGTTATAGTTCGAGTCAAATAAAATCTAACTAAAATAAATCAACTATAAATAATGACCAAATTGAGCTTTAATAAGGAGGGAGAGACCAATGTTGTAATTTGCCCAAATTTTTAAATAAAGCAAGACAACTTTTAGCAAAAAGTTGTCATCTTCCTCCCAACACCCATTTCCCATGTCAAACCCCTCTTCCATGTTTTCAAACTCTTCTAAAACCTTAGCTACTATTCCATTTTAGTGCCATTCGATTTCAACACCAAATTAAGAGGTAAATATATTTTTTAACCTCCTCTCTATCCTCTATTTATCTATAGTCTTAGATTTCGAAAATATTGAGTTTTGGGAATTAGGGTTCATATGGAAATTTGGGTTTTTAATGGGGTTTTTCAATTTGTTTTGATAAATTGTATTGGGGTTTTGTTTAATCATGTCAAAATACACATTATATGTTGATTTGGTTGAATTTTGATGAATTTCCGAAATGGGTCCTTAAACCCATTTTTGAGGTGTCAAAAAGTTGATTTTTGGTGGGTTTTAGGGTGTAATTAGAGGGCTGATGGTATATGTATGCTAAGGGGATGATTTGGGACCATTTAGATGTCATTTGGGTGTTTAAAAATATGATTTTCTGCTGGGTAAAATATTAGTACGAAAATGGTGTTTTGGAGGGTTTTGGGTGAGTTTTGGGGGTTGTTTAAGGTGGGGTTTGATAGCCCAATGGTAGTACTATGGTTAGGGATTGATTTGGGATCATTTGTGGGTGCAATGGATGTTGGAAACAATGTTTTTGGAAGAGGTATTAGGGCTGTCCGAAATTGCTAAGTATGGGGTTTGGTCATGACTTGAAATGTTGGGTTTGATATTTGAATTTGTATTCCGGGTTGATATTTTGATGTTGGGCTGATTTGAGGATTATTTGAATTGTATTGAGGTTGTTTAGAAGCGAGAGTTTGCGTTGGAGGAGCTTCGGGAAGAAATCCGGAAACTTGAAGGTGATGCTTGCTTGGTAGTTGAGCTTGGAGTAGAGGTGAGTGGTTATTGTTTTTAATTGGTTTTAAACATTGGTTCAAGCATGTGGACCTAGGTTGGGCTTGGTAAACCCACCTAGAGTTGAGGTTAGGGTGGTAGCCTAATCTCAAGCTTAAGTTTAGGGAACTTTGGTTGAACTTCTAATTGTTTGTTATGCCTCTTAATTATATGTGTTTACGGTAGTTATGTATATTGTGTTATACATGTTGTTGAGGCATGTCTTGATGCATTGCTATGCATGTGGATTGGATTGTGAATTATGCATAATGATGATCATGGTGAGTACATGCTAGGCATGGTATTGGGTTGTGAAATACATGTATGTGAGACATGATATTTGATGCTTTGTCATATGCATGTAGCTATGAAAAATGGATTGCGTTTAATGTTGGCACTAGTATGCTTGGGTACAATGATCGATCATTAGGATGAGTGTGCACACAAATTGAGTCAAAACGTACGTGGCCTTGGTGGCGTTAAGGCACCAAGGAGGAGTACGGTGATGTAATATTCCACCGGAAGCTTTTATATTTCTACGTGATGATGAGTGGAATCCCATCCGTAGGGCATGTGGCGATGAGTGGAATCCCGCACATGCAAGGACCGGTGATGAGTGGAATCCCACCGAGGTAATGTTGTTGTTGGAAATGCGTTCCAACGGGTTATCCGCGTATTCGGGTCATAGCTAGGTGCCAATATGAGATTGTATGTATATACCAATGTGGGATTATGCTTATGTGCTTGTATGACATGAAATGTGATGTCCTTATGAATTGATATATGATGTGGCTAATGCTTTGGATTATGTATCATGCTAAGTTGAGCTTATGGTTGTTGAGCATGGCATAATGTTGACTATATGTTCATGCATCATGTTCATTTTGGCTTATGCGGATCGGAGGTAAGAACATGCATTTCATTATGGAAATTGCTCGTGCTTGGACCCTGCATTGTCGAAGGTTTGTTTTATGAGCTTACCCTCACTAAGCTTTTATGCTTACGCTCTCTTTTGTTCGACAATGCAGATAAATAGCTTGTGGGTGGCAAGGGCAAGGAAAGGTCTCCAAGTGTTGCTTTTGGTGAGCTCAATGTATGAGTTTTAAGTAATAGATTGTAATAGTTAAGCAATGGGATAGGTGTTATTGATTTGAGCTTTGATGTATATCGTTGTTGGCTTGGTTAGTGGATGCCTTGTCTGATTGTAAATATTGCTTATGTTACATGCCATGAATGTCTACGTGTTTTGGTTGCTAAGGCATGAAATCTTAAATGCTTGTATGTCCATATATGCCTGAATTGCTCTTTGTATGAATGCTATGTATGGATGCCTTGTTAATTGCTTGGTTGCTATCTATGGTTCATGTATGGTTGTTTAAATGATAGTATGTGCAAGTCTTATGAGTGTTAATTCATGCCTTTGGTCCTTTTTAAGCTTTTATTTGTGTCTATGCATGATCTTAGTGTTCTTCATAGTTAGGAAGTCATTAGAGTTAAGCAGTAAGTGCTCCCCTGCACCTAGGTCTCGAAACTATGGGTAAAGTTTCGAAACCTTTGCAAATCTTGGGATTTCTGGACATTCTGCCAACCAAAGTTTCGAAACCTTTGGGGAAGGTTTCGAAACTATGGTCAAAGGTTTCGAAACCTTACCCAAGGTTTCGAAACTTTTGGTGAAAATTGAGTTCCAGAGGTCACTGCCAGCCAAAGTTTCGAAACCTTCCCCAAAGGTTTTGAAACCTTGACCCAAAATTGCACTGTTTGACCCTTGTTGGCCTGTTTGAAGAGAAAAACACATAGGTACTAAGATGCCTTTAGTCAAGATTAAAATTGGGATGTTTGAATGTGGTTTAAGGGTTTGAATGTTGTCTCGTGTGGTATGTTCCGCTGTTTGATCACTTGGAATTTAATACTCGAACGTGACAAGATTGAAATGGAAAAAAAAATAGGGTTGCTAACCGAGGGGGAACCTTAACGGGTTTCGCTTCGGTTTTCCCCGTGTGACCCACTCGAACCGGTCATCCGGCTAGACCGGGACGAGGGGGTTACATATATATTTAAATGTCCGAAGATTGTATCTTTAATATAAATTAATAATTTACTCTATGAAGTTGAGGTGCTTAATTTGTAAATGGACCAAACTCCAAACTTTGTGGAAAGTGTCTAAAGGAGTGATAGATGTGGGAGCCCTTATTACGTACTATTAAACCAATAGCTTAATTAGTTGAAAAATCCACAAACTTATCTAGTGCCCTCTAGGGATGTAAAAAGATGACCCGACCTGAAAACCCGACTGAAACCTGTTCGAGTCAGAACCTGATTTGACCTGAAAATTTAATGACCCGAACTCGATCTGTAACCGACTGTTGTTGACGCGAACCTGAATTCAACATGTTACTGTAGTGACCGAACCCGACCTGCGTCCGACAGAAAACGACCCGAACTCGAATTGGACCTATTATTGTGGACCTGAAACCCGACCTGCGCCCGACTGAAACGAACCCGAAGCCGACCTGGCAGATAACCGATTTTACCCGACTGAATTGACTCGAGATCCGATATTACCCGACCTGTTTTGAACTCGACCTGTTTTGGACCCGACCTGTTTTGGACCCGACCTGTTTTGAACCCAACCTGTTTTGAACCCGACCTGTTTTGGACCCGACCTGTTTTGGACCCGACCTGTTTTGAACCCAACCTGTTTTGAACCCGACCTGTTAATTGACCTGACCTGCTTTGAACCCGACCTATTTTTAACCCGAACTGATATTGATCTGACTTGATATTTACCTGATATATAGTTGAAGAAGTCTACAATTTGATAAATTTAAAGTGTTAATAAATGTAAAGTATTAATTTATTAAATTAATTTAATACTAACTCGTTCAATATAAATTATTTGTGAAGTTTAATAAAAATTAACATATTTAAATTTAATTATTAAAAATATTCAAAATTTAAAAGTTTTATTAAATTAATAAGTTGAGATGGATGAATTTAAAACAAATTATTTAAAATTTAAATTAATTTATTAATTGTGATCATTAAATTTAAAAAATCTTTTATTAAAAAATTTAATTATAACTATTAAAATGATAAAAAAAATATTTTTTAGTTTAGGGAGAAGTTTTTTTAATTAATGGGGGGAAATTTTTTTAATTGATAGGAAATTTGGGGGGTTTTTGGCACCATATCAAACAAAAGTAAAATGGGGGAGGGGGGAATTTTGCCGTCAGATCAAAGTGTGGTGGGGGAATTTGCCGCCAATATGAAACAAAATTGAGAGGGGAAGTGAGATTTTTTTATTTAGGGGTTAATTATCCTTTAGGTCCTTCCTTAATTAGATGGTTAGAGTTTAGGTTTTTTAGGTTTTAATTTATTTTTTTAGTCTTAACTTTTGGTTTAGTTTCTTTAAATTTTATTTAATTAGGCCATGCTTCATAAATTAATTAATTATTAAGCTTTTTGGTTTGCTTTAAATTTGATTTGGTCCTCGTATAAAGATTTGGTAAATAATTAGGTTTAATAATTTTATTCATTTGTGATTTGGGCTCTAATTAATAATTTAGTTTTAATTTATTTTTAGATTTGTCCTTTTACGTTTCAATTTATTTTGTTTGTTAGATTTATGGGTTTATGTTTAGGGTTTAAGGGTAAGTGTGTCAAGTTGATTGTTTGGGGCTATGAGATTAGTTTAGGGATTATGTGATTAGGCTTGCACTCTAATTATTAGTGAAAAGTGTCTGTAAGATTTAGATATTCATGTTTGGGTTTAGGGGTAAATGTGTCAACTTAATTATTTGAGGTTATGAGATTAGTTTAAGGATTAGGGGATTAGGCCTGTACTCTAATTATTAGTGATTGTAAAATTTAAGGGTTGAGGTTTATAGGTATTGTTTAGGGGTATACATATATACATACAAATATGTATGTTCTAATATATATATATATATATATATATATATAATTATAACAATATATATATATATACTAAAACTTAAATACATGCATATATATGTGTTTTAGTATGTATGTATATATGTGTGTTTTAGTATATATATATATATATATATATGCATATGCTTAATTAATTATAACAATACATGTATATGTATATATCATAATATATGTATATTTATATGTATATGTGTATATATATGTAGATATAAATTTTATTCATTTTTAATATGGTGATATTTTTATTCATTTTATTCCCTAAAATTTTATTTTCCATAGAAAGTTACCCTTATTATTTTTTAATTTTTGTAATTTACTCCAATATTTCAGATAAAAATCATTTGATGATATTTTTGTTCATTCTAGTGCCTAATATTGAGACTAAAATGTATGTAAGTATGTATGTATGTATGTACCTATCAATGTATGAACCCTAAACCCTTAATGAATTTTCTCTTAACATGGAACCATAAACCTTAAAATCATAAACCCTAAACATTAAACCATAATGTATGTAAGTATGTATATATGTACTTATCTATGTATGAACCCTGAACCCTTGATGAATTTCCCTAAACCCTACACCATAAACCCTAAACCCTAATGTATACAAGTATGTATGTATGTATCTATCAATGTATGAACCCTAAACCATTAATAAAATTTCCCTAAAACCTAAACCCTTTAAACTCTAAACCCTGAATCATCCAATGTTTTATAATTTTAATTTGATATTTCTGTTCATTATAGCCCTTAAAACTTCATTTCCATTCTAAATTGACCCCTACTAAATTTTTTTAATTAGTCCATTAATATATAATTTTACTTTGACATTTTGTTCATTTTAGTCCTTAAACTGTTTTTGTATTCCAAATTGACCATTTTTTATTTTTTTAATTAGTGTGATGTTTTATAATTTTAATTTGATATTTTGTTCATTCTAGTCTCTTAACTTTATTTTAATTAGTCCGATGTTTTATAAATGACATCAAAAATGTCATATTTCTTTAACACTTTCTCGATATAGTGTGTCTGACTTAAAGAAAATCCCTTTTTCAGTTTTGGTTACTTTGACTCCTAAGATTACATCGACTTCTCCCAAGTCAGTCATCTCAAACTTAGTGGACAATAAACTCTTTGTTTTGTTAATGGACTCAATGTTAGTACTAAAAATCAACATGTCGTCAACATACAGGCTTATGATGACACAATCAGTACCAACCATCCTCGAATACACGCATGCATCCGAACCATTCACAACAAAACCAAAACTAAGGATAGTTTTATGAAATTTCTCATACCACTATTTAGGAGCTTGCTTCAGGCCATAAAGTGACTTTTTAAGTTTACAGACATTTCCTTCAATACCATGCGCCTCGATGCCAAGAGGTTGCTCCATATAGATCTCCTCATCTAGATCCCCATTAAAAAATGCAGTCTTTACATCCATTTGATGTACTTGCAACTTGTGAATGGAGGCTAGTGCAAACAATGCACGGATCATTGAGATTTTATTGACGGGAGAATAAGTATCAAAGAAGTCTTGACCAAATCTTTGAGTGAACCCTTTGACTACTAGCCTTGCCTTATACCTCTGGATAGAACCATCTGGTCTAAGTTTCTTTCGAAAGACCCATTTACTACTAATGATTTTAAATCCTCTAGGCAAGTCAACTAATTCCCAAGTATGATTAGACATTATTGATTTTAGTTAATCTTTTATAGCGCTTTTCCAGAAACTAGCATCAATAGATCGTATAACTTCTTCGTAAGTTTTAGGATCCTCATCTAACAAATAAGCTTGAGCTATATGATCAGAAAAGGTGTCTAAATCATTTATCTCAGAAATAAAGGAAGTTATGAAGTCTGGTCCAAAAGAGGTTTCAACTCTTTGTCTCTTACTTCTTCTAGGCTCAAATTTTATCTCTTGAGAAGACCTAGCACGCACACTAGAAGAAGTGGATGGCAAGTTTTCTATTTGTGTTTCAACACTTAATCTAGGTTTCTTGAGAGGAAAGATATCTTCAAAGAAAACAACATCCCTAGATTCACAAATAGAAGAATCTTGTAAAGTCATGAATCTATATGCGACACTGTTAGAAGCATAGCCTATAAACACTGCATCAACGGTCTTAGATCCAATGGTGGACTTCTTAAAGTCTGGCAACCCCACTTTTGCCAGACACCCCCACACTTTCAGGTATTTTAAATTTGGGGCATACCCCTTCCATAATTCGTATGGGGTAGAATCAATTTTCTTATGAGGTACTCGATTTAAAATGTGATTAGCCGATAGAATGGATTCCCCCCACATGTTGTCGGACAACCTAGAACTTATCAACAATGAGTTCATCATCTCTTATAAAGTTCTATTTTTTTCCGGCTATACCGTTCTATTGAGGAAAATAAGGGGCTGAAGTTTCATGTATTATGTCATTCGTCTCACAAACCTCTTTTAGAAAATTAGATCCATATTCACCACCTCTATCAGACCTAACACATTTTATTCTCCTATCTAACTGATTTTCAACTTCTGCATTATAAATAAGAAAGAAGTTTTCAGCTTAATCTTTAGTTCTTAGGAGATAAACTTTTGTATATCTAGAGTAATCATCTACAAAAGTTATGTAGTAGTGTTTTCCTCCTTTACTTTCAGTGTTTCTAAAGTCTGCTAGATCAGTATGTATAAGTTCTAACAGTTCAGTCTTTCTTTTAGAAACAGTTTTAAAGGTAGGTTTAGCATGCTTAGCTTCTACACAAACTTCACATTTATTATAGTTTGTGCTAGATTTATTTTCATTAAGTGAATATTCAATCTTTAAAGAAAATGATGAGTATAAATATTTTGCCTAAACTAGACATAACAAACTATAATAAATGTGAAGTTTGTGTAGAAGCTAAGCATGCTTATATAAGCAGAATATTTATACTCAACAATATAAGCAGAAGTGGTAGCTTTATTTTCATTAAGTTGAGTTTCTATGACAAATAAACCTTCACTTAAAAAACTTTTCCCGACATAATCACCATTACGGGAAAGTACAAGTTTATCTGCCACAAAAACTAACTTAATGCCTGCCTTATTTAAGAGGCCACCACTAATCAGATTTCTATGCAGGGCAGGCACATATAGGATATTGTTAAGGGCCAAAGTTTTACCGGAAGTCAGCTTGAGTAAAACCTTACCTTTGCCCATCACCTGAGAGATGCTGGAGTTTCCCATGTACACACGTTCACCATTTTTCACGTCCTCGAACTCGGTGAAGAACTCCTTCCTTGCGCAGAAATGTCGAGAAGCTCTGGTGTCCACGACCCACTCGGTGTTCTTCTTTACAAGGTTGACCTCCGAAACCACCGCGACAATGACATCATCATCCATGTCCTCCGCCACATGCATGCGTGGTCTAGTCTCGTTCTGGCAGTCCAGACGGTGCTGACATTGGTACGCCTTGTGACCGGCTTGCCCGCACACGTAAGACTTCATGGTTTTTGCGTCTGGCTTGGCCTTGACTGGTTTCTTGAAGTTGGTAGTCTTCTGTGGTTTGGGATTTTTGTTCTGGGGGCCTTTCTTAAGGGCTTTTTGGACCCTGATGCACCACTAGACTCAACTAAATTAGATTTAAAATATAAGTGACTACAGTTATCAGTAACCTTATTTTTCAAACGGTTGGCCTCTTCAATTTTCATGTGACCGATCAGCTCATGAAGTGATATGTCCCTTTTCTTGTGCTTGAGGGAGTTGCGATAATCAGACCAGGACTTTGGCAACTTCTCGATCAGGACATTTGCTTGCAGAACCTCACACATCTGCATACCTTCTGCGATGATATCCGAGACAAGATTCTCGTAGTCATGGACCTGGTTCGTGATGGGCTTGTTGTCGGTCATCTGAAATTTCAACCACTCGCCAACGACGTATTTTTTGATCCCTCAACTCGACTCGATTGAGCGCTCAGCCCTTAATTCTGTTTGCTTTTTGGTTAGTAATAGCATATATTATTAATAGGTAATGATAGTCACATTAATAGTTGGAATAGCCACATTTTGGTCTAAAATGTTAAAAGATATTGTTAATTGGGTTCAACATTTTGGTTTAAACACATTATTTAGGTCACTTTCAATTTTGAATTCGAATAAATTAATCTCTATAAGAACATTTTGTGTGTGAATTTTTACACAAAATTATTAAACATTTATGAAATAAAAATGCAAAATTAATTTAGATTTTAACTGCAAATTATGTTGTCTTCACTCACAGTAGAATTACAACTATAAGTTAAAACATAAAAAAATTAAATTGTTTAATTTAAAATATAATAAATTCATAGATTTCATAAATCAGGAGTGAGAGTAAGAGTTTAATTGAGGGTGAAACAAATATCATATAAAAATATTAAAATTTTCATTAAAATTTACAAAAATATTATATTTTTATTTATATATTTTATTTAAAAGATTATCTAATGGACATGTGGCATGTAATGACCGAAAAGATCAACACCATCATATATTGTTCTTTTTTACTCACTTTTCAAAAATGTATATTGAATAAATTACTCTTCTTTTTCAAGATAAATCATTTTGCTCAGTTTCAAATTAAAAGGGACTTAAAAGGTATTTTAAACCAAAATATTAAGCCAACTATCTATAGTTTCAAAATTTTGGACTAAAAAATTCACCTTTCAAACATACGGGGACTAAAATATCCATGTTTATAGTTGATGGACTAAAATAAATTTTTATGTATAGTACATAGATTAAAATGTTTTATTTTATAATAGAAAGATTAAAATAAACTTTTAGGTATAGTATTAATTTGGATCGAGTATTGTAGAGACTCATTATGAGGCCTCCAAACCCAATTTTTTTTCTATTCACAACACCAAAACTCAAACCATTGACCTTGTTTAAAAGATCTAGTGTCTCATCCCACTAAACCAACTAATTGTTGGTTAATTTTGATTTATTTTAGCCATATAAATACATTTCATAAATTAATTTTAATTGTTTTCATTAATGATATATATGGGGACAATTATAATAAGAACTTTTATAACGAGAATCATAAGAATTAAAATAAGTTATTTTTTAAATCAAGGTGAATCTTTATAAGTTAGATTTATATATGTCAACTTACTTTTTAGATTTTTAAATCAAGATGAATCTTTATAAACATTTGCTAATTTTTATATTTATATTTTATTATTTTTAATTTCAAATAATATTTTTTGTATTTTATCAAAATATTTATATTTTATCATTTTTAATCTCTAATACATTTTAATTTTTTATATTATTTAAATTTTCAATAATTTTTTAAATTTTTATTTATTTTTATTAAGTTTATGAATTTTTTAAAGTTGAAGAATATTTTGATTTTTTTGTACGTGTTCTCACTTTTGCTTATTTTAAAATTAACAGAAATCAAATGATATTTACATCAATTTGTTAATTGATTTTTCATATATTCCATTTCTAAAAATTAACTTGAAAAAATAAATTATTTAGCTAATTTTATTTAAAAATTTGATCAATCGATTAAATTAACTTAAAATTTAAACAAACTATTTATCCATTTTTAAAATTTTAACAATTTTTTAAATTCTTATTTTTTAGCTTAAACATTAAATAAGTTACCAAACTTTTGATTAAAATTAATTTGGCCTCTGAACTCGGTAAAAAAATTCAATTATGCCCTCGAATTCCGTTTAAAAATTAATTCAGCCCCTCTGCCACGTCATCATCACACATGTATTACCACGTCAACATCATGGACCACCACATCATCACAATTGACTGCCACATCACCATCATTAACTGTCACGTCATCATTTTAACGGTCAACGTTGGTCAAGGAGCTAATTTGTTGTAATGTGCGAACTGAAGGACCTAATTGAATGCGTTTTTGCGCGAGGGGCAACATTGCTAATTTGGGTCGAACTCAAGGACAAAATAACCCCTTTTATCTTTTTTTTAATAAAGCTTTGATTGATCTTACTAATTTAGTAAGTACCGAAAGTAACAATCCCATATAACAGGAAAAAAGAAACCATGAAAAAGTAAAATTTTCTACTAAATTTACTAATAATTAGCGAACATAATAATAAAAAATGTAACTTTTTTCATATATTTAATTAATTAAATTTATAAATTAAAAATACACCATAGATTATGAAATGAAAAAAAATAAAAGACCACATATCGTGAAATAAAAACATTCAACCACAATATTAAGAAAAAAACTTTACAAACTAGTATTACGTACATTCAAACTTGAATTATACAATAAATAATTAATTCAATTAGTGAATAAATAAACATGATAATATTAAATATAATACAGTCATAAACATAGTAGTGATTATAAATTCAATTATAATTTTCAATGATAATATTAAATAATTAATTTAATTATCAATTAAATTTAACTCGATTGACATGACACTATTACAATATATAATATATAAAATTAACATGCTTAAACCCTCAATATTATCTTATTCATGGTTTACTTTTTGTTTTTATTTACCATCCTTTGAATTACTTGTAATTTTCCTAGACGGTTCAGTTTATTTCACAAACATAATGCCATCTAAATTTTACGAATTTAATAATAAATTCATGAAAAACTCTAATATGATATCATGTATTTTCTGTTAACCAATAAGGATAGAGTATAATGGAAAGACACAAATTTTGAATTTTAGATAAAGTATCATTGAGAATGAGTGTTACGAAGTCTGGACATAGATCATAAAACTAAGCTATCAACAAATTTTTGCAAAAAAAGTTATTACTTTTTTCCCTCTTTCTATACTCTAACACTAAAAAATAAATTATAAACTTTAACCATAAATTATAAATCTTATAACTTAACCGTAAAAATACACCATAAATACAATTTTTTAAAACCTAACCCTAAACTTTAATCCTAAAGTCAAAATTTAATTTTTTCTTTTTTTTTTTACAAAAACATTAAAAAGTAACAGAAAATTTTGATTCTAAATTATTTGTGTATTTCGTCATTAAAAAAAGAAGCCGGCCACCAATTCGGGACCATCAAAAATCAAATTCTTTGCGCATTTCGTTTTTAAACCTTCCCGTTGAATAAAGTGAAAAGGCAAAAGTTATGGATGACAAATAGAATAAATGGTGGGAGGGAAATGTATAGGAGAAGAACAATGAAAGAAGATGGATTGAAACTAAACCAAACCTCTCCCACGTTTTACACAAAAAGTGTAGAATTGCTGCAAATTATGTTTGCACTTATACTTACAGATATAAATATGGATATAAGTACAGAAACGAAGGTGAAAATAATAATTTTAAAATTATAGAATATGAATACGACAAAAGTATGGTAAATATAAAATAAATTTTATAATATAAAATTTATAAAAAAAAAAAAAAAAAATCTTACAAAATTATGTGAGGATGACATCACACGTATTATATACTTAGAGTTAAATCTTGTGAGTAAGAAAGTCGGAAAGAAAGAATAAAATGACAAGAAAAACCTGTAGTAGGGTAGAAGAAGAAAAAATATGAGAGATTGAAATACTTGCGAATACCTAGACTGTATTTAATATGTTCTCGGTACAGAGACATGATCAATTACATAATACACAGTGGCAGAACCTCTATGGGGCTAGAGGGGGCCATGACCCCTCCTCAAATTTTGAAAAATTTAAAAATTCCCTTTAAATTTTCTAAAAATTTTAATTTGCCCCCCTCAAAATTTTTAAAAATTCATACTAAGCTTCAAATATTTGAGTATTTTAAATTAAATCCCATCTTTAAATTTTTAAAAAAATTATGATTAATTCTCTCAAAATTATTAAAAAAAATTAGTCAAACCCTCAAAATTTTCATTTAAACCTCTATTTAAAAAAAGTATTTTGCCCCCAACTCTTACTCTAAGTTCTGCTACTGCTGGTACAACATTAGATTGAAGAAATTTACGTGGATCTCTTAAGTGAAAACGAAGATAAGCACCTTAGAACGTGAGTCATGCAATGGCAATTCTTTTATAAAGCAAACAATTCACTTCAAGTGAAGCTAAATTCATCCAATGGAACAGAGTATTAGCATCGTAGTTGGTCCACCTACAATGGATGAGAGAGCTAGAGAAGCCGCTCGGATAGGTGACATCGAGGCGTTTTATGCACTTATTCGGGAGAAACCAGATGTTCTGAGCGAGATCGAACAAAGGGAGTTCTACGACACTCCGTTACACGTAGCGGCAGCGGCGGGGCAGACGGAGTTTGTGATGGAGTTTATGGGGTTGAAGCCATCGTTAGCCAAGAAGTTGAACCAAGACGGGTTGAGCCCCCTACACCTTGCTTTTAAGTATGAGAAGGTGGAGACGGCACACTCGTTGTTCGAGTCCGACAAAGATCTTGTTCGTGTCAAAGGGAAGAACGGTTACACTCCTTTTCATTTCGCTGTTATGATGGGAGATTGTTTTGTTTTGACTAAGATTCTCAAAGATTGCCCTGGATGCATCCACGATGTGACGAATCGGAAGGACACCGCCCTGCATCTCGCGGCGCGAGAAAAGAAATTCGAAGCTTTCCAAGTTCTACTGTCAAGCTTATGGAGCAGTGTGAGCAGCACGGTGCAGATTAAGAAGCTTCTCAACTCCAAGAACAGGAATGGCGACACTGTTTTACACATTGCAGCATCTGAGAAACAACCAAAAGTATAAATCATCTCACTCAGTCACTCTTTATTTTTTACTGCCATTTGTGTAATGTATTTTGCTTCATTTTCCTATGCAGATTCTCAAGCTACTAACAAAATGCAGGATCGACTTAAGAGCTACGAATTCGAAAAAATTAACCGCGATGGATATCGTATCACAAGCCGAGAATCAACAACAGAGCAAAGAATGTCTGAGAATTCTACGATGTGCTCAGAGTAAAAGTATCTTTTGGTCCATACCATGGTGTATTTTTGACATGGTGAGCCAATTAGCTTATGAAGCTAGGAACATGACGGGTGACAAAAGCAATGCTTTGCTAGTGGTAACAGTGTTGATTCTAACAGCCACTTACGAAGCCGCTTTAAGCCCCCCGGGTGGTGTTTTTCAAGCAAACTCGGAAGACAATGACACATCCACTGCCATGGAAGTCCACTCGGGTCTCAAAAACACGAGTACCGGACGATTGCACAAATTTCTGACAAAGGGTAAATCCACTTCAGGATCATCAGTACTGAGTACAACAGAATTCCTCTGGTTCTTCATTCCAAACATTGGAGCCTTTTGTATCTCTTTCATCGTGACATGTTTCGTCCTAATTAGTAACCTTACCGCTTTCTTCTGGTCTGCCCTCGTCGTTGCCCTATCGATGTTACTGTTTTGCCTCCTGGTATCTGCAGTGATGGTCATATCCCCGAATACGGAGTCCGCCGACATCATGTATCATTATGTCTACATCCTCGCCTACTTCCTTGCCGGCCTCATGTACATTATAATTCTGGTAGTAGTACTCGTAAGATTATACTGCAAGATTTTGAACAAACGACATGCGAGGCAGAAACCGTAAAAGTCGAGTCTAGGATGACAGAATAAGTGATACTTGATAACTACCGGTTGTCGGATTACAAAGCTTTGTCTCTTAGATTGTAAATTGTTTGGTTGGTTTTTAGTCCTATGAGCTTCTATTCATATCTGTATTACTATCCTATCGATCGATGATGATGGGTGCTTAGGCATCGGCTCTTCATCCTGCAGTGTATTATCTGTTTTCAACAATAATAAACTCAATTTCCTACTACTCGATCCAACTTGTTTATCGCTGGTGCACTGATGCGAGAATATTTAGGCCCACGATTAGCTGGATTTTCATGGGCCTAATTCAGTATCAAATGGGGTTTATTTAGGCCCATAAATCTTTAACCGATGGGTTAGGCTAATTGTATACTCTAGATGAGACATGCACAGTTCAAAACTATTTGAATTCGGTTCGAACATTATCAAGTTCGAGAACGAGTCGAATTTGAGTATCATAACCCTCTTTTCGTGTAGTTTAAAGTTTGGTTGTACTTTTTTAAGCTTAATTAGTAGTGAAGATTCTCAATTCAAATTCAGGTTACACATGAAGTTAAGCATAATAGAGTTCAAAGTCAAGCATCTACTTATACTATTATCAAGTCTCTAATTGAGTTGATATCACAGATTAACCAGTCTCACCTCAGTTAGAGCTAACATATTTTTTTATAAAAAAATAATATTTTTTGTATAATTATCGATATTTGATTTATTGGTAAACTAATATAGATCAGAGCTTCAACATTAGTCTAATGGAGAATTATTCTCTTTTCATCATGGATTGTAATCTTTGTTTTCAACAACAATGAACTCTAGCTTCTTACTAATTGAAAACAAAGGATACTTGATAATTTGATGTTAATCCAAATTTTATTATATCGTAGAATCTATTAAATTGGATCCATTGATGTTTATAAATGGTAACATTTAAGAAGACATGAGTTTGAGCATTAAACACATAATATCCTTTATTTATAAGTGATAAAAAAATCTGAACAATTCGTATAAAACAAACATTTTATTTAGAACATAACATGAGAATAAGTATCTTTACTTTGAGAGAATACATGATAGATCAAACTAGCACCCAGCTTGGTAGAACAGTTGGTACAACAAATATCCTACAACAAACTATTGAACGTAGTGCATGCATGCAGTAGCTAGAGGTTTTTATAGTTAGTTAGTCAGTTGCTGACTCAGCAATCTGTTGCTATCAGCTAACCAAATCTGTTAGGTTGTTAGCAGGCCATTCTTATGGCTATATATGTTCACCTTGTTCATTGATGTAAACACACTGTTAATCAATAAAAGATTCTCTTCATCTTCTTCATTTCTTTACTCTTTTAACATGGTATCTTTTGCTTGGTGATTCTGGGAGATTTCTTTTACTTTCCACTTGCCTTCAAAACTCTTGTTTCTTCATTTCTTTTGTTTCTTTTCTTCTCTATCGTTGTTTTGTTTCTTTCATCATGCCTGCCTTTGGTGACGCTGCTCGATCGAGTTTTGATTCTGCTGATTCAACATCTACTACTCGGATGTTTACTAACAAGAAAATCAATGTTATGCTTGATGAAACGAATTTCTTGTTGTGGAAGCAACAAGTGTTGCTCACATTGCACAACCATCGACTTGAGCGACTGTTGACTGGGCAGGTTACTCCTCCTACAGAGAAAGTTCGCAATGATGCTGGTGAAATGGTGCTTAACGATGATTATGAGATCTTTGTGGCGCAAGATAGTGCCCTCGCGTCTTTGCTTCTCTCAACAATTAGCTCGGATCTTCTTCCTCAATTTGTGGGCGCTGATACAACACATGAGGGTATGAAATACTGTTTTGAAGTTTTTTGCAAATCGATCTACCACAAGTGTAATGGGATTACATTGTAAGCTACGCTACATCAAAAAAGGTGATGAGAGTATGAGATCATACCTTATGCAGATCAAAGAAGTGTGTGACTCTTTAGCAGCTTGTGGTAGTAATGTCTCTGAAATTGAGCAGATTGCTACAATCTTGAATGGGCTTCCATTTGAGTATCAACCGTTTATGGCCATTATTACGTCTAGCAAGGAGAAATTTTCTTTGGATGGAGTTAAATCTGTGCTAATGGATGCTGAAGCACAGTTGAGGGGATTTCAGACTCCACTTCATCTACCTATGAATGTAAATGTGGCTCAAGGTCATGCTGGTTCTCAAGAAGTTGTTGGGCACATGCCACCTGCCTATCATTACAATGGAGGCAGATCTGGGCATGGTGGTCGTGGTCGAGGGCGATCCAGGCTTCAATGCCAATTGTGTGGCAAACTTGGGCATTCAGCTGACCGATGTTGGCGTCTGTTTAATCGTGAGTTTCCTGGAGTGCTGGCTCCTAAAAATGACTTTGCAGATGTTAATTTTAACAATGTTGAACATTGCATGTGTCACGATTGTACTACTGCCCAGGCTCATGTAGTTGCTTCTACCTCGGGTGGTTATCAATGGATTGTGGACACAGGTGCTACGCATATGTAACACCTGATGTGTCCAAGGTGGTGGGTGGTGCTGAGTTTGTTGGACCAGGTAAGTTAACAGTAGGCTCTGGTCATGCTCTAAATATTAATAAATCTGAGACTGTTCATTTGTTCACTGATTCTCGAACTTTGTTGATTAAAGATTTGTTACATGTGCCTGCCATTACTAAGAATTTATTGTCTGTCTCCAAGCTTGCTAGAGACAATGCTGTTTTTCTTGAGTTTCATGCTAAGGAATGCTTAGTCAAGGAAGAAGGTTCAGGGAAGATTCTTTTGCAAGGAATGGAATGCAATGGACTCTATCAGTTTGATAACAAGATGAGAATTGAACACTACACAATTTGGGATTTTACAAGAAATTGGAAAATAAGCACTTTGACCTTGAATTTTTGCTAGGATGTTTATCTTTGATGCATTAATTGTTGCTGGGCTTCAATTGACTTCAATTTATATCTTCTCTATTAATTCTAGTCGTTTGGGTGGTTAGGGTATTGATTATAGCCGTTGGGACCCTCTCTTTTCACCATAAATGTACTTCGCAGTTAACCGTATCAGTACGCGAGGACTTGTATCGATACATATCTCAAAACAGAAAGAGCCATTGCACAATAATAAGAGAGGCATATCGATACGCGGGTAAGCGTATCGGTACGGGGCAAGGATCGTTTCGATACGGGGGACATCCGTATCGATGCAATTTTTTCAAATGAGCTCACTGGAAGTTTCTGTTTCGATATGGGGGACACCATATCGATACGGGACAACTACCACTTTAAATGTTAGTTACCTAATTAGCTGACACCAATGGTCAAAAAATTAAAAGCTTTCGAATTTAAAAATTTATTAAATCCGAATCGATACGGGGGACACTGTATCGGTGCGTCATTCAAACTTCTTCAGTTTTTACAGAAAGAGCATAACGATACAGATTCAATTTGTTTCGATACGTTGTTTTGATACTCTAAGGGGCGTATCGAAACGCGTCTTTCTAGTAGCCAACTTTGCAAAAAAGGTATCGATACGGTTGGAAGCGTATCGATACGCCTGGACGTTTTTCAACACTTTGGTCTTGGAACACTTAGAAAATATTTGGAGTTTGAGTTTTTCAGATCAGATTAAAGCCTTGATGATTTATAAATCATTTGAGGGACTTAAAAATCTATTTCAAGTTTTCAAATTGATCCTTAACATATATTGTTATATCAAAATCAAACATAGGTTTTACAGTATGTACATAGTTTATTACCCTTGGTTGAGGTACTTATGGGGTTGGTGATCTCGTGTAATAAAATCGGTACATACCTTTTTCATTACAAATTCTATAACAACTTACGTACAATCTATAATAAATTAAGTACATACTTAATTTGTCATACTTTTTGTAACAAATTAGGTTTTCTTATAAGAAACTATGTATATACATAGTTTTTTACCTTTGCTTGAGTACTTTTGGGGTTGGTGATCTCGTGTAATAATTTCGATACATACCTTTTTAATTATAAATTCTGTAATAAATTACGTATAACATGTAATAAATTAAGTACATACTTAATTTATCATATTTTTGTCACTAATTAGGTTTTTTGGTAAGAAACTATGTATGTACATAGTTTATTACCCTTGGTTGAGGTACTTTTGGGATTTGTGATCTTGTGTAATAATTTAGGTACATACCATTTTCATTACAGATTCTGTAACAAATTACGTACAACGTGTAATAAATTAAGTACATACTTAATTTCTCATGCTTTGTAAGAAATTATGTTTTCGTGTAAGAAACTATGTATGTACATAGTTTATTACCCTTGGTTGAGGTACTTTTGGGGTTGATGATCTCTTGTAATAATTTCGGTACATACCTTATTTATTACAAATTTTGTAACAACTTACTTACTAGCTCTAATAAATTAAGTACATACTTCATTTCTCATGCTTTTTGTAACAAAATACGTTTTCGTGTAAGAAACTTTGTATGTACATAGTTTACTATCTTTGCTTGAGTACTTCTGTGGATGGTGATCTCGTGTAATAATTTTGGTACATTCTTTTTTAAATACAAATTTTGTAACAAGTTACGCACAACATGTAATAAATTAAGTATATACTTAATTTCTCATATCTTTTGTAACAAATTAGATTTTCGTGTAAGAAACTATGCACGTACATAGTTTATTACCCTTGGTTAAGGTACTTTTGAGGTTGATGATGTCGTGTAATAATTTAAGTACATACCATTTTCATTACAAATTTTGTAACAAATTACGTGCATGTAATAATTTAAGTACATACTTAATTTTTAATACTTTTTTGTAACAAATTAGGTTTTCGTGCAAGAAACTATGTATGTACATAGTTTATTACCCTTGGTTGAGCTGATTTAAGTTTTGGTGATGTCGTGTAATAATTTAAGTACTTACCGTTTTCATTACAGATTGTATAACAAATTACATATAACGTGTAATAAATTAAATACATACTTAATTTACCATACTTTTTGTAACAAATTATGTTTTCATACTTTTAAACTATGTATGTACATAGTTTATTACCATTTGTTGAAGTTTCTTGGATTTTGTGATCTCTTGTAACAAACTATGTATGTACCTTTTCAATTACACCTTCTGTAATCAATTATGTATGAACTTATAATCTTCACAATCGGTCAGCCTTAAACTAGCCTCAAATTAGAGATTTCACCCAAAAACATCTCAGATATCATATTACAGTACCATACAAATAGATGAAGCTGAGCCATCTGATATGAGAAGAAGATGGATCGCTTGTATGGGTTCCCGAGGGTGAATTATGATTTTTAGTCTCTGCCGCCGGCCATTTAATTCTTGGTTATTGGAAATAAGCAAAAGCTGCATGCGGAGAAACACGTACTCCAAGTCCAACTGGTTTTTTTTTGCAGCTTGTCCAAAAGTTAATCCTTACTTTGAAAGAACCGACGCATAGTTACTGTGAACTTTAAAACAATGCTACATGAGATCAAAGGGGTGACAAGACATGAAAAAATTTCAATCCAAATACATATTATTTGGACTCTTAAACTCAAACGAAAACGAAATAGATGGACATCAGATTTAACGTTAAGAGTCAAAAGTTGGAAATCAAATTTTTAAAATTTAAAAAATATGACCCAGAGATGGCAATTCTTTGTAACATTGGCTTTACTCTTTACTGTTAATAACAAGTTCTGCATTGTAATTGAAGAAAATCTTTGCTCATGTCTGAAACTAGATTGTAGCATCAACAAAATCTTGAAGATCATCTTACGTATTACACAATTAAGTTGAGAGCAGTTTCAAAAGACATAAGGAAAATGCTGCAACAACAACCCTGAATCACGGGGTCAAAATCAGCAAACAATTTGCAAAACTTGCAACTAAACCAGCAATGCTGAACACCAGAAGCCTAACCAATTTTCCTTTGGATCACCTACAACGCTTCTTCCCGGCCTTTTGGGAAAGGAACACATCTGTAAGCACCGCCGTAGACTGCAGCGACGCCTTCAATAACTTCAGACCCTAAAACCAAAACAACCGCACAAAACCCATTATCAACCTCTGTTTCCTACAACAACATTACAAATGAAACTTGATAAATCGAAGCTCACCTCCTTCATGCCTACATTCACCACTTTCTCTTCCAATGCATCAACTTGTTTTACATTCAACTTACTCAGCATAGCTATGCTTGAAATAGCCGACATGGGAGTGACCGTCAGATCATCCATGATCGTGTATGTAACAACCCCTTTCACGTAACCACCCTCATTTGCAGAAGAAGATGAAGTTGAAGCCCTATTTGGGGGGTTTACAAGTGTTATTCGAGAGTTCATGGCCCTAGAGCAAGTAGGACAAGTAATTGTTGGATCATTTGTGTAATACAAACGACAATTGGAACTGTAACGACAAATGGAACAATGATAAATTATTGGTTTTGTTGATGATCGAATGGTTGGTAACAAGAGAGGAATATTGGTTGCCGAGCTTGGAGAATATTTAGGCTTCAACAAAGTATCCCTGTTTGTTTTCGGCATAATGTAGGCATCGCCCAAATTCTCAACGCTCCGGTAAAGGTTTCCAAGGCTTCCGACCATGGCTTCTTTTGTGAGCAGCCTTATAACAGTTCCAACTGGCAAGAGCAATATGTTGAAGAGGAAATCAACAAAATCTTTGCCAGCTTCGGCATATAGAACCCTTTGCCCTTTTGTATCTACCAGAAGCTTCAAGCTCACCGTAGCAGCGACGGCGGTGGTTGCCATGGTTACAATCGCACCCACGTTATTCTTTTGAGAAAAATACTCCCTTTGGGTGGCAATGGATTTTTTTTCGGTCAAGAACACTTCCACGGTACTGCACCTACAATTTTCTACCGGAAGATAAAGATCCAGTTTCTTTAAAGGGTACAGTATGCATACAGGATTGAGTTTGTAGTGAAAAAAAAAAACCCTAAAAATGCATTAGAAGAGAGAAGAACTGCAACAATACCTAGCTGAATCGATCTTGGAGGACGCCGGGCATCATCGACTCCATTTCCCAGCCTGCATGTTCAAACATACATCAAGAAGAACCAGTTTAGCCTTCACAAGTTGGCCTAGGGATTTAACTTTGGAGAGAGCAAATTTCCTTTTTGCCCTTAACAAAGAACGGAATTGGATGAAAGAGAGGGTTAACACAATTTGAGCTCATTTAGTATTTTAAGTTTGCACAATTAAATAATTTAATCTTAATTTAAAATAAATATTAAATTTAACCTCGTTCCTTTTTTTCAACTAGAAGGTAACATTTGCATATTCAACTAGTTTAGTTTTGATTTGAAATTTTAACTTTATGAATAAAGAAAAAATAAATGAGAGAGGCACGAACCAACGTACCTTAGTAGTTAAGGAAACGATTGTTATTCTTAGAAGTCACATGTTCGAGCACCATAGCTTTCAAAAAAAATAAGAGAGTTAAACTTGGGGAAAGAAGATAGAACAACAAACCATTGGGCCAAAGTTATTTCTTGTTTCAAACTCCTACAAGTTATATATTGAAACTTTGTGAGGAAGAGAAAATTAAGGATAAACAAAGTAAGCATTCTTGTATATTATTATTATTATACAATTATGACTAATTTATAAACTAAAATACAACACTAAGAAGGAAGCATATCTACAAATTATGGAGACAAAAATTACATTTGACATCTATAGTTTTACCTAATTTCACTTTTAATATATGGAAAGACAACTATACATTAACATCCTCTCAAACTCAAGATGGGTTTCTATAAATCATTCGTAGTTCGGAAATCAATTCTCGAAAACGGCCAAGCAAATGAGTTTTAGTAAAAATATCAGCCACTTGAGCACTAGAAGGAATATACTGAAGTGTTACAGTGTCTTTTTGAATGTGATGACGAACGAAATGACAATCAGTTTCAATATGTTTGGTCCGTTCATGAAAGACATCATTACGAGCAATTTGTATGGCACTTTGGTTATCACAATAAAGAGTAGTGGAACCATTTGAATCAACACTCATATCTTCTAATAACCATCGAATCCAACGAAGCTCATCATTTATGTCTCCAACTGCTCTATACTCTGCTTTCGTACTAGAACGAGAAACTATCGACTACTTTTTGCTTCACCAAGATATAAGATAATCACCTAAAAGGAAACAAAAATCAATTGTAGGACGCCTATCGGTGGGATCACCAGCCCAATCTGCATTTGAATAAGCTTGCAAATGTAAGGAAGAGAGAGCTGAAAAAAATAAACCATTAAAGAGAGTTCCTTTGACATAACGAAGAATATAAAGTACAGTTGCATAATGAGAAGATCGAGGAGAAACCATGAATTGACTATGTGAACTGCATAGGCGATGTCAGGTCGAGTAACAGTAAGATATACCAAACTTCCAACCTATTGTCTATATCGAGTGGCATCAGAAATTAGAGTACCATCAGTAGGTGTGAGAAGAATATTGGGCCCTAGAGGTGTGTAAGTGACTTTACTGTCAGTTAGTTCTGCTTGAGCAATAAGATCAGATGCATACTTAGCTTGACAAATAAAAGAACCACTAGATAAGAAAGTAATTTCTAGTCCCAAGAAATAAGTAAGAGAGCTCAAGTCTTTTATTTCAAAAGACTAGTTGAGATGTTTTTTAAATCAATAACTCCTTCCACATCATCTCCGATAATGATCATTTCATCAATATAAAGTAATAGAAGAGTAATACTATTTTCAGTTTTGCGGATTAAAAGAGCAGAGTCATATGAGCTTTGATGGAAGCCAAATTGAGAGACAGTAGTGCTAAATTTTGGAAACGAAGCACGAAGAGCCTGCTTAAGACCGAACTATAACCCCCTAGACCCGCCTATGTGTTACAAGGGATCCTAGGAAGTCACATTATGGTCACAAGAGCGACCCACAGTGAAAATACACATAAAAACATTTTTTTGAACACTTATTATACCGTAAAAATCAACTTCTGTTAAAAATATCATTTTAGGAAGTCATTTAAACACATAACAAAAAATTCAAAAAATGTTTTACAGACACTATCATAAAACAATACATAACATACATGTCCACTAACTATATAGTACCGTACTCTAGAGGCAACGCTGAGGGAACTCCGAACACTGATGTCAAACATTATACCATGCTATATTCTTTTAACCTGCGATAGTAAAAACAACGTGAGCTTGGAAAAGCTCAGTAATACAGAACTACCCAAAGATGCTATAAGGTCATGCAGATACATGGTAAGCATAACATTTTCATGATGTTCCAAGTAGTAACAATCTTCATTTCCTTTCTGTTATTTCAGGGTAACATTATACTTGAGAATAACAGTACTTGCTCTTTATTCAATCATCGAGTAACAAACTGGAATTATTCAAGCTAATAGATTACGAAGATGGAAACAAAGAGTTTAGCGTCTAGTGTGTTCCAATAAGTGCATATCAAATAGGCATAAATATATACTAGTCATATCATAAGAACGCGTAACAATTTAATGCAAATGTTCAAGTACATACAAGGGTTTACTAGTAACTACCCTCCAACCTTAAACCAATATGCAATCCCCCAGAACTGCATCCATAATGACTTACCCTAGGCCCGATGGGCATATGTGCCACCTAAGAGGCTGCCTTAGGTCCATAAGGATTTACCTGTGCTAAAGCATCGGAACCTACTCAAGTGGAGACCTTGAGTCCGTAAGGATTTACCAGCTGGATCAGGGCTGCACATGTAGAAACTTCATAACATAACCCAACAATATACCTAGATAGTAATCGGTGTTCAGATTCCAGACATGAGTAACATAATACATGTGACAGGTATATTCTTTTCAGAGTATCAGAAACAGAAGTTCATGCTCTTTAGACACATATATGGGCATACCATTGAGCAGACGATATCATCATTCATTATGCAAACAAAGTGTACCATCATAGGTCAAGCTAACAGATTATATTATTACTTACATCAGGCAAACAAACAATATTATCGCGAATCAAGTAACCACATAACACATTCATATACTAAGTATACAGATCAAGCGGACTTACAATGAGTAGGCAGAAAATGTTATCATATGTCTAGTTCATCATTTCATCAAGCATATCATCGTTCATAATTAAGTCATTAGATTGTTTACTAACATGTAATAGTCATATAACACATTCAACTAAGTGTAGCACACATGGAACACACTAGGTGGGACAGATAATTTCTTGGAGATACTTGGCATTTACGGAAGGGGACACATTAAACTTTTGATAATTTGAACGGATTTCTGAAACGAGGCCCCTATTAAAAGGGGGTTCGTACTAACGGTTTAACCCAGATATTCAGGAGGTGGTACATCAAGATATTTGAGAGTTTAGACGCATCATGAGTGATTTAGTCATTTAAGCCTACAATGGCATTATGGTCATTTTATCACATATGGGCATTTTGGTAATTTATACCAAAAAGGCATAAACAGTAGCCCAGGAATTCTATTTGCTCATCAAGTTTCCAACCAGGCATTCAGAGATTTCTATGTCAAGATCTTTCACGATATCAAAATACATTCGTGGCTATTTTGATTACTTTGGCCAACGAGGGCATTTTGGTCATTTAACTATCAGAGGCGAATTTGTAATTTAGCCCAATAATGATAAAATGACGATTTACAATATTTAAGATTTCCAGAAGTTTATCGAGGCTCCAAAACCATTCAAACTAACGTATCTCAACCTAGCAGTACTAACCAACCCTACTAATGTATCCAGTTGTATCGTATATCTGAACGGTTGCTTTCATATTTCACCACAAGACTCGTCACGGAGTAGTCAAACTTATATTCTGTGCGGAAAAAATTCCATCCTTACATTAATGTCAGGAGTGATTGACATACATGAGTCATGCTTCAACCCTTAGAGGCATTTTAGTCATTTTTAGCTTTATTGGCATTTCCAGAATTTTATCAAAGGCAATTTACTTCCAGTCAAAGGGGGGTATTTTTAGTCATTTTGAAGCCCAGGATATCCATCATTCATGTCAATTGAACCATTTATAGTATTTCAATCATTTAAGTACTCGAGGGTGTTTCAGCCATTCAAGAAATTTCGGCACCTCCAACTTCATTCATTTAAGAACTCAAAGGTTTATCCATTGTTCTGGTTAATTTGCAAACCCTGGTGTCCGAGGATACTTCAGCCCTTTTTGGTCAATACGATCATTCCGATTAGTTTAACCATATTAGTATTTCCAGTACTTTTACTCATTTCAATCAATTCAGAATTTTAAGTCACTTGCTTAATTTAGGGGTATGGATAGATTCCCCTAAATCTATAGTCGGAGATTCATTCCAAATCCAAGGAGACCTGACACCTTAAAATCTCAAATGTTTAAATCTTGTTACCATAGCTTTTCAAGTAGTTCGAGGTTTTCAGATGAATCAGGTTGTTTTACCATATCTAGCGTAGATTTCTAGATCGCTTCCAATCCAAGGGTATTTTAGTCATTCTCATACCTTGAGGGCATTTTCGTAATTTCATATCCAAATGTTTTTCACATTTTATCATTTGACACTAATAATCGTATTTGAAGATTATCTGCCTTATTAATTACTTATTGAACTCTAGATCCTTTTGATTTATTAATCTTCTCATTCGAGCATTGCAATCTTATCTAGATTATCATACCCATTTCCATATTCGATTTGACTTGAGCAGAATTAACAATAATCATCATCATTTTTATGCATGCATTAACAAATACCAACATGTTCATAAAGCATACAAGAGGTAGTAATGTATTACCTTAACTCCGAGCTTCACCGGACGATTTATGATGTCTCATTTTATTGCACTCGAACCCGAATTTGATGTCCCCTAACAATTCGGTTACGGATGTACATAGATACCTTCAATAAAACAATACCCTTAATCAGTCCTCATGTACATTGCTCTTATACTAAATATTTAACTCATGCACTCTCGGTTTCAAAGTAAGATTCGGAGGCTTTCAGGTTAGAATTTTGTGAAACGGGCTTCAAAAACGAACTCAGGACGTCAAAAAACATAAAATATGACTTTTCAGAATTTTTGACTTTTTGGTCAAAGTCAACCCCAAAAGTCAACAGTCAATAGGTTTGACTTTGGTCAACTGGGGTCGGGTCAGGTCAACGGTCCATGGTCTGATTCAATTTGGACTAGCCAATTCAGTTTGGGTGGGTTGGGTTTAAAGGATAATGCTACACAAGACTTGGGCTCACCCAAATCATCTCTCACACACATGACCCAGCCCACAAATACCATTCAACACACACACACACTACCCGGCCCAAACAAACCCAAATGGCCCAACTCCACTAACACCCATACATGCCTCCTTGGATTTGTCTAACCCACAAGCAGAGGTGGTTCGTCGGTGGCTCGCCGGCGGCACGCCGACGACATGAACGCCGCCTCTAGAGGTCGATTTAGACCATAACTCAAACGGAGAAATTATTTTTAATGAATCTCATACCATTAATCACCAAAAATTAGCCACAAGCCTTACCCAAAATGAAGGGATAACGCACATAAACGTCGCAGCTCCGGCGAGGGACTTAACGAAGGCAGATCGGTGGCCGGTCAGTTGGGGTTTGCTCGTCGTGGTGCGAAGATCCCAGATTTGGTTGTTGTGCGACCAAGGGACAACAGATGTGACCGGAAAACGCATAAAACCGAGGTTGCTTTGGGCTTCTACGACGAACCATGCAAACGGGTTCCCACGGTGGATGGCGGCTGATAACCGCGAGTGATCACCGCGGTTGCGTTCGGGGAGAGCTGGCGGACATATTGGGAGCGGCGGAGAAGGCCACGGCTCGGCGGTGGTGCAGATCGGGGTTGAAGAAGCTGAACGGTCTTTCATCATTTTCACACGAACGGTGAGCTGCAACGGAGGTTGGGTGGTCGAGTTTTGATTGCGGTAGTACGACGGTGACGATAGCCTGGGCGGTGCACGCCACCGGCGAGCGGTGGAGGGGATCGGTCAAGCCAAAATTTGGAAAACTTGCAACTTTTTGGTGTTCTCACAAACATGATGCATATGGGATTAAGGGGGTAGCTAGAGAGTCGGATCAAACTTATTAAATTTTGGTATAATCACCAAATATAGTTTAAAATTTAATTTGGGTAAGGTTAAACCAGAAATAACTTGGCTCAAATGGTTAAGCCTTTGTCTCCCAAGGCCAAGGGGCACAGGTTTGAAACCCCTTGGCAGCATCTCTTTTCTTTTGTTTTTTACTCAAAAACTTTAGGTGTTACACGAACAATGCTCGATGAAGTCGACATACTTTGTTTGGTGGATGATTATATTTTTGACATCGAGTTGAAAAATATTTCATTTTCTAACAGTTGCAGTTGAAATAAGACTACGCACTGAAGTGAGTCAAGCAAGTAGGAGAGCTTTGTACCGTTCAATTGTCCCATTAGAGTGTCTTGATTTTATAAATCCAACGACATCCAACAAGTGACTTACCTAAAGGTAAGTCAACTAAATCTCATGTTCCAGTTTTCTCCAAAGCATGCAACTCTTCTTTCATAGCTTGTTGCCAAAGAGATTTGATGACGCCTAGCGAAATGTTTGAGGCTTTGGAAGAATATGAGCAGTTGAATAGAAATAATAGTCTTTTAAACGAATGGAAGGAGTTCTTACTCGGGTAATACGAGAATTTGGGAGATTTTCGATTGAGGTGACACTTGAATCATCAGACGTGACAATCTCATTGGAGTATGGAGATAGTTAAAGAGAAGAACATGTATTAGTATCATCAGGGAAAAACTCAAATAAAGGGTTAGTAAAAAATGTAGAAGAAGGTGTAATAGAGAATTGCGACATGACAGAAAACATTTTATGTTCCCAAAAAACATGACGAGAAATACGCAACCGTTTTGGGATTGGATCCCAACACCTATATCTTTTATGAGCAACAAAATAACCAAGAAAGCAACATAATCTAGACCGATGTTCTAATTTATTATATTCAAGAAGTTGTAAGTGAACAAAACAAGCACATTCAAATTTGTTTGTTCAATTTGACCCTTATATTTTCCTTAGGTTTAACATGTTACCAAACTTCTTTCATTCCATTACAAGAATAAGTCCATGCAGTTCTCTAAGAATGTGCCACCTAGAGTGTCATATAACATAAGGTATAATTAAACTTGAATAACTTAAAAAAAAAACATCTTTGAAAACCCAAAAGCTAAGAAAAAAATATATTTGAATCGTTATAAGTAGAACTAATAATCTTGTAACCCTATGGTCTGTAATCTCTCTCTAATGACAGCGACGCTGGCAGACGTTCAATCCCAGGCCTCTCCCTCTGCTAATTTTGAACGTCTCTATTAATGAACCGTCTAATCCTCTATGAAGGACGGGGACACTACCTTAGGGTCATCTTGCGTCCCCAAGACAGGGACGATACGAGGACGACTGGGGGACATCTTAATTTTACCGGGGACGGTCAAATCTATATCGGGTACGGTCAATACTTATTGGGGACGTACTCGGGGACGTATCTGAATATATTTACTTAAAAATGGAAAATAAAACTCTCATATTCTTTGTGAGCAAGGTTTTAAAAATCATTAAACTAATCTAAACTTAAAAAGCTCAAGAATAATTAAACTAAAAAATTATCCTTAAAAAAATACTAAATTAAACACTCTACCTAAAAACTATAAACTTAACACTTAATCTCAGCCAAAAGGCCGAGACTAGATTGTTTCCTTGTTCTATCTGATAAATGTCTCTTTATAGGCTGCTTTCTCTCCTTGCTTTATGTATCTTTAAGGATGTGGGATATTAGGTGTGTATTCTATTTGTAACCTGTTTTAACGTTTAATCACTCAAGCATTAAATAGGAATGAATAAATATCTATTTCAGCAATGTCATCTTTTAATTTTATTATTTTAGTCATTGATTTTCTCTTTATTTAGAATGTAAAGTTAAATTTTCGTTTAATTAGTCATTTAATTTTAGTAATCTCTTAATCTAAGTGTTAAAAAGTAATTTAAAATTATTAGAAGTGAATTTAAATAACTACAATTATAATTATTGTTTAATACAATTATAATTTTAGTCCTTATTGTATTATAAATTTTAATATTTTTTATTATATATATTAAAATTTATTTTATATTTGTCGTACCCTAGCCGTACCCGTACCCTCTAGTTTTAAAAATTACCGTTTTCTGTCCCCGTCCCCGTATCTGTCCTTGTATCTGTATCTGTGCAACTTAGTTGATCCTGGCCAGCCTGTTAAGTCAATGCTCCTATGGTGTCTGATATGGATATCGTTTTGGCTTATCCATCTATTGTCTCTGAGCCTGTTTTCAATCCCATGGCTGATCCAACTATTAACTTTGCGCCTGCTTTGACCCCCGTGGCTGAAACCTCTGTTCTTGCACCCGCCCCCTCTTATAAAGACACTCTTCAGGGTGATAATCAGATTAGCAAGGCTACTAATTTTGAGATTCTTGATGAGGAGGATATTGCTCTCCATGATAGCGACGTAACCCGTTCTTTGGTCGATGGTATCATTTCAATTGAGTTTTTAGAAAGAGTACAATCGCTCGCGGTCAAGAGTCTCGACAACACGGTTGTTCTTAAACTTCTTGGTCATCATATTGCTTATACCACCCTCTGATCTTGACTTTTTTTATTTGTAAAAATCTATACATGCCTTTCGTCTTGTGGACATTAAAAACGACTATTTTCTGGTCACATTTCGCACTGGAGAAGATTACATGAAAGTGGTCTCCGGCGGACCATGGATGCTCTTTGGACATTATCTTATTTTTGCATGGATTTGATTCCCTGGTTTACCAGTCACGCTTTATAAAACGAGTTTGATTAAGGTAATTGGTGAAGGTATTGGTCCGGTTGTTAAAATAGATTTACAAACTGAGAAAGGAAGTCGTGGTCGATTTGCGAGATTGGTGGTTAGTATTGATCTTCGTAAATCTCTAGTATCAAAGCTCCTAATTAATGGTGGTATTCAAGTCGTTGAGTATGAATACCTTCCTACTATTTGTTTCGAGTGTGGCAAGTATGGCCATGTGCAGGACATTTGCCCTTTGGTTCATAATCCTTTGGGTAATTTAGCCACCCCTCCAATTGTTCAACAATCTACGGAGATTTCCCCTCAGCTAACTGAGTCGTTTGGACCATGGATGATGGTCGAACGCCGTGCGCGTAAGAGAACTAATAACAGTTCTAAACCAAGCAATGAAGAGCTTGGTGTTGTGATTAGGGAGTCTCGCTTTAATCCGATTTTTGAAGGTGATTCTAATATTCCACTGCCTGCTGTTAATGAACCTCCTAGCTCTCCAATCAATATAAACAAGAGAAGGACGTCAGTGGATCCCCCAAATCAAGGTACTGTTTCTGCCGTTTTGAACGTTTCAAACACTGTTGATAATGTTGATACTGCTGTTAACCGTGATATGGGTAAGAAACCTGTAAAGTCGCCAGTCCGTCAATCAAATCCCCGTGACCAAAGAAAAAAACATGATCAACCAGGTACTAAATTGCCAGCTTCACTTCTTGTACGTAAACCCCTTGTGGTGCAGAAGATGGTCGGTGCTTCATCTTTGAAATCATCTGTTGTACCGTCTCACTGTTCCTTTTCCTTAAGTGCTACTCAGTTTTCTCCTTTTAGCTGTCGACTGTCGTCTCCTTCGATTGACAAGAATAAGCATACATGAGTGGTTGTCTCAAAAAATGACGATCAAAACATTTTTGTTAACAACACTTTAGGTGCCACGCCCATGACTATACATGTTAATCCCCTGATAAGGTTGCTACGTCCGCCATTACTTCTTCGACACAAGGTGTGGCCACCGCTGCTATAGGCCCTGATATGGTGATTGACAATGCCGCGTAGTCGGTTCCTACGACGCAGTAATGGTACCTCTCTTTTCCTTTATTTTGATGACGAATCTTAAAATTATGTGTTGGAATGCCTAAGGTTGTGGGCATCCTGAATTTCTAACTTCAGCTAAGTAGTATTGTTGAATAAAGCTTTCTTGATTAAAGCTTTCTTGAAGAAGACGATAAGGCAAAACCTTTGAGAAGGGGAATCAGTTTAGATTGCTCGTGAAAGAGTAAAGAAAGATAAAGAAGAAAAAGAGATTTTATTATTTCTTAATTAATATTTACACCAAACGTTTCATATATATACAATAAGATAAAGTTAATTAAATCTTGCCACCTAAGCCTAACAACCTAACTAATCTTGCCACCTAAGCCTAACTACCTAACTAATCTTATCAACTAGGATTCAATATCCTATTAGCCCCCTCAAGGTGGATCAAACAAATTTTGTATGCCCAGCTTAGAGATAGAACTTAAGAAAATATTTGTAGGAAGTACTTTGGTGAAGCAACCTGCTAGCTGGTTTGGACTAGAAATTGGAAATAATGTGATAAGCTTGCTGTGAATTTTTTCCAGTATAAGATGGCAATCAATCTCGATATGTTTTGTGCGCTCATGATGAATAGGGTTTTCTGCAAGTTTGATGGCAGAAAGATTATCACAATAGAGATTAGATGTAGAGAAAGATATATGTAAATCATGTAGTAGATAAGTGACTCACTGAATTTCACAGGTAACAGAGGCTATTGCCTTGTACTCAGCTTCACTGGATGATCTAGAAACAGTTTGTTGTTTCTTAGATTTCTAGAAAATTAAAGAGTTTTCAAGGAAAATACAAAACCCAGTTGTAGAGCGTTTGGTATCTAGACATAAAACCCAATTAAAATCTGAAAAAGCATGAAGTTTTAAGTCATTAGAAGTAGGGAAAAAACAACCCTTGACCAGGAGTACCGTTTAAATAACGAAGAACTCTATGTGCAGCCGTCAAATACAAAGAAGTAAGAGCTGAAATGAATTGAGAGAGTTGTTGAACTGCGAATGAAATGTCAGGCCTAGTGTTTGTGAGATATAATAATCTGCCAACAAGCCTTCTAAAAGAAAAAATATCATATAAAAGTTCTCCCTCAATTTTGGAAAGCCTAGTAATTGTGACAATAGGTGTAGAGGCAGGTTTAGATCCTAAAAATTTCAGTATCTTTGAGTAAATCAAGTGTATACTTTCTTTGACTAAGATCAATACCTTTGTCAGACCTAACAATTTCAAGTCCTAGAAAATATTTTAAGTTTCCTAGGTCGTTAATTTTGAAAGTATCATGAAAAATGACTTTATAGAAGTAATAGCAGACATACTAGGACTGGCTACTATAATGTCATCAACATAAACAACTAATGTGATAAAATGCATACTAGAACCTTTAACAAACAAAGAAGAATCAGAATCTGCTCTTTTAAAACCTTGCAATATAAGGGCAGAAGTTAAACGATCATTCCACTGTCTACTTGCTTGTTTTAAGCCATAGAGACTTTTATTCAAATTACAAACTAACCCCTAAGACTGACTTTAAAAACCAGGAGGAATATCCATGAAAACTTCCTCATCTAAACTGCCATGAAGAAAGGCATTATTCACATCTAATTGATGTAAAAACCAACCCTTAGCAACAACAACAACAATTAACATTCTAACAATTGTTATTTTTGTAACAGGACTAAATGTATGAAGAAAATCTATATCAGCCTGTTGTGTATAGCCTTTTGCAACTAATCTTGCCTTATAACGTTCTAAAGAACCATCAGATTTTAATTTTGTCTTAAAGACCCATTTACAACATATAGTTATTTTTCTTTTAGGAAGAGGGACTAATTCCCATGTCTTATTCCTCTCTAAGGCGGCTATTTCCTCATTCATAGCATCTTTCCAACAAGAATGTAAAACAACCTCTTTATAATTTTTAGGTTCAGGTAAAATTTCTACAGCATTGACATATGATTGATAGGTAGAAGAAAGGTTATGGAAGAAAATCACCTGAGAAATGCAATGTGGGGTGGACTTGGAACCAGGAAGACTAATTTGAAAATCTTTGAACTTCTGAGAAAGTTGCTTACTTTTGAAAGGTCTACTTGGAACAATTGTGACACTTGGATCTTGTGGTGAAGGATAAGGATGCTCAAGGCTATGCAAAATTGGTTGTGTGGGGGGCACCAAAGAGGGTATTGCAGGTGCAGAGGTATTATTTTATCCACAGTAGTAATAATATCATACACAAATTATGTGTCAGAAATATTTTCTACAAAAGTTGTGTTTTCTTTATGACAAGACAGCAGAACCACCATGTGTAGGAAAATAATATCATTTGAATTTTTGAAAGTATTATTTCGAAAGGGATAAATGGTTTCTGAAAAAATAACATCACGAGACACAAAAATATTTCTAGTTTCAAGATCATACAACCTGAATCCTTTAATATTTTTAGGATGTCCAAGAAAGACACATCTTTTAGGCCTAGGATCCATTTTAGTGAGAGATTTAGGTAACACAGATGCATATGCTAAGCAGCCAAAAGCCTTCAAAGTACCAAGCTTAGGTTCTTTTTGGAATAAAACTTCATATGGGGTTTTATTTTCTAAAACAGGGGTGGGAGTGACATTTATCATAAAGGCAACATGAAGAATGCAATCAATCCAGAAATGCAATGGCAAAAAAGAATGAATTCTTAATGATCTAACAACAGATAAAAGGTGTTGATGTTTTCTTTTTACCAAACTGTTCTGTTGAGGAGTATAGATGCATGAATTTTGATAAATAAGGCCTTTGGATCTATAAAAAGCACTCATATCAAATTCTTTTGCATTATCACTACGTATACACTTAACATTTCTAGAAAACTAAGTGTGAACCATTTGACAAAAATCAACAACTAACTGCCTAACTTCTGACTTAGCATGCATAAGAAAAATCCAAACAAAACGATTCTTATCATCTACAATAGTCAAAAATACAAATGACCATAAATTCTCTTAACTGAAAAAGGACCCCAAACGTCCATATGAATCAAACTAAAGTTATATTCAGACTTGGAAATGCTTACAAGAAAAGAAAGTCGCTTTTGCTTTGCCATATGGCATACATCACAGTCAAAGCAATTTGAAGGAACACTAGGTATATCATTATTCAAAACACTAAAAAACTTCATCCTTTGTTTAGAAGGATGCCTTAACATTAAATGCCAAAGATGAAAAGTACTAAGTTTTGTAGAAACAGACTCACAACTTGCAGAATTATAAAATTCAGTAGAATTATACTCACTAATTACAGAATTACAAACATTAGCAGTTGCAAATGAAACTCCAAGCTGATACAAGCCATTGAATCCTCTAGCTATACCAATCGTTTTTATCATCTTTGTGTTCTGTATGTAACAAGAACCAGATGAAAAAAACAGAAATATTAGTATTATAAGTTAATTGAAAAACAAAAATCAAATTAAAGCCAAAAAGAGGTATATGAAGAACATTCAAAAGGGTGAGATCTGAATTGATCTTAACACTACCTATATGAGTGACTTTAACAAGCTGTCCATTAGGTAATTTAACAACCTTATTATGAACTACTCTAAAATCAGAAAAATAGCCTAAAAAATTTACTATGTGATATGTTACTCCAGAGTCAATAATCCAAAAAACAACAGAACAAGAATTAGAAGAACAGGTTAAGATTGTACTTGCATCTTCAGTATGGTGAGGAACATCAAAAGCAGAAGTGAGCATATTCACTCGAGAGGGATTAGCAGAAGACTGAGAAGTAATCTGACTAGTGGCATTTCGCTCTTGCAACATGCTCAAGATGTCATTGTATTGTTCTTTAGAGAAACTAAGAGTCTGACTAGTGGTCTTAGGCAAGGAACTAGTCATACAATCATCATCAACAGGCAAAAAATCAGACTGTCCAACAAGATTAGACCTACTAATCTGACTTTTGGTTTTATACCCAGGAGGAAACCCATATTTCCTGTAACATCGATCAACAGAATGTCCCACAAGACCACAATATGTACAAACAAGCTTTTTATTTATATTGTTACTATAGAACATCTTTTGTGACCTATTTGAATCCCTTGACTTCCCATTAAACCTATCCACTAAAAGAATATTGGAATCATGCGAGATAGCAAAGACAACAGTTCTTTCATGCTGAATAACTATGGCAAAAATTTGGTTTATAGAGGGGAAGGGTTTTGTCATTAAAATCTGGGACTTAGGAACCGAAAACTGTTCATTTAGACCTATAAGAAACCTTAAGGCAAAATCTTGGTTTCTATATTTCTGAGCAGAACAAAGACAAGATGATAAAGGCTGAAGATTAGAAATCTCATCCCAAAGAGTTTTTAACTGGGTATGGTAATTCGTAACAGAAAGATTACCTTATTGAAGGTTGTAAAACTCATGCATCAAATCTGATAGTTGAACCAAATCCCCTTGGTTGAAACGATCATAAAGATCGACCCAGAGTTCATAGGTTGTGTCGATCCAAATCACGTTTTGCACGATGTCAGGATGGATAGCCCTTTGAAGCCATGAAAGTACCAAATTATTACACTTTACCCAAGCCTAGAATTTAGGGTTTTCTTCACGGAGTTCTTTGATTGTGCCGTCGACGAAGGAGAATTTTTTTTTCGAAATTAATGCCATCTTCATCGATCGAGACCACGCGTGATAATTCGAACCGGTAAGCAGGGAAGATGTGAGAACCAGTGCTAGAGTCTCGTTTGGGTGCATGTAGAACTCGTCAAAGGGAACCTCCGGCTTGAAGACGCGATCGAAATCAGAAGAACGAGTTGCGGATGAATCTACTGATACCATGTTGAATAAAGCTTTCTTGATTAAAGCTTTCTTGAAGAAGACGATAAGGCAAAACCTTTGAGAAGGGTAATCGGTTTAGATTGCTCGTGAAAGAGTAAAGAAAGATAAAGAAGAAAAAGGGATTTTATTATTTCTTAATTAATATTTACACCAAACGTTTCATATATATACAATAAGATAAAGTTAATTAAACCTTGCCACCTAAGCCTAACAACCTAACTAATCTTGCCACCTAAGCTTAACTACCCAACTAATCTTGCCAACTAGGATTCAATATCCTATTAAGTATCTCATGGACAATAATCTTGATATTTTGGGTGTTGTTGAGCCTCACAACAGTGATTCTCGTGCAAATGCGGTTATTGGTTCTTTGGGTTTCACATATTCTCATAGAAATGAAGTTTCTAGTTTTTTTGGTGGGATTTGGTTGTGCTGGAAGGATTGCGTCCAGGTGGTTATTCTTATTCATCATTTTTAATTTTTCCACTGTCGAATTACTTGTCTGAGAACTGGCTCCTCTTATTTGTTAACCATTTTTTACGCTTGTCCTACGACTACAAGACGCAAATCTCTTTGGCCTCACCTTCATAATTTATCTCTCTCGGTCGATTGCTCGTTGGTCCTTATGGGAGACTTTAATGCTACTCTTGAACCTTCTGAAAGAAAAGGGGTACGGGCACTACGCGAGCATGCAGGAATTTTCAGTCTTTTGTTTTTAGATGTGGGCTTTGCGATATGGATTATACTAGTCTAGATTTCACGTGGTCTAGAGGTCGTCTTGTGTAATCACTAATTTTATTCGAGGCGAACTCGTTTCTTTTCTGTTGTTATAATAATGGGCTTATATACTATATAAATATGCATATTGGGCTTTATTTATTTTAACCCATATTAAACTTTAAAACCCAAAAAAATAATTAATTATTAGTACCTTTCAATTAAGCATTTGTATGTAGTATTTTTTGTGCCATTAATATGTGTTCATTATATGTGTGTCTAATGTCTATTTAGACAAATATGTCTTTATGTTTATGTATTGTATGAAATGTATGGTTATATGCAGTATAGGTGTTGTTTGCGTGTATTTATTATTATGTTATAAAATGTAAAGTGTATATGTAATGTGTATCAGTGTTTTATTATTATTATTATTATTATTATTATTATTATTATTATTATTATTATTATTATTATTAAGCTAAACTAAAATCAAAAGCCCAACATTTCAATTCTGTCACCTCATATATAAAATCAGATAAATAAAGCCCATATTTATTAAATAAAAGTCCAATTACAAACTAAAACCCAAAAAATAATAACATATACATGGCCCAATAGGCCCTAAAATAGAAAAACCCTAAAACCTTATCTGATGCCCCTATTTATTTTTTGCAGCAGCCAAGATCTGGTCGTTGGATCAAATCTGAACCAACTGTCTAGATCGAACCGATGATAACCAACCAAATCCCCCACGCGCGCGTGATGACCACCATTGATGCCTCATTACCCTCAACCGAGCGTGAAGCAACCGCCCGAGGCGGTTGGCATTCACACGCGCCCACACGTGCATCGATTCAGTTGTCCCAGTCTACGCAGCTTCATCAGCCACCGCCGGAAATCACGGCTACCGCCTCCTTCAACCACCACTTGGAAAAACCAAAAATATGGAGAAAATTAGAGATCTCAACCAGATAAACAGTAAAGCTATGTAAAAAAATTAATTAGGTTTCATAATTCCCTATAGGCTATGTAAGGAAATCCAGTTATAAACCAGAAGAAAATTTTGTAATTTGGGGAAAAGAATGAAATAAAAAAACTTTCTGAGGTTCATCTTTTTCTCTCAACGTTTTCGAGTCATAGAAACAAGAAATAGATTCGAATAAGCAAGGAAGTTCTATTTTTAAAAAAATCCAAAAAGGGGAAAAATCTATAGCTCCGATTTTCAGCAGTTTCCAGCGACCGGAGGCTCTAACGGAGAATCCCAACGATAAAGATGCTCCAAGTCGTGAGGGGAACAACATACTTTGAGTTCGACTCGATCCAAAGGTGGAACGTGTAGATCGGCAGTGAAGAACGTCGACGGACCCAAAGAGATTTCGTGACCTTTTCGGGAGAGATCAAGCGGATGGGAAGGAATAGGAGTGTGGGGGTTTCGTGGTTGTGGTCTTGGCTCGTCAGAAATCATGCCGGAGCGACTTGACGGTGGTCGAAGTACCGGCGGCAGCTAGGGATTGTTGGAAAAACAAAGGGTTTGTTGAAGAATAAAGTGAAAAAAAGAAAGAAAGAATTAGGCGTGCAGCTCATACCCAGACCCGTGTCCATTCCAGCGACATGCTCCAACAATAGTGTATAATAGTCTGCAACCCAATCCCTTGGTTACATGTTATTGTCACATGGCTAGAGTTTTGACTAGCCCAACGTGCGGCCTTAGTCGATGTTCTTAGACGAACGACTAAGTAAGCCTGAAAACCTTCTCCAGAAGATCAAACTTCCAAGCCTCACAAACACAAGATCGTTCCTAGAGGAAGCGATCAAAAGAGAAAGGCAACAAGAACAATAGAAAGAACACTCAAGAACGCGAAGAACATTGCAGAGTGTTTAGAGTAAATTCCAAGTGTATTGCTCAAATGATGGATGAATAAAAATGAGGGAGAGGCTCTCTATTTATAGTTGAGCACCCTCCAAATCAATGGTCTAGATCGAATTACATGGATGGCCAGGATTAGCCCAAATCCTTACAGAATCACCTATCTATGAAAAGAGTATCAAAATCCTATATAATTACATCCATTAGTAGGAAACTTTCCTCGGATAGGTCTTCACACCGAATATGGCAAGATTCTTCCACAATCCTCTCTGGTATGTTGTCTCCTGCCATGTTTACGGAATCAATGCGGACGGGCTCTCTAGCATTTTCCAAGTGTCGGGCCAAGTCTGGTGGTCTTGGCAAGCCCGATGATTTGTCTTGAACCTTTGCGCGGATCCTTACGCCACTGTCTCGGACCAAGAATTTTGGGCCGTGACATTCTCCCCCACCGAACTTAGTGACGCCCTCATCGCTGCACTAGAACGATCCTGGGTAGGGCCACTTTGGATGCTGCTACTCGCTGCCTTGGCTTGGTATGGTTCTCCAATACGAACTGCTTGCCTCGGCTCTTTCTGCCATCTAACTGTAACCCCGTCGTCCCGGTCTGGCCGGATGACCGGTCCGAGTGGGCCACACGGGGAAAACCGAAGCGAAACCCAAAGGGTTCCTCCTCGGTTAGCAACCCTAAATTTTTTTTCATTTTAAACTTGTCATTTTCGAACCCCAAACCATAATCAAAAGACCAAAATTCAATCTTGACTAAAGGCACATTAAATCCTATGTGTTTATCCCATTAAAAAGGTCAACAAGTCAAAACAGTACAATTTTAAGCAGAAGTTTCGAAACCTTTACCAAGGGTTTCGAAACTTTTGCTGGCAGAAACCCCTGGAACCAATATCTCACCCAAAGTTTCGAAACCTTAGGGAAGGTTTTGAAACCTTGGACCTTAGTTTCGAAACCTTTCCCAAAGGTCTCGAAACTTTGGTTGGCAGAATGTCCTGGAACCAAAATTTTCTAAAGGTTTCGAAACCTTGGGGAAAGTTTCGAAACCTTTGACCATAGTTTCGAAACCTACCCCAAAGGTTTCGAAACTTTGGCTGGCAGTGACCCCTGGAACCAAAATTTCTGCAAAGGTTTCGAAACTTTACCCATGGTTTCGAAACCTTAGTGCAGGGGATCACCTACTGCCCAACTTAAGGACTTCCTACCCAAGAAAAACATTAAGATCATGCATAGACATGTATAGAAGCTTAAAAAGGACCAAAAGCATGAATCAACACTCACAAGACTCGCACATATGACCATTTCAACAAGCATACATGAGCCATAGATAGCATTTAACATGAATCAAGCATTCGAAACATGGCATTCCAACAAAAGGGTAAAATTCAGCATTTAGAGTCAAACATGGAAGCTCAAGAGCCCAAAAGGCACAAATCAACACAAGAGGTTTGCACTCTTACATAAAGCAACCTAAGCATCTAAGACATGCCATCACACACCATCCATCAACATAGCATTACATGCTTTACAATCCAAAACATCAATCCAAAACAACATCATTCACAAGAGTCATACAAGGCTCATACAAACGCACCCTAATGCCACATTGCTTAACTACTACAAAATTAACCATACTTGAGCAACAACTTGGAAAGCCCTTCTTGCCTTGCCTCGAGCTAACACCACGCTAATGATCTGCATTGTTGAACATTGAGAGCGTAAGCTATAAGCTTAGTGAGGGTGCTCTAAAACGAAAAACATCAACAATGCAGGGTTCAAGCATGTTAATCCTAGTCTTACATACATCAAACATAGGCATAAGAGTCAAGTAGACTTAGCTAGTCTTTCAAGTAGCATATATGGTCTCTCAATCCTAACAAGTTCAAATCTCATATATCATCATCATGTAGCAACATATATATCACAACCATATATCACCATATAAGAACAAGTTAATTGGCCACTTTAATTACCCCGATTGTGCGGATTTAAACCTCGACAACACTTTACCTCGGTGGGATTTCACTCATCACCGGACCTTGCATGTGCGGGATTCCACTCATCGCCACATGCCCTACGGATGGGATTCCACTCATCATCCCGTAGAAATATAATAAAAGCTTCCGGTGGAATGTTACATCACCGTACTCCTCCTTGATGACTTAACGCCATCAAGGCCACGTACGTTTTGACTCAATTTGTGTGCACACTATCCTAATGATCGATCATTTACAACCAGTAATTTTTAGTGCCAATTATCATAACCACATCATATATAACCAACATCAACCATAATACACGCTCATCACATATCTACTCATCATGATGTATATACATGTATCAATTAACCACAAATCAAGAGTATAGCTAGTAAGCACAAAGCACATGGATATCAAAGGCTAAGCTATCAACTTGAATCAACTAGAAGTGGCTTACCAAGCACACTTCACCCACACACCCATACACTCGAACCAAACTTTAAAAACAAGTTGAACCACTCACCGCCCTTCCTTAGCAATTCGAACCAATCTTCCTACGAACCCGGATTCGGTCTCAAAGTCTCTTCCGCGCTTCCACTTGCTTCTAGCCAAACAAAACATACACATTACTTCCCAATACAATGCTAAACTCAACCATCAACATACTTTGCTATCACAACCCAAATTCCTCAATTTCTCAAATCACATAACCTCCTAAAACCCCAATTTCCGTGCTCCCCTAAAGACTTGCTGAAAAATCGATTTCCAAACATCCAAATGACTTCCAAATCATCCCAAAACACCCTCATATCATAGGTAGACCAACAGCCCTTTAAGTTCAACATAAAACCCACCAAAAACTCAAGTTTTACAACCTTAAAACTAGCCTTAAGACCATACTACGAATTTTCATCCAAAATTAACCAAATTAACATATGTTGTGTATTTCATGGTGCTTAAACAAACCCCCAATACAATTTATCAAAACAAATTGAAAAACCCCATTAAAACCCCAAATTTCCATATGAACCCTAATTTCCAAAACACCATATTTTTTAAATCTAAAACAAAGGATAGATAGAGATTGAAAAGGAGGTCGAGAAAATGTAATTACCTCTTAAAACGGGGTTGAAATCGAGTGGTAGGGTCAATGGAATAGAAGCTAGGGTTTTGAGAGGTTTTAGAGATGGGGTTTCTTCCTTTTTTTGAAGTTGGAAAGAAGATGAAAAGAAGATGACAACTTTTGGTTAAAGTTGTCTAGCTTTTTTTAAAACTTTAGGGTCAAATTACTTCATAAGCCCTCCCCTTTCTACAAAAGTTCAATTAGGTCATTATTTGAAGATGAAATGTTTTAATTAAGTTTTATTTGACTCGAACTAAAACCCGGCTAACTCCTAGGCCCAAAACACGGGTGTTACAACTCTCTCCCACTTAAGGAATTTCGTCCCCGAAATTACCTGACTGAAAGAGATACGGAAATTGCTTTTCCATATCCTCCTTCCTTTCCCAAGTGGCCTCGTCCACACCTCTACGTCGCCACCGCACCTTTACTAACTCAATCGATCTACCCCTCAACACTTTACTGTCAGAAGCTAAGATCTCTACTGGCTCTTCTTCATAAGTCAAATCCGGATTCAATTCAATTTCTTCTACGGGCATAACATGTGATGGATCGGACCTATACTTACGAAGCATCGACACATGGAACACATCATGTATCTTCTCAAGCTCGGATGGCAAACGCAACTGATAAGCAACGGGACCAACCCTCTTCACAATCTCATACGGTCCTATGTACCTCGGACTCAATTTCCCTTTTCGGCCAAATCTCATCACTTTCTTCCACGGAGACACTTTCAAGAATACCTTCTCACCCACGGAGAACTCAACTTCCTTCCTCTTCAAATCGGCATAGGACTTCTGCCTATCCGAAGCAGCCTTCAAGCGATCACAAATCAATTTTACCTTTTCGGTTGTCCCCTTGAGCAAATCCGGCATAGGTAACAGTTTCTGTCCTACCTCGGCCCAACACACTGGAGTTCTACACTTCCGGCCATACAAGGCCTCATATGGAGCCATCTGAATGCTCGACTGAAAACTGTTATTGTACGCAAACTCTGCTAGAGGCAAATGCTTCTCCCAAGTACCCTGAAAGTCAATGATACAACAGCGCAACATGTCCTCTAAGATCTGAATAACCCTCTCTGACTGACCATCTGACTGAGGATGATAAGAAGTGCTGAAGTTCAAACGGGTACCCAAAGCTGTATGCAGACACTCTCAAAATCTAGAAGTAAACCGCGGATCTCTATCTGACACAATGGACTTCGGCATACCATGTAGCCTCACAATCTCACCAATGTACAAATCGGCCAATCTATCTAAGGTGTAAGTAGTGTTGACTGCCAAGAAGTGAGCACACTTCGTAAAACGATCTACTATCACCCAAACTGAGTTCTTCTTCGTAGGCGTCAAAGGCAAACCCGAAACAAAATCCATAGTGATGTTCTCCCACTTCCATTCCGGAATTCTCAACGGCTGTAACAAACCTGAGGGAACCTGATGTTCCGCCTTCACTCTCTGACACACTAAGCACTTACTCACAAAGTCGGCTACATCTCTCTTCAAGCCAACCCAAAAGTACTCATTCTTCAAATCACGGTACATCTTCGTACTTCCAGGATGCATAGCAAACGGACTACTGTGGGCTTCAGTCAAGATCGTACGTCTCAAGTCACTGTCTTCTGGCACAACTATTCTATCTTTGAAACACAGAACCCCATCAGTGCTGAAACTGTAATCTGAAGATCTACCTTCGGCTATATCTTGCACGTGAGGTGCCAAAGATCTATCTAAGAGCTGTTTCTCTCGAATCAACTGACCTAGAGTAGGTCTAACCTGAAGCTCGGCTACCAAGCCACCATCTCCGGACAAACTCAATCTAGCAAACATAGCTCTCAAGTCTACAGCCATCTTTCTACTCAATGCATCGGCCACTACATTGGCCTTACCCGGATGGTACTCAATAGTAAGATCATAGTCTTTTAGCAACTCTAACCACCTACGCTGTCTGAGATTCAAATCTCGCTGAGTCATAATGTACTTCAAACTCTTGTGATCGGTGTATACTGTGCATTTCTCACCATACAAATAATGTCTCCAAATCTTCAAAGCAAACACAACTGCCGCTAACTCTATGTCATGGGTCGGATAGTTGCGCTCATGAGTCTTCAACTGTCTTGAGGCATAAGCCACTACTCTTCGGTCTTGCATCAGAACACATCCTAACCCTACATACGAGGCATCACTATAAATCACATAGTCCTTCCCGGACTCAGGCTGAATCAAAATCGGAGCTTGGGTCAAAGCTTCTTTCAATTTCTCAAAGGCTCTCTGTCTTGCATCTGTCCACTCAAACTGAACACTCTTCTGAAGTAACTGTGTCAATGGAGCGGCTAGCTTAGAGAAACCCTCTACAAACCTCCTATAGTATCCGGCTAAGCCTAGGAAGCTACGTACTTCTGTCACAGACTTCGGTTGCTTCCACTCAACAATGGCTTCAATCTTTTTCGGATCAACTCTAATCCCATCGGCTGACACTACATGTCCTAAGAAGACTACTTCTCAGATCCAGAATTCACACTTGCTGAGCTTCGCATACAACTGATGATCTAGCAAAGTCTTCAAAACAAGTCTCAAGTGTCGGTCATGGTCCTCTTCAGTTCGCGAGTACACCAAGATGTCATCAATAAACACAACTACAAACTGATCTAGATACTGATGAAAAATCCTATTCATCATGTCCATGAAAGCTGCCGGTGCATTAGTCAACCCAAAGGGCATGACTAAAAACTCATAATGTCCATACCTAGTCCTAAAGGCTGTCTTCGGTACATCAACCTCTTTAACCTTTAGCTGGTAGTAACCTGATCTCAAATCAATCTTCGAAAAGACCGATGCTCCTCTCAACTGATCAAACAAGTCGTCAATTCTAGGCAACGGATATTTGTTCTTCACTGTCAACTGATTTAACTGTCTATAATCTATGCACATTCTCATACTTCCATCTTTCTTCTTCACAAACAATACTGGTGCACCCCAAGGTGAAGAACTAGGCCTAATAAAGCCTCTATCTGTCAATTCTTGCAACTGAGCCTTCAACTCTTTCAATTCTTTCGGTGCCATACGATACAGAGCAATCGAAACAGGAGCTGAATCAGAATAAGTCTCAATGCTGAACTCTACCTCTCTGTCCGGTGGTAACCCTGGCAATTCTTCCGGAAACACACTAGGAAAATCACATACTGTCCGGATGTCCTGAGGTCTAACCTCACTCATGTTAGGGTTCATCACATACGCTAAGTATGCTTCACACCCCAACTCCACTAACCTCTTAGCCTCTAATACTGAGACCACATTGGACAAGAACTTCACGTTCTCACTCACCACTACAATCTCATAATCATCTGTGAGCTTCAAAGAAATCCGTTTAGTTTCAAAGTCTATCCTAGCTCTATGCTCCGTGAGCCAGTCCATACCCAGAATTACATCAAAACCATAGAAGGGAAGCTCCATCATATCCACTGGAAACACATGTCCCTGAACCATCAACGGACACCTTCGGTACATCTTCCTAACCACTACCGTGTCCCCAAAGGAACTAGTAACACTAACTCCTACCTCTAGCAACTCACAAGGCAAATTCAAAGTCTGTGCATGCTCACTCAATATGTAGGAATGTGTAGACCCAGAGTCAATCAAAGAAAGCAAACCCAAAGACTGTATCGAGAAGTTACCTGCGATCACATCGGTGTCATGCTGCTCCCCGCGCTGAGCATAAACCCTAGCATGTCCTCCGCCCTCCGGCTGGACTGCAACTACGTGAGCTATGTTCCTCTGACCTTCGTTCCTCGGCTGGAAGTTACCTCTACCGCGCCCGTGGCCTCTCTGAAAATCATTGGCTCTAGCAGGAGCCTGAGCTGGTGTCTGTCCCACCTGATGTGGACAGTCACGCCTAGTGTGGTCTCTAGCACCACAACTCCAACAGGAATGATAATTTCCCCAACACTCACCGGTGTGGTTCCTCCCGCAAGTAGCACATGTGGGCAACTTCCCACCAGCCCTCTGACCCTGATGGCCCCTACCGTGGTTACTGCCACCACGCCTATGATCAAACTGATGCCGGTTGTCCCGATGCCTCTTGGCATCACCTCTATCAAAGTTGCTGGACCTCTTACCCGAACTAGATCCACCTGACCGCCTGGTCAAACTCAAACTGTGCTCCAAGTCCTTGGCCCTCGAGACCAAGACATCAAAATCAGTGTAATCAGAAGCTAGAGTATAGGTCTTGATCTCCTCACTCAGCCCATATCGGAAGCGGTTACAACGCTCCACCTCAGTAGGTACAAGCTCAGGTGCATACTGACTCAGTCTGACAAATCGGATCTCATAATCAGTCACGGACATACTCCCCTAAAGCAATGCCATAAACTCTCTCTTCCTCTCATCGAGGTATCGCGGACCCAAATACTTCTTCCGGAAAGCCGTCTCAAAGAACTCCCAAGTGATCTCGGTCTCATCCATCCCCGAAGTAACGGTGACCCACCAGGTGTAGGCATCACCCTGAAGCAGAGACTCAACACATCCCAACTTGCGCTCACCAGTACATCCCATCTGAGCAAGAATACGGACGGTCTTCTCAAACCACATCTCTGACCTCTCCGGAGTAGCACCTCTAAACTCTTCGGCCCCATGGCCCCGAAGTCTCTCTAATGGCAATCCGGTGCCCTCACCCTGATGATGAGCTGCCTGACCTCCAGCTACTGCAGCCTGGAATGCTCCGGCTATCGCCTGAACCAACGGAGTTAAGTCAATTCCGGCCGGTCCTTGGCCACCTTGACCTCCTTGTGGTCCCTCACCTTCGGCCCTGGCCTCACCTCCCGCTCCCGGTGGAGGAGGTGGTGGTGGTGGAGGTGGTGGAGGAGCTCCAACTCCAACCACATGCTCTCCCACTTGTGCTCCAACCCCAACTACCGGCTCAACCCTCGGAGCCTCTGCCCGTGGTTCCGGTCGAACCATCCTAGGCCTCCCACGTGGTCTCATGGTTCAACTAGCAAGGTAAACTACAACAAGAAACAGATAAGGATTACGTTAGTCAAAGCAAGGGTCCAATAGTGCTCAAGTATTCCTCTTTTCAAAAATCTTTTTAAATTAAGTAATAGTAGCAATGGGCACTCACTCTATACCAGACACGACAGTTTATGCATTCAAAACATCATACGATCAATCAAGCATCAAGGATTCATGGAAAATCATGCATTGAACAACACAAGCATTTAACACATTAACCTTACCTCACCTACCTGCCCGAGGTCTCGGTAACCTCAGGCTCTGATACCAACAAATGTAACCCCCTCGTCCCGGTCTGGCCGGATGACCGGTCCGAGTGGGCCACACGGGGAAAACCGAAGCGAAACCCAAAGGGTTCCTCCTCGGTTAGCAACCCTAAATTTTTTTTTTCATTTTAAACTTGTCATTTTCGAACCCCAAACCACAATCAAACAACCAAAATTCAATCTTGACTAAAGGCACATTAAATCCTATGTGTTTATCCCATTAAAAAGGTCAACAAGTCAAAACAGTACAATTTTAAGCAGAAGTTTCGAAACCTTTACCAAGGGTTTCGAAACTTTTGCTGGCAGAAACCCCTGGAACAATATATCTCACCCAAAGTTTCGAAACCTTAGGGAAGGTTTCGAAACCTTGGACCTTAGTTTCGAAACCTTTCCCAAAGGTCTCGAAACTTTGGTTGGCAGAATGTCCTGGAACCAAAATTTTCTAAAGGTTTCGAAACCTTGGGGAAAGTTTCGAAACCTTTGACCATAGTTTCGAAACCTACCCCAAAGGTTTCGAAACTTTGGCTGGCAGTGACCCCTGGAACCAAAATTTCTGCAAAGGTTTCGAAACTTTACCCATGGTTTCGAAACCTTAGTGCAGGGGATCACCTACTGCCCAACTTAAGGACTTCCTACCCAAGAAAAACATTAAGATCATGCATAGACATGTATAGAAGCTTAAAAAGGACCAAAAGCATGAATCAACACTCACAAGACTCGCACATATGACCATTTCAACAAGCATACATGAGCCATAGATAGCATTTAACATGAATCAAGCATTCGAAACATGGCATTCCAACAAAAGGGTAAAATTCAGCATTTAGAGTCAAACATGGAAGCTCAAGAGCCCAAAAGGCACAAATCAACACAAGAGGTTTGCACTCTTACATAAAGCAACCTAAGCATCTAAGACATGCCATCACACACCATCCATCAACATAGCATTACATGCTTTACAATCCAAAACATCAATCCAAAACAACATCATTCACAAGAGTCATACAAGGCTCATACAAACGCACCCTAATGCCACATTGCTTAACTACTACAAAATTAACCATACTTGAGCAACAACTTGGAAAGCCCTTCTTGCCTTGCCTCGAGCTAACACCACGCTAATGATCTGCATTGTTGAACATTGAGAGCGTAAGCTATAAGCTTAGTGAGGGTGCTCTAAAACGAAAAACATCAACAATGCAGGGTTCAAGCATGTTAATCCTAGTCTTACATACATCAAACATAGGCATAAGAGTCAAGTAGACTTAGCTAGTCTTTCAAGTAGCATATATGGTCTCTCAATCCTAACAAGTTCAAATCTCATATATCATCATCATGTAGCAACATATATATCACAACCATATATCACCATATAAGAACAAGTTAATTGGCCACTTTAATTACCCCGATTGTGCGGATTTAAACCTCGACAACACTTTACCTCGGTGGGATTTCACTCATCACCGGACCTTGCATGTGCGGGATTCCACTCATCGCCACATGCCCTACGGATGGGATTCCACTCATCATCCCGTAGAAATATAATAAAAGCTTCCGGTGGAATGTTACATCACCGTACTCCTCCTTGATGACTTAACGCCATCAAGGCCACGTACGTTTTGACTCAATTTGTGTGCACACTATCCTAATGATCGATCATTTACAACCGATAATTTTTAGTGCCAGTTATCATAACCACATCATATATAACCAACATCAACCATAATACATGCTCATCACATATCTACTCATCATGATGTATATACATGTATCAATTAACCACAAATCAAGAGTATAGCTAGTAAGCACAAAGCACATGGATATCAAAGGCTAAGCTATCAACTTGAATCAACTAGAAGTGGCTTACCAAGCACACTTCACCCACACACCCATACACTCGAACCAAACTTTAAAAACAAGTTGAACCACTCACCGCCCTTCCTTAGCAATTCGAACCAATCTTCCTACGAACCCGGATTCGGTCTCAAAGTCTCTTCCGCGCTTCCACTTGCTTCTAGCCAAACAAAACATACACATTACTTCCCAATACAATGCTAAACTCAACCATCAACATACTTTGCTATCACAACCCAAATTCCTCAATTTCTCAAATCACATAACCTCCTAAAACCCCAATTTTCGTGCTCCCCTAAAGACTTGCTGAAAAATCGATTTCCAAACATCCAAATGACTTCCAAATCATCCCAAAACACCCCCATATCATAGGTAGACCAACAGCCCTTTAATTTCAACATAAAACCCACCAAAAACTCAAGTTTTACAACCTTAAAACTAGCCTTAAGACCATACTACGAATTTTCATCCAAAATTAACCAAATTAACATATGTTGTGTATTTCATAGTGCTTAAACAAACCCCCAATACAATTTATCAAAACAAATTGAAAACCCCCATTAAAACCCCAAATTTCCATATGAACCCTAATTTCCAAAACACCATATTTTTGAAATCTAAAACAAAGGATAGATAGAGATTGAAAAGAAGGTCGAGAAAATGTAATTACCTCTTAAAACGGGGTTGAAATCGAGTGGTAGGGTCAATGGAATAGAAGCTAGGGTTTTGAGAGGTTTTAGAGATGGGGTTTCTTCCTTTTTTTGAAGTTGGAAAGAAGATGAAAAGAAGATGACAACTTTTTGTTAAAGTTGTCCAGCTTTTTTAAAACTTTAGGGTCAAATTACTTCATAAGCCCTCCCCTTTCTACAAAAGTTCAATTAGGTCATTATTTGAAGATGAAATGTTTTAATTAAGTTTTATTTGACTCGAACTAAAACCCGGCTAACTCCTAGGCCCAAAACACGGGTTTTACACTAACTCTTTGATCCTCTGCACCATTTCTCACATAAACGTGGTAGCTACTCAACGTCTCTACTTGCTCCCAACTCGGGCTTCGACTTTTCCCGCCAAGTGATGTCGCGTGCTAAGACGCTTCCGGGTACATCATCACCATAGGAGCTCTCTCATACACTCATTGAAGATGACGAATCAGACTCATAATCAATAGAGTTGAGTTCAAGATGTACCTCGCTCTTGGTTGCATTTACTCTAAACGGCATCAACCCTTCGCTCGTGAAGTTTGGTGCCTCATTGCCCATGTGCAACTTTTCCCGCATTGACCCTCCTTCACACTTGAAGTCCAATGCTTCTCCCACCTTGCCCAAAGGTGCTTTTCCCACAGGCCTCATGTCGCTAGCTGGTTTGGGAAACTCTTACCCCACTAAAGTAGTCCCTTCAATAGTATCCTTCTAAGCGATGTCTTCTTGACTTGGAGCATCCTTGATAAATTGTATGCCAGTCAGCATCTTGCTTCCTTGTCCCTCATCTCGGTACGTGGGCACAACATATTGTTGTTTGGAATAAAAAATGCAGATGGCGTCGGCACAAGGAACAACGAAAGCATTTATGCGATCAAGGAATTTCAGCCCCAAAATAAAATCAAAGTCGTCCAAATGGAATACCTTGAAGTTTTCCTTGCCCTTCCATGCACTAATCTGCAGCTCCACTTTTCTTGCTTCCCTGACAATCAGAACTTCCTTAGTGTTTGCAGTCTTGATCTTACCGGTTAAACCCTCAACTTTAAGATCAAGTTTCTCAGCAGCCTTCTTTTACATGAATAGATCAATTGCTCCAGTGTCCACTAGAGCATTCCTCGGTCTTCCCGCAACGTTGATGTCGACAAACATCAACCCTTTTTGTTTGCATCCATTCTCCTTAGCATAATTCAATATCATCGAACCAAGTCTTGTAGCCTCGCTCTGTTTGGGCTTGTCCACCACCTTGGATGGCTTGACTCTATGTGGGCATTCACACACCCTGTGAGGCCCCTTGCATCAGTGGCGCTCCATTGGCGTCTTTTCAACCCTCAGCATAACGACTTTATCATTCGTTATCACATCGGGTTTCGGCCTTGGCTCGACTACTTTGAAAAACATAGTCTCTCCATAGGTCTCCCTTGGCTTATTAACACTCGCAATTGTGTCAAGTCTCATCACCTCTTATTCCGACTCCTTGGTCTCATCACCTTGGATAGCATTGAGGCAATCATTCATGAGACAATCACTCTTAATGTGATTCCCACCGCAGGTTAAACATTTGAGAACTTCCACGTTCTTGACTCCCCCACCATAGACCTTGCCTCGGGGCTTGGTGGTCTCTATTATCTCGAATTCGGCTATAGATTCAGCTGCGACCATATCCTTGGAAAGTTCCTCGACTCCCATCCACTTCAACTCCATTTTGGCCCACCGTTTCAGCTCGTTCTTGAAGACAAAAAGGCCTTCTGCTTCAGTCATGTCTGTGACTTGAAGTTTGAGTTTGGTGAATCGTTTGACATACTCTAGGATGAGACCTTCATGATTGAGTTCATGCAGCTTCTCCCGAGCCTCTCGTTAGGCGTTCATTGGGTAGAACTATTCTTTGAACTCGACTTGGAACTCTTTCCACGTCCCAATGGGACAATCCTTGCTCTTTTCCTTAGAGCATCTGTGTCGTCACCATAAAAAGGCAAAGTCAGTCAAGTAAACTGAAGCAATGTTTACCTTATCTGCATCATCCTTCATGCCCACGACACGGAAGTATTGCTCCATGCACCACACAAAGTTCTCCACGTCCTAGGCCGATCTAGTCCCATTAAACTCCTTCAGCTTAGGCACGTCCAATTTTGGTCCGGCTGTTGCTGTGGTTAACATACCATTCACAGCAGCCTTGTAAATCTGAAGCTCTCCCTTGAGCTTCTTCATTTCCTCCATCATCTCTGCCTTCAAAGCCTTCAGCTCGGTTTCGAGTGCATCACTCCGTCTATCCGCACTATCGGCACACCGGTCATGGTCTTGCACGTTGCTCTTAAGTTCCCGCACACTTCTCTCGAGCTCCTCTTCAGCAAAGTCTAGCTCTTCAAGACGCACTTTCACAATGTCAAACTCCTCTTGGGCATCCTTCATGGACCTCTCAAGCTTTTCCCCCATCAGCTTGGGTTTCTGTACACTTTTGTGTTGCGGCATTCCCTGCTTTCTTTGACATCTCGAATCTTTGTTTGCTCTCGAACACCCGCTCTGATACCATTTGTCACGTGGCTAGAGTTTCGACTAGCCCAATGTGCGGCCTTAGTCGATGTTCTTAAACGAACGACTAAGTAAGCCTGAAAACCTTCTCCGGAAGATCAAACTTCCAAGCCTCACAAACACAAGATTGTTCCTAGAGGAAGTGATCAAAAGAGGAAGGCAACAAGAACAGTAGAAAGAATGCTCAAGAACGCGAAGAACACCACAGAGTGTTTATAGTAAATTCCAAGTGTATTACTCAAATGATGGATGAATACAAATGAGAGAATGGCTCTCTATTTATAGTTGAGCACCCTCCAAATCAATGGTCTAGATCGAATTACATGGATGGTCAGGATTAGCCCAAATCCTTACAAGATCACCTATCTATGGAAAGAGTATCAAAATCCTATCTAATTACATCCATTAGTAGGAAACTTTCCTCGGATAGGTCTCTACACCGAATATGGCAAGATTCTTCCACAATCCTCTCTGATATGTTGTCTCCAGTCATGTTTACTGAATCAATGTGGACGGGCTCTCTAGCATTCTCTAAATGTCGGGCTAATTCTGGTGGTCTTGGCAAGCCCGATGATTCGTCTTGAACCTCTGGGGCAGATCCTTGTGCCACTGTCTCGGACCAAAAATTTTAGGTCGTGACATTATGTATGTATATACTCTAGAATATTATTATATATGCGTGTATATTACATATAATGCATTTATATTCTATATATGTTAGTATGTGTATATGTTATAGTATTTGTATGTATTATGTATAGTATCATTATTATTATATAGTATGTTACGTGTTATATATATACATATGGTTTTTAGATTTTATACCATATTTATATGTATACATTATATGCTTTATATGTTATATATGGTTTGTATAACATATAGTTTTTCATATAATATATAGTTTGATTGTATAAAGCTATGGTTTTCAATATATATATATATAGTCCCTCTTTATATATAGTTTTAATATACATATATTCTAAGATATGGTTTTAATGTTTGCTTAGTATAGCTTGCTTATGTTGTTTTAATACGATGGTTGTCATGCATTTTTAAATGTCGGTTTAGTTTGTGGTTCGATGTATCGCCATCCTTATTAATTAAATGTCTAATTAATTTAAACTCACCATTTTTAATAAAACTCGTATGATTAAGATCAATTTTGCAATTAAGCACGCCTAATTAAATTCAATTTCAACATTTCAATACTTTCCTTCGATTAAAAGCGATAAATATTTTGGTACCGACTTCAAGGAGCTATAGGGTGCTAATCCTTCCCCCGCGTAATCAACTCCCGAACTCTTTCAAAATGAATATTTGGTTTTATGATATCCGGCCTACCTTATCTAAGTGGTCGGTGGTGACTCTTAGTCTTTATTGTTTTCAAAAATACAAATGTTCAAAAGAAACCCTCCAAAATTCAAATTTCAAAAATATGGGGATAACATGTATTCGATTTTTGATTTCAAAGAAAAAAGGTCGCTACACCTTGACCGCATGTTGTGAAAAGATAAATGGGACGAGGCATTTCAAGAATCCATTGTCCAACATTTCCTTCGTGTTCGCTCTGATCACCGTCCTATTTTGCTAATGGTTGGGCATACTTTTCGTGCCCAAATTTCTCGTCAGTTTAAATACTTTACCGGTTGGAATATCCATGAAGATTTTAGTTGCATGGTGCGTGACAATTGGAAGTCACAAACCACACTTTTTGACACTATTGCTTCTTTCACTGAGGCTGCAGAAGTTTGGAACTCGATTGTGTTTGGTTTTATAGGCACAAAGAAGCATTTAATTATGGTTTGGCTTAGGGGTGCCCAAAGGGCACTCAAACATCGTCACTCCAGCTTTCTGGTTCATCTTGAACATGACCTTCAAATTGAGCTCAAGCAGATCCTTGATCAAGATGAGCTTTTGTGGCGTCAGAAGTCTTGCTCCGATTGGATCGCCAATGGAGACCGCAATACAGTCTATTTCCATAGAAAGGCTAAGATCTGCAAATCACGTAACAAAGTCAACTGTTTAAAATTTTTTGATGGTTCATGGTGTGATGATGAAAATAATATAAGGGATGAAGCATGTAACTATTACAAACACCTTTTTGCGGACCCTGATGCACCCAATGGCAGCTACGCTGTTTTGGGTTGTTTCCCTCGCATTGATGAACATCTTATGGACTCTTTAATGCATGTACCTACCATGAAAGAGGTTCATGATGCTCTTATGGACATGTCTGCTCTTAAAGCTCCAGGGCCTGATGGCTTACATGCCAATTTTTTTTAAAAACAGTGGGATGTTGTGGGGCTTGACGTTTGTCGTGCCATTCAATCAGTCTTTGAAGGTGGCAAGCTTGAGCCATCTATTCACCGGGTAACTATCGCTCTTATACCTAAGGTTGATTCTCCACAATCTTTTGCGGATTTCAGACCTATCAATCTTTGATCGGTTATTCAAAAGCTTCTTTCTAAAGTTATTGTTAGGCGCATGAGACATATCATGACTCTGCTTGTCCATCCCTCCCAAACGAGCTTCATTATTGGTCGTTTAGTTACTGAAAATATAATCTTAAACCAAGAGATCGTTCATTCGATGCGTCTGAAGAAAACAAAGTAGGGTTGGATTGCGATTAAAGTTGACCTGGAAAAGACCTTTGATCGTATTTTGTTGAGTTGTGTGGAGCTCGATTCGATCAACCAATGTTGCTCACCAAGTGGTGGAGAGATGGATATTTGGGTGTTAGGGTTAAGGAAGCTAGAAAGGAAATAGACACAATGATTTTAGAGTGGTTCGGCCTTCTAACAAGCACCTACATCCACTACCTTAGCTCCCCACTAAGGATTTCACAATCAATCCACTAATTGATTCGTCCCCTTTTCTAGGATTAGGAGGAAACCCTTACAACCGATCAAGCTTCTACCCAAAGCCTTAATCAAAACCCTCTTTTACAAAGAGATAATGAAAGCAAACTTAAACCCTCTAATAGGTGTTTGTTTGCACTATGAAGCACTCACCCAAAACCTAAAACACTTGAGCAAATTTGACAATTTTGGCTCACTAGTGTTTGTCTATACAATAAATGACAATTTAGGTACAAAGACAATCCTTGATCATTTGATGTTTGACAATATGAGCATTAGCCTTCTCTTGATGCTTGGAGGTCCCTTTTATACTCCCAAATGAGTTTGTAGCCGTTACTAGCCGTTGGGATCATATTGGAGCCGTTGAGGACTTTATTCCCACCATAAATGCAGTTCTGCTACTCCCCGTTTCGAAACGCTCGAAGCCGTTTCGAAACACCCTCAATATAGAAAGAGTCGTTGCAGTCTGTCAGGGTACCCATTTCGGAACACCCCCTTGCCGTTTCGAAACGCGTATCAAAACGCTATAAGCCCGTATTGAAACGTCTGCATTTAAAAGTTAGTTGGGAAAATAGCCGTTGGGGTTTATGACCGTTATGGTCACTGCCACGTAGGCGTATCGAAACGGCCTAGCCCGTTTCGAAACGCTGGGCAAAAATTCAGTCCAGGGTAAGCCCGTTTCGAAACACGTTTCGAAACGTTTTTGCTACTGGAGCACCCTGTTTCGAAACGCCCTAAGGTGTTTCGAAACACCTGGACAGGTTTGAGAAGTTTGGCTTTAAAACACATTTAAAAACCCTTTAAAAACTTCCCTAAACATAATTTCAAGTTGTTTGGACTTTAGAAACGTTTTAAATACTTTTTAAATTAGTCCAAAACATTTTTCAATTATTATATCAAAACATTAGTTCTACATATTCGTTGGGACTTTATTAGAGACACCCTCCATGACGCTGGTTTCCCTCAAGCTTTTATTCGCCTAATAATGAGGTGCTTATCTGCTTCTTCGATACAGGTTCAGTGGAATGGCTCTTTGACCATGGCTTTCTCTCCTCAGCGTGGTGTTAGACAAGGGGATCCACTTTCCCCATATATTTTTGTTCTTACAATGGAACGGTTGGGTCACTCCATTCGCAATGCCATGGCTTCGGGCGATTGGTTACCTTTTCAAATGGCTAGTCATGGTGTTCCTTTCCCGCATCTCGTTTTTTGCTGATGACCTTATTCTTTTTGATAAGGCTACTCCTATGCAAGTTGGTTTGATTTCATCTATCTTGGATGATTTCAGATACTTTTCTGGACACAAGGTTAGTACTCGTAAGACGTAAGTGTATTTTTCGCCAAATACCAACATAGATTTACTACAGAATATCATTTTATCTATTGGTTATCAAGAAACATTGGACTTGGGTACTTACTTAGGTGTTTCGGTTCTCCGTCATCGTATGTGGTGCGTTGATTTTGACTTTCTGCTCAGTAAGATGCAAATCAAGCTCAACAGGTGGGCTGGTATGTCTCTTTCTTTAGTTGGCCGTATCATCATAGCTAAATCCGCGTTGGCAGTTATTCCAACTTATTTTATGCAAACTACGAATTTGCCTACTGGTATTTGTTATGATATTGATAAAATTGTTCGCGGCTTCGTGTGGGGTTCTTGTGTTAGTGACTGGAAGTTGTCCTTAGTGAATTGGGAAGATATATCTCAGCCTATTGAACGTGGAGGCCTTGGCATCCCTCGAGAAAAAGAGCGCAATGAGGCTTTCATGCATAAGCTTGCATTTGCTTTGGTCTATCATCCATTCGATATGTGGGTGCTTGCTTTGCGTCAAAAATATCGCATGTTGTCCGTCTGTCCGCTATCGGCCTAATTGTTCGCCTTTATGGGGCACAATATCGAAAACATGGGATTTAGTAATGGGTGAATCTATTGGCTTGTGGGGGATGGTGAGCTTGTTAATATGTGGCGTGATAATTAGATCCCGACCTTAGGTCCTTTGAAACAGCGTATGCTCCCGCACGTACAGGCAGTGAATCCTCTCGAATTCTCGGACTTTCTTACACCTGAAGACCATTGGGATTATGCTCGGTTGGAGTCCTTTTTTCGAGAGGGATTGTTTCTCACATTACTGGTATTCTACTTGATTCTATTAAGGGTGGTCGTGACTCTGCATCATGGATAGGAACAAGTTCTGGTGGCTTTACCCTTGCGTCGGCTTATGACCTTTTGGTTATTGATTCTTGGAATGAAGTTGACAGCAAATGGAGTCACGTCAGGTCTTTGCCGGTTCCGCAACGCATTTGTGCCTTCTTATGGCTTGCTCTTAGAGAACGCTTGATGACTAACGTTGAACGTTTGCGTCGAGGCCTCTCTAGCGACTCATCTTTCCCATGCTACAGGTGTTGTCAAGAATTCGTATTGCATATTCTTCGTGATTGTCCCCCTATCAGATCTAGGGGTGCTTAACGAGTTGAGCAACTTGTGAGCTGCTCAAACTCGACTCGGTCAAAACTCGGTAAGCGCTCGACTCGGGTTAACTCGAACTCGAGACCTTAACGAGTTGAGCCGAGCAAAGTCTAACTCGACTCGATAAGTTCGTGAGCAACTCGTTAATTTTTTAAAATATTTTTTTAGTAATTACTTTAGTTTGATGTACTTGTGGATTGTTACTTTAGTTTTAATATGATAACTTTGTGAATTTGTGGATTTTTATTTTAGTTTTAAAATGCTAGTTTGGTGTGTTTGTGGATTGTTAGTTTAGATTTAGACTTTGAAAGTGTTTTATACACTCTTTTGATATTTTTTTGTTAAATTTGTTAATTTATGTTAGTATTAAGCCTCTTATAGTATAATTAAATTTTATTTTTAGTTAAAAAATAAGGTAAATTTTTTAGTGAGCTTAACGAGCAACAAGCAATAAGTCGAGTTGAGCAACAAATTTTTTTAACGATCACGAGTCGAGCACAATTTTAACGAACTTAACGAGCAACGAGTCGAGTCGAGCAACAATTTTTTTAACGAGCACAAATCGAGCACTGCCTAACTCGTGATCGACTCGCTCAATAAGCACCCCTAATCATATCTTTGTGGCATAATCACTCATCTTTTTTTGGCTCTTCCTCTAGTTAGTTGCATTGTTGAAAATATTTGTGTCCCCGATTCAGTGGGCACTTTTACCCAACTTCGGAAATGTTTTTTCTCCTCTTTCATTTGGCTTGGTACTGTTGGTGGTGTCGATCACGGACCAAGTGGCGAATGGGTGATTGGCTATCAAAGGCATATTGGTTCTGTCTCACCGTTTCATGTCGAGCTTTGAGGCATTTTTATTGGCCTTTAAATAGCTTGGTCGTAAGGCATTGAGCGACTGCAAATTTAATTGCACCTACACTATCCGCCTATTCAAAGACGACGTCAAGCCTGATTGTTGTTCGCTGCCTCTTGTTCGCGCTATTACCATGTTATGTGATCGTGAATGGTATTTTTGAATTAAAATCTACAATTGTAAGCTATTATAAATTGTATGTTGCTATTATAAAATATGACACAAAATAAAGTGACTAATTAAGTTAAGTGTGTCAAATATTAAAATGTCATAAAAATAAAATTGTAGATACCTTATAATTCAAAGGCAAAACTGTAAATATTTAATAGTTGAAGTAATAAATCAACTATAAAAAAAAGATAAAAGTCCCCAAAAAATAGCTTAAATTGTTTTTATATCCTTTCCGTTAGAAAATTTTACTTGAAAAAATAACCTATCTTTTTGAAAAATTAATATCAAAATTTTAAAACTTTCATATTAAAATTCAAAAATTTCAATCTACAGATACACTTTCAAATTCAGTTTATTACTCTTGAATTCTTGATGATTTGACATAATAAATTTTAAATTTCGGTGGATTTCTAGTGAATGTAATGTGTTGTTTATTATCACATATGATCTTTCTATAAATTGCAAGCACATGTATTCTTTTCTTCCAACCGAACTCTAATTAAATTTAATAAAAATTTCCAAATAAATTTAATAAAAAATTTAACAAAACTCGTGTTAGCAATCTTCACGATCATTTTTATCCAAAAAAAAAACCTATTTTTTATTAAAAAGAACCCAAAGAATATTAAAGATTTTTAGTTTTTCAAGTTCAATAATACTACTCGCTGTCTCAACTTAATATATTAAGGAAAAAGTCTAATACTTCAGAACTCAAAATCCCTGATAATAAACTAAAGGTCTACAACTTTCAGTACTCAAAATACTTAATAATCCTACTCTTTTTCGACTAGCACATTACTTCTTAAATTGCTCGTAGCATAAAAATAAATAAATCAACTAAAATATATTTAATTCCAAGCATTAATATTCACAATCTTATTAATTATTAAATGCATAAAATTGTGAATTTAACCAAAGTAACATTTAAAAAAAATCAACATTAAATAACGACACCATAAAACTTTAGGATAAAATAAATTAATCTTTATAGATTTGATTGCATTTTCTGGCGATATATTAACATTCAATTCATTACGACTTTCTAGCTTTAATTTGTGACCCAGTTCGTAATTTTCGATACTTAGTTCAGATGAAATATCATACAAACATAACTACAGCTCGAAAACACTAATTACTTAAACATACTTTGATTACAACAATCTGCAAAAGAAACCATTAATTTATATTAGTTACTTCAAAATATTTATAACTTACCATATAAATAACAAAATAAGACTAATATATAGTCATAATTTTTAGTATTCTTACAACTTAACCCAAACTCTTGCACACAAATTTATAAAAACATTTTTGAAAAACACTTACTTAAGCACTCCTCAAAACACCCCTTAAAACCAATGACCAGGATTGCAATTAAAAGGAACAGACAAACCATCATTTTCCCCAAAAAGAGAATGCGTTTTTTCATAACAAAACCTACACGACTACCATTGCCGAGACAACAACAGCTGGTTGCAGAAGATGACATTACTCCCTCATTGTACAGAAAGACGTTTGTTAATACCGACTTGGAGTGCAAGGAAACCTTAAGCAGCTTCAAAACCTAACAAGAAGTTAAACAGATATAAATAAGCAACTCCGCCATAACACAAATATATATATATATACATATATAGCCGAAGTTAAAAAATACAAAAAAAAAAAACCTCATTCATTCCCAGATGGACGACCCGCTGCTCAAGTGCTCCAACTCCCTTAATATTGAACTTGTTAAGGGAATTAATAAAGGAAAGGGCAGACATAGGTTTTACAGCCAAATCATCCATGACAATGTAAGCCGAAACCCCTTCCTCGACATCCGGAGCTCCAAAGTCCAACTCATTAGATAAATGTACCCCACACAGACGGCAAAGCGTGCACTGGCCACCGGTTACGTTGCAATTGCATTTGGGACACATGTACACTTGTCTAGCCACATCATAAGCAAGCAATGAATCTTTGGTTTGGTTCGGTTGCATGAGAGTTTTGTTAATGTTTTCGAAACTCTCACATAGGTTTCCAAGGGAAGCAGCCACGGAGTGTGTGTTCGGAAAACAGATGGCAGTGGAAACAGGTAAAGAGTTGAGGTTGAATAGATAATCAACGAAGTCTTTCCCAACAACGGCAAAGATGACTTTGTTGCACTCGGAGTCGATGAGAAGTCTCAGGCTAACCTTAAACTTGGAATTTTCAGCCATTGTTATTTCTTTGGGTATAATACGGAATATGAGAATTACTGTGACATATAAATAGATGAAGTTAAGCCTTGCTCCATCTGGTATGGGAAGAAGATCAATCGCTTGTATGGTTCCCGAGGTTGAATTATGATATTTTGTCTCTACTATCTACCGCCATTTTTTCGTTAAACAACTTTTAAAACAAGGCTACATGAAATCGAGGGGTGACAACTGACAAGACATCGAAAATTTTTCGATCCAAATTCATATTATTCGGACTCTTAAATTAAAATGAAATACAAACTCTGGGTTTAATATAAAAAATAAGTGTACAAATTATTATTTTTATGTTTAATTTTTTATATTATTTTAGAGGTTTAAATTATTTTTTTAGGTACCATTTTTTTCCTTTTAAGTAGATCAGGTAAATTAGACCGGATATTTGAATTGAGAATTGAAATCGATTCAAACACAAAAAATTGATTCAAAATCTAAAATAATCCAACTAATATAAAAATAACTTAAATTTTAGTTGAATCAAAAATCAACCTGAATTAGTTTTTAACTGATCGAATAAACTCGAACTGATTTTTAATTGAATCGATTTTACCTGAACTAAAACCAACTCGAACTAAAGGTAACTCAAAATAAAATATTATTATAATAAAAAAAGAAAAATAAGATTTAAACTGTCGCACAACTCACCGAAAAAACAAATATACAGACTATATAAAATTTTATATAGAGTGTAAAATACTAACTCGACTGAAATCGATCGATCTCTTATTAAACTGATATTGACCCGACCCGATATTAATCTAAGCAAAAGTCAATTGACCATATCCGATACCCAAATCAAATCACCATTGACACGAACTAAAACCACACTTAATCTAAACTAACTTGAACCTAACTTAAACAGAATATAATCAGACCCGAATCGAAATGAACCAAATTGACCCTGAATTGAACAACTTGTTTATCACCTCTACTTTTAGGTGCTCAAACTATATTTTTTTGTCTTTTTAAAGTCAAACCACAGACCCTACTATAATAAAAAATAATTTTAATATTTATTTTAACTAAAAAAATAATAATTTAAACACGTAAAAAAACATAAAACAATTTAAGCCTTAAAGAAAAAAATATGAATCATTTAAACACTTAAAGGAGTAAAAAATAATCTAAGCAAGAGAAACGAAATAATTAGAGTATTTATTTTGGTATTAAGACGAAAATTCAAATGAAATAAAAACTATACTTAAATATCATTAGTTCAAAACATTATTTTAATAAAGAATTAAAGATGATAAAACCCATCACTGACACTGCCAGCCTGAAGCCTCTGGTAGACCCGAAATCCAACAGTCGGCTGTTTGCAGGTAAAGATAAGGTTGATTTTATTTTCTTCATCATGTCATTTACGTGTTGGCGCTGCCATAAGGTTACTTGGTAAACAAGGAACCAGGAGTTGTGTTTGCCGAGGCTGGTAATGATTTCTGTTGATTTCCTTTTCAACATTATGCCATTAGCTGTTGACACTGTGAATAGGCTACTCGGTAAACAAGGAACGGCAGGGTGCATTGGGAGCATTGATGATTGCATTGAAAATTTGGAGAATAACTACTTGCAGTCACCACTCACCAGCAACCCCGTACCCTTTTGAAGCCTCAATTTTTTTTAATTGTGCAAAATAGTATTGGCGTACATCAACCGTGCTTAATCGAAAAAACATTATATTCATGTTTATTTATATAATTTTTAGAGTTGTATATATTCATTTATTTAACAGTGTAAACTACATAAATGACCAACATACTATTAAAAAAATTGTGATTTGACCACTTTATTTTTTTAAGCAATTAATCCATCATACTATTAAATTGGGTGCAATGTGACCACCCGCCGTTAGAGGTTAACTAGGGTGACGTGGCAGTTTAAAAATTAAGGGTATAATTACATATTTGGTCCTTACTATTTACATATTCTTTCAATTTAGTCATAATTTTAAACTAATAAAATAAATTAATTAAATAGTGACACGTGTCAAGACCTTATTTGAGGAATTTAATTATTTATATTTAATTAATAAATTATTTTCTTCCTCCAATCAGGTGGTGACATATGTCACCATCTATTTAGAGGAGAAAAATAAAATCTACAAACTTGCTCTAGCTGGGAATCCAGCCTAGGCTTAACAGTTTTAAAGACAATGCCTTAACCACTGCACCAAGCAATTATTTGTATTATATGCCTGGAATTTAATTGTTTGTTACAATTTAAATATTTATATTTAATTTAGCACAATGGAGGAGGACAAAGACTAGAACAAAGTACATCAATTTCGCGATTTTCGCTGGTTAAAAAGGGCTAATCAAACCAACTTGGAAGCGGGACAAAAGTGACGAGGAAGAGTTTAAATGGTAACAAACAATAAGACATATAATACAATTTGTGATTTTTAGCACAAATATGTGCTTGGTGTAGTGGTTAAGGCATTGCCCTTAAGCTTATTAAATTCAAGTTCGATTCCTAGCTAGAGCAAGTTTGTGGGTTTTATTTTATTAGTTTAAAATTAGGACTAAATTGAAAGAATGTGTAAATAATAAGGACCAAATTTGTAATTATACCCTTAATTTTTTAACTGCCACGTCACCCTACCGTTAACATCTAACGACGGGTGGTCACATTGCACCCAATTTAATAGTATGGTGGTTTAATCGCTTCGAAAAAAAGTAAGGTGGTCAAATCGTGATTTTTTCAATAGTATGGTGGTCATTTATGTAGTTTACCCTATTTAATATTTACAAATATGTTTCTTTATATGTTTGAGGACGAGATATTTTTAATATTGATAAACATGTTCATATAATATTTTAAAATTTTAAAATTTACAAATATTCGTCAAAAAGGTTAAATTGTACAAGTTGTCCTTAAGTTCCTTAAGCTTCACAATTTAAATTTTAAAATTTTCTATGTGTTCATTTAGTTCATACATTCATTATTATTTGAAAAATATAAAAAAAATAAAAGGGGAATCAGATAAACGAGCTTATAAACAGCTCGATAAATGAGCTTATAAAAGGGTTGCTAAACGAGTATGTTCATGAATAAATGAATCGAACACATGAGGATGAAATCTAAAGAAGTATGGAGATTTATTTCCGTTTGATTTTCGGCAAATTCGTCCAGATATTCCCCTTTGGGGAATTATCTGGAAAAATACCCTCCAATGGGGAACATTTGGAAAAATACCTCTCATTTAGCCCACGTCAGGCAAAATTGCGTTCTGCAAGGCGCGAGATCCAATATCAGGTTTCACACTGCGCGACTTCAATCTGATGTGGATTATATTATCCGGTTTTGAATTTTTAAAAATATATTAAAGGCGGTTTCTGTAGGACACGACTTCCTCAAGAATTCTAAACGACTCATCGCGATAAGATGAAATCGCGTTGTGTAAGGCACGATTTCCGCGGTAATAAATTGGAACAGTTGAAATTAAATTACCGCTATATGGTTATAAAGAAGTCCCGCTGTGTAAGACGCGATTTCAAAAAATCATGTTGTACAGGACGCGATTTTCATTCAGTAATCGCACCCCAGCCGACACGATATCCACTATAAATTGTCCCCACCCAGTACCATTTACCCCACACCCAAAAAAATTAACTATCTCAAATCTTCTTTCTTGGTTAATTTCTCGTGATGATATAATGGTGGGTTTGATAACACTGGATCACAAGCACGTGTTTGATTATCATCGAAGATATGTAAGTTTTATCTCGTTTTATTTTTGATAATTTTATTCTATATTGTTAATAGTAGATACATATTTTTTATATTTTTTATATAGTTTAATTTATACGTATGTGTTTATTTTTTTAGAGTATGGAACGACGTTTAGAGGTTTCTTACAACCGGATGACACCATTATCGGACCTTCTGATAGAACCGCACTTAGAGAAGGCCGGGTTTTTGCACGCATCCAAAATTGTTGGAGGTGCAAAAATAGACGTTGATTTGGTAAACGCTCTTTTGGAGAGATGGAGACTGGAGACACACACATTCCACCTTGGTTGCGGAGAAGTGACGATTACCTTAGAGGATGTGTCGTGTAACCCCCTCGTTGCGGAGAAGTGACGATTACCTTAGACGATGGATCGGTCCGAACAGGTTACACGGGGAAAACCGAAGCGTAACCCGTTAAGGCTCCACTCCGATTAACAACCCTAGAAAATTTCCTTTTAATTATCTTGTTCAAATGTATCATTTAGTCCTATTGTGTGAAAACGACAACGAAAAACGATGACAAGACGATACAGACGGAACATAAGGTAATTTAAATTTACCAAGTGACATGTTAGTTGTTGCGTGTAATAAGACTATCGCAAATAGTGCAAGTGTACACGACTCAAGTAGTAAAGTGATACTAGAGTATCAGATATCATCTCCACAGGGACTAGAAATAACTCTATCCTTAAATTGCTGCACAAGAAAAAGAAATAGTTTAAATGATTGTTTGGAGAAATCTTGAGTAATAACTAAAGTAAAAGATAAGGTAATCAGATTGAGAGAATAGACCGGTATTGATTTGATCAATAGTGCAGGTGTTGCACTATTCAGAGGAACTTATGTTGTTATGTCGTTGAGCATGTCGCGGCAGAGGTCCGTTGATGTCGCGATAGCGATCAACAACTCCGTACTTCAAGTTTGGCAAGAATTCATGTTATGACTTGCCCTATCCCTAGGCCCAAGTTCTGTTGATGAACACGTCTTGGATGATACCTCCCGGCGTGAATCAAAGGGTGAACACCAATGTTTGTGAATTCTTCTTTAGCCACTTAACCTTGTACTTTTCCCTAAGCCAAGATGGTTTAATCATAAACTGGAAAACACATATTTATTCCTTTCGAATGCTTAACTCTCCTTATATCAAGCAAATGGATAACCTCACAATGCTCTCCCGATGCTCTTATGAGATGTTGAAAACCAGAGTAAATAAACTTGAAGTTTTATTACTTGAACAGAAAAATCCTAAGAACAATACAAACCTTACAACTACTTTACAAGATCAACCCTTAGCCCTTTGGGAAGTTTAGAACATGATGGAGAGAGAGAAACGATTAGGGTTTTGGGGGAAGACGACTAGGAGCTAGATCTCCTGCCCTAGGTTGAATTACATGCCTTTATATAGGCCTTGGGTCCATGTTTTCTAATATGACAAGAATACAAGTTTAAATTAAAGTACAACTCTATTAAAGACTAAATCTTCTAAGTAGATGTCTTTAATTCATCCTCTTTTCTTTCTTTGACTTCATTCCTTGAACTTTAGGCTTGGCCTTCCTTCTCCTTCAAGGCTCAGAAAAATATAGGAGTGATCCACGATAGACCGGCTCGAAATCCTCTATCTGTCGAGCTCCACTTTACTTTTCCACCTAAGTGTCCTACTATCGTCATTGCTGCCACGGCAGATGTCACGACAGATTCTTTGTCCTTTAACTACAGCTCCGCAACTCGCCTCTGTTCCTTTGCTGCCCTGGATGATGCCGCAATAGATACCTGCAAAAGTGACCAAATTCAGCAGCATCTGAGCAATTTTTATCTAATTGTGATGTGTATGCAAAAATCTATCCTAAATGCAATAAATCATGCTTGAGTGCAACAAAAATATAGGTAAATGAGGGGTAAAATATAGAACTTTTATGCACTCAACATTAGTCCATTTGCAGATGTCCGTTGATGTCGCGGCAGCGATCAACAACTCTGTACTTCAAGTTTGGCAAGAATCCCTGTTATGACTTGCCCTATCCCTAGGCCTAAGTTCTGTTAATGAACACGTCTTGGATGATACCTCCCAGCGTGAATCAAAGGGTGAACACCAATGTTTGTGAATTCTTCTTTAGCCACTTAACCTTGTACTTATCCCTAAGCCACGATGGTTTAACCATAAACTGGAAAACACATTTACTCCTTTCGAATGCTTATATCTCCCAATATCAAGCAAATTGATAACCTCACAATGCTCTCCCGATGCTCTTATGAGATGTTGAAAACTAGAGTAAATAAACTTGAAGTTTTATTACCTGAACAAAAAAATCCTAAGAACAATACAATCCTTACAACTACTTTACAAGATCAATCCTTAGCCCTTGGGGAATTTTAGAACATGATGAAGAGAGAGAAACGATTAGGGTTTTGGGGGAAGAAGGCTAGGAGCTAGATCTCCTCCCCTAGGTAGAATTACATGCCTTTATATAGGCCTTGGGTCTAAGTTTTCTGATATGGCAAGAATATAAGTTTAAATTAAAGTACAACTCTATTAAAGACTAAATCTTCTGAGTAGATGTCTTTAATTAGTCCTCTTTTCTTGCTTTGACTTCATTCCTTGAACTTTGGGCCTAGCCTTCCTTCAGCTTCAGGGCTCAGAAAAATATGAGAGTGATCCACGACAGACCGGATCGAAATCCTCTATCTGTCGAGCTCCACTTTACTTTTCCACGTCAGTGTCCTACTGTCGTCATTGCTGCCACGACGGATGTCACGACAGACGATGCTCTTTGTCCTTTAACTCCAGCTCTGCAACTCACCTCTGTTCCTTTGCTGCTGCAATAGATACCTGGAAAAGTGTTTTTGAAGTTCAGAACTATAGCAAGGCTCTAAATAATTCCTAAAACACCCTAAAGGAACTGTCATGACAGAGATTGTCGCGGCAAGTAAGTGCAGTTCAAAGACTTAAGCCATTTAAAAAAAACTAAGCTTAGACACAAATTAAAAGGTTCATTTAAATAACAGAGGACTGCCTACCCCCAAACTCAAGGGTTGCATTGTCCTCAATGCTTGACAACAAAATAAAATAAAAACAAGAAAAAGATAACATCACAAATAGATAAAATAAACAGCAGAAACATCAAGCATAAAAGAAAAACACTTAAGTTGATGAGCTGTCGTCGCTGCTGTTGCTGATGTGGAGCTGCTGGCAGGCAGTTACCTTGATGGCAGAGGTTGTCTTGGGGCTGGGAGATGGTGAGGCTACTTTCTTTTTAGCCTCTCGAGGTGGCTGGACTCGTGTAGGTGAGATCTTTGGGGCCTTGTCTAGGACCTCAAGTTCGTCATCACTGCTGTTGCTGTCATCCGATCTGTCGTGGCAGGGTCCCTCAACAGTTTCATTTAGCCTCTTCTTCTTCATTGGAGGGAAGTCTTTGGCTAGTTCCCGGACGACAGAAGGCTCCGAGTCAAAGTCTTCCTGCCATACTGAGGATGAGGAGAAACCTTCAAAGTACTTTGGGTCGATCTCTAATAGTGGTTCCTTCTGTTTTTCTCCTCGGGGAGTGGCAGATCGCCTGTCGCCATCTCCGGTCGTGGCAGGTGGTGTGGTGGAGGCAGCAGTGGGCGTTATGGGGCTAGCAGCAGGTGTAGGGGTGGCAAGGAGATTTTCTGGGAAAGAGGGAAACTGCATGTTTGGAAAATTTAAATCAAATTTGATGAAGTTTACCGTGGCAGTGGTGAAGTCCCTCATGAATCCCATGAAGCCCAACTGTCGTTCCTCCATCTTCTTCAGCATATAAATGATTTGGCTAGAGGTTTCTGTCGGTTGTGCGGCCGTGGTCTACTCAGGTTCTGCCGTGACAGGTTCAGTGGATTCATGTTCTGCTGTTGGTTCTGTCGCGGCAGTGGGGTCTATATATGCCAGGGGGTGGCAGGCTTCAGCTCCATCAGACTGTAAATGTTTTGTTGGGTCCAACCTTTGCCTTGGATCTTAACATCTTCATCGATCTCCGGCACATTGTTGGCTCAGCAGAGTGTGGTGATCAAGTAGGGGAAGAAAAGAGGGCCCATTGGTCGGAGTGCACACTCGAAAATGCCGTCACAGATATATTTACCAACGTTGATCTGCCGCTCATTGATAATTGAATGCACGAGGGCAAGTCTCTGCCAGTCTATCGTTGTGTTGTGCGATGTTGGCATAAGCCGTTTCTTCACGAAATGATTCCAAAGTTTGGCGGCTGGTGTGAGCTGGGTCCTGCGCACCGTCCATCTGTGTTTGGATCGTCGTTCCATTGGGTGCCTGCTTCTGTCAAGTCTGCCATGATTCCATCATAGTCTGCCGGTGACAGACTATTGATGAATCTCCTATGTGCATCTTCCTTCTTGCTCACATAGAGGCAGTAAAGAGTGTTTATGTAGGTTGCCTCAAGAGAAATTTCCTTGCCCCTAACGATCACTGTCGTGACATCTTTAGACGAGACGACTGCATAGAACTCACGAACTAATGTGACGTTCATCTCCTCCGGCTGGACAACAAACATCTACCACCTTAGCGCTATGATTTTCTTGGAGATGAATGGTTCAAGCCCTAGATCCCCCGTTTCCGTAGTGTAGGTGAAGCCTCTCTCTTTCCAAATCTCTCGTTTCTGGAAGGAGTCATAGTATCTCTTCTCTGAATCTGCCGTTGAGAATCGTCTGGGGATTCTGATGTGGCTGGACGTAGAGGCTACCGTGGCAGAGGTAGAGGCAACATTCATTCGGGTTGATCGAGTAGTCGTTGCGAGGAAAACTATAGAAAATGAAAGAAAATTTCTGAAAGCTAAACTTTTTGAGAGCAAAGTAAAGAGAATGAGGATGAGGTGAAAATGAAATGGAAGTAGAGGTTTATATAGAACGGGATTTTCTGCCCGTTGGAACTGTAACGGGTGGCGCGAATAACGGGACCAGCTGTCACGCAGTTTCCTGATGTATCTGTCACACGTTTCCGTGTCTGTTGTGCGTCTGTTACGCGACCCCTGATAGTGCTTTAGGCTTTGTCCATTAACTTTGAATTGGTGCCCATCCTTGATTGATCTGATTGTAATGACACCATGAGGAAAAACTTGGACTACTTGGAAAAATCCAAACCACCTAGATTTAAGCTTCCCTGGAAAGAGCTTTAACATAGAATTGAACAACAACACCTTCTGCCCTGGGCAGAACTGTCGTGTCAACAGTTTTCTGTCATGCCACTTCTTTGTTTTGTCCTTGTAGATCTTGATGTTGTCGTAAGCCATGGTTCGAATTTCTTCAATTTCATTCAAGTCCAGTAGCCTTTTCTGCCCTGCCTTGTCCCAGTCCATGTTAATTGTCTTGATAGCCCAATATGCTTTGTGTTCTATCTCGACAGGTAAATGGCAAGTTTTCCCGTAGATGAGGCAGTAGGGTGACATTCCCGATGGCCTTTTTGAATGCAGTCCTGTAGGCCCAGAGTGCATCATTTAGGTGAAGAGACCAGTCATTTGGAGTTGGTTTTACCATCTTCTCTAGGATGTTCTTCACTTCTCTATTTGAGATTTCAGCTTGCCCATTGGTTTGAGGGTGATATGATGTTTCAATTCGGTACTTTACTCCGTATTTCTTTAGTGCACTAGCAATTACCCTATTGTCAAAGTGCCTACCCTCATCACTAATGATCGCCCTTGAGATGCCAAACCTTGAGAAGATATGCTTGTGAAGAAATCTTTGCACAATCTTGGCATCGTTCTTTTGAGTGGCGATAGCTTTTACCCACTTAGACACATAGTCTACTGCCAGCAGGATGTATAGATTCCCACAGGAGGCTGAGAATGGCCCCATGAAGTCGATTCCCCAAACATCAAAGATTTCGACCTCAAGAATGTTCTGCAGTGGCATTTCATGCCTTCTAGATATGTTTCTAGTAGGGATGGGCATTATACTCGGACCGACGGGTTCCGACCCGACCCAGCCTGATCGGGTCAGATTTTATAATAAAAAAATCGGGTTCGGGTCGGGTCGGGTTTTTGTAAGGGGTAAACTCAGGTCGGGTCGGGTTCGGGTTTAGGGTGGAAAATATCCGACCCGACCCGACCCGGGACTAATAGTATAATTTTTCCTTAAAAATTTTGGGATATTTATATTAATACCCCTCTTTATATATTTTTTTATAATTAAGTCCTTAAAATTGATTTTTTATTTATAATTTAGTCCTTTAAATTATAATTTTTTACAATTAAGTTCTTTAAAAATATTTTTTTACATATAGGTCCCTAAAATTAATTTATTTTATATAGTTCGGGTCGAGTCGGGTCGGAGTCGGTTTTAATATATTTATATTCGGGTCGGGTCAGGTCGGGTCGGGTTCGGGTTTAAGGTGCCTATTTTCGGGTCGGGTTCGGGTGGGCCAAAAACCCGACCCGTGCCCATCCCTAGTTTCCATTCCTTTGGCATTTATCACAGCTCTTGTAAAAAGCTTGTGCGTCCTTGAACAGTGTAGGCCAATAGAAACCAGATTGTAGAACCTTGGCAGCAGTTTTATTTCCTCCCAAGTGTCCTCCATAAGGGGCAGCATGACGGTGGTGAAGCACTTCTTTCTGTTCCTCCTGTGGTATGCATCTCCTGATGATCTGATCTGCACAATGCTTAAAGAGAAGAGGTTCGTCCCAATAATAATGTTTTGCATCATTTTGGAACCTCTTCCTAGCTTGATAATTAAGCTCAGGAGGTAATAATCCACTTACAATGTAATTGACAATGTCAGCATACCAAGGGGTTTCAGAAAGCTTACCTGCCACCATGGTTGTCGCGGCAGTGCTGGTGGTAGTAAATAACTGCTCGTCTAGGAAAGTTTCCAGTATGTTAGTTTTGTCTTTTTCTTGATTCTTTCTCATCTCCAGTCTTGACAAGTGATCTGCTACTTGGTTTTCTGTCCCCTTTTTGTCCTTGATGTCAATGTCAAATTCTTGCAACTGTAGAATCCAACGTATCAATCTTGGCTTGGCATCCTTCTTGGTGAACATATATTTAAGTGTTGAGTGATCTGTATAGACCACCACTTTTGTTCCAAGTATATATGGTCGGAACTTGTCAATTGCAAACACCACTACGAGTAACTCCTTTTCTGTTGTGGTGTAGTTTATCTGGGAATCATTTAGAGTTTTGCTGGCATATTAGATCACATGGAAGAGTTTCTCCTTCCTCTACCCTAGTGCTGCCCCGACAGCATAATCCCTGGCGTCACACATTATCTCGAATGGTAGGCTCCAGTCTGGTGGTTGCACTATTGGGGATGTTACCAGCTTTTCCTTTAGTATCTTGAATGCTTCAGTACATTCACTATTAAAGTCAAAGGTACGATTCTGTTCCAACAGGAGACACATGGGTTTAGTAATTTTCGAGAAATTGGTAATGAATCTTCGATAAAACCCTGCATGCCCTAAGAAACTTCTTATTCCCTTGACTGTGGTGGGTGGCGGCAGTTTTTCAATAACTTCGATTTTAGCTCTGTCTACCTCTATGCCGCGGCAACTAACCTTGTGTCTTAACACTATGCCCTCGTCCACCATAAAATGACATTTTCCCAGTTTAAAACAAGGTTTGCCTCTTCACATCTTTCAAGCACCTTCTGTAAATTGCCTAGGCAACCGTCGAAACTGTCTCCAAAGACAAAAAAGTCATCCATGAAGATCTCTAGGAAATCCTCCACCATGTCGGAAAATATTGTCATTATGCACCGTTGAAAGGTTGCTGGTGCATTGCAAAGTCCAAATGGCATTCTTCGAAATGCGTATGTGCCGTTTGAGCATGTGAAGGTTGTTTTCTCTTGGTCCTCCGGTGCTATTGCGATTTGGTTATAACCTGAGTAACCATCAAGAAAACAATAGCAAGGCTTTCCCACTAATCTATCTAACATTTAATCGATAAAGGGTAAGGGGAAGTGGTCTTTCCAAGTAGCTTTATTAAGCTTCCGGTAGTCCATACAAACCCTCCAACCGGTCACAGTCCTGGATGGGATTAGTTCGTTGTCCTTGTTTGTTACCACGGTTATGCCTCCCTTTTTGGGTACACATTGCACCGGGCTCACCCACTTGCTATCCGAGATGGCGTATATTATTCCAGCATCAAGCCACTTGATGATTTCTTTTCACACCACCTCTCGTATAGCTTTATTCAGTCGTCTTTGAGCATCAATTTTCGGCTTATGTTCATCCTCTAAGAGGATCTTATGCATGCACAATGCCAGACTGATGCCTTGGATATCAGCAATAGTCCATCCAATCGTCTTCTTATACTGCTGTAGCATTTTGATCAGCTGCTGTTCTTGTTCCTGCATCAAATTAGAAGAGATGATTACGGGCAACGTATCATTTAAACCAAGAAAAACATATTTGAGTTGCCCTGGCAGGGGTTTAAGGTCTAAAACAGGTGACTGTTCAATGGAAGGCTTTTGGATTACATGTTCATTCGAGGTATAATTCAAAGGCTCGAAAAACTTACCTGGACGTGTGCTTATCCAATTTACCTCCTCAGGACCTTCAGTATCAGATGCATCTGTGTTTGAGGGGTCACTGTCGCCGATGTTATCGTGACAGTCTTCAAGGTGATTGCGGTGGTAGTGACCAAATTTCCTATCGTGACAGTTCGATCTGATGCAGGGTTGGTCTAGGACTACTTTTGAAATTGCCTTGCATTCTTCCTCTACATCAGCTTGTTTCATTGCTTGGAGAACATTGAGCTTTATTTGTTGGTCATTGACTCTCATAGTCAGTTCTCCTTTTTCTACATCGATCACTATTCTGTATGTGGCTAGGAAAGGTTGCCCCAGGATGATCGGTGCATTTTCATCTACTTCACAATCTAAAACAAGAAAGTCAGCAGGAAAAAAAAACTTATCCACTCTTACCAAGATATCTTCAATCTTTCCTTTCGGTTGTACGTAAGAGCGGTCTGCCAGTTGTAGCATGACTGTCGTGGGTCTTGCTTGTCTAATACCTAGTTTCTGAAATACAAATTTGGGCATTAGATTAATGCTAGCACCAAGATCACAAAGTGCCTTACCCACAAACTTGTCACCAATTATGCAAGGTATGACGAAGCTTCCAAGATCCTTCTTCTTTGGGGGTGGTCGCTTATGTAGGATTGCCATGCATCCTTCTGTCATCATCACTGTTTCAAATTCCCCAAGTCTGGATCTCCTGGACATTGCATCCTTCAGAAACTTTGCATAACTAGGCATCTGCTTAATGGCTTCTAACAGCGGAATGTTGATGTGTACTTGCTTGAAGACATCATAGATTTTCTTAAGCTGGTACTCATGTTTCTGTTTCTTTAACCGCTGCGGAAAATGGGGTGGAGGACGGTAATCTTTAAGGCGTTCTTCACATGGAAGTTGAATCTGAGGAGGCTCAAGATCTTCAGTTTCTTCTTTCTGCTCCTCTGTTTCTTCTACTGTCGTGGCAGGTGTGACGACAGCAAACTGTTTCTCTTCTATCGGGGCAGTGTTCACGGCAGGTGTCTGTAGGGTCGGTTCCTTACTCGGTGTTTCTTTTATTATTGACCCTTGTATTTGTTTCCCACTTGTCGTTGTAATAGCTTTGCAGTGCTCATGTGTGGGTTTTCTAGTGACCACAGTATCACTAGGGAATCCTCCATTCTGCCTTGGGTTTATGAACTGTGAAACCTGGCCCATCTACGTCTCTAAAGATTTTAGGGTAGCATCATGGTTTGTCATTCTCATCTCTGTCTTGTCCATGAAAGATTCAGTTTTCTTGACAAAGTGATCCATGTTTGCCATATATGCTCCTGTTTGAGACATGAACGTGGCCGAGGTCTGTTCCAATATGCTCGTTGTGGCTGCCAGCTGCTGTTGTGGCTGCTGTCGTGATAGAATCCTAGGACCTCTTTGGTTTTGGTTGTTCTGGACTGAAGAGTTCAGTGCATTGTTGGGGTTACTCCAGGAAAATTTGGGGTCCTTCCTCCTGTTTGGATTGTAGTTGTTGGAGTCATAAGTTTTATTCCTGTTATAGTTTCCAACATACACCCCTTCTTCCAACTGTAAAGGACACTCCTCTGTACTGTGGTTTCTGCTACATGTTTCACACACCTCTTCGGCAGAAAATACAGCTTTAGAATCCTTCCGCTGCAGATTTTCAACTATCTTAGTGAGGTATGCAATCTGAGTTTTGACTGAGTTGTCAGTTCGTATTCCTTTACAGATATTCCTCGTTTACCTCCTCTTCGAGCTGTAGGAAACTGCTCATCGTTCTTTGCTAACTTTTTCAACACCAACATTGCATCGTCTGGTTCTTTATCTAATAATAACCCATTTGCTGCTGAATCTATCCTCATTCAAGTGTGTGCATTGGTAGCATTGTAGAATTGGTAGCATTGGGCAGTTTCGTAAGAGAGTCGTAAATCTATCCTACGCCTCATGCATTGGTTCGTCATCTTCCTGTTGAAAAGTAACAATCTCGTTACGCAATCTTTCAGATAATTGAAAAGGGTTAAAACGAGAAAGAAATTCACGATAGAGATCCGCCCAAGTTCTTATTGAACCCGGCATTAACTTATTCCACCAGGTTTTTGCTCTATCCCTCAATGAATGAGGAAATAGTCGGAGCCTCAGTACTTTCGGGCTTATTCCTGGCTGTCTGAACGATCCATAAATCTCCTGGAAAGTTTTCAGATGTTCACGTGCGTCCTCAGTAGCAGAACCACCAAATTGGCCAGCGAAATTTATCATGCTGAACATTACTGGTTTCAATTCGAAGTGTTCAGCTTCCACATCTGGTAGCATAGTTTCCAGTTCAACATGGTCGTTATCCATGTACTCTCGACAAGTCTGTCATGTTGCTGGGGCAGCAGGCGGTAGCAGATCGTCTCGGGCATCATTAGGAGTATCTACATTACCCCTGGGGTTGTTGTTGTTGTTGTTGTTGTCATCTTCCATATTGCCTTGTCTTCCATTCACCATTGCTTCTAGTCTCTCCTCAAGATAGTTGTTTCTTTCTACCAAAGAGTCGGGCTTGGTTCTTGAGTTGATATGTGCGTTCGATTTTTGGGTCTACTTCGTACTCAGGTTCCTTACCACATCTCGATCTGCGCATAAGCAATAAGAGAACCTTGTGAAAAGCACGGGGAAAATAAAACAACTAAAAACAGAAAATAAAAATAAAAACAAAAACATAGTGTAGTAATTAAAAGGTAAAGGTATGTTGCCAGTCTCCGGCAACGGCGCCAAAAACTTGTTGCGTGTAATAAGACTATCGCAAATAGTGCAAGTGTACACGACGCAAGTAGTAAAGTGATACTAGAGTATCGGATATCGTCTCCACAGGGACTGGAAATAACTCTATCCTTAAATTGCTGCACAAGAAAAAGAAATAGTTTAAATGATTGTTTGGAGAAATCTTGAGTAATAACTAAAGTAAAAGATAAGGTAATCAGATTGAGAGAATAGGCCAGTATTGATTTGCTCAGTAGTGCAGGTGTTGCACTGTTTAGAGGAACTTCTGTTGTTATGTCGTCGAGCCTGTCGCGGCAGCACCTATCGCAGTAAATGTCCGTTGATGTTGCGACAGCGATCAACAACTCCGTACTTCAAGTTTGGCAAGAATCCCTGTTATGACTTGCCCTATCCCTAGGCCCAAGTTCTGTTGATGAACACGTCTTGGATGATACCTCCCGGCGTGAATCAAAGGGTGAACACCAATGTTTGTGAATTCTTCTTTAGTCACTTAACCTTGTACTTATCCCTAAGCGAAGATGGTTTAACCATAAATTAGAAAACACGTATTTATTTTTTTCGAATGCTTAACTCTCCTTATATCAAGCAAATGGATAACCTCACAATGCTCTCTCGATGCTCTTATGAGATGTTGAAAACCAGAGTAAATAAACTTGAAGTTTTATTACTTGAACAGAAAAATCCTAAGAACAATACAAACCTTACATCTACTTTACAAGATCAACCCTTAGCCCTTTGGGAAGTTTAGAACATGATGGAGAGAGAGAAACGATTAGGGTTTTGGGGGAAGACGACTAGGAGCTAGATCTTCTGCCCTAGGTCGAATTACATGCCTTTATATAGGCCTTGGGTCCAAGTTTTCTAATATGGCAAGAATACAAGTTTAAATTAAAGTACAACTCTATTAAAGACTAAATCTTCTAAGTAGATGTCTTTAATTCGTCCTCTTTTCTTTCTTTGACTTCATTCCTTGAACTTTAGCCCTGGCCTTCCTTCTACTTCAGGGCTCAGAAAAATATAGGAGTGATCCACGACAGACCGGCTCGAAATCCTCTATCTGTCGAGCTCCACTTTACTTTTTCACCTCAGTGTCCTACTATTGTCATTGCTGCCACGGCAGATGTCACGACAGACGGTGCTCTCTGTCCTTTAACTCCAGCACCGCAACTCGCCTCTGTTCCTTTGCTGCCCTGGATGATGCCGCAATAGATACCTGCAAAAGTGACCAAATTCAACAGCATCTGTGCAGTTTTTATCTAATTGTGATGTGTATGCAAAAATCTATCTTAAATGCAATAAATCATGCTTGAGTGCAGCAAAAATATAGGTAAATGAGGGGTAAAATATAGAAGTTTTATGCACTCAACATTAGTCCATTTGCATGTTTAACGACCCAAACTATACATAAAGATTCCTATGAACTAAAAAAGGAAGCTTACAGACATTTGGGACTAAAACACGACATTCGAGAACCCTTGAAGATGCCCCGAAAACAAAATTACAGACCTGAGTTTCGAAACGGGCTAGCCCGTTTCGATACGCGAGTTCTAGTTTGAAAGCCATACCAAGCCGTACCGATACGGTCCACTTCGTTTCGATACGGGGGTCTCCAGTGTTGAAGCGTTCCGGAACAAGTTCCGAAACGGGCACTCACAGAGGCAAACCGTATCGAAACGCGTACCGAAATGGGAGCTCACAGTGTCAAATCGTATCGAAACGACACCACCCCCATTCCGATACGAGTATCCCTGGAGCTACACCCGCTTCGAAACAACCACGAGCGTTTCGAAACGCCTGCACTCTGTGTGACCCTGAAAACAGTTTTCTGCATCTCCAAACACTCCCAAACATGCCCTAAATCAACAAGAATCAAGAAACAACAATCATACACATCATCTAAAGGCATCACATCCTACCACAAGCATAATCAAACATACAAACATACATAATAAGTCAATATCTTTCATAGGAATAATGTATCCACACAAAGCATAGCATAATTACGGTTTACATGCCTTCAATACAAAACATAAACATCCATAACACATGGTTTACACACTTCAACACAAAAGCATTAACAACATAGGTATTTAACAACATGTAAGCCAAACACAAAGGAGTCTAACACATGCTCCTATAACACGTAGTATCCCCATTGCTAACTACTACATTATCCACTAAAACCATACTTGAGCAACCACAAACGCGCTTGGATGCCCTTTCCTTGCTCCTTTCTAACTCCACACTAGTGATCTACATTGCCGAAAACGAGAGCTTAAGCTAGAAGCTTAGTGAGGGAGCTCAAAACAAAACATTGACAATGCAGGGTTCAAGCATGATATCCTTAAGACATTCACAAGGAACACATAAACACTAGTAAGCAACATAACCAAACGTTACAAGAATGCATGAACATGGCATCTTACCTCATGTTATGCTAAACAAGGATGTAACATAACATCTTATCACAACCACCACATATAGAAAAGTATATTGGCAACTATATAGCTTACTCGGATATGCGGATAACTTCCGTTGGGATTTTCGCCTAACCGTACTCAAATAACAATTACCTTCCGGTGGGATTACACACATCACCGTTCTCATTCATGGATGGGATTACACTCATCATCACATACTAACATTTTTCGGTGAAATGTTACATCACCGTACTTATCCTTGATGACTACACGTCACCAAGGCCACACGCGAATTTGACTCTTACCGTGTGCACACTCGTCCTAATGATCGATCATTTATACCTGGTAATTATAACTAGTGCCAACATACTAACAAGTCTCACCATGATTTCACAATCATGCACACAACATGTCATCACCATTATGCAACATAATTATAACACAACATGCATAACGAACATACATCACACAAAACCACATTTGTATACTTAACAAGAACTCATAAAGTCAAACAAGAGATTAAGCTACCAACTTAATCCCTATATTAGATTGGCCTACCAAGCACAATCTAATACCTCCACCACACACTTGAACCAATTTAAAACCACTTTAAATAATCCACTCACCGAACACCCTTAAGCAAATCGAGAAAGCCGATCAAGCATCCAAATTCCCCGGAATCGAGCCCGGAGCTTCTCCAACGGTTTCCCTTGATTCTAATCAACCAAAAACAACATATTACTCAACAAATCATCCACAAAACCACTGTCACAAATCGGTTACAAACACAAGGCTATTTCTCTACATTTCCAAGCCATGAACTAACCCAAAATCCTTATTTTCGGACTCACACACATCCCATCAGAAATCTATCAATTTCAACACCCAAATCATCTTTAAACACACTCAAAACACCCCTCAAACATCACTATATCATCAGCCCAACTTTCCTACACCCAACTACCTCAAAAACCCAAGTTTTTAACCCTTTAAAACACCCACAAAAACCCATTTTGGGATTTTCATCAAAACACTACCATATTCACATATGATACACCTAAGGGTAAGATATTAACATAATTTAACTTTAGAAATCGAAAACCAAACAAAAACCCATCAAAGCTTCCTCCTTTTCCCCAAAATTCGAAAACTTGAAGAACTTCAAAAATGGAGTTTACTAAAAACTAAAACCATAGAAATGTTAAGAAAGATGAGGAGAAGTCAAAAACGTGTTTAGCTTGATGAAAGCTCTTGAAATGGTGAAGGAAATGGATGGAATAGTAACTTGGGGTTTGGGGAGGTTTAGTTGTCGTGGAATTTTGGTTTGGAGAAGCGGAAGAAGATGACATTTCAAAAGGCACTTTTTACTCATTTTACTTTTCCCATTTAGAAGATTACTCATTTGCACTTAATGAATCACAAGCCTCTTTTAATTAAAACCAAAGCCCTTTTAATTTAAAACAAGCCCACGACTCGAACCCGATTCACTCACCTAACACCCGACCCCTAAACCCGGGTGTTACAACTCTCCTCCACTTAAGGAATTTCGTCCTAGAAATTACCTGACTGAAAGAGAAACAAGAACTACCTCTCCATGTCCTCCTTTCTCTCCCAAGTGGCCTCGTCCACACCTCGGCATTGCCACCTCACTTTGACCCAGTTAATCGATCTACCACGCAACACTTTGTTGTCTGAGGCTAAGATCTCAACCGGTTCCCCATCATACGTCAAATCTGGATTCAACTCAATCTCTTCCACCGGCATAACGTGCGACAAATCTGATCCATACTTACAAAGCATCAAAACATGGAACACATTGTGAATCTTCTCTAACTCGGACGGCAAACGTAACAGATAAGAACCGGACCGATTCGCTTCACAATCTCATACGACCCAATGTATCTCGGACTCAACTTCCATTTTATGCCAAATCTCATAACTTTCTTCCACGAAGAGACTTTCAAGAACACTCTATCTCCCACGGCATACTCAACTTCTTTCCTCTTCAAATCGGCATAGGACTTCTGTCTATCCGAAGCTACCTTCAAGCGATCAGGAATTAACTCCACCTTATTGGTAGTCCTCTTAAGCAAATTTGGCATCGGTAACAACTTCTGACCTGCTTCGGCCCAACAAATCGGAGTTCTACATTTTCTACCATATAGTGCCTCATACGGAGCCATCTGAATGCTCGACTGATAACTGTCATTGTATGCGAACTCGACCAACGACAAATGTTTCTCCCAAGTACCCTGAAAATCAATAATTCAACAACGTAACATGTCCTCTAAAATCTGTATAACCCTCTCTAACTGGCCATCTGACTGAGGATGATACCACGTACTGAAATTCAATCGGGTACCCAAAGTTGTATGCAAACACTCCCAAAATCGGGTTGTAAATCTTGGATCTCTGTCAGACACAATCGACTTCGGCACATCATGCAGTCTCATAATCTCATTGATGTACAAATTGGCCAAATTATATAAGGAGTAAGTCGTATAAACAACTAAAAAGTGAGCACACTTCGTAAAGTGGTCAACTATAGCCCAAACTGAGTTCTTATTCGAAGGGGTTAAAGGCAAACCCGATACGAAATCCATGGTGATATTTTTCCACTTCCATTCTGGAATCCTCAACGGTTGCAACAAACCTGATGTTCTGCATTAACTCTCTGGTATACCAAACACTTACTCACAAAATCAGCTACGTCTCTCTTCAAACCAACCAATTAGTATCCATTCTTCAGATCACAATATATCTTCGTACTACCTGGATGCACAACGAACGGGCTACTGTGTACTTCGGTCAAGATAGTATGTCTCAAATCACTGTCATCCGGCACAACTATTCTATCTCTGAAACACAAGACCCCATCAACACTGAAACTGTAGTCAGATGGTTTACCTTCGGCTATATCTTGCACATGAGGTGCCAAAGATCCATCTAACAACTGTTCTCTCTAATCAACTGACCTAAGGTAGGTCTAACCTGAAACTCGACCTCTAGACCACCATCATCGGACAAGCTCAAACTAGCAAACATGGCTCTCAATTCAACAGCTACCTTCATACTCAAAGCATCGGCCACTACATTGGCTTTACCCGGATGGTACTCAATTGTGAGATCATAGTCCTTGAGCAAATCTAGCCACCTACGCTGTCTAAGGTTCAACTCTTGTAGTGTCATGATATACTTCAGACTCTTGCAATCCGTATACACTGTGCATTTCTCACCATACAAATAATGTCTCCAAATGTTCAAGGCAAACACAACTGCGGCTAGCTCTATGTCATGTGTCGGATAATTACGCTCGTGAGTCTTCAACTGTCTCGAGGCATAAGCTACAACTCTTTCGTCTTGCATGAGCACACAACCTAAACCTACATATGAAGCATCACTATAGATCACATAATCCTTCCCCGACTCTAGCTGAATCAAAATTGGTGAATTGGTCAAAGCTTCTTTCAGTTTCTCAAAGGCTTGCTGTCTCGCATCTAACCACTCAAACTGAACATTCTTCTAAAGCAATTTCGTTAAAGGAGCGGCTATCTTCGAGAAACCATCCACAAACCTCCTATAGTAACCCGCGAAGCCTAGGAAACTATGAATCTCTGTCACAAACTTTGGTTGCTTCCACTCAACAATGGCTTCTATCTTCTTCGGATCAACTCTAATTCCCTCGGCTGACACTACATGTCCTAGGAAGACTATTTCTCAGATCCAGAACTCACACTTACTCGACTTAGCGTACAACTGGTTTTCTAGCAAAGTCTGCAAAACTAACCTCAAATGCCGGTCATGATCTTCCTCGGTACGCGAATACACCAAAATATCATCTATGAAAACAACTACAAACTGGTCTAAGTACTGATGGAAGATCTTGTTCATCATGTCCATGAAAGCAGCCGGTGCATTTGTCAACCCAAACGGCATAATTAAGAACTCGTAGTGACCATATCTAGTCCTAAAAGCTATTTTCGGTACATCAACCTCTTTTACCTTCAACTGTTAATACCCAGAACTCAAGTCAATCTTCAAAAAAACTGATGCCCCTCTCAACTGATCAAACAAGTCATCAATACGCGGCAAGGGATACTTGTTCTTCACTGTCAACTGATTCAACTGTCTATAATCATTGCACATCCTCATACTACCATCTTTCTTCTTCACAAACAATACCGGAGCGCCCTAAGGCGAAGAACTCGGACGGATAAAACCTCTATCTGACAACTCTTGTAACAGAGTCTTCAACTATTTCAGTTCTTTCGGTGCTATATGGTACGGAGCAATCGAAACAGGAGCAAAATCTGAGTCTCTATCGCAAACTCTACCTCTCTATCAGGCGGTAAACCGAGCAATTCTTCAGGAAACACACTCAGAAAATCACACACTGTTCTGATATCCTGCGGTCTAACTTCATTCATGTTCGGATTCATTACGTAAGCCAAGTACGCCTCACAACCCAACTCAACTAATCTCTGAGCCTCTAAGGCTGAAACAACATTCAACAATAATTTCACATTCTCACCTACTACCACTATCTCGTAGTCATCTGCAAGCTTCAAGAAAACTCTCTTAGTTTCGAAATCTATCCTAGCTCTATGTTCTATAAGCCATTCCATACCCAAAATCACATCGAAGCCATAAAATGGTAACTTTATCATGTCCACTGGAAATATATACCCCTAAACCATTAACGGACACCTTATGTACATCTTCCTAACCACTACTGTATCCGCAAAGGAACTAGTAACACTAACACCTACCTCTAGTACCTCACAAGGTATATTCAACATCTTTGCATGCTCACTCAATATGTAAGAATGCGTAAACCTAGAGTCAATCAAGGAAAGCAAACTCAGAGACTGTATCGAGAAATTACCTACAATCACATCTGTGTCATTCTGTCCCTCTCGCTGAGCATAAACTCTAGCCTAATCTCCGCCCTCTGGCTGAACCGTAACCACATGTGCTATATTCCTCTGGCCATCGTTCCTCGGCTGGAAGTTACCTTGACCGCACCCGCGGCCTCTCGAATAATCAATAGCTCTAGTAGGAGCCTGAATCTGAACCGGTGCATACCCAGCCTGATGTGGACAATCACGCCTAAGGTGATCTCTAGCTCCACAGTTCCAACAAGCATGAAAGTTTCCCCAACACTCTCCGGTGTGATACCTCCTGCATCTAGCACAATCGGGCAAACGCCCACCAGCACTCTGGCCCTGATGGCCTCTATCGTGGTTACCACCACCACGTTTGTGATTAAAATGATGCTTATTGTCCCTATGCCTCTTGGCATCACATCTATCAAAGTCAGCATACCTCTTCCCTGAACTAGAACCACCTGAACGTTTGGTCAGACCAAAACTGTGCTAAATGTCCTTGGCCCTAGCGACCAAGACATCAAAGTCCGTGTAGTCCGTAACCAAAGTGTACCTCTTCACTTCCTCGCTCAACCTGTAACAGAAACGGTTGCATCGTTCCCTCTCAGCAGGAACTAGCTTGGATGCAGACTGACTCAATCTGACAAACCGTATCTCATACTCGGTCACTGTCATGTTCCCCTGAAGCAATGCCATGAACTCTCTCTTCTTCTCATCAAGATAACAGGGACACAAATACTTCTTACGAAAAGCAGACTCGAAGAACTCCCAAGTGACCTCGGCATATGACATGCCTGTAGTAATGGTGACCCACCAAGTGTAGGCATCACCCTGAAGCAACGAAGCGACACATCCTAGTCTGCGTGCTCCAGTACAACCCATCTGAGACAAAATACAGACAGTCTTATCAAACCAAGCCTCGGATCTCTCGGGCGCCAACCCTCGGAACTCTTCACCTCCCAAACTACGAAGCCTCTCAAGTGGCAAACCGGTGCCCTCACCCTGAGGTTGTGCCACTACCTGTCCCCTGGCCACAGCTGCCTGGAAAGCCCCAGCTATCACCTAAACTAACGGAGCTAAATCTATACCGGCCAGACCTTGGCCAACCTGAGGTCCTACACCCTCGACTCTCGCCTCACCTCCCTCTTGACAAGGAGGAGAATGAGGAGGTGGAGGAGCCTCCGCCTCAACAACCGGCTCAACTTTTGGAGCTGCTGCCCGTGGTTCCGGATGAACCATCCTAGGCCTCCCTCTAGGTCTCATCTTACAGCTAGTAAGATAAGAACTACAAACAAACAAACACACAAGGATTAAGTTAGAAAAGGTAAGGGTCCATCGTGCTTAAGTATTTATTTACAAAATCTTTTCAAATAAGCAATAGTAGCAATGGGAACTCGACACTATGCCTAAACACAACAACCATACAAGAAAACGAACAACAAGCACACATAGCAAAACATACACCGTACAACATACATCGAGATATTCAACATAACACTTCAAAGTTACCTTACTTACCTTCCCGAGGTTGCGGAAAACTCAGGCTCTAATACCAACAAATGTAACCCTCTCGTTCTGGTCTAAACGACAGACCGATCCGAACAGGTTACACGGGGAAAACCGAAGAGTAACCCGTTAAGGCTCCACTCCGGTTAGAAACCCTAGAAAGTTTCCTTTTAATTATCTTGTCTAAATGTATCATTTAGTCCTATTGTATGAAAACGACAACAAAAAATGATGACAAGACGATACATACGAGACATAAGGTAATTTAAATTTACCAAGTGGCATGTTAGTCCATTTGCATGCTTAACGGCCCAAACTATACATAAAGATGCCTATGAACTAAACAAGGAAGCTTACAGACATTTGGGACTAAAACACGACATTCGGGAATCCTTGAAGATGCCCCAAAAACCCAGTTACGAACCCGCGTTTTGAAACAGGCTAGCCCGTTTCGATACGCGGGCTCCAGTTTAAAAGCCAGACCAAGCCGTACCGATACGGTCCACTTTGTTTCGGTACGGGGGTCTCCAGTGTTGAAGCGTTCCGAAACTGGTTCCTTAACAAGCACTCACAGAGGCAAACCGTATCGAAACGCATACCAAAACGAGAGCTCACAGTGTCAAATCATATTGAAACGACACCACCCCATTCCGATACGAGTATCCCTGGAGCTACACTTGTTCCGAAACAACCACGAGCGTTTCGAAATGCCTGCATTCTGTGTGACCCTGAAAACAGTTTTTTGCATCTTCAAACACTTCCAAACATGCCCCAAATCAACAAGAATCAATAAACAATAATCATACACATAATCTGAAGGCATTACATCCTACCACAAGCATGATCAAACATACAAACATACACAACAAATCAATATCTTTCATAGGAATCATGCATCCACACAAAGCATAGCATAATTACGGTTTACATGCCTTCAATACAAAACATAAACATCTATAACACATGGTTTACACACTTCAACACAAAAGCATTAATAACATAGGAATTTAACAACATATAAGCCAAACACAAAGGAGTCTAGCTCATGCTCCTATAACACGTAGCATCCTCATTGCTAACTACTACATTATTCACTAAAACCATACTTGAGCAACCGCAAACGTGCTTGGATGCCCTTTCCTTGCTCCTTGCTAACCCCACACTAGTGATTTACATTGCCGAAAACGATAGCGTAAGCTAGAAGCTTAGTGAGGGAGCTCAAAACAAAACATCGACAATTCAGGGTTCAAGCATGATATCCTTAAGACATTCACAAGGCACACATAAACACTAATAAGCAACATAACCAAACGTTACAAGAATGCTTGAACATGACATCTTACCTCATGTTATGCTAAACAAGGATGTAACATAACATTTTATCACAACCACCACACATAGACAAGTGTATTGGCAACTATATAGCTTACTCGGATATGCGGATAACTTCCGTTGGGATTTTCGCCCCAACATACTCAAACAACAATTACCTTCCGGTGGGATTACACACATCACTGTTCTTATTCATGGATGGGATTACACTCATCATCACATACTAACATTTTCCGGTGGAATGTTACCTCAACGTACTCCTCCTTGATGAATACACGTCACCAAGGCCACGAGCGAATTTGACTCTTACAGTATGCACACTCATCCTAATGATCGATCATTTATACTCGGTAATTATAACTAGTGCCAACATACTAACAAGTCTCACCATGATTTCACAATCATGCACACAACATATCATCACTATTATGCAACAAAATTATAACGCAACATGCATAACGAACATACATCACAAAAACCACATTTGTGTACTTAACAAGAACTCACAAAGTCAAACAAGAGATTAAGATACCAAATTAATCCCTATATTAGATTGGCTTACCAAGCACAATCTAATACCTCCACCACACACTTGAACCAATTTAAAACCACTTTAAATAATCCACTCACCGAACACCTTTAAGTAAACCGAGAAAGCTGATCAAGCCTCTAAATTCCCCGGAATCGAGCCTGAAGCTTCTCCAATGGTTTCCTTGATTCTAATCAACCAAAAACAACATATTACTCAACAAATCATCCACAAAACTACTGTCACAAATCGGTTACAAACACAAGTTTATTTCTCTACATTTCCAAGCCATGAACTAACCCAAAATCCTTATTTCCGGACTCACACACAACCCAGAAGAAATCTATCAATTTCAACACCCAAATCATCATTAAACACACTCAAAACACCCCTCAAGCATCAACATATCATCAGCCCAACTCTCCCACACCCAACTACCTCAAAAACCCTTTTTAACCCTTTAAAACACCCACAAAAACCTATTTCGGGATTTTCATCAAAACACCACCATTTTCACATATAATATACCTAAGGGAAATAGATTAACATAATTTAACTTTAGAAATCGAAAACCAAACAAAAACCCATCAAAGCTTCCTCCTTTTCCCCAAAATTTGAAAACTTGAAGAACTTCAAAAATGGAGTTTACTAAAAACTAAAACCATAGAAATGTTAAGAAAGACTAGGAGAAGTAAAAAACGTGCTTACCTTGATGAAAGCTCTTGAAATGGTGAAGGAAATGGATGAAATAGTAACTTGGGGTTTGGGGAGGTTTAGTTGTCGTGGAATTTTGGTTTGGAGAAGAGGAAGAAGATGACATTTCAAAAGGCACTTTTTAATCATTTTACTTTTCCCATTTAGAAGATTACTCATTTGCCCTTAATGAATCACAAGCCTTTTTTAATTAAAACCAAAGCCCATTTTAATTTAAAGCAAGCCCACGACTCGAACCTGATTCACACACCTAACACCCGACCCCTAAACCTGGGTGTTACATGTCGCATATCCTAGGTTTGCCTGTTGATAGAGAGGCTATCAGTGGTCCCGGTTTGGATGCTTGGTCCGACTTATGTTTGAGTGGGCTAGGGGCTGCCCCAAATTGTTTTTACGGTAGAAAAATACGACTAGCATGGCTGCGTGATAATTTTGTTAACATACTCGTTGACGCGAGTGAAGAATGTAAAAATAATTTTTAGTGAATATTATTGAAATAATAATTTTTAACATATGATAATATATATATATATATTTTCGTATTGTAGGCATATGCTCGCGGTTGTATTTTACAGATGATCGACGGGGTATTGATGCCTGACAAAACTTGAGACAAGGTTCACACGATTTGGTTGCGTCATTTGCAGAATTTTAAAGAAGCAAGTAAACTGAGTTAGGGATCCAGAGTTTTGGAAACGCTGTTTAGGGAGCTCTGCAAGAACACCGATCCTGACAAGTGCCAAATCGGTGGTTGTTAGGTGTTGCTCTAGTCCTGGGCGTGGTGGAGAATGTCGTTTTTACACCCTGAGCTTCTGCAGCCTACTCCATATGTTTTTCCGCTAGCCCGAAGGTAAAGAAAGAGTTGTTAATTTTTAATAGACGTATTATTATAATTAATTTAAATAATCTTCTTATTTTGTAGGTGGACTGCTCCTTTAACCCATGTTGGTTTTGCGAAGGGCCTTGCGGTTATCAGACAAAATATTGAGAATTTTTCAAAAGATCAGGTAACACTTTGGTGTATTTATTCGAAGCTGGAATTTTATATTTAACTACACATAATTCCTTTTTTCTAATATAAGCTTTATATATTCTATAGTTTTTATGGACGTCGTACTCTCATATGGACTTGCATCTTTGCATCCTGATATTTTTGGACGAGACGAGGCTTGTTTGGACAGCCACTGTACCACTCATCTGCTATGCCACAGTTGAGTGGCATCCGACCGACCGCGTCCTACGACAATTTTGTTGTTTCCAAGGTATCCCTATCGAGCCTCCAAATTTGGATGAGTTGCGCAAACTCACTCGACAAAGGAAGCCCGAGGTAATAAGTATTTATATACTTACCGCATTCTTTTATTAATTCTAACGTAATTTATATGTAAAAAGAATAAATCAACTGTTTGATTGTCTTGTAGGTTGATTGGTCAGTACACCATCAGTCTTATATCGCTCACTGGAGGGATATGTTCAATCAACGATGATAACCTTGGACTGATTATCGTTTGTTTGACACGATGGTGAGCGATGATTGTGACAAGTGGTTTTAGGCGAATGGGAAACCGTATATTTTGACTCCAGAAGAGGCAACAATCGTGTATTGACGCAAGCAACAAAACCGCCCACGGTCTCAGCGTTCGAGGGGAGAGGAGCACGGAACACCTCCGGTACTGGCCCTTCATCTGCAGCACTGCCACCGCCACCATCAGATGCTACTCCACCACCAATGCGGCCACATTTGATGTAAAGTCCAAGTCAAGGTTATTTAACGCCTTCTTCTATGTCAGACCACTTTCCTCAACTTTCAGCGATGATGAGTGGTGCCTCTAGCTATCCCGCAGGCTATATGCCCTTGATGTCGTTCCCCCCGATGTCAGCCGCATTTGGATTCGAGATTGTCCAACAAACGCCACCACAGTCGATTTTCTACCTAAGTGGGTCTGGTAGAACGAGTGGTACTGTAGCTGCTGGAACCAGAGATGACAATAATGATGATGGCGGTGATGATGGTGACGACGCTCAACCATGACGCAATTCGAAGCGACATCGTCGTACACCGACTTGTGGTACCGGTGGACATAGGCGCCATTAGTTTTTTTGTTTATTTTATTTGAAAATATTGAACTCGATATTTTTTGTGTTTTTATATATTTTAGTTTAATCATGATTTGTATTTTATTTGGGTTTGTATAATTAAATAATTAATTAGTATATATTTTTAAATTTGCATTTTTTATTCTTTAGTTAGTTTATATTTTATTCGATCGTCGTGAACAAGAGTACGAAATAGGTAACATCTAATGAACATATATGCAACTACATGTAACAACAAATAACAATATCCGGAAAATCAGTTTCCGAATAAATTTTTGGGAGGTAAAGACGCGTTCTAAAAGACGCAATTTATCTGACACGTTAGGCAAAGTTGCTTTGTGTACGGTGCGATTTTTATGCTATTTATACCTTCCCTCCCTTACGAACCTTACTGGCAAACTCACGTTTGTATTGTGAGTTTTGGGTATATGCAGTTGTGGCTGGATACCAATTGTTGTGGTGCGATGTTTGTACCGTGCATTTGTTGAAGACGATCGACAAATCACAATATCCGGAAACACGTGGTTGGGTCAAAGTTGATACCATTGTCTGTATTTTTGAAGCTATGGTAAGACCCGCGCATGTAATGTTATTGTTGACAACTATCGTTTGCCATTTATCTACCGCAACGATACATATCTTGTCGTCCATACAAATGGGACAAACTATTGTACTTATTGTTTATATCAATTCATATGTAAATTATTTTAGTCTGCATATTTAGGGGTACAATTGACCGTGTGTTTAGGGGTACAAATATAATTTACATTTGTAATTCGGATGTAATATTGTATAAATGAATCTTTTATTAAGAACAATAATTTATAATTTACCACGTGTTTAGGGGTACAAATTACATTTTGTTCAATGAATGTCTTCAAGCTTGGTGGTTGGGTCTTTGCCTCCAGTTGCATGCGGGGTCCTAGCCTTGAACAAAAGGTCAAGAACCGGTGCTTATCTTGAATCTTGGAGGTCTATTGGATATTGTCACTTTCCCGCCATTGAAAAAGACCTCAAATTTCCAGATATTGTGATTTTTTGTTGTCGATCATCGTGAACAAAAATACCGAATACTTAAACATCTACTCAATGTATAGATGCAACTACAAATATCGACAAATCACAATATCAGGAAAATTAATTTGGTAATAAATTTTCCAGATACGTGATTTGTTGGAATTAGTAGTTACAATCGAAAACTTCAAGCACTACTATGTAGTTTTTTCTCTTCGACTGAGTGGTGTGGGATTGGAACGATCGGGAAGATATTTATAGTCCCAAAAGTCGCGTTCTGTACGAAGCGACTTTGCTGACACGTCAGGAATCCTGAAAAAGTTGCATTCTGTAAGGCACGAATTTCTTGACACATCAGGAATCCTGGTAAAGTCGCATTGTGTAAGACGCGACTTTCCTGGCCAATGTCTCTTTCTGTAAGACGCGATTTAATTGCCAACAGATACGAGAGTTGCTCTATATATAACCCCCTTTATAAACGTTGGTGAATATTTTCACTTGTATTATGATTCGTGGGTATATGTATTTACATGATTAGTAGATGAATTTGGTTGGGTACCAGTTGTGGTGCGATATGTGTATCGTTTTGTGTTTCTTGAAGATGATCGACAAAACACAATATCTGGAAACGCATGGTGAGGTGTGACATTTGATATTGCTGGTCAAAGCTTCTACCATTTCCGGTGTTTTTGAAGATATGTTAAGACCCTCGTATGTAGCGGTGTCGGTGATATATGTGTCGTGGAAGATGATTATGTCCAACAACCTAGACAAACTATGACACCTCTCGTCAACCATTTATTAGTTCATATGTAAATTATTTGAGTCTGCAAAGTTTTAGTATTCAAATGATTTGAATATTCCTTTTTTACAATTGAAAGGATTTGAGTATTTGTTTACAATTTAAATGATAAAATCACATTTGCATCCAACTAACATTTATTAAAGAAGCTAAAACTTGTTCTGACGGTGATGATCATCATGAAGGTGCTTTTATCATTGACCGGCCCTCGTGAATCTTGCCTTGCACGAGATGCCTGTCTTCAGTCTTTGCAAAGTCTATTGAATATTGTAACTTGCCTGCCATTCAAAAAGACTTTGAATTTCCTGATATTGTAATTTGTTGTTTCCGATCCTCACGAAAAAAATACCGAATATGTTACATATGTTCAACATATTTATGTTACTACAAATAAAAACAAATTACAATTTCTCAAAAATTAGTTTGAGAATAAATTTTCTCTTCGACTAAGTGGTGTGGGCTTCGATCGGTCGAGAAGGTATTTATAGTCATAAAAGTCGTGCTCTGTAAGACGCCACTTTGCTGACATGCCAGGATTAATCACTGCCAAAATCGCATTCTATAAGACGTTATTTTCCTGACACGTCAGGAATCCTGTTAAAGTCGCGTTATGTAAGACACGATTTCCCTGACGTGTAGTAAAGTCGCGTTATGTAACACGCGAGTTTGTTCTATATATATTCGAATGTTGCTGAATATTTGCACTTGTATTGATTTACAAAGCTTGAGTGTTCGATTCGAATGATTAAAAAATTTGTTGCGTAGATGTGGTGCAATGTCGGGAAATTCTGTGTTTGTGCAACATGATCGACAAATTACAATATCAGGAAATTCTTGATGTTTCTGTCAAGGGTAGCAAAACATGGCTTTCATGTGTTTTGCTTAGTCAAGAAGATTATCCAGTTGCGTATGGTGGATCAATAACCGACAAATCACAATATCAGGAAACGCGTGGTGGCGACAAAGCTTCTACCATTTCTGGTGTTTTCGAAGCTATGTTAATACCCCCACATGTAACGGTGTCGGTGACATTTGTGTCGTGTTAGTGACAATTGTTTTTAACATACGAAAAATGAAAATATAATTTACATATGTAATTCACGCATGTAATGGTGTTGGTGACATATGTATCGTGGAAGAACACCGGTGTTGGTGACATTTGTGTCGAGTTGGTAACAATTGTTTTTAACATACGAAAAAATATAAGTTACATATGTTATTCATATGTAATATTTGACGTGTTTCAATGCTTCTCTTCTATAAAATTAATAATTTGAAATAACACCGGTTCATTTACGTTTGTTCATTTACACTTTATACATAGACCCCCTGCCTCAAGTTTGAACTCACTCTTTCATTTACTTTCATTGTAATGGCTGCAAACGTAGATGATATACCATCTATTGGGAGTCACTCTTGTGATGCTGATGTCGATACTAACGGTGAACTAGAAGTTGGGATGATATTTAGTACGAAGAAAATGGCAGAAGATGTAATTAAAAACTACAACATACGCCGATCAGTTCAACCGACAGTGAAGAAAACGATTGTGGACAACTATATCACAGAATGTGTCGAAAAGGACAACGATTGTAACTAGAGGATTCGTGTATCACGAACAAAGAGGCTGAATAATGTTTGGCAGATAACAAGATACGACAGACCTCATACATGCCAGTTGTTCCAATGTAATTGACATGTAATACGTCTGTGTTTGTTAATTACATATTTTGTAAGATGCGAACTGTTTGAAAATCGAAGTGGTTAAGATTGTAGAACTAATGTTTTGATATAATATATGATAAATGTTTTGGACTAATTTGAAAAGAATTTAAAACTTGTTTTTAAGTCCAAACAACTTGAATTTATGTTTGAGGTATTTTAAGAGGTTTTTGGCAAAGATTTTTCATGTTTTTAATAGCCAAACTTGTGTTTTCAGAGTACCCGTATCGATACGGTTGTACCCGTACCGATACCTTTTTGCCCCAGTTTGGCCACTGTCAAAACTCGTATCGATACAGGCCTTTGCCGTTTCGATACGGATCGGGATCGTTTCGATACGCCAGGTAAGCGTACCGATCCCCTTTCAATCAACCCCAACGGCTATTTCCCAACGGCCATTTAAATGTGAACCCGTACCGATACGCCCTCAAGCGTATCGATACGCCTAGGCTGGCAAGAGCCCAACGGCTAGTTCCTCATAAAGGTCGTACCGATACGGTTCCACGCGTATCGATACGAATAGCTGCAGAACAACATTTATGAAGGAAAATAAAGTCATCAACGGCTCCAAATCATCCCCAACGGCTAGTAACGGCTACAAACTCAATTGGGAGTATAAAAGGGACCTCCAAGCATCAAGAACAAGTTAATGCTTCAATTGTTACAACATTATGATGTCAAAATTTGTCTAGAGCTTAAATTGTTTATTTCTTGCTTAGACAACACTTGTGAGCTTACATTGTTAAATTTGCTCAAGTGTTTAGGTTTTGGGTGAGTGCTTAGAATTGCAAACAAACACCTTTTAGAGGGATTTCTAGTTTGCTAAGTCTTTCTTTGTAAAGAGAGTGTTCCTTCAAGCATTGGGTAGAAAGCTTTGAGGGTTGTAACGGTTTCCTCCTAATCCTAGAAAAGGGGACGGAATTCTTAGTGAATTTGTTGGAAATCCTTAGTGGGGAGCTAAGGTAGTGTATGTAGACCTTGGTTAGAAGGTTGAACCACTATAAATCCTTGTGTAAAATTGCCAAATTTTCACCTCCCACTAAAACACCCAATTATCCAACTTCTCCACACTTGGCGAGCAAGAACGGTTGATCGAATCGAGCCCCTAAAATCTCAACAATTGGTATCAAAGCTTGGCTCAATCGAAGGGGATTCACATCCTATTGAGAAGATCCAGCAAGCTCGATCAAAATTTCACCAACCGGCTCAAATGGCGTAATCTATCGACAAACCGCCCTTCTTCGACGGAAATCACTATGCCCATTGGAAGACAAAGATGAAATTCTTCTTGAAGTCAAGAGATTACAAGCTATGGGACATAGTTGAAGATGGTCCGTTCGTGCCTCAAAGAAGCAAAGCGGAATGGAGTGCCGACGATCGCAAGAAGATGGAGCTAAATTGCAAAGCCTGGCACATGCTCTTTTGTGCATTTGGCCCAACCATCTATGAGAAGATGTCTTCTTGTGAGAGTGCCAAGGAGGTATGGGACAAGCTTGAAGTCACATACGAGGGAACAAATGAAGTCAAGGAGACCAAGATTGGGCTCCTAAGCTTAGAGTATGAGAACTTCAAGATGGATCCGGAAGAGAACATCGAGAAGATGTTTGATAGGTTCTCCACTATCACCAATAGTCTTAAAGGTTATGGAGAAGCCATCCCGGAAGAGAAGCTTGTCCGAAAGCTCATCTACTCCCTTCCCGAGTCATGGGACTCAAAGAGGACCGCCATCATCGAAGCCAAGAATCTCAAAACCTTGAAGCTTGATGAACTCATGGGGTCTCTTCTCACTCACCAAATAATGAAGAAAAACAAAGAAGAGGAGAAGAAGAAGGAAGAGATTAGAGCGACGTGGAAGAAGAAAATAATGGAGCTAGGCATCAATGCTAGTGCCATAGCTCTCAAATCCTCCACATGCCATCATGTAGATTCAAGTGAGGAGGAAAGTGAAGATGAAGAGATGGCCTATCTCTTCAACAAATTTGCCCGGTTCATGAAGAGCAAAATGGAAAAATCCAAGCATGAATCAATGAAGAAGATGAAGGACTCCCACAAATCCAAAAAGAAGGGATCATCTTCAAAACAAGCATATGTGGCCACATGGAGTGATGAAGACTCCACCGATGATGAAGTTGCCCACCTATGCTTGATGGCCCTCAATGAGGGGGAGTTAACTTCTAACTCATCTATTTCAAATTCTTATACATTTGATGAGTTACAAGATGCCTATGATGATTTTCTTTTGGAATTCAATGCATCATTTTCCAAGAACAAAAAGTTGATTTCAAAAATAAAAATTGAAAATGATTTGATTTCCAAAACAAATCTTGAACTTGAAGAAAAATTGAAAGATTTTGAACAAAAATGTTTTGATTTACAAAATTTGCTTCTCAAAGTTCAAAAAGAAAAAGATTTGATTTCCAATGAACTTGAAAAGAAAAATAGTTTTGGAAAATCAAATTTTTATGTAAGACAATCTAGTGCCCCTAGATTTATAAATGGTAAATGTTTTAGAAGTGTTTGGGTCCCAAAAGGACTAACCACTTCAACTAAAAAGGATGAAATTGAAAAATGGATTCCTAAGGGGACTAAATTTTGTGCAACTAACGTCTATGGATCCAAAGCAATTTGGATACCAAAAATTACTTGATTGTCTTGTTTTAGGTGTGATGGATAATGATCAACAAGTCCAAATTTGAGGGGGAGCTCCATGCACACAAAGGGAGAACACTTGAAGAAGGAAGGCTTCACATCCTCTCTTGGGGTCAAGTGTTGGTAAAATCTAGTTGTTTTTGATTTTAATTGATTTATTTTCTTTCAACTAGGTTATAATCATACATGTTGAACTAACATTCTTATGATGCTTTGAGTAAGGGGGAGCCAATTTTAAACCAATAATTTTAAGTGTGTCAATTTTTTTTGCCTCCTATGTTATTTTGAGCTAAATGTCATTTTAAATTCTTTTTGATATAACAAAAAGGGGGAGAAATTGGTTTGAAAAATTGAATTTTCAAATGAATAAGGGGGAGCTTTATTTGATTTTATATCTTTAATCTCTTATTCACATTTTTAAAGTTAAAGGGGGAGAATCCCAAACAATTTTTCAAGTGAGTTTTATTATATCAAAAAGGGGGAGATTGTAGAACTAATGTTTTGATATAATAATTGAAAAATGTTTTGGACTAATTTGAAAAGAATTTAAAACTTGTTTTTAAGTCCAAACAACTTGAATTTATGTTTGAGGTATTTTAAGAGGTTTTTGGCAAAGATTTTTCATGTTTTTAATAGCCAAACTTGTGTTTTCAGAGTACCCGTATCGATACGGTTGTACCCGTACCGATACCTTTTTGCCCCAGTTTGGCCACTGTCAAAACCCGTATCGATACAGGCCTTTGCCGTTTCGATACGGATCGAGATCGTTTCGATACGCTAGGTAAGCGTACTGATCCCCTTTCAACCAACCCCAACGGCTATTTCCCAACGACCATTTAAATGTGAACCCGTACCGATACGCCCTCAAGCGTATCGATATGCCTAGGCTGGCAAGAGCCCAACGACTAGTTCCTCATGAAGGCCGTACCGATACGGTTCCACGCGTATCGATACGGATAGCTGCAGAACAGCATTTATAAAGGAAAATAAAGTCATCAACGGCTCCAAATCATCCACAACGGCTAGTAACGGCTACAAACTCAATTGGGAGTACAAAAGAGACCTCCAAGCATCAAGAACAAGTTAATGCTTCAATTGTTACAACATTATGATGTCAAAATTTGTCTTGAGCTTAAATTGTTTACTTCTTGCTTAGACAACACTTGTGAGCTTACATTGTTAAATTTGCTCAAGTGTTTAGGTTTTGGGTGAGTGCTTAGAATTGCAAACAAACACCTTTTAGAGGGATTTCTAGTTTGCTAAGTCTTTCTTTGTAAAGAGAGTGTTCCTTCAAGCTTTGGGTAGAAAGCTTTGAGGGTTGTAACGGTTTCCTCCTAATCCTAGAAAAGGGGACGAAATTCTTAGTGAATTTGTTGGAAATCCTTAGTGGGGAGCTAAGGTAGTGGATGTAGACCTTGGTTAGAAGGTTGAACCATTATAAATCCTTGTGTCAAATTGCCAAATTTTCACCTCCCACTAAAACACCCAATTATCCAACTTCTCCACACTTGGCGAGCAAGAACGGTTGATCGAATCGAGCCCCTAAAATCTCAACAAAGATGTAGGAAATAATATTTACGATAATTATATTAACGAAATGTAGTACTACATTGTTAATTGAAAGAAGTACACAAGCATTAAATTACTAAGCATACTTAAATCTACTCGAACAAATCATTTTTTCTCCCATCGTAGTCGGTACTTATGTCAAAAGTTAAGTTTAGTTCCTCAATTTTTTGTTCCTTCTCCTGTCGTCTCCTATAATTTTTTGTAAATACCGCATCCTCGTCTTCAAGCTTAAGTACTGTTGATGAATTGGAACCATCATCAAACGTTACACTAAACTCGATGTCCGTACCTCCGGTACGTTTGTATGCTCGAAACATCTTGCGCATATCTTTATGATTGGATAGTGTTAGCATGTAGTGTTCTTCTGGGCCGGGCTCATTCACTGGAACTTTGGCAAGCAACGCAGAAATTTTAGAGCTTGTATACTCCTTAACTCTTGTTGAAATCAACTCAAACAATTCATATCTTGTGATTTTCTCATTGAAAGAAGTGTATAAGTAGGTTCCACGAAAGAAGACAATTGCAGAAAAACGCACCATAATTTGTCTTTGTATGAGTGGTTTAACAACGAAATTTTTGTAGAAATTGTTTGAGTAGTGTAAAAATTTTGTAACTCCGCCAAAACATATATAGGTTGAGCGTTTTCAAAATAATTTGGCAAAGTCGCGTTCTACAGGACACGATTTTCTCTGACGATAGAGAATTTGTGTTTTACATGACGCGATTTTGCCTGCCATGTCAAGGTACCAGCAACATGGTAGAAAAATCTCAAAATAATTTGTTAATGTCGTGTATATGATGCTAAAATTGGCGTGTTTTAACGAATCTTCATAGAACGTTAATAATATAAATGAAATTTACATATTATTTTTGACTAACATCACTATCATCAGAAAACATTACATAAAGGTCAATCTCAAGGGCCCACCCTGAACAAAACTGATGGTGAGATTCCACCATCATTTCCACATCAACGTCGTCCATAATGTGGAATAATGAGTATATTAATGGTTCTAACGACGTCGACATTTTGTACTTCAATGATTCTATCTTTTTGCCAGGACTATGTGGAACATGTTTCTTCACTTCATTCATCAACTTCTTATACGATAAGTTGTATGGCAGCGGAAGCAATATACCACTTGAGGACTAAAAAACGACGCCTAGAGATGCATCATCGATTATTTGACCATTGCAATATACCAAAGCTGTAATAGTTTCTCGTCTCGACATATTATATCGATTGAAGTCTTTACAAAGTAAATTCCAACCTTCCTGATGTATATATATACTGAAGAAGTCGCATTCTATACGACGCGATTTTTTTTGACACGATACGTATATTGCAAAGCTGGCACAACTCGCGTTTTATATGACGCGATTTCTCCTGACACGTCCAGAATATGCAAAGTTGGCACAACTCGCGTTTTATACGACGCGAGTTACGATTTTTCTCTACTCAAATGTCACATCACCTCTCATTTCGTATACTGCAAAGTGGGTTGTATAAAACGTGAGTTATCAGAGGTATCATAAAGCTGGCAAAACTCACATTCTATAAAATGCGATTTTCCCTTACACGGTACTTATGCTTCAAAGCTGGCACAACTCGCGTTATATACGACGCGATTTCTTCTGACACGTCAGGAATATGCAAAGCTGGCACAACTCGCGTTTTATACGACGCGAGTTACGCTTTGTCTCTACTCACACGTCAAGTCACCTCTCATTTTCTTAAATAGGAGGAATTTTTTTTACAGGCAACAAACTTGTTTCTTCCAAACGTTCAAAGCATTTCATCTGCGAAGAAGAAAAATTGCTTCGTTTTTTCAACAATGCCACCAAAAGTTGACACTCTAGTTCACTACAATGGTGAGATGATCCTAGATGCCGAAATCGATGTCATATTCCAATCAATCAACAATGTTACGCTGCAGATTCCAAACGGAGTAACGTATGAAAGGTTGAAGTGAGCACTAAAGAGAAAGATTCCACATGCTTCCAGAAGGGAGTTACAATCACTGAGGTATCGGCTACCTTCGTTGATAGATCCCCTTTATTTCATAATATTCGATGTGAAATACGACGAAGATGTGCAAATGATGATCGACACCCATATGCAGTATTCAATGGGATGGCCGCTAGAGCTCTTTGTTACATTTTCAGAACGAAACGTCGGATTCCAAACCGTTGTTTCAAATTGGATGCATGCAAATCTTGACATCGACCCAAATGTTAATAGTCCGACATCGAGTTTGCGACAAGACTTCAACTTACTAAGTGCAAGCAATGACTATGCTTCCTCGTCTTCTGGCTCGAGGCCAAGGCATTATTCTCTAGCCACGTTCGACATTGACCTGAATATGCTGCCAACCCAACACTCAACATACAATCCATATAGTGCCGGTGTCGGACCGTCATCATCTACTGGGTCGTCCCACCATGAAGAGTTTAACCCATTCGACCACTTCTCTTCCGGACGTCACTCAACATATATCCACAATGACACAAACGCTCATACGAACGCCACTCAACTTATATCCCTAGTCAGACAAACGTAGATGGTTTATCATACGTGTGACACTCAACTTATATCCCAGGTGTAGGGCCATCATCATCTATGGGACCGTCTTACCATGAAGATTTTTACCAGTTTGACGACTTCTCTTCCGGACGTCACTCAACTTATATCCCCAGTGAGCCAAACACAATTGATTTCTCATCGATGGAGAGACATTCATGAGCTGCTGATGTCGACCAAGATATTGGACATGCGGCTCCTAATCGGGTTCTGGTTGTAGAGCCTGATAGGGTACATGTTACTGATGATTTAGAACTATACGATTTTGAAGGGGATGAGGAACCACTGAGGGAACCCAGCCCCGAAGGTGACGAAATGAGTTTATTTCCAGAAGAACCAAATGACCTTGACGAGCCCGAGATTGCCGAGGATGAACTTGGCCTTGATGTTATGGAGGATATTTTAGAGGACGAACCTGTGGACGTTGTTGCCCCGGGCAGTTTTACTGGAACTGGAACTCACACACCCTCAGCGTGTTACGATCCACCATCCCACTTCACAACAGTGGATATGGAAGGATTCAACGATATAGAATTTCCAGAATACCCACAGTTGAAACAGTTGAACGATCGTAATAATGGTGAACTGCATGTTGGGATGGTCTTCATGACTAAAAAACTTGCAAAGGCTGCCATCAAGCATTAGAATATACACAACTCAGTTACGTCCACCGTGCATAAAACTGAAGCGTACAAATATATTGCTGAATGCGCCCACAAGAATTCTGGATGTAAATGGAGGGCTCGTGTATCACTTTTGAAGAGGTTGAACAAACTCTAGCAGATAACAAGATACGAAGGACCCCATACATGCACCGTGGGAAGCCTGAATCAAGACCATCCTAACTTGGATGTGCACGTGCTATCTGAGCATATCCGTCCACTCGTGAAAGCAAATCCACACGTTTCTGTGTCGGTATGTATAGGATCGATCCTTGCATGTTACAAGCACACTGTTAGTTACGATAAGGCGTAGTAGGCAAGATATCGTGTCGTCCAACAACTGTATGGGCAGTGGGAGGAATCCTGCAACGAGTTGCGAACGTGGCTCAACTGTATGCAGAAATACATCCCAAGAACTATTGTTAAACTTGAGACAATGCCAAGATACGAAAGGGATCGTGCCATACCCGGGAAGCGCGAATTTTTCCGCCTTTTTTGGACATTTCTGCAATGCGTTAAAGCATTCCGCCACTGCAAGCTGATGCTGCAGATCGCCGATACATTCTTGTACGACAGATATACCCAGAACTTACTAGTAGCAGTTGCACAAGACGGCAACAGAAAATGCATTTTGGTAGCGTTCACCATTGTTGAAAAGGAAGATATCCCTTCGTGGATGTTTTTCCTTACCAACCTTTAAACCCATGTCTTTCGGCAGGTACTACGGGCAAGACCTGACATAATATGTATTATTTCATACACAGGCGTAGGGATCTGGGGATCAATCCAACGTTTGGGACCATCTTGGGAAGTTCCATATATTCATCATCGGTACTGTCTGCGGCGCATTGCTGCAAATTACTATCAAAGTTTTAAGAACACTGATGAGCGTATAATGGTTCTTCGCATGGGTACGCCTTTCACTCTCAAAATTATAAATTACATTGCCAATTATTATTATTTCTCGTTAATTATTCTGTCTTCTATTGAATAGGCAACGCACACCGAGTAGAGCAGGTTCAGGAGATGCTACAAGAGTTGAGAGATAGAAATCAATTTGGATATGACTATCTTCTTGATATCCCAAGGGAGAAATGATTGCGATGTTATGATAGGGGTCATCGATATGGTCACATTACGACGAACTTGACTGAGGTGATCAATTCGTCTCTGAAGGGAACGCGTCATTTACCTATCACATCAGTTGTTAAGGCAACATATTATCAACTGACTACCCTTTTTGCAACCCTCGGGAAACAGGCTATGAACTGGATGACAGGTGGCCACAAGTTCCATCTAGATCTCCAACAAAAATTTTAGATATACCGTGCGCAAGCAAACGCGACGGGTGCCACATGCTTCTCACGTCACCAGCATAAGTTTACGGTTACTGAATTTTCACGACCACTTGAAGGAATTATGCACCACAACTATGTTGTTAATCTACAAGAGCGAACATATGATTGTGGAGTCTTTCAGACATTCAAGTACCCGTGTGCTCACGCCTTCGCTGCATGTGCATCTGTTCATCTCGACGCAATGACACTCATTGATCCTGTATACAAACTTGAAAATGTTTTCATGGTATACTAATCTGAGTTTCCTCCGATCGGAAATGAACGTCATCTTGATGTGGTTCAAAATGAACCTAAGATTCAGCCAAATGAATCCCTGCAACGCAAGAAAAAAGGTCGCCCGAAGTCAACTAGGATTCATTGTGCGGAGGATATGGTTCCTCGAGAACCAACCGGCCAACCTAAGTTGTGTGGAAGTTGTAGGAACCCTGGACACGAAATCAAAAAATGTTCTTTTAAGAGTCAGCCTCAAATCAACTAATTGTAATATGTAACTCTAATGTCTTAATCCTAAATAACATGTGTTCTCGTAAGATTTTAAACATGTGTTCTCATACTACCACGTGAAAGTTATATAACAAAAAACCCACGAACATACAATAAAACAACAAAATCGACTAAAACATGAATATCGACCCATGTTTATATTTTATTAATGCAAATGAATATACCAAAATAACATTTTAACACAATTTTTACACTATTTAGGATGCCTTTTTTACGCGTCAATTTTTGCATCATTGTAAACATGTGTTCCCGTACTACGACGTCAAAGTTAAACAACAACAAAAACGTGAAATTCCTATGCAAATCAACCATAAACAACCCTACCAACCCATATTCCCATTATCTTCAATCAAGGAAACATGACAAGGTAGCATTTTTAACGCGATTTAAATAACGTTTCTGATACTTTATATACGCTGATTTTTACACCGTTTTAAAGAGAAACATCACTACTATGAGATAAGAAATTAAAATCATAAAAAAGTATCCCCCAAGACAATGAAAATTAATCATAAACAACCCCAACCCATGTTCCCATTTTCTTCAATCAAGGAAACATGGCAAGGTAGCGTTTTTAACGTGATTTAAACAACATTTCCGATACTTTATATACGCCGATTTTTACACCGTTTTGAAGGGAAACATTAATACTATAAGGTAAAACATTAAAACCATAAAAAATTATCCCCCAAGACCATGCAAATTAACCCTAAGCAACCCTACCAACCTATGTTCTTATTTTCTACAATCAAGGAAACATGGCAAGGTAGCGTTTTTAACATGATTTAAATAATGTTTCTGATACTTCATATATGCTGATTTTTACACTGTTTTGAAGAGAAACATCACTACTATGAGGTAAAACATTAAAATCATGAAAAATTATCCCCCAATACCATGTAAATTTACCCTAAACAACCCTATCCAGAATTGTATAAACAACAAAATTAACGCATAAGTCACGTTCTGCAAAACGCGACTTCTTTATATCATTTGATAAATTCGCGACGAGTCGTTTGAAATTCTCGAGGAAGTCGCGTCCTACAGAACGTGACTTCAATATTTTTTTTTTAAAATTCAAAACCGGATAATATAATCCACACCGGACTGAAGTCGCGCGGTGTGAAACGCGATATTAGATCTCGCGTCTTGCAAGACGCGATTTTGCCTAACGTGGGCCAAATGAGGGGTATTTTTCAAAATGTTCCCCGTTGGGGGTATTTTTCCATATAATTTCCCAAAGGAGAATATCCGGACGAATTTGCCTTGATTTTCATTTGACAGATTCAATAGAAAGATAAAAGTGGTGAGAAAGCAAGAGTAGGGAAATTTATTTCACCATTCATAACAAGGTTAATTCACACCAGAAAATCTCTAAATATTTACATCTTTTTTTATTTTTGTTTTACTTAATTACGATGTGGTGTGTTGTGATTTATTTACATCTCTAAAAATTATGGTTATGACTTAATTTTTTAAATTTCTTTATCTATATATAATGACACCTCTAAAAAATTAAAAATTTATCTCATTGGTTCTCATTTTTTTTTTAAATTTTATATATTGTCGTTTCAAAATTCAACGTTTCTAACTTAGACTTGGAACAGAGTTAAAAAATTTAAATTACGGTATTAAAATTTTAGATATTAATTTGTATTTTATAATAGAGTTAAGCTAAAAGATGAGTGTCAATTTTCTATAATGGATATCAGTTATTTTTTAAATCGATGCCAATTTATTTTAAACTAGTGTAAAATATTTATATACATAATATAAAAAACATTTCCCCAAGTTTTTTAGGGTATGATCAATGGCGGATCTAAAAATATTTTTGTGAATAGGCACATATATATTAACATTATATTCGAATTCGGTTCGTTTATTATTTAATGTGTTCGGGCTTGTTTTTTAGCTTTCGCGAACATATTCATTTATATATGTTCACGAATATAAATGACTAAATGTAAGTAAGTTAAAAAGCTTATTTACAACCGTGTAAATAAGTTATCAATAGAAACATTAATAAATCAGAAAAACAACGATGAAAATAACTTGTTCGCTCTAACTATATGGTGGATCTGCCAATGTGGTTCATACATATGTAATTTAAAGTTGATTTAAAAAGTAGAAAACAATGTCATATGTTACAACTTTTAGAGACAAACATATATAACATCTTCATGATGTGAACAATTTTGTGCAAACATTTGGTTACCCCCAATATCGTAGGGATTGAGTATTATTGGGAAACGCCGGTACACCCAATGGCGCAACGAAAAAGTTATCCGGCGAATTCCGCCAGTGATCCATGTACAAGGGATGAATTCGGAGTGAATATGGATGATATATCACCCTAATAAACATGGTATCTTAATATCCTTAAGGAGTTAGGATAAACCAAATCAAATCCGAGTTGTCACAATAGCGCTTCTGTTAAGCTCGATGTACCTCAACTTTTAGCTTGCCAAGTGGTGGAGAAAATAGATTTTTGGGTGTTTGTGGTGGAGGTAAGAGATAAGAAAAATTGACACAAGATTTAGAGTGGTTCGACTTTCTAACCAAAGCCTACATCCACTACCTAGGCTCCCCACCAAGGATTTCAACCAATTCACTTAGAATTCTTCCTCTTTTCTAGGCTAAGAAGGCAACCATTTACAACCTAAACTCTTAACCCAAGTCTAGCATCCAATGCTCACAACCCGAGCTTTGGGAAAACTCTTAAACAAGAGAAAACTTAGCAAACGAAATCCCTCTACAAGGTTGATGTTTGCACACTAAAGCACTCACCCAAATCCTAGAACACTTGAGCATACATAGACATTTTGGCTCACAAGTGTTTGTCTATACAATGAATGAAGGTTTTAGCACTAAGACAAATTTCTCATCATAATGTTGTTGACAATGAAGCATTAGTGCTCCATGGATGCTTAGAGGTCTCTTTTATACTCCAAATTGAGTTTGTAGCTGTTGGAGACAGTTGGGATTGAATTGGAGCCGTTAGGGCCTTTATTTCCCTCATTAATTGCAGTTCTGGAGCTGTTCGTATCGAAACACTCAAAGCCTGTAGAGCGTTTAGGTGTTCTCTATTTATGAGCGCAGTGCACACTCTTGTCAAGTTATAGTATAAAAGATATCGTCTCCCACAGGGATTGGAGCAGCTTCTATGAATGGTTTCATGCACAAGGATTTAGTAAATTGCACAATTAAATCTCTAACTATGGAAATATAAAAACACAAATAAGATAAAGATAGTGACGATAGGGATGATAGGGAGAGATAAGGTCGATAGATTGGGTAAATTAATTGCAGCTCAGTAGTGTGTAGACTGTATTGTAAAGCCTAAGTGTCTTTTACGCTGCCACGATCTGCTGCCTCAGTGGGTAACAGCGGACGGCAGCTACGACCCTGTCACGCGACCGTAGCGGGTCTTTGCCCCTACAACTTTCGCTTTCTCGGCAGGTGGAATGGAAATAAGTCCTGGCAGATACTCCAAGTTCGATAGAGAAATTCTTAAGTGATCCTTCCTATGTCTAGGCAAGGATTCTGTCACCACGTGATGTAGGCAATACCTAGCAATCTTCAGCGTAAACCTAACACAGGCAGTCGATGTTTGGTTGCTCATTTTAGTCGCTGAAATTCTAACTTATGTCTAAGCCGAATTAGTCAATACCTCGACATGAAGAGACCGTGCTTAATCTTTTCGCGAGTCTTGCACTCTCGTGCTCGACAAATGGATTTCCTCAACGGGACTTTTGGAACTAATTGAAGAAGTGAAGAACATGAACTAAGAAAACTTGAGAATATTTTATTGAAAACACACTTAAACTATTACAATCGTTTCTCACAACTACTTTACATACAAAAAGCTAAACCCTATGAGAGTTGGATCACGACCTCCAACACCTCCATTAGTCTATCTATCTACCTCTCTACTATATCCCCTAATGCTTGCATCTAAGCATAAGCATACGCATGAGCATGCCCCTATACCCTCACATACATTGGGTATATATAGGGCTCATGACCTAAGTTTGAGTCCTCCTTGAAGTAGAAGTTCTTAAAGTAGCTTTACATTAAATGCTGACTCCTTTTTTACTTGAATGTGAACTCTTTGGATGTTGCCTTCTCCCGCAAGTAAGGATAAGTACTTTTACTTATCAATCTTGGATCAGCTCTTCCGGCCGCTACAGGCTTCAGAGAATTGCAAGACTGGGCTCAGGGAATTGCCCTCTTTCAATCGCGACCCATCTTAACTAAGTCGGTGTCACTCTTGCCTGGGCGACAATTGGCGGCAATGCTGCTACGGTGGCATCCTTGCCGGCATCTGGAACTGCTTCAGTACAACTTCTTTTGTTCCCATCTATCCTGTCCTCTCCTCCTCTACACAGCTACAACACCTGAAAATAAAAACTAAACTAAAACAATATGTTTTCTTAACCAAACATAAAATATTCAATAAAAGTATAGTAAAAGAGAAAATAATGTTATTATGCATGCAATGCACCTAAATATGCCTAAATGAGCTTAAGAATAGCAATAATAAGAGCAGGAATGTGCACAAAATATATAACTTGTGGACACTCTACACACCCCCAAACTCGAACTATTACTTGTCCTCAAGCAATGCAACCTAACTAGTAAACCTGCCTCTTGCACAAAATTTATAGAAACTTAGCCTTTCACTTGATTTCTTGCCTCAAGGCTGTGGCACCTATTTAATGTTAGTGATAGGGAATGGCATGAAATAACTTAGATTTTAATTTTCTTAGTGCCAGTGCTGTGTGTGCAGGTTTGTGTCCATGCTAAAACATGCTGAGTATACTAAGTTAACGGAGAATGCTGAGCGTAATTAAATTACTAAAAAGGATATGAGTTGTTGCCTTGGCAACACAGTTAGACACTTCTTTCTTCTTTTTCTGATCATGGCTTAAGGGTTTCAGCTCATCGCGACTATTCTCTGGGTCTAAAGCTAAGATAGGTGCACTCTACGAAACTCCGAACCCTTCGAATAGAGTCATCCCGTGAAGGCTTTCATTCACTCTTACTAATTTGTCTGTCACTTGGTTTAGATACTTGGACTTTGATAGAAACGGAGTGTCCTTGCTCATGATCCTTCCTAGAGCCTGTTTCGGGCACCTCTAGGGTATTGAACATCCTGCCTAGAGCCTGTTTCGGGCACCTCTAGGGTTTTCACCATCTTTGTGCTGCTGCCTTGTGCTTCCGAGGCGGCAAACCTGTATCCAGTTAGGGAATTTTTATTAAGTACAACAGGTAGTGTTAAACTTAGAACTCAAGCAAAAATTCAAAATTTAACAGACATTGTAAGAATAATTGGCAAAAAGAAAAATTTTCCAATTATTTTTCATGCTTTATCCCATTGTTAAGTCAAATTTTAAGTATGGTGCGAAAATGAGTAGTCGGCTAACTATCATAGGCACAAGTTTTAAGCTAAAAATTTCAACCTCATTAAGTGTTTAGGGCAGAATTTACATATGTTCTTATATGCTACTAAATGAACCTAAAGACAAAGGAAAATAAAGAGGACTATTCCCCCCCAAACTCAAGGTTGGCATTGTCCTCAATGCCTTACAAAATATAAAATAAAAACAAAAAGAAATAAAACATAAAAAGAAAAACAGATAAAATAAAAGAAAACATAAAAATAAAGAAAATAACAAAAAAGAAAAAGAAAATGTGCTATAGACTAGGGGATTTCCCCTCTGTTGCTGCTGCGTTGGAGGAGGATTCTGAGGAGGGGGCAGGACAAGGCGGCGTGTGGCAGATGGTCTGGCGGCTGGGCTCTTCTTCGTGCCACGTGGCGGCTAGATGCGGATGGGAGTGAGTCCTTCTCTTAGGCAGATGTGCGGCCCTTCACTGTCAGCGGCGGTAGGAGTAGCAGCTGGTCTGGGTGTGATCTGGGTCGGTTTGGATGCTGCTAACTCTGATGGGAATGCGGGCAACTGTGGGCCGCTGTCATGGTATTTGTCAAGCAAGTAGGCCACAAAGGCCTCTTGCACCTCCACAATATATTTGGTGAAGATCACCTGTTTGTGCTCAATACTTTGCCAACTTTCCACAAGGCTGCGCAACAGGGGGACTACGGCGGAAGGGAGGGCAACTTCAGTACTGCCCGCTGTGGCTGGGGTTGCAGCAGGTTGGGACGGCAGCGGGCGGTTGGCGGTTTTTCCAGCTCTGACTCCTGCATCATCTGGAGGCTTGCCTTTCTTGTCCATCCTTCCTTGGCAGGAATGATTGTATCCTTGGGATGCGGCAGCACGCGGAACTTGGCGCATATGTCTGTGATGAGTGCAGGGAAGACGAGAGGTCCCTTGGCGTTAGGCTTGTCTTCGTGGGCATAGATCTCCTCTAGAATTAGTTTGCCAACGTTGATTGGCCGCCCCTTCATAATGCCGTGGATAAGGGCCAGCCGCGGCCTGTTGACTGTTGATCCATACGAGGTGGGCATAAGGGTTAGCCACTTGGTGTTGGGCTGGCAGATTTCTTTCTTGATCTTTTCATAGTCAGCGGCCGTTAGGTAGGACTTCCATTCTTTATGTGATTAAACCTTTTGTGTTGAGATACATTTTGAATATAAATTGAGGTTTCCTAATGCATTTGGATGCCCAATATTTATATTCGTCCAAGATGTATTTTCTTACAAAAGGATATTCCCATTCAGAATGGAATCCGTTTAACAATTAAAAGATTTAATTAAAATCATATTAATGTTCGAAATGCCAAAATGCCACGTGGAATTAATAAGGTACCGATAACATGCATATGTAGGGTTGTTAATCCTTCCCTACACGTAACCGACTCTCGAACCCGAATTTTATTAAAAGAATCTCTTGTTCGCTTTTTTATGGTGTCCGATCTACCAAAGTGATCGGTGGCGACTCCAAAACGATTTTTAAGAAAATAAAGGAAATTTGATTAAAAAATGGAAAAACTCATAATTTTAAGATCAAATTAAAATGAAAATCCTTGATTTCCAAAACCCTATTCGTCAGACTGTTTTTCCACAAACGGGTTTTAAAAACGGCCGCGACAGCTTGATGACTCCGCTAGGGAGAAAATTGAGAGTCAGGCCTATTAATTAATTTCACGTGGCATTTTGGCATTTCAAACATTAATCTAAATTTGATTTTTTCTAAAAGAATTGTTGGATGGATTTTCAGGAAAAATGGGGGTAGCTTTTGTGTATGATATATCTGTCATTCATGCATAAACCCTCGACCCAAGTTTTTCACCCTTAAGTGGGAGAGAGACAATATCTGACGTGATGCTCTCTAGCTCCGAGTTCAGATTTTTGTCTTCTTCCGGTATACTAACCTTATGCGTTGTGAGGCCCACGCCTCCGTTATAAGGGACCTATACTATCGAATCGATGTCTTACTATCGCAGTAGACGGCAACGACAGTTCGAGAACCAAGAGTCTAGAACAAAGCCCACATTCTAGTTTAGAAGCCCACCTCGCTTGATCCAGATAGGGACTTAGGATAAGTGTTTACGTTTTAAATACATTTCTCTGGTTATTTTCTTTGTTAAATAAAATGTCCTTTTTTTATGTCGATAATTTGTTTATTTGTTTTCCATATTAATTCACAATATTGAAATTGTTTTTTGTATTTTGTTTTGTTTTGTCTTCTTTTTATATGTCTGGCACCATTTTGAATACTCGGAGGTATCGATTCTAGGGTTAGTCAAGTTAGGCATTATTCATGATGGCCAATGAGTTCGATAGACAAGGAGAAGGCGATACGACGGTGTGGACCCAGTCAAAGAAGACTCAATTCAAGAAAAGATCAATATCTATGAGAATCACATGTTAGGGTGCAAACAATAACAAGAAGTTGTACGAAGAAGCTAAAAGAGCAACGAAAGAGGAGATTTAAGAATTAGTGGATTTGAACAACTGGATTGAACAAAAATTAAAGATAGAGCAAGTTTTGAGTTCAGTAGTGTCGTCACAAGTTCCAAAGCTGGAGAAAATAATTAAAAGGATACAATAACAAGAAAAGTTAATCTTTAACTAGAAGATATAGAAGGTGGCATAATTGGAAAGTGTCGTACAACATTTGAAATATTAGTTTGGAAGTTTCAGAAGGGGCACTATAAATGCTCTTCTCTCTAAATAGTCCAGCCGACAACCGCTCCGCCACCATCGATATTCGGTCGGCCGCTGGCTGAAACTCTAAGACACACAAAAAACTCGATCTTCACTCCTAAAACTAGATCTAGGCCCGGATTCGATCGAATCCACCCCACTACACCTGATCCTAAGCCCTAAACTACCCGAAACCCCTTGTTTTCGACTCCGTCAAACACACTCGGCCGCCACAAGATATGTATTACGATCTAAAACTTCTCTTTTCATATTAGCTTTTAGGTTTTCGTTTTTGTTTTCCTTTATGTTTCATTTCGATCTAACATTTTCCATATTTATTTTGCAGGAAATTAAAAACTGGTGAAAAGTGTACCTTCCGGCAGTGTCGTGGTAACATTTACGACGATTTTTCGACGCCCGTTCGCACTCCAGCGGTGCACTTTACGGTGGTTCCTCGTTTGTCGATGAGTTTCCGAGCACTACTTCATCTTCTCGGTGATGGTTCAATTCTCCCAGCCGGTTCAGCTCACGGGCCAGTTCAACTTCTACGGCGGCCGTTTATGCTCCTGCGACAATTTGGATTTTCAGCCGTTCGGTTACCAATGGGGTAAAACCCCCAAATTACCCTATTTTTCTCTTCTTTTATTTGATATATTTATTATTATTTAGTGTTTTAATGGTAAGTAATGATGATGGTCATTAATTGTGCTAACTTTTTCTCTCTCCCTTATTTATAGTGATGCAGGCACTGACGTCATCAGGGGACTGATCCAAGTGAAGGGGTAACCGGCTAATAAGGGACCGCCACGTGGCATAGATTGGGTAGGAAGAAGTAACACAATTGAGTTTTAGGATGAATTTTGTGTTTGTTTGATTCAAGTGAGCTGTAAAATTTTAGGATTGGGCTTTAGAATATGACCTTTGTTTTTGTAAGTATTTTTAGGATTTTTATGATGTAAACTTGGACACTAAGGGAATTTGGACTGATATTTTTATTTAAGGGTTTATTTATTTATTTGGCTTTATTTATAGGGACATGTATGTATGTATATATATATATGGGTACCCCGGACAAAATTCGTGTATTACATCACTTGACACAAAAAGGATGAAATTGCAAAATGGATTCCTAATGGGACTAAATTTTGTGCTACTAACGTTTATGGGTCCAATGCAATTTAGATACCAAAAATTACTTGATTGTCTTGTTTTAGGTGTGATGGAGAATAATCAACAAGTTAAATATTAAGGGGGAGCTTCATACACACAAGAAAAGACACTTGAAGAAGGAAGGCTTCACATCCTCCTTTGGGTTCAAGTATGGTAAAATCTAGTTGATTTTCTTTTGTTTAATTTGATTTATTTTTATTTCAACTAGATTACCATATTTGTTAGACTAACAATTTGATGATGCTTGAGTAAGGGGAGCCAATTTTGAATAAAATTCTTATTTTTATCAAAATTTACTTTTCAACTCTCCATTGTTATGAGACTTTAAAGTTTTCAAACTTTGTTTGAACATTTTTGATATAACAAAAAGGGGGGAAATGTTTTGAAATTTTGAATTTTCAAGTGAATAGAGAGGGAGCTTTAATTACCTTCCGATCTCTAATCTCTTATTCAAAATTTATTTTACAAAGGGGAGAATCTCAAACACATTTTTTCAAGTTTGTTTTATTTTATCGAAAAAGAGGAGATTGTTGAGATTTATGTTTTCATATAATAATTAAAAAATTGCTTTGGACTAAATTGAAAAGATTTTAAAATGGGTTTAAGTCCAAACAACTTGAAAATAAGTTTGAGGAGTTTTCAAAAGGGTTTAAAGTGCTTTGAAATGTTTTAAAGTAGCCAAAACCTATTTTCCAGCTTGTTCGAATCGAAAAGGTATGCCCCGTTTCGATACGCCTTAAGGGTTTCAGCTATGTATTTAAAACTGCCAAAACCCGTACCGAAACAGGGCTTGCTCGTTTTGATACTGAGAGGGTTGTTTCGATAAGCCTAGAAGCATTTCGATACTCCCAGCATTTAATGCCCAACGGCTTTATGAAAAAATCCAATGACTATTTCTGGGTACAGCCCAATGTGTTTTGATACGTCATGCTGCATTAGACTTCAATTACTAGTTCCGAAGAACGTCGTTCAAATACAGCTTTGTAGAGTGTCTACGAGTTTTATATTTTTTGCACATTCCTGCTCTTATTATTGCTATTCTTAAGCTCATTTAGGCATATTTAGGTGCATTGCATGCATAATAACAATATTTTCTCTTTTACCATGCTTTTATTAAATATTTTATGTTTGGTTAAGAAAAGATATTGTTTTAGTTTAGTTTTTATTTTTAGGTGCTGTAGCTGTGTACAGGAGGAGAGGACATAATAGATGGGAACAAAAGAAGCTGTACTGGAACAGTTCCAGATGCCGCCAAGGACGCCGCCATAGCAGCATTGCCGCCAAGTGCCGCCCAGGCAAGAGTGACACCGACTTAGTCAAGATGGGCCGTGATTGAAAGAGGGCAATTCCCTGAGCCCAATGAGCCCAGTCTTGCAATTCTCTGAAGCCTATAGCGGCTGGTAGAGCTGATCCAAGATTGATAAGTAAAAGTACTTATCCTTACTTGCGGGAGAAGGCAACGTCCAAAGAGTCCACGTTCAAGTAAAAAAGGAGTCGGCATTTAATGTAAAGCTACTTTAAGGACTTCTACTTCAAGGAGGACTCAAACTTAGGCCATGAGCCCTATATATACCCAATGTATGTGAGGGTATAAGGACATGCTCATGCGTATGCTTATGCTTAGATGCACGCATGAGGGGATATAGTGGAGAGGTAGATAGATAGACTAATGGAAGTGTTGGAGGTCGCGACCCAACTCTCCTAGGGTTTAGGTTTTTGTATGTAAAGTAGTTGTGAGAAACGGTTGTAATAGTTTAAATGTTTTTTCAATAAAATATTCTCAAGTTTGCTTAGTTCATGTTCTTCACTTCTTCAATTAGTTCCAAAAGTCCAGTTGAGGAAATCCATTTGTCGGGCACAAGAGTGCAAGACTCACGAAAGGATTAAGCACGGTCTCATCATGTCGAGGTGTTGCCTAATTCGGCTTAGACATAAGTTAGAATTTCAGCGGCTAAAAGGAGCAATCAAATATTGACTGCCTGTGTTAGGTTTACGCTGAGATTGCTAGGTATTGCCTACATCACGTGGTGACAGAATCCTTGCCTAGACATAGGAAGGATAACTTAAGAATTGCTTTGCCGAACTTGGAGTATCTGCCAGACTTTCCGCCAGGACTTATTTCCATTCCACCTGCTGAGACAACAAAAGTTGCAGGGGTAGAGACCTGCTGCGGCCGCGTGACAGGGTCGTAGCTGCCATCCGCCGTTACCCGCTGAGGCAGCAGATCGTGGCAACGTAAAACACACTTAGGCTTTACAATGCAGTCTACACACTACTGAGGTGCAATTACTTTACCCAATCTATCGACCTTATCTCTCCCTATCATCCCTATCATCACTATCTTTATCTTATTTGTGTTTTTATATTTCCACAGTTAGAGATTTAATTGTGCAATTTACTAAATCCTTATGTAGGAAACCATTCATAGAAGCTGCTCCAATCCTTGTGGGAGACGATATCTTTTATACTATAACTTGACAAGAGTGTGCACTTGCACTCATAAATAGAGAACACTTAAACGCTCTACAAGTTTTTGGCGCCGTTGTCGGGGATCGGCAACATCAACTGCGTTTGAATTTCTGCACTTCTACTTTAGTGTTTGCACATCAAACCTCTCTTTATTTTATTTTATATATATATATATTATGCCTCTTTGTTTTCTTTGGTGTATGTCCCGCCAGGGCGGCAAAGATGGCAGCCAACATCCACCTGAGGAGGGGAAGGACATGCCCGGATGAAAAGCCATACGCAAAGCCCTCATGAAGTGTTTATGTTTGGGAAATGTGCAACCCAACATAACCTAATTTTTATTTTTATCTTTAATTTATTTTTATGTATTAGGATTAGATTTAATTTTTAGTTATTTAATTTTTGCATTTAATTTATTTCAGGTTAGGAATGAAGGCAAGACCAAGAAGGATGAAAGAATAAAGGAGAAGCCCAATCCATAGGCCAAGGCAGCCCAAAGTAGATGAGCATAACAGCTAGCCGCAACGACTATATTTACAACAGCTAGCGGAACAGATATATATGTGTAACGACTAGAAGCACAGAAATCATGCTGCAATCATTACCGTTCATTGGCAGTGTGCCCGCCAAGGCAAGGGAGAGAAGCGGCTATATAAAGCCAACTATTCTCCCCCCGTTATTCACTTTGCTCTCTCCTTTACTCTCAATTCTTCTTTTCAATCCTTGTTTTCAAGTTATCACTTGTTTTACTTTCTTGCAATTTCTTTTTCTTTCTTTAGGAAAACACAATCGTTCTCACAGTTATGGCCACATCAAAACAAACCGCCTCCACCTAACCTTTCAGAGGTTCTTAAACTCTGCTGTAGCGGCAACTTACAAGCAGCACTTCACATAGCGGCAACTCTGGGAGGAAATAGGATTCCAATACACCAGGCCAGATGGGGATTTTGGCCTCGAACCCACCATATTCGAAAGGGTTCACAACTTGGGCTGGGACATTTTTGCACGGCAGCCAGAAGGGATAAATAGCAATCAGGTGCGAGAGTTCTATGACCACAAGCCTACGCCAGGAAACCCTTTTGTTTATGTCCGCGGCGAAGGAGTCAAGTTCACATCGGAAACCATAAACAACTTCTACAGCATAGACATCAACGGGAATCAGGAGACAACGGTGAGTGTAGAGAGAGAGCAAAATAAAAAAATGAAAAAAATGAGGGAATTTTGGGCTTAAAGGGAGTTTTTATAGTAACAACAAAGCGTTGCATTTTGGGGTTGGATCGGACCGGGATTCGCGTGGGTCATTCGGGTCAGGTTGTGTGACCCGCGCCCTACTTCTGGGTTTTCACATTCTGAGCGTTAAGTTTTGTTTTCATTTCGATTTGGTCACTAAAGTTTGTAATCTAGCATTTATATTTCAATAGAAGTTCAATTTACTCCTATTTTCAGCTTTAATCTATTTATTTAATTGTTTAATTATCCATATATTTTCTTACTTTAAATTGAGCATGTAATTTTATTAATTAGATAATTTGGTCACCTAGTATATTAAAATTAGAGCCTTTTAGGCTACATTCTTTAATTAAATTTAAGTAATTTGATAGGTGAGATCACTATAGAAAATAAATGAGTATTGAATGAACACTTTAATACTCTAATTTGATTAGTGTCTCATTGCAATGAGATGTCAATCAAGGGAGTATTTTAGTGAAATATTTAATATGTCATTTGAACTTAGAAAATGGTATTCACATAGTTAGTTTAATTAAATTGGAATTAAGTACACATAATTAGAATCACAAATAATTAGAAATATTATTTATTTAGGGCTTAATATGGGTAGTGCCAAATTATTTGGGTGTTATCTCATAAACCCTAAATCTTAATAATATTCATAGTATCTTTAATTAATTAAAACAATGGAGCCCTAATTAGGTTTTACTTAAAATGAAAAAAAAGATATGCATGAGTAAGGTACTGAAAGCTGAGCTTGAAGTGATTATCCAGATTAACCAAAGGCAGAATCATGAAATGATCATTTTCAGAAGCCATGCGGGGAGTCGTCCGATTTGTGCAAAGTTTATCCATTGAAGCCAAAAACCTGTAACAACACATTGACATCAGCACCAAGCTAGGACAAACACTGACTTAGAAGCAGAACGAAGTGATTAACCTAGGGACGAGGGCTAGTTGGTTTCTGTAAAGAGATTGCCTATTTCTTGTATTCAACCTTTTGGCTAATGGATGTTGCTCTAAAGACTAGTCCTTGAAATCGATACTTATGCATTCATGCATTGTATTGCATTCATCGCACTTTTTTTTTCAAATAACAACATTTTTTAAAATAATAATAATAATAATAATAATAATAATAATAATAATAATAATAATAATAATAATAATAATAATAATAATAATAATAATAATAATAATAATAATAATAATAATAATTGCATTTTGAATAAATAATATTGCATTATTTCTGAGATGATAGTGTGAAAGCTGAAAACCAATATTTTGAGAAACATGAGCAACATGCTTGTTAAGGTAAGGCAATCTCAAAAAGTTATTGAGGACAACTTGGGTTGAGGTGAGCAAAGGAGTGATCAGTCCCAAAACGAGTTGGTAATTCGAGCTGCCGTTTTGCTTGGAATTAGGGAAGCCATAAAAAGAATGTTTCAAACAAAAATACTGATATTGATAAGCAAGCAAGTATCACATCTCACATGAGGGTCCAACTTGAATGATTTTCCCTGCAAAAGAAAAAAAAAGAAAAGACAAAAGAAAGAAAAAGTCAAAAAAAGAGAAAAGTCAAAAGACCAAAAAAGATAAAAGGGCCAGAAATAAGAAAGAAAGGAAAAGGGGAACAAGTTCAGATCAGTATAGCTGGGACATCTATGAGAAATCCAATAAATCAAAAGGAAATAATGAAGTGAATGCACTTGAAATTCTGAAGATGTTGAGATGAAGGTAGTTCAGTAGACAGACATGGAAGGACTAAATAAAGCCAAATTCGAGTGTTTCTGCCAAAAAATCTGTTGATCAATGGTTCAGTGAGAGATTGAGTAGATGACGAATCTAGGAAAGTTGAGGGACTGTAGAACCTTTTCTCTGAAGTGATAAAAGTCAAAGATCCAATTGAAGATTAAATCTTTCTCACAAAGGAATTAACTACAAGAGGAGCAAAGAGCACAAAAACTCAATACAGAGAGATTGAATGGTTCAACAGGAAAATAGATACGGTTATTCCTAGTCCAATGTCGTATTCAAATTTGATGCACAACCTCGTGTATATGACAGTGCCTCGAAGTTTTACAAGTCTTTTCAGGGTATGTTATGAAACAGATTCAGTCATTTCATTAGAAATGATCATTTATGAATTGAGAATGAAGAACCTTGATTCTACAAAAGACCATTACCTGTTAGAAGAATTGAGATAAAAAGTGGAAGGGCAGAATCCAAAAGAGCTTTTAAGGGTCATCCACTACAGTTCGGGGTCAATAAGAATCAGAATCATGTTTGAACATTTAGCTCCTCAAAGTTTTTCTTTACTGAAGAATACTCCAAAGTCAAATGCTCAAGGTGCTCATGTTAGTGGACGATCAAAGACTAAACCAGATCTCACTCATGTCTCTTATCGTGAGCTTTACTTTAAATTGCTCGTGGCTTCACCGTATTATTTGAAATTTTTAGAGCCTTGCCATCAAGCTGTTACATTATCGAAAATCTTTGAGAAGATTATAATGGAGTTCATGACTATGATATTGAAGACTGTTTCACTTTCAAGTGACAAGTTCAAAACTTTCTAAACCAAGGGATTTTGAAGCCGACATTGAAGGTCAATTCATTAAGATTTGTAATTCAAGATGTAGTCACCTAATCAGAGCCAATGTGATTGGGTTGCTTAGAAATCGAATGCTGAAAAGGCGTCAAGAAAAGAAAGAGAAGAAAAAGCAAGGTAAAACTAATTAAGAATCAGCTGCAGTCAAGGAAGAAGCTTCGAATAGACATGTCCGTTAAAAGCTTTAACACATCCAGTCAACATCTTGAAAAACAGAGTTCAACCAAACGCCAGCCAGTGGACGTTGTCAATTTCCACATGCAAATGATTGAACATTCTATGGAAAAAGTGAGCAATTAATTGAAGAAACAAGAAAACTCATAAAGCAAAATGATCTTACTTCAAGATTTGATGAGAGCATCAGAACATGAGCAAGAAGGGGCATATCTTTGTGCTGGAAGAGGAACATAAATGAAGAAATGCTGATAAAATTGAAGTGGTTGAAATCCACACAGGTTCTCCTTGATCAATGGTTGAGAGTTGAATAGCAAGAGATCTGTCTGTAGTTTTAGGACAATTACAGAATAATACCCTGAATCATCCCAATCGCTTTTGCCCGTGAGAATTGGGGGTCCTTTGTAAGGGAGGATAATCGATTTATTTGTTTACGATGCTTGTTTCTTACATAATTTTTCCCAAATGGCAAACATTTTTACATTCTTTGATTTTTTAATAATTTATTTATTCTTTGTTATGGGTTAGTTTTTGTTCTCCCATACATACATGTATATATCGTCTTTATCATTTTTTATCAGGTCTCTGGATATTAATGGCAAGAGTGAACGAGAATAAAATTCAAAGATCAATTCCGAAATATGGCTCTCTTCCAAGTTATTTAGGCTAACGGGAGGACATTAGTGAGTGTTCAGGAATCACGGGAGAACCCCAAATACAAAATATGAGTGTATTTTCATCTCATGCATTGTTGACTAAGGTCCTTGAATGAAGTGATAACCCAAAACATCTACCACCTGAAGACTGCTTTTCTTCGAAGATATCTGTATATGAGAGGAAATTTGGAATTCCTTCATCTCCCTTCAAAAAGAAAGAAAATAAGAAAAAAAAATATCATTTGCTGTCCAATTTGAGCCTGATAATTTTCTTTCGATTCAACCCAAACCAAGGACCACCCTTACACCAGAGGAAAAGAGGATGAAAGTTTGTTTACAAGTGAAAGATATTTGGTTTTGATTATGCTATAATAGTGATGTCTTGAGAATCATGTGCAAGAAAAAAAGTGAATGTACAAGAGCAAGAAATGCAAGTTGAATGAAGACAAATATTCAGAATCAAGTCAAAAAAAGAGAAGAAAAAGAAAAGAAAGAGAAACAAGAGAAAAAAAGAAATGAAGAGAAAAAAAGAAAAGAAACTGTGAAAAGTTTGTGTTCAAAAGTCAACTGAATCAAGTTGAAAGTTGCTGACATAAAGGTTGAAGCAGTTGGAAGAGAAAGCACAAAGTTGAAAAGGTGCAAGAAAAGCAAGTGGCAAATATGAGGACTTCCATTCAAAATGAATCTCTATCTAAAAGAGAAGTGGATGACTTATCACTTTTGAATTCAAGAAAAGGAAATGAACTCTAGGGTGAAAACCTAGAAATGGACAGTCTAAAGTGATCCACAAAAAAGAGAAAAAAAGGGAAAAAGAAAATAAAAAGGGAAAAGAGTTTCATCCGAGCATATCCAGATCAAGGAGATTAGAAATAAGATTTCACTTGGAAGAAATGATCCTTGGTTTCATCACCCTTAAACACTTATTTGAGCCTATATATCATTCCTTTCATAACTGTGAGCCATAGCTCCATTACAAGCCTCAAAAGACCATTTTGATCATATACAGATATGAGAGTAAGAGAAGTTTGTCTTCAGAATACATCCCGCTTATCAGGGTTAACCTTTCTTCAAGGATTTCCAGACTTCTAATGCTTGATTGAGATTAGAAAAGAGGGAATGATTGGGTTGGTGAGTTAGTGAGGTAAAGAGTGCCACTTAAACGGGATAGAACTAGGAATATGGGAATGTTTCTCTCGGAAGTGGAATAAAGTGGAAGGGGTCACATTTGAGTCGATCTTTGTCAATTGGGTTTGAGGGCACTCTTGCAATTAATATTCTAGGGCCCAATTTCGTTTTTTCTTTTGTTTTCCATGACTTATCAAATTATTCCGATTTAATAAGATATTATTTTGAGCCTTTCACTTATCGTTTCAACAAGCATCCTGCATATAAATCGATTAAAGAAAAGCAAAGGATTTCATGGGTATTATTATGATGTACTAATCCTTTAAGTGCATGTAGAACATGAGGTGGCCTCGATACTTGATTAATGATGAAAAGTATGTCGAGGAAATGGCACAACTCTGAGTGTTAGAAACATTTAAACAGAAGTTACAAGAAAGAGACGCAAACAACCCAGGGCAAGAAAAGAACATGAGCCATCTTTTGGGGGCAAAAGTTGCAATAAGATCAATCCATCAAAGATTCACATTATTCAAAAACAAATATCACCACTTCTAAGGTGCTACAAGACAAGAAAGCTTCGTGAATACCAGACTGAGAAAAGATAGGAGTTGAATTCAAGAGCGGGGCAATACTACAAAGAGCATTCTAGAAGAATGTGTTTTGTTCCAGAGGTGATGGGCTCTTTTGGGAACCATGACTCGGGGATAGTAAATAAGAAAGTATAAAATGAAGATAGTGTTGAATCTCACGCCAACAAATACACAGAAACAGGTTTCCGCACAATGTGCAATTTGGAACTGATATTGACAACAAAGTCTGTCACCCGAAAACAATGAGTTTTATCTATGTTGGGATGATCGAAACCACAAAGCCAACACATTATCATGTCTTCTTGGATCAAGTTGGCTTTTCGGCTGATGATCTGTAGGAACTTGTCAATTCTCTATCTTATGTGTATCAAAGGAACATTATTGACATCCCTGTCGTTGCTCCTATTTGCTATTTTTGGAAGCATCTTAGTTGGACAGTTTATGAAGTGTGAAGCAGATTCTTAGATGTTGATCGTCCGCTTCTTAGATTTATAGCCCCATGTTCCTTCGTTGGAAAAGGAAATTTGAATTGTCAATTGTTGAGATATTGATGAAGTCAATTTGAGTTCAAAAAAAAGGAAAAAAGGAAAAAAAACCGAGGTGAAAATCAGAAAGGGAGCCTTGGAAAAGAAAAAGAAAAAAAAGACTAAAGTGAAAACCCGCAAGGGCGCTTTGAGAAAAACAAACTAAAGTGAAAAACTGAAAATGCGCTTTAGAGCAAAAAATGCAGAGATCATGAAGATTGACTTTGAGTGTGACATGGGTTACCTTGGCAAAAAAGAGTTTTCGAAAAATGAAGCGATAAATTTTTGAGCTTCCCTGAAGAAGAAAGCTTACCCAAGTGGTCCTCAATTGATAATATTTATGAATCATATAGTTAGGCATCCATAAGATGAGAGCATGCCAACTCACACATTCAGAGCATTTCTGCATTTTTTGGCAGAAATTTACCAAGACCAATAAGAAATAAGAAGAATTTCAACCTGGAGCTTCAAGACTGGAGGAGTAGACCAAGTAATATGTGTTCCAAGCATAGAAGGGTCCGAGCAACAAAGGAAGAGAAGCGAGAGATCTTATACGAGTTTCAGACTAAAGAATTGAGATACTTTAGGCAGAATGAGCCGTGATCCTAAAGATATCAACACATCAAGCAGAAAATTGAAAATATTTTACATTACTTCGGGAAGATTTTTTTAATTAAGGATATTTCATGTTGCAGGTCCAGTCTTCCACCAGAGGTTATAGAGTTCTTCATAAGAAGAATTTGATTATTTAGACACCTTTACAGAAGGGTGGATTAACATTACAGAAGAAAGAAGCTTGTAGTTGCACCACTTTTCATTAACATGTCAGAGAAAAGAATGTATATATAAAAAAGTTTAGGGACTTGAAAGACTTGAAGAAAGTCCGGGGACCTGAGGCATTTGCTCACCCAAAAGGATGAAAGATAGACAAATTTTACGTGATGGAGCCAGAAACAATGAGATTAGTGGGGCATCAATGTGCAAAAGAGTGTAGATCAAGATGGAAAAGGAAGAATGCAGAGCCTAAAGAGAATTTGATCACTAAAGAAGTCAAGATTTTCTCTAGAAGAATAAGAGCTTATCAAAAAGATTTTGGGGCAAATTTTGCCATGACATGAAGAAAACATGAGTTTCAGATCAAGCTCAAGAAGATCAAGCAAATCAAGACTTGATAAGAACAATCTCAAGAGATGACATATTGTTGCAACAAGAAGTAGGAAACTTAACGGAGAAACAAAGAAGATTAGAATCCATCCAAGTGGAATTTACAAGAATCAGCAAGGAACGAGAAAGATTTCAATCTACAACTTCGAGATTGAAGAAGTAGAACCAGCAAAGACTAGCAAAGATTCCAATCACATTTTCGTGAAACGAAGATTTCAACCCGTTTGAAGAGGCGGATCACAACAAAGATTTCAATCCGTTTAAAGAGGTGAATATCAGCAAAGTAATCAATCCATTTGAAGAGGCGGATCCCAAGACATTCCGTTTATAGAGGCGGATCTCAAGACATTTCGTTTATAGAAATGGATCTCAAGACATTCCGTTTACAGAGGCGGATCTCAGCAAGATTCCAATCCGTTTGAAGAGGCGGATCTCTATAGAGATATTCGATTGTTTGCACAGGAAAGGAAGTGTATTACAACTCTGAAGCATTCGGGTAGTTAGTAAGCCCTTCGGGCACCGTGATTTCAAGTCTTCTAGACATCTTCAGAAATGATGAGAACTTTCTGGATGGTGTCACAATAAGACTGTTGGGGCATGGTATCGACAAAAATATTAACCTATCGGGTTACCAGTTAAAAAGAGAGAATGGAAAACACGATAGATCGACTTTAAGCTCAAATGAAGAGGATTCGCAATTTAACTGGTCAAAAGTTTCAACTTTTCTTATTGAAACACTTGAAGTTTCTTAATGATATACCCAAGTTTTACGTTTGCTTTATAGTTATGTTGGAAGATTAATGATAGATTTGACTTTTGCTGGTCATGCAATTTCCGAGTGTAGAAAGAGATAGACCAATAATGAAAGCAACAAGAGATCTTATACGAGTTTCAGATTGAAAGATCAAGACATCATAAGCAAAAAAGCAGTAACTTTAAAGATATCAGTGCTTCAAGCAGAAAACTGAAGGATTCCTAATGAGAAGAGTCCGCCCCAGTAAAGACAAAGCTCCTAATGAGAAGAGTTCACCCAGCAAAGAAAGGATTCCAAATGAGAAGAGTTCACTCAGCAAAGACATAAGTCCTAATGAGAAGAGTTCGATGTTTGAAGAATGAGAAAGTTCCTAATGAGAAGAGCTTGCTTATTCGACGCCTTTGCAGAGAGGCAATTCCATGTTTTCCAGAAGAATGAAGAGTTCCTAATGAGAAGAGTTCACCCTTTTGAAAATGAGCAAGTTTCTAATGAGAAGAGCTTGCTTATTTGGTGCCTTTATAGAAATGTGGACCAACAAAGAGTGAGGAATGAAGAATTTCCTAATAAGAAGAACAACTTTAGACCTCGGAAAATGAAGAATTTCAAAGAGCAATAATAAACCTTAGAAGATGAAGAATTTGAACTCTACGGTTTGGTAGAAGATTGATGAATTTCATAATAAAAACAGCTTCAAACCTCAGAAAATGAAGAATTTCAAAAAGTAATTCCAAAACCTAGAAGACAAAGAATTTCATAATGATAAGAACAACTTCGGGCTTTACGGTTTGGCAGAAGATTAAAGAATTTCATAATAAGAAAAATAACTTCAAACTTCGATGGTCAGATAGTACAGACAAAATTCGTGTCTTTTCAGTCTTTGCCCTAATCTTGTTCCACAATAATGAGCAAAGATGGGCAGTTGTAATACCCAAATTTTGTCTGGTATCCATATATATATAGTTACATGTCCCTAAAAATAAAGCTAAATAAATAAATAAACCTTTAAATAATAATATCAGTCCAAATTCCTTCAGTGTCTAAGATTGCATCATAAAAATCCCAAAAATCCTTACGAAAACAAAGGCCCAATTCCAAAGCCCAATCCAAAAATTTTACAGCTCACTTGAATCAAACAAACACAAAATTCATCCCCAAACCTAATTGTGTTACTTCTTCCCGCCCAATCTATGCCACGTGGCGGTCTCTTATTAGCCAGTTACCCTGTCACTCTGTTTAGTCCCCTGATGATGTCAATGCCTGCATCACTATAAATAAGAGAGAGAGAGAGAAAAAGTTAGCACAATTAATGACCATCATCATCACTTACAATTAAAAAACTAAGTAATAATAAATATATCAAATAAAAGAAGAGAGAGGGGAGGTAATTTGGGGATTTTACCCCATTGGTAACTGAACGGCCAAAAATCCGAATAGTCACCGGAGCATAAACGATCCTCGTGGAAGTCGAACCGGCCCGTGAGCTGAACCAGCTAGGAGATCTGAACCATCACTGAGAAGTTGAAGCAGTGCTCGGAAACTCATCGACCAGTGAGGAACCATCACGAAGTGCACCGCTAGAGTGCGAACAAACACCGAGAAATTGCCAGAAAAGAGACTGCGACGCTGCCGGAAGGTACACTTTTCACCGGTTTTTAGTTTCCTGCAAAATAAATATGGAAAATGTTAGATCGAAATGAAACATAAAGGAAATCCGAAACAAAATCCTAAAAGCAAATCTAAAAAGAGGAGTTTTAGATCGGAATGCATATCTTGTGACGGCCGGAGTGTGCTGGATAGAGTCGAAAACAAGGGGTTTCGGGTAGTTTAGGGGTTAGGTTCGGGTGTAGTGGGGTGGATTCAATCGAATTCGGGCCTATATCTAGTTTTAGGAGTGAAGATCGAGTTTTTTTTAGTGTTTTAGGGTTTCGACTGACGGTTGGCGCGGTGGTCAAAAATTGCATGCAGTAGCCCGCCGAATATCGATGGTGGCGGAGTGGTTGCCGGCTAGACTGTTTAGAGAGAAGAGAGAAGGGAAAGAACGATGAGTGTAGAGAGAGAGAGAAAAATTAAAAAAATGAAAGAAAATGGGGGATTTCAGCTTAAAGGGAGTTTTTATCGTAGTAGCAAAACGCTACGTTTTGGGGTTGGATCGAATCGGGATCCGCGTGGGTCATTTGGGTTGGGTTGTGTGACTCGCGCCCTACTTCTGGGTGTTCACGTTCTGAGCGTTAAGTTTTGTTTTCATTTCAATTTGGTCACTAAAGTTTGTAATCTGGCATTTATATTTCAATAGAAGTTCAATCTAGTCCCCTTTTCAGCTTTAATCTATTTATTTAATTGTTTAATTATTCATATATTTGTTTACTTTAAATTGAGCATTTAATTTTATTAATTAGATAATTTGGTCGCCTAGTATATTAAAATTAGATCCCTTTAGGACTAAGTTCTTTAATAAAATTTAATTAATTTGACAGGTGAGATCACTATAGAAAACAAATGAGTATTAAATGAACACTTTAATGCTCTAATTTGATTAGTGTTTCATTGCAATGAAATGTCAATCAAGGGAGTATTTTTGTGTCATTTGAACTTAGAAAATGGTATTCACACAGTTAGTTTAATTAAATTGGAATTAAGTACACATAATTAGAATCACAAATAATTATGAATATTATTGATTTAGTGCTTAATATGGGTAGTACCCAATTATTTGGGTGTTATCTCATAAACCCTAAAACTTAATAATATTCATAGTATCTTTAATTAATTAAAACAATGGAGCCCTAATTAGGTTTTACTTAAAATTGACAACAAAATAATTAGACATGCATTAAACCTTTTGTGTTGAGATACATTTTGAATATAAATTGAGGTGCCCTAATGCATTTGGATGTCTCAAAATTTATATTCGTCCAAGATGTATTTTCTTACAAAAGGATATTTCCATTTGGAATGGATTCTGTTTAACAATGAAAAGATTTAATTAAATTCAGTTAATGTTCGAAATGCCAAAATGCCATGTGGAATTAATAAGGTACCGATAACGGGCGTTTGTAGGGGTGCTAACCCTTCCCTACACGTAACCGACTCCCGAACCCGAATTTTATTAAATGAATCTCTGGTCCATTTTTTATGGTGTCTGGTCTACCAAAGTGATCGATGGCGACCCCAAAACGATTTTTAAGAAAATAAAAGAAATTTGATTAAAGATGGAAAAACTCCTAATTTCAAGATCAAACTAAAATGAAAAATCTCAATTTCCAAAATCCTAATTGCCAGGTTGTTTTTCCACAAACGGGTTTTAAAAACGGTCGTGACAAGTGATTAGTTCTTTTGAAACCCAAAAACTTCTAAAGCATTTTCCATTAATAAATCTAGGGGCACTAGATTATGTTTGATAAAAATTTGATTTCTTTTCAAGCTCTTTGGAAATCAAATCTTTTTCTTCTTGAACTTTATGAAGCAAATTTTGTAAATCAACACATTTTTGCTGAAACTCATTGAGTTTTGCTTCAAGTTCTAAATTGGTTTTCAAAAGCAAGTCATTTTCGGTTGTAAATTTTGAGACAATCTTTTTGTTTTTCGAAAATGAGGCTTTGAAGTCAAAAACCAATTCATCATAGGCATCTTGTAATTCATCAAAAGAGTATGAACATGAAGTGGATGAATTAGAAGTTACCATTGAATCTTCTTCGATTGCCACAAGGCAAATGTTGGCTTGTTCATTTTCGGTGGAGTCTTCATCACTCCAAGTAGCCATGTAAGCCTTCTTCTTATGGCTTGAAGAGCTTGCCTTCTTCTTCTTCCTTGATTCATGCTTAAATTCTTCCATTTTGCTCTTCATGAATCGAGTAAACTTTTCGAAGAGATAGGCTATCTCTTATTCTTCACTTTCCTCCTCACTTGAATCAACATGAAGGCATGGAGGATGGAAAAGCAATGGCATTCGTGTTAATGCCTAGCTCCATGATTTTCTTATTCCATATATTCTTTATCACTTCCTTATTCTTCTCCTTTTCTTTTCCTTTCTTCATTATTTCATGAGTGAGAAGAGACCACATGAGAGCATCAAGCTTCAAGGATTTTAGATCCTTAGCTTCGATGATGTTAGTCTTATTAGAGTCCCATGACTCGGGAAGAGAATAGAGAAGCTGTAATCACCCGGACCCGCTTTTGCGTTTCACCTAACTTCGGGCGGTCACAACCTATAATCAAACTTCCTGTGAAATATCTCAGTCAAAATATCAAAACTGATATAGTTCCCCCTACGGGAGATTTACGAACCATACCTTAAAACTTGTTAACGAAGATATATCAATACTATTCTCAGAACGATTATAAAATCTATCAGTATTGCTTTCAAATCCATCCCAAAACAGTAAGTATTAGTTTAGTAACATGTGGCTACAAAATATGTGATATGAAAGCATAAAGTGTTTGGTTATAAACTAAAGCCAACATCCGGTAAAACCAAAATATAAGTCGTATCAAAATATAGGCATAAGTCACCCAAATACAAACAGTTTGGAAGATAAGAACATTACAACAGACTAAATGTTAAATGTGTCAATCCTCTAGTTGCAGGGTCCAAAAGGGTAGCCTATCACAAGTATCTGAAAGGTGAGAAGAGAAAGGCATGAGCTAGGGAGCTCAGTGTGTTCCAATAAGTGCAGATCAACAAGCATAAATACATATCAATTATATCATAAGAACACATAATAGTTCAATACAAATGCTCGAGTGCATGTAAGGGTTTACTAGTGACTACCCTCCAACCTTACACCAAATGTAGTCCCCAGAACTACATCCATAGGGACTTACCCTATGCCCGATGGGCATAGGTGCCACCTAAGAGGCTGCCTTAGGTCCATAAGAATTTACCCGTGCTAAACCATCGAAACCTACCCAATGGGGAGACCTTGAGTCCATAAGGATTTACCAACTGGATCAGGGCTGCACCTAAAGTAACTTCATAACATAACCCAATAGTATACCCCAGATAGTAATCGGTGTTCAGATTCCAAACATGAGTAACAGAATATATGTGACAAACATATTCTATTCAGACTATCAGAAACAGAAGATTCATGCTTTTGACAAACAAATGGGCATACCATTGAGCAGAGCAGACATTTTCATCATTCATCATGCAAACAGATTGTACCATCATAGGTCAAGTTAACAAATCATGCTATCAAATTCATCAGACAATCAGGCAATACCATCACAGATCAAGCAATCACATACCAAGTATACAGATTAAGCAGACATACATCAGGTAGGCAGAGAATGTCATCATATATCCAGTTCATCATTTCATCTCATATTCTAACATAGTGATGCAATCTCAATAACAATTGAATATTCATCAAACATGGCATTGTTCATGATTAAATCATTAGATTGTTTACTAATATGTAATCATTATACAATCCATTCAATAGAATATGGCACACATGGAATACACCTTAAAAAGATGGTCGGAGATGGGTCTAACGGACACCTGCCTCAGTACGCTCGGATACAGGGTCGGATCCTATATCATGAAAGAGTAACGGTCATAATGTAACAATCTCAAATGGGGCTAGTAAAATTTTAAGAATTTTTAGGAGGTTTAATCCTTTTCCCCCTAAAATAATAAGTTTTGGGTCTTAATTGAATGAATTCAGGTTTGGGAAGCTTGATTTATAAGGAATTGATGACAAATGTGAAAACGGAATAAAGTTTGGAGACAAAAGTGTGAACTCCCCAAAAATTAAATGGCTAAGAGTGTGATTTGACCTTTTCTCTTTGAAGGACAATAAATCTGCCAAGTTAACGTGTTGGCAGATATGGTGGGGTTTTTTTTTAATTTTGGGGAAAGAAAAAGGAAGGTGAGAAAGAAAGAAATGGGTAGAGATTCAATCTTAGATCTACCGAGATTCGACCGTCCATTTTCGACACCTCCACCACCATTGCGTTCATCTTGTCGAGGCGAGTTCACCGGTACCAACGGCATCATCATCGGAGTCACCGTTGGAGAGGGTGTTTGTGTATCGTCGGAAAACTTAAAAGGTCAGTATTCGAAAATTTTGAAAATCCGAGGCCACCACCATGTTCGGAAGGTCAAAAACTATCGGCATGTAAATTTTGGTAGCCAACGGCCGCCCACAACCACCGACGCGCCTCACGCGCCGCCGGCCGCGAGTGGGCTTCGTTCTGGGCACTTAAAAGCTGCCGAGCCGGTTGACCGAGCCGCCGAGCCAGTTGACCAAGCCGCGAAGCCATTTGACCAAGCCGCCGAGCCATTTGACCGAGCCGTCTGACCGTTTGACCAAGCCGTATGACCGTTTGACCGAGCCGCTGAGCCGTTTGACCGAGCCGCCGAGCCGTTTGATCGAGCTGTCTGACCGTTTGACCGAGCCGTCTGATCGTTTGACCGAGCCGCTGAGCCGTTTGACCGAGCCGCCGAGCCAGTTGACCGAGCCGTCTGACCGTTTGACCGAGTCGTCGAGCTGGTTGACCGAGCCGTTGACCATTGACTTTTTGACCAGAATTGACTTTTTCGGGAGACCCTACCTAGGGGTTTCTCGATGTTCCGGATCCATTGGCGTAACCCGGTAAGCCGTTTTTCAATGTATGACTTTTTAGATTAATTCGATTATCGCGTTTAAGTTATGTTTCTGATACAATTCGCATTTCCACGTATTCAAGTTACTGAGTGACGTCAAATCCGAGTTCAAGAGAGTGATCGAATGGAGTACCACGGTCGACCTATATAGCAAGGATTCAAGGTAATACACTGCTACCTCTTGTATGCTCGTGAACATGTTAGTATTCGGTTAACGCATGCACACATATGATGATGAGTACTGTTAATTCTGCTTAAGTCTAACCGGATATGAAAATGTACGACATTATAGATAAGTTTGGAATAATCGAATGAGAAAGATGATAAATCAAAGAATCTGGAATCCAACAAATAATTGATGAGGCAATCAATCTCCAAACCTGATTAATAATGTAAATTTTGTCAAACGACAAAAATATTGGAGTATATAATTACGAAAATGCCCTCGATGTGAAAATGACAGAAATACCCCTGATAATGAAAGTGGTGCTGAAACCTACACTAAATCCAGTAAAACAATTGATTCATCTAAAAGTCTCGAACTACTCAGAGAGATGCGATTGTAAGACTTAAACATTCAAGAAAGATAAGCACTCGGGTTTAGCGTAAATCTTGAATAAACCTCTGAAGATAAATTTGTGGGGGAAACTCTTTATATGTTCAGATCAATCAAACTATCAGAAGATTCATAATTGCTATTATGGCTAAATCGAGTAAAAGAATTAAAAATACCGATACAATCGAGTCATCAAACGACCAAAATGTGTTTGGGCATTGGAATTTCTAAATTTACAGAGATGATGGGTCTATCCTCGTGTTTTGGAAATAATTGGATGGTTGGAAAATGGTCAATAGGGCCGAAATAATTGAAAAAATTGAAAATACCGACATGTACAAATTGGCTAAATGAGACTAAGATGCCACCGGGCACCCAAAACTACCGAATTAACCATATGACGAGATATAAACTAGTGATTAAGATGATTAAGTGGTTCAAAAGGCCCGAAAGAACGTGAACGACTCCACTTTAAATAATTGGGATGCCCTCTCGACTGAGATAAGTTAAAGCTTCGAAATCTTGAACTTTTGATCGCACGCAAGTGATTGCAATATTCAAATGGGTTGAAGTTTGGGTTAGGTATGACAACCATTTCTTGATACCCAAATTGGCATAAATGCATGTTCAACCTCTCGAGGCATGTTTCGAGATAATGAGGCAGCGATTCATTCAGATGTATAACACAGTCAGAATTAAATAGTGAGCATAGGGAAAGTGCACCGATTTGAATGCTTGCTAAGTAATGTGTCGGCGAGATGAGTATAGTGGAATGGTCTTTGAAGCCTAGTAAACCGTCGGAAATCTCCAGCGCGACAAATCATTGACCTATCCCCTCGGGACCAAATTATGGAACTGCCTCGGAGTGTTAAATGACCAAAATGCCCTTATTGGTCAAATGATCAGAATAATCTTGACATATTTGAGATCCTAACCGATCATATCGTATCAATTTTCAAATGTTTGATCAAAGACATTGATTACGAGACCCCCTTGGGATAGGGACATCGTTTCTGAAATCGGTTCAGAATTGTCAAAAGTTCAGTGTTTCATCTCTCCTTGTAAATACCAAGTATCTTTGAGAAATAAATGGTTCCTTTTAGTGTGTTCCAAGTGCACATAAATATTCTACCGTCCTGAACCCCAGGCTGTCTTTCGATACGAAATATGACTTTTATCAAATCGAAATATACCTATGTATCTGAACAAAAAAAGAGAAAAGGAGAATAAAATAAAAATTTATATGCTCGCTAGTTATCGTGTAATCGAAAACTAAAGTTTACTTTATATTCACTGTTATTACTGATTAACAATGATTGCTACCGAATATTATTATTATCGATCATTATCGACTACCACCGATTACTACCGATTACTATTGTCACTACCTAGACCGTTACCGGGATATTTTGGGATTGATTATGAAGTTACCGTAGGTTCAGCCCTGATTAGGCTGGTAATTCCTTACCGTTTCAGGTTCATATGCTTCGGCTAGGGTAATTCATTACCGTACCTAAGGTATCCCCTTAGGCTGGCACCTACGCTTAATGGGCCTGGGTTAATGCCCGTGATAGTTGCAGTTCTGGGGAATTGCATACCGGAGTTTGGTTGGAGGGTAGATAGAAAATCTAAAATGAACCTTATTATTAAAATCATATAACCGTGAAATAGCGTTCACCGCACCGTTACTTTGTATGCGTTAACTTTGCACTGTTGGAACACACACTAAGCTTCTGATTTAACTATCGCAATCCATATCTTGTCTAACTCTTCGGTCTAAATATTCCTAGCAGGATACTCTGTGATTGAATAAAGAGCAATTCTATTATCTTCATGTATACCACTTCTTTGAAATATCTGACCGTATTTTTGGAGCCTATTGTTTCCTGAAACATTATGACAGTGTTATGCCTACCATATCTACATGTTACTTATAGCATCCATTGGTAGTTCTGTATTACTGAGCTTTTCGAAGCTCACGCTGTTTTTACCACCGCAGGTTAAAAGAAACCTAACATGGCTCGATGACCGACAACAGCGTTGGAGTTCTCTCGGTGTTACTTTTGGAGTACAATACCGACATAGTTAGTGGGCATGCATGTTATGTATTATTTTATGATAGTGTCTGTAAAACGTTTTTTTTTCAAAGTCTGTTATATGTCTAAAAGATTTCAGAAAATGGTATGTTAAACAGAGGTTACCGTTACAATTTCAAAAGTGTTAGAAAAAAATGATTTTATGTGTATTTTTTTTGGGGTCGCTCTTGTGACCCTAATGTGACTTTCTAGGATCCGTTGTAACGCATAGGCGGGTCTAGGGGGTTACACATAATGTGAAATAAATGTTAAACTTGTTCTTATACACAAAGTTTAGATTCATATTGATATTCGCTGGAGCGTGAGGGTGAGCAGATCGAGAGGAGCTAGGTTGAGCTGGAGAGTGGTCACACGAGTCTCGAGTATCTTTCCACAAATAATACATTATTTTAGTCACTTATTCGTTTTACTATTATCTGAATTAAATAATTAAGTACATATGCATGATTTGGGTTTAAGGTCAGATTCGAGGGTTTTAGAGTCGGAATTTCGCAAAACGAGCTTCAAAAAAGGACTCAAGACGTTGAAAAACATAAAATAAGGCTTTTTGGAAATTTTGACTTTTTGGTCAAATTCAACGCTGACGTCAGCAGGTCAACGGTCAACATAGCCAGTCAGCAGCCAGCAGGAGGTCAACTGAGTTGACTCGGTGAGCGAACTCATTGAGTTTTGACTCACTGAGTTGACTCGGTGTTGGGTCACGTCGGCACGCCCCGTGGCGCAGCGAAAAAATTAATCTGACGTAATCTAGCCAGGATCCATGTATAGGAACGAATCTGGGGTGAAAAGATGAAGAGTTACCTTTTAAAACTCTGGAAACTAGAAAACCGACGGTATGTCGGAATAACCACGTCAAGTAAAACTGGAATCGTCACAGGTTCGCAACAACCTCTACGACGTCCACCCGAACAAAACGAACAAAGTTTCCGCCTCCCTAACACTTAGGGATAAATTTCGACAGGTTTGAACACCTTCCAGGGAGAAGTCGAAATCCCTCCAAGGATTCCTGAGGGAGTCTGAAATCGACCAGGGGTTCTACCGGGACTTGGATTCGAACTAGGAAATCGCCAGGTATTTGCCAGGGGGCAAGAGGAACATTAGAAAAATATTGAACAGCTTCTCAGAAGAAATTTGGGACTTGTCGAAAATTCCAGAGGGGAATTCCCAGGGATATGTCGAAATTGCAAGGAGGAATAGGGATGATTTGGTTGCTAGCCCTTGTCCCTTTAAATAGTATTTAGAGACTTAATTCTAGTTGAATACCTTAAATCCAAGTTCAACCAAAATTCATAGAATTTAATTCTACTTGAAATTGGTTTATATTAAATATACATTATATTTAATAAAATTAAATGAAATATATATATTTAATTATGTAGAATCTTATTCTACATAAAACATGGATTTAAATATACATTATATTTAATCCAAATATATATATATTTTATTATATAGAATCTTATTCTATCTTTACTTGGATTTAAATATATTTAAATATATATTTTTAATTATGTAGAATCTAATTCTACATAAACTTAGAATTAAATATACATTATATAAATTCCAAATATATATTTAAATTTCTAGAATCTTATTCTATAATATTTAAGTCTCTAAATATTTTCCATGCTCTAAATAATATTTGAAAATACATTATTTATCGAATATTATTCACATTTAAGGGAGTTGCCGATTTCCCCTATCCCATAGGGGATTTTCGGCAACCTCCCTAAAATAGGGAGTATGGTTTCTAATTTTTGTTCGTTTCATTCGAAGGGTGTGACCCTTGTAGGTTCATGCAACGTTAGCAGCAAAATTAGAACTGTTCTAATTTTACAAACAATTAGTGCCATCTAGCAATACATCATTGCTACCTAAGTTGCATGAAGTCATGGTTTGACTTTCCTAATTCCTGAATAAACTTCCTTTATGTATTTCATCCTTTTGTTCTTTATATCTTAGATGAACACAAGTCATGGGATAGTCACACTTGCGTTCTCCATCTAGTGTTTCTTGATGTCTTGAGTAGATTATGATAAACGAATCTCTATGATATCTCATATCATAATATTCGAGCATGACCATGCATTTTCTAATCTCACTCAATCAAGTGGCCGAAGATATTTTTCCCATTATGTAGGAGGGACAAATCCTTTCTTGATCAACCATATTTCACTACATAGGTCATCATGTATCCAATCATCAATCTTTATAATGTAGTCAGTTACGACACACGTTTGACTATGTTAAAATACGTAAATCTTTATGTTGAAATCATGTTGATCTCAAGTCTGAGGATTATACATATGTTTATCATGAGCAATGTTGTGATTGTCACATAATTACCCAAGAAACATGCTCATAGCGGGTCAATCCAGTATGTTGTTCTCTAACAAATACTTATGTGTTGATTTTGACATCTCTATGTCAATGACAACGCTTGTCATCAACCACATATTAGTCTTTATATATTATCACTGTCTATACCCGTAATAATATTCGACTAAGGATCCTATTTAACAATAATCGTTTTATTGTATGGACATTATTATCCAATGGTTAGTTTGATGCACAGAAACATACCAAATGATAATAACGGCAATGTCATTACTTGATAAATCTAGTAAAATAGTATGTCTATTCAATCATCACATGATTGGTCTTTGAGCATACTCCGACAATCTCCCACTAGCACTAAGACCAATCATTCTCGTATCTAATACGATATGGCTTAGTGTAACTGACATGCTTATGCTGTGTCAAAAGCTTTGTCAGGGAGTTGACAAAGTTATCAACTTTGTGCGTATGTTGCATACTTTCACATCTCCAAGATGTAAGTACTTTAGAATATGTTTGGATTTATTGATGAGATTTGAGTTTTATTTGCTTACGCAAAGGTTCCATCATAACAGAGTTATGTAGCATCTAATATGTTGGGAACAACCCTTAGTTCAGAAGTGAACCCTTTAGATCCAAACATCATTCTTTATTGCTATGTCGACTGTAATACATTCAACCTATGTTGTAGATTTAGATATTGTCTCATGTTGCTAACTCGCAGTATCTTTTATTAATGCAAAACAGATTGCGATATTTAGTTCCTTTTGATGAGTATGTCATCTACATACAATACTTAGGAAAGTAACAATGCTCCCACTATCTCTTTTGAAAACAAGACTCCCCTTTGTTTCTAGATAAACCAAACTTTTTTTATTCTATCTTCTGAAACGAATATCCCAACTTCGAGAAGCTTGCCTTAGTCTACGGATAGATCTTTGTAGCTTACATACCTTCCAAGTGTTTACCGGAGTGACAAAACCTTATGGATGTGTCATGTACACATCTGTTTCAAGTTTTCCCTTAGGAAAGTGGTTTTGACATTCCTTTATTTGATTTCATAATCATCGTATATAACTACTTGCAAGTGAGATTAAGATGGATTAAACATAGCTACAAGGAAGATGCTTTATCATAGTCTATACTATGAAGTTTGTCGAAAACTTTTAGCGACGAATCATCCTTTGTATGTTTTATCATCCATGTCGGTTTTTCCTTTTTGAAAAACTCATTCATACCACTTAGGTTTTACCCTTTTAGGTAACCAAAGTCTATACTTGGTTTTAGACATGGATTCCATCTCATATCTCATGGCTCTTAGCCATTTTTCGAATTTTAGGCTCACCATTGCTTTCTGATAAGACCTAGTCTTTATCTTGATCCGAGAAATCCATATTTCTCAAGTATATGGTATTCTCTTAAGGATCAACACAACGGTTGTGTTTTGTTCCAATGTTCCTTATCATTTGTGGAACATTCTCAATCTTTGGTTCATAAATTTGTTGTCTAAAATTTCTTCACATGGTAATCTCTTTCGAGAGAAACTCTCGTTTGAGCAACAAACATTTTGTTCTCGTTGAAAAATTAAATCCCTTAGTGATAAGTATTCTCTTTCGGAATAAACTATCATTTGAGCAACAAATATTTTGTTCTCGTTAAAGTTGAAGAAATAATATCCCTTTGTGAGAATTAATCTCTTTCAAGATAAACTCTCGTTTGAGAAACAAACGCTTTGTTCTCGTTAGGATAAACAACAAATGGAGTTTTTAAGGTTCAAACTTTGTAAACATTTTAACATGTAAGTAACCTTAAAACTTCAAAGGTATTCTAGAACAATTCTTAGTCCATATCTTATATGACGTTTCGAAAAAAACACGATTAAGTATGAGAGTTGTTTTTCTAATAACGACAATTGGGACAATGATAAATTCTTCGTTTTGTTGATGATCGAATATTTGGCAACAAGAGAGGAACATTGGTTGCCGAGCTCGAAGAATACTAGGCTTCAACAAAGTATCCTTGTTTATTTTCGGCATAATGTTGGCATCACCCAAATTCTCAACACTCCGGTAAGATGGACAAGAGAGCAAATTATACATAAAAATGATATGTCAAAGTTAAAAAATGAAAATTAAAGATAAAAAAATGAAATTTAACGATATGAAAAACCAGCGTGGAGTGAGCGAGTGGAATGTTATGTATCACGTAATGAATTTTTCGTCCCCATCAGAAATATGGAAGAAATTGAAGAGTCAATTTATGTCCAAATCTCTAACAAATAAATTGTATCTAAAGCAGAGATTGTATGGGCTGAAGATGCATCTTCAATGAAATAATCATTGATTTGACTCAACTTGATGTGAAAATTAAGGATAAAGAATGCAGACCCAAAACGTGAATGTGGTGCAGAATGACAACTCAGGTGGTAGTGTTGGTGATATGCTTTCTATTTCAACAACTCAGTTTATAAATGCGTGAATTCTTGATTCAAGGTGCTCTTATCATATAACGCCTAACAGGAAGTGGTTTTCAACTTTTGTGGGTCTGTCAAATAAAGGTCGAGAAAGAGTTAAAAGAATAAAATATTTTTTTATTTAATTACCGGTATTCAACTCATTGGCAGCCTAATTTGCTCTCTTCATAATGTTAGGATTTAAACTACTGACCTTGCTTAAAAAATCTAACAGATCGTCCTACTAGACCAACTATTTGTTAGTACATTGGCTTAGGCTTGCTTTCCACTCTTTATACCAAGTTCTGCATTGCAATTGAAGAAAATCTATGCTCATTCGAGCTCGATCCGAATCCCATCAACAAAAACTTAAAGAACGTCTTTAAGTACTGAACATAATCACTTAGTCAAAATCAGCAACCAATTTGTAAAACTTGCAACTAACCAGCAAAGCTGATTGCTGAACACCAGCAGCCAAGGCAATTTGCTTTAAGATCACGCACGACGCTTCTTCCCAGCCTTTTGGGAAAGGAATACATCTGTAAGCACCGTCCCAGCCTTTTGGGAAAGGAATACATCTGTAAGCACCGTCGTAGACTGCAGCGACGCCTTCAGTAACTCCACACCCTAAAACCAAAACAACCACACAAAACACATCATGAATCATTGTTTTTTCCTACACCAACTATATAAATAAAACTGTATAGCACGAAACTCACCTCCTTCATGCCTACGTTCACCACTTTCTCCTCCAATGCATTAACTTGTTTTACATTGAACTTACTCAGCATAGCTATGCTTGAAATAGTTGACATCGGTGTGACCGTCAGATCGTCCATGATCGTATATGTAACAACCCCTTTCACGTAACCGCCCTCATTAGCAGAAGAGGATGAAGTCGAAGCCTTATTTGGGGGGTTTACAAGTGTGGCAGGGGAGTTCATGACCCAAGAGCAAGAAGGGCATTTAGCTGTCGGATCATTTGCATAATACAAATGACAATTTGTATAATAACCACGTCCATTGGAACAATGATAAAATCCTTGTTTTGTTGAGGATTGAATAGTTGGTAACAACAGAGGAACATTGGTTGCCGAACTCGGAGAATATTTAGGCTTCAACAGAGTATCCTTGTTTGTTTTCGGTATAATGTAGGCGTCACCCAAATTCTCAACGCTCCGGTAAAGGTTCCCAAGGCTTCCAACCATGGCTTCTTTTGTGAGCAGCCTTATAACAGTTCCAACCGGCAAGAGCAATATGTTGAAGAGGAAATCAACAAAATCTTTGCCGGCTTCGGCATATAGAACCCTTTTCCCTTTTGTATCTACCAGAAGCTTCAAGCTCACCGTGGCGGCGACGGCGGTGGTTGCCATGGATACAGTCGCACCCACGTTTTTCTTTTGAGAAAAAAATACTCCCTTTGGATGGAAATGGTTTTTTCCGGTCAAGAACACTTCCACCGCTCTGCAACTACAATTTTCTACCGGAAGATAAAGATCAAGTTTCTTTAAAGGGTATAGTATGCATACAGGATTGAGTTTGTATAGAATAATTTCATGGACAAAGCAATTATAGTGAAAAAAAGAAGCTAAAAACTGCATTAGAAGAGAGAAGAAGTGCAACAATACCTAAAAGAATCGATCCTCGAGTACGCGGGGCATCATCAACTCCATTTCCTAGCCTGCATGTTCAAACATTCACCAAGAAGAACCAGTTTAGCCCTCGCAAGTTGGCCTAGGGTTTTTATCGGGTGAAAGAGAACGAATTTCTTTTTTGCCCTAAACAAAGAACAGAATTGGATGAAAGAGAGAACATCTGTAATCTAAATCCACTAAGCAATAGTAGACGGTTTTTTATCGGAATAACAAACATGCCAATATTTTTAATTAAAATTTTACGAGAAACAAATTATTTTGTTTTAAAATTTAAGATAAACAGCTTGACATAATCATAATTTAAGTCTCTAAAAATTTTAGATTCTATTAATGAAATACTAGTCGATACGGTGAGAATTCTAGTGAGCACACATTACTGCTTGGTTTATATATAGTTAGGTTTCTTTTAGAAGAAATCGTGCTTAGGGAGCTATGGCAAAGGACGAAACTAAATCCTTGATTGATTCTATCTCTATCTTTTAGGTTGCGTCATATATTTGATTGATTTTATCTTCTATTTTTGAAATATTATCTTTTAGATTGCATCCTTCTAGTCTTGATTTTATCTTCTAATTTTCAAATTATATCTCTTTTTTGTTATAGTTGGCTAAATTATTATTTTTGTCAAAATAAATATTAAAATATTTTGTTGTTATTATTTTAGATGTCTGGACGTTAATGACCGTTAACAAATTTCTTTATCCAATCAAAACATAAAATTTGACATGTTTTCATTTATTTAAAAAAAAATCAAAATTTTCAAAAAAAAAATCCTCCAAAAATTTTAAAATTTCAAAAAAAATCTAAATCCCTAAAATGTCCAAATCCTTAAGTCCCAAATCATAGTTTCATCTGTTGTTGTCGTCAATCGCCACCTATTCCGTCATCGATCCTCACGACCATTTATCCCCCTCGCTCGTCGACGCACGACGTGCCCGACGTCGAAAGAATGCCAAACTTGGGAAAGAATTAAAAAGAACAATGAGCAGCAAACGACGGCCGACAAACGACGTGCATGTCTTATGACAGGAGGAGGCTTCATTACTTCGTCGGCAGCGTGACGCACAACTACAACAGCGCCTAAATTTGGGGTTATTTTGTATATTTTGAAAAATTTAGATTGTTTTTTTAAATTAAGTTAAAAGAAATAAAAACAAAAAAAAATATTAAAATCAAAGTCATGTGTCAAGTTTTAATTGATTAACTAAATTTTTTATATCAGTCATTAACGACCAGACACTTAAAATGAAAACGGTGAAAACATTAAACACCTATTTTAATAAAAAAATTAGTTTAAACATCTAAAAAAGTATGATTTAAATACTTATTTTAATATTAAACCTTTATTTTAAGTAATTGTGTTGAACAATCGTGATGATCTCGACTTTCTTACCTTAATACCACCGTTAAAAAGATTAATTTTCAAAATAAAACCTAAAATTAATTGTGGGAACGATACTTTTCTTATATATAAGGTGAAGGTGTGCGGGCCGTGTGCCCTGTCAAAGGTGTCACGGTCATCCCCTCTTCAGTGCCACAACCGAATGGCTGTATCTGGACTAACCGGTTTGGGGGCCTCATGGCTCAGTAAAGAATAAATGTCTTCATTTTAAACATTGTAATATTTTAGAAAAAGATTCATCAACCTAAATATTTTCTATCGTTAAAAAAATGTGTCATGTTTTCAATCATTTTAATGTCTACTCAGATCGTTTCTATAAAATTATTTTCTTATATATGTAAGGGTGGACAGTCGGCAGAATTTGGACTAATCCACTGATAAAGATCTATCAAGAGAAAATGTTGACTTGATCGAGAAAAGTCTTATTCAAATGTCGCACGACGCATTTATCGAGTGAACGAAAGTATGACCGTAACAAAAAATATAGTCTAGTCAACAAATTAAAAAAAATGAAATTTACACGAAAGATGCATTTCGCCAGTCGCGTTTTTGGTGATTTGAATAAAAAAATAAGGCTACAAAATTGTGGTACCCCCTCCTACATGGATTAATTTGAAAGAAAATTAAAAATACATGTACCGAAATAAAAAAAAATTGAATGCATTAAAATTTTATGTTTCGAATCATTCTAATAGAAAATTGTTTTTTAAGCTTGATAGGTTAAAAGAAAGACCAAAATCAAATTTTTAAAATTAACAATAAAATAAAAGAAATTAAAGACCAAAATGAAAATTTTCAAGACGGAAACGGCAACAAGACACCTTTAGCCCCTTGTCTACGTGTAAATCTCAAAAAATTACTTCAATCAAACACTCTTTTTATTTTTGAAACAAAAAAAAAATTCAACCAAACACTCAAATACAAAGTTATGATGCCTCAAAGTTTTGGATTATACTTACCGTTCAAAACAACAACATAATTTCTTTTTTAAATATATCGTTTTACTTAAATATTTATTTTATTCATAACTCCAACCGCCAGTAACCATATATTGAAATTATTGAGTTTTATGATGCTCGATTTCCTTCAACCGATGTGTTTGCCAAGTTTGGAGAAAATTAAATTTTGGGTGTTAAAGGAGAAGCTAAAAGATTTGAATTGGACACAAGAATTTATAGTGGTTCGATCTTCTAACAAGCACCTACATCCACTACCTTAGTTTCCCACTAAGGATTTCAACCAAATTCACTAAGAATTTTGTCCCCTTTTTTAGGCTTAGGAGGCAACCTTTACAACCCTCAAAGCTTTCTACCCAAATCTTGAGTAAACCCTCTTTACAAGAGAAATTCTAAGCAAACTTGAAATCCCTCTAATAGGTGTTTGTTTGCACTATTAAGCTCTCACTCAAAACCTAAACACTTGAGCAAATTTTACAATGTTTAGCTCACTAGTGTTGTCTATACAAGAAAATGGATAATTGAGCTCTAAGAAAAAATCTTAATCATAGTATTGTTGACAATTGAAGCATTAGTCTTCTTTTGATGCTTGGAGGTCCCTTTTATACTCCCAAATGAGTTTGTAGCCATTGAGGACCGTTGTGGATGTTTTGGAGCCGTTAGGGTCTTTATTTCCCACATTAATTGTAGTTCTGATGCCTATCGTATCGGTACACGGGGACCCGTATCGATACGCTCTTCTTCAGAACTAGCCGTTGGGCTCTTGCCAGCCTAAGCGTATCGATACGGTTTGCACTTTAAAAGACCGTTGGGAAATAGCCATTAGGGGTTGTTAAAGCAGGGATCAATACGCTTTAAAGGCGTATCGATACGGAGAGGTACGGTTTTGGTAGAATCAAATTTGGAGTAAAAAGGTATCGATACGGGGTATACCGTATCGGTACGGTAGTGCTTAAAAGCCATGTTTGACTACTTTAAAGCATTCCAAACTTTGCCAAAAACCTTTTTAAATACCTCAAACATATTTTCAAGTTGTTTGGACTTAAAGACATGTTTTAAATTCTTTTCAAATTAGTCCAAAACATTTTTCAATTATTATATCAAAATACCTAGTTCTTCAATCTCCCCCTTTTTAATATAATAAAACTAACTTGAAAAATTGTTTGGGATTCTCCCCCTTCAAGTTTAAAAATTTGAATAAAAGATGAAAAATTTAAAAGTAAGTAAAGTTCCCCCTTATTCATTTGAAAATGTAATTTTTCAAAATTAATTCTTCCCATTTTTGTTATATCAAAAAGAATTTAAATGACTTTAAGTTGAAAATAACTTAGGAGGTTACTAAAAATTGACACAAATGAGAATTTTGATTTTAAAATGGTTCCCCCTTACTCAAAGCATCATCAAAAGATGTTAGTCCAACACATGATAATCTAGTTGAATTAAAAGAAAATAAATCAAATTAACCAAGTAAAAAACAACTAGATTTTACCAACACAACTCCAAGGGAGGATGTGAAGCCTTCATTCTTCAAGTGTTCTTCCTTTTGTTCATGGAGCTCCCCCTAAAAAATTGGACTTGTTGAACATCTCCATCACACCTAATCAAGACAATCATACAAATTTTGGTATCCAAATTGCTTTGGATCCATAAACGTTAGTTGCACAAAATTTAGTCCACTTAGGAATCCATTTTTCAATTTCATTCTTTTTATGTGAAATGATTAGTTCTTTTGGAACCCAAACACTTCTAAAACATTTTCCATTTAAAAATCTAGGGGCACTAGATTGTCTTTGGTAAAATTTTGATTTTCCAAAATCATTTTTCTTTTCTAGTTTCTTGTAAATCAAAATCTTTTTCTTCTTGAGATCATCAACTTCTTTTTGATGATTTTTTCCATTGTTTGAAGCAAGTTTTGTAAACTAGAAACTTGTTGCTCAAAATTCTTCAATTTTGCTTCAAACTCAAAATTGGTTTTCAAAAGCAAAACATTTTCGTTTTTCAACTTTGAAATCAACTTTTTGTTTTTTTGAAAATGAATCCTTGAATTTGAAAACCAACTCATCATAGGCTTCTTGTAACTCATCAAAAGTATAAGAATTTGAAATAGATGAGTTAGAAGTTACCTCTCCCTTATTGAGGGCCATTAAGCATAGGTGAGCTACCTCATCATCGGTGGAGTCTTCATTACTCCATGTGGCCACATATGCTTGCTTTGAAGATGATCCCTTCTTGTTGGACTTGTGGGATTCCTTCATCTTCTTATTCGATTCATGATAAGATCTTTCCATTTCATTCTTCATGAACCGGGTGAATTTCTTGAAGAGATAGGCCATCTCTTCGTCTTCACTTTCATCCTCACTTGATTCAACATGTCGGCATTTGGAGAATTTAAGAGCAACGACACTCCCGTTGATGCCTAGCTCTTTGACTTTCTTCTCCCCCATCTTCTTTATCTCTTCCTTTTTCTTCTTCTTTTCTCTTCCTTTCTTCATGATTTCGTGTGTGAGGAGAGATCTCATGAGTTCATCGAGCTTTAAGGATTTGATATCTTTAGCTTCGATGATGACCGTCTTTTTTTGAGTCTCAAGACTCGGGAAGAGAGTAGATGAGTTTGCGGACAAGTATGTCTTTCGGAATAATTTTTCCATATCCTTTGAGTTCATTGGTGATGATGGAGAATCTATCGAACATCTTCGTGATGTCCTCATCCGGTTCCATCTTGAAGTTTTCATACTCGTGGTTGAGAAGTCCGATCTTGGTCTCCTTTAATTCGTTGGTTCCTTCGTATGTGACTTCAAGCTTGTCCCATACCTCCTTGGCATCTTCACAAGAAGACATCTTCTCGTAGATGTTGGGGCTCAATGCACAAAAGATGATGTGCAAGGATTTACAATTGAGCTCCATCTTCTTGCGATCATCCGCGCTCCAGTCCGCCTTCCTTCGTTGTGGCACGAACGGACCATCTTCTACTATGTCCCAAAACTTGTAGTCCTTGAACTTTTTGAAATGCACCATTCTTGTCTTCCAATGGGCATAGTGTGTTCCATCGAAGAATGGTGGCTTGTCGATGGATTGCACCATTTGATCGGTTGGTTGATATGTTGTATCAAGCTTCTCGGATCACCTCAATAGGATGTTAATCCTCTTCGATTGAGCCTCACTCTGATACCAATTGTTGGTTTTTAGGATGCTCGATTTCCTTCAACTGATGTGTTTGCCAAGCTTGGAGAAGATTGAATTTTGGGTGTTAAAGGGGAAGCTAAAATACTTGAATTGGACACAAGGATTTATAGTTGTTCGGCCTTCTAACAAGCACCTACATCAACTACATTAGCTTCCCACTAAGGATTTCAACCAAATTCATTAAGAATTTCGTCCCTTTTTCTAGGCTTAGGAGGCAACATTTACAACCCTCAAAGCTTTCTACCCAAATCTTGAGTAAACCCTCTTTACAAGAGAAATTCTAAGCAAACTTGAAATCCCTCTAATAGGTGTTTGTTTGCACTATTAAGCTCTCACTCAAAACCTAAACACTTGAGAGCAAATTTTACAATGTTTAGCTCACTAGTGTTGTCTATACAAGAAAATGGACAATTGAGCTCTAAGACAAAATCTTAATCATAGTATTGTTGACAATTGAAGCATTAGTCTTCTTTTGATGCTTGGAGGTCCCTTTTATACTCTCAAATGAGTTTGTAGCCATTGAGGACCGTTGGAGATGTTTTGGAGCCGTTAGGGTCTTTATATCCCACATTAATTTGCAGTTCTAGTGCCTATCATATCGGTACATGGGGACACGTATCGGTACGCCCTTCTTTAGAACTAGTCGTTGGGCTCTTGCCAGCCTAAGCGTATCGATACGCTAGGGAGTGTATCGGTACGGTCTGTACTTTAAAAGACGTTGGGAAATAGCCGTTGAGGGTTGTTAAAGTAGGGATCGATACGCTTTAAAGGCGTATCGGTACGACTTCTCTCCGTATCGATACGTGCAAGCCTGTATCGGTACGAGTTTTGGCATAATCAAATCTGGAGTAAAAAGGTATCGATACGGGGTATACCGTATCGGTACAGTAGTGCTGAAAAGCCAGATTTGACTACTTTAAAGCATTCCAAACTTTGCCAAAAATCCTTTTAAATACCTCAAACATATTTTCAAGTTGTTTGGACTTAAAGACATGTTTTAAATTCTTTTCAAATTAGTCCAAAATATTTTTCAATTATTATATCAAAACACCTAGTTCTTCAGAAATAAATACTCCCTTTGGATGGCAATTGTTGAAATAAATTACTTGGCATAATAATAATTTTAGCTCTCAAAATTTATACATTTTATTAATTTAGTTTTAGTTCGAAATAATTCAAAAATTTAATTCTTCATATTTAAAATTCTATCAGTGAAGCAACCGTATCTAATAACAAGCAATGTTAAGGTCATAATAAAACACGAAGTGGGACAAGTGATTGGTGGGTGTGATAGGAGGGTTCAATATTAAAATTCTAAATAAAAATGGTTAAATTTATTGAATTATTTTTTAATTAGGACCAAATTGATAGAATGTGTAAGTTTTGTAGACTAAAACTATTATTATACTATACAATGTCTCAATTTTAATGTGAAGGTGGCATGCTTGTTACAAAATTTTAATTGAGTGACTAAATTATTACTTTTAAAAGAATAATGATTTGTTTGTTTGTTACCAAACATATATTTAAATGATATATAGTGTATTATCCTTCTTACTATTTTGAATATATATTTCATTATTACTTAATATAAAATAATTTAAATATATATCACTAACTTAATTGAAAAATAAATATTTAATTTTTTTTATTAAAATATGTGTAATATTTTATTTCGTAATCGTTTTCAATTAGAAAAATTGTTATCCTCTATAGTTGAATTCAACAATCCTTGTAACTTTTTTTACCCGGCTCACCATTACAAATGATTCAGTGTGTTTTGGGAATAATTTTTTTAGAGTAGTGATTTTAATTCCACTTTTGCATAGATGAATTTATGCAATCCAAGTGTTTTTAAACAATTTTTTGGGACTTGTATTTTTTTTTATTTCGCAAAATAAAAAGAACGAAGATGCATATTTCACTAGAAATAGGTAGATACCTAAAAAAATGTTGACTTAGAATTGTTCGATTTCTCATAAACAAACCAACTTTTAAATTTTTACCTTTGTTTTAATATTTATTTCCCTAAAAAAGAAAAAAAAGAGGAAGATATAGAAGATTAAGGATGATCCTGCGGTGAGGCTAATTGCCACTCTCAAGTACAAGATTAAGGATGTGGGGGATCTTGGAGAACAAGTCATTGCTTTTGTAAAAATAGGGTGTGAAGTTGCTTAAGGCATCGCTGCAGTCCAAGACTGTGCTCACGATGTGAGCCTTGAGAAGAAAGAAGGGGATGGAGTACATTAACTCGTGATATAGGAACGTGGACAACATTGATTTGAAATACATTATATTCTTTAAAGTCTGATTCAAATACGAAAGCTCGAATCTGTGACCGGTCGACAGTTTTGATTCATTTTCAGGGAGATTTACAGAGTTATGAAGTTTATTAAGACTGTTAGAGAACAATAAAGCAATGAAAGAGAGAAGTTTAACTAGATATTATAATCTGAAGCTAAGTATTGAAATCAAACAAGGAAAATGTCTGTGTAAACAAACCGACAATGAATCAAACAGCAGATGTAGCATCAAGCATTTCATTACGTAAACCATTTTGGGTAAGGAACACATCAGTCAGCACGGTCTTAGACTGCACCGACGCCTTCAGTAACCCGACAACCTAAAACCAAAACAAAAAATAAAGACATGTAAATTAACCTATGTTTCTTGCACCAACTTTATAAACCGAAGCTCACCTCCTTCATGCCTACATTCACCGCTTTCTCTTCCAATGCATCAAATTGTTTTACATTCAACTTACTCAGCATGTCTACGCTCGAAATCGTTGACATCGGTGCAACCGTCAGAACAGTTCCAACCGGCAGCGGCAATATGTTGAAGAGAAAATCAACGAAATATTTGCCGGCTTCTGCACATAGAACTCTTCTCCCTTTTCTGTCTATCAAAAGCTTCAACCTCACGGTGGTGAGAATTCTAGGGAACACACATTACTTGCTTGGATTACATATAGGTTTCTTTTAGAAGAAACCATGAGCATTGGAAAAGGATGAAACTAAATCCTTGATTGATTCTATCTCTATCTTTTAGATTGCTTCTATTTCTCAAATATTATCTTTTAGATCTTATCCTACTCGTCTTGATTTTATCATTTATTTTAGCCTTAATACTAGAATAAGCGTTTAATTTTTTTTAGATGCATAAATTATTTTGTCAAGAATAGTAGTATTTTTATTGTTATCATTATATATGTCTGACCTTTAACCGCCGTTAAAAAATTGTGAAATTAATTTTAAAACGATAAGCGACGAACAACGTGCAGGTCTTATGACGAGAGGAGAATGTTTCATTTTGTCGTCAATAATGTGACGAACAGTGACGATAATGGTTGAATTTGAAGATTTAGGGATTTAAAGTTATTCTGAGAATCTAAGCTTTTTTAATTAAGTTAAAAGAAATAAAAATATATTAAAATCAAAACCACGTGTTATGTTTTAATTGGTTAACAAATTTTTTAATAGTTGTTACGGCCGGGCACCTAAAATGATAACTATGAAAACGTTAAACACCTATTTTGACAAAAAAAAAATAGTTAGGCCTGTAGACGAACCGAACCAGCACATACGAGTATATTCATATTCGTTCGTTTAACTTTAACTGAACAAACGAACGCACACGAACATAATTTCTTGTTTGTGTTAGTTCATTAAGGATTGTAGCTTATTTGTGTTCGTTCGTTAAAATGATAAATAGATGCAAACAAATATGAACAAATTTAAACGAAAGGGGCAGTGAAACTGAAAGACAGAGTAAAAACAATTTAATTTTTTTTTCAATCAATCGTGAAATGAAAGGATAATAAGCTGGTGGGTGAGAAATATACATGTGAAAGAATTTAATTGAAACGTAAATAAATAAATAACCCTTTATTTATGTTTGTTCATTTAATTAAACGATTTTTTTTTCGTATTTATTTGTTAAAAGATAAACAAAATTAAATAAATTTCTCGCCAAACAATTCACTAAACGATAATAAATTCAATTAATGGATCTCGTGTAGCGTAAATTTTCTTAAAATAATCTAAAGGTGTGTATATCGTAAAATTTCAATCCTATATAATTTGTGTTCTATTATGTATTGCATAAAATTTCACGCCCCGTTTTCATTCTAAAAGAGAATGTGTTTATATCATACTGTTGTTTCTCAATAAATCTCATATTTAATACACACTGTTATAGTGATTTAATTTAAAAATATATATATTTTTGTTTTTCTTCTAAAATTATTAGAAATATATAGTTTTTTTTTTGTTATATTTTAGTTGAAAGTTTTATAAAAGAAATTTTGATACATAAGTTGTATAAATTTTAATTTACATAAACCTTTTATAAATATATTTTGTACGTGATAACTTTATATATAAATTTTAGCATAATTGTTAGAATTCAAATTTGATTTGAACTTTTGTCAGTATACAAGACTAAATCATACTTTGGCTTTTGCCCAGTTCTCTCTCTGGCTTTTGCCCAGTTTTTTTGCTTCTTCATTTGTTCTCTGGCTCTTGTCCAGTGCTTTTTTTCTTGATTCTTTTGTTTGTGGGCTATGGCTACGGTGGATAACGTATTGGCTGAACTTACTCTTGACGAGGAGGAGGAAGAGTAGGAACTTACGATCATTCCTGAACAGAATGATCTCCCGATTTCATTTGAGTTCTGCTTTGTGGGTTCGTTTCTCACTTCGAGTCAGATCTATTATCAATCCATGAAGGCGACTTTGGCCAATGTTTGGCATCCAATAAGGGGCATTGCAATCACGGATATGGGAGATGGGCGATATCTTTTTCATCTTTTTAATTCGATAGATGCAGATCAGATCGAGATCGAGGGGCCGTGGTATTTCAATCTTCATCTTTTAATCCTACATAGATTGAAGGATGGGGAAGACCCAGTTACAATTCAGTTGAAAACGATTGACTTTTGGGTTTTAATTAACGATGTACCTAGTGGTTTCATTTCGGAATCAGTTGCGAAACATCTTGGGGATTTTATTGGTACTTTCTTAGATTATGATTCATCGGCTATAATGTTGGGACTCAAGGGCTGTATGCGAATCCGTGTCCGTATTCCATTACAAAAGTCCCTCAAGCGTCGTAAGAAATTACTCCTGCCTACAGGTGGTACAGTTTTTGTTTCTTTCCAATATGAGAAGCTAAGGCTATTTTGCTTTCGTTGTGGTAAGTTAGGCCACGGTGAAGGGTTTTGCCCTCTTCGTATCCTTCAAGTACATCAGGATGATTCATTCCCTTGGGATGCGTCGTTAAGGGCTCCGACGAGAGGGAGGAGTGTGCCGACGAGCTCATGGTTGTGTGAGGAGGATGGGGGTGTATCCCGTCTTACAAGGCGAAATTCGTGCCATTTATTGAGCAGGGATAAGTCAGCCAAAAATACTACCCTTGCATCCAATATGCCCGATGTTAGTGGAGTTTCTACCTTATCTAAAAAAGGTAAGTTGGTTTTGCCAGGTAGTTTATCTTCTAGAACATCATTGCCAAAAGGTTTTGGTTTGGGCCCGTTGATATCTACCTCTTTGGGCTCACCTCTTTTTGATACTAATATGGTCAATGCGGATGAGGATACTCCGGTACATCATTCTGATGGTCTCAAGCGTCTATGAAAGGTGTCTGTTACTCCCATTACTGATAAGGTGGTGGCTCCACATTCAAACAATGCTAATATATCGGCCGGCCTGAACAATCAGGCCCGCCGGGATCAATGAAACTCGTAAGCTGGAATGTTCGGGGCTTGGGGAAGTCACGAACAGTTAGACGTCTCCGGGATTGTTTGCGAGACGTTAACCCATTTGTAGTTTTCTTGATCAAAACAAAGCTTCAGTCTTCTGTTATGTTAAAAGTTCGTAAGAAGTGTGGTTTTCCGAATGAAATTGATGTTGATTCTTGTGGGAGAAGTGGTGGGTTGTGCTTAGCTTGGCGTAATGATTGTCAGATTACTCTTCGCTCCTTTTCTTATCGCCATATTGACTTCATGATTTCTGACGATGGGGAGGGGCACTTGTGGCGTTGTACAGGTTTTTATGGTGTACCAGAGGAACAATATCGTCGTGAGTCGTGGAATCTTCTCAGATAGTTAAATGATAGTACTGATATCCCCTGGTTGGTTATTGGGGATTTTAATGAATTATTAGTTTCCTTTGAAAAATCTGGTGGTCTCATCCGTAGTCAACGACAAATGACCGATTTTCATGATGCATTGGAGGATTGTTCGCTTATTGATATTGGCTATCAGGGCCGATGGTACACTTGGGAGAAAGGGAAATTTGCAGTGTCTAATATTCGTGAAAGACTTGATAGGGGTGTTGCAAACGCAGCTTGGTGGTCTCTATTCCCTGATTTCACTTTGTCATATTTATCACACTCAATCTCGGATCATTGTCCTCTGTTGTTGGAATCCTCTCTGCGTTCAGTTCCTCGTGTTCATTGGCATTTCAAGTTCGAGGCAACATGGCTTTTGGAAGATTCTTGTGAGGACGAGGTCAAAAAACTTTGGGCTGCTTCTTCGGGTATGGTTCCAGATCGTCTTCGGTTTTTTGGAAAGGGCTTGGATACTTGGTTCCATAAAATTAGAGCTAGTAGGAAAGTCTCTAAGAAAGATCTAGCTAAGCGGCTTGAGGATCTTGCTGTTTTGTTTCCATCGGACGAGACATTGGAAGAGATTATGGATGTAAAGTTAGCTCTTAATTTGGAAGCAGACAAATCGGAGTTGTATTGGGAACAACGGGCACGGGCCAATTGGCTCCGAAACGGTGATAAGAATATCTCTTTTTTCCATTGTCATGCATCACAACGAAAGCGGCTAAACCGTATATCGACTCTAGTAAACGATCAAGGTACTCAGTGTTCGTCTCCGGAGTCTTTGGAGAGCACGGCTCGTGAGTACTTTCAATATTTGTTCACCTCGGGTGGGGTGGCTGACTGTGCACATATTTTGGAGGGTATTTCCTCTAAGGTATCGGCAGAATCTAATTTATTTCTAATGCGCCCCTATACTGTTGAAGAAGTGTTTCAAGCGTTAAAAGCGATGAGCCCGTTGAAGGATGGGGGTGAAGATGGGCTTGGAGCAATATTTTATCAACAATTCTGGCATATATTTGGGGAAGAGGTTGCCCGGTACTGCATTAGTGTTTTATCTGGTGAGGTTGCCATGGCAGAAATCAATCGGACCTATATTATCCTAATTCTTAAAATTCCTAATCCGACACAAATGAGCCACTTTAGGCCGATAAGCTTATGCAATGTACTTTACAAGATTGTTTCGAAGGTAATTGCTAATCGCTTACAGAGCTTGCTTCCAAATTTTATTGATGAGGCATAGAGTGCCTTTGTCCCAAGTCGTTTAATCTCGGATAATGTTATGATTGCATATGAAGTTCTCCATTCTTTTCAGGGGAGAAGATTGGGCCGTTCGGGGCATTTTGCATTAAAGCTTGACATGTCCAAGGCTTATGATCGTGTGGAGTGGGAGTTTTTCATCCAAATTTTGCATAAAATAAGCTTCGATCCGGGTTGGGTTGCTCGTATTTTTATGTGTATGTCTTCGGTTTCATATTCCGTGATCCTCAATGGAGAAGTGGGCCAATGTTTCTCGCCATCTAGGGGCCTTCGGCAAGGTGATCCCCTTAGCCCCTTCATTTTTCTTATTTGTAGTGAGGATCTCTCATCACTACTACAGCAAGGAAATTTGGCTGGTAATTTAAAAGGTTTTAGACTTAACAGATATGCCCCTACTGTTACCCATTTATTATTTGCTGATGATAGTATTATTTTTGGGGATGCGTCTGTTAACGGTGCATTACACCTTAAGCTTCTTCTTCAGGAGTATAGTGCTTGCTCGGGCCAAGCCATTAACTTTGACAAATTTGGGCTCTTCTTTTCCAGTAATGTGTGTGATGCGGCCAGGAATGATATTCAACACGTTCTATCCATTGGTCATCCATCTTCGATTGAAAAGTATTTAGGGCTTCCATTCTTGGTGGGCAGGAATAAACGACAGGCTTTCATGAACCCATACGATAGAGTTCAATCTCGTGTCTCTAATTGGTGTGTCTTCCCTCTCTCGTAAGGTGGTAAGGAGGTTTTCATTAAGTCCGTACTGCAGGCTATCCCGGTTTACGCTATGGGTGTTTTCCTTCTCCCTAAAACTCTATATCGCAATCTTGAAAGTGTTATGGCTAAGTTTTGGTGGCAACGTTCTCATAATAAACGTGGGCTGCATTGGTGCAATTGGGACTTTTTATGCAAACCAAAGGAGGATGGGGGATTGGGTTTTAGGAATATGTCGAAGTTCAACATTGCATTATTAGCCAAACAAGCTTGATGTCTTCTCTCTAATTCTGCATCGCTGGTAGGACGCATTTTTAAAGCAAAATACCACCCGAAAACATCCTTCATGCAGTCTAGGTTGGGGTCTCAACCTTCCCTCATTTTGAGGGTGTATCTAGAGCGCACGTGGTTTGATCGAACGGGGTATTCGTTGGAAAGTAGGGAATGGTCGTTCCATATCAATATGGAATGATTGCTGGTTGCCATGCCCCTCTCCTAGACACTTGGACTCCCCCCCAGTTGCTGGTCTGCACTGGGTTTCCGATCTACTGAATCAGGGTGAACAGTCATGGAATGAGGAGCTCATTTATAATACGTTTCTACCTAGGGAGGCAATGCAAATTCTCTCTATCCCTATTTCAGGTTATCCTCAGAATGATTGTATAGTTTGGAGTGGTGAGAAAACTGGGCTATATTCAGTTCGTAGCGTGTATAAACTTCTTTTAGACTCTTCCGATACACCTCCAGCATATGCCTCGCTTTATAAAAAGCTTTGGTCCATTCAATGTCCACAGAAGATTCGATTACAGGTTTGGCGATTTACGTGTAATTTTGCCCCTACTAGATATTGTCTCTACAATCGTCGTCTTGCTTCGAGTCCTACCTGTCTGAATTGCAATCTTGAGCCTGAAACTATAGATCATGTGTTGCGGGACTATCTAAATGCCACCCTAGTATGGAATGGGTTAGGTTTCATATGGCCAACATCGGTGTTGTCTCTATCCTTCAAAGAATGGCTATCGTGGGTCTTTATTTCTACTCCTACATCGCGTCATGCAGAGGCCCTTATAACATTGTGGTCTATATGGTATGCACGTAATAAGAAAGTTAATGAGGGTGTATCACAGACACATGGTCATACAGTGGCTTTCATAAGGTCTTATTTTTTGAGTTGGAGAGTCTCTTACCACAACATCATTTCATCATGAGACCTTCTATCCCTCGCTGGTATCCTCTTGCTACAAGCATTGTCAAGGCTAACTTCGATGCCCAGTTCTCCTCTCCTAAAAGCAAGTCATGGTCCGGTGTTGTTATCCGAAATTCGACCGGTGAAGTAATGGGTGTGGGGAGGTGGGTTACTTACCATGTCTCGTCGGATTTCCAGGCAGAGGCGGTTGCAACCCTTCACGCTGTCAACCTTCTAGTAGACATGGGTTTTCGGCGGGTTGTCATCGAGGGGGATTCCTTGTCGGTTATTAAGAAATTGCAATCCTCGGATCAAGATCGCTCAGTTATTAACGCGATAATTAATGAGATAAAGAGAAGGTCAAAATTTTTCGGACAATTTTCTTTTTGACATACCTTCCGATTGTCGAATCAGGTGGCACACCTAATTGCAAGAGATTCTCGATTCAACTCCGGCGACCATTTTTGGGTTGAAGAAGTCCCCGATTGTGTAGTGCAAGCGGTGGAGTCCGACCGTGCTCCGCTCTCTTGATGGATCAGTTTTGTTTCTTCCCATGAGTTCCTTGCAATCGATCTACGCTCATGGGTCTGTAGCTCCTCTCATCCGTTAGCCGTTTCATCTTCTCCAGCGTTGTCTGGTATAAAGGATTTGCTCTAAGTCTTCATTTGGTCTAGATAGTTCTTTGTTTTGCTTGTTCTGTCGGTTATGTGGATATCTCTTTACTTTCTCGTTCGTTTTCTTTTAACAAATAAATGAAGGCTTTTTATTCAAAAAAAGATTTTTGATTTGAACTTTTAAATCTAAGATAATCAAAATTCTTAGCAATTAAGCAAAGATGGTGGCAACAAATAAAGTTGACGTGGCAACATTTTGGAGTCTCACAAAAACGTGGCAGCAAATAAATTAATCTTGGTGGAACATTGAAGAATGGCAGCAATATTTCAAGTCAAATGAGATGTGGCAGCACAATTGGAAAACCTTATTAATTAAGGAATGGATAATGGCGGTAAAAGCATACACACATGGCAGTAATTAGAAGCAGTAGAGTTTAAAACGTCGGTCTATGAGTAATATATATATAAGCACCAATTGTAGTATGAAAAATACACAATTGTAAGTTGAAAAAACGAGAGAGGGAGAGTTGAGTGAAGCTTGGCAAAGCTTTGAGAGAAATGTTGTAAACTAGCCGCAGCTAGTGTAATGTTAAATATATTTATATTTGTATATTGGTTCGTATTAATAATATTGTGAGTTATAAATTATATCGAGTGTCCACTAACGCTTCCAAGAAGTGGTGCCCGAACCAAGTTCGAGTTTGAGTTCGAGTTCACGTCACGAGAAGATGGAACATATGATCCAGCCACAAATTTTGAGATTGACAACGACAAATTATGGCAATTAGAGTATTCAGATGAAAGCGCTACTCGGTTCGCAGGATTGTTAGGACATCATCGTAAAAAGATACGCTGAGCTAGAAAATGTAGCAGCAGAAGCGGCTCTAACAAATGAGGAGAAAATAACACTAAGAGATGCTCGTAAAAGATTCATTTTCCAAGCGGTAGATGAATCTACCTTTGAAAACATTGCAGAAGCAACAATCGCGAAGCAAGCATGGGAAACCCTGCAAAAATCACTCCAAGGAGTTGAAAAAGCAAAGATGGTACATCTTCAATCACTCAGAGCTGAATTTAAAATGCTGAAAATGAAAAATACGGAAAGCATAGATGATTATGTTAACCGTATGAAAGCCATCGCAAATGAAATGAAAAGAAAAGGCGAAGCGCTCGGCGAGGTCAGAGTGATGGAGAAAATTTTACATCAGTATCACGTAAATTTGATTATGTGATAGTTGCGATTGAAGAATCAAAAGATTTAACTCAAGTGAATATCAATGAGCTTGTAAGATCACTTCAAGCCCATGAGAAGAAAATGAAGCTGAATGAAGAGACCGAAAATTAATTTGGAGCAAGTTCTACAAAGCAAATTGCACGTCAACGAAGGTGGAGCTAGCAACAGCTACACACGAGGCAGAAGAAACTATGGTTGATATCGTGGAAGAGGAACACGCGGGTGTGGCGGTCGATCATACGGCGACAATAAAACTAGTAAAAATTAACAATCACCAAACCGTGGACAAGGATATAGAGGCCGAGGAAGAGACAAATATCAACAAAGAGATAAGTCTTATGTACAATGTTATAATTGCAACAAATATGGTCATTATAGTTACGAGTGTAAATCAGCTCCAAATCAGGAAGAAAAAGTTATTTAGCAGTAGCTGAAGAAGAGAAAAATGATGAATCTTATGTATTCCTTACTTATAAAGGAAATGAAGAATCAAAGGAAAAATATTTGGTATCTTGACAATTGTGGCAGCAATCACATGTCTGGCAGAAAAGAATTGTTTGTGGAACTTGATGAAATGATCCGTGGTCGTGTCATTATTGGAGACGACTCACACGCAAAAGTTAAAGGAATAGGCAAAGTTATGATTACGCGAAAAAATGGAGAAAAAAATACATATATGACGTTTACTATGTACCAGCTATGAAAAGCAACATCATCAGTCTTGGCTAGCTTCTAAAAAAGATATAAAGTGCATATGAAAAATCGTTCGCTTGTCATAAAAAATAATAATGGAGAATTAGTTCCTCAAGTCAATATGACGAAGAATCGTCTCTTCACCATTGACATAGAGCCAGGAGAAGTAAAGTGCATGAAGACTGCAATCACAGACAATTCGTGGCTATGACACTTGAGGTATAAGCATCTTGAATTTTCTAGCTTGAAGTTACTGTCAAAAGCAAATATGGTGAATGGATTACCATAAATCAATACTCCAAATCAGTTGTGCGAGGCCTGCATCAAAGGAAAATAACACAGACAACACTTTGAAGTTGGCAAATTTTGGAGAGCAAGAAAACCATTGGAGATAGTCCACACTGACATAGCCGGTCTTTTCGACATACCACCATTTGGAGGAAACATGTACGATGTGACTTTTATTGGTGATTAGAGCAGAAAGTGTTGGGTATATGTTCTTAAACAAAAGTCAGAAACATTGGATAAGTTCAAAAAATTCAAAGCATTGGCGAAAAAGCAAAGCGGCCAATACTTAAAGATACTTAGATCTGACAGAGGAGAAGAGTATACCGTAAAATTATTTGAAAATTTTTGCAAGGAACATGGCATCATTCATCAGCTGACAATTAGATACACACCTCAACTAAATGGAGTTGCTGAAAGAAAAAACGCACAATCTTTGACATGGCAAGAAGCATGATAAAAGGGAAGCATCTACCAAAAAATTTTTGGGGTGAAGCAGTTCGATGTGCAATTTACCTGTTGAATCGTTGCCCAATAAAGAGTGTGAGGAACATGACGCCGAATGAAGTGTGAAGCGTAAAAAGTCAGGAATTGGTCACCTTAAAATTTTTGGACGCATTGCATATGCACACGTACCTGAGCAGACTAGAAAAAAGCTCGATGATAGAGGAGAAAAGTGCATTTTCATTGGTTATGATGAAAGGAGTAAAGCCTATAGACTTTACAATCCACTCACCAAGAAGATGATAATCTCAAAAGATGTGGAGTTCGATGAAGCAGAACACTGGAGATAGAGCTTAGAAGAAAAGAAAGTTGACTGACTCTTTCTTAACGAAAATAAAGACGATGATGACTTCATCAACCAAGATGAACAAGGTGATGATCAAAGTCCTCAACAAAATCCGACTAAACCATCGCCATCAAATAGTTGCATCAACAACAATAGCACCGAGACAGAAAATCATGAAATACAACCAACTGAAGTTCGAAGATCTACGAGGGAGAGAAGAGTATCAGAAAGGTATAAAGATTATGAAACTGAAAATGTTTTACTTTTTTTTTCTTTGATGGCAGCGAACTACCGAGATTTAAAGCAGTCATAAAAGGGAAAAAAATTTTCGACATGATATTGAAAAAAGAAAAACTTGGCATGAAAAATCAAGTTTGAGGGGAGTGTTAGAATTCAAACTTGATTTGAAATTTTAAATCTAAGATAATCAAAATTCTTAGCAATTAAGCAAAGATGGTGGCAACAAATAAAGTTGACGTGGAAATATTTTGGAGTCTCACAAAAACGTGGCAGCAACTAAATGAAGCTTGGTGGAACATTGAAGAATGGCAGCAATATTTCAAGTCAAATAAGATGTGGCAGCACAATTGGCAGTAATTAGTTAATTAAGGAATGCATAATGCGGTAAAAGCATACACACATGGCAGTAATTAGAAGCACTAGAGCTTAAAACGTCGGTCTATGAGTACTATATATAAGCATCAGTTGTAGTATGAAAAATACACAATTGTAAGCTGAAAAAACGAGAGAGAGAGAGAGTTGATGAAGCTTAGCAAAGCTGTGAGAGAATTGTAAACTAGCTGCAGCTAGTAGGGTTAAAAATATTTATATTTGTATATTAGTTCGTATTAATAATATTATGAGTTATAAATTTTAGAGTGCCCACCAACGCTTCCAACAATAATAATAAATTTAACCCCTATATTCACACTTTTTATTAAGTTAATCACATGATGTTACAAAAATAAATTTAAATCTCAATTTTTTATGACGCTAATACGGCAACATGCCTAACAGTTTACAAGTATTCCATTGTTCTCATGTCTGTAGCTTTTTCAAGGCATAAACAATTTAAAATTGGAGGGGTGGACAGCGGTCGAGTGCACTCGTACCTTTGAAATTTTCTAATTTATTTTTTTATTAATTATCTAATTCTATAGCTTTAATAATACATGGTATTACAATCTCAAGTATAATTCATTTTGAATCCATGAGGAACACCCTTGCGAACGTATGGAGACCTCTGGGAGGTATTACAATCTCAGATCTGGGTGACAGGCGATTCCTGTTTCGTCTTTTCTACGTCGTTGATGTTGAAAGAATTGAGAGCGGCAGTCCATGATTTTTTAATGGCCATATGCTTATCCTTCATCGCCTTCTTCCAGGAGAAGACCCAATATCTATTCCCCTCAAATTTCTAAACTTGTGGGTTCTGGTTCACGATTTACCAATTGGTTTCATGTCCTTAAATGTGGCGAAACAATTGGAAGATTTCATTGGAAAGTTCATGGAGTATGAAGCAAATCTCAATCCATTCAACTATCAAAGAATTATGCGACTAAGAGTCCAGATTGATTCCACCCTCCCTCTAAAAAGAAAGAAGAAGTTAGTCCTAAGAGATGGATCCCAGGTCTATGCAAAGTTTCAATATGAAAAAATCAGAACATTTTGTTTTCTATGTGGTAGGCTGGGCCACGCGGAAAACCTCTGTCCAACTCGCCTGATTCTGGCTCCAGACAAGATAATCTTCAACTGGGATATCTCCCTCCGAGCTCCTCCACGCAGGGCGGTGCCAAGCAGCATTTGGTTAAGGGATGAACCGGAGGAAATCAGTAATAACTCAGGAAACATATCCGGAAATTCCCATGATTCAAGCCCTATCAATTCCCCTTTCCAAAAGTTAATGATGGCTCATTTTGGGGGCACAAATTATGGAAGGGAATTTCAATCTCCAAAACCAGTTGTAAACGGAAATGATGACTCTGCTAAGTCAAAAGCTCCTGAACGCCACATCACCATTCCAATGATGGACATCCAAATGGGCCTTGAAAATGAAGACAGTCCAATCGAACAGTCGGACGGAAACAAGCGACAGAGAAAAGTCAATCTTCAATCTTTTGTTTCTCCCTCTCATGATTCAGATATTGAATTAAAGGATTCTTCAGTGAGTCCTTCCACAAATGTATCGGCCGGCTTGTCGGATCAAGCCCGCCGGGGATTAGGGAAACCCCGGACTGTCCGCAGACGACGTAATATGCTACGGACTATTAATCCCAATGTTATCTTTCTTGTTGAAACAAAATTAAATAATAATAAAATGGCGAATATTCGTCGTTATTTGGGTTATCCGAATGGTGTTGAATTTGGTTCTATTGGTCGCAGTGGTGGCTTGGCTCTTGGCTGGAAAAACAACTATAATGTCACTCTTCGTTCTTTCTCACCGCGGCATATTGACTTCATTATTGAAAATGACTCGGATGGACAAACCTGGCGTTGTACAGGTTTTTATGGAGCCCCAGAAGAATCAAACCGAATGGATTCGTGGAACCTCCTTCGTAACCTCAATGACAGCCCCGAAATCCCATGGTTGGCTATAGGGGATTTCAATGAAATTCTACATGCCTCTGAAAAACAAGGAGGACGTGTACGTAATGCTAGGCAGATGGAAAACTTCAGAGATGCTCTCACAGACTGCTCACTTTCTGATTTAGGCTACACTGGGACCTGGTATACATGGCAGAAAGGTCGCTTATCTTCAAGTAACATCAGAGAACGCTTGGACCGTGGAGTAGCCTCAAAGGAATGGTTTGATCTTTTCCCTGAATTTAAACTCCATCACCTAACCCATACTTTCTCTGATCACTGCCCACTTCTGCTTGATACCAAACCAAACAACCAAAATCGAAGACATTGGCCTTTTCGTTTTGAAGCTTCTTGGCTCATGGAAACTTCTTGTGAAGCTGAAGTTAGAAAAATATGGGAGAACTCAACAGGCCATGTTCTAGACAAGCTGAGCAATGTTAAAATTGGCTTGGAAAACTGGTATAATCGCATCAGAAAAGAAAAGAAACTGACTGCAAATGACTTGAAAAAACGCTTGGCTGATCTTGCGAATATGGTCCCTACTGACGACATTCTACTCGAAACTTTGGAGACTCAGATGTCTCTGAATTTAGAAATGGATAAAGAAGAGGTTTATTGGGAGCAGAGAGCCCGAACAAACTGGTTAAAAAATGGTGATATGAACACTGCTTTCTTCCACAAATCAGCATCCCAAAGAAGAAAGACAAACAGAGTTCAAAAACTTTATGACGATCAAGGTACTCTTACAGAAGATGATGAGGAGATGTCTACTGTTGCTACTACCTATTTTAAGAATTTATTCCATTCGCAAGGCTCTTCTTCTATGGATACTATTCTCGAAGGCATAAATTGCTGCATCTCATCCGAGATGAGCTCGGAACTTGATAAAAACTTCGAAGAAGAGGAAATCCTCCACGCTATTAAATCCATGAGTCCCCTTAAAGCTTGTGGAGAGGACGGTCTCGGTGCTATCTTCTATCAAAGATTCTGGAATATTATCGGGAGGGATGTTACAAATTTCTGTCTAGCAACTCTGAGAGGAGAAGAAATAATCTCCAGAATAAACCACACTCACATTGCCTTAATCCCCAAGACAAATGAACCTTCATCCATGTCAAATTTCAGACCTATTAGCCTTTGTAATGTTTTATACAAAATCATTGCAAAGGTAATAGCTAACAGATTCCAAAAGGTGCTCCACCTTTGTGTTGATGAAGCACAAAGTGCTTTCATCCCTGGAAGACTTATATCAGACAATATTGTGGCTGCTTATGAAACTTTACATTCGATGAAGAACAGAAGAATGGGAAGGAAAGGTTACTTTGCTTTAAAACTCGACATGAGCAAAGCTTATGATCGAGTAGAGTGGAATTTCTTAACGGCTGTCATGCACAAAATGGGCTTCTCTAACACTTGGATTATGCGTATTTTCAACTGCATATCGTCGGTGTCTTATTCTGTCATCCTAAACGGCTCTATTGGTGAAAAATTTTTCCCATCTAGAGGTCTCAGACAGGGCGATCCTCTAAGCCCTTATCTCTTCCTCATTTGCAGCGAAGGTCTTTCTTCCCTTCTACGACTCTCCTCCCTAAATGATAGTATGTTGGGTATCAAAATTGCAAGAGGGGCTCCCACAATTTCCCATCTTCTCTTCGCAGACGACTGCCTCATTTTTGGAGATGCAAGTGCTACAGGGGCAGCAACCATAAAACAGATTCTCTTGGATTATGCTGCGGCTTCAGGTCAGTTGGTAAACTATGATAAATCAGGGGTATTTTTCAGCAGCAATGTCATTGACTCAAATAAAACTGATGTTCAACATATCCTAGGTGTCTCTCTTACCACAAATCTAGAGAAATACCTAGGTCTTCCTGCCATTATTGGTCGATGTAAGAAAGCAGCTTTCTCAAATTTAAAGGATAAATTTAATCTTTATACGGAAGGGTGGAGCACTAAATTTCTATCTGCAGGGGGAAAAGAAGTCTTCATAAAATCTGTGTTGCAATCAGTTCCCTTGTACGCTATGAGCTGTTTTCTTTTACCTAAATCTTTTTGCAGAGAACTTGAGGTAATTGAAGCAAAATTCTGGTGGCGTAAATCAAAAGACAGAAGGGGAATTCACTGGTGCGATTGGTCTTTCCTATGCAATCTAAAGGATTCGGGAGGAATGGGCTTTCGTGACCTTGGAAAGTTCAACAATGCTCTTCTTGCAAAACAAGGATGGCGTTTGATGTCGAATCCATCATCTCTTGTTAGCAGACTCCTAAAAGCTAAGTACTACAAAGAAACTACCTTCTTAGGCTCAAACCTTGGAAACAGACCATCCTTCATTTGGAAAAGCATCTGGTGTGCGAAGGGCCTACTCAGCACAGGACTTAAATGGAGGATAGGCTCGGGTTCTAATGTCTCTATATGGGAGGACCCTTGGCTCCCGGTCAAGGAGAATCCAAGGATCACATCCCCTCCAACAGACACTGTCAAAACTGTCTCAGACCTTATTCAAACAGATAGCAACATGTGGGATGTAAATCTTGTTAATTCTGTTTTTAACCAGAGAGATGCAGAAGCTATCCTAAGTATCACTCTACCCTACAGAAAAGAAGATGATTTTCAAGTTTGGGCAGAAGAGCCGACGGGCATCTACACAGTTAGAAGTGGATATAAAAAGCTCCTTACTCAAGAAAGCAACAACACATCAGAGCACATCTTCAAGGCAATATGGCAGGTACCTTGTCCCTCAAAAATAAAGATATGTGTTTGGAAGTTCATACATGGTTTTCTACCTACCAAACAAAACTTATGCTTCAGAAAAATAACTCAGAATGCATCTTGTCTAAGGTGTAACACAAGCATAGAATCTACTGAACATATTATTCGTGACTGCCAATTTACATATGATATATGGAGGAACTTGGGAATTACATGGCCTACACAGCTAAACACAGTGAGTTTCAAAGAATGGCTAACATGGATACTGATGCATCATCCAAAGCATAAACACAGGAAAGTTGTAATCACTATATGGGCTATATGGTACAGCAGAAACAAGCTTTACCATGAAGGGAAAAAACAAGTACCAGCTGAGATCTTAACCTTCATCAAAAGCTACGAAAATGAATTGAACACACTGCATTTACAGCCTCCCCAGTCTATGCCGGGAATCGAAACGACTTGGAAACCACCTACAGCACCATTGGTAAAAATCAACTTCGATGCAGGCTACAATGTTTCAGAAAAAAGGTCCAGCTCTGGAATTTTAATCAGAGATGAAAATGGTCACTTACTGGGTTCTTGCTGTCGAATTCAACATGGCACCCAAAACCCATTTGTCGCCGAAGCCCTTGCTGCCGTTCACGGTCTGGAATTTGCTCTCGATATGGGTTTTTCCCAAATTATTCTGGAAGGTGACGCCCGCACCGTCATTGAAAAGCTCCGCCGTCCAGAGCGAGATTTCTCGCAGTTGAGTGCAATCATTAGCAACGGAAAATCTCTCATAAACCAGTTTTACAGATGCGAGTTAAGCTTCACTCACCGAAACGGAAACAGGGCGGCTCATGTTCTGGCAAAGATTGGCCTCTCAGCTCACCAAGACGCCGTTTGGGTTGAAGAAGCTCCGACGACCGTCCTGTTGGAAACGGAAAAGGACAGGCAGTCCATCGGTCACCCCTAAAAAATTTGGGGCTTTTTCAGATAGGGGTTTTTCTCATCCTCACCCCGCTTTCCTCACAGATTCGACACCGTTCCTAAATCTTCCGAAGCTCTGCATGTCGATTCTCAGCCGGCCTGGTTCCACAAAACTTTCTTTATCTACCCTCGCGCTTTATCTTTTCTCTTTAACACTGAACTGATGTCGGTTCAGTTATTTTAATGTAATAATCTTTTTTAAATAAAATCCAGCTGGCTTTTCTGATCAAAAAAAAAAAATAATACATGGTATAAATTTTTTGTCACCTTTTCTATTTTCTCTGGGTTATAATTTTTTTTTAAGTTTTTCTTCTTTATCGTTTTTTTACCAACATCGATCTTTGGTCATTCTGCTGGTTTTGTAGCCTTTTGACAGTTACACGAGCGCTTTTCAGTGAAAGAGGTCGTTCTATACATGTTATGATTCCCTTTGGTGGTTGTGCCGACATGCTAAGATCAAGTAGCCAAAGAATTTTTGCTATATTCAAAGAGCTCAAGGCAAAATAATAATTTTTCTGGATTTTTATGTTAGAAGATTTCTTCTGACAGTTTAAGGTTTGGTATGTTCAACGTCTTTCACGCCCTTATGTTTTTATTGTTTTGTTCTGCACTGTACTTTTATTGTAAAAGGTGTGAGTTCTTTGTATTCCTTCCGTATAATACATGTTTTTAGTAATTCTTGTCTGGTAGTGTAAGTAGCAATTCTAAGATTGTGCTACTAGGGGTATTTCTTTTATGTCTAAATAATTTCATAACGGTTAAATAATAAATTAACCATTAACATCATTTTTAACAGTTAGTTAACTTAAATCGTGTAAACTTAACAATAGGTTAACTAACTGATAAAATTGGAATTATTGCCAAGGAAAAAAACATATTCGTCAAAAGTAAAACTAATGAAGACCTAAGAATGACAGATAACAATCAGTTATGGCGGAAAACATAATTAGTTTGCTCTCCGTTTCTTACTTCCACCGGCCGAAGTAGTCTTAAACTCGTCATCAGAGCTTTGAATTTCTTCAACCTCGAGTTTCACGGCCTGCTTCCGGGAAGCATGGGAATCTCTTGTCTCTCGGGAAAGGAATACATCGCTAAGCACTGTCTTAGATTGCAACGACGCCTTGAGAAACTCCAAACCCTAAAGAAGAGAAAAGAACATAAATCATATATATATAAACTTGTGTTCCGTACAGGACACAGCATCTGTAACGGCGACACTATAATTGTAACTGCAACAAAGACTGTAACCTCAATTTAATACTATATTACAGCAACATTACAAATTAAACAGGATAATCATAAACCGAAGCTCACCACACTCCTGCCAACATCAACCACTTTCTCTTCCAATGCATCGAATTGTGTAACATTGAACTTACGTAGCATGGCTATGCTCGAAATAGTTGAGCTGAGCATGACCGTCAGATCATCCATGATCGTATATGTCACCGCCCCTATCACGTAACCACCCTCGGTTGCAGCCGGTGATGGTGCCGCCGGAACCATTTTCCGGGGGTTTACAAGTGTTGTAAAGCTGTTCATGGTCCTAAAGCAAGAAGGACACCTATATGTTGAATCATTTGTAACATACGAGAGACAACCGGAACTATAACCTTCCCGACATCGGTAAAATGTTTGTATGGTTGATGATTGAATGTTTCGGGGCAAGAGAGGAACATTGGCAGGGACGGAGCCAGGATTGAACTACGAGGGGGGCAGACCGATTAATTTTAAAATAATAGGGTCTTAAAAAATAATTAAATCGTAAAATTCAATGTATTTTAGGTTTAATTTTATAAATTTTAAATTTGAAAGGTCTCAAAAAGTAATTAAACTAGAAAAAGATGGGTCAAAGTTTAAAATTATTAATTTTAAATTACAGGGTCCTAAAAAATAATAAACCATAAAAATTTTGGGAGGGGCAAAGAAAGAAAAATGGCTTAATTGCAATGGTTTCAAAATTATTAGGGACTAAAATATAATTAATCCATAAAATTTAGGGGGGGCAATTGCCCCTCCCACATTACACATAGATTCGTCCCTGAACATTGGCTGCGGAGCTCGGAGATGGTTTAGGTTTCAACAAGGACTCCTTGTCTGTTGTCGGCTGAATGTAGGCATTGCCCAGATTTTCAACGCTCTGGTAAAGGTTTCCAATGCAGCCGACCATGGCTTCTTTTGTGAGCAGCCTTGTAACAGTTGCAACCGGCAAGAGCAATATGTTGAAGAGGAAATCAACAAAATCTTTGCCGGCTTCTGCACACACAACTCTTTTCCGTTTTCTGTCTATCAAAAGCTTCAACCTCACAGTGGAGGTGGAGGTGGTGGTGGCTGCCGCCATGGATTGAAATATTAGTGAATTCCCATCTCTGCTTGCTTTATATAGAGAAGAGAGAGGTTTCCATAAGCAGAACTTAAAACCTTCCTTGATTCTCTCTCTTATCTTCATCCTTCCCATATTTGAATCTTTCCGATTCATCATTTATTTGATTTGTTTTATCTTTTAATTTTCTCATTATCTTTCGCTTTTTATATTCAAAGTAAAACTTGGTAAAATATTGTTCCACCTAGTGTTTCAAATAAGATGATACAGATTAAAAGTTATCCGAGTTCGACTCGGTCTTATTATTATTATTATTATTATTATTATTATTATTATTATTATTATTATTATAAATGAGACGAGTCATATCACGGGCTATTCGAGTCTGACTTGACTGGATTGAACTAAACTCAAGCTCGAACTCGGCTCGAGTTCTTAACGAGCCGAGTCGAGCTCAACACTACTCTAACTTGACTCGGCTCACTGATTAGACTCAACTCGTTTACGCCCCTAATTGCACTTCCACCTCTTATAAAATATTGCAATAAAGACAAAAAATGCCTCTAAGGTTTGATTGAATAATCATTTTGGCCCTTGTTCTTTTTTTTTTGAATCAATTTAACCCCCAACGTTTTATTTTGGGTCAAAATGACCCCTCTGCGAATGAAAATATTTAGTCAATTGAAAATAAACAACTTGAAATGACTTGACAAAATGACACGTCAAAAGAAAGAAATATTTTTTAACTAATGTGTTATTATGTAAAGTTAACATATTTGTTTATATGACGCTGCTATTGTGGCGTGCACTATCATGTAGGTTTGTCACATTATTTCAAGCTGTTTATCGTCAGTTGATTAACAGTTTTCATTCGCGTAGGGGCCATTTCGACCAAAAACGAAACCTTAAGGGGTTAAATTAGTTAAAAAATAAGAACTAAAATAACTATTTAATTAATTTTTAGAGACAATTTTGACATTATGCCTAAAATATTTGGTCAAACTTTTTTTTAATAAAAACTTATTCTATGGGTATACTCTTATTTGACATACAAAATATAAAAAATTAATCATTGAACTTGTTTTAATATATATTAAATTGATCGAAACATTTAGCTTTTTATCAAGTTTAACTTGGTTTTAACCATAGCATTATGCTTTTTCATATGTTTTGACTTTGTTTTAACTTTTAACCAATTCCCGAGTATAATCTTATAAAACACGAATTTAAATCGCTTTATATACGTAATATACGTGCATTGTTTCATAATGGTATAATTACACATTTAGTCCTTGTTACTTATAAACTCTATCAATTTAGTCTTAATTTTAATTTAATAAAATAAATTAATTATTTAATTAGGTGTTGACACGTGTCAACACCTTATTGGAGGAATTTAATTATTTATATTTAATTAAATTATTTTATTTTTCTCCTCCAATCAGGAGGTGGCACGTGTCACCACCATTTAGAGGAGAAAAATTTAAATATCACAAATATGCCAATGGTGGGAATGGAACCCGCATAAGGGTGATTTAGAAGCAGTGGCTTAGCAATTACACCAAGCATATATTTGTGCTAAAAATAACCCTTTTAAATATATGTTATATTTAACCCCAGATATTCCAAAATTTTAGTATTATCTTTGACCATCACTGTTGCTGTTTCTTATTTGCTTTCTTTGTGTTTTTTTTTGACAGAAATTTGCTTCCTTTGTGTTTAAATGTACATTTCATGACAATCTGCAGGAGTGACTACTGGAACACCAATCCTTGTTTTTGTTCCAAATACTGATTAGCGAGGACATGTAAGGATCTACTTGTAATATGTTATTAGGGTCTTAAATAGAAAAATTCAAAGGAAGTTGAACAATCCTTTGGTTGAGCAATTCTTGAGCTGATACTGTTTCTGGACAGTGAGTGAGACCTCATTAATCAATCCAATGATGTAACATATATTTTAAAGGGTTACTATTAGCATAAATGCATGCTTGGTGCAGTGGCTTATCCACTGCTTCTAAATCACCCTTATGCGGGTTCAATTCCCACCATTTACAAGTTTGTGCAAATTGAATTTTTCTCTTCTAAATGGTGGTGACACGTATCACCTCTTAATTGGAGGAGAAAAATAAAGCAATTTAATTAAATATAAATAATTAAATTCCTCCAATAAGGTGTTGACAACACCTAATTAAATAATTAATTTATTTTATTAAATTAAAATTAAGATTAAATTGATAGAGTTTATAAGTAACGAGGACTAAATGTGTAATTATACTATTATTTTTTTAACTGCCACGTCACCCTTCCGTTAACCTTTAACGGCTGGTGGTCACATTGATACCATTTAAATAGTTTGGTAGTTTAATTGTGACGAAAAAAAGTAATGTGGTCAGATCGCAACTTTTGCAATAGTAAGGTGGTCATTTATGTAATTTACCCTAAAAATAAATTCAATCGGACACTTAACTTGAGCACAAAGTTATAGCAGTTCAAAGTTTTACATCATACTTACATCATACATATAGTTTAAAATTTTATTTTTTAGAGTAATTATTTAATACACTAGTGTGAGAAAAAATTCACAAGCGGGTTGAATGATCAAAGGTTTTAATTGATTTAAAATTTATGATTTATAATTAAAATTTAACGTTTGTAGTTAAAGTATTTCTTAATGGCTACCTAGATGAAGAAGTTTATATTGAACAACTACTTGGATACACTAAAAAAAGGGCATGAAGATAAAGTCTATCGGTTGAAGAAAGCTTTGTACGGATTAAAGCAAGCTCCAAAAGCGTGGAACACGAGAATAGATGAATATTTTCAGAGAAATTAGTTCATAAATAGTTCATACGAACATGCCTTATATACGAAGAAAAATAAAGATTGTAATATCATGATCGTGTGCTTATATGTGGACGACATGGTTTTTACGGGAAACAATCCAGGTATGTTTACTGATTTCAAAAAAGCTATGATTAAAGAATTTGAAATGAAAAATATAGGAGAAATATCATACTTCCTTGGAGTCGAGATGAAGCAAATACAAGATGAAATATTTATATCTTAAAAGAAGTAGAGCAAATTTTAAGCAAATTCAAAATTGAAGATTGTAAGTTGATAGCCACTCCAGCAGAACCAGGCATGAAATTAAGTGTTGACTCAATAAGAGAGTCAGTGAATCCAACGTTGTTTAAAAGCATTGTTGGAAGTTTAAGGTATCTGACTATCACACGACCATACATAACATACGTTGTAGGACTAGTAAGTAGATTAATGGAGAAGCTGAAACAAGATCATTAGAATGCAACAAAGAGAATTTTAAGATATGTCAAAGGCACAACAGATCATGGTCTGTTCTACATACATCCACACGATTCAATGTTGGTTGGTAATTCTGATAGTAATTACAGAGAGACTTGGATGATTGAAAAAATACTTCCGGATATCTATTATATATCGGCTCTCCAACATTCTCATGGTCATCAAAGAAGCAACAAACGGTGGGTCTTTCAACATGTGGAGCAGAATATATAGCCGCGTTAACGCACAATTGCCAATAATTAGGGATAAAGAATATTTTGAATGAGTTAAAACTTGGAACAAGAAGAACCGACTATAATTTATGTTGACAACAAGTCAACAATATCTCTTGCTAAGGATTTTATCTCTCATAGCTGAAGCAAGCGCATCGATACAAAGTATCACTTTATACGAGAGCAAGTGAAGAGAAAAAACATAGAATTAATCTACTACAGAACTGGAGATCAACTAACAAATATTTTTACAAAGCCATTCAAAGTAGAAACTTTCAACAAATTTAAAAAAAAGGACTTAGCATGAAAAATCAAGTTTGAGAGGGAGAGTTAGAATTTAAAACTTGATTTGAATTCTTAATGATAAAGCAAATATTACCATATTAACAGTTGGAGATTGGATGCATTATGGCAGCCTAATGTGACAAAAAATGGATGAAATTTTGATGGCTCAAAAGAATGAATAATGAAAGCTAGTATGGCTACGCGGAAGCATCATAAAAAACTTGGTGGCATATTTAAAGTCAAAGAAAGTAGATATGGCAACATTTCGAATCTTCATGAAGACCTTAACAACTAAGCAATATTAGTGGCATCAAACTAAAGTTTGGCAACCTTTTCCTCTTTTAAAGAATTAGGTTAAAAACATGCAGTCTATGGTTTGATTCTACAACATGGACGGGAGAGGAATAGTCACTTTGTTTGTAAACAACCTTCCAAAAAAATTGCACTAGAGTGGACTACGGCAAACCTTTGGGAGGCATAGTGATTTTGTGGACTCTTATTGTAAAAAAGCTTGATAGAGCTGGAAAAAGATTTGGTTTCGTTAGATTCTGAAACATAAAGGACGCAAATAGAACTATTGAACATTTAGATGACTTCAGATTGTTCAGATCTCGATTGTCATTGTTAGTGGCTAGATTCAATGAGAGAACAACCTATTGGAGGAAAGTTTGGAAGAACCCATATCAACCAAGCGTGAAAAGGAAAAACATAAAGATGGCTCCATAAATACCCAAATCTCCAAAAAAAAAACGGAAGGAATCAATTGTCACCTGAACAAGCAGAGAGTGCCAACAGTAGATACATGTGAAAGTAGCAAGAAAAATGATCAAAGTGACAATAAAGTTCAGGGTCATGTGGAGGAGGAAACATTATGGCGTTTGGGCAGATGTTTAATTGGCATAATGGCTATTGTATGCTCTTTTGAGAGTCTGAAGGAGAGATTACATAGCTGGGGGTTGGGTGAGTTATTGGTGCGAAGTTTGGGTAGGAAAAAGTTCCTAATTAAGACCCAAGATGAAGAGCTTCTCATGTTGCTGGAGGAACAAAAATGGTCACTTCTTGAAGAAGTTTTCATTGGAATAGAATAATGGTCAGGATCTTTCAGTTTGCCTGAAAGAGTAACTTAGCTAGAGTTACATGGGATTCCTTTGGACTGCCGGAACCATAAGACATTCAAAAGGATCGCTAGAATCTAGGGATCCCTTGTCGCTTTGGGAGAAAATGCATCACAATCTTTCGGCTGCGAGAAGGTAACATTGCTGATCACAACCAAATGGATCCAAAAAAATCAAAGAAGTGATTGAATTAAAAGTTGGGAAAGTTAGCTTTGAAGTTAGAGTATTAGAATTTTTTTCGATGGTGGTATCAGGTGAAATTCATAAGGGTATTCCTGAAAAAAGTCAGTAAACAAGGCCAGATCAGTGTCGTTTGAAAGTTCAGCGGAGTCGATAGCTAGTTCTGATCAAAGAAGGAAATATGAGGGTTTAAGGGACAACATTCTTGGACCAGAAGAAGCATTTAATGAAGAATGTTTGGGAATATACTCTCATGATTATACTCGTAGCATAGAGAAAGAAGAAGTCATGTTTGTTGGAGAAGCTGAGTTAAAGGGAGGGGAGTTCGAGGAACATGTTGGTGAATTGGCACTCTTACCTAGCAAGCTTGTTTGATTTGTTGACTCAGGTGATTGGGTTCCCTGTCTCGGGCTTCCTTCTTCTGCTTTCTGTGTGTTAGGTCCAAGATTTTTGTGAGATTTTTGCTTGATAGTTACTTGGTATTTCTTGTGGAGGATTTCCTGACTTTTCTCGGATTCTTTCGTCTTCAAGGATTTCTTTCTGCTCCTTGGGTCTCTGTCTGAGGGTCTTTTCTCAGATTTCAGGTGCTTCTGCTCTGGCGTCGAGGTTTGATTTTCTGGATTCACAGCGTTTAGGTTTTTATCTTTCCGAATTACTCAGCTTGAGTCTGCGTTTGCTTCCTATGGCTATGTTGCGAAGAACTTTCCCTGTCCAGGCCATCATTTTGTAAGTTTCTCCTCTCATCTCCATTGGATTTTTGGTCTGGTTTTCCTGAGGTTTCTAGTATGTCGTACATTTGCTGGAATGTTCAAGGATTAGGTAAAAAATTAGTAGAGAGCTTTGAAGAATCTTATCTATAAGTATAAACCCAAATTTCTGTTCTTAAGTGAAACTAAATGAAAGAAGGCCTGCCTCGAATAATTAAGACACAATCTTCATTTTGAAAATTCTTTCTACGTTGACCCTGATGGGATTGTCGAGGGGCTTGCCCTATGGTGGGATTGTGACATTCATATCAATATAATTCATGCTGATAAAATGTTATTGATTATAGTATCTCCATGTTTAAGGGTCCAAATTGGTTATGCTCTTTTATCTATAGTCCTTTATATAGGGAGATGAAGGAGAATTTTTGGGAGAGAATGAAAGTTTTAAAGAAAGTTTCGGAAGCTCCTTGGTGTATTATGAGTGACTCAAATATCATTATTAGACAAGATGAGAAACTTGGGGGCAACACGTATGATCTTGGTCAGGCTGACTGGCTTTTAAATTTCATTGGAGAGTGTTGACTCAACAAGAGAGCCAATGAATTCAATGTTGTTTAAAAGCATTGTTGGAAGTTTAAGGTATCTGACTATCACACGACCATACATAACATACGTTGTAGGACTAGTAAGAAGATTCATGGAGAAGCCGAAACACGGTCATTATATTGCAGAAAAGAGAATTTTAAAATATGTCAAAGGCACAACAGATCATGGTCTGTTCTACATACATCCACAAGATTCAAAGTTGGTTGGTTATTCTGATAGTAATTACAGTGAGACTTGGATAATTGAAAAAATAATCCCAGATATCTATTGTATATCAGCTCTGCAACATTCTCATGGTCATCAAAGAAGCAACAAACGGTGGCTCTTTCAACATGTGGATCAGAATATATAGCCGGCGCAACGCGCAGTTGCCAAGCATTATGGATAAAGAATATTTTGAATGAGTTAAACTTGGCACAAGAAGAACTAACTATAATTTATGTTGACAACAGGTCAACAATATCTCTTGTTAAGAATTTTATCTCTCATAGCCGAAGCAAGCACATCGATACAAAGTATCACTTTATACGAGAGCAAGTGAAGAGAAAAAACGTAGAATTAATCTACTGCAGAACTAAAGATCAACTAACAAATATTTTTACAAAGGCATTCAAAGTAGAAACTTTCAACAAATTTAAAAAAAAAGACTTGGCATGAAAAATCAAGTTTGAGGGGGAGAGTTAGAATTCAAACTTGATTTGAATTCTTAATGATATAGCAAATATTAGCATATTAACACATTGAGATTGGATGCAATATGGCAGCCCAATGTGACAAAAAATGGATGAAGTTTTGATGGCTCAAAGGAATGAATAATGGAAGCAAGTATGGCTACGTGGAAGCTTCATAAAGAACTTGGTGGCATATTTAAAGTCAAATACAGTAGATATGGCAACATTTAGAATCTTCATGAAGACCTTAACAACTAAGCAACATTAGTGGCATCAAACCAAAGCTTGGCAACCTTTTCCTCTTTTAAGGAGTTATGTTAAAAACATGCAGTCCACGGTTTGATTCTACAACATGGACGGGAGAGGAATAGTCACTATGTTTGTAAACAACCTTCCAACAAAATTGCACTAGAGTGGACTACGACAAACCTTTAGGAGGCATGATGATTTGGTGGACTCTTTTATTGCAAAAAAGCTGGACATGTAACACCTTAATTTTGCCCTAAATTGAAACCCTAAATTAGTTAAAATCCCAAGATAAAAAAACCCTGATAATTGGGAATTTTATTTTGAAATCTTAATTGATTTAGTGGCTAAATTGAGAAACTTTGAAACTTTAATGACCTTTTTGTAAGGCGGGCTAAGTTGGAGCCCTTATTGCGTAATTTACCCTAAAATAGGGTGAGAATCTAATCCTCAATCTTTCGGTTTCCATTTGCGCCGCAAGCCTTAACTCAGATTCTTTTCTTTCCGATCAGTACGAAATCCCTAATCCCCTTCCCTTTATTTTCAATCAAGGTCCGGTAAAGACCCTATCGGCGTCCATTCAGCTATCCAAGGCCATTACCTTGCTCCCTTTTTCCGTCCGATCAAAACCCGCCCCTCTGTCGCTCTCACACCGTTGTGTCTTGTTGAAATCAGTATAAAATCCTTCGAACTCCGCCTCACCATCGTTGTTCTCCGTTTCCGTTCGATTTTGACGTGTGGGTAAGCTGATGAGGCCTTGTCTTGTGTTATCGTGTGTTTGTATCCGTGTTTAGGTCGGAAAAATGACCATAAGAGGTCATCGGAGCGTCGCCGGCGGTTGACACCGTCATGGGTGTTGTCCTTAGGGTTTTCAGTTTTGCTAGGTGTTGTTAAGTGTGGGGATTTGGGCTTGAGATGTTGGGTGTTGGGTGTTGGGTGTGGGTTAGACCAAATGGGTGTGAAAGTGGGCTGAACTGAGTTGGGTTGGTGAGAGTCCAAGATCCGGGTTGAATCCAAGTGGGTGGGCTAAACCGAACCGTAACAGAACGGAAATGGATCTCCACCGGAACCGAGTTGGCTGACGTCAGCGATGACGTCACACGTTGACCGTTGATTGTTGATCGTTGACTTTTTCAAAAAAGGTTAATTTTATGTTTTTCGACGTCCTGATTCCGATTCTGCTGCTCGTTTCCCCAAATTCAAACCCGAAAGATCGTTTTGACCATTTTTATTCAATTATACTTAGTAATTAAAGATTTGTATATCGGGAAATTAATTTAAATTATTCATATTTGCAGACGACATTGGCTCGGATACTGAGATCCTTCCTTCTCCTCCATCTAGACGACTTCCTGATGCTCAGATATCGGGATCCGCTCGTGAGTTTGATTAATAATATATTCGATATTTATATTGTCAGTGTCTTGGCATAGTAGTAGTATCTTTGATGGTGTATTTAATTGTTATAGGAGCTGAATCTGACCGACCTAGAGATAAAGCTGAGCGTGGGAGACGTCATTGTCGACGTTGAGTGTTAGCTACCTGAGGTGTGTTCTCTTCTGTGTTGTCTGTTTACAGTGCTTTGCATGTAAATGTGTTGATGGGTTGAAATGTATACATGATGTAGTCTGATGATGTATGATAATAATATTCTGTTGATCTGTTATATTTGACTTGTTCAACATTTTGTTACATTATGCAATATTTGTATATATTATCATATTCAGATTATTGTATATCGGATTATATGATTATGCATTTTTGTTGATAAACAATGCATTCAGATTCAGAACTCGGATTTTATGTCATCTCATTATGGTCGAGATTTTGTACGGGGAAGTTTAGTAGCTTCATCTTTTGGGTTGATGTCTACTTCGTATCAGTGGTTACGCCCTACAGGCTGGATTCCACTTCGGATGGTGATGAGGTTGAGAGTGGTTGTGGGGAACCTTACTCTTCGGATGGTGATGTAGTTGGGTGCTTGTCATATTGTGTTGCATATTCATTCATACTTGTTTATGTGTTTGAATTGATTCATGTTGGAAAATTGTATTCTGATAATGTCTGGTTGACTCTGTTGATATGATGATTCTGTTAGTTCTGTTAACACTGTAGAGACACACTAAGTGTTTTCGTTGACTCTCCCTTAGTTTCTATTTTAGATACTCAGGTCTAGGCTACGGTACTTGGAGGACCTCGTTTTCAGCTTTATTTGTTATTATCAGTATGGTACTATAAACTATTTATATTATGTGTTTTATCAGATTGTATTTAATTTTCGGATTTCACACGTTTTATTTGGGTTATTACGTTTTATCATGCATGTACATTTCGAATATTTAATATTTTTAGAAATATTTTATCAATATATATTATACGATATTGTCATTATCTATTTTGGAATTAAAGTTTTTGAATCAGGTTACTTACGTAAGGGATAAGCTTTGAGCTTGACTCCTTATATTCTAACCGGTTCTTCCGGGTCGGGTTTAGGGGGTTACATTTAATGGTATTAGAGACAAGTTCAACACTCGGCCTGGGTGATTTAAAATAATTTTGAATCGAAAATAAATTTTTCCATGCATTATCAAATATTTTCGGGTAAAATGGGAATTTCAGAAAAACTTATTATCTTTTATGAATAATATTTATACATATTCTGAATAAGTCTCCATGTACCGATTCTAATCTTAGGATTCTATCTTTTGTAGATATACTACTATGCCACCTCGGAGAAGTTCTAGAGTAGCGGCCGATCGAGGTCGTGGCCGAGGTCGAGGTCGTACTGCGACTGCAGATAGTGACGTTTCACCTCCTGAGGGTTCGATACAAAACCAGGGTTAGGTCCAAGGTGAGAATGTGGAGGAGCAACATATGGACCAGACAAGATCTTAGTAGACAGGAGCTCAGCAGACTAGAGCTCAGCAGACTAGAGCTCATCAGACTGGAGCTAATCAGGCTGCCGGTGGAGACCCACGTGTTCAGCCTGCTCAGAGTAGTGGCTATCGTGATTCAGGGGATAGTGAGACATTGGGCACGAATGTTGTTATTGTTCAGAGAGAGCTATTGAGATACCTTTTCCAGTCTGAGAGTGTTCAAAGACCCATATCCACAGAGTTTCTCGCTACAGGAATGACTATGTTCGATGGAAAGATGGGTACAGACCCGACATATGCAGAGTATTGGCTGAAGAAGCTTCATCGACTATTTGCTAAGATGGATTATCCTACCGATCAGAAACTCAGGGCTGCCGTTTCACTGCGGCAAGGTGAAGCCCATAATTGGTGGGAGACTGAGGAGCTTGTTACTCCAGCTAGTAGGGTTACTTTGGATCATTTCAGACAGGCTTTCCGTGATCGATATGTTGGAGCTGAGTATATAACTAAGTGCAGAGATGATTTTATGAATCTGAGGCAAAATGATATGATTGTTAACGACTACGAGATTGAGTTTATGAGATTGATTTAGTACATCTCAGAGTTAGTGACCATAGAAAAAGACAAGTGTGATTGGTTTCTGAAGGGATTGCGTCCTACGATAAAGGTCGGTGTTGCTTTACATATAGACCAGGAATACAAAGATATAACTTGACGAGCTAGGACAACTGAGCGTAATGAGGCAGAGTTGAGACAGCTTGAGTCGCATGGATCTAATAGAGGAAAGAGACCAGCGTTAGTACCAGTTCAGCATAGTCAGGGGAATCAGTCTAGGAAGAGGGCCAGAGATGAGTCAGACTATTAGAGTTATTCGAGAGCTAGACTAGAAACTTCTTTTGTTTCGACTGTTAGTGCTGGTTGTTCGACTGGTACTCGAGGGGTGCCACAATGTCCTTTTTTATAAGAAGTGGCATTCGGGAGAGTGTAGGAGGCAGACTGGAGCTTTTTTCAAATGTGGTTCATTCGAGCACCGTTTTAGAGATTGTCCAGTTCCACCTCCCTCGGCTTTTACTACTACTCAGTCTCAAGCATCAGTACAGACTCTCGCTAGGGGAAGAGGTCAGGTTAGATCTGTGACTTCAGGCTCTGCTAGTAGAGGTAGACCAGCTTCGAGTAGAGGATCATGGGCTAGATGGCCTAGGTTAGTTTATTCTACTAGGAGGCACGAGGATCGTGATGAGCCAGATGTTATTGTCGATACATTCTCTATCCATTATATTTCATACTTTGCTCTACTTTATAATGGTTCGACTCATTCATATGTTGCGAGTTCTGTGTCTGGGGGTCTTGAGATTTCTGTTGAGGATACTATTAGTGTTGTTACTGTACACAGTCCAGTGGGTAATCCAGTTGAGGTTACTAAAGTATACAAGAATTGTCCTCTTGAGATTCAAGGGGAGATCTTTCCAGTTGATTTGATGGAGTTACCCTTTGGGGAGTTCGTTCTTATCCTAGGTATGGATTGGTTGTCTGCTCACTTGTTACTTTAGACTGTGAAAAGAAAAGGGCTACACTGAGAACTTTTGATGATCGTGAGGTGATTCTGATTGGTGAGCGCAGAGGGTTCCTATGTAATATTGTTTCAGCTCTTAAAGCTGAGAAAATGATCAAGAAAGGGTCTACCGCTTATCTTGCCTATATCCTTGATCCGAGACAGTTTGATTCCAGTTTAGATAATATTCGAGTTGTGAAAGACTTTCCAAACGTTTTTCTAGACGAACTACTTGGGTACCACCGAAACGAGATAAGGTTGAGTTTGGCATCGAGGTTTATCCGGGTACAGCTCCTGTGTCTATGGCACCTCATCAGATGACACCGAAAAAACTTAAAGAGTTGAAGATTTAGTTGCAAGAACTGTTGGATCGAGGTTTCATTCGACCCAATGTTTCACCTTGGGGAGCTTCTGTTCTATTTGTTAAGAAGAATGATGGGACACTTCGGCTCTGTATAGATTATCGGAAGCTGAACAAGCTGACGATCAAGAACAAATATCCTCTTCCTTGTGATGCCTTTCGGATTGACTAACGCTCCTACCACTTTTATGGATATGATGAATAGGGTGTTTCAACCCTATCTTGACCAGTTTGTTGTGGTATTTATTGACGATATACTGGTATATTCTAGATCTGAGGCAGAGCATGAGGAACATCTTCGAATTGTGTTACAGAATTTGCGAGAGAAATGGTTATATGCAAAATTCAGTAAGTGTGAGTTCTGGCTTTCTGAGGTTATGTTTCTGGGTCATATAGTTTCTGCTCAGGGTATTCAGGTTGATCCGAAGAAGGTCGAGGCTATTATGAGTTGGAAGCAGCCCAAGAATGTTCCTGAGGTTCGAAGCTTCTTGGGTTTAGCTGGTTATTATCGGAGATTCGTTGAGGGTTTCTCTTCTATTGCAGCTCCGTTGACTAAGCTTCTGAGGAAGGATGTTCCCTTCGTTTGGACTGAGGCTCAACAGTCTAGTTTTGAGAAGCTTAAGTTTGTGTTGACTGAAGCACCAGTTTTGATTCAGTCTGAGCCTGTTAAGGCTTATACAGTTTTTAGTTATGCTTCGTACACCGGGTAAAGCTAATGTCGTTACTGATGCATTGAGTCGTAACACCATTTTTGATTTGAGAGCTTTGTTTGCTCAGATGAGTTTGTACGACGATGGCACTTTGTTGGCAGAACTTCGGGTTATTCCTACATTGATTTCTAATATTCGAGCTGAACAACCTAGCGATCCGTTTTCGATGCATCATATCAGAGAGGTGCATGAGGGTACGTCTCGGGATTTCTCTATTGATCAGGATGGGGTATTATGTTTCTGTGGCCGGTATTGTATTCCGAGGAAATTTGGGTTAAAACAGGTTATTCTCCGTGAGGCCCATGATAGTCCTTATTCTATGCATCCTAGTGGTGATAAGATGTATAAGAATCTTCGTGATAGGTATTGGTGGAAAGGTCTCAAGCGAGACCTCGTCAAATTTGTATCGAGATGTTTGACTTGTCAGAAAGTCAAAGCAGAGCATCAGCATCCGTCTGGGTTACTACAGCATATTGAAATTCCTTAGTGGAAGTGGGAGCGCGTGACTATGGACTTTATTAGTGAACTTCCTTTGACTCTGTAGAAGAAGGATTCCATATGGGTTATTGTTGATCGTCTGACGAAGTCCGCGCATTTCATTCCTGTCCGAGTTGACTATTCTTTGAGTAAGTTAGCTCGACTTTATATTTATGAGATTGTTCGACTTCACGGGGTACCGTCATCTATTATTTATAACAGAGATCCGAGGTTCACTTCAAATTTCTAGGGGGGGCTCTTTATTCTGCTTTGGGTATTCGATTGATTTTCAGTACATCTTATCTTCCGCAGACAGATGGTCAGTCTGAGCGTATAATCCAGATTCTTGAGGATATGCTGAGGGACTGCATTCTTGATTTTTGAGGAAGCTGGGAGGATTTCCTGCCGCTTTTAGAGTTTGCTTATAATAACAGTTATCATGTCATTATTAAGATGGCACCGTATGAGGCACTGTATAGGCGTATGTATCGTTCACCTATTGGTTGGACTGAGTTGAATGTGCACAGATTGTTGGGACCTAAGATTGTGCACGAGGCTGAACAAACTGTCAGATTGATTCGGGATCGACTTAAGGTTGCTTTTGACAGACATAAGTCTTATGCCGATCTGAGATGTCATGATCTTGAGTTTGAGGTGGGTGATAAGGTTTTCTTGAAAGTATATCCTTGGAGGAAGGTACTTCGGTTTGGTCGGAAAGACAAGCTGAGTCCTCATTACATTGGCCCTTATCGGATTATTCGTCGAGTCGGACCAGTTGCCTATCAGCTAAAGCTACCACTAGAGCTTCAGCGTATTCACGATGTCTTCCATATTTCAGTGTTGAGACGTTATCATCCTGATCCGTCACACGTTATGCCTATTGAGGATATTGAGGTCCGTCGTGATTTGCGTTTTAAGGAGGAACCTATTGAGATTCTTGCTCAGGATAAAAAGGTTCTCAAAAGGAAGACCATTAAGATGGTCAAAGTCCTGTGGCGTGGCCGTAGCCATGATGAGGCTATGTGGGAGCCCAAGACTGTCATCTGAGCTCAGTATCTACATCTTTTTGCTATAGGTAAAATCCGAGGCCGAAAATTCTTTTTAACGGGGGGAGAGTTGTAACACCCTAATTTTGCCCTAAATTGAAATCCTAAATTAGTTAAAATCCCTAGATAAAAAAAACCCTAATAATTGGGAATTTTATTTTGAAATCTTAGTTGATTCAGTGGCTAAATTGAGAATTTTTGAAACTTTAATGACCTTTCTGTAAGGCGGGATAAGATAGAGCCCTTATTGCGTAATTTAACCTAAAAATAGGGTGAGAATCTAATCCTCACCCTTTCGATTTCCATTTGCGCCGCAAGCCTCAACTTAGATTCTTTTCTTTCCCATCAGTGCGAAACCCCTAATCCCTTCCCCATTATTTCCGATTAAGGTCCGGTGAAGACCCTATCGGCGTCTGTTCGGCTATCCGAGGCCATTACCTTGTTCCCTTTTTCCGTCTGATCAAAACCCACCCTTCTGCCGCCCTCGCGTCGTTGTCCCTTTTTCAAAAATCGATATAAAATCCTTCAAACTCTGCCTCACCATCGTTGTTCTCAGTTTTCGTTCGATTTTGACGTGTGGGTAAGCCGATGAGGCCTTGTCTTGTGTTATCGTATGTTTGCGTGCGTGTTTTGGTCGAAAAAATTGACCATAGGAGGTCATCGGAGCGTCGCCGGCGGTCGGTGCCGTCATGGGTGTTGTCCTTAGGGTTTTTAGTTTTGTTAGGTGTTGTTGAGTGTGGGGATTTGGGCTTGAGATGTTGTGTGTTGGGTTTGGGTTAGACCAAATGGGTGAGAGAGTGGGCTGAACCGAGTTGGGTTGGTGAGAGCCCAAAATTCGAGTTGAATCCAAGTGGGTGGGCTAAACCGAACCGTAACAGAACCGAACCGAATCTCCACCGGAACCAAGTTGGCTGACGTCAGCGATGACGTCACCTGTTGACTGTTGACTTTTTCAGAAAATTCTTATTTCATGTTTTCCTACGTCCTGATTCCGATTCTGCTGCCCGTTTCCCTAAATTCGAACCTGAACGACCGTTTTGACCATTTTTATTCGATTATACTTAGTATTTAAAGATTTGAATATCAGGAAATTAATTTGAATTATTCGTATTTACAGACGATGTTGACTCGAATACTGAGATCCTTCCTCATCCTCCTCCATCTGGACGACCTCATGTTGCTCAGACATCGAGATCCGCTCGTGAGTTTAATTAATAATATATTCGATATTTATATTGTCAGTGTCTTGGCATAGTAGTAGTATCTTTGATGGTGTATTTAATTGTTTTAGGAGCTGACTCTGACCGACCTAGAGATAGAGTTGAGCGTGGGAGACATCGCTGTTGACGTAGAGTGTTAGCTACCTGAGGTGCGTTCTCTTTTGTGTTGTCTGTTACAGTGCTCTGTATGTAAATGTGTTGATGGGCTGAAATGTATACATGATGTGGTCTGATGATGTATGATAATAATATTCTGTTGATCTGTTATATTTGACTTGTTCAACATTCTGTTACATTATGCAATATTTGTATATATTATCAGATTTAGATTATTGTATATCGAATTATATGATTATGCATTTATGTTGATAAACAATGCATTCAGATTCAGAACTCGTATTTTATGTCATCTCATTATGGTTGGGATTCTGTACGAGGAAGTTTAGTAGCTTCTTCCTTTGGGTTGATGTCTACTTTGTATCAGTGGTTTCGCCCTACGGGCTGGATTCCACTTCGGATGGTGACGAGGTTAGAGTGGTTCTAGGGGAACCTTACTCTTCAGATGGTGATGTAGTTCGGTGCATGTCATATTGTGTTGCATATTCATTCATACTTGTTTATGTGTTTGAATTGATTCATGTTGGAAAATTGTATTTTGATAATGTCTGGTTGACTCTGTTGATTAGATGATTCTGTTAGTTATGTTTGCGTTGTAGAGACACACTGAGCGTTTTCGCTGACTCCCCCTTAGTTTCTATTTCAGATACTCAGGTCTAGGCTACGGTACTTGGAGGACCTCGTTTTTTCAGCTTTATTTGTTATTATCAGTATGATACTTCGAACTATTTATATTATGCGTTTTATCAGATTGTATTTAATTTTCAAATTTCAGACGTTTTATTTGGTTTATTACATTTTATCATGCATGTACATTTCGAATATTTAATATTTTTAGAAATATTTTATCAATATATATTATGCAATATTATCATTATCTATTTTGGAATTAAAGTTTTTGAATCATGTTACTTACACGAGGGATAAGCTTTGAGCTTGACTCCTTATATTCGACCCAGTTCTTCCGGGTCGGGTTTAGGGGGTTACAAGACAGAGTTGGGAAAATATTTTGTTTCGTTTGATTCTCAAACATAAAGGACACAAATAGAGCTATTGAACGTTTAGATGACTTTAGATTGTTCAGATTTCAACTGTCAATGTTAGTGGCTAGATTCAATGAGAGAACAACCTATTGGAGGAAAGTTTAGAAGAACCCATATCAAACAGGCGTGAAAAGGAAAAACATGAAGTTGGCTCCATAAATACCCAAATCTCCAGAAGAACCAGAAGGAATAAATTGTCACCTGAACAAGCAGAGTGTGCCCACTGTTGATTCAGGTGAAAGTAGCAAGAAAAATGATCAAAGTCACAATAAAGTTCAGGGTCATGTGGAGGAGGAAACATTATGGCGTCTGGGCAGATGTTTAATTGGCACAATGGCTATTGTATGCTCTTCTAAGAGTGTGAAGGAGATATTACATAGCTGGGGTTGGGTGAGTTATTGGTGCGACGTTTGGGTGGGAAAAAAGTTCCTAATTGAGATCCAAGATGAAGAGCTTCTCGTGTTGCTAGAAGAACAAAAATGGTCACTTCTCGAAGAAGTTTTTATTGGAATATAACAATGGTCAGAATCTTTCAGTTTGCCTTAAAGAGTAACTTGGGTGGAGTTACATGGGATTCCTTTGCACTGCTGGAACCATGAGACATTCAAAAGGATCGCTGGAATCCGGGGATCCCTTGTCGCTTTGGGAGAAAATGCATCACAATCTTCCGGCTGCGAGAAGGTAACATTGCTGATCACTACCAAATGGATCCAAAAAATCGAAGAAGTGGTTGAATTAAAAGTTGGGAAAGTTAGCTTTGAAGTTAGAGTATTAGAAATTTTTCCACTGGTGGTATCAGGTGAAATTTAGAAGGGTACCCCTAAAAAAAGTCAATAAACAAGGCCGAATCGGTGTCGCTTGAAAGTTCAGCGGAGTCTATAGCTAGTTCCGATCAAAGAAGGAAGTAATAGGGCTCAGGGGACAACATTCTTGGACCAGAAGAAGCATTTAATGAAGAATATTTGGAAATATACTCTCATGATTATTCCCGTAGCATAGATAAAGAAGAAGTCAAGTTTGTTGGAGAAGCTGAGTTAAAGGGAGAGGAGTTCGAGGAACATGTTGGTGAATTGGCACACTTACCTAGAAAGCTTGTTTGATTTGTTGGCTCAGGTGATTGGGTTCCCTGTCCCGGGCTTTCTTCTTCTGCTTTTTGTGTGTTAGGTCCAAGATTTTCGTGAGATTTTTGCTTGATAGTTACTTGGAGTTTCTTGCGGAGGATTTCCTGACTTTTCTCGAATTCTTTGGTCTTCAAGGCTTTCTTTTTTTCTCCTTGGGGTCTCTGTCCGAGGGTCTTTTTCTCAGATTTCGGGTGCTTCCAACTCTGGCGCCGAGGTTTGGTTTTCTGGATTCGCAGCGTTTGGGTTTTTATCTTTCCCATTTACTCAGCTTAAGTCTGCTTTACTCCTGTGGCTATGTTGCGAAGAGCTTTCCCTGTCCAGACCATCATATTGTAAGTTTCTCCTCTCATCTTAATTGGATTTTTGGTATGGTTTTCTTGGGGTTTCTAGTATGTCGTGCCTTTGCTGGAATGTTCAAGGATTAATTAGGTAAAAAAGTTACTGGGAGAGCTTTGAAGAACCTTATCTATAAGTATAAACCCAAATTTTCGTTCTTAAGTGAAACTAAACGAAAGAAGGCTCGTCTTGAAAAATTAAGACACAATCTCCATTTTGAAAATTCTTTCTACGTTGACCCTGATGGGATTGTCGAGGGGCTTGCCCTATGGTGGGATTGTGACATTCGTATCAATATAATCTAGGCTGATAAAATGTTATTGATTGTAGTATCTCCATGTTTAAGGGTCCAAATTAGTTATGCTCTTCTATCTATGGTCCTCCATATAGGGAGATGAAGGAGAATTTTTTGGGAGAGAATGAAAGTTTTAAGGAAAGATTTGGAAGCTCCTTGGTGTATTATGGATGACTCAAACATTAGTATTAGACAAGATAAGAAACTTGGGGGCAACATGTATGATCTTGGTCATGCTGAATGGCTTTTAAATTTCATTGGAGAGTGTGAGTTGCTGGAGATGAATCTAAAAGGAGGCCCTTTTTTTTGGTCTAACCAACGTGCAGATGATGAAGCCATCATGGAAGGAATCGATAGAATTCCGTTTAATTCAGCTTGGTTGGATCTATTTAATAGAGCTGATGGATTTCTTGATACAACAATTGGCTCAGATCACTGTCATGTGATTTGTAATCTGTTTGGCTCTTTTAAAACAAAGAAAATAGAATTTAAATTTGAATCCAAATGGTCAGTGAAAAATGACTGTAATTCTGTGGTTGCAAACTCTTAGTGCAAGAAGTTATCTAGAACTCGTGAGAAGCTCAAAATTTGGTGTAGACAAAATATGTAAAACAAAAAAGATCAATTGTTGAGTTGCAGAAAAAGATCTCAGATATTCTGAAGAGTCAACTCACTAGTGAATCTGCAGCACAAGTTAGAATTTTAAAGGAAGAACTCGACAATGAGTGGAAGAAAGAAAAAAGACACTGTCATCAAAGATCATGAGTGAAGTGGTTGGCACTTAGGGACCGTAACACTAAATTTTTTCATACTACAACACTTTAGAACCGCATACATAATGCAATTACTAGATTGAAGAATTGCCATGTAGAGTGGGCTGATAATGAAGAGAGGATATCGAATATGTTTCAATTTCACTTTAGACAACTCTTTACTAATGACTACCAAGTTAGCTTAGATGGGATTAGAGATCTTATTCCTTTGGTTATCACCAGGGAGATGAATGAATTTTTAAGTAAAGAAGTTTCTGAGTAGGATATCAAAACTTCTGTGTTTAGTCTGGGTGCTACAAAAGCTCCTGAACCTGATGGTTTTTCAAGTTGTTTCTTTCATTCTTTTGGGGATACAATTCGTGACGACTTGTTTGACATTGTTAAGAAGTTTTCAAAGATGAGTTTTTACCTAATGGGCTCAACAAAACTAATCTAGTCTTGATTCCGAAGAGAGAGTATTCAGAGACTATTGATCACTTTAAGCCTATCAGCCTCTGTAACTTCGCTTATAAGGTCATTTCGAAAATCCTCGCTACGAGAGTTAAAAAAATTCTTTCTGATCTTATTTCTCAAGCTCAGTCGGCTTTCATAGGGGGAAGACAAATTCAAGATAACATAATGATCACACATGAAGTTTTTCATTCTTTAAAGAAACGAAGAAGAGGGACTTGTGGTTATATGACATTGAAATTGGTCCTCGAGAAAGCTTATGATAAGATGGATTGAGATGTGTTGAAAAAGCTTATAGAATACATGAGCTTCTGCAATTGGTGGGTTGATCGAGTGATTTGTTCTGTCACGTCCCCATCTTTCACTCTTGTGTTGAATGGAGAGAGGAAAATGATATAACTCCTACAATAAGTATTAGACAAGGGATCCTCTCTACCCTTATCTATTCCTTTTCATTTCTAACATTTTGTCGTGGATTATCGAGAGTGAACTGAGTCTTGGAGGGTTTGGTGGCTACAGATTCGGTAGAAGATGCCCCATTATAAGCCATTTACCTTTTTGCAGATGATTGTTTGCTTTTCACTAAAGCAAATAAGGAAAATTGTGAGAGTGTGAGGAGAATTATCAATGCTTTCCAATCTGCCACAGAACAAACTGTGAATTGCTCGAAATCTTCGATCTTTTTCTCGCCAAATATGAGTCCGAATCAGAAATCTCACCTTTCAAATGTTTTGGGGTTCAAGCTTATAGTTATGGAAGAAGGGAGTAGGTACCTTGGATTACCCTTGATTTGGGGTAGAGGTAAAAGAGAAGCTCTAAGATTAATTCTTGACAGAATCAAAGGGAAACTACAAGGTTGGAAAAGCAAGTTCCTTTCCCTTACTGGTAAAGAAATCTTAATCAAGTCGGTGGTGACGGCCATCCCTTCCTATTTTCCCTGAATTTAGTGTGAAGTTTGTTGGTCCCGCTGATTGTTTTGAGGCCCTTGTCTCTAGTTTAATCATTATGGAGGAGAGGAAATGGAAGGTAAGAAAAATTGATGATAAAAAGAATATCCTTTTAATTCCCATTGGACAATCTAATTTGGGTGGACAATAAAAACGGGTGCTACTCGGTCAAATCAAGCTACTTCTTCAATGGACGCTGGTGGATCTCTATTGTTGGCTTCCCTGGCTTTGGACGCTGGTGGATCTCTATTGTTGGCTTCCCTGGCTTTGGACGCTGGTGGATCTCTATTGTTGGCTTCCCTGGCTTTAGACGCTGGTGGATCTCTATGCGTGATCTACATGGACAAACTTCTTCAATGGAGGGGCTGAGTTAGAGTCTTCGAAGATATGGGTTGTATGGGCTTTAAGAAAAATGAACTGAGCTAGAGGGATGCCCATGATGTATATTCTGACGTTGAAATGGTAAGGGCAGTGTTGTATTGGAAGTGCAAGAAGACGACTCCGTAGATAAGGACATTCACACCAAGGAAGGAGGTTACAAGTTAAAACTTCCTGAACTACATCAAAAAAAGAAGATTCAGGAAAACAGGCTAGGCCTCTGGAAGGAAGGTGATTTGCATCATTTATTTGGTTGATTTTATCTTTTACTTTTCTGATTATCTTTCGCTTTTTGTTCAAGTAAATATTGTTACACTTGCACCCTCTTATGAAGTATTTGGTCAAACCTTCTTTTTAAGGAAATCTTATTTTTAGTGTCCATATCCATTTCAATTACAGAACGGAAAGAATCAATTACCCAACTCGTTTTAGTAAATACTATAATCTTCAAAAACATAGCACTTTTTAAAGTTTAAGTTGTCGTAACCAAAGCATAATGCTTTTTTATTATTCTTCTTTTTACCATTCTTTTCTGAATAGTCTAAAGGTAATTATAAGGTAGTATCTGTTTATAGATATTCTTAATTGGGGTTGAACGTTCGATTGAGTCGAGTAAAAAATTTCGAGTTATTATTTTAGGATTCAAACTTTATTTGAATTTTTTTCGAATCGAATCGAGTTTATAAAATTCGAGTTGAGTCGAGTTTCTGTATAAATTTAATAGTAATTATTTATAATGTTTTATAATACATATTGATTCCAATTTTAATGGCTTTCAATATGCATATACGATAGATACATATATCTTCATATTTTCAAATGTGATATACATAATATATCATGCAAAATTGACAGACTCGACTCGAATATGAAAACTGATCAACTGATTACTAAAAATTTCGAGTTATTTGAATTTCAATTTCATAACTCAAACTTTATTTGAAAATTTTCGAGTTGATTTTATAAAATTACAAGTCGAGTCAAAACAAGTCGATTTTTTCGCCTCGAGTGAAGTCAAATAATTCAATTTTTTCGATTTGAGTCAGTTTTGCCCACCCCTATTCTTAACCCTCTGAGAATGGATACGCACCTTACAAACATTGCAATTGAACTCATGTTTCCTAAGATAAACATCATCCGCTTTCATTTTTTACCTTATTTTAACGAATTCTAGACTGAATTATTTATCCAAAAAAAAAAAAGTCTAGACTGATTTTATAACTCAATGTTTAACTTTCATTCATTATGAAATTAATGTTTTAAAATTAATATACTAATCCTATGCATATTTGTACTTTATTATTTTATTTAACCTTAAACCAATGGATATTTAAAAATAGATTTTACCTAATATTAATTTAATTTAACATCAATAAAATTTAAAGGCTAAAGGGTCAAATTTGCCCCTGTAGTAATCCGAAATCAGCAATGTTGCCCCTAATTTTTTCCCCCGTAATTTTGCCCTCAAAGTCTGTCAATTGTAGAATGTTTCCCTTTGATCGATTTTGACCGTTAAATGCTGACGTGGCAGTTAACGGTGCTGACGGGGCAATTTTACCCTCGAAGTCATTCATGCAATTTTGCCCTCGAAGTCATTAATTGCAACACTTTTACCCTTGGTTTATTTAGTTTTTGAATAAAATTGGATAAATAATTTGGGTTTTTCCGAGTTGAACTTTAACAAACAGAATATATGAAAAATCGATTAACAAATAGATGTAAATATCCTTTGAGTCCCTAGTAATTTTAAAAATAAGAAAAATGAAAACTCTCACAAAAAATCAAAATATTATTCAATTTTTTTAAAATTCTATAAACTTAATAAAAATAAATATTATATTAAAAAAATATTGAAAATAAACCAACGAGAAGCGTATTAATTGAACGGTGAACGCGAACTATTCTATTCGAACGACGTTCGATTGACACACTTACCGACGATGGGTTGTTAGGAAAAAATGTACGATGATCTCAGAAAATGACATTAGTGGTGTTCGGCAAAAATGGCATGGGAGATAAATACAAGGATATCCAGAAGATAAAGCAGAATTCAACCTGAGCCACATGATTCGAGTTCACCGTACATTTTTTCCTAACAACCCATCATCGGTAAGTGTGTCAATCGAACATCGTTCGAATAGCATAGTTCGCGTTCACCGTTCAATTAACACGCTTCTCGTTGGTTTATTTCAATAATTTTTTTGAATATTGTATTTATTTTTATTAAGTTTATAGATTTTTTAAAAAAAAATTGAATAATATTTTGATTTTTTGTGAGAGTTCTCACTTCGAGGGCAAAATTGCATGAACGACTTTGAGGGTAAAATTGCTCCGTCAGTACCGTTAACTGCCACGTCAGCATTTAACGGTCAAAATCGGTCAAAGGAAAACATTGCTACAATTGACTGACTTTGAGGGCAAAATTACAGAAAAAAAAAATTAGGGGCAACATTGCTGATTTCGGATTACTACAGGGGCAAATTTGAGCCTTTAGCCAAATTTAAATATATATTTTTTATTAATTTTATTTAAATATTATAAAGTTAGATTATTATTTATGTTTTTCCAAATACTTATGTCTCGATGAAAATAAAATAATTTTTATGTTAATAAATTCTTTTTCCCTTTTCTATCTATCAGAAGCTTCAACCTCACGGTGGAGGTGGGGGTGGTGGCTGCCGCCATGGATTGCAATATTAATGAATACCCATCAGTATCACTGCTTGCTTTATAGAGAGAGAGGTTTCTTTAAGCCCTTCCTTCCCAAATTTGAATCTTTTAGATTTGGTTGATTATCTTTCGGTTTTTATTGGAATAAATTGGAGGGGGGACAATTCCATATAGCTTCATGATCCCTAGTAGTTAAGATTATGTGTACCGCATCCGAGGTTGATATCCAAGTGCTTAGGTTTTAACTAAGTCATCACTCTCACTTGTATATATTAATTATGTTAGAATTTTCATTAATAAAAATGATACCTATCATTCCCATATTTGTATTTTTATTGTTTTGTTTAACATTAATAAAATTTAAATATATAGTTTTTATTAAATTTATTTAAATATTCTAAAGTTAGATTATTATTTATGTTTCCGTAAATACTAATGCCTTAGTAAGACATAAATATAAAATAAGTGTTCAAATTATATAATTTTTGAATTTTAGGTGCTTAATAAAATATATTTTTTTTAATAAAAATAGGTGCTTAAAGTTTCAACGGTTATAATTTTAAGTTTTCGGCCATGACCGTTTAAAAAATCAATCTCCAATCAGAACTAGACATGTGGCATAAATATTTTTTATTTTTTTGAAAAAAAACTTTAAAACTTTGAATTTTAAAATAATCTCGAAATTTTCAAAAATCTTCAAATCAATCTCTAAAAATAACAACCCTAAATCCCCAAATCATCACCGCTATCGTCTGCGATCGCTGCCACGACCCAACTCTTTCGATCGCTGGACCCAGCCGACCATTTCCCCCAACATGCTGTCACCGAAAACCGACAAACGATGTACCAATCAAACGACATTCTTTCATAAAAAACGTATTAATTATTCTTTGCTTTTCTTTTAATAACAATAAAATCTTATCCATTTATAAATCAAAAGATGACACATGTTTGGTAAACAGTGTTTTGAGTCAAAATTAGAGATTTGAGCTAAAATTAGAGGTTTGGTGAGTCAAATCCGTTAATTTGGTTTTTTGTTGAATAGCGGATTGGGTGAAACCTCTAATTTTGAAAAAGCTACTAATATAAGCTTTTTGAAATTAGAGGTTTTGACATGAGAGTTGTAAAGACTATTTTACTCTTACCATTTACCAAAAATCTCCAAATAACCCAAATTTAACATTTTCTATTTTAATTTATTGGGTAATCTTCACCAAAGGTCCATTTTGTTTGGGCTTTGTTCTGTTTTGGTCACTCGATTTGAAAAAAAAATTAAAATGGTCACTTATATTTTTCGATCGTTACTGTTTTAGTCACTCGGCCATTAACTTTCGTTAATAAAAAATGTTAATTTTAATTTTGACCCTTAAACTTTTGAAAGTTTATTTTTCCACCCTTTTACACAAAAAACCATTACCCATCACAATCTTCATCCCCCTATAGACAACTCTACCACTTGACCAACACAACCGTTCACCACTAATCTCTCAGCCCACACATATATCAAAACTTCTCCTAAATCAAACAACCCGCTCATCCCTTTCACTCGTTCACCCTCCAACCTCACCACCACCATTACTTCTAACAAAAACCACAACCTCTCACCCTAACCTCCCTCATCTACACCTCCCCTAACCGAAACCACCTTAAGCTACCTTTTTGTTACCCATCCAACCTCTCCTTCAATAAACAGTAAACCCAGTAAACAACCAGTACCAAAATTAAAAGAAACAACAAAGAATTGGAGGAAAAGAAAAAATGAAGAAAGGAAAGAAAGAGTGCTCACCCATTCTTGGCCATGGTGATTTCTCGACAAACGAAGCACCACCAAACGGATCTCAATGGTAGATGACCCTTATTCAACGAAAGGAGAGATATACTTCGATTTTTTGAAGATCCAACGGTGAACGACGTCAAATCAAAGCCCTAAAACGCAAGAGGCTTCGGTCTTGTTTCGAGGCATCCAAGTCTGCTTTCGGTAAGTTCAGGCTGAGAAAGAAAAAGATGAGTAGAAAAGGATTCATCTGGTGGCTCACTCGACCGGAATCGACAGCGGACTATGGTGATCCGGCGTGAGAAAGATTCGAAGTGAAAGTTAATTTTTGTGGATTTTGAGTAGCGTTTGTGGTTCACGGTGAGGTTTTTGTTTGATAGGGGTGGAAATAATGAACTTTTGAAAGTATGGGGGTTAAAATTAAGATTAATATTTTTTATCAACGGAGGTTAACAGTCGAGTGAACAAAACAGTAACGATTGAAAACATAAGTGACCATTTTAATCTTTTTTTCAAACCGAGTGACCAAAACAAAACAAAGCCCAAACAAAAGGGACTTTCGGTGAAGATTGCCCTAATTTATATTGTGACATTTGTAAGCTAATAGTTTTTGTTTTTTTTCTTCTTTTATTCTCACACATTTATATTTGTATTTAAATCTCACATATACTTTTGAAGTAAAACATACTCTCATATATAATTTAGATAATGTTGTGAATAAAATAAAGAAGAACAATAATAAGAACAAAGAACAAGAATGGAAGAACGAAGAGATGAGAGGAAGATGAAGATTTATATTATTCTCAATACCCAAGTGTATACAATGCCTTCATTAGATCATCTATTTATAGGCATAAGAAGTACATAATACATTAAACTCTAATTAATGAAGATAATATTTCTAATGATAAAGTAAATCAAATCTCCTTGATAAAGTCCTTATCATTATAGACATCCAGATAGATAAATATTCATAACACTCCCCCTTGGATGTCTATGGAGATAATGTGCCTCGTTAAAACTTTACTAAGATAAATACCCAATGGGAAAAAATTCTTTAGTGAAAGAAAAAGAGTACACACATCTTTGATACGCATAACATGTTGCCTCATTAAAAACCTTACCAGGAAAACCCATTGGGACAAAACCTCGGTTAAGGGAAAACGAGTGCAACGTGTATTTACTCCCCCTCATGAAAACATCGTAGAAGATCTTTGAATCTTCATAATTCAATCTTGAATATTATTTTTCTAAAGATCGTGAGGGATGCAACTTTGGAGTAATATGTTCCATGATGTATCCACTTTCAAACTGAGATATACATCTTGCATTATCTTCACACAAGATAGCTTTTATCATATCTTGTAAAAGTAAATCCACATATCTTTTGGATATGTTGGGTCAATGGTCTTAGCCAAACACATTTTTGGCTTGCCTCGTGCATAACAATTATTTCTACGCCATTTGAGGAGGCATCAACAAATGTTTGAAGATCTAAATGTAATGATTTTTGTATATCCATGGATATTGCTTGACCAACTAATCTATGATACTTCAAAACCAAGAAAAGATATAATTATCTTTATTCACATCCAACAATCTTACAATAGATATGCTTTATCCATATTGAATCTTCTTTAAGATTCTTTCACCTTATGTCCATTCATAGACAAAAACGCATATTTAAGTGCTCGATCTTTAGGTTGAGGCAAAACCACATCTCAAGATTCTTTTTCTCAAATCATTTCCTTAAATAACCAAATGCTTTGAAAGCTTTTCAGGAGTTCTAATAATATAATGAATCTTGATTCATATTCCTTTATAAAATACATAAGGAAATCTTATCATTCTTATAGTATTCCCTCAATTAGTACTCACTAAGGCGATTATATCATATGCGCCAAAATATTCAATGAGACATGACTAAATAAAGTTTCTCAAAAATTTCCAAATGTTTTTAGCATTTTAAGTCCTTTAAGGATAAATATGGATCCATAAATAATTAGACGCATGTAATATATTTCATACTGCCAAAGTAATTGCATCCACCATGAAGTAATTAAAACTCTTGATAAATCATAATTCAAGTCGAATTTACGACTACTTATTTGTGCCTAACTTGCATTACACCTTTAGGTCTTTGGAATGTTGGTCCAAATACTTCTCTTTTAGAAGTTCAAAGCGTCTTTCTATATTGGCCAATTCAATATCTATACTTTTTGATAGATTTCTATACAAGATCCTCGTTTTCTTTCTTTACTTCTATAGAAGTATTCTATTTAAAACTATTTATAAAATCGTTGTCGACAACTTTTCAAATTTCTGGTTTCATTCTCGTAGTGACATAACTCAACGAGATCTCTTCAAGGTTTCAATCTTTATTTCAGATACCTGAAACTCTTCAAGAATTTTATTATTAGTTATGTCTTGAGTTTCTTCAGGAGCACCCGCCTCCAATATATGACCATCTCATATTACTTTTCATTTACGAGAATTTTGATCATTGGAACCATTTCAACTATCATGCTTCAGGCATGATTTATATCCTCTCGCTCTAACATGTAATTTAAACTTAGAGCATTTCAGCTGGTATATGAGACTTAGTTACTCTCATTGGGTCAGTAAATATGTCTGGCAGTTGACATGTAATAACATGAATTATCTTATAAACTTCTGGTTCATAGACGAGGATCTAGATAACAATAATTCATTTTCATTTATCCAGCTGATTATTATCTCCCCATGATGTTGAGAAAAATCATGTCATAAATCGGTCTCCAATGAATGTTTAAAGTTTAAACATAAAAGGAGACTCGTACTCAATATATAGTCTCAACCTTTTTTATTTACCCATTTTGTGCGTTGTGGTGGAGCAATTCATATCGCACATTAAAAAATTATAAAATGGAAAATGTATATGTAACACCCATGTTTTGGGGTTGGGAGTTAGACGTGTGTGTTTGGTTCGAGTCGTCAAAACCGATTTAATTTAAATTAGACCTTAGTTTTGATTTAAATGAGATTAAAATTTAAGGAGTGACATTTTTGTAAAAAAGGTGAAATAATGAAGACAACCTTTTTGAATCAAAAAGAAAAAACAAAAAAAAAGTTATCTTCTTCCCCCCTTTTTGCTTTTCACGTTTGAAAGAAGCCAAACCCTCCTAAAACCCCAATCTACTATTCCATCCATTTACTTCACCAATTCAAGAGCTCTTTTGAAGGTAATCTTATTTTTGAACTCTCCTCATCATCCCAAGCATTTTCATGGTCTTAGATTTCAAAACCATCACCATTTGTGTTTTTCAAGTTTGATGAAAGTTTGGATTTTTAATGGGTTTTTCATTTGTTTTTGGTTTATTGAGTTGGGTTTTGAATTAATCTCACTTAGATACACCTAATATCTTAAAATGGAAGAATTTTGGGAAAAATCCTGAAGTGGGTCTTTGGGGAATTTTTCAAAGTGTCTAAACTTGAGTTTTTGATGTGTTTTTGTGTTGGATTGAAGGGCTGATGGTGTAGGGTTGTTAGGAAAGTGTTTTGGAAGCCTTTAGATGTCATTTGGGTGTTGGAAATTATGGTTTTCAGCTGGGTATTTGGGGAGCACGAAAATGGGGGGGGGGGGGTTGTGGTTAATTTGGGTTGGAAATTGTGAAGCTTTGACTTGTGGTTGTGTGTTGGGTTGTGGATGAGTTTAGCATTGAATCGGTTGAGTAATATTTGTCTTTTGATTGGTTAGAAGCTAGAGGAAACACCGGAGAAGGATCAAGATCGAATCCGGGAATTGAGGAGGCTTGACTCGCTTTGCTTGCTTTGCTAAGGAAGGGTGGTGAGTAAAACTTTAAATTGCTTTAAAGTTGGTTCAAGTGTGTGTAGTGGAGGTATTGGAATGAGCTTGGTAGGCCATTCCAAGGTAGAAGTTAAATTGGTAGTTTAACTTCTTGTTTGTTAATGAGCTTTAGATGCCTATGCCTATATTGATCTTGTGAGGTGTGAATTGATTTTGTATGTGTATACATTGATATATGCGATGATGTACGTATGATATAAATGATGGATGTTGTGATGTGGTTTAAAAGTAATTGGCACTAGTTAACTTACCGGGTATAAATGATCGATCATTAGGATTAGTGTACACACAGTTGAGTCAAATTCGCGCGTGGCCTTGATGGTGTTAAGTCATCAAGGAGGAGTACGGTGATGTAATATTCCACCGGAAATTATTTATGTTATACGTGATGATGAGTGGAATCTCATCCGTAGGGCATGTGATGATGTGTGAAATCTCATCCATGCAAGGTTCGGTGATGAGTGTAATCCCACCGAGGTAATGTTGTTGTTGAGAGTAAATCCGCATATCCGAGTAAACTAATAATGGCCAATGTACTTGTTCATATGGTTATGATGTTGAGATACTTGCTTTTATCATGTTGAGCTTAATATGATGTAAGATGCCATATTTATGACTCTAGTGTTGCTAGCTAGGTTGTTTTGGTTTTAGAGCATCTTCACTAAGCTTCTAGCTTACGCTCTCATTTTCGACAATGCAGATCAGTAGTGTGGAGTTAGCAAGGAGCAAGGCGAAGGGACAATTCCAAGCTTGTAGTTGCTCAAGTATGACTTAGTAAATAAAGTAGTAGTTTAGCAATGGGGCTGTTATGTATTTTGTATGAGCGTTGTATGACTCATAGATGTTGATGATGTTTATGCTTTGCTTGGATTTGTAAACCATGTTGAGCCTTGTTGAATGCTTGTTTGAGATGCTATGATTTTGGATGAATACATGTGTTAGTGATGCATGTGAACCTTTATGTGAAGGCTTGTGCTTTTGGCCTTTTAAGTTTTGAGTATGTCTTATAATGCAATATCTATCCCTTATGTGAATGCATTGATGTAATGCCTTGTTGATTATCTGAATTGTCCTCTATGCTTGTTCTTGGTCGTGAAATGTGGTATGAATGCTTGTATGTGCCTAGGGAAGTCCTAGATTGCATCTAGAATTCAGTCTTGTGTTGTTTTGCTGAATTTTGAAGTCTTGCAGTGTAGGGCTTATCGATACGCCTAAGGGCCGTATCGATACGGTTTGCCCTCTAGGACTCAGTTTTGGCTTGGTGTATCGATACACGGGGGAGTATCGATACGCTCAAAGCTCACTAGAAATCCGAGAAATTGGTGAGGCTTTGGTGTATCGATACGGGCTCTAAGCGTATCGGTACGGGTTTTATCTCGTTGACCACGAGATGTTGACCGAGAAGGGCGTATCGATATGCTCAAGGGCTGTATCGATACGGTCTTCCTGTGTTGACCGATGGGTGTTGACTTGGTTAAGCCGTATCGATACCCTTGATTGGTGTATCGATACGGCCTGCTCTGTAAGTGTAAAATGGGTTGTTTAACATGTTGGTTGGGGTTCGGTTGTGTTTCCTTCTTGACGTTTTCTGCTGTCGTGATCACTTAGGAGATAATATGCCTTTAGAAAAGAATAAATTAAAAGAAATTTTCTAGGGTTGCTAACCGAGGTGGGACCTTAATGGGTTTCACATCGGTTTTCCCCATGTAGCCTACTCAGACCGGTCAACCATCCAGACCGGGACGAGGGGTTACAGTATAGCTTCTGACCAAAAACTAATCATAACGGGGAGTTTATTATAACTCGTCGGCTTGATGCGTATAAGTGTTGTTATATAAAAACATCATATAAATAATAACTCTTTTTTTCTCATAGTTTAGCTATTAAATAGGAGGCATCCAATTGAAATTTTGCTAAACTATATTTTTCATAATCAATAGGCTTTGTAACAACTGATATAGCCTAAAATATAAACCCACTAGCTTTTGCAAGACGAATAGTCTAACTACACAATTTGAATCCTTTTATAATCATTCTCACAAATTTCTGTCGTAAGTTGATAAAACAATGTAGATGCATCTACTAAAATCATATAAAACTTTCCACATTTGTGGATATATGGGCCTGTAACACTCGTGTTTTGGGCCTAGGAGTTAGCCGGGTTATAGTTCGAGTCAAATAGAACTTAATTAAGATAATTCAATTTCAAATAATGGCCTAATCTGAGTTTGGGAAAAGGGAAGGGACTGAGGTTGTAATTTTACCCAAAGGTTTTGAAAAGCAAGACAACTTTAATAAAAAGTTGTCTTCCTCCCTCTTTCCTCCCCCTTTCATGTTAGAAACTCCCCACCATTTCTAAACCCTTTCAAAACCTTGTTACTATTCCATTGGTCCTACTACTTGATTTCAACACCAATTTAAGAGGTAATTACGTTTTCTAAATCTCCTCTTCAATCTCTATCTATCCTTTGTCTTAGATTTCAAAAATGTGGGGTTTTGAAAATTAGGGTTTATATTAAAGTTTGGGTTTTTAAGGGGATTTCAAATTAGTTTTGATAAATTAAGTTGGGGTTTTAGTTAATCATGTTATAATGAGTAACATATATCAAATTGGTTGAATTTGGATGAAAATTCGTAGCATGTTCTTGAGGTAGATTTTAAGGTAGTAAAATTTGGGTTTTGGGGGTGTTTTATGTGAATATGAGAGGGCTGATGGATAGGCTACATGTAAGGGAAGTTTTGGAGGCTCTAGGGAGTAGTTTGAAGGTTGAAATCAATGGTTTTAAGGGGTGCTTAAGGGCTGCTCGGAAATTGGTATTTTGGGCTTGTTTTCAATGTGAAAATTGAAGTCTTGTGCTTAATATGTTATCCGGGTTGAATATTTTAGAATATGGACTGATTTGGGGTTATTTGCTTGGTGTTGGAATGTCTAGAAACAAGAAATTTGGTTGGTGAAGCTTCGGGGGCAAATCCGGGGATTTCGAAGTCTTGAGCTCGGTCTTCGATCTTCTCTTGGGTAGCAACGGTGAGTAGGTTCATTGGTCTTTACATTGTGCCTGATACGGATTCCTTTGGGGTTTGGGTAGAACCTTGAGAGGTCACCTAAACCCGTGTGTAAGCCTCTCTACTCATAAGTTGTTGTGACAAGTTGATTGTATTTACATTGTGATCATTGAATGCATTTTAAGTTGTTAATGTTGTAGTCGTGTTGAGTTCGTGCCTCACGTGATGGTGGTCTAAACTACGGTGATGTGTAGTCCCACCGATAGTGACTAGTAGGGTAGTACTTTGATGTGTAGTCCCATTGGAAATCCATTAGTCGAAACGGTGATGTGTAGTCCCACCTTAAGTGTATGTTGGTTGTGCTTGAGCAAACCAAGTGTTGTGTTGAGATAGACCCTTGTGCATCCATGGCTTTCTTGCATACAAATCGTATTTTAGAAAACTGCATGTTGTAAATTGTAGAGCCTTCCTCACTAAGCTAGATTGCTTATGCTCTTTTGTTTCCAACGTGCAGATCGTTAGAGTTCGGGAGGCGAGCGGGCGAGGGAGGAGCTTTTAGAGTTCTCAAGCAAGTTTAAGTATGGTTTGCTTTTGTAATAATGCCTAGATAATGGGGTATAGAGTGTTAGGAGTTGGGGTCAAACTCCCTAGGAAGTTATGCTTGAAATTGTTAAACTCATGTTGTGTTATGTTTATGCTTCTTGGATTTATGCTCTATGATTCTTATGTGGTTTAGTTGCATATGCCTAAACTTGTATGATGTTGGCCTAGGTATGCCTTATGTTGACTACTTGGTGTATGATGTCCTATGCTTGCTAAGTATGTTTCTTGCGGTCTTGTATGGAGTCTTGTTTTGTATGTCTTCGTTGGATTAAATGCCCTTCATGCCAAGTCCTGATTGTGGTTTGTTGTATGTATGCTTGTGTGTGCTTAGGAGTGTCCAAGTATGCATCTAGAACCATGCATGATGTTGCTAAGTAGTGAAATGAGATGTTGCAGAGCAGGGGTATCGATACGGATAGGCCCGTATCGATACGGCCTTCTCTTTTCAGGCATATCGTTTCGATACGCGGGGAGGCGTATCGATACCATTTTGGTCACTGGAGCCACTGTCCAACTTTGTATCGATACCGGCCTCAGGCGTATCGGTACGGTCACCTAGCGTTGACCGTGGGAAGTCAACCTTTGAGGAGGGTATCGATACACTTCCCAAGTGTATCGATACGGTCTCCACGGGTTGACTCTGACCCCTTTGACCTAGTCAAGGTGTATCGATACACCCCTTAGGTGTATCGATACCTCCTGCAGATAAACTTAAAAATTGGTCTTTTGGTTGTGGTTTTGAGTTCGTTCGATTGTTTTGTTTATGATGTTCCGCTGTATGATCACATAGGATTAAATACTCATCTAGACAAGTTTTAAAAAGAAAAAAATAGGGTTGCTAACCGAGGGATAATCCTTTAGGGGGTTTTCACTCGGTTTTCCCTGTGTAGCCCTTTTGGACCGGTCATCCGGTCAGACCGGGACGAGGGGGTTACATTTATTGGTATCAGAGCCTGAGGTTTCCGAGACCTCGGGCAAGTAAGTAAGGTAAGTTAAGGTATTATGAGTGTTTTGCCATGCCTGTCTAAATTTTGTTTTAGCACGGTGTATGTATGCATGCTATGGTGACTTTTCTGTTGTTTGAGAGTTGGTTTGAGTCCCCATTGTTAGGTATTGTTGTCAAAATAAAAAGGGAAAATTGTTTTGGTTTAAAGAGCTTGAGAACCGGAGTCCTTTGCCCCTTGCTAACCTAACGTTTCCTTGTTGTTGTGTGTGTTTGATTGTTTTAGATTACATTAATTGCTATGGTGAGACCGATGGGACGGCCTAGAGCGGGTGACCAGGCACCCGAGCACGCGCCTCCTGCTCTTAATGCTCCGGGTAGTAATGGAGGGAACGACGGAGGTGATGGTAATGGGCCTCAGGCTGGGGCTAATGTGGGAGGTAATGGGGCTCAAGCGGGCCAAGGTCAGGCAGGCCCAGATGTGGCTCATTTGATTCAGACTATAGCCGGAGCTTTCCAGACAGCTTTGGCTGGTATGCAAGCTGCAGCACCAGCTCAGGGTGCGGGGACAGGATTACCCCTAGAGAGGCTTCGTAATCTGGGGGCAGTTGAGTTTCGTGGGTTATCTCCGGAGGGTTCGGAAGGGTGTCTTGAGAGCACTACTCGTATCTTGGGTCAGATGGAGTGTTCGGATGCCCGTAAGTTGGGATGCATCGTCTCACTGCTTCAGGGAGACGCTTATACTTGGTGGACCACTGTTATTTCTAGTATGGCTGAGACGGATATCACATGGGAGTTTTTCAGGAATGCTTTCAAGAGGAAGTACCTTGGGGTCCGGTACTTAGATGAAAAGAAAAGGGAGTTCATGGCTTTGGTTCAAGGCAATAGGACCGTGTCCGAGTATGAGATCCAGTTTGTGAGGTTGAGCTAGTACGCGCCAGAGTTGATTCCGGATGAGAAGGAGCGATGTGAGCGCTTCAGATATGGGTTGACTACTGATGTGAAGACCTACATGTTGGCCGCCGACTACACTGAGTTCGATGTCTTGGTTTCTAGAGCAAAGGATGTAGAGCAAAACCTAAGCTCTAGAGCACGTGCTGGTGGGTCTGACTCCGGGAAGAGACATGCAAACTGGGATAGAGATCATGCCAAGAGGCATAGGGATAGGAGGTACCAGCCGGATACGAGGCCTAGGGGTGGTAACCATGGTCAGGGCCGTCAGGGCCAAGGGGCTGTTGGGCACATTCCGGAGTGCACTAGGTGCGGGAGACGCCACCCAGGTGAGTGCATGGGTATGTTTGGGGCGTGTTGGAACTATAGCTCCTGAGATCATTTGAGGCATGATTGTCCACACCCAGTTAGAGGAGGACCGGCTCCAGCGAGGGGTTTTGAGCATCAGAGAGGTCGTGGGCGCGGCCGTGGGAACTTCCAGCCAAGGAATGAGGGTCAGAGGAACTTGGCTTATGTGGTAGCAGTCCAGCCCGAGGGAGGAGGACCGGCTAGAGTGTACGCTCAGCGAGAGGCTGGGAATGACACTGATGTCATTGCAGGTAATTTCACATTACAGTCCTTGAGTTTGCTTTCTCTAATAGATTCGGGGTCAACGCATTCGTATATTCTGGGTGAGCATGCAAAGTCATTAGGACTACCTTGTGATTTGTTAGAAGTAGGTGTAAATGTCACTAGCTCTTTTGGTGATACAGTGGTAGTCAGGAAAGTGTATAGGAGGTGTCCCTTGATGATTCAGGGCCATGTATTTCCAGTCGACATGATGGAGTTACCCTTTTATGGCTTTGATGTGATTTTGGGGATGGATTGGCTTGTAGAGCATAGAGCTAGGGTTGACTTTGAGACTAAGAGAGTCTCTTTGAGGCTTACCGATGACTTTGAGGTTGTGGTAGTTGGGGAGAATGTTAAGTTTTTGTCCAAAGTGGTTTCGTCTTTGGAAGCTCAGAGGTTGTTGAGTTCAGGGTGTCAGGCTTACTTGGCTTACGTAATGAACCCGGATATGAGTGAGGTGAGACCTCAGGACATCAGGACTGTGTGTGACTTTTCGAGTGTTTTTCCGGAAGAACTACCAGGCTTGCCTCCAGACAGAGCAGTTGAGTTTGCTATTGAGACATATTCTGATTCTGCACCAGTGTCGATTGCTCCGTATAGGATGGCACCGAAAGAGTTGAAAGAGTTGAAGACACAGCTTCAGGAGTTGACTGACAGAGGTTTCATTAGGCCTAGTGTTTCCCCGTGGGGTGCTTCGATTTTGTTTGTGAAAAAGAAGGACGGTAGCATGAGGATGTGCATAGACTATAGACAGTTGAATAAGGTGACAGTGAAAAACAAATATCCCTTGCCAAGGATAGATGACTTGCTAGACCAGTTGAGGGGTGCTTCCGTGTTTTCAAAGATTGACTTGAGGTTCGGGTATTATCAGTTAAAGGTAAAGGATGTGGATATACCGAAGACAGCTTTTCGTACACGTTACGGGCATTATGAGTTCTTGGTGATGCCTTTTGGGTTGACCAATGCTCCAGCGGCCTTCATGGATATGATGAACCGAGTGTTTTATGAGTTCTTGGACAGGTTTGTGGTAGTGTTTATTGATGACATCCTAGTGTACTCTAGGACCGAAGAGGAGCATGATTAACACTTAAGGTTAGTGCTTCAGACCCTACTTGAGAATCAGTTGTATGCCAAGCTAAGTAAGTGTGAGTTTTGGATTAGAGAGGTGGTCTTCCTTGGCCACGTGATCTCAGCTAGTGGGATTAGTGTATATCCCAAGAAGATTGAAGCCATTGTGAATTGGAAGCAACCGAAATCAGTGACAGAAATTCGCAGCTTCCTAGGCTTGGCGGGTTACTATAGGAGGTTTGTTGAGGGGTTCTCGAGGATAGCGGCTCCGTTGACCAAGTTGCTACAGAAGAATGTTCCGTATGAATGGTCAGATGTAAGACAAGAAGCGTTTGAGAAATTGAAGAAAGCTTTGACCGAAGCTCCCATTTTGATTCAGCCCGAGCCGGGGAAAGAGTTTGTAATTTACAGTGATGCATCCTACGTGGGGCTAGGTTGTGTGCTTATGCAAGGAGGTAAGGTAGTGGCATATGCTTCCCGACAGTTGAAGGTTCATGAGAAGAATTACCCCACACATGACATAGAGTTGGCCGCAGTGGTGTTTGCGTTGAAAATTTGGATACACCACCTTTATGGTGAGAAGTGCACTGGGTACACCGACCACAAGAGCTTGAAATATTTGATGTCCCAAAAGGAGTTGAATCTTAGGCAACGAAGGTGGTTAGAGCTTCTTAAAGATTATGACCTTACCATAGAGTATCATCCGGGCAAGGCAAATGTGGTGGCCGATGCCTTGAGTAGGAAGGTGGCCGTTGAGTTGCGAGCAATGTTTGCAAGGTTAAGTGTGTCTACGGATGGCGGGTTAGTGGCCGAGCTACAGGCTAAGCCATCATTGGTTCAGTTGATTCGTGAGAAGCAGTTGCGAGATGAGTCCTTGGCACCTCACGTGCAAGACATAGCGGAAGATAGGCCTACCGAGTATTGCTTTGGAGAGAATGGGATTCTATGTTTCAAGGATAGGATAGTGGTTCCGGAGGATGCCGAGTTGAGGCGTACGATTTTGAGTGAGGCTCACAATAGCCCTTTTGCTATGCATCCGGGTAGCACGAAGATGTATCGAGGATTAAAGGAAGAGTATTATTGGGTTGGTTTGAAAAAGGATGTAGCCGAGTTCGTAAGTAAATGCATGGTCTGTTAGAGAGTCAAGGTTGAGCACCAGTTTCCCTCAGGGTTGTTGCAACCGTTGAAAATTCCAGAGTGGAAGTGGGAGCGTATCACTATGGACTTTGTGTCAGGACTTCCGTTGACTCCTTCGAAGAAAAATTCAGTGTGGGTGATGGTAGATAGATTCACCAAGTGTGCACACTTCATACCGATTCATACCACCTATACGTTGGACAAGTTGGCCGAATTGTATATTCGTGAGATTGTGAGACTACATGGGGTACCGAAGTCAATTGTGTCAGATCGAGATCCGAGATTTACCTTTAGATTTTGGGAGTGTTTGCATCGAGCCTTAGGCACTTGGTTGAACTTCAGCACTTCGTATCATCCGCAGTCAGATGGACAGTCTGAGAGAGTGATTCAGATTTTGGAGGATATGTTGAGGTGTTGTATCATTGACTTTCAGGGGTCATGGGAGAAACACCTACCATTAGTGGAGTTTGCGTATAACAACAGCTTTCAGTCGAGCATACAGATGGCACCCTACGAGGCTTTGTACGGTAGGAAGTGTAGGACCCCGATATGTTGGGCCGAGGCCGGACAGAAACTTGTGCCGATGCCCGATTTGCTTAAGGGAACCACCGAGAAGGTGAAGTTGATATGTGATCGCTTGAAGGCGGCTTCAGATCGGCAAAAGTCCTACGCCGACTTAAAAAGGAAGGAAGTGGAATACTCCGTGGGGGATAAAGTGTTTTTGAAAGTCTCACCTTGGAAGAAGGTGATGAGGTTTGGAAGGAAGGGCAAGTTGAGCCCAAGATACATAGGGCCTTATGAGATAGTTGAAAGAATTGGACCGGTTGCCTATAGATTGAGACTCCCAGTTGAGCTAGAGAAGATTCATGATGTATTTCATGTATCGATGCTTAGGAGGTATAGATCGGATACGTCCCATGTTATGCCAGTGGAAGAAATAGAGTTAAATTCGGACTTGTCTTATAATGAGGAACCAGTTGAGATACTTGCTTCTGATAGCAAGGTGTTGCGTGGCAAGACTATAGAGTTAGTCAAAGTCTTATGGAGGCATAGAGGTGTGGAGGAAGCCACGTGGGAGAGGAAAGCAGACATGCTTGAGCAGTTTCCGTATTTGTTTCCGTCAGGTAATTTCGAGGACGAAATTCCTTAAGTAGGGGAGAGTTGTAACACCCGTGTTTTGGGCCTAGGAGTTAGCCGGGTTATAGTTCGAGTCAAATAGAACTTAATTAAGATAATTCAATTTCAAATAATGGCCTAATCTGAGTTTGGGAAAAGGGAAGGGACTGAGGTTGTAATTTTACCCAAAGGTTTTGAAAAGCAAGACAACTTTAATAAAAAGTTGTCTTCCTCCCTCTTTCCTCCCCCTTTCATGTTAGAAACTCCCCACCATTTCTAAACCCTTTCAAAACCTTGTTACTATTCCATTGGTCCTACTACTTGATTTCAACACCAATTTAAGAGGTAATTACGTTTTCTAAATCTCCTCTTCAATCTCTATCTATCCTTTGTCTTAGATTTCAAAAATGTGGGGTTTTGAAAATTAGGGTTTATATTAAAGTTTGGGTTTTTAAGGGGATTTCAAATTGGTTTTGATAAATTGAGTTGGGGTTTTAGTTAATCATGTTATAATGAGTAACATATATCAAATTGGTTGAATTTGGATGAAAATTCGTAGCATGTTCTTGAGGTAGATTTTAAGGTAGTAAAATTTGGGTTTTGGGGGTGTTTTATGTGAATATGAGAGGGCTGATGGATAGGCTACATGTAAGGGAAGTTTTGGAGGCTCTAGGGAGTAGTTTGAAGGTTGAAATCAATGGTTTTAAGGGCTGCTTAAGGGCTGCTCGGAAATTGGTATTTTGGGCTTGTTTTCAATGTGAAAATTGAAGTCTTGTGCTTAATATGTTATCCGGGTTGAATATTTTAGAACATGGACTGATTTGGGGTTATTTGCTTGGTGTTGGAATGTCTAGAAACAAGAAATTTGGTTGGTGAAGCTTTGGGGGCAAATCCGGGGATTTCGGAGTCTTGAGCTCGGTCTTCGATCTTCTCTTGGGTAGCAACGGTGAGTAGGTTCATTGGTCTTTACATTGTGCCTGATACGGATTCCTTTGGGGTTTGGGTAGAACCTTGAGAGGTCACCTAAACCCGTGTGTAAGCCTCTCTACTCATAAGTTGTTGTGACAAGTTGATAGTATTTACATTGTGATCATTGAATGCATTTTAAGTTGTTAATGTTGTAGTCGTGTTGAGTTCGTGCCTCACGTGATGGTGGTCTAAACTACGGTGATGTGTAGTCCCACCGATAGTGACTAGTAGGGTAGTACTTTGATGTGTAGTCCCATTGGAAATCCACTAGTCGAAACGGTGATGTGTAGTCCCACCGTAAGTGTATGTTGGTTGTGCTTGAGCAAACCAAGTGTTGTGTTGAGATAGACCCTTGTGCATCCATGGCTTTCTTGCATACAAATCGTATTTTAGAAAACTGCATGTTGTAAATTGTAGAGCCTTCCTCACTAAGCTAGATTGCTTATGCTCTTTTGTTTCCAACGTGCAGATCGTTAGAGTTCAGGAGGCGAGCGGGCGAGGGAGGAGCTTTTGGAGTTCTCAAGCAAGTTTAAGTATGGTTTGCTTTTGTAATAATGCCTAGACAATGGGGTATAGAGTGTTAGGAGTTGGGGTCAAACTCCCTAGGAAGTTATGCTTGAAATTGTTAAACTCATGTTGTGTTATGTTTATGCTTCTTGGATTTATGCTCTATGATTCTTATGTGGTTTAGTTGCATATGCCTAAACTTGTATGATGTTGGCCTAGGTATGCCTTATGTTGACTACTTGGTGTATGATGTCCTATGCTTGCTAAGTATGTTTCTTGCGGTCTTGTATGGAGTCTTGTTTTGTATGTCATCGTTGGATTAAATGCCCTTCATGCCAAGTCCTGATTGTGGTTTGTTGTATGTATGCTTGTGTGTGCTTAGGAGTGTCCAAGTATGCATCTAGAACCATGCATGATGTTGCTAAGTAGTGAAATGAGATGTTGCAGAGCAGGGGTATCAATACAGATAGGCCCGTATCGATACGGCCTTCTCTTTTCAGGCATATCGTTTCGATACGCGGGGAGGCGTATCGATACCATTTTGGTCACTGGAGCCACTGTCCAACTTTGTATCGATACCGGCCTCAGGCGTATCGGTACGGTCACCTAGCGTTGACCGTGGGAAGTCAACCTTTGAGGAGGGTATCGATACACTTCCCAAGTGTATCGATATGGTCTCCACGGGTTGACTCTGACCCCTTTGACCTAGTCAAGGTGTATCGATACACCCCTTAGGTGTATCGATACCTCCTGCAGATAAACTTAAAAATTGGTCTTTTGGTTGTGGTTTTGAGTTCGTTCGATTGTTTTGTTTATGATGTTCCGCTGTATGATCACATAGGATTAAATACTCATCTAGACAAGTTTTAAAAAGAAAAAAAATAGGGTTGCTAACCGAGGGATAATCCTTTAGGGGGTTTTCACTCGGTTTTCCCCGTGTAGCCCTTTTGGACCGGTCATCCGGCCAGACCGGGACGAGGGGGTTACAGGGCCCATATTTTGTTCAGATATGCAAGACATGCAGTCTCAACTTCAGCACAAGAACTTCAAGTTCTAATTCTTTTGGTAAGTGAGATCAACTATATCCTTTGAGAACAAACAACACAAGAACTTCAAGTTCTTTTAGTAAGTGGAATTTAATCAATTCCTTTAAGCAACACAAGAACTCCATGTTCTTTAATAAGTGAAATTTAATCAATTCCTTTGAAAATAAGCACCACAAGAACTCAATGTTCTTTTAATACATGTGCATGTAAATCTCAATAATTTATGCACCATTATTGATCAGGATGGTCTAACCGATCATGCCAACTATATATATGTGTATATATCTCTGAATTTGTAAACTTCTTGTTTACCATAACATGTAATTCAATCTCAATCGTACATGTCTAGTACGACCATCAAAATTGTTCCTTTAAATGAGAATATATGTAGCTCTTTTGGAGCTTTCAATTGAAATTATCTTTTGGTAGCAATATATAGCTCTTCTAGAGCTTTCAACTAGCTTTTTGGCTACCAAAACTTATATCCATATTTGCTTATTTCAAATACTAATTGATAACATATGTTATCTATAATTCCTTAAGGGATATTTTGCGAACTCATATTGCTTTCTTAAAATTTCCACTTCTAGTGGTGACGATATTATTACCATTAGCGGTAATCATTGCAATATTCGCAATTCTGCACTTTTCATAATGTGCTTTCTCTCAAGAATTTATTGCTCTTCTAGAGCATTAATAATTTCAGTACTTTGAGATATAGTACTCACATTATCCCTTGTATTTAAATGGATAAATATATCTTGTGCTTATGTTGAGCATAAATCATCACCATAGATTATATTTGACATGTAATTATGTTAAATAAAATAAGTAAATATCATAATATATAAATATAAATATAAAACGTAAATAATTAATTTGTGTAAAGTAAATAAACATAAAGAAAAATAAAAAGATAAATAATTCTCTTCAAAGTTATGAGAATAATTAGAAGATGATTTATTCCCTTCGAGGGTTATAAGAAAATCAACAACATCCAAATGAGTTGGACCAACAATGTCCAAATAAGTTGGACCAATATCATCTTTGTCATTTTTCGCAAACAAAATTTACTTTTATTTTCTTTCTTTTATCATTCAATCATTGTTGATTTTTCCAACATACGCTAAGTATGAGACCAATGGTTTATAACATCACATTGGTAATAAAAAAATATTCCACTTTCTTAGAATGATCTTTATCGCTCTTGTCATCCTTATAACCTTACTACCAGTGGGTAGAAGTATTCTTAAAATGACCATAATGTCTATGTCCATGCCTCGACCATGAAATGTGGCTTTTATTCTTTCTATAATATAATCTCACATTCACTTCAGGGAATGGAGTAGAATCAGTGGGCCTTTGAAACCTTTTTCATGATATTGTGTCTGAGGACAATATTATTTGTCGTGAAAAGTGGAGTATGTTTTTTTAACATATCCTTATCATAGAGAACAAAGATTTAATCCTCGTACGCGACATTGTTAAACCAATCCACAAGGTCCTTTAAAAACCTCCTTTGAGACCAGTAGCCTCGCAGAACGGGATGTCCAGCCAATATACTTGGATTATATCGAAATCATGTTTCTAATTGAATAATGATTTACCATGTTTGCATTCACTTCAGGGAATGAAACAGTTTTAATAATCGCATGGAATAAACATCATGCTTGCATTCACTTCAAGGAATGCCTCATCATTGATAATCGCATGGAATAAACATCATGCTTTGCATTCACTTCAGGAAATGCATCCTGTAAAACTTTTTGGATCAAGACGAATTTTCATAACTTGAAATTGGGAGAAGTTTATGGTCGAATTTTTCGTCGAAGAAGAAATATTGCTTTCGAGCAAATATAGACTTTATAACGATCTTTTTATAGATTGAAATTCACCATGATTTATCGCACATCAAACCATAATTTAAAGAGAAAAATAAAGTTTACCGATAATAATTTTCCTCTCGAGGACAATAGAGACATAACAAATGACTGAAACAACTTCTCATAATTTCTTTATGTCACGTCTCTTTCTAAGCCATTTAAGCATATCATGTAAAACTTAAAATATAGTTAAATAAAATAAAAAATCATTCACCATATTATATATCATGAATCCATAAAAAATATACTTATCTGTAAATATACTCAAGATAATCATCTTTTCCCCTACGATACCCTTGATATGGATTTGGGTCGCTTGAGAGATCAATTCTTTGAGCGAGATTGGATTCAATGCGATTAGGCATGCTTCCGTTCTTTTAAAAAAAATTAAAATATAAAGAGAGAGACAATCAATAGCTAAAAAATGAGAGAAAAAAAAAAAACTTATCTTTAGTTTCATTCTATAATCGAATTCATTCTTTTCGGTAACTTCTTTTGGATTCGAACGATGAAGATCTTAGTTGATTAGAGTCTCGTGTTGATAACGTGTTGTGAATAAAATAAAGAAGAACAATAATAAAAACAAAGAACAAGAATGGAAGAACAAAGAAATGAGAGGAAGATGAAGATTTATATTATTCTCAATACTCAAGTGTATGAAATGCCTTCATTAGATCATCTATTTATAGGCATAAGAAGTACATAATACATTAAACTCTAATTAATGAAGATAATATTTCTAATGATAAAGTAAATCAAATCTCCTTGATAAAGTTCTTATCATTATAGACATCTACATAGATAAATATTCATAACAGATAATTATTTTTTCTTCAAATATATGCTATTACTACATATGCTTCAAATATCATTTAAATATAATAATATTCTATTAAAAAATAATTTTCATAATATAATTGATACTAATAGATGAAAAATATTGATAACTAATAAACTATTCAAACAAGTATTGAATATAACCATGTCCTTATATGTCATTTTGCTTGTTTAAATAATCAAACAACTAACAACTATCAATTAATTTTACCAAACATTTTTATACAATTCGCTAGTCAAATCAACTAATATAATCTGCTATCAGCTAAGTGCCAAACAAGACCAATATATACTTAATTCTGTTAAACTTATATTTTATTGGTTTAAGAGTGTAAGAAGCCCTTGAACTTTTGAAAAAAATCAATTAAGTCTCTAAACTTTTTTGCACCAAATTAAGCTCTTGACACAATAAATTGAATAAATTAAGCTAACAAGTTTTTTTGATCAGTTAGTGTCGTGCATCGTGTCACGGTATTATCACTTGAAATTCTTAGAATTTTTTATTTTATTTAAAAATTCTTTTAAAGTCCTTAAAATTAAAAAAAACTATATTTTTTAAAAATATGTAAATATCATATGAAAAACTATGTCCCAAAGCTTGTAGTCTTTGGACTTTATGAAATACATTATTCTTGTCTTCCAATGGGCATAGTGTGTTCCGTCGAAGAATGGTGGCTTGTTGATGGAATGTTCCATTTGATCGGTTGGTTGATATGTTGTATCGAGCTTCCCGGATCACCTCAATATGATGTTAATCCTCTTCGATTGAGCCTCGCTCTGATACCAATTGTTGGGTTTTATGATGCTCGATTTCCTTCAACCGAATTGCTCGTAAAGTGGTGGAGAAGTGGAATATTGGGTGATGGTGGTGGAAGCAAAAAGATAGAAGTTTTGCACAATGATTTAGAGTGGTTCGGCTTTCTAACCAAAGCCTACATCCACTACCTTAGCTTCCTACCAAGGATTTCAAACAAATTCACTATGAATTCCATCCCCTTTTCTAGGCTAAGGAGACAACCTTTACAACCCTTAAAGCTTTCTACCCAAAGCTTGAGTAAACACTCTTTACAGGAGAAATACAAAGCAAACAAGAAATCCCTCTAATAGGTATGTGTTTGCAAATCTAAGCACTCACCCAAAACCTAGAACATAATTTTGGCTCACTAATGTTTGTCTATACAAGAAATTGACAATTAAGCACTAAGACATATTTTTGATCATATGATGTTTGACAATTGAAGCATTAGCCTTCTCTTGATGCTTGGAGGTCCCTTTTATACTCCTAATTGAGTTTGTAGCCGCTGAGGACTGTTGGGGTTGAATTGGAGCCGTTGGAGACTTTATTTCCCACCATAAAATGCAGTTCTGCTGCCTACCGTATCGGTACACGGGGACCTATATCGGTACGCCCTTCTTCAGAACTAGTCGTTAGGCTCTTGCCAGCCTAAGCGTACCGATACGCTAGGGAGCGTATCGGTACGGTCTGCACTTTAAAAGTCCGTTAGGAAATAGCCGTTGGGGGTTGTTAAACCAGGGATCGGTACGCTTTAAAGGCGTATCAAAATGACCCCTAACCGTATTGATACGAGCAAGCATGTATCGGTACGAGTTTTGGCAGAATCAAACTGGGAAAAAGGTATCGATACATGGTATACCGTATCGGTACGATAGAGTTGAAAAGTTAGTTTTGAGTACTTTAAAACATTCCAAACATTGCCAAAAACCTTTTTAAATACCCCAAACATATTTTCAAGTTGTTTGGACTTAAAGACATGTTTTAAATTCTTTTCAAATATGTCCAAAATATTTTTCAAATATTATATCAAAACATTAGTTCTATAGACACTTTAACAAGAGAATAAAGAGGATGCCGATGAAAATAACCCACACAACCAATTGTCACAAGCACAACGAGGTAACATATCAGGTACAAAGGGCCATTGTTAGGCTGGTTTTGATTTTTTATATTGTTTTCTTAAATCCCGTTTCGGCATTATCAGATGAATATCTCAATGCTTCGAATCTTGTTTCTTGTTTTGTTATGGAGTAATCGTGGTTTTAGTTCCTCTATTATGCTGAAATTTTACAGGTTTTGATTCATTGTAATCCTTGGAGTGTGTAATGCCCGAGTTTAGGGCCCGAGAGATAATCAGGTTGGTTAAACCGGTTCGAGTTAAATTAATTTGGGGAAAAACCATTTTTAACAAACAACTAAAGGATTTTAATGAAGAAGGGCAAAAGGGGATTTTGGAATTCTAAAAGGATTTTGAAAATACTATCATCTTCTTCAAACTCTCTTTTAACGTTATTTTGCTCAAACCCCATTTATACTATTCTATTGATCTCACCACTTCATCCAAGAAAGTTTTTTAAGAAGCAGCGGAAACAGATTTGGGCTCTTCGGACATGAGACCGAGTAGTTCGGAGGCTTGAATCGGTGTTTCGGCTATCGTTCGGTTGTATCGGTGAGTGGAATTGTTTTCCAAGCCTTAACTTTGTTAAGGATGTGTTCTAGGGGTTTAGATTGAGCCTAATAAGCCAATCTAAGCTCAAGAGTAAGTTTTAAGCTTTTTAGTCTTCGTTTTCAGTAATATCTACTATCTGTTTGAATGACTTTCCATAATGCATGATGCTATGAACATCCTTGTGTTATGCATTTGATCGTCTTAATTGATTTTCCATGTTGGTTATGGTTGTGACTATGAGAACACAAGGTAAGTGTTGGTTTGGTGGGTATTGACATGTGAAATTTTATTACCGAATATAGTTGGTCGACCAATAGGATGTGAGTGCACTCGAGGTAAAAGTCGCGTGTGGCCTTAGTGATGCTAGATTCCACTAAGGAGAGTACGGTGATGTGAGATTCCATTGGAAGCTATGTTTTACTAGACGAGTGAGACGGTGATGTGAGACTCCACCGAAAGTGTCTAGTGTGTTTGAGAACTATCCGCATATCCGAGTAAAAGTGATGAATGACAATATACCCATGGTGCTCTAAATTCTCATGTTAAGCATGTTATATTGCTCTATTCCATTTATGATTATGCATGTGGTTGGTTTCTTGCTTGTGTGTTGTGAATGAGCATGAGGCAAGCTTGTGGATTGTGGAAGCATTCGGTAAATTCACGAGATGTTAAATGCATGTTGTTATGTGTTCTTGCATGAGGGAAATGATTTAGAAATGGTTTTGGTTTCAAGAAAATTATGGTTTTAAAACTGCATTGTTGTAGTTACCATTTTGAGCACCACTCACTAAGCTTAAATGCTTACGCTCATTTTTCCAACAATGCGGGCCCTTAGACCTACGGAGTCGAGGAACAAGGGAGAATCCAAGGGGGTTTGTTTTGCTCAAGTATGGTTTTAGACTTAAATAAATAGTATTAAGCAATGGGATAAGACCTTTATGTTTAAGGGGGTTGTTTGTTATGTCTCTTGCTTTAGACAAGTTTGTTTAGTTATGTTTGACTTGTAATGCCTCTAACATGTTGAACGTGCCATGGATTGTCTTTTGGCCTCCTTTTTGTGATTGCCATGCTTGAATGTTTTCCTTTAATGAATCTTGCCATGTTGAACCTTGATTCGTTGATTGTCTTATCATGTCTAAATGAATGCTCATGGTTGGCTTATGTTGTGTGCATGTTTAGGAGTTGATTAGGTGCATGTTTAGTGAGTTGTGTTGGTTCTCTTTGTGCTTAAAACTGCAGAAATCAGTCTTTCTAGGCAGGGCGTATCGATACGCTCAAGGTCTGTATCGATACGGTCCCCTCTTTTAAGCAAGGCGTACAGATACGCGGGGGCGTACCGATACCCACTTTGGTCTCTGGAAATCTGAGATTTTGACGAGAAATTGGGGTATTGATACGGGACTTAGGCGTATCGATACGGTCCCTGGTGTTAACTTTGAGAGTTTGACCTTTAAGGGTGTATCGATACCAGCCGTGGGGGTATCGATACAGTCTCTTGGAGTTGACCTTAGGGAGTTTGACCGTTAAAGGCGTATCGATATGGGCCTTAGGCGTATCGATACGGCTTGTGGTTTAATTGTTAAAAGTAACCTCTAATGTCCGTTTTTTCTTGGTTCATGTTCGTGTTTGCTTCCTGCTGCTTGTCTCCTCACATATGATTTAAATATGGCCTATAGACAAGATAATTTTAAAAGAGAACGAGTTTAGGGTTGCTAATCGGAGCAGAACCTTAACGGGTTTCTCTTCGGTTTTCCCCGTGTAACTCGTTCGGGTCAGTCTGGTGGCTAGGCCGGGTCGAGGAGGTTACAGAGTGGGGAAGAGAGGATGAGCAAAGATGGTGGGGGGAATAAGAGAGACTAAATTGACAAAAAATTAAAATGTTGAGGATGACTTTACAGAATTAAGACCAAATTTAAACAAAATACAAAATTTGAGGACTAAATGTGTTATTATGATTTTTTTGTTTACTATCACGTCATCCGTCATTAAAATTTTAATGGCGTCGAAACAATTTGTTATTTTTTTAAGTCGGGACCAATTTGTAACTTCTAATAGTTGGGGACACAAAAAAAATTAAAGCATAGTTGGGAGCCATTTATGTAGTTTACCCTAAGTTTTAATCAAATGTATTAATTATTGTTTTCTTTTCTTTTAATAACAATCAAATCCTACTTATTTATAGATCAAACGATGATATACACTTACTATGTTTAGACATTTATTTAACTTAAGAGTGTAAGAAGAGTTCAACTGATTTTTTTCATCAAATTAAGTTTTTTAAACAATAATTTGAATCAATTAAGTCCTTTGATTAATATTGATGGTTGAATTTAGCGAGTTTTTTAAATCAGTTGATGTCGTGCCACAGTATTGTCCCTTGTATTTTTAGAATATTTTTATTTTATTAAAAAAATCTTAAAAAGTCTTAAAAATTATAAGAAAGTATTTTTTTAAAAAATATGTAAATTTCATATGGTAGAATTATAATGTATCATATGACAATAATATCTAAAGAAAAATTGTTAAGATCTAATTGTCAAAAATTAGTAAAAAAAACTTAATTAATTAAATTTATTAATTCAACGACTTAATTGAGTGCAAAAAAATTCAGAAACAACTTTTTTTATGTTACGGTGACAATCATGCCAATAGATTTCTTTTTGTTAACTTCAGGGCGGTTTTAACCAAAACATTTCACTTTTAACTAGATTTTAGGGTTTAGAATTTAAGGGTAGTGTCTAGAATTTAAGATACAAAGTTTAAGTTTAGAGTTTAATTTTTAGGGCTTAGGGTTAGGAATTTAAGATTTGAATTTTTTAGTGTAAATATGTAGACTTGTATATAATGAATTTTATACAATTTATGTATTTGGACTATAAAATCAAAATCTTAAATTCCTAATCTTAAACCCTAAACTCTAAACATATACCCTAAATTCTAAACAATGACCTTAAATTATAAAGCCTAAAACCTAAACCCTTAAATTTGAAACCCAAAATTAAACATTTAACCCCTAAAATTAAGAGATTTGTGTAAATAAAATTTTACTAGGTCTGCGTATTAAAATTTTATCAATTTTTAACTTGTTTTTTACCCAATCTATCTTTCTGGTTTTGCTTTCAAGTGTTCTCGCTTCCCATATGAATTGCTAATTTACCTGTACGTGTTAAAGTGGCATTAGGCGTTTAACCTATCCTATCAATATATTCGTGTCGAACACATATTCGTATCTAATACTCAAAGTCAAAACCCGAGTTCAAATAACTATTTCTTGGAGTCAAAAAATTGGTAACAACACATAAAAGTTGTTGAAAACTTGCTCCCATACAATCTTCTATGATTTATGAAAGGGTAAAAGAGTGGTTTCTAGAGAAGACTGATATGGAAAAATTGCAGACAAATTAATCATGCATTTGAAGCTCGAAAATTGTGAATTGTACCAATGGATTTCATATTCTAAGAGTGAAGTACAAGTAAAGTCGGAACTAGCATCAACCATGTTGTACCTGGAGAAGATAACGCATACCGGGAATGTTCTTGCAGAAGAAGGTATAAACCGATAATCGCGACATTGAACTGAGACTGCATAATACGAAGTGAACGGCTGTGGATTATTCGAAAATGCTCGAGGTGGAAACATAAGCTTGGGAATTGTACTTCAACATATATAAGAGCAGACACAAGCAGTTTCGGATAAATTATAACAACCTCACGAGTAACAAATAGAAGTTATTGCCAATAGCATGATCCGGAACCACTCGGCGGTTGTCGAGCATAATAATTCAAGACCGGAGCAGCTTGAACCCCACGCCTATTCAATAGGCATCGGAAGTAATGCAACCGATGCAACACGGTAAGATTTGCTGCAGATAATGCCTCCTCCGTGCTCCACAAGCGTTCTATAGGAAGACGGAACGGAAGCAATATGAGGGCATATCCCTAATGTAACATAACCTTCAGTAATAATACGAAAACGATGTCAAAATACCTGCTGCTGCTGCAGCTCGAGGCCATATCGTTTGCTGAACATTTGATGTATCGACTGTCTCACCCCACATACAAACTTCTCCGCCGATAACAAGTTCTTGCTTGGACACATTACTTATTCCTTCTAGTGGCTCGGCATAGTAAACTTCGTCCCAACTGACATCTAGATGGTCGAGATACCAAACACGTTGGTTGCTGAAAATGCATTTGAATCCTTTTTCCACGGCCTTCAAGCAAACCCCGGGGCCGAGCCTACCACAGTACATAAAATCACAACAGCAGTTGTATGAGAACATTTTTCAGTTGAAACTTACAGGAGATTAACAAACAACACTCACCAGTTGTGCACCACAGTCCGAGGATTAAGACTCTTCGCAAAAGCATTGAAGGTCTCTTCCCTAAGATTAAGAATATCCAGATTCTTCAGTTATTCATATATTTTACAGAAACCAGATAAGTAGATCTTTAGAATACAGAGTAATCTTTCGGTGGCCTGTTTTGCTTAGAACATTAACAGCAATTTTAGAGCATGGATAAGAATGTACCAGTTGACTGGTGTCCAGTTTTTCGAGATTGCGATTTCTTGAGCTTTGAGTACGAAATATTGATACGCGTCCTTAGGCTTCATCTTGTTTTCATCGAGCCTGCAATTGTCTTCAGCAGATTAATGGTTTATAAGACGGCACAGCTTGTCAAGTCTGATCTATTTATCGGTGACTTAAAAGATCGCAAATCATCATATATGTAGTAACTCTTGTTCAACACGAAGATTAAAGCGTGTACCACTGCTTTACATGTGGAGTTTTGTTCCAGCAATCTGTCAAAACAAAAAGAAGCCCACAGATCTATTTAAGAAAACGATCCTGATATCGAAAAATCGAACTGTTCATCGAACATTTTGAAACATGCAATAGAGATATTGTGGTTAATCTCTAAAATGCTGTGTCACCAATGAGGACCGAGACAGCAATGAATCTATCCTCTCATGTTTGTATCTGTATATCATACGTTTGCATGCATGGATGCCAAGGCACATATGTAACGAACAGTAGCATATAGCGCTCGAAATCAAAGAGAAATAGGTGAAAATTATGCCCTAAACCTAAAATGTAGAACTTCTACATGTTTAAACTAAGAGATGGTAGAGATAGAAAGCTCCACCAACCTGTATTAACCTCGTCGCCACCCAAGTGGAAGAGCTCAAACGGGAAAATTTCTCGGATCTCTGTAAAGATAAAACTCGGGTAAACAATCAAAAAAGTGGGAGGTTATAACTTATAACGGCAAATAAAACAAATCACAGTTGCTTGTAAGAGCATCTGTGTACAATAAGTGTCCATCTGTAGGGTAGTACAGGCGGTAAACATCAAAACCATGCTCAAATTCATGTTATTCTAATTCAAAGAAGAAATCCCTTTGGTTTTCATATTATCAAGATTCAGCATGGAGTTATTCTTATTTAGAGGATACAAGACCTGCAATCGAATCTAGATTGAATTTTATATCACTGAACTTCTTTAAAATCGTGCTGCATAACATAATTCTAGTTGTGATGAGCATAACAATAGGTGCAAACATTGTGACGAGCATGTTGGAATTATAATTCTTGATCCTCGAAACTAGAATGGTTGCAGGAAATGACTAGTATGACGAAGGGAAAGGTTTTCATGGAGCTTTACCTGATAGAATGCCAGAAATTAAATCAAAAGTAAAATTTTTCGTAACATCGAGTGGTTCTCTGCAGTAAGTATTAGGCCATAGATCAGGATAGCCAGCTCCCCTGATAATAATAATAAAAAAGGGTCAAATTTGTTGTTAATAATAATTAATATATAACAGTGGGATATGTGGCTCTCCGCACGGTCACCTAAACTGTGTGAACCGTCCGGAGCAACCAGTTCCCACTTTGTTCATCAACAAGTTTAAATCTGATACTTGTCAGGTAAGGCTGCCGATTAAGAAAACAAGTGAACTAAACAAGAAAAATAAAGCCAAGGTGCAGTTTCGATAAAACAGCTCTATTTCTTTTATTGAGAAAAAGGAGTTTTAGCCAAGAAACTCTTTCTCATTACTTGATTATGAAAAAGAATGCATCTGCTACACGACCTGCAATCGAAGACAATAAATGGAAAAACTCGGGGAAAAAGATTCCACGAACATGGAGTCTCTCAATAGAATAATATCATGTTAACCTAAGACAATAAATGGCAGAAGAAAGAACCTTACCATGACTCTGCATGACCAGGGACATCTACTTCTGCCATTACATGGATGCCTGCAATACACCATGCCAAATAATAAGAAAAACTATCGAACCAACACTCGTACATGGTTATTTCATTAGTTTTATGTAATTGCACCATGCTTTTACCATTAAGACACGTCTATGTTACTCAAATTTAGGTTTAAGTGTCGGATATAAGTATGTGTCCAACATAGATACTTCAAAGGCCAGCATAAAATGTCATATTTAAAATGTTAATAAAATTGAAAGATCAATCTCACCTCTCGTTTTGGCAAATCTTCACATCGGCACATGAAAAGAATAAATAGAAAGCACACAATCAGGGCATATCTACGTAAGAAGCATGAATGCCAAAAATAACTTCAAAAAGGAAAAACGAAACAACAACGAAGCATAGATATATACAGCCAATAAACCATAACTCAAAATTGCAGCAGTACAGAAGACAATAATTTTATTCGCAGAAAGCATTCTACTTGGTGTCTATTTTCTCGAGAAGGCTAAATCTATTGTTATCATTGGCTTCTTTTAAGGCTAGTGCTATCTACAACATGGTGCCTTTTACTTCCCTGCAGTTTTCAAACATATAGTTCGAGATATTGTCTTTGATTGATACATTGAATTTAATCTGTTTAAAGTTCATAGGAAAAGAAAACGCGACTTTCGACAGCTTTTGCTATTGATTTACGATTTGGGGGAGGGATATAAACAGCATAAAAATCAATAGAATGTTTTGAAGTTTTATAGCAGAGAACTTATCTCAGGGTTTATACGGTATACATATCATACCTGACAATTCGACTCGCATCCTCAACAGTATAGCGCTCCCATTTTGAGTAAGCACCATTCCACAGTTTTGGATATGCAGGTACCTCGAGAGGAAACGCATCAGTATCTATGATGTGCCAATGAAGAACATTCTACTAAATTGCATGTAAAAGAACCATAAAGACATTGTTATAATCTTGCAAGGACTCGAATGAATTCCAACTGCAAAATACACAAAAAATAACGGCGAGTAACATTTCTTACGAGTTTAGCATAAGACATAGATTCAATTATCGACTTAATGACATCAACTGGAAAATGGTGCCTTGATGTGTCTGTAACAGATTGCATATACAATGGTATCAAGTTCTATTCTATAGGTTGTTACATAAAAGAAGTAAAATCGGTAACTTTTTTAGCAGCAAATACAAGAGAGGCTTACCGAGCAAAAGCCCTCGATATGCGAACCTCGGCTTATCTTTGATGTACCATGGGGCTTTGGATATTTGCACTGATTTAGTTGTATAATCAAAAGCACACAATTGGCTGAATGTCTGGAATATTATAAAAGAGAAGAATGAGGGATGAGATATATTTGCCGCAAGAGTTGCTGTACATAGACATTTTAAGAAGAATAGAGAGCATTTGAACCATTTACAGGTATGCTTTCGACTCCTTAACTTATAAACCAGAACAATACCCTCAATGATTACATACACATAGAATGTACCATGTAATAACCAGTTCAGTTTTCGAGTAAACGATTGAGTGCATACCTCCAACCCTCTTAACGCACCGTAAATGGTACTCGCCTGCCAAAGAAGAAGGAAGAGAGACTGAGAGATACATGAATACCAGCCATCATCACACATTTATCTAATGCAAACTGAACTTCAGAAATAGTTCAGAACTAAGCATACATCAACATTATCCCAGCCCTGGGAGGATGCCGGTCGATAAGCCAATGCTAATCAAGCTAAGAATATCCTGATCACTTACTCACACCTAGGAGTGCCAATAAACTAGTTCCACAAGACTTTAATCAATAAGCACCGATAATCGAAAGTTAGCGACACGCAGAAACAAAATTGCAGATTTGCAGCAAGATCAATCCGAAACTAAGAACCAGTTTCAGTTCATACTCCACATGATCATGAATACAATAAACCATATAAAAAAACTCACAAGTTTCAAACTTTACCTCAATTATAGTCTCCCAAACAACAGACTTCCCTTCAGTCTTGTCTACGAACAAAGTATAACTCTCATCCACACCCAACTTGAGCTGCCATAATTAGACCAAAACAATCATCAACAAAGAGAGAAAAAACAAACAAACTTTTAATTGAATTAAAGAAGAAAAAAGTTTCCAACTTACCTCATCACTCCCTGATTTCACAATGATCCTCAATTCACTAATATCATAAAGAGATCTTATTCGTCTTGAATTCTTAGAAACCGAAATCCCAGAAGAAAATTTAAATATAATCCTCTTATACCTCCTAAACCCTTCCCTCAAAATCCTGAAGTTCCCTCCATGCCCAATGACAGACAAAGACAAAGCTGGGTTCACAGTCAAAGTTTCATTGCCTGAAGTAAGCTCATATGGCAAAGGCCAAATGTATGTCAAAGACTGATTTAACCCAGAATTGAGGCCAAACCCAGAAGTTAAACCCACAAGCTGAAAAGCCCAGACTAAGAACATCAAACAACTGTGTCTGAAATGGGGGTTTTCACACAAATGTAACATTTTTGTTTTTCAAGATTGGATTTTTATTCTCTTATGGAAGAATGTTGATGAAGGCTTGAAAGGGTTGTTAAAGGAAGCAAGAATTGAGACAAATTCAGGGGAGAAGTGTTGGGATACTTTGGTTGTTTTGGTTTACATGTTTCTGTTTTTATAGTTAATGGTCCAGAGTAGGTCTCGGAACACTATATTTGTGAGGAGTTCGTCTATGTGTCATGATTGTGTGACTTGTGAGATATTTTCATATGATGTAATATTTTATTTTACTTTATTGCCCAAAGATTTAGACCATTTTATATAATCTTTTGTCCTAATTTGAGTGCTTTTAATTTCCAACTAATCTTGTTAATATATTTTTGTGTTAGAATTATTTTTTTATAATCGGTATATGGTATAGTTAGTCAAGTAATCTAGATCGAGTATTGTTAAGTTTCATTTTGAGGGTAATTATCATAATTTAATTTACTTCATTCTTGATGTCAAAATTCAAATTGCTATAAATTTTAAGAGATCTAGCGCGTCATCATACTAGACAAACGAATAGTTAGCCAAAATTAATATTTTTAAGAAAATGTCAACACACATCGTTATCGGTGACGGTGTTAACTATTTGGACTGAATAATGACATTATAAAACTAGATGATCAAATTATGCTAATTGAAAATATATAAACTAAATCCTAAATTTAAACATAATGAGGGGATCAAAAGCAAAATTCACCTTTATTTAGTTTTTTCTTTTATACAATTTGTAAACTACCATAACCCCTTTATCACCAAAAATCATTATTTTCTTAATTGTTTTTTATATTATAATTTTATATATGTTTGTCCCAACAATTAGTGGAACATTTGCCTAATAAAAGATAATGGACCTAATTTACACCACTTAACAATATTCACTAAGCTTGAAACAATGTTGAATCTTGTCATATGATGGACCCAACAATTAAAAGAATTTGATGCCAATACTCACCTTAACATAAAAAAAAGTTGCCAACTAACTATGTTTTTATATTCAATTATCCTTTTAGCATAAAATTTCAAGTCCAATTATAGATTTGATATGGTCGTGTTGGAAATAATAATAAATTTCTTTTTATAACCATCTATTTCTATTCATTGGCTGACTAATTTAAATAAAATATTACAAAATTTATTATTAGTAAGATTTTTTAAGTGTCAATTCAATTTATTATATTTACCGTATTGAAATTCGTATTTATAATCTTACTTAAAGAATTTAGAGGCTCAACAAAATAAACCAAATAGAATTTCTTCTTTTTTTTAAATCATAATACCAATTTATACGAACTAGCAAATACTTAAAGTTCATATTTTTTAATACTTAAATATTATATCATCATTATATGGATAAGATATCAAATTATTTAAAATATGGTTTTTTATAAAGAGTTAATATTTAATGCATTGTAGGTTTATTTAAGTTCAACAATATAAAACTAAGTCCCTAAATTTTAACTTGTGAACTCTAAACTTTAAATTTGAAATCATATACCATGAACTTTTAAATCTTTAATTATTATTACGTATAAATTAAATAAATTTTTCACTGTCAATGTGCATGGAATATTTTAAAAATGTTAATTTGAATCTTAAATATGTATGTGAGTTTAACATGCATATCCAAGTAAAACCTTTAATTAAGGTTAAATTACATCGTTAGTGTGATTTTAGTCTTTACACGTTAATTGGTTAATTTTAGGTCATGTGCTTTTCGGATTTTAAAACTTCAATTATAACTCAAAGTGATATGAGACTTGAAAATTTATTTTTATTAATATCAAGAATTAACTCAACAAAAACCCAAATTGCATGGATTCATGGGGCTTGAAATTTTATTTTTATTAATATTTAATTATAAAAATATACTTCTCTTACAAACACTTTATCCTCACACTCCTTCCGGCACAAAATATTAACTTCAAAAAGAATTGGTAAACAAAAACCAAAACCCATAATTCAACATCAAAAAGATGTAAACATGGGTGGAAGTGAACCCTCAATTCCTTTAGAAAAAATAAAAAAATCTTTTAACATCAATAATTTTTCAGCAATTTCATTTTCTAAAAGAAGTTTAATGCTTTTGAAATTATGTGGGGATTAAAAGGAATTAATCTCTTTAATTATTCAACATTTATTCTCGGACTGTTTCTTTCTCAAAATTCAGATAACGTAAGCAACAAACAAATACAGATAAACAACAATAAGTCAACATGCAAACTTATCATTATCTAAAATTAAAAGAAATGGTTTAAAGCTTTCATCATAAAACAATAAATCCAGAAAAAATTATATGTATTAGACATAAATTCATCAACAATAGTGCGAAAAATTCGCAGTTTGTGCCTACCACCTTTATAAAGCTCCTTCAAACTACAACTTAACTTGCTTTCAACCAGCGTCGTTTTCTTGTTCCCATGACTCACAACCCCACTGTCTCCGCTAAATTTCTTTTCCGACTCACCAAAAAACTCAACAAATTGATCTATATATATTAAACAAAAATAAACAAATCAATTGAGCTCAAAGATTATGCTAAAAATTTCAATTAATAAGTGTCTATTTTCTTAATCCAAAATCTCAATTTCAAATTCTGTAAAAATGTCCATAGAAATAATGTAATCTAAAAATGCATTGTTAAAACAACTTTCGCAAATTTAAAATATTTTACACAATATATAGACTAATAATTAGGGATTTTAAATCCACGCAATACCCAAAAAAAATAAGGATTTTCGGTTGTTACCCTTTTACATAAGAAGGCAAATATTTCATGATAATCAAACAACAAAACAAAATTATCGACTTCAAATGAATCTAAGACAAAAGATAAATAGACAATTCCTAGAAGAGATAAGATGGTAAAATAATAGAAAATGCTCTCAAGGGTCTTAAGCCCGGGACATAAGAGAAAGAAGAATAAAGCAGGTGATCAGCTCTAATCAACCAGCCATCAACGCTTACTTTTTATCCTAATGTTTTAACAATTCAACCATTAAATTTTATGGCTACATATATTATATGACTGAAAATATCTAACCATTTATCGTATATAAGATAATTTAACCGTTAAATATATGTTTTCTAAGAAAAATACTTTGATGCGCAAGCTTGCCCTTCAACTTTAGGCTTTAGGGTTTTAGGTTAGAGTCTATAGTTTAGTTTGTAGGGTGTAAAATTGAAGATTTATAGTTAGAGTTTAGGGTTTGTGGTTGGGGCTTAGGTTTTAGGGTGCTACGATTTAAAATTTTAATTTTAAATTAAAAAAAAAGTTATGTAAATTTTTTACACAGTTTGTACATCAAAATATAATTTTTTTAATAGAACGGTTAAATTTAGGGAAAACTACCCCATTGACCACCAAACAAATTGGGGATACCTATTTGGACCACCGAACTATAGAAATCGTCAATCAGACCACCAAACTTATAAAATCAACCTATTTTGATCACCGACGTTAAAAACCTAAAGGTGGAGTGACGGAACTGCCACGTGGCAATTGATGGGTATATTTAAAAATTACACATTTGGTTCCTGTTATTTACATATTCTTTCATTTTAGTGCTAATTTTAAATTAATAAAATAATAAATTATTTAATTAAGTGGTGACACGTGTCACCACCAATTTAGAGGAGAAAAATAAATTTTTCTTCACCTGTGCTAGGGTGGATTCGAATATAGGTGTCTCAATGGGTAAAGCCAATGGCTTTGCCACTACACCAAGCACAACTTTGTGCTATAATTCTCCAGATATAATATCTATCTCTTATTAGTTTCTACATTTATAAGCCAAACTCAAACCTAAACACTAATTTCACATATATAAATCTTAAACCCTAAACTCTAACCCTAAATATTTCAAATTAATTTCACGCTACATATTTCAAATTAAACCCCAAACCCTAAAATTTTCAAATTAATTCCACACTAAATATTTTAAATTAAACCCCAAACCCTAAAAATTTCAAATTAATTTCACACTAAATATTTCAAATTAAACCCTAAACCCTAAACCCTAAATATTTCAAATTAATTTCACGCTAAATATTTCAAATTAAACCCTAAACCCTAAAAATTTCAAATTAATTTTTAGGGTTTAAGGTTATGGTTTGGGGTTTATTTTGAAATATTTAGTGTGAAATTAATTTGAAATATTAAGGGTTTAGGGTTTAAGACTTAATTTGAAATATTTAGCGTGAAATTAATTTGAATTTTTTAGGGTTTGGGGTTTAATTTAAAATATTTAGCATGGAATTAATTTGAAATTTTTAGAGTTTGAGGTTTAATTTGAAATATGTAGCGTGAAATTAATTTGAAATATTTAAGGTTAGAGTTTAAGGTTTAGGATTTATATATGTGAAATTAGTGTTTAGGGTTTGAGCTTTTGGCTTATAAATGTAGAAACTAATAAGAGATATATATTTTATCTGGAGAATTATAACACAAAGTTGTGTTTGGTGTAGTGGCAAAGCCATTGCCTTTACCCTTGGAGACCTAGGTTTGAATCCACCCTAACGCAATTGAGGAAAAATTTATTTTTCTCCTCTTAATTGGTGGTGACACGTGTCACCACTTAATTAAATAATTTACTATTTTATTAATTTAAAATTAGGACTAAATTGAAAGAATGTGTAAATAATAGGGACCAAATGTGTAATTTTTAAATATACCAATCAATTGCCACGTGGCAGTTCCGTCACTCCACCGTTAGATTTTTAACAACGGTGGTCAAAATAGGTTGATTTTATAAGTTCAGTGGTCTGATTGATGATTTTATAGTTCGGTTGTCCAAATAGGTATCCTCAATTTGTTTGGTGGTCAGTGGGTTAGTTTTCCCTTAAATTTATGTCAATAAAGATATTACTGAAAGATATTTATTATGTCAATTAATTCGGTTTTAATAAATAACATTTATAAAAGAGACGTGTAACTAATAATTACTTGTTAGTTATATTGAATTCAAAAAGGTTTTCTAAAATGGTAATCAAATCATCCTTAATTATTGATGCCTATGGCTATAGGCACCCATCTCCCCCACTCTAGTTTAATTACTTCAGGTAAATTCAAAGTAAAAACATGTACTTTTATTTCCTTAAAATATTAGGAAAACTTAAAGTAAAAATATTACTTTAGGTAAATTCAAAGGGAATACATAATATTTATCGACAAAACTTTACATTTTTAAAAAGCAAAACTTTACATATTTGGTGTTTTAAAATTAGTTTACATATATATTTTTCTTACTCCTATAACAATTTCCTACTTCTATCACAAAATATTTTATGAATGTAACATAGAAAATTACTTTAATGGATATATATAAGGATGGGAACGGGCCGGGTTGAGTTTTTGGCCCACCCGAAAATAAATATCCTAAACTCGAACTCGGTCTAAACATATTCTTTTAAAAATTCTGACCCGAAAATAAATATATTAAACTCGACTTTGACCCGACCTATAGAAAAAAATTAATTTTAGGGACCTAATTATAAAAAAAATTAAGGGACTTAATCATAAAAAATTAAGGGACTTAATCATAAAAATATTATTTTAAGGACTAAATTGTAAATATCCTTAATAATTTTATGAAAAAATTACACATTTAGTCCCGAGGTGTGTATAATTAATCGTAATCGTTAACCGTAACTGTTATTGTGTTAATTTAAAACAAAAATTAACACAACAATAAAATTTAACTATGACAAGGGATATTTATAACATATAGTTTACTCACAATATTGATTACGTCATTCTCGAGGCCGTCTTATAATATAATATTTATCAGAGAGATACTTTTATTATTCTCAAAAGAAGTGCTAAACATATGAAAAAAATATTAATATGTTATAGGTTAACTGGTAATTGATCCGTTAATAACGATTAACCATTAGCAGTTAAAACGATTAATTATTTTTTAACTGTTAGATTACGATTCAACAACTGTTATAATAATTAATCGACCGTTTAAGTTAAACAGAACGGTTAACCTACCATGAACACCCTAATCAAAATCACTGTCAAACCCTACATTATTTATTTTAACCCTTATCTCTCCTCTTTTAATAATAGTATAATACATCATGTACAAAGGTTGAGTACACACCAAAATCAAACATATTGATCTTGATCAAAAAAAAAAATCAAACATATTGATATTAATGTTAAAATTTGCTCCGAGTTCCCGTATTTTTTTGTACAATTAGAATTCGGCCTCCTACTTTATTTTCATAAATTTAATTCATTTAATTTTTAAAATTAAAAGTTAAAGTCTAATAACTAATCCGTTAAAATTCTTTAATTAAATTTGTTGATGTGATATTTTAAAATAAAGAAAGTGGTTGTGAAACCGATATTTTAATTTTGATATAACTAAAGAACCTAAGGACTAAATTGAAAATGTAAAAACGAATTTTTAAGTTCTCAAACCTCTCTACATGTTTTAAACAATATGCCTAGGTTAAAAACTAAGTTTATCAAATATTTTCTAAGTGTTCTTAAAGCCAAAACATTGATTTTCGAGTCACCGTTTCGAAACGGCCTAAGGCGTTTCGAAACAGTTTTGAAACTGTGAGTCCATGTTTCGAAACGGGTATCGAAACGATTTCAACACTGCCAACCCGTGTTTCGAAACAAGTTTCGAACGACTGAAGAACATTGAGCAACCGTATCGAAACGACATCAAGTGTTTCGAAACGGCTTTAAAACTTGATTTGAAAAATATGACCGTTGAATGTTTTTAACTGATTTTAAAGAAGTCGTTAAGGCATATCGAAACGATCTCAAGCCGTTTCGATACGGTCCTTGACAGTGGCAAAATGTTTCTAAACAAGTTTCGAAACGGGCTCTTAGCGTATCAAAACAGGTCTAGCCGTTTCAATACGGGCTATTTAATGCACCCCAACGACTCTTTCTATTTTGGTCTGTTTCGAAACAGGGTCGGGCGTTTCAAAACGGTTGGTTGCAGACTGCATTTATAGAGGGAAGATAACACCCCCAACGGCTCTATTGATGAATGCAACAACCACAACGGCTAGAATTCAATGAGAAGGTATAAAAGGGAACTCTAAAAGCTTCAGCAACAACTATTGATCATAAAGCAAACATCCAAACATCAAATCCAAGCATTTGTGCCTAAATCCCATTATTGTCTTGTAACCCCAATTGTATTTTTCATTCTTATCATTTCTATTGGGTTGAGTGCTTGTAATTGGGCTACAATTTGCACTGAGAGATACTTTCTTAGCCAACAAATTCTTTGTTTTAATTGTGTGAGGATTGGGTCAAATTTTGGGTAGAAAATTTGACCAAAAATTGTAAGGGTTACCTCCTTAGCCTAGAAAAGGGGAAGAGCAATTAGTGGAATTGTTGCAAATCCTTAGTGAAGCTAAGGTAGTGGATGTAAAGTTCATTTGGAACTTGAACCACTCTAAAATTCCTTGTCTACTTTTTTTTTGCAATTTCCACCACCAACAACTTTAAAAATCCAATTCACCCCCTCTTGGTTTAGTTCGATCATTCGATCCACTCAACAATTGGTATCAAAGCCTACCTCTTTGAGGATTAACAACCACAAGAAGAGTTCCTAGGAAGAGTGTGATCATCCAAAAATCAAGAGATGGCTTCTACCTCCGGTTCGAGCATGTATGAGTCTCAATCAACTACAAAACCACCCTTCTTCAATGGTGACAACTATCCGTTTTGGAAGAATAGAATGCGCCTCTTCATCAAGTCCAATGACTACTTGGTTTGGGATGTCATTGAAGATGACCCCTACATTCCATTGAAGCAAGATAGTGAAGAGAGGATGGTTTTGAAGAAAAAGGTGGAGATGAGTGAAGAAGAAAGGAGAAAGATCCAAATAAATGACAAAGCTCTCCACATGCTCTTTTGTTCTTTCGGTCCGGACATCTACTTCAAAGTATCACCCATTGAGTGTGCCAAAGAAGTGTGGGATACTCTTGAGACCACCTATGAGGGAACCAACGATGTCAAGGAAACTAAGATTGGAATTCTCAATCTTAGTTATGAAAATTTCAAGATGGAGCCCGATGAGACGGTGTCCAAGATGTTTGATCGCTTCTCAACCATAGTCAATGGGCTCAAAGGATTTGGAGAGACTATACCGGAAGACAAGCTTGTCCGGAAGCTACTCTACTCACTTCCCGAATCTTGGGATGGGAAGAGAACCGCCATCATAGAAGCTAAAAATTTGAAGACTTTAAAGCTTGATGAGCTAGTGGGTTCTCTTCTTACTCATGAGATCATGAAGCAAGGAAGGGAAGAAGAGAAGAATAAGGAAGAGAAGAGAGTAGAAAAGCTAGAGGTGGAAAAGAAGAAGAAGATGGGAATAGCTCTCAAAGCTTCATTACTTGAGGAGAGCTCTTCTAGTGAGGAGGATGAGCTAGAAGAATTGGCTATGATAGCCAAACATTCTCACGCTTTATGAGGTCCAACCGGGGAAGAAAAATCCAAAGGAAGATGGACTTCAAAGGTAAGAACAAAGAAGAAGCAATGGATCAAATCATTTGCTTCGAGTGCAATAAACCCGGTCACATACGTTCGGAGTGCCTTCAACTCAAGAAGAAGGGCTTTGAGAAGAAGAAGAAGCTCAAGGCCAAGCTTGCTACTTGGAGTGATGAGGAGTCATCCGAGGATGACGAACAAGAAGTGGCCAACCTTTGCCTCATGGCACTTGAGGAAGATTCCTCCATGGTAACCTCTAACTCATCATCTTTAGATTTTACATATGATGAATTAAATGATGCATATGATGAGTTGCAAGAGGTCTATGATGAATTAGTTGAGAAATACAAGGAGTCGGTCATTAGGAATAAGAAAATTATTTCGGAACTAAATGATAAAAATGACTCACTTTCTCAAGCTAATTTAAAATTTGAGAAAAAGATATTAGGGTTGAAAGATGAACTAAAATTCTTCCAAGATGAAAATATTGACCTTAATAATCTTCTTTCTCAATGTAATAGTGAACACCAAAAGGTGTTAGATGAGCTTAACAAGCTCAAAGAGTCTTTTAAAAATGTTGGTAGTGTGAAACATGAAATAGGTGAATCTTCAAAAACAAACCAACCTAGGAAAAAGACTAATTACTACAAACAAGGTAGCTTTCCTAGACATAGTAGAACTAAAAGGATTAGAAGTGTATGAGTTCCTAAGGAACTTGTAAAATCTAATAACATTGTTGCTATGTCATCTTGGATTCCTAAGGGAACCAAGTTATTGGGAGCTAACACTCATGGACCCAAAATGATTTGGGTACCAAAAACAAAAGTTTAATATCTTTGTTTGTAGGGGGAGCATTGCTACAAGGCCAAAGCACAAAGTCAAAACTCATGGTACCTTGATAGTGGATGCTCGAGGCATATGACCGGAGACAAGAATAGATTCATGGATCTAAAGCCAAAAAGTGGAGGAGTGGTGACATTTGGTGACAACTCCAAAGGCCACATTAAAGGTATTGGCTCCATAGGTAATCACTCTACTATTCTTATTGAAAATGTCTTGTTTGTCGATGGTCTTAAACATAACTTGTTGAACATAAGTCAATTGTGTGATAAAGGATTTAATGTTCTATTAGATAAAAATGGGTGCAAAATTGTTGACATTAAATCTAATAATATTATGCTCATAGGTCATCGCATAGGGAACATATACATGATGCATCTAGATGACATACATACATCTCATGCATGCTTGGTAGCACAAAATGAAAATGATGCATGGTTGTGGCATAGTAAACTAGGACATGCTAGCATTAGTGTTTTAGAAAAAACTAGTTTCCCTTGATCTAGTTAGAGGTTTACCCAAGATTAAGTTCTCAAACGATAAAATTTGTGATGCATGCTCTAAGGGTAAACAACATAGGTCTTCCTTTAAATCCATTAATGATGTTTCTACTAGTAGATGTTTACAACTTATCCATATGGATTTATTTGGGCCAATTAGGACTATGAGCTTGGGTGGTAAATCTTATGCATTTGTACTTGTTGATTATTTTTCTAGATTTACTTGGGTTCTATTTTTAAGTACTAAGATGAGGCTTTAGAAAAATTCATCACATTTTCAAAACTAACCCAAAATGATCTTGAACTTAGAATTTCTCATATTAGAAGTGATCATAGAACCGAGTTTCAAAATTTAGGGTTTGAAGATTTTTGGAATGAAAATGGTTTTAGCCACAATTTTTTGGCTCCTCGAACTCCTCAACAAAATGGGGTAGTTGAGAGGAAAAATAGAACTTTGCAAGAAATGGCTAGAACCATGCTTTGTGAAAATAATTTACCTAAATATTTTTGGGCGGAAGCCACAAACACTGCTTGCTATATTGTTAACCGAGTAATGATTAGGCCAATTTTAAAGAAAACACCTTATGAGATTTTAAAATCTAAAAAGCCTAACATTAGCTATTTTCATTCTTTTGGTTGCAAGTGTTTTGTTTTAAATAATGGAAAAGACAACTCAGGTAAATTTGATGCAAAAAGTGATGAAGCTATTTTCATAGGATACTCTTTAACCTTTAAAGCCTATCGAGTATTTAACAAGAGAACTTTAGTAGTAGAAGAATCTATACACGTTGTATTCGATGATAACCTCCTTCCAAGGAAGGATTCTTGTGATGATGATGATGTAGGAATCATAAATGCCTTTGATGGAGGAAAAACTTCAAAGGAGGATGAGATTCCAACAAAAGAAGAGAAAACACAAGATCCACCTCTTGAAGCCTTGAAGGACTTGGCTCTTGAGGAAAAGGAAGTGAGCTACCCAAGGGAGTTCAACTATGTCAAAGATGGTGAAATCTTAGGTGATCCATCCAAGGGGGTAACCACTCGATCTTCTCTTAGATTAATGAACCATGTTGCATTTATCTCATGCATAGAGCCTAAGAATATAAAAGAAGCATTGAAAGATGATTTTTGGATTATGGCTATGCAAGAAGAGTTAAATCAATTTGAGAGAAGTAATGTTTGGACATTAGTTGATAGACCTAGTAATCAATCTACCATAGGAACTAAATGAGTCTTTAGGAACAAGCTAGATGAGAGTGGTAACATTGTGAGAAATAAAGCTAGACTAGTAGCACAAGGTTATACTCAAGAAGAGATAATAGATTTTGATGAAACCTATGCACCCGTAGCTAGAATGGAAGCCATTAGGATGTTGCTTGCATATGCATGTTATCATGATTTCAAGATTTTTCAAATGGATGTTAAAAGCGCGTTTTTAAATGGCTTTATAAATGAGGAAGTGTATGCGGAACAACCACCGGGTTTTGAAGACTCGAAATTTCCAAACCATGTTTTCAAACTCACTAAAGCTCTTTATGGTTTAAAACAAGCTCCTAGAGCTTGGTATGAAAGGCTTTCAAACTTTTTAATTGAAAAAGGCAAGGTGGACACTACACTTTTTATAAAAAGGTATAAAAATGACATCTTAGTAGTACAAATTTATGTTGATGATATTATTTTTGGTTCTACTAACGAATGTCATTGCAAAGAGTTTGCTAAGCTAATGTAAGGTAAATTTGAGATGAGCATGATGGGGGAGCTCTCATTCTTTTTGGGACTCCAAATCAAGCAAAAGAAGGATGGCACCTTCATCAATCAAGCAAAGTACATAAAGGATATGCTCAAGAAGTTTGGTTTGGAGAATGCAAAGCCTCAAGCCACACCTATGAGCTCATCTACAAAGCTTGACAAATATGAAGAAGGTAAGTGTGTTGACTCTAAGCTTTACCGCTCTATGATTGGATCATTGCTTTACCTTACCGCAAGTAGACCGGATATCTTGTTTAGTGTTTGCTTGTGTGCTAGGTTTCAAGCTAGTCCTAGAGAGTCTCACCTTATAGCCGTTAAGAGAATCTTTAGGTACCTTAGAGATACTCCTTGTTTAGGTCTTTGGTACCCTAGAGACTCCACCTTCAACCTTCATGCTTATTCGGATGCGAATTATGGGGGATGTAAAATCGATAGGAAGAGTACTTTGGGAACTTGTCAATTCCTAGGTAGTATGCTCATATCTTGGTTCTCTAAGAAACAAAATAGTGTAGCCTTATCTACCATCGAAGCCGAGTACATATCCTTAGGGAGTTGTTGTGCTCAAGTCCTTTGGATGAAGCAACAACTCTTAGATTATGGTATTAAAGTTGAAACCATACCCCTCAAATGTGATAACACTAGTGCCATATGTTTGACAAAAATTCCCATCCAACACTCTAGAACCAAACACATAGAAATAAGGCATCATTTCATTAGAGATCATGTCCTTAAGGAAGATGTGGTTATAGAGTATGTTGACACCTTAAATCAATTAACGGACATATTTACAAAACCTTTAGACAAAGAGCATTTTTGGTCCCTTAGGAGAGAGTTAGGTCTAACTGGCCTATCTTGACCTCTTAGGACCTCTTTTGTGCTTAAAATTGCTTGATCTTGTGAAATGCCATGTTTATGTGTTTTTACTCCTAATTTCATCCATGCCTATAGCTAGGGGGAGTATGTTTATGTTTGCATATGTTTTTCCTGCTCATTCATGTCATTCATGCAAGTTAGGCCTTAGAAAATTTCATTTTTCTGCACTTTTAGAGCCTCATCTGCACTTCCAGGCCCAAGTGTATCGAAACGGGTCCACCTGTTTCGATACGGATGCTTTAAATTTCTATCTGAGAGAAGGGCATTTCGAAACACCTTCCAAGGGTTTCGAAACGTTTTGGCTACTACCAAGGGGTGTATCGAAACAAGTTCCGATACGAGTCAACGGGGATTCGATATGGTCAAACCCGTATCGAAACGGTCAGCTGGTGTTGAAAAAATCGGTCAAACTTTCGTGCCCGCGTTTTGAAACGGTCAACACCGTTCCGAAACGGGTTCGCGGACTGCTTTAAAGGGGCTTTTAATGTTAAAGTTTAACCAGAATTAAAACTCTCCCAAACACTCTAAAACCCTAGAATTGATACGGTTAACCAATTTTCAAAGTGTTTGGTTCCAATAATCTGACAAGGCGACGGTCGAAAATTAAAAGCCAAAATTTTACAAATCTTACCAACTCGTATCTGTAAGGAGTAGAGTGTATCGATACGGTAAGTGTAATTTGGTTTCCAGGTTTAAGTTAGCGTATCGGTATAGCTGTTAGCGTACCCATACAATTTTCTTAACTCGTATTCTAGTAGCCAAACGTGAAAAACTATATCGATACGTTTGTACCAAAATTCAAGCTTTTAGTTCAAAAACACTTAGAAAAAATTTGGATACTTGACTTTTGATTTTTAGAAAACTTAAGGTTCGAATTCTTGTCATTTTGTGAGTCTTTTGAGTATTTAAAATTTATTTTATTTTACAGTTAAGTCCTTTAAAAATATTGTTATATCAAAATCAACTTTGATTTTACAATCTTCCCCTTTTTGATATAACAAAACCCAAATAAAATTTTAAAATTTCTCCCCCATAATTTAAGACCAAAAGATCAAAAAGAATGTATCTTTGTAAAAAATTTAAGGCTCGTGTAACTTCTTCCCTTTTTGTTAGATCAAAATTAATAAGGAAACAATATAAAATAAACACAACCTTTATTAAGCATAAAAGCAACATAAGTTCAAAGCAAATAGAAACCTAAACTTAAATTCTAAAAGCATAATTAAAAAAAAACTAAATCAAAGCATAGGTTCAAATACAAATTACATAGATAAGTGCATAAATGGAAACCTAAAAAGATATGCATGAGATGATATGATATGTTTAAGGAGCGTCATCACCGTCTTCTTCACCATCTTCATCTTCTATACCATTATTGCCAAAAGTATGTCCATGCCACTCTCCACGAAAAGCAGCAAGAGTCATGTCCAATGAGGCTTGGCTAGCTTTCATAGCGGCGACCCTAGCATCCAAAGCCTTGAGGTGGTTGTTGATAGAGGTGAAACCGACATCCATGGCATCAAACTTCCCATTAAGATAGATCATGAGCGTATCAAAGGAAGCTTGTGGAGGAGCAATTGGAGCGGTTCAAGATGAGCACGCTCTTCATCTTCGGGCTGAACATTGTGAGGCAAATCGATATTCTGAACCCATTGGTTGTTATACCAAGTGAATTTTGCCTTTTAGAGGGACTTAGCATCGATTGGGTCGGTGAGACTAACATCAAGATCGTGTGAACAATCAATCCCAATCTTGTGGAAGATGTAGCTCAAAGCGCATCCATAAGTGAAAGACGATACCACTTCCGAATGATGATTCTGAAAAAGATAGACGATCTCCGCAAACATAATATGAGCAAGATTTGGGTGCTTACGTTCCCAAAATCATCGGATCCAAAAACTATCAACTTGCCTAATAGTGGACCATCTACCACCGGATGGACGGAACCACCAAGTGATAAGGAAGTGGAGGAAGCGATTGGGAGCATCAATGACACTAATAGAGCCGAGTGGAATATTTCCCAAAGAGTGTTCATCATCTATCCCAATGTTCTCAATACCCAGAAAAAATTTGCAATAACCAAAGAGTCAAGACGAAAAGTTTGCCTCATAAGATAGGACTTAATGGCAATAACCTCATTTTTAGTTCTGTCCACAATACATCGGGCATTGGAGTAAAATATTAAAACAAGATTTTTATAAAACTTACCGGATATACCTAGAAAAGTCATAAACTTCCATTCTTCCATTAAATCAAGATAGTGACAATTAAATTCAGGGGAAGTCATGAATGGGAGAGAAACACCACATTCACGACGGATTTTATAATTTCGAAAGATTTTAAAACGATCCATTGCACAAGTATAATCGGGCTCATTAAAACAATTTTGAAAAATATATGGCAAATTTGGTTTTGTACCATTCGTTTCGGGGTTAGAAGATGATGCCACATCTTTTCTCGGACGTTTTCTAGGACCCATATCCTGAAAAATCAAAACAAAACACAAGGAAACACATGTATGCATAAATCACCAAGGTATTGTATAAAAATCTATACAATATAGTTTAGAATTATATACATATATAAAAGGGATTTTTGGTCAAAAGAATTTTGAAAAACAGCTTAGAAGAGTATATTGTATATTTTTATATTTGAATAAAAAAATTAATTTTGAAGAAATTTTTGTAATAACTTTGAAACCCATACAATATGTATACTCTATACACAAAAATCGTTTAAGAACAGTATAGAAAATAAAACAAAATTGAAAAAGAAAAAGAAAATAGCTTATACCTTGAATGTAGGATTTTGGATGAATGAATGGAGGATGATGCACAATCTTGATTATATAGCTTAGATTTGTGTTAAAAGACCAAAAGCCCTCAAGAAATTTGAAAAGTTGAGTGAAAAATAAAAAGGTCTTGTGAGGATTTGATACGAATCCCTTTGGGAGGTCCAATTGTTGCAATCAAGGACCGAATTGGTGATGTCTTCACTTGAAGGGACAACTTGATCTATGATTGTTCCTGAACCTAGAAGGCAAGCAAATCTCCCTCCGAATTCAAGTATTCATGCACAAAAAAATACTTGATATAACAAAGTACAATATTAGTATAGGTTAGTATAGAGAATAGCAGAAGCAATTGAGAGAATTTTGGCTAGGAGAGGTGGTAGGGTCGAACAAGGCTGGTTGGACGATTTTTGGGTATGATACATTGAGGGTTCGATTGGAAGGGTAAACGTTTTTGGAAAGGGCTGAAGTTTTGGTATGTTGTAGATGGGATGTAGAGATACAGTTTAGGGTCAAGAATTTTGAAAAAAGGTTTAGGAATGAGAAAGTTATAAGGCTAAAAAGTAGGGTGGTCGAAACAGGCTGGAAGGGTAGTCTTTAAGGGTAGGTTAGAAAGAAATCTTCAATTGACCGACCAAATGAAATTGGAAAATTATGAAACTTTCCAAATTTTCAATTGGAATATAAATGAAGAGATTGGTCGATAGAATTGAAGGATTTGGTTAAGAGTTGAAGGATTTCGAAGGATAGGAAGAATGAGCTGTTTTGGTGTTTTGGTGATGAAGTAGGGTGAAATTGAAGGGGCTAGAAAGGATAGAATGAGATGAAAGTTTCCAGATCTTAAATTGAAATATGGAAGTTGAAAATGAATAAAAGAAATGGAAGAATAGATGATGGTAGATGGAGAATTAAATCAATGAAAGTAGAAGGAAAGAAGAGTGGCTTTCAAAGGTAAGATGAACCTTAAGTATTAGAGACTTAAGACCTGAATCTTGTAATACTTATCTGGCCGGTTGGGGTGGACTTGGACCCTCTAGATAGCAATCTAGGAAACACAAGTATCAATGGATAGAATCGAAGACACCAAAGTAAACAATGTTGCCTTGAAAGTTATATGTTGCAAAGAACAAAGCGAAGGAAAAACCTCACAAATGAAATTTGATTTCAATAATTCAAGAGTATAACCAAAGATGTTTTTCAATTGAAGTTACAAGGCTATTTATAATGCTAGAATGCTCCTTTGGCTGAAAAGACGTGAAATTATTCGGCCATGAAGGGTTCTAATTTGAAAATGAAACAATGGCTGTTGAATGGTTGCATTGGTTCGGCTAGAATGAAGAGTCTTCTTAGGCTGTTGAATAGTTGCTTCATAATTGGGCTTGAATTTTTGCTTATTTTGTAATTATATCATATGATATAATTATATTGTTGATCAATTTCATGTTGCTTGCATTAATTTGAATGTTGGAGTCCAAAGAAGACAATGCTTCACTTTGAAAATTTTACTTTCTTCCTTGTTGTAGCTGAATCCAAGTAGGCATCTTCTATGATTTTATTCTACGTGCATGGTTGGTATTTTGTCCATCCAAAAGCTTAGTTCTCATCTTTATATATCCATCTCTCGTATGATTTTTTTCCTTGCAAAATAATAAATAATGGTAAGTGAAATGTGCTTCATAATGTAGGCAATTAATCACGAAAAATATAGCATTAAAATTCATGTTTAATGATATTATAATAACTATGCTTGTAATTCAATCCAATATCAATGGAATTGAATGCATTAAGGCATTTCTCATTAAGAACTTCCCTGAATTTCTTCAATCGTGCTCGAGTTATTGGTCCTGGTAGAAGTTCTTCAAGGTCACGGTGAGTGTCCTTAGGTGGGATCACATCATCCCCCCTTCTTTGAAGCGATTTGTCCTCAAATCGTCACTATCTTAATATGGTGTTAGATCGAACACATTGAATGTAGTACTCACATTATAGTCCCCTGAGAGGTCTATCTTGTAGGCATTATCATTGATTCTTTACACCACTTAGAATGGACCATCTCCCATTGGTAAAAGTTTAGATTTCCTTTGGTTTGGGAACCTTTCCTTTCTAAAGTGTACCCAAACCCAATCTCCTTTGTCAAATATAATCTTCTTTCTTCCTTTGTTAGCATATTGCTCATATTGCCTTGTTTTTTCTCAATATTTTCTCGGACTTGTTGGTGTAATTTCTTCACGAGTTCAGCCTTGTCCTTACCATCTTTGTTGACAATTTTCTCCATGGGAAGTGGTAGGAGATCTAGAGGGGTGAGAGGGTTGAATTTATAGACTATCTCAAATGGTGAGTACCTTGTTGTATAATGGACTGCCCTATTGTATGCAAATTCCACGTGGGGTAGGCACTCTTCCTATGTCTTAATATTCTTTTAAAAGATAGAACTCAATAATGTTGATAGCATTCTATTCACCACTTCAGTTTAGCCATTGGTTTGTGGGTGACATGTAGTAGAGAACATGAGTTTGGTGCGAAGTTTGTTCCACAAGGTCCTCCAAAAATGGCTAAGGAATTTGACATCCCTATCTGACAGAATGGTTCTTGGTAGTCCATGCAAGCGTACCACTTCTTTGAAGAAGAGATTAGCAATGTGAGTTGCATCATCTGTCTTGTGGCATGGTATAAAATGTGCCATTTTGGAGAAACGATCTACAATCACAAAGATGGAGTCTCGTCCCGTTTTTGTTCTTGGAAAACCTTGCACGAAATTTATGGATATATCTACCCAAGGGCCGGTTGGAATAGGAAGGGGCGTGTAAAGCCCATGAGGCATGACCTTTGACTTGGCACCTTTACATATAAGGCACCTTTCACACACCCTTTTGACTAGGTTTTTTCATTTTTGGCCAAAAGAAGTGTTCCTTCAATGTATGAAGAGTTTTTTTCTCCAAAATTTCACATGAGTCCTCCTCCATGTGCCTCTTTAGTGAGAACTTCACATATGGAACCTTGTGGAATGCACAATCACCCTTCTTTGAATAGGAAACCATCATGCTTATATTAACCATTTTTTGCATACTTTTCACAACACTTATAGATCTCACCAAAATCAATGGCAATCTTATAAAGTTCTATAATGAAAGAAAATCCAATTAACTTTGAGGATAAGGTGTTAATCAAAGCATACTGTCTTGAAAGGGAATCGACTGATAACGTAGGGAAATGACTTAAGGAATTCTACCCACTTAGCATGTCTTTGTTTAATTTATATCGGCCTTTGATGTGCCTTAGTGCTTCATGATCGGTGTGTATTATGAACTCTTTAGGCCAGAAGTAGTGTTACCATGTCTCTAAGGCTCGAATAAGGGCATACATCTCCTTGTCATAGGTAGGATAGTTTAAGGTCGCACCATTCAACTTTTCACTGAAATATGCCACAAGTTGTCCTTCTTGAGTAAGCACTGCTCCAATTCCTAGTCCCAAACGCATCACATTCGATTTCAAAGGTTTTGTTGAAATCGAGTAAGGAAAGTAAGGGTGCCTTAGTAAGGCATTCTTTTATTGCTATAAAAGATTCTTCTTTTTCCTTGCCCCATGTGAAGTTTAAATTCTTCTTTATGATCCCGGTTAAGGGGGCTGCAAGGGTGCTAAAATTATGCACGAATCTTCTATAAAAGCTTGCTAGTCCGTGAAAACTCTAAACTTGAGTGATTGAAGTAGGTTTCGGCCATTCTTTTATTGCCTTTATCTTCTCTGGATCTACTTCCAAACCTTGTGAACTTATATTGAATCCAAGGAAAATCAACTTGCCAGTACAAAAAACACATTTTTCCATGTTGGCATATAATTGGCCCTTCCTTAGTGTGTTAAGAATGGCCCTCAAATGTTGCTCAAGATCTTCCAAAGTCTTTCTATATATAAGGATATCATCAAATTAAACAACACAAAACTTGCCAATATAAGGGCGAAAGACGTGATTCATCAACCTCATGAATGTACTAGGTGCATTAGTTAGACCAAAAGGCATAACCATCCATTTAGACAAACCTTGTTTTGAATTGAATGTGGTCTTCCATTCATCTCCTTATTACATCCGAATTTGATGATAGCCACTCTTGAGATCTATCTTTGAAAATATAGTAGCACCACTTAATTCATCAAGCATGTCGTCCAACCTTGGAATAGGATGTCTATATTTTATGGTGATTTGATTTATAGCTCGACAATCTACACACATCCTCCATGTTCCATCTTTCTTTGGAACCAACAAGACGGGCACTACATAGGGACTTAGGCTTTCTCGAATATAACCTTTATTCATAAGTTCACTTACTTGTTTTTGCAACTCTTCAGTTTCCTTCAGATTGCTTCTATAGGCAAGACGGTTTGGTATGGTGGCACCCAGGATGAAATCTATTTGATGTTCAATCCTTCGAAGTGGATCCACTTGGAATTTCTTCGGGAAAGACGTATTTGAAGTCTTGTAGGAGTGAAGTGATAGAAGGTGGCAAATTTTCCAAAATTGTGGTAGAAAGTAGAATTTCCTTATACATAAGTATAAGTAAATTTTGAGAAGAAGAATGTTGTCTTACCTCTCTTCCTTTGGCATAGATGTTGGTCTTTGGGCACTCTTTTTGCTCTTCTAAGGCCTTCATATTCTTCCGGAGTTGTAGTTGATCATTGTGGGCATCATGAGGTGATAATGACTTCATACTTAGTTTCTTTCCCTAATGGTAGAAAGAGTATTGATTTGTGAAGCCATTATACGTATTCTTCTTGTCATATTGCCAAGGGTGTCCAAGAAGAAGTTGGCATGCATCCATTGGTACAATGTCACACAATACCTCGTCTTTGTACTTTCCAATCTCAAATGGAATTCTAATTTGCTTAGTGACTTTGACTCCTCCGCCTTCATTCATCCATTGTAATTTGTAAGGAGAAGGATGCTTGGTTGTTTCTAAATTCCATTTCTCGACCATATAGGTACTTGCAACATTCGTGAAACTTCCACCATCTATGATCAAGCAACCAACTTTGCCATGTACAAGGGCTCTCATTTGGAAGATGTTCTCCCTTTGATCTTCCATTATGGCTTGAACATTTAATGTTCTTTTAACAACAAGAGTATGACCTGAAATGTTAGAATCAAAATAATCTAAAGACATTGTTAGTTTTGAATCGAAATCCTCACTTAGTCACTTTTAGAAAACTAGAATTTGATGTCACTTTACTCAATCTCTCGTGTTTGCACTCGGGAATGTACTTGGCTTTTTTTCAATTCCTCTTATAGGCTCACACGCTCAAATGCCTTTTACCACTCTATTTTTCTTGAACAAAGTCCTTGTTTGAACAACTCAAACCTGTCAAAGGAAAACAATTGTAGACTATGGAGTCTTCAAATGTTAATGTATGACACTTGTAGTCCAAGATGGGTGAAAGGATCCAAATGATTTGGTGAAGAGTTATGATGGTAGAAAAGGGTAGGAATGGTTTGAAAAGGTAAGAATGAAAGGGTAAGAAGTGAAAACAAAGGATGAAAAGATGTAAGGAAATGTTAGGAAGGAAAATGAAAAGCAATGTTTGAAAAGGTATCACTTACAACTCTTTGGAAGAGTCATCAACCTCCTTGGCACGAGAACAATCAATGTCTTGACGTTCCTTCAAATTTGGTTTGTTGTGCAATCGGGGGAGACTTGTCTTGGCTTCAACTAGCTCTGATACCACTTGATAAGAACCCCTTTGAGAGGTCCAATTGTTGCAATCAAGGATCGAATTGGTGATGTCTTCACTTGAAGGGACAACTCGATCTATGATTGTTTCCGGACCTAAAGGCAAACAAATCTCCCTCCGAATGCAAGTATTCACGCGCAAACAAATACTTGATACAACAAATTACAATGTTGGTATAGGTTAGTATAGAGAATAGCTGAAGCAATTGAGAGAGTTTTGGCTAGGAAGGGTGGTAGGGTCGAATAAGGCTAGTTGGACAGTTTTCGGGTAGGGTACTTTGAGGGTTCGATTGGAAGGGTAAACGTTTATACAAAGGGTTGAATTTTTAGTATGTTGTAGATGGGATTTAGGGCTACGGTTTAGGATCAAGAATTTTGAAAAAAAGATTTAGGAATGAGAAAGTTATAGGGCTGGAAAGTAGGGTGGTCGGAACATGCTGGAAGGATAGTCTTTAAGGGTAGGTTGCAAAGAAGTCTTCAATTGACCAACCAAATGAAATTTGAAAATTATGAAACTTTCTAGATTTTTAATTGGAATATAAATGAAGAGATTGGTCAAAGAATTGAAGAATTTTGTTGAGAATTGAAGGATTTCAAAGGATATGAAGAATATGTTGTTTTGGTAATGAAGTAGGGTGAAAGATGGGTGAAATTGAAGGGGCTAGAAAAAATAGAATGAGATGAAAGTTTCCATATATCAAATTGAAATATGGAAGCTGAAAATGAATAAAAGAAATAGAATAAGAGATGATTGTAGATGGAGAATTAAATCGATGAAATTAGAAGGAAAGAAGGGTGGCTTTCAAAGGTAAGATGAACCTTAAGTATTAGAGACTTAAGACCCGAATCTTGTGACACTTATCTGGCTGGTTGGGGGTGGACTTGGACCCTCGAGATAGCAATCTAGGAACCACAAGTATCAATGGATGGAATCGAAGACACCAAAGTAAACAATGTTGCCTTGAAAGTGATATGTTGCAAAGAACAAAGTGAAGGAAAAACCTCACAAATGAAATTTGATTTCAATAATTCAAGAGTATGACCAAAGATGTTTTTCAATTGAAGTTACAAGGCTATTTATAATGCTAGAATGCTCCTTTGGCCGAAAAGACATGAAATTATTCGGCCATTAAGGGTTCCAATTTGAAAATGAAACAATGACTATTGAATGGTTGCATTGGTTCAACTAGAATGAAGAGTCTCCTTAGGCTGTCGAATAGTTGCTTCATAATTGGGCTTGAATTCTTGCTTATTTTATAATTATATCATATGATATAATTTTATTGTTGATCAATTTCATGTTGCTTACATTATTTTGAACGTTGGAATCCAAAGAACACAATGCTTCACTTTGAAAATTTTTCTTTCTTCCTTGTTGTAGCCGAATCCAAGTAGGCATCTTCTATGATTTTATTCTATGTGCATGGCTGGTATTTTGTCCATCCAAAAGCTTGGTTCTCATCTTTATATATCCATCTCTTGTATGAATTTTTGTCCTTGCAAAATAATAAACAATGGTAAGTGAAATATGCTTCATAATGTAGGCAATTAATCACGAAAAGCATAACATTATAATTCATGATTAATGTTATTATAATAACTATTCTTGGAATTCAATCCAATATCAATGAAGACATTTCTCATTAAGAACTTCCCTGAATTTCTTCAATTGTGCTCGAGTTATTGGTCATGGTGGGAGTTCTTCAAGGTCATGGTAAGTGTCCTTAGGTGGGATCACATCAAGCTTTCATAGAGGGTTTCGTATCTAGGGTTTATAGAAAAATTAGGAGTTTGAGTTAAAATAGGAAAACCCAATTTAAGACCATTTAAACCTTTTACCGTCAACACGTATCGATACGCTATCAGCCGTATCGGTACCGCTGTTACATATCGTACTGGTACAGTATTTGTCTGTACCAGAACTCTAATGAACACTTTTTCACACTTAACATACATAAGCAAGATCATCATTTAAGATTCAAGCAAATTTTGTACAAACAAGGGCTCTAAAGGTCAAGAAAGGCTGGTTAAACCTAACTCTCTCCTAAGAGTCCAAAAACACTCTTTGTCTAATGGTTTGGTAAAGATGTCCGCTAATTGGTTCAAGGTGTCAACATATTCTAGAACAACATCATTTTCAAGACATGATCTCTAATGAAATGATGTCTAATTTCTATGTGCTTGGTTTTAAAGTTTTGGATGAGATTCTTAGTGAGACATATGGCATTAGTATTGTCACACTTAAGGTTTATGGTACCAACATCAATTTCATAGTCTAGATGTTGTTGCTTCATCCAAAAGACTTGAGCACAACAATTTTCGGCCTATATGTACTCCGCTTCGATGGTATATAAGGCTACATTATTTTGTTTCTTAGAGAACCAAGATATGAGCATACTACCTAGGAATTGGGAAGTTCCTAAGGTACTCTTTCTATCTATTTTACATCCCCCATAATCTGCATCAGAAAAGGTATGAAGGTCAAAGGACGAGTCTCTAGGATACCAAAGACCTAAACAATGTGTGTCTCTAAGGTATCCAAAGATTCTCTTAATGGCTATTAGGTGTGATTCTCTATGACTAGCTTGAAACCTAGCACACAAGCAAACACTAAACATGATATCAGGTCTACTTGTGGTAAGGTAAAGCAAAGATCTAATCATAGAACGATATAGCTTAAAATCAACACACTTACCTCCTTCATCTTTTTCAAGCTTAATTGATGAGCTCATAGGAATGTCTTGAGGCTTTACATTCTCCAAGCCAAACTTCTTAAGCATGTATTTGATGTATTTAGCTTGATTGATGAATGTGCCATCTTTCCTTTGTTTGATTTGGAGCCTATAGACTCTTGGCGTGAATCATTATTTACTGAAAATATGGTGTAAAAGATTTTGGTATTGTATGAAAACAGTGCCAAGAAAAGTCTATTGCGTGCAAGTATACACGGTCTACAAGTAATACAACAGTTAAGCTGAGTATTGATCTCACAGAGATTGCGTTTGGGAATTTGATTGATTTGTGTAATTACTTGTTTTTTAGGAAAAGATTTGATTTGAATAAGGATGGGTTTAAGATAAAAATACAAAAAATACAAAAATAAAATGTTGGCAAGAGAGAGTTTTAGCAAATGATGAATGTTGGCAAGAAGTGCTTGGCAAACATGTTAATCATGCTATGCCATCCGTGAATAAATCCTATCCTGGCATTGCTTTGCCGAGCAGGTTCAAAATGATGGCATTGCCTCTCTCGATGGCAATGCCCTAAATTAATTAAGTAAAAACTCTTGAGGGGTAGATTTCACTTCCAAAATAAGTTCCAACCTTTACTCCTGAGGGGTAGATTTCACTTCCGAAATAAGTTTATCTACATGAACATCTTCTCTCGAAGCATCTCACATCAGTATCTAGCATTCGATCGTTGCCACCCAACTCAGTTATGATATTGAGCTGCAAAAGCCCAACTATGCCAGCTATCGCTTAGCATAGTATTTTAAAACAAGGAGTGCCAGCTCTCTTTTGGCATTACTCTTTGAAAAATAAAAACATGCCACATAGAACAAAACATTTCCAATAGCAGTGGAGATTTATTCAAAGGAAAGAAAAAACATAACGTTTAACCAAACACCCCTCACCGTGCTAAAATTAGTTCATGGTGGGGTTAAAATCCAAAAAACCAAAAACGTTTTCAACTTTAATCATCCTAAAAACAAAATAAAAATAAGCTGAAAAGGGATGAGCTTGAAGAGGTTCTCTCGATACAACTCTCCACGACCAGGACTTGATCGGCAATTGAGCTCCGGTTCTGATCTCTCGTGCTTCTCGATCTATCTTTCACATACGTCCACCTTCTTGGTTGTGCTTGATCAGATTAAATAGGACTTAGGAGATAGCCTTGGATTGCTTTAAATTTGAATTTGAAATGATCAAGGGATAATAGATAAGGCTCTTATCCGACCAAAGCTTATCAGCTTGGTTTGATAGCTTATCAGGCTAGGGCTGACGTCATCATTCCAGCGCTCCTCTGGCATTGCTGCTTGCCATGGTTCTGCCAACGCAATTGGCAGTGTTTACTATTTTTTCGGGGTTTGGTCCAATCCCTATTTCTTCGCAGCATGATCTGGTGCTATTTATTCGAAGTCATCACCTCCTTGGCCTGGTATCAAATGCTCTTCTATGCTAATCGGTGCTTGGCATTGTTGGTCCTTCTGCGCCAACAACAACACGACATCCTTCTCAGCATCACTTCCTTTCTTCCTTTCTCTACTCTGCCCTAACAGCAATGGTGCCGACTTGCTATGCCATCCTGCAAAAGAGGTAAAAAAAACCCTTCACACTACCATAACAACAAATCTAAACTCTTTATGAAATTGCATGATTTCTAAGGCTAAATGCAACTAAATGTGCCTTGAAGACAAGAAAAGGAATGTGAAATAGGCATATAAAATAGTACTTTTGGAGCGTCAACACTCCCCCACACCTAGCTCATTGCTTGTCCTCAAGTAAAGAAAAAAACAAACATAAAAACAGTGAAAATAATACCTCGGTAGAATTTTGGGTGGCATGCCAACAGGTGCTGGCAAGCAGACATTGACATAGGTCTATCCTGTAAAACCAAAACTTTGATTTTGATATAACAAATATTTCAAGGACTAATTTGAAAAGAAGATAAATTTTTAAGTCCTCAAACTTCCCAAAATTGACAAACAAATTTTTTAAGTCAAAACTCAAAGTCCCATAAATTCATCTATATGTTTTCCAAGCCAAAATAGTGATTTTCGACTAACCGTTTTGATACACCCCTAGGTGTTTCGAAACGATTTGAAACTGTGAAGTGAATTTTGACTAGTTGTTTCGATGCACCCCTCAGATGTTTCAAAACGTTTTGAAACTGATAAGTGTGGGCTCGAAACGAGAGACCTCGTATCCATACGGTAATATCGAAACGATGTCACTCGTTTTGGTACGAGTTTTGAAAGTTGATTTAAAAAATTATGATTGTTGTGTTTTATAACCATTTTCTTCTTGTCATAACCGTTTTCTTAAAATTTAGTTAATCGTATCGATGCGCTTTAGGTGCATTTCGATACGGGTTTTCACATTTGCAAAATGTTTCGATACGACCTTGTCCTATTTCGAAACGGGCTCTTTTAGTTTCGAAACAGTATTAATGGTGGGAAGATAAAGTCTCAATGGCTATATTTTTTATGTCAACCACCCAAACGGCTAGAAACCAATGAGAATGTATAATAGCAAACATTTTGAGCACCAGCAACAACCATTGAACCTACAAGAATCATTCAAGCATCAAATCCAAACCCTAGTGCCTTTTATTGTCAAATTCTTGTTCCCAACTCAATTGAGTGTTTCATTCTTATTTGTATTGTGAGTTTGGGGAGTGAAAAATTATAATTGGGTAAACAAATCATCGTTTGAGAGGAACTTGTAAGGTTTACCATTTTTCTCCATTGTAAAAGTGAGTGGATTAAGCTTTGGGTAGAAAGCTTAATCAAAATTGTAAGGTTTCCTCCTCATCCAAGAAAAGGGGAAGAATCAATAGTGGATTGGTTCAAAATCCTTAGTGGGAGCTAAGGTAGTGGATGTAGAGTTCATTGGAGAACTTGAACCACTTTAATTGCCTTCTGTCTTAATTTTTATTCATCCAATTTCCACCCTTAAAATTTTTATCGCCAATTCACCCCTTCTTGGCCATTTGCAATTGTTTGATCAACTCAACAATTGGTATCAGAGTTACACTCATTGGAAGGATTAAAACACTCTTGAGTCGATTCTAGGAGAGTTTGATCAACAAAAAGTCAAGCAATGGCATCCACCTCCACTTCCAACCTCTATGAGTCTCAATCTACCACCAAATTGCCATTCTTCAATGAGGACAACTATCCATATTGGAAGAATAGGATGAGACTTTTCATCAAATCTACCGACTTCATAGTGTGGGATGTAGTTGAAGAAGGGTCATACATTCCGATAAAGAGAGATGGTGAAGGAAGAATTGTCCCCAAGGTCAAAGTCGAATGACTGAAGATGATAGAAGAAGGGTGCAAGTCAACGATAAAGCCATACATGTCATCTTTTGTGCTCTTGGTCCGGATATCTACTCCAAGGTGTCTTCGTTCGAGAATGCCAAGGAAGTTTGGGACACCCTCGAGACAACATATAAGGGAACTAGCGATGTCAAGGAAACAAAGATCGGGCTACTCAATCTAAGTTATGAAAACTTTAAAATGGATCCCGATAAGAGTGTTTCTAAGATGTTTGATCGATTCTCGGTCATCGTCAATGGATTGAAAGGTTTTTGTGAAATCATTCCCGAAGACAAACTAGTAAGGAAGTTGTTGTATTCTCTTCCGGAATCATGGGATAGCAAGAGAACGGATATTATTGAAGCTAGAGATTTGAAGACTCTCAAGCTAGATGCTCTTGTAGAATCTCTTCTTACCCATAAGATCATGAAGAAAGGAAGAGAAGAAGAAGAAAAGAAGATGGAGGAGAAGAAGGTTGAGAAGAAGGAAGTTGAGAATAAAAAGATTGGAATCGCTCTTAAAGCTTCATATCATGAAAGAAATTCTAGTTAAGATGAAGATGAGGAGACGGCCATGTTGGCCAAACGATTCACTCGCTTCATGAAGTCCAACCGAGGGAGAAAGTTCAACAGAAAAGAGAACTTCAAGAACAAGAGTAAAGAAGAGGTGAAGGACGAAATCATATGCTGTGCAAGAAATTCGGCCACATCCGTTCCGAGTTCCCTCAATTGAAAAGGAAGAGTTTTGGGAAGAATAAGAAGCTCAAAGCTCAAGTGGCAACTTGGAGTGACGAGGAGTCATCCGAGGAGGAGGAGGAAGTGGCTAACCTTTGTCTCATGGCTATTGATGATGATCCAAAGGTAAACCTCAACTCATCTAATTTTGATTTTACATATGATGAACTTCATAATGCATATGATGAGTTGCAAGAGGTCTATGATGAGTTAGTTGAAAAATATAAATAGTCAATTTTGAGAAATAAGAAAAATATTTCCGATTTGAAAATTCAAAATAAGTCTCTTTCGAAATCTAACTCGAAATTGGAAAAGAATGTTTTATACTTGATAAATCTTTCAAATGATCTTAAGAAGAAAAATCTTGATCTCGAAAAATTTCTTTCCGATTTTCAAGATTATCACACAAAGAAGGTGGATAATCTTAAAACTGCTATTATTATTGGGAGAAACAATTTTGAAAAAGGAAATTCTTCTAAAACCCAATATGTAAAAAGGAAATCTTTTTACCCTAAACAAAGAAATTTTTCTAAGCAATCTAAAAGTCAAAGAATTAGGAGTGTTTGGGTTCCTAAGGGAACCAAGGTTTTGAGGGCTAACACACATGGACCCAAAATGATTTGGGTACCAAAAACCAAAGCCTAATTTCTTTGTTTGTAGGGGGCATTGCTACAAGGCCAAAGCTTCATGTCAAAACTCATGGTACCTTGATAGTGGATGCTCAAGACACATGACCAGTGACAAGAGTAGATTCTTGGAACTATAGCCAAAGAGTGGTGGAGTAGTAACTCTCGGTGACAACTCCAAATGCCACATTGAAGGAATTGGCTCCATTGGTAATCACTCTTCTATTTTCATTGAAAGTGGCTTATATGTCATCAGTTTTAAACATAATTTGTTGAGCATTAGTCAATTGTATGATAAAGGTTTTAATGTTCTATTTGATAAAAATGGTTGCAAAATAGTGAACATTAAAACAAATCAATTGATGCTCATAGGGCATAGGATAGGAAATATTTACATGGTGCATTTAGATGACATTGACACATCTCATGCATGTTTAGTTGCACATGATGAACATGACTCATGGCTTTGGCATAGAAAGTTAGGACATGCTAGCATGAGTGTTTTAGAAAAATTAATTTCCCTTAATCTAGTTAGAGGTTTACCCAAACTTAAGTTTTCTAATGATAAAATATGTGATTCATGCTCTAAGGGTAAACAACATAGAACCTCATTTAAATCCATTAATGATGTCTCTACTAGTAGATGTTTACAATTGATTCATATGGATCTTTTTGGGCCAATTAAGACTATGAGCTTGGATGGTAAATCATATGCTTTTGTACTTGTTGATGACTATTCTAGATTTACTTGGGGTTCTATTCTTAAGTACAAAAAATGAGGCTTTAGAAAAATTCATCACATTTTCTAAAATAACTCAAAATGATATTGAGCTTAAAATTTATCATATTAGAAGTGATCATGGAACCGAGTTTCAAAATCTAGGTTTTGAAGAGTTTTTAAATGAAAATGGGATTAGCCACAATTTTTCCGTACCTCGCACTCCTCAACAAAATGGGGTAGTTGAGAGGAAAAATCAAACTTTAGAAGAAATGACTAGAACCATGCTTTGTGAAAATAATTTACCTAAATATTTTTGGGCGGAAGCCACAAATACCGGTTGCTACATTATAAATCGTGTAATGATTAGGCCAATTTTGAAGAAAACGTCATATGAGATTTTAAAATCTAAGAAGCTTAACATTAACTATTTTCATCCATTTGGTTGCAAGTGTTTTGTTTTAAACAATTTAGGTAAATTTGATGCTAAAAGTGATGAAGCTATTTTCTTAGGGTATTCTTTAAACTCTAAAGCCTATCGTGTATTTAATAAGATAACTTTAGTAGTAGAAGAATATATTCATGTTGTTTTTTATGATAACCTCATTCTGAGGAAAGATTTTGTGATGATGATGATGTAGGGATCATTGAAGCCATTGATGGAGGACAAACATCAAAGGTGGATGAGATTCCAACCAAAGAAGAAGATGCACAAGAACCACCTCTTGAAACCTTGAAGGACTTGGCTCTTGAGGAAAAGGAGGTGACATACCCAAGGGAGTTCAGTTATGTCAAAGGTGGTGAAATCTTGGGTGATCCATCCAATGGGGTAACTACTAGATCCTATCTAAAATTAATGAACCATGTTGCATTTCTTTCATGCATTGAGCCTAAAAATATCAAAGAAGCATTAAAAGATGATTTTTGGATTTTTTCCATGCAAGAAGAATTAAATCAATTTGAGAGAAGTAAAGTATGGACATTAGTTGAAAGGCCTAGTAATCAATCTACTATAGGAACTAAATGGGTCTTTAGGAATAAACTAGATGAGAGTGGTAACATAGTGAGAAACAAGGCTATGCTTGTTGCTCAAGAAGAGGGAAGTGATTTTGATGAAACATATGCACCCATAGCTAGGATGGAAGCTATTAGGATGCTTCTAGTATTTGCATGTTACCATGATTTCAAGCTTTTTCAAATGGATGTGAAAAGTGCTTTTCTAAATGGTTTTATAAATGAAGAAGTGTACGTTGAACAACCATCGGGTTTGAGGATTCAAAATTTCCAAATCATGTTTTTAAACTAACCAAAGCTTTGTATGGTTTAAAACAAGCTCCTAGAGCTTGGTATAAAAAACTTTCAAACTTTTTGATTGAAAAAGGTAAGGTGGACACTACACTTTTCATAAAAAGATATAGTAATGACATCTTAGTAGTGCAAATTAATGTTAATGATATCATTTTTGGTTCAACTAATGAATGTTATTGCAAAGAATTTTCTAAGTTAATACAAGGTGAGTTCAACATGAGCATGATGGGGGAGCTCCCATTCTTCTTGGGACTCCAAATCAAAAAAAGAATGATGGCACCTTCATAAATCAAGAAAAGTACATGAATGATATGCTCAAAAAGTTCGGCTTGGAGAATGTAAAGCCTCAAGCCACTCCTATGAGCTCTTCCATAAAGCTTGACAAAGATGAATGAGGTAAGTGTGTTGATTCTAAGCTTTATAGATCCATGATAGGTTCTTTTCTTTACCTTATCGCAAGTAGGCCGAATATCATGTTTAGTGTTTGCTTGTGTGCTAGGTTCCAAGCTAGTCCTAGAGAATCACACTTAGTAGCCATTAAGAGAATTTTTAGATACCTTAGAGACACACCTAACTTAGGTCTTTGGTATCCTAAGGATTCTTCCTTTAGCCTTCATGCTTATTCGATGTGGATTATGGGGGATGCAAGATAGATAGGAAAAACACCTCCGGGACATGCCAATTGTTAGGTAGTATGCTCGTATCTTGGTTCTCTAAGAAACAAAATAGCGTAGCCCTATCTACCACCGAAGCGGAGTACATATCCTTAGGGGGTTGTTGTGCTCAAGTCATTTGGATGAAGCAACAACTCTTAGATTATGGTGTTCAAGTAGAAACCATACCTCTTAAAAGTGACAACACTAGTGCCATTTGTCTCACTAAGAATCCCATCCAACACTTTAGAACCAAACATATAGAAATTAGACATCATTTCATTAGAGACCATGTGTTGAAAAATGATGTTGTTCTAGAATATGTTGACACCTTAAACCAATTAGCGGATATTTTTACCAAACCTTTAGAAAAAGAGCATTTTTGGACCCTTAGGAGAGAGTTAGGTTTAACTAGCCTTTCTTGACCCTTTTAGGTCCCAAATGGTCCAAAATTTGCTTGAGTTTCATTGATTTCATGCCTATGTTAATTTGCATTATTTTGCTTCTATGCTTGTTGCTAGGGGCGAATATAAATGTTTTTGCCTATAGTCTTTGCTCATGCATCTTAATCATGCATCATGAATCGATTAAAAATCGATTTTTCTGCACCTTTGTTCCCAAACTGCACATTCTACCACATGTGCATCGAAACAGGTATCCTTATTTCAATATGGGCTACATTAACGAAGATCAATGAACCAAACTGTATCGAAATGGACACAGTGGTTTCGAAACGTTTTGGTTCTAGAACAATCTATATTGAAATACCCTCCATCTGTTTCGATACGAGCATCTTGGTGAGAATCGATACAGTCAAACCTGTATCGAAACGATCATAGGGTTTCAGAATGATCGAATGTGTTTCGATACGCCTGCTTCAATACGACTCTACCTGTATCGAAACACATATTCAGAAAGGGCTCTATTTAAGGGTTTCTATCTTTAAAATAACTTTTCATTAAACCCATACACCTTAAAACCCTAACCATCAGTTTTTCCTTTAAATTCTCATCAACCCTAAACGTTTTTCACTCAAATCTTTAGGGTTTTTAGTCTTCAACCCTAATCTAAGCAAGAGTCGTTAAATTTGTGCATCTACATTCATCTATTCCTCCAAAATCCCAAATCAAGGTATTATCTTTTTTCTTTTCTTTTTCAATTTTCGTTTGAATCTTTTGTTTTAAAATTATCTCTTTTGTATACATTCTATATTTATACTATGGGTTTCAAAGTTTTTACAACTATTTCTTCAAAACTCAAAATTTTTAATTCGAATATAAATTTTTTAAACCGTATATTTTTATCTCAGTTTTTCAAATCATCTTCTTAAATTTCTTTTATTGTATATATTTAAAACCTTGATTATAGGATATCCATTGGATTGGATATGAATTTTAATGCATACATATTTTTGCCATCATAAAACAGTTATTAGGCTCTTTTCAATGGCTCACAAAAAGCGAAAGACCGAGGAGACGGGCGAAGGATCTAAAGCTGATGTTGATGACTCCTCTCGTCCCAACCTAGCTCTTCTTTTCACTAAGAGTCTCAAAAACAATGAAGCTCGTACGAACTTCAAGCTCTATCAAGACACCATCATTCGTCGTGAGCGTATGGTTGATGTAACCTTTCTTGATTCTAAACACTTTTGCTTCAAGTATCTACCTCTTTTACATCGTTGGGGGTTCTTATTTTTCATGACTATACCCGACATTCTTTATCGTAACCTTGTTTTGCTATTTTATGCTAATGCCCGATTAGTGAGTAACCAAGACTATTCCGAAGTCATAGCCATAGAATCCTATCTTATGGGGGAAAAGGTTTGAATTGAGCCACCAACCTTGTTAAATTTCTTAGGCCTTGTCGATGACGGCATTGAAGATGAGGCTTCTTTGTGCTCTCGAACCGGCTCAGTTCTCTCCTTAGATGTTCATGATCAGTTCTTGCATCTTATGATCTCTTGGTGGTTTCGTCCCTCCGGAGGCAAGTTTGCTCACATCTGCCAAGTTGACAACTTTTGGCTTGAGTGCTTCCGTCAAGAAAAGCGATCGAACCTCGTAAAAATCATGTTTGCCGAGATGGTGCATTTGGTTAGGCATCGTGGTTCCGAGATTGATTGTTCTTGTGATTACCAGGAATCTCTCAAGCAAAAGCTCGATGAAAGTACCCTTCTTAGGTCCGGGTTTCGCTATGTTCTTGGTGAATGGGTTCGTTTGGAAAGAGGGGCAAGAGATCCTCTAATTGATCCTCCACCTCAAGCTCCCACAGCTTCTCAAAACAATGATGCGCTTATGGCTTATCTTAACACACAATTCACCGGCTTGCGAACCGACATCTCCTCTAAATTTGCTACCACAGATACACGGTTCACCAATTTGGAGGAACGTGTTCTTAATGTGGAAAATTGTCTCACCTCTCTTGAAAATCAACATGCCTCGATGAATCTCTCCTTCAACGGTTTTTATGGTGAATGAAAACACTTTCGAAGAAGTCAAGAGGTCGACAAAGATGTAGATGGAGATCATGGAGATGATGAGGATGATGCGGATGGTGATGATAGGGAGTCCTAGATTAGTTGGCATTTCATGGCATATCATCTTATCTATTTTTTCTTATGCACCTCTTTTAGTTATTTGAACCATGTTTATTTCCTATTTTGTGTTTTTAAGAATTAAGTTTGGATTTTGTTTGTCTTATGCTTTGTAACCCCCTCGTCCCGGTCTGGCCGGATGACCGGTCCGAGTGAGCTACACGGGGAAAACCGAGTGAAAACTCCCTAAGGAACTCTCCCTCGGTTAGCAACCCTATTTTTTTTTTCATTTTAATGTTGTCTAGATGAGAATTACATCCTAGGTGATCATACAGCGGAACAATATTTACGAAACAATCAATCGAACCCAAACTAACACTTAAAACCCCATTTTTAAAGTTAAACTGCAGGCGGTATCGATACCCTTAAAGGGGGTATCGATACCCCTTTGACTAGGTCAACAGGGTTTGGTCAACCTGAGGAGACAGTATCGATACCCCAGATGAGGGTATCGATACCCTCCCCTAAAGTTGACTTCCCACGGTCAAAGCCAAGACGACGGTATCGATACCCTAGAGGCCAGTATCGATACCGAAATCGACAGTGGCTCCAGTGGCCAAAAAGGTATCGATACTCCCCTCGAGTATCGATACACGAGGCCTGAAACCACAGGGTAGTATCGATACCAGATCAATGGTATCGATACCCCAGCTACGAAACTGCAGGTTTGAGCTGATTTAGAGCACAAGGAGGCCCCTAAATCCCTCTAACACTTCAACCAACACACTATCATCAATCCCTAAGGCAAGCCAACCATACAAGCATACATATTTAGGCCAAGGGAGTCAATCAAACATGGATTTAAGCATTCATACATAGCATTCTAGTTAAAGAGCAATTCATGCAATATTGGCATACTCCAAAACACAAAGGACCTTAGAAGAAACAAGACATCTTGAAAGGTTTGCACTCATACACTATGCAACCTAAGCATTCTAAAACATGCTATCAAACATCAAACATTCAACATAGTATAACATGCTTACAACCCATGATCAAACCAAAAACAACATCAATCAAATGAGTCACACACGCTCATACAAAGACCATTGCCACATTGCTAGCTATTACAAAATCGATAACCATACTTGAGCTACAAACTTGGATGCCCTTCTTGCCTTGCCTCGAGCTAACACCACGCTAATGATCTGCATTGTTGAACATTGAGAGCGTAAGCTATAAGCTTAGTGAGGGTGCTCTAAAACGAAAAACAACAACAATGCAGGGTTCAAGCATGTAATCCTAATCTCATACATATCAAGCATTGCATATAACCAAGTAGACCTAGCTAGTCTTTCAAGTGGCAAATATGGTCTCTCATTCCTAGCAAGATTAAGCATCATTATAGATCATCATGCAATACCATATATCAAAACCACATATCACCATCATATATCACAATTCATGAACAAGTTTAATTGGCCACTTTAATTACCCCGATTGTGCGGATTAAAACCTTGACAACACTTTACCTCGGTGGGATTCCACTCATCACCGGACCTTGCATGTGCGGGATTCCACTCATCGCCACATGCCCTACGGATGGGATTCCACTCATCATCCCGTAGAAATATAATAAGCTTCCGGTGGAATGCTACATCACCGTACTCCTTCTTGATGACTTAACGCCATCAAGGCCACGTACGTTTTGACTCAATTTGTGTGCACACTATCCTAATGATCGATCATTTACAACCGGTAATTATTTAGTGCCAATTATTATAACCACAACATGTATCACCAACCACATATCATCAACACATTCATGCTCAACACATATATCCACATCATGATATACATATACATGCACCATCTAATCACAAGCATTTGAGCATAGTCATCAAGCACATAGCATTTAAGGAAATTAGACTAAGTTAACTACTTGGATTAAAAGGAAGTGGCCTACCAAGCACACTTGCACACACACACACTACTCATGCTCGAACCAACTTTGAAACAAGTTTAGACCACTCACCGCCCTTCCTTAGCAAATCGAACAATCCTCCTACGCACCCGGATTCGGTCCCAAAGCTCCTTCAACGTTTCCCCTTGCTTCTAGCCAAGCAAAACACACTTATTACACCACAATTCAATGCTAAAGCTCAACTATCAATTCACTTCACAACATAGACCAAATTTCACAAATTCCCCAAATCATAAAATCTCCCAAAACTCAATTTTCGTGCTTCCCAAAACCCTTGCTGAAAAACCCACTTCCAAACACCCAAATGGCTTCCAAGGCATCCCAAAACACCCTCCTTACCTAGGTAGACCATCAGCCCCTTATTTACAACATTAAACCTCCCAAAAACTTAAGTTTTACAACCTTAAATCTAACCCTAAGACATCACTACGAATTTCTATCAAAATTCAACCAAATTTAAGTATGTGGTGTATTTCATCATGCTTAAACAAACCCCCAACATAATTTAACAAAACAAATTAAAAAGCCCCATCAAAAACCCCAAATTTCCTATGAACCCTAATTTTCAAAACACCATCTTTTTGAAATCTACAACAATGGTTGAGTAGGGAATAAAGAGGAGAGTTGGAAAACATAATTACCTTTGAAAAACGTCTTGGATTGAGGAAGAAAATGAATGGAATAGTGTTTTTAGGTTTGAAAGAGTTTAGGAGGGGTTTATGGTGTATTTGACGTTGGAAGAAAAGGGGAGTGGAGAGAGAGCAGAAAATTTTCTGCTTTTAATAAAAGGTTGTCTAGCTTTTCAAAAGTTTTTGGTAAAATTGCAACATTGGTCCCTCCCCTTTTAATTGAAGCTTATTTAGATCACTACTTGAAGTTGAATTATCTTAATTAAATTTAATTTGACTCGAATTAAAACCCAGATAACTCCTAGGACCAAAACACGGGTGTTACAACTCTCTCTCACTTAAGGAATTTCGTCCCCGAAATTACCTGACTGAAAGAGATACGGAAACTGCTTTTCCATATCCTCCTTCCTCTCCCAAGTGGCCTCGTCCACACCTCTACGTTGCTACCGCACCTTTACTAGCTCAATTGATCTACCCCTCAACACCTTACTGTCTGAAGCTAAGATCTCGACGGGCTCTTCCTCATAAGTCAAATCCGGATTCAATTCAATTTCTTCTACGGGCATAACATGCGATGGATCAGACCTATACTTACGAAGCATGGATACATGGAACACATCATGTATCTTCTCAAGCTCGGATGGCAAACGCAACTGATAAGCAACGGGACCAACTCTCTTCACAATCTCATACGGTCCTATGTACCTCGGACTCAACTTCCCCTTTCGGCCAAATCTCATCACTTTCTTCCACGGAGACACTTTCAAGAACACCTTCTCACCCACTGAGAACTCAACTTCCTTCCTCTTCAAATCGGCATAGGACTTCTGCCTATCCGAAGCAGCCTTCAGACGATCGCAAATCAATTTTACCTTGTCGGTTGTCCCCTTGAGCAAATCCGGCATAGGTAACAGTTTCTGTCCTACCTCGGCCCAACACACTGGAGTTCTACACTTTCGACCATACAAGGCCTCATACGGAGCCATCTAAATGCTCGACTGGAAACTGTTGTTGTACGCAAACTCCACTAGAGGCAGATGCTTCTCCCAAGTACCCTGAAAGTCAATGATACAACATCGCAACATATCCTCTAAGATCTGAATAACCCTCTCTGACTGACCATCTGACTGAGGATGATAAGAAGTACTGAAGTTCAAACGGGTACCCAAAGCTGTATGCAGACACTCCCAAAATCTCGAAGTAAACCGTGGATCTCTATCTGACACAATGGACTTCGGCACACCATGTAACCTCACAATCTCACCAATGTACAAATCGGCCAATCTATCTAAGGTGTAAGTAGTGTTGACTGCCAAGAAGTGAGCACACTTCGTAAAACGATCCACTATCACCCAAACTGAGTTCTTCTTCGTAGGTGTCAAAGGCAAACCCGAAACAAAATCCATGGTGATGTTCTCCCATTTCTATTCCGGAATTCTCAACGGCTGTAACAAACCTGAGGGAACCTGATGTTCCGCCTTCACTCTCTGGCACACTAAGCACTTACTCACAAAGTCGGCTACATCTCTCTTCAATCCAACCCAAAAGTACTCATTCTTCAAATCACGGTACATCTTCGTACTTCCAGGATGCATAGCAAACGGACTACTGTGGGCTTCAGTCAAGATCGTACGTCTCAAATCACTGTCTTCAGGCACAACTATTCTGTCCTTGAAACATAAGACCCCATCGGAACTGAAACTGTAGTCTGAAGATCTACCTTCGGCTATATCTTGCACGTGAGGTGCCAAAGATCTATCTAAGAGCTGTTTCTCTCGAATCATCTGACCTAGAGTAGGTCTAACCTGAAGCTCGGCTACTAAGCCACCATCCCCGGACAAACTCAATCTAACAAACATGGCTCTCAAGTCCACGGCCACCTTTCTACTCAATGCATCGGCCACTACATTGGCCTTACCCGGATGGTACTCAATAGTAAGATCATAGTCCTTTAGCAACTCTAACCATCTACGCTGTCTGAGATTCAAATCTCGCTGAGTCATAATGTACTTCAAACTCTTGTGGTCGGTGTATACTGTGCATTTCTCACCATACAAATAGTGTCTCCAAATCTTCAGAGCAAACACAACTGCAGCTAACTCTATGTCATGGGTCGGATAGTTGCGCTCATGAGTCTTCAACTGTCTTGAGGCATAAGCCACTACTCTTCGGTCTTGCATCAGAACACATCCTAACCCTACATACGAGGCATCACTATAAATCACATAGTCCTTCCCGGACTCAGGCTGAATCAAGATCGGTGCTTGGGTCAAAGCTTCTTTCAATTTTTCAAAGGCTCTCTGTCTTGCATCTGTCCACTCAAACTGAACACTCTTCTGAAGTAACTGTGTCAATGGAGCGGCTAACTTAGAGAAACCTTCCACAAATCTTCTATAGTATCCGGCTAAGCCTAGGAAGCTACGTACTTCTGTCACTGACTTCGGTTGCTTCCACTCAACAATGGCTTCGATCTTCTTCGGATCAACTCTAATGCCTTCAGCTGACACTACATGTCCTAAGAAGACTACCTCTCGTATCCAGAATTCACACTTGCTGAGCTTCGCATACAACTGATGGTCTAGCAAAGTCTTCAAAACAAGTCTCAAGTGTCGGTCATGGTCTTCTTCAGTTCGCGAGTACACCAAAATGTCATCAATAAATACAACCACAAACTGATCTAGATACTGATGAAAAATCCTATTCATCATGTCCATGAAAGCTGCCGGTGCATTAGTCAACCCAAATGGCATGACTAAAAACTCATAGTGTCCATACCTAGTCCTAAAGGCCGTCTTCGGTACATCAACCTCTCTAACCTTTAGCTGGTAGTAACCCGATCTCAAATCAATCTTCGAAAAGACAGACGCCCCTCTCAACTGATCGAACAAGTCATCAATTCTAGGCAACGGATATTTGTTCTTCACTGTCAACTGATTTAACTGTCTGTAATCTATGCACATTCTCATACTCCCATCTTTCTTCTTCACAAACAACACAGGTGCACCCCAAGGTGAAGAACTAGGCCTAATAAAACCTCTATCTGTCAATTCTTGCAACTGAGTCTTCAACTCTTTCAATTCTTTCGGTGCCATACGATACGGAGCAATCGAAACGGGAGCCGAATCAGAATAAGTCTCAATGCTGAACTCTACCTCTCTGTCCGGTAGCAACCCTGGCAATTCTTCCGGAAACACACTAGGAAAATCACATACTGTCCGGATGTCTTGAGGTCTAACCTCACTCATGTTAGGGTTCATCACATACGCTAAGTATGCTTCACACCCCAACTCCACTAACCTCTTAGCCTCTAACACTGAAACCACATTGGACAAGAACTTCACATTCTCACCCACCACAACAATCTCATAATCATCTGTGAGCTTCAAAGAAATCCGTTTAGTTTCAAAGTCTATCCTAGCTCTATGCTCTGTAAGCCAGTCCATACCCAGAATCACATCAAAACCATAGAAGGGAAGTTCCATCATATCCACTGGAAACACATGTCCCTGAACCATCAACGGACACCTTCGGTACATCTTCCTAACCACTACCGTGTCCCCAAAGGAACTAGTAACACTAACTCCTACCTCTAACAACTCACAAGGCAAATTCAAAGACTGTGCATGCTCACTCAATATGTAGGAATGTGTAGACCCAGAGTCAATCAAAGAAAGCAAACCCAAAGACTGTATCGAGAAATTACCTGCGATCACATCGGTGTCATGCTGCTCCCCGCGCTGAGCGTAAACCCTAGCCTGTCCTCCGCCCTCCGGCTGGACTGCAACTACATGAGCTAAGTTTCTCTGACCATCGTTCCTTGGCTGGAAGTTTCCTCTACCGCGCCCGCGGCCTCTCTGAAAGTCATTGGCTCTAGCAGGAGCCTGAGCTGGTGCCTGTCCCACCTGATGTGGACAGTCACGCCTAATGTGGTCTCTAGCACCACAACTCCAACAAGAGTGATAATTTCCCCAACACTCACCGGTGTGGTTCCTCCCGCAGGAAGCACATGTGGGCAACTTCCCACCAGCTCTCTGGCCCTGGTGGCCCCTACCGTGGTTACTGCCACCACGCCTATGATCATACTGATGCCGGTTGTCCCGATGCCTCTTGGCATCTCCTCTATCAAAGTTGTTGGACCTCTTACCTGAACTAGATCCACCTGACCGCCTGGTCAAACTCAAACTGTGCTCCAAGTCCTTGGCCCTCGAGACCAAGACATCAAAATCAAAGTAATCAGAAGCTAGAGTATAAGTCTTGATCTCCTCATTCAGCCCATATCGGAAGCGGTTACAACGCTCCACCTCAGTAGGTACAAGTTCAGGTGCATACTGACTCAGTCTGACGAATCGGATCTCATAATCAGTCACGGACATACTCCCCTGAGACAATGCCATAAACTCTCTCTTCCTCTCATCGAGGTATCGCGGACCCAAATACTTCTTCCGGAAAGCTGTCTCAAAGAACTCCCAAGTGATCTCGGTCTCATCCATCCCCGAAGTAACGGTGACCCACCAGGTGTAGGCATCACCCTGAAGCAAGGACTCAACACAGCCCAACTTACGATCACCAGTACACCCCATCTGAGCAAGGATACGGACGGTCTTCTCAAACCACATCTCTGACCTCTCCGGAGTAGCACCTCTAAACTCTTCGGCCCCAAGGCCCCGAAGTCTCTCTAATGGCAACCCGGTGCCCTCACCCTGATGATGAGCTGCCTGACCCCCAGCGACTGCAGCCTGGAACGCTCCGGCTATTGCCTGAACCAACGGAGCTAAGTCAATTCCAGCCGGTCCTTGGCCACCTTGGCCACCTTGGCCTCCTTGTGGTCCCATTCCTTCGGGCCCGGCCTCGCCTCCCACTCCCGGTGGAGGAGGTGGTGGTGGCGGAGGTGGTGGAGGAGCTCCAACTCCAACCACTGGCTCTCCCGCTTGAGCCTCAACTCTCACAACTGGCTCAACTCTCGGAGCCTCTGCCCGTGGTTCCGGTCGAACCATCCTAGGCCTCCCACGTGGTCTCATGGTTCAACTAGCAAGGTAAAACTACAACAAGAAACAAATAGGATTACGTTAGCCAAATCAAGGGTCCAATAGTGCTCAAGTATTCCTCTTTCAAAAATCCTTTTTAAATTAAGTAGTAGTAGCAATGGGCACACACTCACACGAGACACGACCATTCATGCATTCAAAACATCATACGATAAATCAATCATCAAGGATTCATGGCAAATCATGCATCGAACAACACAAGCATTTAACACATTAATCTTACCTCACTTACCTGCCCGAGGTCTCGGTAACCTCAGGCTCTGATACCAACAAATGTAACCCCCTCGTCCCGGTCTGGCCGGATGACCGGTCCGAGTGAGCTACACGGGGAAAACCGAGTGAAAACTCCCTAAGGAACTCTCCCTCGGTTAGCAACCCTATTTTTTTTTTCATTTTAATGTTGTCTAGATGAGAATTACATCCTAGGTGATCATACAGCGGAACAATATTTACGAAACAATCAATCGAACCCAAACTAACACTTAAAAGCCCATTTTTAAAGTTAAACTGCAGGCGGTATCGATACCCTTAAAGGGGGTATCGATACCCCTTTGACTAGGTCAACAGGGTTTGGTCAACCTGAGGAGACAGTATCGATACCCCAGATGAGGGTATCGATACCCTCCCCTAAAGTTGACTTCCCACGGTCAAAGCCAAGACGACGGTATCGATACCCTAGAGGCCAGTATCGATACCGAAATCGACAGTGGCTCCAGTGGCCAAAAAGGTATCGATACTCCCCTCGAGTATCGATACACGAGGCCTGAAACCACAGGGTAGTATCGATACCAGATCAATGGTATCGATACCCCAGCTACGAAACTGCAGGTTTGAGCTGATTTAGAGCACAAGGAGGCCCCTAAATCCCTCTAACACTTCAACCAACACACTATCATCAATCCCTAAGGCAAGCCAACCATACAAGCATACATATTTAGGCCAAGGGAGTCAATCAAACATGGATTTAAGCATTCATACATAGCATTCTAGTTAAAGAGCAATTCATGCAATATTGGCATACTCCAAAACACAAAGGACCTTAGAAGAAACAAGACATCTTGAAAGGTTTGCACTCATACACTATGCAACCTAAGCATTCTAAAACATGCTATCAAACATCAAACATTCAACATAGTATAACATGCTTACAACCCATGATCAAACCAAAAACAACATCAATCAAATGAGTCACACACGCTCATACAAAGACCATTGCCACATTGCTAGCTATTACAAAATCGATAATCATACTTGAGCTACAAACTTGGATGCCCTTCTTGCCTTGCCTCGAGCTAACACCACGCTAATGATCTGCATTGTTGAACATTGAGAGCGTAAGCTATAAGCTTAGTGAGGGTGCTCTAAAACGAAAAACAACAACAATGCAGGGTTCAAGCATGTAATCCTAATCTCATACATATCAAGCATTGCATATAACCAAGTAGACCTAGCTAGTCTTTCAAGTGGCAAATATGGTCTCTCATTCCTAGCAAGATTAAGCATCATTATAGATCATCATGCAATACCATATATCAAAACCACATATCACCATCATATATCACAATTCATGAACAAGTTTAATTGGCCACTTTAATTACCCCGATTGTGCGGATTAAAACCTTGACAACACTTTACCTCGGTGGGATTCCACTCATCACCGGACCTTGCATGTGCGGGATTCCACTCATCGCCACATGCCCTACGGATGGGATTCCACTCATCATCCCGTAGAAATATAATAAGCTTCCGGTGGAATGCTACATCACCGTACTCCTCCTTGATGACTTAACGCCATCAAGGCCACGTACGTTTTGACTCAATTTGTGTGCACACTATCCTAATGATCGATCATTTACAACCGGTAATTATTTAGTGCCAATTATTATAACCACAACATGTATCACCAACCACATATCATCAACACATTCATGCTCAACACATATATCCACATCATGATATACATATACATGCACCATCTAATCACAAGCATTTGAGCATAGTCATCAAGCACATAGCATTTAAGGAAATTAGACTAAGTTAACTACTTGGATTAAAAGGAAGTGGCCTACCAAGCACACTTGCACACACACACACTACTCATGCTCGAACCAACTTTGAAACAAGTTTAGACCACTCACCGCCCTTCCTTAGCAAATCGAACAATCCTCCTACGCACCCGGATTCGGTCCCAAAGCTCCTTCAACGTTTCCCCTTGCTTCTAGCCAAGCAAAACACACTTATTACACCACAATTCAATGCTAAAGCTCAACTATCAATTCACTTCACAACATAGACCAAATTTCACAAATTCCCCAAATCATAAAATCTCCCAAAACTCAATTTTCGTGCTTCCCAAAACCCTTGCTGAAAAACCCACTTCCAAACACCCAAATGGCTTCCAAGGCATCCCAAAACACCCTCCTTACCTAGGTAGACCATCAGCCCCTTATTTACAACATTAAACCTCCCAAAAACTTAAGTTTTACAACCTTAAATCTAACCCTAAGACATCACTACGAATTTCTATCAAAATTCAACCAAATTTAAGTATGTGGTGTATTTCATCATGCTTAAACAAACCCCCAACATAATTTAACAAAACAAATTAAAAAGCCCCATCAAAAACCCCAAATTTCCTATGAACCCTAATTTTCAAAACACCATCTTTTTGAAATCTACAACAATGGTTGAGTAGGGAATAAATAGGAGAGTTGGAAAACATAATTACCTTTGAAAAACGTCTTGGATTGAGGAAGAAAATGAATGGAATAGTGTTTTTAGGTTTGAAAGAGTTTAGGAGGGGTTTATGGTGTATTTGACGTTGGAAGAAAAGGGGAGTGGAGAGAGAGCAGAAAATTTTCTGCTTTTAATAAAAGGTTGTCTAGCTTTTCAAAAGTTTTTGGTAAAATTGCAACATTGGTCCCTCCCCTTTTAATTGAAGCTTATTTAGATCACTACTTGAAGTTGAATTATCTTAATTAAATTTAATTTGACTCGAATTAAAACCCGGATAACTCCTAGGCCCAAAACACGGGTGTTACATGCTTTGGATTTATGAACTTAATATATTATGTTATTTGATATGATTTAATTGCTCTTTTATTTCTCATTGAATTGTGCCTATTTTGATCTAACAAAAAGGGGAGATGATAGAGCCAATTTTGAAACTTTGCAACTTAACTTTAAAAACATATCTTAAATTGAGGGGGAGTTACTTTTACAAAGGTTTCGAAACTTAAAACTTTATATTTAGTTTTGTTATATCAAAAAGGGGAAGATTGTAAAACAAAAACTTTGATTTTGATATAACAAATATTTCAACGACTAATTTGAAAAGAATATAAATTTTTAAGTCCTCAAACTTCCCAAAATTTACAAGCAAAATGTTTAAGTCAAAACTCAGAGTCCCATAAATTCTTCTAAGTGTTTTCCAAGCCAAAACAGTGATTTTCGACTAACCGTTTCGATACACCCCTAGGTGTTTTGAAACGATTTGAAACTGTGAAGTGAATTTTGACTAGCTGTTTCGATACACCCCTCAGATGTTTCGAAAATGTAAAGTGTGGGCTCGAAACGAGAGACCTCGTATGGATACGGTAGTATCGAAACGATCTCACTCGTTTCGGTACGAGTTTTGAAAGTTGGTTTAAAAAATTATGATCGTTGTGTTTCATAATCATTTTTCTTCTTGTCATAATTGTTTTCTTGAAAGTTAGTTAAGCGTATCGATACGCTTTAGGTGCGTTTCGATAAGGGTTTTCACAGTTGCAAAATGTTTCGATACGACCTTGTCCCGTTTCGAAGCGAGCTCTTTCAGTTTCGGAACGACCATGATCGTTTCAATACGGTCTCTTAAATTCTCCTAACGGCTATTTTTATTCTTGCTCTGTTTTGATATGGGTAGTGTTGTTTTTGTACGCGTAGGTGCAAAACAACATTAATGGTGGGAAGATGAAGTCCAACGGCTATATTTATGATGTCAACCACCCAAACGGCTAGAAATCAATGAGAAGGTATAACAACAAACATTTTGAGCACCAGCAACAACCATTGAACCTAAAAGAATCATCCAAGCATCAAATCCAAACCCTAGTGCCTTTTATTGTCAAATTCTTGTACCCAACTCAATTGAGTGTTTCATTCTTATTTGTATTGTGAGTTTGGGGAGTGAAAAAATGTAATTGGGTAAACAAATCATCGTTTGAGAGGAACTTGTAAGGTTTACCATTTTTCTCCATTGTAAAACTGAGTGGATTAAGCTTTGGGTAGAAAGCTTAATCAAAATTGTAAGGTTTCCTCCTCATCCAAGAAAAGGGGAAGAATCAATAGTGGATTGGTTGAAAATCCTTAGTGGGGGCTAAGGTAGTGGATGTAGAGTTCATTGGAGAACTTGAACCACTATAATTGCCTTGTGTCTCAATTTTTATTCATCCAATTCCCACCCTTAAAATTTTTATCGCCAATTCACCCCCTCTTGGCCATTTGCAATTGTTTGATCAACTCAACATATCCTCAGCTATCTCGATCTAATGATGCCAAACAAACAATGAATTCAAGAGCAGTAATATAACTCTAGGTTTAGGGAATGAGCGTGCATAAAGTGTCCACCAACTCTCTTAGTCAAATCTACTTCCGAAACTCAAATTTTAAATAAATATTTTTTCATTGCCAAGGGTTTTCTGTTGGCATTATCTTAAGCATTCTTCGTGATATTGTTTAGCGTGAGAAAAACGAGGGAGCATACCACAATTGCCCACCTTAATCCAGATATCACTAAGCTTTCTCTTCAACTCATACCTTAAAAATTTTGACTTGAGCGCGACGAGGGAGCATACCACGAAGCCCCAAGTTCTTATTATCTCTGAGGTAAAGGAGAGTTATTAATTTTTTAGTGTCATGGCAGAACATTGCTGCCTTATTCATTTTTTTCTTACCCTGACATCATTTCATTTTTTTTCTGAGCATGGTTTCAAAAAGCCTAAGTTTGTTAAGGAACTAGATGCATACTACGTGTTAAGTGTAAATCAATTCCTAAAACTAGAGATCAATTGGCAGGCAATCTTGGCATCATTATTCTGCTAGCATAGGCATTCAAAGATTTTAACTTTTCCTCATCGGATAGAAACCTAAGTCAAATTAAGTTTGCCTACAAGTGTTAGCATGCTTCAAAATTAAGCCGAGACAAAATCTTCTTTTTCATTTTTTATAGTTCGATATGAAAAACTAAAGTAAACTAAACTACATAGCATGGCATGAAAATAGAAAAAATAAACGTGCAATGCATGGCATGGCATAATGTGTTGAAATGCACACCCCAAACCCAAGATGTGCATTGTCCTCAATGCATGAAACGACACATATATACAAAGAAAAATAGAAAATCAAAATGCATGCTCATGAAAATAGAAAAAATAAATATAGAATGCAAAGAGTTTAGGATGAAGAGGACTCCCCCTCGGAAACTTCTCCTCTGGCGGCACGGGCTTCCTCTTGAAGTTTGGCAGGAATCTTCCTCTGAGTCAGGGTCCCATGATCAGGGGTTGTTTGCTTTCGACATCCCCAACCTGGCTTAGACACGACAGTAGTGACAAGGTTCTCCTTGACAATTCGCACTAGTGTTGAGCAAGTTGGCGTGGCAACAGATTCTAGCGTGGCAGTAGTTGGTGTGGTAGACTTGGCAGACTCCTCCTTGTCAAGAGAAATTGGTTATGTGGCAACTGATGGCACTAGACTGTGGACAGGCCTCAGCATTGGACTTGTTGGCATGGCATCATCTTCAGCAAAAATGTCCTTCAGGAAGGTAGGAAATGCTGGCATGATGCCAGGAGAAAGGCTCACCAAAGTTTCCTTAATGGTGAAGTCTCTGTCCTAGTCATATCGCCAAAGCTTTCTCCATTTCTCATCAGCCTTTTCTAGCTTCTTCAGAATGATCTCTTGGCGTTGTTGAATCAGAGCGAGCAATGCCACTGAGTCTGCTGGCATGGAATCCTTGGGCACTAAGGCGAATTGCATCGAAGCGAATGGAACTGAGGCAGTTGGCTTCGAAGTTGTTGGCTTGGCCTTCGAGGTCTTGCCTTTAGGCATTGGCGTGGTAGCCTTTCCCTTGCCCTTGTCTTTTACGGCAATGCCAATGAGGGTCTTCCAGCCCATTGGCATGATCGTATAGCCTTTAACTTCGAGGGCAACATCCTCATCGGTGATTGGCATGTTCTCCCATCTGCAAAGATTACAAATTAAACGATGGAAGTATAAGTTTTTTGTTGGTTTCTGGACGCACTTGTAAATTTCATCGATGATGATTTTGCCAACGTTGATCTTCCGGCCCATGAGGATGGAATGCAAAAATGTTAGGCGCTCCTCTAAAACAGTCTGATTATGGCTCGTTGGCATCATATTAGCTTTAAGGAAGTGGTTCCAGCCCTTTTCTTGCGGTTTAAGGGATGTTCTCTTGATTATTCGGTGGCCTTTGGAAGAAACATTCCACTCGATGCCCGGTTCACACAAGTCTGCCAGCATAGTCTGGTGCTTGGCATCGTTCATCTTGGCAACAAACAGGCCATGCTCATCCCCTCTTCCGTCCATCTTTAGCATGATCAGAATGTCTCCTTCATTAAACCACATGCATTCACCCCTGGTCATCAAAAAAGGATTCGATTTGGAAGTTAAATGTGCATAAGCCTCTCTAACAAGGTTTAGAAAGATCTCACCCTTTTGTTGGCAAAAGCGTTGCCATCGGTGCTTTTCGGTAACCTCCATGAATTCTGGAGGGAAGACATGATTCTTCTCGGGGTTGAAATCAAAGTTACGTTTGAATAAGAAGGATTTCAAGGCAAACTGGTCATGGTACTTCTTCTCCACCTCATCATCATAAAATCTCTTGAAAGGCTTTGATGAAGACGTCATTGAATCTTGAATGGTTGCAATCGGTTATGGAAGAAAAGAAAAAGAAAACTTGATTTTCTTGGTTAAGGTAGAGAGAGAGTAATGGCTAGGAAGATGTGGAAAGTAAAAAGGTGGGTAAAAGGTTTGAAGATTTGAAAGAGGGAAAGGTTGAGTGTTATGGTAGGTTTTAATTATGATTTGTGTAAGAGAGATAATAATGAGATAGGCATGTATTGGGGAGAGAAAAAAAGGTATAATGCGATAAGTAAGGAAAGGATAAGTGATAAGGATAGGTTTTTAAGGGATAAGATATAGAGTGATAAGGTGGTTTAATTTGAATTAAATTCAATCAAATCTTGGCGGCTAAAGGGGTAAAAGTTTGAATTTTTTTCTCTCTCTCTCTCTCATGTTTAAATTAAATCAAGCTAGGGTAACTTCTTTTTCTCCAAGACATTGTCGTCGCATGCCAAGCTCAACTATTGGCATCGCTCTTGGCATGACACTATGCCTTGGCATGGCACTACATCTGGCACATTTCTACTTCTGGCACGGTATTGTCTAATCCTGCCTTGTAATGTTTAACCAATTTCTCTACCCTGGCATTGTGCTTGGCACCATAATTCTGCACACACTCAACAAAAACCTTTCATCCCAACAAAGAAAAAACACAAAAATACAAATAAGAAAAACTAAAGAAAAATCTTAAATCCTAAAATAAAATAAAAACTCATAACCTAATATTTACAAAGTAGCAAACCTGCTAATGGTGTCACGGTAATTCTTCCAATAGAATAATCTCGTTGGCAGTACTCAGCTCTCCTTCTAGATAATGCTTTAATCGCTGACCATTCACTTTAAAAATCTCACTGGTTTTTAGATTTTTTATATCCACGGCACCATGGACATAAGGCATCACAACCTCAAACGGACCCAACCATCTCGACTTAAGCTTTCCTAGAAACAATTTAACTCGTGAGTTAAACAGAAGAACTAGATGGCCTACCTCAAAGCGTCTTGGCATGATCCTCTTATCAAGCCAACGTTTGGTCCTCTCCTTGTACAGCTTGGCATTCTCGTAGGTTTGGGCTCGAAATTCTTCCAACTCATTAAGGTTCAACATCCTCTTTCTCCAGCTGCCACCCATGCCATGTCAAGTGCTTTGATTGCCCAGTAGGCTTTATGCTCGAGCTCTACCGGTAGATGGCATGGTTTTCCAAATACAAGCCTGAAAGGTGAAATGCCTAAAGGAGTTTTAAAGGCAGTTCTGTAGGCCCACAAAGCCTCGTCTAACCTTAAAGACCAATCCTTTCTAGAAGGATTTACAGTCCTCTCGAGTATGTTCTTGATTTGCTTGTTGGAAATTTTGGCTTGTTCATTTGTCTGTGGATGATATGATGTGGCTATCCTTTGTTGTATTCCATACATGCACAAAGCTTTAGAGATTAGATTACACTTAAAATGGGTGCCCTCATCATGAATGATCACTTGAGGAGCACCAAAGCGGGTAAAAATATGCTTGTACAAAAATTTGGCAACGGCCTTGGCATCGTTTTTTGGCAGGGAAATGGCCTCTAGCCATTTTGAAACATGGTCAGTCAATGGCTACAAGGATATATATGTTGCCAAAAGATGGGATGAAATGGAACCATAAAGTCTATTCGCCAAACATCGAATAAATCCATTGGCATTATGTTCTGGAGTGGTAGCTGATGTCTACTGGAGATGTTCCCGGTTCGTTGGCATAAGTCACAGGTCTTGGCATAGTCGTAGGCATCCCTATATAGCGAAGACCAATAAAATCCTAACTGTAGCACCTTGGCAGCAGTCTTCATTCCTGCAAAGTGTCCTCCATATGGCGCGGCACGGCATGAATGCAAAATAGCAAGTTGTTCATCCTTTGGCACACAACGACAGATCACTTGATCGGAACATTGCTTAAATAGGAAGGGCTCGTCCCAATAATACTGTCGGACATAATGCAAGAAACGAATCCTAGCATTGTATCCAAATCTGGTGGCATGATCTTGCTTACCAGATAATTGACTATGTCAACATACCATGGTGTGGCACTGACCGCGAGTAAGTAATCGTCTGGGAACTCATCTCTAATGCCATTGGTTTTGTCGTCCTCTAGGTGGTGTTCTAATCTGGATAAATGGCCAACTACTAAGTTTTCACTACCTTTCTTGTCTCGGATCTCGAGATCAAATTCTTGGAGTAGGAGCGTCCATCAGTCAATCTCGGCTTGGCATCCTTCTTTGCCAAGAGGTACTTCAGTGCCGAGTGATCTATAAAAATAACAACTTTATTACCAATCAAATAAGATTTAAATTTGTCGAAGGCAATTACAACTGCAAGAAATTCTCTCACTTGTAGTGTAATTAAGTTGTGCTTCATTTAAGGTTCTTCTGGCATAATAGATGGCATGGAAAACTTTGCCATGTCGTTGTCCCAATACAGCGCTGACGGAATAGTCGTTGGCATCGCACATGAGCTCAAAGGGCTCACTCCAATTCGGTGCCACGACTACTGGGGCATTGATCAATTTTTCCTTAAGAACCTGAAAAGCTCTCAAACAAGAATCGTCAAAAGCAAAAGTTGCATCTTTTTCCAATAACAAGCATAAACGCTTAGATATCTTAGAAAAGTCTTTTATGAATCTTCGATAAAAACTTGCGTTTCCTAAGAAACTTCTTATACCTTTGATACTTGTGGGAGGTGGTAGTTTCTTGATTAACTCTACTTTTATCGGATCAACCTTTATTCCTCTCTTGGTTACCTTGTGTCCGAGAACAATGCCCTCCTTCACCATGAAGTGGCATTTTTCCCAGTTTAACACTTGGTTAGTCTCAATGCATCTCTTAGTACTTGTTCCAAACTCAGAATACACTCCTCAAATGTGTTACCAAACACTAAAAAATCATCCATAAATACTTCTATGTTATACTCAATTAAATCAGAAAATATAGACATCATATAACATTGAAACGTTGTCGGTGCGTTACACAAACCGAATGGCATTCTCCTGAAAGCAAATGTCCCATAAGGACAAGTGAATTTGGTCTTTACCTGGTATTTGAGGGCTATTGCGATCTGATTGTAACCTGAATAGCCATCTAAGAAGCAATAGAAAGCATTACCTGCCAACCTGCCTAACATTTGATCGATGAAAAGCAATGGGAAGTGATCCTTCCTTGTGGCTTTGTTCAGTCTCCTGTAATCCATGCACACTCTCCATATTGTGATAGTTTTGGAGGGGATCAACTCATCTTTGTTGTTTTATACAACAGTCATGCCACCCCTCTTTGGCACGCATTGAATTGGGCTAACCTAAGAGCTGTCGGATATGGGATAGATTATCCCAGCATCAAGCCATTTAATAATGTCTTCCTTCACAACTTTCTTCATGCTCGAATACAGCCTCCCTTGACCCTCAATGGTCTTACCATGATATTCCTCCAAGATGATTTTGTGCATGAAAATGGTTGGGCTAATACCTCAGATATCTACCAAGGTCCAACCCAACGCTTGCTTATAAGTTTTCAATGTTGCCAACAACCTTGCCTCTTAATCATGGGTAAGATCGGTGGCAATGATCACTGGCAGAGTTGATTCCTTACCTAAATAGGACTATTTGAGGTGCCTTGACAATGGCTTAAGCTGTAACCCCCTTAGCCCGGCCTAGACGCTTGACCCGAACTACGAAGATTACACAGGGAAAACCAAAGTCGACCCGAAAGTCAACCTCGATTAACGACCCTTTTTTTTCATTTTAATCGTATCTAAAAACATATTAAACCTAAGTGAGTACTCACGAAACATAGATGAGAAAGACACAGCGATCAGATATCAATTAGGGACTCAATTGTAAGAAATACACTTTTAGGGACCAAAATGTAATTTTTGTAAATTAGAGAGACTTCATAGGTTTTAGGATTACCATTATAAAATTAATCATGTTACATGCTTCTCTGCCAAATTTCAGCTTAAAAGGACATCTCAAGATCAGGCAATTGCAATCACAACATTTAGGACTAAAATGCAAGACTTGCAAACTTGAACAATTCAAAACACAGCTTAACGGTCCACTATTCCGGAACACTGACACCTGTACCGAACCACCCGTATCGAAACGGTGTTGACCATTTCGGTACGCTGGTATGTTTCGAGACCCGTATCGGAACAGACACTTCTAGTAGCCAAAGTGTTTCGAAACACTTCTAGCCGTTCCAAAACGCCCAAGCCATTCTAGGCACCCGTTTCGAAACAGCTAAGGGTGTTTCGATACACCCTGCCCAGAAACAGCAGAAACATCTGGTTTTTCACTTCAAAACACCATCAAACATACTTTAAAACAATCCACAACATATCAACAACATGCTAAGCATTAAGACCATCATTTTGCAACAAAAGCTAGATACATTACAAGCATTACACACACCAACTCATTTATCTCATTCAACACATGTTCTTACTTTTAACCAAAGAGCATAGCTATATCCAACTATGAAGAAGAAGATCCAAATATCGCATAACGATCATCAACAAGTATCAAACCATAAACCGAACTTGCTCAAGATAAACAATCTCATTACACAATAACGTAAAAGACTTCCCCCCCCCCATTGCCTTTATTATCTATAGCTATAAACCAAAACATACTTCTCAAGTGGAGCTCTTCTTGAATCCCTTGCTTCTTGCTGTCCCAAATTCATTTATCTGCATTGATGGACAAAAAAGAGCGTAAGCACATAATGCTTAGTGAGGAATGCTCAAAACCAAAACACCATCAATGTAGCAAACCATAAAACCCTTTTTAAATGCAATCACCCGTCTTTAAACCAAAGTATTGTTTTGAAAACCTCACTTAAACATCAACACCTTAAAATATGCATCGCTCAAATTAGAGACCAACATTAAACCCAAATGCACTAAGCAACCCAACCCCAAGTAACATTTTTACAATAACTTACGTTAAACCCCTTTCATGCATAAATGCTTCATACAAAGTTTAAACCAATTTCCTTGAAAACCACTTCCACTCCACACTCTTCCTTACTCATGCTTGAAAACCATTTCAAAGCAAATCATCATTTGAAATCTCATGTATCAAGTATCTATCTCATGCATCCTACCAATGCAAAACTCATGACAAAGCCACACATGCTTGTTACTCAAAAGCATTTCATAAACTCAAAATCTCCATTTGAAAACCACATGTACCATCTAGCTATCTCATGCATACAACCTATGCAAAACTCATGGCAAAGCCACTCATGCTTGTTACACAAAAGCATTTCATAATCTCACTATCTCATATGCAATTCTCATAGTATAAAACATTTCAAGCATTGGTACATGTGACACACATTCTCATATATTGGCATTTACATACTCAATTGTACACGGATATGCGGACAACTCACTAGACACTTCCGATGGCATCTACCATCACCGTACTCACCCCTATAGAACATAATTTTCCGGTGGCTTCTACCAACACCGTACTCACAAGGCAGTTTCTACTTCCGCCCAAAAGCTTGAGTATTTCATCAATTCCTACCCCGATGGTATGCCCCTCATCGGTCTCATGGCAATAACTCTTGTTGCCAAAAGGCTTGGATGTTTCACCAAGTCCTACTCCGATGGAATGCCCATCATCGGTCTCATGGCAATAACTCTTGTTGCCAAAAAGCTTGGATATTTCACCAAGTCCTACTCCAATGGAATGCCCATCATTGGTCTCTCTCTTTGAGGTGAATCCCAAGAGCACGTACGAATTTTAGTTTATAGTGCACTCTACATCCTATTGATCGATCAATATATCTGGTCATCTTTACATCACCTATGCCAATATATCATGTTAAAATCATCAACACACCCACTGTTTTTAAAGCATGCAACACCTTCAAGGCCAAAATGACGATCATTGCCTTAAAGACGCAAATTAACAACACATTCTCTCAAGGAATATTAGTTTCATGAATCACTCTTCAAACCAAGTTTGACAACCAACTCACATACTTTACAACCATGCTCAAACAACAAATTAAACCACATTGCCAAATCAATCCCATCAAAATCCATTTTGATAGTTTTCAAAACAATAATAGCACAATTGAGAGAGAAATCCACTTCACTTACTTCCGAACTTAAACCGGCGTTTCAAGCCTAAATTTAAGTTCCCAAACCTCTTTTCAAAATCATTCCAAAGCTGGAAAACACGATCTCACTCACCGATACACAACACTATGCTAGCCGACAAGCCTCTCAAGCGTCTGAAACCTCCAACGCTACCTCAATCACTTCCGGATCACTCTCCCTTGTTTTTAACACATAAGAGCAGAGGATTAATGCACCACCATGCATTAAAATCACCAGCCACACAACCCAACTCGCTGCTCGACTCAAGAACCTCATTTCGGCTACCAAAAACAACCGAAATCATCTCCAAACTCTCCCAAAACAAAGCCCAGCCAAGATCTATCACTTCTAACCTTTTCTAAACATCAATTAACATCAAAAAGCAACATAAACATTCCCTCATACCTCCAGCAATAGCATAACAACAAAACCACCCCAAAAACCATCATTCTAAGAAGCAAAACTTAGGAAAACAAACCTATTCGGGATTTGATTGATAAAACCTCATTTGTAACATCAATTCACATCCAAAATACATTAGAAAACCATCTCAAAACAGAGCTCAATCATTCACCACGAAAATCTTCAAGATCTCTTCCAAAATCTTAAGTTTTAAGATAATTTCTTGTTTCTAACATTAAAACCACTTAAAAATCATTAATAAAGGATTGATAACTTGAGAATTTCAGTAAAGAACTGATTATTAGAGGAGAAGGACGAAGCTTACCTCTAATGGATGATTTCTCCTTGATTTGGGCAAGTTTTCTTGAAAATTCAATGTAGAAATCAAGTGGATTTGATGAGGAATTGATTGAGAATCAAAGAGAGATTGAAATCTCATCAAATGAAGTGAAAATCGAAGTAAATTTGCTGGAGAGAAAGTGTTTGGTTGAAAGGAATTTGAGAGAAAATAAAATGAGGGAAAATTTGTGAAAAGTAGTTATGAAAAATCAAAGGTGGTTTTCTAATTTAATCACCTTCATTTTTTTTAATTAAAACATTAATTAAATCACCCAAATTAAGGGAAAATATGATGAAAACATTTTGGTAAAATTAGCTCCTTGAAGATTCAAAGTTTCAATCCTTTACAAAACAATCCTTACTTAACTTTGCAAAAACTGTGATTTGGTCACTACACTGAAATGTAGTATTTCCAAACCTTATTTTGTAAAATTGATTCCACCATTCTCTTATATATATTAAATGAGGATTTTTAGATATGTTTCTATATTTTTAAAGTATCCCGAACTAGGTGTTCCCTAAAACTCCCTTTCAGATTTGAACCATTTTCCAGACTGATTCGGTTCAGACTCTAAACATCTAGGCCCAAATTTGGGGTGTTACATAAGCTCCAACTCTGGTGGTTCTTCTATTGATGGGTTTGGTGTAGTAATTTCTCTGCTAACCAACTCTAATGGCTTGAAATGGTTCACATCTTCAACATCCATTGATAGTTCCTCGTCAAATAACTCTGCTATGCTAGCGAGCTCGCTGGCATCGACTTCTTGACACAGTCGTGCCATGTTCATCATGAAAATAGACTCTATCGCCTCGTCATTCTGACATTTATCTAGTTCATATGCACACTTTAAAACTTTAAACACGTTAAAAGTAACATATTGGTCATCCATTCGCATTGTTAGTTCCTCTTTATGAACATAGATAGGAGTCCTGTCCGTGGCAAGGAATGGCCTACCCAAAATAATTGGAACATTTACATCGACTTCATAATCCAAAATGATAAAAATCAGTTGGGAAAATGAATTTTCTGCCTTTACCAATACATCCTCAATCTTACCCTTGGGATGTGCAAAAGACCGATCTGCCAACTGAAGTGTCACGGTGGTAGGTCTTGCTTCAATGCCAAGCGTTCTGAAAACAGATGATGGCATCAGGTTGATGCTGGCACCCAAGTCACATAGTTCACTGCCCATGAATTTGTTGCCAATGGTGCAGGGAATTGTGAAACTCCTCAGATCTTTCAACTTTGGTGGCAAATGATTTAGGATCATGGCACTGCATTCTTATGTAAGTGCAACAGTCTCGAACTCTCCCAACTTCCTTTTTTTTGACAAGATGTTCTTCATAGATTTCACATAGTTGGGCATCTACTCAAGGGCTTCTACCAATAGGATGTTAATCTGCAGTTGTTTAAGGACTTCCAAGAAGCGCTTAAACTACTAGTCTTGCTTGTGCTTTTGAAGTCTTGCTGGAAATGGCGGCGGCGGATAAACATAGGCTGGTGCCGACGGTTTTGCTTAGGCAGTCCTAGCATCACTATATTGTTTAGCTTTAATCTGATTTTCATCAGCACTGGCATCGTGATTGGCATCGTTGTAGGCTCCATCATGGGCATCAGGTTTATCAACAACCTTGTTATTGGAACTGGCATCAATCCTAGCATCATCTGTTTGACCTCTTCCTTCTCTACTTCACTGGGATTATCCGCTGGCACTAGATTTTTACCTTGGCAATCTGTTGGTTGCTTGGCAGCCACTTCTGCCTCGCAATGTCGACCACTCTAAAGGATGATGGCTTTGCACGTTTCATTTCCTTTGTGCCAAGCATCTTCAGTGTTACTTGGCAATGTTCCTTGCGGTCGATTGTTGAGTGCATTGGCGATCTATCCCACCTGGATCTCCAAGTTCCTTATGGATGCTGCCAAACTATAGACTGGGATGTTATCCTTCTTTGTATATTCTGTGGGATTGCCTCCTTGATTGAATCGTTTCCCTTGCTGGAAGTTGTTTTGCGCTTTTGGTGGCACGACATTCTAATAGAATGTTGGCATGGCATTCTAATTCTGCCTCTGGACATTCTGGCGTTGTGCATTGTACTAATTTCCTCCTTGATTCCCTCAAGCTAAGTTAGGGTGCCGCTTCCAACCTGCATTATAAGTGTTGGAGTTAGTGTTATAATAACGACCAGTATTGCCAATGAAATTTACCAACTCTGGATTGTCAGGGCATTCGTCCACATGGTGGTTATCTCCATCGATAGTGCAAAATGGTTTCATTGCCTTGACTGCTTGGGTCCCGTTTCTCTTTTGCAAAGTTCTCATCATGCTAGTGAGATTGGAAATCTCAGCATGGATGGGTGTTAGTTCATCCATATGGAGTTTTCCACTAGCTTTGGCTCCAATCTCAAGTCTAGCAACAGGATACTCAAAATCATTAAAAGCTATCCTTTCTAGGATGCCAATAGCTTCTGTGTACGTCTTATCAAGTAATGAATTGGCTGCTGAAGCATCAACAATAGTCCTTGTATGTGCATTCAAACCATTGTAAAAGGTTTGTATGTGGATCCAATTTAGGAATCCATGCATTGGGCATCACCTCAAAAGATCTTTAAATCTTTCACATGCATCATATAAGGTTAAATCCTCAGCTTGCCTAAATGTGATAATCTCACCATGCAGCTTGGTAATAAGTGTTGGTGGCTAGAAACGCGTAAGAAACTTCTGGCATAGGTCTTCCCATGAAGTGACTGAACCTGGTGGCAAGGAATTGAGCCACGTCTTTGCTCTGTCTCTCAAGGAAAAAGTGAAAAGTTTCAGCTTCATAGTATCCTCGAATACTCCTGGTTACTGAAATAATTGGAAAATCTCCATGAATTGCTTGAGATGCTACCTTGGATCTCCAGTCAGTGATCCATCAAATTTTCCTACATTCAAAAGATTTGAAATCATTACAGGTTTAAGTTCGAAATTGGATGCAATTACCTCGTTGCCAACAACTCCTGGCATTAAGCCTGTAATGTCATGTGCTAACTGTTCACGAATCGGTCTTTCTACTTCTGTGAAATTGTTAACGTTGTTTCCCGGTATCCCTCCATTGTTGGTTGGATTTCGCTGATTGTTCTGGGCATTATCTCCTGCTCCGTTAAAGTGTGTCATCTCTCTAATTTTCTTCTTCCATCAGCGTAGAGTGTGTTCGATCTCTGAATCATATGGCCAAGTTTCTGTGTCAGGATGGTTCTTGGTCATACACTAAATAAAACAATAAAATAAAACTAAAATTGAAATAAAAGAAAACAAGACAAAACAATAAAACTTCATTGCAATCCCCGGCAACGGCACCAAAAACTTGTAGACTCTCGGTGTGAATGATTATTTGCTGACAATAGGGTGTGAAAGATTTTGGTAAAGTATAAAAACAGTGCCAAGAAAAGTCTATTGCGTGCAAGTATACACGGTCTGCAAGTAATACAATAGTTAAGCTAGGTATCGATCCCATAGAGGTTGCATTTGGGAATTCGATTTCTTTGTGTAATTACTTATTTTTTAGGAAAAGATTTGATTTGAAATGAGAATGGGATTAAGATAAAAATAAAATAAATAAAAATAAATGAAACGTTGGCAAGAGAGAGTTTTAGCAAATGATGAATGTTGGCAATGAGTGCTTGGCAATCACGTTAATCATGCCATGCCATCCGCAAATAAATCCTCTCTTGGCATTGCTTTGCCGACCATGTTAAAAATGATGGCATTGCCTCTCTCGATGGCAATGCCCTAAATTAATAAAGCAAAAACCCTTATATCTCTATAATGTACTCTCTTTAATTAATTCGATTAAGTTCCAACCTTTACTTCTGAAGGGTAGATTTCACTTCCGAAGTAAGTTCATCTACTTGAACATCTTCTCTTGAAGCATCTCACATCAGTATCTAGCATTCAATCGTTGCCACCTAAGTCAATTATGATATTGAGTTGCAAAAGCCCAACTATGCCAGCTATCTCTTGGCATAGTATTTTAAAACAATGAGTGCCAGCTCTCGCTTGGCATTACTCTTTGAAAACTAAAAACATGCCAGATAGAACAAAACATTACCAACGACAGTGGAGATTTATTCAAAGGAAAGCAAAAACATAATGTTTAACCAAACACCCCTCACCATACTAAAATTAGTTCATGGTGGGGTTAAAATCCAAAAAAACCAAAAACTTTTTCAACTTTCATCATCCTAAAACAATAATAAGCTGAAAAGGGATGGGCTTGAAGAGGTTCTCTCGATACAACTCTCCACGGCCAAGCCTTGATCGGCAATTGAGCTCCAGTTCTGATCTCTCATGCTTCTCGGTCTATCTTTCACATACGCCCCATTTTTGGTTGTGCTTGATCGGATTAAATAGGACTCATGAGATAGCCTTGGATTGCTTTAAATTTGAATTTAAAATGATCAAGGGATGAGAGATAAGGCTCTTATCCGACCAAGGCTTATCAGCTCGGTGTGATAGCTTATCAGACTAGGTCTGACGTCATCATGCCAGGGCTCCTCTGGCATTGCTGCTTGGCATGGTTCTACCAACGCGCTTGGCATTGCCTTTTATTTTTTCGGGTTTTGGTCCAATCTCTATTTCTTCGCAGCCTGATTTGGTCCTATTTTTTCGGAGTCATCACCTCTTTGGCCTAGCATCAAATGCTCTTCTATGCCAACTGGTACTTGGCATTGTTGGTCCTTATGCGCCAATGGTAATGTGGCATCCTTCTCGGTATCACTTCCTTTCTTCCTTGGTCTGCTTTGCACTGCCAGCAACGGTGTCGACTTGCTATGCCATCCTGCAAAAGAGGTCAAAAACAACCATTCACACCGAAATAACAACAAATCTAAACTCTTTATGCAAATGCATGATTTCTAAGGCTAAATGCAACTAAATGTGCCTTGAAGACAAGAAAAATCATGTGAAATAGGTATATAAATTGTTAATTTTGGAGCGTCAACAGATCCCCAAAAAGATTAAGAGCTCCCCCATCATGATCATCTCAAATTCACCTTACATTAGCTTAGAAAATTCTTGGCAATAAAACTCATTAGTAGAACCAAATATTATATCATCAACATAATTTATACTACTAATATGTCATTGTCATTTCTTTTTATGAAAAGTGTGGTGTCCACCTTGTCTTTTTCAAAACCTTTTTCAATCAAAAAGTTTTGAAAGTCTTCCATACCAAGCTCTAGGAGCTTGTTTCAAACCATATAAAGCTTTTGTCAATTTGAAAACATGGTTTGGAAAATGTGGATCTTCAAAATCTGGTGGTTGTTCAACATACACTTCTTCATTTATAAAACCATTTAGAAAAACACTTTTTACATTCATTTTAAAAAGCTTGAACTCATGATAACATGCAAATGCAAGAAGCATCTTAATAGCTTACATTCTAGCTGCGGGTGCATAAGTTTCATCAAAATCAACTCTATCCTCTTGAGTGTAACCTTGAGCAACAAGTCTAACCTTGTTTCTCACTATGTTACCGCTCTCATTTAGCTTGTTTCTAAAAACTCATTTAGTTCGTATAGTAGATTTATTACTAGGCATATCAACTAATGTCCATACTTTACTCCTCTCAAATTGATTCAATTCCTCTTGCATAGCCAATATCCAAAAATCATCTTTTAATGCTTCTTTGATATTCTTATGCTCAATGCATGAGATGAATGCAATATTATTATGTAATTTAAGAGAAGATCTAGTGGTTACCCCCTTAGATGGATCACCCAAGATTTCACCATCTTTGACATAGTTGAGTTCCCTTGGGTAGCTCACTTTCTTTTCACCAAGACTCATGTTCTTCAAGGCTTCTATGAGAGGATCTTGTGGTTCTTCTTCTTTGGTTGGAACCTCATCCACCTTTGATGATTGTCCACCATCATTGGCTTCAAGATCCCTACATCATCATCATCACAAGAATCCTTCTTAGGAATGAGGTTATCATCGAAAACCACATGTATAGACTCTTCTACAACTAAGGTTCTTTTGTTAAAAACTCGATGGGCTTTAGAATTTAAAGAGTACCCAAGAAAAATGGCTTCATCACTTTTTGCATCAAATTTACCCAAATTATCTTTTCCATTGTTCAAAACAAAACACTTACACCAAAATGGATGAAAATAGCTAATGTTAGGCTTCTTTGATTTTAAAATCTTGTATGGAGTTTTCTTTAAAATTGGCCTAATCATTACTCGATTTATTATATAACAAGAAGTGTTAGTGGCTTCCACCCAAAAATATTTAGGTAAATTGTTTTCGCAAAGCATGGTTCTAGCCATTTCTTCTAAGGTGCGTTTTTTCCTCTCAACTATCTCATTTGATTGAGGAGTGCGAGGTGCAGAAAAATTATGGCTAATATCATTTAAGTTACAAAAATCCTCAAACTCTAAGTTTTGAAATTTTGTTCCATGATCACTTCTAATATGGGAAATATTTTGACCAATATCATTTTGAGTGATTTTTGAAAATGTGATGAAATTTTCTAAAGCCTAATCTTTAGTACTTAAAAAGAGAACACATGTGTATCTAGAATAATCATTAACAAGTTCATATGCATATGATTTTCCACCCAAGTTAGTAGTCCTAAGAGGCCCAAAGAGATCCATATGGATCAATTGTAATACCCTACTAGTTAAAACTTCATTAATGGATTTAAAAGAAACACGTTTTTGGTTACCCTTAGCACATGCATCACAAATTTTATCCAAAGAAAATTTTAGTTTGGGTAAACCTCTTACTAGATTTTGGGAAACTAATTTTTCTAAAACACTTATGCTTCCATGCCCTAATTTTTTATGCTATAACCATACATCATTTTCATTTTGAGCAATGGCAAACATGCACGGGATGTATGAATGTCATCTAGATGCACAATATAAATATTAACTATGTGATGACCAATGAGCATTATCTTATTTGTTTTAATGTCCACAATTTTGTAACTATTAACATCAAAAAGAACATTAAAACCCTTATCATATAATTGAATAATGCTCAACAAGTTATGCTTTAGACCATTGACATATAAGACATCTTCAATAAGAATGGAACATATACTCTCAATATGGCCTTTGGAGTTGCCACCAAATGTTACCACTCCACCACTTTTTGGCTTTAGCTCCATGAATCTACTCTTGTCTTCGGTCATGTGTCTTGAGCATCCACTATCAAGGTACCAAGTTTTTGACTTTAAGATTTGGCCTTGTAGCAATGCTCCCCCTACAAACAAAGATTAGTTCTTGACTTTTGTAACACCCGTGTTTTGGGGTTAGAAGTTAGTCGGGTTAGTTGGTTCGAGTCGGTAAAATTAATTTTCAATCAAATTGACATTGGCTTGAGCCAATCGAGTTTTAAATAAAAGGGTAAACTATTGTGCAGGTCACTTATGTTTAACGAGTGTACAGAGTTAGTCACCACTTTTGAAAAGTGCATATTAGTAGTCCTTCACGTTTTTGATGTGTAAATAGTTGGTCACTCCGACGTTAGACTCCGTTAGTTCCCTAACGGATTGTTGATGTGGTTGACTTAATTAAATTAAATATACACGTGTATTTCCACATAGATAATAACGTGGAATAAAATCCCCAATTTGTACAACCCTAAAAATTTCTCTGTAAAATTAGAAGAAGAAGAAGAAGAAGAAGAAGAAGAAGAAGATGATGATGATGATGATGATGAAAGTGGAATGTCAAGTACCTAATTTTCGTTGTGAAACTTGCATTTCTTCTGTCATCCTTGAAAGCTTCTCCATAATCATCCCACTATTTTGTTGTATAAACCCCACCACATAACCCGTGGCAATGAGATCAAAGCTTCTCCATCTTCTCTTTTGAGCAAAACTCCTCAACCCCATTTCAATCCTCTTATACTCTTCTTCTTCTCCATCGGCTGATTTCGACATCGACATCGCTAACAGGGTCGTCCAGTTTTTTCTACGACCGATTTCATGTCGTCTGGTGTGTCTTCGAGCTTGTTTAGGACGAATTGCTTCAGCTTAACAGGGTCGTCTTCTAGTTCTTCTTCAACTGCTCAGGGTAGTTCATGATAAGAGATGTACTGAAAAAATCTGTGGTCATTGTCCATTTGCTAGTAGGGTTCAGGTTCAAAGCATTGAAAGAAGTCAAGAAGATCAAAACGTGGCTTTGGTTGTTTCTGAGGTGGTTTATGCATCTCGTTTGACAGGATGTACATCAGCAGGTTGGTACAAGTCTCTAACTCCAGCAGCTGATGTAGCAAAAGAAATTCTCCAGGCACAGCATGCTGGGTTTGTTGAAGAGGTGGGATTCCCGTATCAAATACTCTCTTTAGTTGGTGGTGGAAAATCTATGCTTACATATTTGTTGCCGATCTTACTGTATTCTTTTTTGTTGCAATTTTCTACCAATCTGTCATAAAGAACGACAGTGAACTTCTAAATGTTTATCAGCTAGAAGATCAATTTCCTATAGAGTTTGTGATTATCTTAATGATCATCTTTTTCTTGATTGTTGTTGATCGTATACTTTATCTCTGTTCATTCGCCACAGGAAAAGTTATTTTCTATCTTTTCAACCTTGTTCTCTTCACATATTCGATTACAAAGTGTGCTTGGCAGATGCAACCTTCCAGCCAGCATGTTGGACGGCTAGCACTCCGTACTATATTTCTTGCTAAAGCAGTTTCTTTAGCACTTCAGGGTGTACAAATTCGACATGGAATTCCTCAGAAAATCACCTTGTATATGCAGTTTTTGACCAGCAAGATTTCAAGAAAATCACCTTGGGGATCATAATGGACTTGGGGATCACCCCCTAAGCCACAGATTGTCTATCGAAGCTATACCGGTCAGATTTTTTTGTTCCGACTACGACGAAGTCAGTTTTTGTTAAATGTAACTAATAAAGCCCCTGCATTCTATCTTCTTCACTGTGATCTTAACATAGTCTATGTTGTCGCAAAGAAGCTCATGCAGATTGGAGGACGAACCTTAAACAAAGCAAGGATGGAGGAAGGGAGAAGCCACAGCCCATCTCCGCATATCAAGCCAGAAGCTACAGCAGGAACCATCAAACCGGCCTTCTTGCCGTTTAGCTTGTGCCATGCGAAAACAGCCAAACTCCCCACACACATATCGATTGCAAAGTAAGCACCAACAAGGAAAGGGACGGCCATAGCCATTGGAAGGGGAATCCATTTCCCGATATACTTGGGAGTAAAATCTCTCAAAAAATTGGCCGTAATGGCGAAGGAAAAAACTGCTGGTCAAAAATTTGAATCTTCTTCTTCTTTTTCTTCTTCTTCTTCTTCTTCTAATTTTACAGAGAAATTTTTAGGGTTGTACAAATTGGGGATTTTATTCCACATTATTATCCACGTGGAAATACACGTGTATATTTAATTTAATTAAGTCAGCCACATCAGCAATTCGTTAGAGACTAACGGAGTCTAACGTCGGAGTGACCAACTATTTACACATCGAAAACGTGAAGGACTACTAATATGCACTTTTCAAAAGTGGTGACTAACTCTGTACACTCGTTAAACATAAGTGACCTGCACAGTAGTTTACCCTAAATAAAAAGGAGGGATCATTTTGGTAATTTAACCAAAACAAATAAAAGGTAGACAACCTTTTTGATTCAAAAAGAAAAAAAATGTTATCATCTTTCTCATTCTTCTTTATTCACCGTGGAAACCCCACCAAACCCTCCCAAATCCCAAATTTGTATTTCCATCAAATTGCTCCATCAATTCAAGGGCGTTTTTGAAGGTAATCACATATTTGAACTCTCCTCTTCATCCTCTACATTTACATAGCTTTATATTTCGAAACTACCCACTTTTGTGATTTCAAGTTTAAAGAAAGAATGGATTTTTATTGGGTTTTTCAATTGATTTTGATTTATCAAGTTGGGTTTTGGTTTAATCTCATGAAAATACACATAATATGTTAAAATGGATGATTTTGGGTGAAAACCCGAAATGGGTTTTTGAGGCCATTTTGAAGTGTCTAAAACTTGAATTTTGGTGAGTTTTAGAGTTAAATTGGAGGGATGATGGGTTATGTATATTAGGAGGATGTTTTGGGACCATTTGGGGGTCATTTGGATGTTTGAAAATTGAATTTTCAGCTAGGTTTTGAAGGAGCACGAAAATGGGTATTTTGGGTATGGGTTGTGTTGGAATTTGAGGGTTGATGTTGGGGTAATAGTTGGGGGTTGTTTTGGAAGCATTTGGAGATGTTAAATGTGTTGAAATCACAAGTTCTGGGCTGGGTACAAGGGCTGCTCGGGTTTGGTGATTTTGGGGTTGTTCATGGCTTGAATTGTTGTGTTTGTTGCTTGAATGGTGTTCCGGGTTTGCTACATTAATTGGTGAATGGATTTGAGGTTGTTTTGATTGTGTTGAGGTGATTAGAAGCGAGATTTTGTGTTGATGAAGCCTCGGGAATGAATCCGGAAACTTGAAGACCATGGTTGCTTGGTAGTTGAGCTTGGAGGTGGAGGTGAGTGGTTAATGTTTTCAAATTGGTTTCTAAGTGGTTGGTTCAAGCATGTGGACTAGGTTGGGCTTGGTAGACCCACCTAGAGTTAGGATTAGGGTGGTAGCCTAATCCTAAGCTTTAGTTAAAGACCTTGGATGAACTCTTTAATTAATGTTATGCCTCATGATGATTGTGTTGTGATGATTGTGTATAATGTGATATACATGTATGTTGAGGTATGGCTTAATGTATTGTTTTATGCATGTTGGTGACAAATATGATGTGATAATTGTTTGGACGTTATACATGTGGTATTGGTTTGTGAAATGAGGTGGTTGCATGATTTTGAGGATCATGGTGAGTATGCGCTAAGCACGGAAATTATATTGAAATTGATGTGCTGAGAGATTGTGGATTTTGATTAATATTGGCACTAGTATTCTTGGGTACAATGATCGATCATTAGGATGAGTGTGCACACGAGAGTCAAAATGCGCGTGGCCTTGGTGGCGTTAAGGCACCAAGGAGGAGTACGGGTACGCCCAGAAATTTTTATATTAGTCGATGATGAGTGGAATCCCATCGACGGGGCGTGAGGATGAGTAGAATCCCCTCCGTGAGAGCCGGTGATGAGTGTAATCCCACCGCAGGTAATGGTTATGTTGGAAATGTGTTCCAACATGTTATCCGCGTATTCGATTCATAGCTAGGTGCCAATATGAGGTTGTATGTATATACCAATATGAGTTTAAAGGTGCCTTGATGACTTGAGATGTGATGCCTATATGATATGAAATGTGATTTTCTAAAATGAATCGACATATGATGCGGTTAATACATCGAGTTATGTATCATGGTATGTAGAGCTTATAAATTGTTGAGCATGGCATAATGTTAAATACATGTTCATGCATCATGATAATTTTGGCTCTTGAGGATTGAAGGTATGAACATGCATTTTACCTTGGTTGAGAATCGTGCTTGGACCCTGCATTGTCGAGGTTTGTTTTTAAAGAGCTTACCCTCACTAAGCTTTATTGCTTACGCTCTCTCTTTGTTCGACAATGCAGATCCTTAGACTGTGGGTTGCTAAGTGCAAGAAGGGGCCTCCAAGTGTGCTTCATGGTGCTTGATTAGCTATCAAGTATGAACATTTTTAGTTATGGTGTAATGGTCTAGCAATGGGACATGTCTACGTGCTATAATGCCTTTGAAGTATGATGTTGATGTTTAGGAGCATGCTAGACTCCTATATGTGTTTCATGTCTATGATTTGACTTGGATTGTAAACATGATATGTCTTGCCAAATGCTTGTGTGGTGGTATGCCTTGTGGATGTTTAAGTTGCTTTTGATGACATGAATACCTGTATGAGATGAATGGTGCCTTTTGACTATTAATGTCTTTAAGCATGCCTTGTGAAATGTTTGTTAATGTGTATTTGCCATGTATGAGTGATTGTTTAAATCCATGTCTTGTATGTGTTTGAGCATGTTAAACATAGGATGTATGCCTCTAGACTTTGTTTGTTTGAGTTGTGTGCCTTTGAGGGTCGTTTGGGACCTTTAGACTTGTGGAAAAACGCCTAAGTCTGATTTTCAAAGGTTGCAGACAGCCCGCGTTTCGAAACGAGCTGGGCCGTTTCGGAACGGGTAGGCTTCAGGGACCCCGTATCGGAACGTGTTTCGATACGGTTTGGCCTCTGAGAGCCTCTGTTCCGATATGGGTTTCGGAACGTTTTGGCTACTGGAAATCTGAGAAAATGACGAGATGAAAGCGTTTTGAAACGGGCCTAAGGGTTTTGAAACGGTCAAAACCTCGTTGACCACGAGAAGTTGACCGTTGAGGGCGTTTCAGAACGGTTGACCTCCGTTTCGATACGACCCCTTCGTATGGGCTTTGGGGCAGTTGACCTGGTCAAGGCGTTTCGATACGCCTCAAGGGTGTTCGAAATGGCCTGTTTAAAGGATTAAAATTGGGCTGTTTAAATGCTGTCTTGGGTTCGAATGCCTATCCTCTATATTTTTATTCCGCTGTTTGATCATATAGGACTTAAACAGGCTTTTAGAAAAGAATAAGTTAACGAAAAAAATTAGGGTTGCTAACCGAAGGGGAACCTTAATAGGTTTCACTTCGGTTTTCCCCGTGTGGCCCACTCGGACCGGTCATTCGGCCAGACCGGGACGAGGGGGTTACATTTGTTGGTATCAGAGCCTAAGGTTTCCGAGACCTTGGGCAGGTAAGAGAGGTAAGCTAAGTTTTATGATTGATATGCACGGTGTTTGCTTGCCTTGTAAGCATGATTGCTTGTGTATCAAGTTATGCTCGTTGTTTTATTTAAATCATGTTGTATGGAGTCTCATTGCTACTATTACATCGAAAAATGATTTTTAGTGAGGGAACATACTTGAGCACTTGGAAGCCTTGCCTTGCTAACCCAATCTTGTATGTTTTATTGTTGTTGTTGTTTATTTATTGCTTTTAGTAGTTTGAGGCCAGGGAGTGGGCCGTGAATGGGTAAGTGGGAGTTGCGGTATCTGAAATGTGAATGATGTTGAGGGAGTTCATCGCTTCAGTTACTGAAGTATGGTTGTACCGGAGTTGAGGTACAATTTGTTTGCTCAAGTCCGTATGTATGTGAGTTGATTCTTGTTGATGAGGGACGATATGATCGACTCTGGTATTAGTTGGTAAAAAGAAGTGAAACATGTGAGTGGGAGTCAGAGTGGTATCGATGTTATAGTAGATACGCCTTGGTACAGTTTTAGGCTTGTTTCCTCCGGTTGATTCTGAACCTGTACTTATGTATGTTGCTAGCAAGTATGGAAGTTTGAATGTGTCGGTGAAGTGTTAGAGGTGGGTATGAGTATCTTAGTTCTTTTGGTGAGATCAGGGTAAGGGTCCCGTGTGAGTAATCTGAACCTCAGGAATGTTAGTTGGTGATCGATGGAGTTCGGCCTATGGTTTTAATACAAGACAGTCGGTCAGTATCCGTGAGTGAGAGTCAATTTGTGTGTTTGGGCCAGTATGCGTCTGAGTTGTTTTCAGGCATGGCTGTCAGTGTGTGATCAGAACTGCATTTTTGAAGTTTCGAAATGATCTAAGAATAGTCTAGAAGAGTCAGATTTCATTGAAGAACCAGCCCGAAAATAAGGGGACCGAAGACTATCAGCTGTGTACATGTGAAGTTGCAATTTCTACGGATTCTTCCTTTTGTGGGAGTTTGCAAAGAAATTTGATATATCTCTGTTGAGGTTTTAGACGTAGGAACGCATGTGACTAGTCCTTTGTGGTGAGATAGTGGTGGTCAAAAAAAATGTACAGAAGATGTTGTTGAGGGTTCAGGGATACGTGATCCTAGTAGATGTGAAGTAATTGTCTTTTTACGGTTTTAATGTAACTTTTGGGCATGGTTTAGCTTGTAGAACACCGAGTTAGGGTGTACGTTGAGACAAAGGGAGAAGTTACCTTGAAGTTGCAGATTTCTGTGAGACTGTAGTGGTAGGTGAGGATGTGAACTTCTTATTGAATGTTGATCCAGCTTTAGAGGTCGAAGATTGATTGAGTTTAGTTGGCAGGTTTGCTTAGAAATTGTGATGGATTTGATTTTGAATGAAGATTAGACCACAGAATGCCAGAATAGTTTGTGTTTTCCTAGAAGTGTTTGGAAGATTTACCCGGTTTGTCTCTTGTTAGGGAAGAAGAGTTTATTATTGAGATCGTCTTCGAGTTCGTTTCTGTTTTGTTTGCTCTGTATCTTAAGACTCCCGAAAGAATTGAGAGTGTTGAAGAATCAGTTACGAGATTTGTTAGACCTTAGATTCATTAGGCCTAGTGCATCACCTTAGAGTGTGACAGTGTAATTCGTGAAGAAGAGAGAAGACGATACGAGAATGTGTTTAGATTTCAGGTAGTTGAAACAACTGACAGTGAATAATTCGTATCCGTTTCTGAGGGTCGGTGATTTGGTGATCAGTTAGTGTGTGCTCCAGTCATTTCGAAGATTAATTTGAGATCCGATTACTACCAGTCGAATGTGAGAGAAGTTGATGTATCGAAGACAACTTTAGGGGTAAGATGTGATCACTTTGAGTTTCGAGTTATGCCGCTTTGTTTGACTAGTGTGTTAGTTACTTTTATAGAGATGTTGAGCAGAATATTTCCTAAATTCCTTGATCAGTTGTAGTAGTTCTCATAGTTGACACATAGGTATATTCAAGAATCGAAGAAGATCATGACAAGCTTTGAAGTTAGTGTGGTAGATCCTATTAGAGAATTAGTTGTATGCCAAGTTGTGCAACGTGAACTCCGAGTTAATGAAGATGTTCTCCTAGGACATGTAGTTCAGCCGAGTGTGTTAGAGTAAATCCCAAGTAGGCAAAAGAAGATGTGAGTTGGAAGAAATTGAAGACTGTGATAGGTATCTATAGTTCCTAGGTCTAGCATTGTTACTTTCAGAGAATTGTAAATAGTCTTTTGAAGATAGTTGCTCCTTTGACAAGTTGCTACAGAAGAATGTTCAGTTGTGTGGTTAGATGCGAGACAATGAGCCCTTGAGAAACTGAAAGAAACCTTGAAGAGAACTTCGACCTTGATTCAGTCTATATCGGAGGAAGAATTTGTGAACCATAGTGATGCGTTACATGTAGAGTTAGGTTGTGTGTTTATACAAGACAGAAGATTGTGGCTTATTCATCGAGATAGTTGAAAGACCGAGAGAAGAGTTATCCGACACTAGACTTAGAGTTAATTACAGTTGAAATTGCTTCGAAGATTTAGAGACAAAGTTTGTATAGTAAGAAATGCACAGTGTATGTACATATCATCAGAGCTTGAAAATATTAGACGGCTTAGGAAGGGTTGAAACTTGAACAGCACGAGTTGTTAGAATTGTTTGAAGACTGTAACCTCAAGATTGGGTATCATCTGAAGAGAGTCTACGTAGTAACCGATGTTCTGAGTTATATTTGGTGTTAGATTAGTAGTTGAGTTGCGAGTTGTATTTGCCGGATTCAATTTACCGAATGATAGTAGTTTTGTGGCCGAGTTTCATGTTAAACCTACTTTGAGTCAGATACTTGAAGAGAAACAGTTGCAAGACATGTTCTTGGCACCTCACGTGCAAGATATAGTGGAAGGAAGACCGTCAGAATACAGTTTCCGCGATGATAGAGTTTGTATTTTTAGAGACAGAATAGTTGTACCGATTGACATAGTATTTTGAGACGTGTTGTTTTGGGTCGAAGCACACGGCAGTTTATTCGTATTGCATTTGAGTGGTATGAAGACGTATTGTGGGTTGAAGATGAGTACTTCTGGATTGAGTTGATGAATAATGTGGTTCAGTAGGAGAGTAAGTGTGTAAATTGCCAGTGTGTCAAGACCGAGCGTCAGTTTTCTTCTAGTTTGTTACATCCGTGGAAGGTTCTTAATGGAAGTGGGTAATAGAGATCCGAGATTTCAACTAGATTGTTTTTGAAGACATCTGCATAGTGTTTGGTTACTTGTTGAAGTCAGATGATCAGTCAGAGAAAGTTAAGGGTCAAGTATTCAAACAGTGTTGTATGAGATTGTGAATCGGGCTAGTTCTGTTGTTTATGTGTTGCGGTTACCACCAGAGTTAGAAAGAGGGTTGTGATGTGTTCTGAGTGCCTAAGGTTCAGAAGTGTGAGTCAGATCTGTCCCGTGCTATGTTTGCGAAGAGATTGAGTTGAGTTTTAACTAACATGCGGTGGAGAACTAGTTGAGATCTTGACATCAGACATCTATTGTTGTGGGGTAAGTCTTCTGAGTTGGTTAGTATGTTGTGGTGAGAAGTGAAGGGAAGTGTGGAGGGGCAGTTTCCGTGGCTCTTCCTGTTCGATAAATTTCGGAGACGAAATTTCTTAAGTGGGAGAGAGTTGTAACACCCGTGTTTTGGGGTTAGAAGTTAGTCAGGTTAGTTGGTTCGAGTCGGTAAAATTAATTTTCAATCAAATTGACATTGCCTTGAGCCAATCGAGTTTTAAATAAAAAGGAGGGATCATTTTGGTAATTTAACCAAAACAAATAAAAGGTAGACAACCTTTTTGATTCAAAAAGAAAAAAAAATGTTATCATCTTTCCCATTCTTCTTTATTCACCGTGGAAACCCCACCAAACCCTCCCAAATCCCAAATTTGTATTTCCATCAAATTGCTCCATCAATTCAAGGGCGTTTTTTAAGGTAATCGCATATTTGAACTCTCCTCTTCATCCTCTACATTTACATAGCTTTATATTTCAAAACTACCCACTTTTGTGATTTTCAAGTTTAAAGAAAGAATGGATTTTTATTGGGTTTTTCAATTGATTTTGATTTATCAAGTTGGGTTTTGGTTTAATCTCATGAAAATACACATAATATGTTAAAATGGATGATTTTGGGTGAAAACTCGAAATGGGTTTTTGAGGCCATTTTTGAAGTGTCTAAAACTTGAATTTTGGTGAGTTTTAGAGTTAAATTGGAGGGCTGGTGGGTTATGTATGTTAGGAGGATGTTTTGGGACCATTTGGGGGTCATTTGGATGTTTTAAAATGGAATTTTCAGCTAGGTTTTGAAGGAGCACGAAAATGGGTATTTTGGGTATGTGTTGTGTTGGAATTTGAGGGTTGATGTTGGGGTAATAGTTGGGGGTTGTTTTGGAAGCATTTGGAGATGTTAAATGTGTTGAAATCACAAGTTTTGAGCTGGGTACAAGGGCTGCTCGGGTTTGGTGATTTTGGGGTTGTTCATGGCTTGAATTGTTGTGTTTGTTGCTTGAATGGTGTTCCGGGTTTGCTACATTAATTGGTGAATTCATTTGAGGTTGTTTTGATTGTGTTGAGGTGATTAGAAGCAAGATTTTGTGTTGATGAAGCCTCGGGAACGAATCCGAAAACTTGAAGACCTTGGTTGCTTGGTAGTTGAGCTTGGAGGTGGAGGTGAGTGGTTAATGTTTTCAAATTGGTTTCTAAGTGGTTGGTTCAAGCATGTGGACTAGGTTGGGCTTGGTAGACCCACCTAGAGTTAGGATTAGGGTGGTAGCCTAATCCTAAGCTTTAGTTAGAGACCTTGGATGAACTCTTTAATTAATGTTATGCCTCATGATGATTGTGTTGTGATGATTGTGTATAATGTGATATACATGTATGTTGAGGTATGGCTTAATGTATTGTTTTATGCATGTTGGTGACAAATATGATGTGATAATTGTTTGGACGTTATACATGTGGTATTGGTTTGTGAAATGAGGTGGTTGCATGATTTTGAGGATCATGGTGAGTACGTGCTAAGCACGGAAATTATATTTAAATTGATGTGGTGAGAGATTGTGGATTTTGATTAATATTGGCACTAGTATGCTTGGGTACAATGATCGATCATTAGGATGAGTGTGCACACGAGAGTCAAAATGCGCGTGGCCTTGGTGGCGTTAAGGCACCAAGGAGGAGTACGGGTACGCCCAGAAATATTTATATTAGTCGATGATGAGTGGAATCCCATCGACGGGGCGTGAGGATGAGTGGAATCCCCTCCGCGAGAGCCGGTGATGAGTGTAATCCCACCGTAGGTAATGGTTATGTTGGAAATGCGTTCCAACATGTTATCCGCGTATTCGAGTCATAGCTAGGTGCCAATATGAGGTTGTATGTATATACCAATATGAGTTTAAAGGTGCCTTGATGACTGTAGATGTGATGCCTATATGATATGAAATGTGATTTTCTAAAATGAATCGACATATGATGCGGTTAATACATCGAGTTATGTATCATGGTATGTAGAGCTTATAAATTGTTGAGCATGGCATAATGTTAAATACATGTTCATGCATCATGATAATTTTGGCTCTTGAGGATTGAAGGTATGAACATGCATTTTACCTTGGTTGAGAATCGTGCTTGGACCCTGCATTGTCGAGGTTTGTTTTTAAAGAGCTTACCCTCACTAAGCTTTATTGCTTACGCTCTCTCTTTGTTCGACAATGCAGATCCTTAGATCGTGGGTTGCTAAGTGCAAGAAGGGGCCTCCAAGTGTGCTTCATGGTGCTTGATTAGCTATCAAGTATGAACATTTTTAGTTATGGTGTAATGGTCTAGCAATGGGACATGTCTACGTGCTATAATGCCTTTGAAGTATGATGTTGATGTTTAGGAGCTTGCTAGACTCCTATATGTGTTTCATGTCTATGATTTGACTTGGATTGTAAAGATGATATGTCTTGCCAAATGATTGTGTGGTGGTATGCCTTGTGGATGTTTAAGTTGCTTTTGATGACATGAATACCTATATGAGATGAATGGTGCCTTTTGACTATTAATGTCTTTAAGCATGCCTTGTGAAATGTTTGTTAATGTGTATTTGCCATGTATGAGTGATTGTTTAAATCAATGTCTTGTATGTGTTTGAGCATGTTAAACATAGGATGTATGCCTCTAGACTTTGTTTGTTTGAGTTGTGTGCCTTTGAGGGTCGTTTGGGACCTTTAGACTTGTGGAAAAACGCCTAAGTCTGATTTTCAAAGGTTGCAGACAGCCCGCGTTTCGAAACGAGCTGGGCCATTTCGGAACGGGTAGGCTTCAAGGACCCCGTATCGGAACGCGTTTCGATACGATTTGGCCTTTGAGAGCCCATGTTCCGATACGGGTTTCGGAACGTTTTGGCTACTGGAAATCTAAGAAAATGACGAGATGAAAGCGTTTCGAAACGGGCCTAAGGGTTTCGAAACGGTCAAAATCTTGTTGACCACGAGAAGTTGACCGTTGAGGGCGTTTCAGAACGGTTGACCTCCGTTTCGATACGGCCCCTTCGTATGGGCTTTGGGGTAGTTGACCTGGTCAAGGCGTTTCGATACGCCTCAAGGATGTTTCGAAACGGCCTGTTCAAAGGATTAAAATTGGGCTGTTTAAATGTTGTCTTGGGTTCGAATGTCTATCCTCTGTATTTTTATTCTGCTGTTTGATCACATATGACTTAAATGGGCTTTTAGAAAAGAATAAGTTAAAGAAAAAAATTAGGGTTGTTAACCGAGGGGGAACCTTAACGGGTTTCACTTCGGTTTTCCCCGTGTGGCCCACTCGGACCGATCATTTGGCCAGACCGGGACGAGGGGGTTACAACTTTTGGTACCCAAATCATTTTGGGTCCATGTGAGTTAGCTCCCCAATACTTGGTTCCCTTAGGAATCCAAGAAGAAATAGCACAAATATTATTCGAAGCTACTAGTTCCTTAGGAACCCATACACTCTTAATCCATCTACCTCCAGGATGCCTATGAGAGCTTCTTTATTTGTGGTAGTTAAAGTTTCTCTTTACATATTTGGTTTTTTAAAGAATTTCAATTTTCAAAGCCATTTTCCCAATAGTATTAAGAGAAGCCTTTAGTTTATCCACCTTCTCATGGTGATAAACATGATACATGTCAAGAAGGTTATTCAAATCAAGAGCTTTCTTTTCAAATTCATTTAAGGAATGTTGTAAAAGCAAAACCTTGTTTTCAAGTTCCAAGTCTATTTTAGAAAGGGAATCAGTTTGGGTTCTTAAAACGGAAATCATTTTCTTGTTTTTCAAAATCGATTCCTTATATTTTTCAACCAACTCATCATATACCTCTTGTAACTCATCATAAGCTTTTTGAAGCTCATCAAAAGTGAAATCAAAAGATAATGAGTTAGAGGCTACCTTAGGAACCTCCGCAAGAGCCAAAAGGCAAAGGTTGGCAACTTCTTGCTCCTCTTCGGATGACTCCCCATCACTCCAAGTAGCAACATTTACCTTGAGCTTATTCTTCTTCACAAAGCTCTTCCTTTTGAGTTGGGGGCAATCGGATCGAATATGCCCCGGTTTCTTGCACTTATAGTATATAAGTTTGTCATTTTCTTTCTCTTTGTTCTTGTTCTTGAAGTCTCATCTTTTATGGAATTTTCTTCCTCTATTTTGACTTCATGAACCGGGAAAATTTCTTGGCTATCATAGCCATTTCTTCTTCCTCCTCATCTAGGCTAGAATCGCTCTCTTCTTGTGAACTTTGAGAGCAATTCCTTGTTTCGTCTCTTCCACCTTCTTCTTCTCCACTCTTCTCTCTTCTATTCTTCTTCTTTTCCTTTTTTCATAATCTCATGTATGAGAAGAGATCCCACCAATTCATCAAGCTTTAAGGTCTTTAAATTTTTGGCCTCGATAATTACGGTTCTCTTTCCTTCCCTTGAATCGGGGAGAGAATAGAGAAGCTTCTAGACTAGTTTCTCTTCAGGAATGGTTTCACCAGAGCCCTTAAGACCATTGATGATGACCGAGAAGCGATCGAACATTTGAGTGACACTTTCTTCGTGCTCTATCTTGAAGCTTACGTAGCTATAGTTGAGGAACCCAAATCTTGGTCTCCTTGACGCCGTTGATTCCTTCATATGTGGTCTCTAGCTTATCTCATACCTCCTTAGCACTTGTACACGAAGACATCTTCGAGTACATGTCGGGTCCAAGAGCACAAAAAATCATGTGCAATGTTTTATCATTGATTTGAAGCTTCTTTCATTCTTCATCGGACATTTCATGCTTGGACTTTGGAACAAGTCTTTCTTCATCACTTCTCTTCAAGGGAATGATTGGACCATTTTCCACGACATCTCATATGAGGTAGTCGTTTGATTTGATGAAGAGCTTCATCCTATTTTTCCAATAGGGATAGTTGTCCCCAATGAAATAAGGAGGCTTCGTGATAGATTGAGACTCGTAAAGGTTGTTGTCGGAGGTAGATGTCATTGCTTCTATTTGTTGTTGATCGAACCCTCCAAAAATCTACTCAATAGGGTTGTAATCCTTCCAATGAGTGTAGCTCTGATACCAATTGTTGAGTTGATCAAACGATTACAAATGACTAAAAGGGGATGAATTGACAATTAAAAATGGAAAAGGAGCAAGTTGGTAAAATTAAAATGAGACAAGAAGATTTATAATGGTTCAAGTTTAAGAACAAACTCTACATCCACTACCTCAGCTCCCACCAAGGATTTTCAAACAATTCACTATAGAATTTGTCCCCTTTTCTCAAATTAGGAGGAAACCTTACAAACCGATTAAGACTCAAAACTTAATCAAAACTCACTCTAATACAAGAAAGAAGTTGGCAATGAAAACTAACCTCTCACAAGGCTTATAGATTGCCCAATTACAAGAACAACACTCCCCAATTTGATAAAATAAAAGACAATGAAAGAATTTCACAATTGGGTACAAAGATTTGACTCTAATAGCACAAATGATTTGGATAATTGCTTGATTTGCTTAATAGGTTCAATAGTTGTTATTGTAGTTTTAATAACTTGCTTTTATACCCTCTCTGTAACCCCCTAGACCCGCCTATGCGTTACAACGGATCCTAGGAAGTCACATTAGGGTCACTAGAGCGACCCACAAGAAGATTTCAAATAAACATATAGTCAAACATTTAAAACCATAAATCAAATATATGATTTAAAATACAATTTCATAAATCGTTCAAAACGATAAAACAATTATGTTACAAGTTGCGGAAATAAGTTTCAGACTCAATTGTATAATACAATCACGACACACATGCCCCCTTATTACACATATACCATACTCCCTGACGAGACGAAGAAACTCTCATACCGACGTTGATAGGTGCAACTTGTCTGATCCTTTATCCTGAGATGGTAAAATTAACATGAGCTTGGGAAAGCTCAGTAATACAAAACTACCAGAAGATACTATAAGCTCATGTAGATATATAGTAGGCATAACATTTTCATGATGTTTCAAGCAGTGGTAGTCCTCTATTTCTGTTCTACTATTTTGAGGTTTCATCATACTCAAGAATAATGGTATTTGTTCTTTAATCAGACCTTGAGAATTAGACGGAAATTATATAGGCTGGTAATATACGAGGTAGGAATCAGAGAGTTTGGCGTCTAGTGTGTTCCAATAAGTACAGATCAACATACATAAGTACAGATCAACATACATAAGTACTTAACATCATATCATATGAGCACATAACAGATTAAATGCAAATGTCCAATGTTCATACAGAAATTTACAAGAAAATACCCTCCAACCTTACACCAAAATGCAGTCCCCCAGAACTGCATCCATAAGGACTTACCCTAGGCCCGATGGGCATAGGTGCCACCTAAGGGGATGCCTTAGGTCCATAAGGACTTACCCTAGGCCCGATGGGCGTAGGTGCCACTCAAGGGGAGACCTTGAGTCCATAAGGACTTACCCTAGGCCCGATGGGCATAGGTGCCACCTAAAGGGATGCCTTAGGTCCATAAGGACTTACCCTAGGCCCGATGGGCATAGGTGCCACTCAAGGGGAGACCTTGAGTCCATAAGGATTTACCAGCTTGATCAGGGCTGTACCGACAGAGACTTCATATCATAACCCAACAGTATACCCCAGATGACAATCGGAAATCAGATTTCAGACATGAGTAACATAATACATGTAACAGACATATTCTATTCAGAGTATCAGAAACATAAGTTCATGCTTTTGACAGATAAATGGGCATACTATTGAGCAGAGCAGACATTTTCAGCATTCATCATGCGAACAGATTGTACCATCATTGGTCAAACTAACAGATCATGCTAACAAAATCATCAAACAGTCAGACAATAATATCACAGGTCAAACGACCACATACCAAGTATACAGATTGAGCAAACATATATCAGGTAGGCAGAGAATGTCATCATATATCAAGTTCATCAAACATAATATTATTCATATTAAATCATTACACAATCCATTCAACAGAATACATCGCACATGGAACACACTAGGTGAGACGGATCATTTCTTAAAGATACTTGACATTTACGGAAGGGGACACATTAAACTTTTGATAATTTGAACGGATTTCCGAAACGAGGTCCCTATTAGAAAGGGGTTCGTAAAACGATTCATAACAAGTGTTCAAGAATTGATACATCAAGATCTTAGAAGGTTCAGATATATTATGAGTATTTTAGTCATTTAAGCATACTAGGGCAGTATGGTCATTTCGACATTCATGGACAGTCTGGTAATTATACCAACATTGAATAAGCAATGGTTCACAAAACTCGGGTATCCTATTTGCTCATTAGTTTTTTAACCGGACATTCAAGAATTTCTAAATTAAAGTCTTTTAAGTTATCGGATATTTTCAGTGATGTTTCGATTATTTAGGCTATCATGGCCTTTTTGTTATTTGACTGTCATGACAAATTTTATACTATGGCACAATCGTATCAGAACGAAAATTATGATTCTCAGGGGCTCTAACAATTTGTCATACCTCTAGAGTTTGTTTAATGCGACATAACCCAACTTGACAATACTTACCAACGTTCAGATGTGAGTAATCAGCGTGCATCAGAACTTAACACTAACTGTATTGTATGTTTGAACAGTCGCCCTCATACTTTACTATACAGTTTAACTTTGAGTAATCGAACATACAATCTAAGCGGATCTTCCTACCTTACATCGATATAGTGAGCGATGGGCATACACGTGTCGTATTTCTCAACACTTAAGGGAACCTTAGCTATTTAAGTCTTATTAACAAATTCAGAATTTCGTCAAATAATTAGTTACCGATTAACTCATGATGGTATTTCGGTTATTTTAGACTAAGATAAATCTACCATTTCTTTTTGAATTACCATTTGGTACCTCCATCATTCACGTACTCAAACGAGATTACGTCGTCCTAACTCTTTTAGGCCCTTTACAGACGATTCATTCATTACAGAACTTGAGGGTATAACGTCATTCAAATTAATCAGACATTTAGGTGCTCGAGGGCGTTATCGTCTTTTTGGTCATTACGATCATTCTCATTTAATTCACGCATTACTGTCATAAGGATCGACTTAGGATCTCAACATTATTTCCAGAAAATTCTCATTCAGGTGTTATACAGAGTTTGAGGGATTATCCAAGTTTGTATCGCACGTATTGCATAATCAGGTCGGATGCAGATTTTAGGTCATTTCCTTTATCAGATGGGTAGTTTAGTCATACTTATGCTCCAAGGGCATTTTCGTAATTTCATAATTAATATCTCTCAGTCTGTGTCCTGGGCCTCGATCCTTACACACTGTTGATTGAGTTGCGGATTAACTGAATTTAACTATTAAAACTTATGATACTGTTAGCCCATTAATAATCTTATTCGGATAATTTGGTCTTATTAATATCCGTACTTGTTGCTCGAATCTGATTCAATTTAAGCAGAATTTATAGTATACGTCATCATAAGCATGCATGCGTTAACCAGATACCGACATGTACATAAAGCATACAAGGGGTAGTAGTGTATTACCTTAACTCCGAGCTACATCAGACGATTCATGATACGACATTCGAATACCCTCAAACCCAAATGCGGCGTCCTCTTCATCCTGAATACAAGGAACTTCGAATACCTTCAATCGCACAAAATCCAATTTCAGTCCTTAATCACATTGCTCATAACTGATTATTAAAATACATAAGCGGACTCAAGATCAAGGCCCAATTCGGAGGCTTTCGGGTTAGAATTTCACGAAACGGGCTTCAAAATCGAATTCAGGACGTCGAAAAACATAAAATAGGACTTTTCGAGAAAAGTTGACTTTTTGGTCAAAGTCAACGCTGACGTCAGCGGTCAAAGTCAACGCTGACGTCATGCTGACGTCACTGGTCCAGTGGTTGACTCACTGAGTTGACTCAGACGAGTAGACTCATTGAGTTGACTCGAACGAGTTGACTCACTGGGTTGACTCTGACGAGTTGACTCACTGGGTTAACTCGGTCAACGGGTCGGGTCGGGTCGAAATGGACGCGGGTTGGTTTGGTTTGGGCCGAGAAGGACTTGGGCTTAACCGCCAGGCTTGAACCGGTTAACTGACTGGGCCGGTTCAAACCGGTTGGGCCAATTCAATACTTACCCCAAAAGTTATGATGGCCGGACGGTCGCCGGAATGGTCGCCGGAAGCCCCAAAAATGCACATGTTCTGTCGGAAAATATAGAGCATCAACCCACAAATTAACCCAAACCTCAAAACTACCGAAAATACATCGGAATCACATCGATTCTTACCTAAAATGAACCCAAAAGGCCGGAAAACGTGCAGCTCCGTCGAGGGCCTTGCCGGCGTCGAAACGGTGAGCTACTGGAGGGGTTTTGACCATCTCGACACAAGGAAGACGATGGCAACCATGGCTGCGCAAACGGACATCTAAGGCGGCCAGAATCAATGACGATCGAACGAGTACCAAAACCTAGGTTCGACAAACCTTCAACCAAAAATTCGCGATGAACGACAACGCTTCATTGCGCGTGGCTGACGACGTCGGGTTCGGCCGGAAGCGGCGTCTCGATTGTCGGTGGCAGTGCACGCCACTACTTGGCGATGATAGAGTTGGGGATGGTGGCCGGCAAGAGAAGTTCAAAGGGTTTGGGGGGAGAATCCCGATATTTTTTTTTAGATCTGAAACATTAATGACACGTTGGGGGTTGGTTAGGTTATTTGATTTGTTTTTTTTTGTTTTTTTTTTGTATATCCACTTAATCATAACTTAAATAAAAGCTGGTGGAAACAAGGATTAAAAGACGGCTTAGCTCAGTTGGTTAAGGCCTTTGGTTTACATACCCAAGGTTAGAGGTTCAACACCCCATGGCAGCACATATAACACATATCATTTTCATTTTTTTTGTGCCAAAAGTCAGGGTGTTACACTCTCATTGATTTCTAACCGTTTGGGTGGTTGACATCATCAATAAAAACATTGGGCTCTCTTTTCCCACCATAAATGTACGTCTACAACCTACTGTATCGGTACAGATGTCATCGTATCGGTACTTGTAAAAGAGAAAAGAGTTGTTGTATAGAGATAGCGTATCGATACGCGAAGAGTCGTATCGGTACGAAAAATTATTTTATAAAGGGGATCGGTACGGTACAATGAGTACCAATACGCATTTTGCTCACTGGAATCTGGAGAATTGGTTACCAAAAAGTGTATCGGTACGGTAGTTAGGCGTATCAATACGGTTAACCAATTTTCAAAGTATTTGGTTCCAATAATTTGACAAGGCAATGGTCGAAAATTAAATGTCAAGAATTTACAAATCTTACCAACTCGTATCGGTACGAAGCAGAGTGTATCGATATGGTAAGTGTATTTTGGTTTCCAGGTTTAAGTTAGCGTACCGGTACAGTTTTCTTAACTAGTATTCCAGTAGCCAAACTTGAAAAATTGTATCGATACAGCTATCACCGTATCAGTACGCCTAGACCAAAATTCAAGCTTTTAGTTCAAAAACACTTAGAAAATTTTTGAATACATAGCTTTTAATTTTTAAAAAAACTTAAAGGTCGAATCTTTGTCATTTTATGAGTATTTAAAATTTTATCTTATTTTACAATTAAGTCTGAAAATATTATTATATCAAAATCAACTTTGGTTTTACACATTTCCATCGACAAAATTAGACAAATATTGGAGTTAGGAATGAAACTTAGGGAAATAGGGTCGGTTGAGAATTATTTTGACATTGCAGTAGGGGAAAAAATATTTTAATATTTTTGAGAACGCTACCTGCAGGAGACTTTTCATGCATTCATCAAGGTTATATTACCAACTAAATTTACTAACTACTATATTACTAACTAAAAACTAAAATTACTTAAAATTTTACTAGTTAAAAATAAAATAAACTTAATTAATAATTCACTGAACAAATATACGACTAAATCTGAAATTTTCTCCAAAGTCTTGACTAAATCTTTCCTTCAACAAAATTAAATTCCCTACACAAATAAAAAAATTATATTAATAAATAATAAATAAATAAGCCAAAATAAATAGACTATATGCAAAATTTATAAAATAAAAAATAAAAATTCTACTCACTTTTCCCAAAGATATTTTCATATACATCTAGCTCTCTCTCTCTTTTGAACTATTATCATCTACCCTCTCTCTTTTCTTTTTTTTTAACTAAAACCCCCCACCCATGCATTATATAGGAGAACCACACCCAGCCTATTTCCCTAATTTTCATTCCTAATTCCAATGTTTGCCTAATTTTGCCCATTTTCATCTGCATAAATATTTGAAAAACCATTATTAATGAGTCTCACATAATCATACGTTAAATCGTTTTAGTAAAGTTAGAAGTTTAAATCTTAACATTAAGAATGAACAAAATTATATTTAAAGGGTTATATTATAATAAATTTTTGTAATATTTGATTCGAATTAGTCAATTAATTTATAAATATAAATGATTAAAACTAACTATTTAAAAAATATAAAAACTAATTTATTATTATTTTAAACAATTCATTATTTCAGGCCCACCAAGAATCCCACTACACGAAAAGAAATCTCTGTTCTGATTTTTCTTTTTTGAACATAAAATCTCTCTTTTGATTGAGTAGTTTATGGTGTGGCATCTCCCAAATGTTTCCTCAATCGTGTCACTTTTCTATTGGGTCCTTATTTTGACACCTCATCACAAAAATATGGTCAGAAAAAATCGAGAAAATTTAAAACAAATTCCAACCATAACATTATTTTGTTTCGGTTCAAATTTTGCTTAATAAATTTAAAATTATAGTTACTCGAATTATTAAAATTTAAACATCATACAATAAAACTAATGAACCGATTCGAACCAATCAAATTCATTTCGATTTAGTTAACTACTAATATTTGGTGTCCTGAACCGTATAGTATCATTTGAGTGGATAAAATCCCGTGGGCCCACCGACGAGTTTCATCACTAGATGCCAGCAGAATCAAGCGGCTCAGATCTTTTTTCCCGTGACATCCCACTTGGTTGATAAACCGGGTTTTTTACTCAGATATGATGTGATTTTTTTTATTTGAGGTGTATAAGTATTTGTTTTTATTTTCTGACATTTTCAAAAGATGTCATCACTTTTAGCGATTTTATTAAATGAAGATATATCTAAAATTATAATAAAAATTTATAATTTAATAAATAAAACACTTAATTCAGATATAATTTTAGTAAATAAAATTAGTGTGATCATACAAAGAAAAGGTAAAAATTTAACTCAAAGATTCGAAATAAAATATAGAATAAATCGTCTACAAAAATAAAATAATTTATTAAAATTAAAAACAAAACAAATAAAACAATTGATCCCAACAATTGGCGATCAATATTAAAATTGATGCCAACGTCAACATTTAAAGCGAAAAAATTGTGAGCAGCGCTTCTATAATTAAGTGAAAAAGTTTTAGTTTTCTTTTCTATCTAGTTATTAAAAGGATAAATATTCTATATACAGTAGTGTTTTAGTTTTAGAGTATAGGGAATTAGTTTAGAGTATATGGTTTAGGGGTTTAAATGTATGAGTTATAATTTACGGATAGTTGTTTCAATTTAAGGTTTAGGGTTATAATTTTGGGTTTATAGGTTAAAATCTAAATTCTCACCATATTACCCTAAAAACTAAACTCTGACCTATAAATCCTAATTATAACTCTAAACCTAAAATTGAAACAACTATCCCTAAATTTTAAACCCTTACACCTAAACTCTTAAATTCTATACTCTAAACTAACTCCTTGTACCTTAAAACTAAAGCGCTTGAGGAAACTTTCAGTTTTCACCGCCAGTGCATAGGTTATTAATCCTTATTAAAATACTTTAAATTGAATCAAATTATTTTTAAAACTAATATAGCAACATCTTTGCTTCAAAACAAAAAAAAACTCACCCCAAACCATAAAATAAAAAACCCGATATCATTATCTAGGTAAAACCCTGATAATACCATAGGATTGATTCATTTTGACACCATCTGGACCGTCCACGTGTCACTCCCAATTCCTACACGTAAACTCGACCTCTTTATAAACCTACCCCTTTAACCCACTCATCCAACTTTCCCGGCACTCAGTTACCTAACATCGAGAATCAGCCGTCGGAAGATTTCAACATTCCCAAAATACCCTCCTCATTGCATCTAATTTCCAACCCATGCCCCTTTCTAAACTGAAATAAAAACGAAAAAATAAGGGGTAAAAAAAAACACAAATCTCGAGCTCTCTTTTGGTCTTGTTTTAGCTTCGGAGTGGTGAAACGGGACAATGGTAGAGACGGTGGCGCGTGAAAGCGACGAAGAGCTGGTTCTGTTGCCACATCAGAGCAACGGTGACCGGTCATGGCGGTTGAACTTCGACGATTTCCAGTTATCTCCTGAACACAAGGACAAAAAGCCTCCTCGTAGCCTCCATGATTGCCTTGGGGTCTTGGGTAATTTTCAACATTGTTTTCTTCTTATTATAGTTACAATATAGTTTTAATCTATTATTAGTATACCCTTCTTTTTGGTTCATAAATTAGTAATATACTGATTATTCATAGATTATTATTGGGTACCTGGGATCTTGTGTATTTTTAAGCTAGATTGTGAATTTACTTAAATGGGTGTATTTTTTCTGTTTATTTCCATGTTTTTGGGGTATCTAAGATTTTATTTAATTAGCAATATTAGATTCTTTGTCTTTGCCATGAAATCACCTTTTCTTTTATTGCCTGTGAATGGCTATCATGTGTTTTAAGTTAGTTTTCAGTGTTTTTGAGCATTAAAACTTTAATAATTTAAGAAGGGAATTAGTTATTTTAAGTGAAAAGATGGTTGCTTTTTGGTCTTTGAATGTGAGCTCTAACATGGCTTTGTATGGACCAAAAATAGTTATTAAACCTTGCTGGGTGTTTTTCTTTTTTAGTTTTGAACATCTGGTGTGATCTCAGCCCTTTATAACACACACCTTGCAGACAAATTGCTCGAAATCCGGGTCTCCTATGGTGAATTAGTGTATTTTTATGCTGTTAATTGGTATGCATATGGGATTTGCATAATTTGATGTTTTGCAAGGAAATTATGGTGAAAGCTTTCTTATTTTCTTGATCAAGTGAAGGTTGACAATTGGATTTGCACTCTTTTGAGGTTGATGTTTTGTTAAATCCTGTTCTTTATGTTATTTTTCTCTTGTTGAGAGTTCGAGTTTGAAGTTTTCCGAGAGTAAAGATTGCTAGTTTTCTTGATAAAGTGAAACTGAAGTTTGTTAGTTGAGTTCCTAGAAAAGCTAATGCACGTCTGTGTGCTTATGAATGAATTGTATGTCAATTTTACTTTAAACTGTATGTATTGAAGTTATGAAATGTCCAGGACCTTTTGTTGATTTCTTTAGTTCTACTTTGGAAGAAATAAGACACTTTAAATTAAACATGTATATGGGGTTTATTTTCTTTTTCTTTTTCTCTTTTGAATTTTTCATGTTCTTTTTTCATCTTGCTTTTTTCTTATACCATGCATATGTTTCGTTGAATTAACATGTTCTTTACCATTTTGTATATAATAGTTTTGCTGTGAGTGGAAAACCAAGCGAGTGGACAAATCCTTTAGTTGGAACCGAAGCTTTTATGCATAGCTTAGTTTTTAGTCCAAGCGGTTTTTAGACAATGCTCTTTGGTGAATGTGCAACAGATGCTGAATTATTCTTTATTGACACACCGTTCGCAAATGAACAAAATGGAGTTGTAATAATGCATCTAAATGGTTCTCTCTGATGGTTTCAGGTCCAGAAGACAACGTGGCTGAATACTATCAGCAGCAGGTAGAAATGCTTGAAGGTTTCAATGAAATGGATGCCTTAGCTGAGCGTGGTTTTATTCCTGGAATGACGAAGGTTTGAATCGTTCTCTATAGATAACAAGATTAACTGTTCTTAAAGAAAGTAGTAGACTGAACTTTGTTGCTGTGGTTGGCAGGAAGAGAGGGAAAACTTGGCTAGAAGCGAGACATTAGCCATTAGAATTTCCAACATCGCAAACATGGTTCTTTTTGCTGCTAAAGTTTATGCTTCTGTCAGAAGTGGCTCATTAGCTATAATTGCATCTACATTGGATTCTCTTCTTGATCTTCTGTCTGGATTTATCCTTTGGTTTACTGCATTCTCCATGTCAACACCAAACCCGTATCAGTATCCGATTGGAAAGAAGAGAATGCAGCCACTGGTCAGTATTCTATCTATACCTTCTTGTTGTATTAATTCCTTGATCAGTGTTAGGGCATGATCTATGAGTAGCACTTAACTATGTTGCTTCAACTCTTCACTTTCTTGAAGTACCCTTGTTCACCGCCTATGTCCGATCTATATGTGGACATGGACACATGGTATGAGGAGATAATCCCACCTAGGACCCTCCAAATATATTGAATCTTGAAAAAGTTGATCATTCCTATGAGGACACATACCTGTGCATGACTCATACTCAAGTCCGAATAGCATTGGCAATTCCTAGCTAAGAGTATCTGACTGAGGTTATCATTTTGCTAATGGGCTTTTTCTTTAATAAAGAATCCCTCCCCCCGCCCCCACCTTGATACACACGAAATTGGCAAACATTGTCAGATAATTTAACAAACTGCATGTCCTGAGGATAGCTTTAAGTCTTTCGAGTACTTTATGTATCCAATGTTGGGTGCAGTGGTAAGGCATATTGCACCCCAAGCAGAGAACCCAGGTTTGAACCGTAGTGATTCCATTGTTAGGTGGAGAAGTCACGAACCCCAAACATGGATATAAAACAAGAGATTATTATCTCCTGTATTACATAAACAAGCCGTAGTATGACCATATGTCTGACTTGTAACATATTTTTAGCAGGTTTTGAAAACATGTTGCTACGATGGTCTCTGTAACACTGATTTGGAGGCACAAGACCATGCCACTAGAGGATGTTTTCTAGTATAGCATAGACGAAAAGGCTACTGTTAGATAAGAAAGTGGAAATATTTATGCATGTTGATCTCCATTTGCATCTTTGCGGGTTCATAGGCATGGAAGTATATGAGTATTGGTGGTCTCTATTTTCATGGAATATAGTTTGAAGTAGTATAAAGATGAGTTACGGTTATGAACTGTTGAAATCTAATAATACACAAAACTTAAAAACTGGTAAATTTTCTGCAGGGTATCCTTGTTTTTGCCTCTGTGATGGCAACTCTTGGACTGCAAATAATCTTGGAGTCCATACGAACCATGGTTTCAAATGTGAGTTAACTATGATTATGCATTAAAGTTTTCTTCGCCATACAGTAGATCTTTTACTATTTTTGAGGATGACTGCTTTGTATGTTCAAATGACAATGGTGTCTTTCTTTGTTTCACTCAGGAGGATGAATTCAGCTTGACGAAAGACCAAGAGAGGTGGGTTGTTGGGATTATGCTTGGAGTGACCCTGGTAAAGCTTCTCCTCGTGTTTTATTGCCGTACCTTTACGAACGAAATTGTCAAAGCTTATGCCCAGGATCATTTCTTTGATGTTATCACAAACATCATCGGCCTCGTTGCTGTGCTACTCGCTAATTACATTGATGATTGGGTGGACCCTGTTGGAGCAATCATCGTAAGTAAAATCTTCTCTTGCATCTCGTGCCTTTGCCTTTCTCTTTCCAGTGTTAGTTTTTACTGCGCTTGCTGATCAGCCAGTGGCATGAATAATAAGGTAGTAATGTTCTTTTGGTTGTCACTGGTTGATGAACATGTCGACAATCATTAAGAAAACGAATAAACGTTACAATGTATTTGTGACTCATTGAGATAAACTTGAACAATGCAGTTGGCTCTGTACACTATCCGGACATGGTCGATGACGGTATTGGAGAATGTGAACTCATTGGTGGGAAGATCAGCAGCTCCGGAATATCTTCAGAAACTGACTTACCTGTGTTGGAACCACCACAAGGCCATAAGGCATATCGATACCGTCCGAGCCTACACCTTCGGGTCTCACTACTTTGTGGAGGTTGACATTGTTCTCCCAGCAAACATGGCATTGCAAGAAGCTCATGACATCGGAGAATCACTGCAAGAGAAGCTGGAGTTACTGCCGGAGATAGAGCGAGCCTTTGTTCATCTGGATTATGAATTCAGTCACAAACCTGAACATGCACAGGCACATGCTTTGTAGACGCATAACCTAGGATGTCTTGATGTTATGTCTCTTTTTTTTGGTTGTTTTTTTTCTTCTTCTCCCCTACCAACAAATAATATAAGTTGTGTATGCTTGGAGAATTGAGCCATATGAAAGCAACTTTAACTTTATGGTAAATACTAGTACATGCAAATTTTATGGTTCAATCAGTCGAATTGATACTCTGACCAATTCGATTAGCATGTAGGGGTAACTATTATTCACAACATCAAAACTTGAACTTAACAATTGGTTGTTGCGATACCAATGTTTTGATCTAAATTTTATCCCAGTCGTGAACTTTTAAAGTTAATGTAATTCAAATACAACATTGGTTTTACTAAGAGAATTTAGAATAAATATTCTATATAAGGGCGGTGGAAATTAAAAGTTAATTTAGGGTATATAGTTTAGGGGTTTAGATATAGGGTTAAAATTTAGGGATAGTTGTTTCAATTTAAGGTTTAGGGTTATGTAGGGTTTATAGGTTAAAACCTAATTCCTCACCATATTATCCTAAAAACTAAACCCTAACTTATAAACCTTAAATTATAATCATAAACCTTAAATTGAAACAACTATCCCTAAATTCTAAACCCCTACGCCTAAACTCCTAAACTAACTCCTTAACAAATATCCCTAAATTCTAAACCCCCCTACGCCTAAACTCCTAAACTAACTCCTTAACAAATATCCCTAAATTCTAAACCCTTACACCTAAACTCCTAAACTAACTCCTTGTACCCTAAAACTAAGGCGCTTGTGGAAACTTTCAGTTTTCACTGCCTGTGTATAGGATATTAATCCGAGATTTTATCCCATTATTTTATAACTTTTGGTTTTTTAGTTATGTTTTTTATTTAAATTTTGGAATTTTTAGTAATATTTTTATTTTTAAGTTATTTTTAAATTTTAAATAATTACTTATTTTCTATTTGTTAATTAAAAGATTAAATAATTTCTTAATTTTAAATAATGTTTCTTATTTTTTTATATTTATTTGAACATGGATGATTGTTATTATTGCTTTGAATCTTGTCTAAGAACATGTCCATGTTCATTTCCTTGGATCTTCATCATAATTTGCTTGTTCGATGCAAGTTTGAAATTTCCAGATTCGGCGGAAGATTCTGTATTTTTTTAAATTTGTTTTCTTCTTAAATTTAGTATATATAAGCCAACAATATGGATGATAAAAATACCCAGTCTCAACTCGAGCCGGTGCACCCCGACCCAATTCGATTGAGTATTTTTCATATAAATTTCGGAAATCGAGGTAGGGCGGGTGGGTATTGAAAAGTTTTGAGTCGGGGCAGGGCAGGTTCGGGTATGAGGTAGAAATTCACAGCTCTGACCCGGTATATTTTTAATTTTATTTATTTTTTATTATATTTGTGAAAATACCACTATATATAAATATTTTTAGGGGGTTAAGCTATTCTTTTAGTTTGTGTTTATTATAATTTTTTGTTAGATATTGTTCGAGTTTTAATATACCTGATTTCGATGATCAATAGTTTTAGTTTATTCTTTTAAATATGTATTTTTTCATGTGGGTAACTTAATTGATCTTATTTTATTTTTTATATAGTTTTAAAGGTCATGTGCAGGGACGGAGCTAGGATTTGAAGTTGGAGGGGGGACATAAATTTTGAAAGGTGGGGGGGGGGGGGGGGCAAATTCACAATTATCCCAATTTTTTCCAAAAAAATATAAAAAATCAAAGGGTAAAAAAAAAAATTCCCCCTACCGGAGGGGGGGCCACAGCCCCTCCCATGGGAGTTGTGGCTCCGTCACTGGTCATGTGAAACTTATAGTTTGTGACTATGATGATGGTTCAATCGAATCTAATATTTATTGTCGACGAAAATTAACATATTTTTTAAATTTTCGGGTCGGGTCGGGTCGAGGTCGAGTTTAAAAGTTTATAGGTTGGGGTGGCCAAAACCCAGCCCTGGCCCGCCCCGTTGCCATCCCTAGCCAACAATCAGTTTAGGATGGTAAAATTATCTGGTCCTATCAGTTCTCGACCCAATTCGATAAAAGCCGATTTTTATATTGTTAGACTCGATATCCTTCAACCTAATTGCTCGCCAAGTGTGGAAAAAATTAACTTTCCGGTGTTTTTGGTGGAAGCAAAAGATAACAAATAGATAAAAGATTTATAATAGTTCAAGCTTATAACAAGCTCTACATTCACTATCTTAGCTCCCACTAAGGATTTTGAACAATATTCACTAGATATCCTTCTCATTTTCAAGGCTTAGAAGGAAACCTTTACAACCTAGACTCACTCACCAAGTATAGCAACCAAAGCTCACAAACCGAACTTTGAGAACACTCTTGAACAAGAGAAAATTTAGTAAACTTGAAATCCCTTTAAAAGGTGTTTGTTTGCACTAATTAAGCACTCACCCAGACCTAAACACTTGGACAAATATAACAATGTAAAATCATAAGTGTTGTCTATCAAAGAATGAGAAATTAACCTTTAAAACAAATTTGAGATCTAATGTTGTTGACTTATGAATTATTAGTATTTCATAAATGCTTGGAGGTCCCTTTTATACTCCCAATTGAATTCATGGCTGTTAGAGATATTTGAGAATAAATTGGAGCTGTTGCCTCCTACTCAAAGCATTATTAAATGTTAGTCTAACAATTATGATAAATTAGTTGAATTAAAGAAAATAAAATAAATTAAAGCCAAGACGTCGAAAGACATGCCATGCCATGTTGTCATCCCTTAATCAATTGATCTAGTTCAACAAAGCATTAAATTCCTTAAAAATGTCAAATGTTCGAATTTTAATGTTATAAATAAAGAAACTTAGACTAAAAGAAAATTATCTCCCACAATAAATATTTATAATACTTAATCTGAATTAATTAACTAATAAATTTAATTATTTTTATACATCTATATTGCATATAATTTTCAACAAATTTAAATTGAAGGATATAAAACCCTCTGTCTTCTCTTAATTTAAAATTATTTTTCCAAAATAAAGAAATAACAACGGATTCAGATCATCAATATATGAATCTCAAAAGTTCAATTTATCCGTGGTTATGTTTAAGCGCTAAATATTTTTTATTTATGTGTAAAAAAATCTGAATATTGACATTTTATACTATTCAAAATTTTAGTTTTTTTAAATGGTTGTCGTTTTTTATTTTTTTTTTATTTTTGAGTTAGCTGGTGATCGACAATTATTTTGATGTTGATTGTCGATCATTGGTATTCGCTATTTCTCTTGCTTTCATTAGTATTGTTTTTAATTTTTAAATTTTTTATTTTAATAAGAATTTCTGCTGTCGTGGCACGCTTTTTCTCTGTTTTTGTGGCACGTTTTCTTTATTTTATATTTTCGTTTCATCTGTCGTTTTGACATGATTTCAGCATACCTTAGTGATCGTTTGGTACTCGCACAGAGATCTTCATGGTGCTAATTTTTTATTATAATTTTGTCGGTGTTCGTAGAAAGATAGATCCCCACTCGGTTGATGGTTGTTTGCCAATGTAATCAGTCCTGGGTAGCGGAGCAATCTGCATGATAATTTGGCTCGCTCATCACTCATTTTTCATCTCGTAATGTGTCTCGTTTGGACAAAGACAAGGAGATTCATGAAGGCTTCTAATTTTGACGATATGCTAATCTCTATGGAAATATTTACTTTTCTTTACACTTTTAAGTTTTTTTTTATAAGATTTTGGTGAACTACTCTTCATTATTTTCCCTTTTGGATGCATTGCAATTTTAATATTTTCCATGGTTTCTTAATAAAATTCACTTGTCACTGTTTTAAAAAAATTATTCGAGTTCGAGTTGTGTAGTGTGTATAGTGTGTGTACGTTTATATAAAAAATTAAGAATAAAGAACAAATACTAACGTATACCTATGTAACTTGAGTCCAATATGAAACAGGTTTAATTGTATTTGTGGCACTTGGATTTTTTAAAAATATTATTTTGGCCTTTAAACACGGAAAAGTAAAGAATTTGTTAAATTGATGACAACTATTTTATTGTTTTTTCCAATGTTAACGTTAGTTATTTTGCACAAAAAAATAAAAAATAAAAATTTAGAATCTAAAAAAACCATAAAATGAATTAAAAAAACATTAAAAATGTGTTAGTATCTTTTATCAATTAGTTCAATTTGACGATATAATAGGAGTTCGATAATTAAAAGAGAGGGAAAAATTTAAAAGCTAAAAAGACTTTTTTTTTGAAAGTTCAAGGATCAAAAATATTAGACCATTAAAATTTGTAAGTTAAGCTTTATTCGAGTTTGATCAAATTTTTCTTTCAAAACTTTAGCTTATTCGAAATAAAGATTGAATTGTTTGAACTTTGCTCGATTAAGTTTGTTTATCTAAAAAAATAGCTTAATTTTAATGTTGAACTTAAAAAAATCAACTTTGATCCTTGAAATTTTCAGTCCACGTTTAGGGATGGCAATTTGATCCGAATCCGATCCGAACTCGATTCGATCCGAAAGAATTTATCCGATCCATATTCGATTGAAAAAAATCCGAATCCGAATCCGAGAAAAATGTCCAAGTCCTAATAGGAGATGGGTTGGATATGGATCATGCCAAGATCTGATCCGAATATGATCCGAATCCGATCCAAATCTATGTCCGATCCGAATCCGACGCATCCGATCCATATCCGAGCCCGAATCAAAACATTTAGGACTTTTAATTCCTTAAAACAAAACATCATGTATAATATTTACATTAAAATAAGAAGACAACATAAATAAAGTAAAAAAGTTAAACTAAATACATTAAAAACATAACTACATATATTTTTTAAACGAGAACATAAATATATATATTAGATAATTTTGAATAATGGTAAAAACAAAATTAACTTTATTTATATATATATATATTAAAAGTGATAATAAAAATATAAATGTGTTAAGAATGTAAGTTAAATAATAATAATATTTATTATGATTTATATATATTAATTAACCTTAATATAGTGTAATATATCTATTTATATCATATGCATGTATAAATAAATATGAAAAAGATAAATGCAAGATCAAATCATAGATAAATAAACAATAAAATAAATACAATAGAGAAACAAATAAATGTAAATATCAATGAATTACTAAAAATTAAGGAAGTTAATGAGTGCAATAGTAAGTAATGTGCAATCGATAAATAAAGTTATATATTATGCTAAAATTATGAATTAAAATAGAAAGTAATTTAAAACCATAAACAATAAACACAAAAATTAAATGTAGTCAACAAATAAGGGATAAAAATGAACAAGTGTAGAATTAAATAATATAAATTAAATGCGTAAGAAATTAAATATATAAAATTATGGATTGATTTGCACTAAAATAAAATTATTAGAGGGCCAAAAAATAATATACCCTAAATACGCTAAAATTCGCGAATCTACCCTTCAAACTTAGGTCAAGACTAGGGATGACAATTTAATCCGAATTCAAAAACTCTAATCTAAATGCGGTTGAAATAAATCCGAATCCGATCCGAAAAAATCCGATCCAAAAACAATCCGATCCAAATCCGTTTGAAAAAAATCCGAATCCAAATCCGAAAAAAATATCCGAGTCCGATTGTAATGGATTCGGACTTGAATTCTATACAATCCGATCCAAATCCGATCCATTGCCATCCCTATCCACGTTAGTCTAAGTCATTAAACTTGACATTTTTTTTCTAATTTGGTCCCTAAACCTAAATTTCATCACACATTTTGGATCTTAGTGGATTCCAGGTTCAAGAACAAAGTTGAAAAACTTTGCTAAGTTTCGGGATTAATATGGATAAAAAAAAATTTAGAGAACAAGTTAAGGAAAGTTTTCAAGTTCAAAAACTAAATGTTGCTCTATCCATTTTTTTTTTGCAAATTTAATTAAAAAGAAAAATACACGATTAAAAACTCACTTAGGTTCATGAGCTACTTGAGTTGGAAGCTAAACTTGATAATAGCCCAACTGAGATAAAATTAATAAATTTTGAGGGGTTAAATCTGAAAAATTATGTTAAGATACTACCTTGTTATAGACTATATAAAAAATTTAGACTATAGAACGTTTTAATCGATTTATTATAGCATTAATATCATATCAATTATTAATGGTCTAGTGGAATGAGACGTTGAGTCCCTTAAATAATGTTCAAGATTAAAATTTTACCATTTTTAAAAAATTAAATTGAATTGAAAAAATTACATTCATAAATAGTCTCTACAATTTTTTAATTTAATTAGTCAACTACGAATTGAATATATGGTAGTCATGCCAAAAATTTATCTTATCTACTCGTCTATTTAGACATGTGGATCAGATTGAATATACACATGTCTTAAATATACACAACGTTTGACCTAATAACCAGGTTGATGAAATAAAATGATTGATACTTTGGAAGCTCAATTAAAACATTGTGATGTTTAAGGATTAGTTTATAATTTGGTAATAATTTGAGGACTTTCAAAGAAACTAACCCATACTTATTGACTTTTTGAGCTCACGAGAGCCATATATATATATTTTTTGTTGCCCGGCTGGTCCCGGCCTAGGGATGGCCATTTTACCCGATTCGATCTGGTTCTGATTTGACCCGGCCGATCGGGTAGAATTTTTTAATAAAAAATCAATTTGAATCGGATCAGATTGATAAGATTTTTATTAAGTATAAACTTGAGTCAGGTCAGGTTCGGGTTTAAGGTTGCTGACTCGACCCGATCAGAGACTAATTGTGTAATTTTTTCTAAATTTTTTGGGGATATTTATAATAATACCCCATATATATATTTTTTACAATTAGGTCCTTAAAATTGAATTTTTATTTATAATTTAGTCCTTAAAATTATAATTTTTTACAATTAAGTCTACTAAAATTATTTTTTAACAATTAGGTTCCTAAAAATACTTTATTTTTTATAGGTCAGGTCAGGTCGGATTTTTTAAGAATATGTTCGAGTCGACTGCGGGTAGGCCAAAAACCCGACCCCACTCGACCCGTGCCCATCCCTATTATGGCATTGTTCTGATCGATCAACGTTGCATATATTAGAGGCGAGCAAAATTTGACTCGTAAAAACTGAAGTTTTTGACTCAATTAGAGGTGAAAATTCGATTCGAAATTTTTTAAACAAAATTTGAGTTATAAAAATGGAAATTCAAATAACTCAAAATTTTTATAATTAATTAATTGATTTTTAAGTTCGAGTAAAGTCCCTCATTTTTTCTGATATATTAATATACCAATATAAGAAATATGAGATTAGAAAAGGTCGTCAAATTCTATTATAACATGATAAATAATTACAATTAAATTTGTATAAGAACTCGAAAATTCAACTAAAATTAAAAAAATTTAAATAAAATTTAAGTTGTAAAACTTAAATTATTTTGACTCGACCCGACTCAAAATCAAACACTCACCTCTAGCTTATATAATTTTGTTGGGTGTGTTTCTCATTTTTTTTTTGTTTATACAAGATATTGAACTCATGCGACACCGAGAAAATTTACATAGATATTGTTGTGGGATTATTTTCCCCCCAAAATATTGCATGTTTATTTTTATTTTTTAATATATTGCACTTTCTACGGTAAAAATAAAGAAGGACTCATCTGAGTCCGACTTTGAACAGTGATTTTAATTTTCGAATAAAAAATTAAAGACTCACCCAGGTGAGCCCGATTTTGAACAGTAAAAAATTTAAAGTCTCACCCAGGTGAGTCCGACTTTCAATAGTGAAAGACTCACCCAGGTGAGTCCCAATATATTGCATTCCCACCTGAGTCCCAATATATTGCATTCTACGTGTCTTTCACTATTCAAAGTCGGACTTAGATGGGTGAGTCTTTAAATTTTTTATTGTTCAAAGTTGGATTCACCTGGACGAGTCTTTAATTTTTTATTCAAAAATTAAAATCACTATTCAAAGTCGGACACAAATGAATCATTCTTTATTTTTACTGTAGAAACTGCAATATATATTAGAAAATAAAAATAAATATGCAATATTTTAAGAAAAAATAATCATACAACAATATCTATGTAAATTGTCATGCGACACCGACCTCTCCTTTATTTTAAGTTTACGGTCTCTCATTCTTTCTCCTTTCCTTTTTCACCATTACTTATATTCCAAAGCCGGGTCCCTGCCGCCTTTCAATTTTCACCTCACGATACACCGCGCTGGCCCGCACCGCGCGTTCCTTCTTAACCTGCGCCACAAAACTCACCCGCCTAGTTCTGCGATGTTCGACTGGTGCACATGGAGATAACCTACGCATCGCCCAGTTCCCTCGACTTGCTTCGCTCTTCTCCCCCCGCCGTTTCCGGATCCACCATGCCGGTCCGATCCGTTAAAATCATCCCGCTCCAGCACCCCGATACGACGTCGTACGGCAGCCCCGGTGGCTTCGGCAATTCTTCGTTTTCGTCGTCTTCGTTTTGGTCGAACTCCTTGTTTTCTGGAGCCCGGGGGAAGATCAAACGGATGACGTTCATCGATTGGATCGAGATGTTCCTTCCTTGTTGCCGTTGGATTCGGACGTACAGATGGCGGGAGTATTTCCAGGTTGATCTCATGGCCGGTACCACCGTTGGTATCATGCTTGTTCCTCAGGTCATTCCTTCTCTGCTTTCTATACACAATTTAAACAAAAAAAGGATTAGAAAACGTTTTGAATTATTGTTCGTTTGGTTGCAGTGAAAATGAATTTGAAAATGTAGAAAAACACAATAATAACGGAATTTTCGCCTTTGATATAGCGTGCCTTTCCCCGGTTCTGTCAACTTAGCTTCCTGTAACGAACTTTTCTTTGGTTTTCTTTTTCGGTCAACGGACTTTGATTTTTTTTTTGGGAGGGGGGGGGGGGGGGGGGGGGGGCGGAGAAGCAAAACCTTACATAACCACCGTCGTCGTCATCATTATATTATTATTTGAAGTTAAACGGAGGTTCATATTCTGTTTGTTTGCTGAGAAAATTAGAAGAAAAAAATGAAACGAATAGAAGGATAAAAGAAAATAGTATAATACTATTGCAATATGGCATATATAATGAATTTAAATCGTTTCCCAGAAAAAAAATGAAGCGTAAAGCCTTGGTGATTAAGTTCAATTACACAGCGCGTGAACGAACTTTACTTCTTTCTGGAGTTCTATTTTTTTTCCTGTATTTTCTTGGCTTCCAAACAGATTTGTTAGATTTGAGTTTACATTTCGGTTTCCGTCATTTTCAAGGCCACCGAAAGGACTGTCAGTATTTTTTTATTCATTTCAACTGTGCTTATCTCAAACGCACATGGTTCTTAGATTTGATCCCGTCGTCAAATAATAAGGCATCACAGACTCACAGTTTCTGATTGGTTCAATAAATTGATTGGATCTTTGGAGCTATTTACCATCACAGATTTTCTGTTCCTGATTGGTTGGATAATTTGATTGGTTCATTGGACCTAATTTTATATCTGAATTCAAGGTTGATTTCAGATTACATAGCTGTTAAAGGGAGAATTACGATTTACTTCAATCATTGTTTTGGCTTTTTCTTTAAGTTACCAAAGTGTCCAAAGCAAAAGGATCAGATTCTGCTTTAGGTGGATTTGTCTGTTCTCATTGTTTTGGGTAGTGCGAGTTGCGTTAGATTCTAAATATCATTTCTTTTTTGCTATGTACCTGGAATTATAGGGTTACCTGTTTTTTTTTTATTATGAACTCCTGAACTCATACACTGTCAACTATTTGTTAAAGTTATCAACTTGTATATGGATTTATGACATGGGGTTTTTTGTTATCTCTTGAGTTTGTCAACAGGCAATGTCATATGCAAAATTAGCTGGTCTTGATCCAATATACGGACTCTGTAAGTTTCTACCAAATCAAATTCTTCTGTATTCTGTTTATGCTAAAGAAGTCTGTTGTGAAATATTGGAATGGTTTTTACAACTCAAATTCACACACCGTTGCATATATTTCTTGGTAAAAGAGCACAGAATGTGGACTAAGAATTCTGAACTTGACCTCACTCACTTTGTTTTTTATGATAGAATGCCAACTACAGCATGGTACTCAAAACAGAGAAATGCAATAAATGATGATATAGAAAATTTCATTGCTGCTATTGTTGAATGTTGAGAATATACCTTTGTTTGGGGAGTTTTATTGTTATATGACAGATTACTGTCTTCTTTAAATTGCCATGTAGAACACAATCCATTTATTTTGAATCTTGCTCACTTTGAGTATGTGGTGTTGGCAATGCAGACTCTGGCTTTGTGCCAATATTTATGTATGCCATCTTTGGGTCATCTCGGCAGCTGGCAATTGGTCCGGTTGCACTGGTCTCCCTTCTGGTCTCCAACGTGTTAGGTAAAATTGCCGATTCATCAGATGCATTATACACAGAACTTGCTATATTGTTGGCACTGATGGTTGGTATCCTGGAATGCATAATGGGGCTATTGAGGTAGAGCTCATCTCTTTTGTCATCTAAATTTTGCTTTTGCTTTTGCTTTCCACATGTGCCCCTGAGTGATTTGTGTATCATGCATTTAAATATCAAGAGATCAAAAATTCTAGTCCTAGTGTCTTATCTTGAGAAAATAAATGCCATTGACAAATATTTTACTGTTTTATAAGTTTCATACAGTAATTGAGGATAAAATTAGATTCATAAGCAAATCAAGTCAAGCGGGTATTCGGTTTGTTCTTATATGGACAAGGTTTAGATTAATTACCATGTTCTAATGAACTATTTCACATTTAGCTTACCCTTTTTTCTTATAGGGTGACAGAACTAGGGAAGGGGGGTTTCGCATTTTTGTGACTACTTTTTTGTTGTGGCTTCAATACGGTTATTCTGCCTTCTAGTAAAGGAGAAATGGAGAACTATTGTCTAGAACGTCTTTCAGCATTATGTTACAATCATCTCTTCCCTTTCCCTTCCCAATAAACTGGAAAGTTTTCATCTACTTTTCCAGGCTCGGATGGCTCATTCGTTTCATTAGTCATTCTGTGATTTCTGGCTTCACTACAGCTTCAGCCATTGTAATTGCTTTATCTCAAGCAAAATACTTTTTGGGGTATGAAATTGATAGAAGCAGCGAGATTGTGCCAATAATGAAGAGCATAATAGCTGGAGCTGATCAGGTAGTCTTTACATGCCCAAGTGGTATTTAATTTATAGTAAGTACTATATGTTTATGTTGATGCATTGATTAAAGAAGGCATTATCCTCATCACTGACACATATAGTCATCTTCACTTTAAAAATGCGCTAGTGACATTCATTCCAAACGCCAAAAGTGCCCTCCACTTTTTACTTGGCTGCATTGTTTATTGTAAATTGCAATTGGGGAGACATCCACATACTTTTCGTTTTAACTTCGGTGTGTTGTGCTTTCTGCTACAGCTCGATCATTGCTTTGTTTAACATCAGGTGATGTTTTCATTTTGTAGTTCTCATGGCCCCCTTTTGTAATGGGATCTACGATTCTCGCTATAATTCAGACCATGAAGTTTCTGGTACCAGAACTCTTTGCCTCTCTCTCTCTCTCTCTCCTTCCCCACCCGACTCAATATTCCCTTCTATCTTTCTCTTAAAATATTGTTCTCTTTTTTTTTGTTATAAATTTGATGTCATTTGTAGGGAAAATCAAGTAAGCACCTGAAGTTCTTGCGAGCAATGGGTCCCCTTACAGCAGTTGTTCTGGGTACAACTTTTGTCAAGATATATCATCCACCAACGATTACTTTGGTGAGAATGATGTAAAGTAAATTAAAGTATTGGATATTAAATCAGGCAACATGATCACAAGAAAAGTATATCTTAGCTTAAATTAGTTTAATCAAATGTTAATTGGTGCTTATGCATATATGAAAAAGGCATTATCATAGAAAATCTAATAAAGAATGATGTGATGTTGATTTAGGTAGGAGATATACCTCAGGGCATTCCTGGCTTTTCCATCCCTAAAAGTTTTCAGTACGCGAAGTCTTTAATTCCAACTGCATTTCTCATTACTGGTGTAGCCATCTTGGTAAGAAATTATATATATGAATCATTCTGCTAATAAAAACGCATGCTTTCAATTGACCTTGTGAGTTACTGCTAATGGTAATATGTCATCTTTTAATCTTAGGAATCTGTCGGGATTGCCAAAGCATTAGCAGCAAAAAATGGGTATGAGCTGGATTCAAATCAAGAGGTATATGTGAAAATGTAGCACAACGCCCTCTATACCTTCTGTTGTAATAAATTGACCTTTTCTCTATTATTAAGACATAATTTTCTTATCTGCATTGAAACATTTTTAATTGGAACTAATCTACTTAATTGATGTATTGTTGTCGGTATATATGATGGATTTTATACTGCTATATTTTACTGACAATTTCAATAAGTTTCACAGAAGGGATATGATGTCTCAACTGCATAGCTTAGTTTTAGTTTTGTTTATACATCTAGGGAGCTAGTAGTAAAGTATTGAGTTTACCAAATTTTCTTTGAAGGTTGTACTAAAATAATTCTTCTCTGTCAACAGTTGTTTGGTCTTGGTGTTGCCAATATCTTTGGGTCATTCTTTTCAGCATACCCCACAACTGGTGAGAGTTCTTTCTGACCCTATCTAATAACATATTAGGTCTTGATTTAATACTTAACTGGTTCTGTTGCTACTGTTCTATTCTATATTTAAGATTTTTCTGTTTTACTGAAACTTTTGTTGCAAGCTCAAGTCAATTGATTTTTTTGTTGTACATGTTATGTAGGTTCCTTCTCCCGGTCAGCGGTGAATCATGAGAGTGGGGCAAAAACTGGCTTATCTGGAATTATAACAGGAATCATAATGTGTTGTGCTTTGTTGTTCTTGACCCCATTATTTGAGTACATACCACAGGCAAGTACGATATTTGTGTGTGATTTATTTATTTGAATTATTACCGTTTATCCTGCATCTGCCATTAAGCCTTTTCTTCCTCACCACATGAATTTGGTAGTTTATAATGTGTTCTGTTTGTTTTGTATGGCTTGATTCCATTTCAGTATCTGGAGAGACTTATTATGAGTGCTAACTATGGGTGTGTGCACTTAATTGTCCTTGCAGTGTGCTCTGGCTGCTATAGTGATCTCTGCTGTTATGAGCCTGGTAAGTAAAGACACAAGCCTGTGTTGGAACATTTTTCAAACTACATTATGCCACGTGTTGCTTTAGTGGATTTGGACCATACAATATACTATTTGCAACATGTATAAGATCAACCCGAGTAAAGAGTAATTGGTATCCTGTAAAGTTATTGACGTCTAATCATATCTTTGGCGGAAATTTGTTTCTTTTGCATGACAATACTTTTAGGTGGATTATGAAGAGGCAATTTTCTTATGGCGTGTAGATAAGAAAGATTTTCTTCTTTGGACCATCACAACTGCAACAACATTGTTTCTCGGAATTGAGATTGGTGTCCTTGTTGGGGTAAGTACTTTAAAACTATCCGTGCATTACATATGTTGATTTTCTTTATTCCAGTCAACATTACATTTTCATGCTATGATTATGCATCTATAAGTTATTCATGGAGTTTGCTAAAAGTTTTGCCCCGTATACGGTATTAGCTATACTTTCATTATTGTCTTTTCTTTTACCGATCATCAACTCTAAATCCCAAAGATCAAGTTTTACTTCATGATCTTAGTCACATATCAGGCATAATTTTAATTGTATTTTGACATTTCAGGTAGGCGTTTCACTTGCCTTTGTCATTCACGAATCAGCGAATCCTCATATTGGTAAGTAGATATGTCTCCTTCGCCATGCTTATAATAAACCATCATGTGTTGCACTTTTTTGGTAGATTTAAATTCCCACTTTTCCAAACTTGATAGTGTAACCGTGAGATTATTACCGTCATCTTTCATCCTCCTAGCATCAGTGATAATTCACTTTCATTATCTCTAACGAACCCAGTGCATTAACATTATCTATCAGGATAAATCCTTTTATACTCTCCACTCCGCAGTCCGCACAAGTATATAATTATATGTAATCTGTTGTAAAATTCTAATTCTGCATCCCTTTTGGCACTGGTCTACTGGCGTTGCAGCTGTCTTGGGGCGTCTTCCTGGCACCACTGTTTATAGGAACATTGAGCAGTATCCGGAAGCATATACTTACAATGGAATCGTGATTGTTCGTATCGACGCTCCTATCTATTTTGCTAACATAAGTTACATCAAAGACAGGTGAAGATTCATGCTTCCCTCATCACATAAACTAGCTAGCTTTGGTACCTTGCATCTACGAATTTCCTATGCCATATTTCTTACTGGAATGTACTTTTTGATTTCTCAATTTGAGAACATAAATTCAAAAATGTCAATTCCTCTTCCAGGTTACGAGAATACGAAGTTGTGATTGATAAATCAGCAAAACGTGGACCAGAAGTTGAAAGAATTTATTATGTGATTTTGGAGATGGCACGTAAGTTCTTCATACCATGAAAAATATTCATCATTTAGTAAGATGATCATATATTGTGCTGAATGACAAAAGAGTATTTTGTTTATGCTTTTGTGGTATTAATATCTATCTGTAATATCTGGGTGATTCGGGGTTATTCGAGTGACCAAGGATTTCTACGAAAGTTATGCTTCTTTCTTCTCGTGCGTAAAACAAAACTTTGTTGGTAGTTCAGTTTCTTATAATAATCCAGATGTTCCGTCCATTCAACTGCAGCTGTTACATACATAGACTCGAGTGCTGTCCAAGCTCTGAAAGACTTGCACCACGAATACAAATCACGGGACATCCAGGTTGAGTACTCGTATCGATTAAATCCTGAATGTTTTTACCAGATTATGAGCTTTAATTCAATGTTTTAAGACTCAAACCTTTTGCAGATAGCCATCTCCAACCCAAACCGGGAGGTCCTTTTGACGTTATCGAAATCCGGTGTCGTAGAGTTGATTGGTAAGGAATGGTACTTTGTGAGAGTGCACGATGCGGTCCAAGTTTGCCTCCAGCATGTTCAGAGCATAACAGAGTCTCCCAAAGCATCAGATCCATCACGTGAAGTAAAACCGAATTTCTTCCAGAGAATACTGAAACAGAGAGCAGAAGATTTATTTGTTTCAGAGCTAGAATCAGGTAACAATACAAACAAGCCTTTGGATTCAACGCACGAAAACCCTCAATCGGAGCCATTGTTGAGCCGAAGGTCTTGAAACTTGCTTGCATCCGAAGCGGAGTCCCGATAATGCCATTTTTTAAAACTAGGCATTTACGACATCAATATATTGTTCGATATTTCTAAATTTAGTTAAAGATCAGTGTATCTAGAACTCCGACTGTTGCATTATGATTGCTTTGGAACATGATTGTACCATTAGTTTGTACCTTATTTATTAGCCCTGTAAAATTGCTTCATGTACAAATTCGATTCAATCCATAATACTCAGCAACTCCGATTTTGAATCCAAACATTACCGAGAAAAAAAACCAGTTCAATCATTACGAATGCATTCTAAAAATATATATTTTGCAGATCATGGAGTTAAAAAGTTGATGGTCCTAAGTTGGGGCAGAGAGCATTATTAGTTGGTACGTTTTTAATCCCACATTGCCGGAGAATAAGAAAGCCAACCAGTGTTGGCCCCTTTAAATAGAAGGTGGAGTGCGACAGAGAGACTTGCCTTAAACTAATGAGTAAGGAAAACAAAGCGAGCGGTGGGAGCTGCTCGCCGCGCCCGACCTATAAGGTGCGCAAGAATTTGTGGAGGGGTTATAGGCTGGCTGAGCGTTGACGCTGCGCTTACTTTGCGCAGAACTCGTTCGTGCGGGCCTCTCAATTTTGGACAACCCACCCCTAATCCCCTAGTCTAAATATTTTTTGTTTTTTTTATCTCATTTATAATTAGTTTTTCCTTACTAAAAATGGTTTTTGTATTATATAGATTTCCAAAAGGTATTTTTATTTATTTAAAATTTCATTTTTTAATTTATATATAAAAGATATTAAAAATTAAGAGAAAAACTTGTATACCATACAATAGTTTATAGGGGTTTTAGGAAAAATTAATTGTTTATGGAAAAAAATTGTTTCACATAGGACTTGGACTAAAATTTAAGACTCGGATCTGGGAATATTGTAGAGTTTAAACATGTGTAATCTCTGAAAATTTGAAACCCGATACAATAAAAATATAACCCTACTCCGACCCTGGAATTTTCTACCTGAAGAAAAATAATAAAAATATTAAATATAATATATAATATATAAAAAATAATAAATATAAATATATATTTATAAATAAACCGGTCGGAAGATTTTCACCCGAACCCAACTTAAACTTTTTAAAAACTCGATCTGAAAAGTAAAAATTAAAAAAAAAATCAGACCAAGCAAGATCGAGTCGCATTTGAATTTTTTTGCCATCCCTAAATGCACCAAGTAATAAATCTTAATTAATATTTAAAAAGAATCATTATCCTGAACAATTGCGGTAAAAAGCACCTTAAATTTAGAAGTGAGGGATTTTAGCTGTATAAATTTTTTACACCCGACGGTATATAAAACATGATAATATATAAACTCTGGTTTTTGCCAGTTTTTCTCTCTGATTTTTGCCTGTTTTTCTCTCTGTTTTTCTGGTTTTGCCAGTTTTTCCTCACACGTTTTCTTTTCTGTTGTCGCGTATTTCATCCTTTTCTGATTGATATGGCGGATGTGGCTGATGGATTGGGTGATCTCTCTTTGGAAGAGGAGGAAGTGATTGTTGTTGCTGTCGATCCGGATCCGGTTGAAAGTCAGATTTATAACACCCGTATTTTGGGGTTAGGAGTTAGTCGGGTTTGTAGTCCGAGTCAATAAAAAAATTAATTAAAATAAATTCAACTTAAAATGTGGCCTAATTGAACTTTAATAAAAAGGAAAGTGCTTATGTTGTAATTTGCCCAAAAGCTTCTAAAAAAAGATGACAACTTTCAAATTGTCATCTTCTTCTCCTTTTCCTATTTTTCCAAAGTGGAAACACCAAACCCATCTTCAAACTCTCTCTAACTTTCAAACTACTATTTCATCGATTACAACTCCATTTCAAGAGGGTTTTGAAAGGTAAAATCATGTTTGAACTCTCCTCTTCATTTCCTATTCATACATGGTCTTAGATTTTAAAAATATGAACTTTTGGAAATTAGGGTTTGATTTAAAAGTTTGGGTTTTTATGGGTTTTTCATCTTGTTTTGTTAAATTGAGTTGGGGTTTTGTTTAATCAAGTTGAAGTACACATTATATGTTAATTTGGTTAATTTTTAATGAATTTCCGAAGTGGGTTCTTAAACCCATTTTTGAGTTGTCAAAAACACCATTCTTGGTGGGTTTTAGTGTGTAAATAGAGGGCTGATGGTATATGTATGCTAAGGGGATGATTTGGGACCATTTAGATGTCATTTGGGTGTTTAAAAACATGATTTTCTGTTGGGTAAAATATGAGTACGAAAATGGAGTTTTGGAGGATTTTGGGTGAGTTTTGGGGGTTGTTTAAGGTGGGAATTGGTAGCCCAATGGTAGTACTATGGTTAGGGATTGAATTGAGATTATTTGTGGGTGCAATGGATGTTGGAAACATGGTTTTTGGAAGAGGTATTGGGGCTGTCCGAAATTGCTAAGTATGAGATTTGGTCATGACTTGAAATGTTGGGTTTGATATTTGAATTTGTATTCCGGGTTGATACTTTGATGTTGGGCTGATTTGAGGATCATTTGAATTGTATTGAGGTTGTTTAGAAGCAAGAATTTGGGTCGGTGAAGCATCGGGAAGAATCCGGGAACTCGAAGGTGATGGTTGTTTGGTATTGAGCTTGGAGGTGGAGGTGAGTGGTTATTGTTTTTAAATGGTTTTAAATATTGGTTCAAGCATGTGGACCTAGGTTGGGCTTGGTAAACCCACCTAGAGTTGAGGTTAGGGTGGTAGCCTAATCTCAAGCTCAAGTTTAAGAAACTTTGGTTGAACTCCTAATTGCTTGTTATGCCTCTTGTTTATATGTGTTTACGGTAGTTATGTATATTGTGTTATACATGTTGTTGAGGTATGGTTTGATGTATTGCTATGCATGTGGTTTGAATTGTGAATTGTGCATGATGATGATCATGGTGAGTACATGCTAGGCATGGAAATGGGTTGTGAAATACATGTATGTGAGACATGATATTTGATACATTGTTATATGCATGTAGCTACGAAAAATGGATTGCGTTTAATATTGGCACTAGTATGCTTGGGTACAATAATCGATCATTAGGATGAGTGTGCACACAAATTGAGTCAAAACGTACGTGGCCTTGGTGGCGTTAAGGCACCAAGGAGGAGTACGGTGATGTAATATTCCACCGGAAGCTTTTATATATTTCTACGTGATGATGAGTGGAATCCCATCTGTAGGGCATGTGGCGATGAGTGGAATCCCACACATGCAAGGACCGGTGATGAGTGGAATCCCACCGAGGTAATGTTGTTATTGGAAATGCGTTCCACGGGTTATCCGCGTATTCGGGTCATAGCTAGGTGCCAATATGAGGTTGTATTGATATACCAATATGTGATTATGTATACATGCTTATATAATACGAATGTGATGCCTTCATGAATTGATATATGATGTGGTTAGTGCTTGAATTATGTATCATGGTAAGTTGAGCTTATGATTGTTGAGCATGACATAATGTTGACTATATGTTCATGCATCATGTTCATTTTGGCTTTGCGGACCGGAGGTAAGATCATGCATTTTAATATGGAAATAGCTCGTGCTTGGACCCTGCATTGTCGAAGGTTTGTTTTTATGAGCTACCCTCACTAAGCTTTTATGCTTACGCTCTCTTTTGTTCGACAATGCAGATAAATGGCTTGTGGGTGGCAAGGGCAAGGAAAGGTCTTCAAGTGATGCTTACGGTTAGCTCAAGTATGATAGTTAAATTTAAAGATTGTAATTGTTGGGATGTATGAGGCTCGATTCGATCAACCAAAGTAGCTCACCAAGTGGTGGAGAGATGGACTTTTGGGTGGAAGGGTTGTGGAAGCTAGAAAGAATAAAGACACAATGATTTATAGTGGTTCGGCCTTCTAACAAGCACCTACATCCACTACCTTAGCTTCCCACTAAGGATTTCACAATCAATCCACTAATTGATTCGTCCCCTTTTCTAGGATTAGAAGGAAACCCTTACAACCGATCAAGCTTCTACCCAAGCCTTGATCAAAACCCTCTTTTACAAAGAGATAAATAAAGCAAACTTAAACCCTCTAATAGGTGTTTGTTTGCACAATGAAGCACTCACCCAAAACCTAAAACACTTGAGCAAATTTGACAATTTTGGCTCACTAGTGTTTGTCTATACAAGAAATGACAAATTAAGCACTAAGACAATTTCTTGATCATTTGATGTTTGACAATATGAGCATTAGTCTTCTCTTGATGCTTGGAGGTCCCTTTTATACTCCCAATTGAGTTTGTAGCCGTTTAGGACCGTTGGGGTTGAAATAGAGTCGTTGGACCCTTTAATTCCTTCCATAAATGCAGTTCTGCAGCTCCCCGTTTCGAAACGCTCGAAGCCGTTTCGAAACACCCTAAATATAGAAAGAGCCGTTGCAGTCTGTCAGGGCACCCGTTTCGGAACACCCCTTGCCGTTTCGAAACGCGTATCGGAACGCTATAAGCCCGTATCGAAACGACCTGCATTTAAAAGTTAGTTGGGAAAGAGCCGTTGGGGTTTATGACCGTTGTGGTCAGTGCCACGTGGGCGTATCAGAACGGCCTAGCCCGTTTCGAAACGCTAAGGCCCGTTTTGAAACGCTAAGGCCCGTTTCGATACGAGTATCGAAACGTTTTGGCCACTGGAGGCACCTGTTTCGAAACGCCCTAAGGTGTTTCGAAACACTTGGTCAGTTTTGTGAAAATTGGCCTTTGAAAACATGAAAAACCTTTATGAAAAATTCCCTAAATATTATTTCAAGTTGTTTGGACTTTGGAAATGTTTTAAATACTTTTTAAATCAGTCCAAAAGATTTTTCAATTATTATATCAAAACATTTGTTCTACAGTAATAGTAAAGCAATGGGATAGGTGTTGTTGTTTTGTGCTATTGTTGGTTGTTTAGGAGCATGTTTAGACTCCTTAATTATGTTGTTTTTTTATTGGCTTAATGATGCTATGCTTGGATTATAACCATGTCTAAATTGGTTATCTTGTGTGTTGGTCATGTGCCTTCGAGGTTGCCTTCATGTTAGAATATTAAAGTATGAGCTTTGAATGCTTGAATGCCATCTTGGGTCTATTGCATGATTTCATTGATGTTTGTACATGTTGGGTGCTTGTATGGCTATATAGTGGTATGTAAATGTTGTATGAATGTTTGGCTGGGGCTAGGGAAGTTTTAAATTGCATTAGATTCGAGTCTTGGTCGTTTTTGCTGAGTTTGGGAGGTTTTGCAGTGCAGGGGTATCGATACGGTTGGTACGATATCAATACCACCTTCTTGTTCAGGCCTCGTGTATCGATACACTTGAGAGGCGTATCAATACTATTTTGGCTGCTGGAGCTACTGTCCAGTCCCGTATCGATACGGACCTCCATGCGTATCGATATGGCCCTTTAGCGTTGACCATGGGAAGTCAATAGTTGGGAAGGGTATCGATACACTCCTAGGGTGTATCGATACGGTCTCCACGGGTTGACTTTGACCAGTTGACCTGGTCAAGGGGTATCGATACACCCCTTAAGTCTATCGATACCACCTGCAGATAAGGTTTAAAATTGGGCTGTAATATGATTGTTTGAGTCCGTTTGATTATTTTGTATTTGCTGTTCCGCTGTGTGATCACTTAGGGTTTTAATATCCATTTAGACAAGATTTAATTTAAGAAAAAAAATAGGGTTGCTGACCGAGGGGGAATCCTTAGGGGTTTTCACTCGGTTTTCCCCGTGTAGCTCACTCGGACCGGTCATCCGGCCAGACCGGGACGAGGGGGTTACAAGATTTCTTTTGCCCATTGTTTCGTTGGATCGTTTCTCACCTCGAGTATGATAAACTTCCAGTCTATGCGGAATACTCTGGCGAACGTATGTCATCCGATTGGGGGAATTGCAATCTCAGATCTGGGATCTGGACGATTCTTATTCCGGTTGTTTCATGGGGTAGATGTGGAACGGATTGAGCAAGATGGGCCCTGGTATTTTAATTCTCATTTGCTAGTCTTACATAAATTAAAGGATGGTGATGATCCGATGAGAGTACCACTTGATAATGTTAATTTCTGGGTTCTTGTAAATGATCTGCCCCCGGGGTTTGTGAAAGAGGCGGTGGCTAAGCAATTGGGGAATTTTCTTGGTACCTTCTTGGAATATGATGCTAAGGCCCTCACTCTTGGCATTAGGGGTTCTATGCGAATTCGAGTTTGTATTTCGGTGTTGGCCCCTCTGAAGAGACGAAAGAAATTGCTTTTACCAAGTGGCCAGAGCGGATTTGTCTCTTTTCAGTATGAAAAATTACGGTTATTCTGCTATAGATGTGGTCGATTGGGGCATGAGGAAGGGTTTTGCCCACTTCGGATTTTACAGGATCAATCTGAGGTTTCATTTCAGTGGGATGCCTCTTTGAAAGCTCCGGTTTTTCGTCGGAATATTCAGAATAGTCCTTGGTTACGGGAGGAGGACGGCGGTCGATCTCCACAGTGGTGGAATGGCGTTAATCAAGGGATAGAGAATCAACCACCTCCTCAAAATACAGAGAGTAATCCTAATCAGAACCCGGTTTCTGCGGGGACAGTTTCGAAAGGAAAAATGGGGTTTCCATCTACCCAGAGTCGTGGGTTGCCACCGGGATGGGCTTCTGGGTCTTAGTCAACCAGTTTTGATACAACAATGGATATGGGTGAGGAAGGTCAACCAATTACTGCTTCTGATGGCCTTAAGCGTCATCGTACACTTCATGCGGTTTCTAATCAAAAGGATTCCAATGGATCAACTACCTTATTATCGGCAGACCTGGATAAATAGGTCGGCCGGAATCCATGAAACTTCTTAGTTGGAATGTCCGAGGCTTAGGAAAGCCTCGGGCACGGTCGCGTCTCCATGCTACTTTGCGAGACGTGCGTCCGTCGGTGATTTTCCTAATGGAAACGAAATTACATGCGGGAGAGATGCTTAGGGTTCGACAAAGGTGGGGTTTTCATAATGGAATTGAGGTTGGATCTAGGGGGAGAAGTGGGGGGCTGTGCCTCGCTTGGCAGGTTGGTTGTGATGTTACTTTGAGGTCCTATTCGGAGAGGCATATAGATGTCATAATATCGAGAGATGCAGAAGATCAATGTTGGCGGTTTACTGGGTTTTATGGGGCGCCAGAGGAAAATCTTAGGGCTGAATCCTGGGCTCTTCTTCGACAGTTGAATGACAGTCCAGAGATTCCATGGATGGTGATGGGGGACTTCAATGAGATTTTGTATACTCGGGAGAAACAAGGTGGTAGAGTGCGTCTACAACGGCAGATGGATGCTTTTCAGGCCGCTATCGATGATTGTGGTTTATCGGATATCGGCTACAAAGGACGTTGGTTCACGTGGGAAAAAGGCAAGTTCTCGCTCACCAATATTCGCGAGAGGTTGGATCGGGGAGTTGCCAATGGTAGTTGGTGGGAACTGTTTCCTCTGTTTTCATTGCATCATTTGGAGGATTCTTTATCGGATCATTGTCCGCTCCTTTTGAACACAGGAAGTGGTTCGAATGGCCCTCGACATGCTCACTTCCGGTTCGAAGTGGCATGGTTAGTTGAGGATAGTTGTGAGCAAGAAGTATTCAAACTCTGGAATGAGTCCGTAGGTTTGGTCCCAGATAGACTTGCGTGTGTTAATCGAGGATTGAACCAGTGGTTCCGGCGCCTCCGATGTTCCCGGAAGGTTACTACGACTATGCTTAAGGAGAGGTTGGAGATGCTAGCTGATCAAGACCCTACGGATGAGGTTTTAGGGGATATTATGGAAACTAAGCTTGCTCTGAATTTAGAAATAGACAAGACTGAGTTATATTGGGAGCAACGTGCTCGAGCGAATTGGCTACGGTACGGAGATCAAAATTCGGCCTTTTTTCATCGTTTTGCATCTGAAAGAAGGCGATGAAATAAGATTACTACTTTAAATTCGATGCAAGGAGTTAGAGGGGAGACGGAGATGGAGATCCATACGATTGCTAGGGAGTATTTTATGGATATTTTCTCCTCAAGCCATCCGGATGATTTTGATGGTATTTTAGCGGGGATTAGACCGAGCATCACTCTGGCGGATAACGAACAACTTTTAGCCCCTTTTACTCGCAAGGAGGCATATACTGCACTTCAGTCGATGGGGTCTCTTAAAGCGGCGGGAGCAGATGGATTAGGGGCTGTCTTTTACCAGCGATTCTGGCATATAATGGGCTCAGATGTAGCGGATTTTTGTATTGGCCTTTTGAATGGCGAGTTTGATATGCAGGCAGTTAATCAAACCCATATTGTGCTCATACCGAAGGTCAGTAATCCAGTTACTATGGCACACTACCGACCGATAAGCCTTTGTAATGTGATTTTTAAATTAGCATCGAAGGTGCTTGCTAATAGATTACAAGGTTTTCTGGATGCTAGTATAGATGAGAGCCAGAGTGCTTTTATCCCCGGCCGGGCTATTACTGATAATGTAATGATAGCGTATGAGATTTTGCACTCGTATACTAGGAATAGATCAGGATCGGAGGGTTATTTTGCTCTAAAGTTGGACATGAGCAAGGCATATGACCGTGTAGAATGGAATTTTGTATTGGCGGTTATGCGGAAGATGGGTTTTGCGGATGAATGGATTTTACTTATTGAAAGGTGTCTATCCTCTGTCTCGTACTCGGTAGTCATTAATGGTGTGGTGGGTGATGCTTTTGTACCTACTAGGGGCTTGAGACATGGTGATCCCCTAAGTCCATACCTATTCTTATTTTGTACAGAGGGTTTGTCTACGTTGATTAGGGAAGCTCTTTCTACTGGAAGTCTTTCGGGGTTTCGGTTGAATAGGTACGCTCCATCGGTTACGCACTTATTGTTCGCGGACAACTGTCTTCTATTTAATAAGGCTTCTGAGGGTTGCGCACAGTATATCAAGAACCTTCTTCACCACTATGCTGAAAAGTCAGGTCAGATTGTGAACTTTGAAAAATCGGGCTTATTTTTTTCATCTAATACTGTGGATTCAATGCGGACACGAATTAAGCAGATTTTGGGGTGGAAAATGAATCAAATATGGAGAGATACCTAGGTTTACCACCGTTGGTAGGACGAAATAAAAAAACTAGCTTTTAGTAGTTTGGGTGAGAAGATGAAGTCAAAAGTCAATTCTTGGAGTATTCGTCCACTATCTCAAGGGGGAAAGGAGGTGTTCATTAAAGCGGTCTTGCAGGCAATACCCGTTTATGCGATGAGTGTCTTTTTATTATCTAAGACCCTCTATAAATCCTTAGAGGCTATTATGTCTCGATATTGGTGGCAAAAAGGCCAAGGGAAGAAGGGGATACATTGGTGTGGTTGGGCTGACTTATGCATCCTAAAGGACGATGGTGAGCTTGGTTTTCGTGATATGTTGAAATTCAATGTGGCCCTTCTCGCCAAACAGGCCTGTAGACTGATGACTCGTCCGACATCGTTGGTGGCTAAGATATTTAAGGCCAAATATTTTTCGGGGTCTTCGTTTCAGACGGCCCGCCTTGGCTCGAATCCTTCATATATCTGGAGAAGTGTGTGGAGTGCACGTGGTTTACTTGAACGAGGGCTGAGATGGAAGGTTGGGACGGGATCTTCCATTAACATATGGAACGATTATTGGCTTCCGTGCTCCCCTCCCCGTCGTGTGTTGTCGGAGCGAAGTACTGATGCTTTGCTGGTGGCGGATCTCATACAACCAGGGGAAGGACGTTGGAACGAGGAGTTGGTACGGGGAATTTTTACAGAAGAAGAGGTTGATTTAATTCTTTCTATTCCCTTATCACGTTTTGCTCAGGGGGACTGTCAGATTTGGAATGAGGAAAAATCAGGGACTTACTCTGTTAGAAGTGGGTATCGTATTCTGTTGGGCTCTACATCTACGGCACAACTAGATAAAACTTTATATCGGCAGATTTGGTTAGTAGATTGTCCTTCAAAGATTAAATTACAAAACTAGAAATTCATCCGTAATTTTGCCCCTACAAAAGCTAACATGCTCTACCGTCGGTTAGCAACCGGTTCTACTTGTCCTATCTGTCAAAATGCATCTGAAATTATCCTACATGTGATACGAGATTGTCCAAAGGCTCAGTCAACATGGACCATTCTGGGGTATACTTGGTCTCCTGGGATTTTACATTTGAATTACAAAGAGTGGTTATCGTGGCTTCTTACGGACGTTTTGCGTGTTAAGCATACGAAGATTCTATTGACTATATAGGCCCTATGGTTTTCCAGAAACAGGTTTATACATGAAAATTTACAGCAGAGACCACATGATATTATTGCATTTGTAAAATCGTATTTACAGGAACTGGGAGTTTTACCGGCTAGGGCTCGCATCTTACCGACGCCAGTGTTACCGGGCTGGGATCCTCCGCAGGACCCTTTTCTCAAGGCGAACTTTGATGCCCGTTTTGTACCTCAGACAAAACAAATGTGGTCAGGGGTAATTATCAGGAATTTTAATGGTCAAATTTTAGGGGCTTGTCGTCGGAGAGCTTACCGGATTCAGTCGGCTTTTGCGGCAGAGGCGACGACGCTAATCCACGCGGTGGAGTTCGCTCTTGACCTAGGTTTGCGGCAGGTGGTTTTCGAGGGCGATTCGCTGTCGGTGATTCGGAAGATGGTTGATTCGACCGTTGATAGGTCGGAGATTAGCACCATGGTGTGGGAAGTGAAGCAGCGGTGCCGATCTTTGCATGCAGCACGGTTTGGGCACGTCTCGCGGGAGAGAAATCGAGCGGCGCACTATTTGGCTGCTGACTCGCGGTGGGATGTAGATGACAATTTCTGGGTGGAGGAAGCTCCTTCGTCGGTGACGGAAATTGTGGAAGAGGAACGCCGAGCCATTTGCCGTGATTAGGCTCGGAAGAGATTTTAGGATCTATATTGAAAGTGGTTTTTGCCCTTTTGCTCTGGTTATGGAAAGTTTTTTCTTTTGGCAGAAGGGATTGTGTCGGTTCACAGGGGAAGGGTTAGATGTTTTGTCCCTTCAGTTTTTCTTTTTTGTTTTATTGCGCTGGGTGGATGCCAGCTCACTTATGGCTACTTTTCTTTTTTCTAATTAATAAATAACCGACACTTTATTCAAAAAAAACATGATAATAAAGTTCAAAAGTCAAAGTCAAAATAAAAGGTACGATTTAGCATTAGACCCCAAATTTACTACACAGATGAGAACAGTTATTAGATGAGTGGAACAACCAAGTATTCATCTGGTTTTTTCCATAGTCTCTACACATTTCATAGCTTATATGTTCTCAAATCATAGCTGCTTATAGCCGAATGAGGTATGATAACATATGCTACTTGGACTCGGGGGGGTGTGTGTTCAATTTTTTCAAAGGTTTTTCGCATATATAGAGGATCATATCTAAATACCCCATTGCTCCTAATTAGGCATATATAGGTGTCAGATAAACATTTGATGAAAACGAAGAATCAGAGCAACAGAGTATATACACCATTGCTCCTAATTATGCATGTTATAATACGAAAAAAAAACGATAAACAAAACATGGATTATTGCAGTTGTTGGTTTTTTTCTCTAATAAAACATACATGACAAACAATATCCACTTCTTAAAATGGCCAAGAGCAATCTGAAGATGGTAGAAACAATTAAATCCTACACAATAAAGGATAAGCAAAAGACCACAAAGAGAATCAGCTCCATTTATATACTTTCAAGGTAACTAATCTATCCTTATGGAATCAATAAAAAAAAGGCAACAATAATCCCAACATTTCAGTAGGCAAAACACAACTGAAATGATCAAATGTTTCCGGACTTTAACCTATGTTACTTGAACTCGAGCCTGAGTGTCAGATATCTTATATGTCCCCGACATGGTTTCTTCTAAGTTTTTTTCTTGCATGTTGTAATATCTTGGAGGATCATATTCCATGCTTAGACCATTCGAAATTCGTATCGAACACGGATATTTCAATAAAAATGAATAATATTAGTCATACAAACCAAATCAGAAATGAAATGAAAAAAAATATATAAGGTAAGAAGCAGCATACAAGAAGCAAATTCAGATGGTGTTTTGAGAGAAGCTGAGGATACTTGTCTTCAAGAATTCCAACAATCACATCAGAATCAGCCACCCATTTCTCATCAAACTTCACCGCCGGCACCTTTCCTTCTGGACTTATCTCCAAAAACCTATTCAGAATATTAAAAAACCACAAAGTTCATAATTTTACAGTCAAAATCACAAATTTACAATGACCCATTTGCATGAACACACTCCAAACAATACCATTGGGGTTTGTCATTGAGATTGACAAGGATCAACTTGTAAGGAACCTTCTTTTCCTCCAAAGTATGAAAAACCCTTTGGCAGAAAGGACCTGGAAAACATTTCAGAAAATTGACAAAACAACATTCAAATCAAACTCAAAAACCTAGAAATCAAAATCAGCCACAAAATGAAAAAAAAAGTGAAAACTACACCGGTGGTCCCCAAACTATTATCGTTTTTCTATTTTGGTCCCTAAACTATGTTTTTCGACAAAACCGTCCCTTCTATTACATAGTTCTCCTGTTTTGGTCCCCCGACGTTAAATAGCTAACGATTTTGCTGACGTGACATTTTTAAAATATTTTTTAATAATTTCTCTCTCCTCTTAAAAAAATGTAACGTCAACAAAACTGTTAGCTATTTAACCCCGGGGACCAAAACATGAGAACTATGTAACAAAAAGGACGATTTTGCCGAAAAATATAGTTTGGGGACCAAAATAGGAAAATGGTAATAGTTTGGGGACCACCGGTGTAGTTTTCCCAAAAAAAATAACTTTTTTTACAAAAATAAGGATAGAGGAGGAGAGCAACAAGACTTGGCAAACTTGATCGAGAACCGAAACTCGAACCGAATTATTCGAATCGAGACCCGATTTTGACCCAAACACGATGATCCGAAGTTGCGGTATAATAACATTTTATGTCATTTTACGTTTTAATATTAATTAAATAAAACTTTTGTCCCTACTAATTTTTAAATTTAAAATTTTAATGTACTATTTTCTCTCCCAATATTTAATCTTAACTTCATCCTTGTCAATGTGATTTTTTTGATCAAATGTCAGTGTGAATTTTTTGTTGCTACATTTACATAGAAAAAATGTCAAAAGATTGCATTAAAAGGAATGGATACATAATTGACCAATTTATAGGTGCAACCTTTAATTGCATCAATATAGATTATAGACCATAAAAGAATAAACTATAAATTATAGACTATAGTAATAAAACAACAATAATAATATCATCATGCATGATACATTATATATAGGCTATAGATTATCCATTATATAATGCTTGAAATTAATCTAATACACTAAGCTAAACCCTAAATGTTAAATAATAAACCTTAAGCCATATAAATTAATCTCATGAACCAATAACCTTAAACTAAACCATAAACCCTAAATAATTAACACTAAGCCCTAAAAACCTAAATTGTTAATCTTAAGCCATAGAAATTAATCTAAAATCAATAACCCTAAACCATTAACACTATTGCCTAAGTTCTAAGCCATAAACTAAATTAGAGACAATTTTACAATCTTACCATGAAATATAGCTAAAACCGGAATTAGAGACCAACTCGACAATTTGAAAGTAGAGAAATTTGAGGGCTTGGTGACCAATTTTACAATTTCACCATAAAATATAGCATAAAACTGAAATTGTGGACTAAATGAACAATTTGGAAGTGGAGAAATTTGAGAGTTCAATGACCAATTTCATAATTATACCATATAAATAAATAAGGGTCAATTTTTGCTAAAAATTAAATCTTAGAAATTAAAATGAACAAAAATATCATTATATTAAATTAATAGACTAAATTACAAAGATTAGTTAATTTCGACTAAAAGTAAATTTTTAGAGACTAAATATCACTACGGGGAGGGAATTTCTATATCCGAAATCTAAACTGTGTGGATACTTGTGACTAAATTAAATTAAACTAAAACTTAAAGTTGAATATTAGTACTAAAGTGTAACATTTTAAATGCAACATGACCTAAAAAGTAATTAATCTCTAGCTTAAAAAATTGGTGGCTTATTTCCTTCCAAAATTTTGTCTTTTCCCTCTCTATTTTTACTAATTTTCTTTTTCTTTCAATCTAGCTTAAAAAATTGGTGATTTATTTCCCTAAAAATTTTTGCCTTTTCCCTCTCTATTTTTACTAATTGTTTTTCTCTCTTTTTTCTTGATTTAATTGAGTTTCTATTGAGTGGATCAAAGGATTGATCAAAGCCAAGATGGGTGAATTAGGGTTTTAAAAGTTGTTGGGTAAATGGAATGGCTAAATATGGAGAGCAAAGAATTTTAGAGTGGTTCAAGTTCCAAATGAACTCTACATCCACTACCTTAGCTACCACTAAGGATTTCCAACAATTCACTAATTTGTTCTTCCTCTTTTCAAGGCTTAGGAGGTAACCTTTACACAACCGGTCAAATATTTTACCCAAAATTTGACCAAATACGCACAAGAGTACAAAGGAGAATTAAAGGCAAGAAAGATATCTTTCAATACAATATTGTCCCTTTAAGTACAAACACTCAACCCAAATATGATAATAAGATCAGAATTGAACACTACACAATTTGGGGTTTACAAGAGATTGGAAAATAAGCACTTTGAGCTTGAATTTTTGCTAGGATGTTTATCTTTGATGCAATGGTTGTTGTTGGTCTTCAATTATCTTCAATTTATACCTTCTCTATCAATTCTAGCCGTTTGGGTGGTTAGGGTATTGATTATATCCGTTGGGACCCTCTCTTTCCACCATAAATGCACTTATGCAACTTACTGTATCGGTACGCGTGGACCTGTATCGATACCTATCTCAAAACAGAAAGAGTCGTTGCATAATTACAAGAGAGAGTTTCGATACGCGTGTAAGCGTATCGGTATAGGATAGGGACCGTTTCGATACGGGTAAGACCATATCGATACTATTTTCTCAACTTAGCTCACTGGAAGTTTCTACGGCTAGGAGCGTATTGGTACGGAACAACCACCACTTTAAATTTCAGTTACCTAACAACTGACACCAACGATCGAAAACATTAAAAGCTTTTCGAATTTAAAATTCCCTTAAATCTGTATCGATATGGGTGGATCCGTATCGGTACACCATTCAAACTTCTTCAGTTTTGACAGCGGGGCGTGTCGATACAGATTCAATCTGTTTCGATACGGTGAGGGGCATATCGAAATGCGTCTTTCCAGTAGCCAACTTTGTAAAAAAGGTATCGATACAGCTGGAAGCGTATCGATATGCTTGAACGTTTTTCAATACTCTGGCTTTGGAATACTTAGAAAATATTTGGAGTTTAAGCTTTTCAAATCAGATTAAAGCCTTGATGTTTTATAAATCATTTGAGGGACTTAAAAGTCTATTTCAAGTTTTCAATTTAATCCTTAACAAACATTGTTATATCAAAATCAAACATAGGTTTTACAATCTCGCCCTTTTTGATATAACAAAACCAAAACTTGAAATTTTTTTACACTTTGAAAAACTTTGCAAAATAACTCCCCCTTAATATTAGCTAGGTAAACTTTAAGTTGAAAATCAAAATATTTTAAGTGTGAGCTTGTTCCCTCTTCCCCTTTTAGTTAGATCAAAAAATAGAGACATTGATAAACATAAGCAAAAGACATATATAATAACCAAGCAACATAATATTGATAATCATTAAGTTCAAAATAAAGATAACATCAACATAAAATCTAAATAACAGAAAATCAAAGCATATGTTTTAGAATGCAAACTTAATCCTAAAAACATAATTCAAAGTGCATAAATAAATATCCTAAATGACATGAATGATATGCAAAGATAAGCTACTATGCATCTCCATCTCCATTGCCATCTTCATCATCTTTATCATCCTTCTCATTTGCATCATCATTCCTCCTAGTTTGACGCAACTCGTCATGGAAAGCGGTAAGAGATATGTTTATCGAGTTGCGACCGCCTTCAAGGGAAGTGAGACGCGTCTCCACATTCTTCATTCGATCTTCAAGGCTTGTAAAACGTGTGTCAGCAGTCGTAAACCCTGAATTCATCACTTGATCCTTGGAGGCATTTCTCGTGCGCAAACTCATGAATTGCTCGTTTAGAAAAGTCATGAGAGCATCCATGGAAGGTGGAGGAGGAGCTTGAGCAACTTGAGGATTAGAAATTTCTTCCGGAACGACATCGCTAGTGAGCTCGGATAGATGAAGCCAACTACCATTAAAGTAATGAAACTTTCCCCTTGTAAGAGATCTTTCATCGATAGGATCAGTGAGGGAAGTTGGGTAGTCATTTGAACAATCTATCTCCTTTTGAGTGAAGAAATAGCTCAAAGTTATACCATATGTGAAGGAAGTGACGAGTGTAGTGTGGCGATGTTGCACGAGATAGACAATCTCCGCAAACATAATTCGAGCAAGATTTGGTCGTTGTCGTTGACAGAAGCATCGAATCCAAAAATCATCAACTTGGCGGATAGTGGAATACTTTCCTCTCGAGGGCCTAAACCACCGAGAAACCATCAAATGTAGGATCCGATCTTGAGCATTAAGAGCGGTGACGAAACCACTTAGGACATGACCAAGAGCATTCTCATCATCAAGACCTTCATCCTCTAACATAAACACATCACAAAGAGATTGAACATCGATGGTGATCTTTTTACCCATTAGATAAGAATTAATGGCCATAACCACATTCTCTCTATTGGCGACACACTTGGCATTAGCATAGAAAATCAATACTAAAGTGTGAAAGAAAAAACCGGGGATTTGAAGAAAATCCATAAATTTCCATTCTTGGAGCAAAGGTAAGTAATCAAATTTGAAACGCTCCGAGTTAAGAAAAGGAACGGGAATTACCCTCTTCGGACGGCTGTTGTGGTTTTGAAATTGTCAGAAATAGTTGAGATCTCCGGTGGTCTTAAAGGATTGTTGATAGAGAATAGTTAGGTTCGGGCGAGTACCATCTCCGGCAATAGAACTTTCACCGGCTTCACTAGTACGTGCTCTCTTTTTAGGTGTCATTGACTAGAGAAAAGATCAAAAATAGTGTATGCATTAACTTTCTTATTCAACCCATTGAAGAAATCAATAATCAAGGTTTTTGTAAAAAAAAATTAGAAACAAAACAAAGATAAAAGATTTGAAGAGAATTTTGTTTTTGAGAAGACAAAACAAAACACAACAAAATTTGGAACGAAATTCAAGAGAAAATAAAAAGAAAAGAGAAATTTTTACCTTGATATTGATAGAGAGAAATGGGAGAAGAACTTTGCACCAAATTGATGAAAAGCTTGATTTTGAAAACCCTCAAGAGATTTTGAGTTGTTGTGTGAAAATATGAGGGATTGAGAGGCTATTTATAGAGTGAAAAAAACGGCTAGGGTTTTGAAAATTCAATTTTGGTAAAAGTAGAACTCTTTAAATGCCATTAAGAAGTTGTCTATGCAATCACGGATCGATACGCCTGAGGGTGTATCAATACGGGGGTAAAATCGTAATTCCATTTGAAAAGCCCATTGAAGGTCCGTATCGAAACAGATGCAATTCGTATTGAAACGCTTGTTACACGTATCGAAATGGGTTTAACCGTATCGATACTTGTTTTAGGCAAAATGTAGTCATGAAAGCTAATACAGTACACGTATCGGTACGCTGAAGGTCGTAACGATACCATATGCCCAGAAGTACATTTTAGGCTTTAAGAACAACCGAAGGCTCGATTTTAGCACCTCCTAAATGAGTGCAATTGATGAATGAGCAGTTCTAAGCATATTCTAACAGAAGCATACTCCCTTAGCTATAAGCATGGATATTTTCAAGAGCAACAACACATAAACATGCAATTTCACAAATTCAAGCAATTTTAACTTCAAAAAGAGTCCTAAAGGGTCAAAGAAGGCTAGTTAGACCTAACTCTCTCCTAAGGGACCAAAAACGCTCTTTATCTAAAGACTTTATAAATATGTCCGCTAGTTGGTTTAAGGTGTCAACGTACTCTATAACAACATTTTCCTTAAGGACACGATCTCTAATGAAATGATGTTTTATCTCTATATGTTTGGTTCTAGAGTGTTGGATGGGATTTTTAGTTAAACATATGGCACTAGTGTTGTCACACTTAAGGGGTATGGTTTCAACTCTATTACCATAATCTAAGAGTTATTGCTTCATCCAAAGGACTTGAGCACAATAACTCCCTGAGGATATGTACTCGGCTTCGGTGGTAGATAGAGTTATACTATTTTGTTTCTTAGAGAATCAAGATATGAGCATACTACCTAAGAATTGACATGTTCCCAAGTATTCTTCCTATCTATTTTACACCCCCCATAATCCGCATTCGAATAAGCATGAATGTTGAAGGTTGAGTCTCTAGGGTACCAAAGACCTAGACAAGGAGTATCTCTAAGGTACCTAAAGATTCTCTTAAAGACTATAAGGTGAGACTCTCTAGGACTAGCTTGAAACCTAGCACACAAGAAAAGACTAAACAAATATATGGTCTACTTGCGGTAAGGTAAAGCAAAGATCCAATCATAGAACGATAAATCTTAGAGTCAACACACTTACCTCCTTCATCTTTGTCAAGCTTTGTAGATGAGCTCATAGGTGAGGCTTGAGGCTTTGCATTCTCCAAGCTAAACTTCTTGAGCATATCCTTGATGTACTTTGCTTGATTGATAAAGGTTTCATCATTACTTTGCTTGATTTGGAGTCCCAAAAAGAATGAGAGCTCCCCCATCATGCTCATCTCGAATTCACCTTGCATTAACTTAGCAAACTTTTTGCAATAACACTCATTAGTAGATCCAAAAATAATATCATCAACATATATTTGCATTACTAAGATGTCATTTTTATACCTTTTTATGAAAAGTGTAGTGTCCACCTTACCTTTTTCAAAACATTTTTTAATCAAAAAGTTTGAAAGTCTTTCATACCAAGCTCTAGAAGCTTGTTTTAAACCATAAAGTGCTTTAGTTAGTTTAAAAACATGATTTGGAAATTTTGAATCTTCAAAACCCGGTGGTTGTTCCATATACACTTCCTCATTTATAAAACCATTTAAAAATGCGCTTTTAACATCTATTTGAAAAAACTTGAAATCATGATAACATGCATATGCAAGCAACATCCTAATAGCCTCCATTCTAGCTACATGTGTATAGGTTTCATCAAAATCTATTCTCTCTTCTTGAGTGTAACCTTGAGCAACTAATCTAGCTTTATTTCTCACAATATTACCACTCTCATCTAGTTTGTTCCTAAATACCCATTTAGTTCCTATAGTAGATTGATTAATAGGCCTTTCAAATAATGTCCAAACATTACTTCTCTCAAATTGATTTAACTCTTCTTGCATAGCCATAATCTAAAAGTCATCTTTTAATTCTTCTTTAATGTTCTTAGGCTCTATGCATGAGATAAAAGCAACATGATTCATGAGTTTAAGAGAAGATCTAGTAGTTACCCCCTTGGATGGATCACCCAAGATTTCACCATTTTTGACATAGTTGTACTCCCTTGGGTAGCTCACTTTGTTTTCCTCAAGAGCGAAGTCCTTCAAGGCTTCAAGAGGTGGATCTTGTGTATCCTCTTCTTTTGTTGGAATCTCATCCTCCTTTGAAGTTTGTCCTCCACCAAAGGCATCAAGGATTCCTACATCATCATCATCATAAGAATCCTTCCTCGGAAGGAGGTTATCATCGAATACAACATGAATAGACTCTTCTACTACTAAAGTTCTCTTATTAAATACACGATAGGCTTTAAAGTTTAAGGAATAACCTAAGAAAATATCTTCATCACTTTTAGCATCAAATTTACCTAAGTTATCTTTTCTATTGTTTAAAACAAAATACTTGCAACCAAATGGATGAAAATAGCTAATGTTAGGCTTTTTAGATTTTAAAATCCCATATGGTGTTTTCTTTAAAAGTGACCTAATCATTACTCGGTTTACAATGTAGCAAGTGGCGTTTGTGGCTTCCGCCCAAAAATGTTTAGGTAAATTATTTTCACAAAGCATGGTTCTAGCCATTTCTTGTAAAGTCCTATTTTTCCTCTCAACTACCCTATTTTGTTGAGGAGTTCGAGGAGCCGAAAAATTGTGGCTAATATCATTTTCATTTAAAAACTCTTCAAGACCTAGATTTTGAAATTCGGTTCCATGATCACTTTTGAAAACGTGATAAATTTTTCTAAAGCCTCAACTTTAGTACTTAAAATAGAACCCAAGTAAATCTAGAATAGTCATCAACAAGTACAAATGCATACGATTTACCGTCCAAGCTCATAGTTCTAATAGGCCCAAATAAATCAATGTGAATAAGTTGTAAACACCTACTTGTAGAAACATCATTAATGTATTTAAAGGATGATTTATGTTGTTTACCCTTAGAGCATGCATCACAAATTTTGTCATTTGAGAACTCATTTTTGGGTAAACCTCTAACTAGATCTAGGGAAACAAAATTTTCTAAAACACTAATGCTAGCATGTCCTAGTTTCCTATGCCATAGCCATACATCATTTTTATTTTGTGCAACAAAGCATGCATGTGATGTATGAATATCATCTAAATGCACCATGTATATATTACCTATGCGATGACCAATGAGCATTATATTATTTGATTTAATGTCAATAATTTTGCACCCATTTTTATCAAATAAGACATTAAACCCTTTGTCACATAATTGACTTATGCTCAATAAATTATGTTGTAGACCATCAACATATAAAACATTTTCAATGAGAACAGTAGAGTGATTGCCTATGGATTCGATACCTTTAATGTGGCCTATGGATTAGAAAATAAGCACTTTGAGCTTGGATTTTTGCTAGGATGTTAATCTTTGATGCAATGGTTGTTGTTGGTCTTCAATTAGCTTCAATTTATACATTCTCTATCAATTCTAGCCGTTTTGGTGGTTAGGGTATTGATTATAGCCGTTGGGACCCTCTCTTTCAACCATAAATGCACTTATGCAGCTTACCGTATCGGTACGCGTGGACTTGTATCGATGCCTATCTCAAAACAGAAAGAGTCGTTGCACAATTACAAGAGGGCGTATCGGTATGGGAGGACCGTTTCGATACGGGTAAGACTGTATCGATATCATTTTCTCAACTTAGCTCACTGGAAGTTTCCGTACCGATACGGCTAGGAGCGTATCAATACGGAACAACCACCACTTTAAATTTCAGTTACCTAACAACTGACACCAACGGTCGAAAACATTAAAAGCTTTTCAAATTTAAAATTTCCTTAAATCCATATCGATACGGGTGGATCCGTATCGGTACGCCATTCAAACTCCTTCAGTTTTGACAGAGGAGCTTATCGATACATATTCAATCTTTTTCGATACACTGTTTCGATACGGTGAGGGGCGTATCGAAACGCATCTTTCCAGTAGCCAACTTTGTAAAAAAGGTATCGATACGGCTGGAAGCGTATTGATACGCCTGGACGTTTTACAATACTCTGGCTTTGGAATATTTTAAAAAATATTTGGAGTTTGAGTTTTTCAAATCAAATTAAAGCCTTGGTGTTTTATAAATCATTTGAGGGACTTAAAAGTTTATTTCAAGTTTTCAATTTAATCCTTAACAAACATTGTTATATCAAAATCAAACATAGGTTTTAGAGTTTCAATTTAGATTAATTTAATTGAAATTTCACATTTAGTTTTAGAATTATTTTAATTATGTTCGTAATTTATGCTTCTAGATTTTAGTTAGCTAAACTAGATCCTAAGTTTAATAAATTAATTCATTTCAGACATTATTATTATTAAACTTTTACTTAATATAATTATACACAAAATTTTGATATGGATACATGAAGCATTGATTTAAATATTTAATCAAAATCAAATGCATAGATTAACAAGTTGAATCAGAATTAATCTCATGCACCAATAACTCTAAACTAAACCATAACTACTAAACCTCAAACCTAAAACTCAACTCAAACCGAATTGACCCGAAAATCCAAATGTTGACTCGACCCGAAATCGACCCGATTTTGACTCGAACTAAAAGTGACTCGAACGATCTGATTTTGAGCCGAACTGAAAGCAACCGATCTGATATAGACTCGCCCCGAAAAAATTGATCCAATTTTTACCCGATCCAATACTCGAACCGGATCTGACTCATCACAAACTCGAATTAGACCCTGTAGAACTAATATTTTGATATAATAATTGAAAATTGTTTTGGACAAATTTGAAAGGAATTTAAAACATTTCTTTAAGTCCAAACAACTTGAAAATAAGTTTGAGGCAATTTAAAAGGTTTTTGGCAAAGTTTTTAATACTTTAAAATATCCAAACTTGACTTTTCAACAAGCTCGTATCGATATGGTATACCCCGTATTGATACACTTTTGCCCAATTTTTAATTTTGCCAAAACCCATACCGATACGTGTGAGACCGTATTGATACAAAAATGGACATTATCGATACAGAAAGGGATCATTTCAATACGCCCCTTAAGCGTACTGATCCCTATTTTAACAACCCTAATGACTATTTCCCAACGGTCTTTTAAATGACATATCGTACCGATACGCCCTCAAGCATATCGATACGATTAGGATGGCAAGAGCCCAACGGCTAGTTTCTGAAGAAGAGCGTACCGATACGGGTCCTCGTGTATCGATACGAAAGGCTCTAGAACTGCATTTAATATGGGAAATAAAGTCTCCAACGGCTCCAATTCAACCCCAACGTCTAGTAACGACTACAAACTCGATTAGGAGTATAAAAGGGACCTCCAAGCATCAAGTAATGGTTAATGCTTCAATGGTAATACAACATATGATCAAAATGTGTCTTAGTGCTTAAGTGTCAGTTCTTTGTATAGACAAACACTAGTGAGCCAAAATTGTTAGATTTGCTCAAGTGTTTTAGGATTGGGTGAGAGCTTAATTGTGCAAACAAATACCTACTAGAGGAATTTGAGTTTGTTTATTTTTATCTCTTTGTAAAGAGGGTTTGATCAAGGCTTTGGGTAGAAAGCTTGATCAATTTGTAAGGGTTTCCTCCTAAGCCTAAAAAGGGGGACAAGGCAATTAGTGGATTGTTGAAAATCCTTAGTGGGAAGCTAAGGTAGTGGATGTAGACCTTGTTTAGAAGGTTGAACCTCTATAAATCATCTTGTCTTTATTCTTTTTAGCTTCCACACCTCTTTCACCCAAAATTTCACTTCTCCACCACTTGGCAAGCAAGAACGGTTGAAGGAATCGAGCACCGAAAAACCCAACAATTTGTATCAGAGCTTGGCTCAATTGAAGAGGATTAACATCCTATTGAGAAGATCTAACAAGCTCGATCAACTTTTCAAACAACTGACTGAATGGCGCAATCGATCGACAAAATGCCCTTCTTCGACGGAACACACTATGCTCATTGAAAGACAAGGATGAAGTTCTTCATAAAGTCAAAGAACTACAAACTTTGGGATATAGTAGAAGATGGTTCGTTCGTGCCTCAACAAAGCAAGGCGGATTGGAGTGTCGAAGATCGCAAGAAGATGAAGCTTAATTGCAAAGCCTTGCACATCCTTTTTTGTGCTTTTGGCCCCAACATCTATGATAAGATATATTCTTGTGAGGGTGCCAAGGAAGTTTGGTACAAGCTCGAAGTTATATACAAGGGGACAAACGAAGTAAAGGAGACCAAGATCGGTCTCTGTTGCGTGTAAAATAGTCTATCGCAATTGTAGTGCAAGTATACACGACGCAAGTAGTAAAGTGATACAAAGTATCGGATATCGTCTCCACAGGGATTGGGCTAATAGCTTCACCTAAATTCACTGCACGAAAGTAAAGGAAATAATTAAGAGTTGTCACGAATAATAATGTAAAAACGCAAATAAAAGGAATTGAGATATCAAGATAGAGAGATTGGGCTGGTATTGAGTTGCTCGGTAGTGCAGGTATTGAATTGCTTAGGATCTCCAGTTCTGTCGTCGCACCCGTCGCCGACAGCACCTGTCGCGGCGTCTGTCCGTTAGCTGTCGCGGCAACGAACACTAACTCCGTACTTCAAGCTTGGCAAGAATCCCTGATCTGCCTTGCCCTATCCCTAGGCACAAGTCTGTTGATGATCACGTCTTTGATGATACCTCCCGGCGTGAATCGAAGGATGAATCCCGATGTGTATGAATTCTTCCTTAGCTACTTAACCTCGCCTTATCCTTAAGCACGAGATGGTTCAACTATAAACTAGAGAACGCGCTTTTACCTCTTTCGTATACTTAACTCTCCTGATGCTAAGTAAATAGATAACCTCACAATGCTCTCCCGATGCTCTTGCAAGATATTAAAACCAAGATAAAAGAACTTGAAGTTTATTTTATTGAACTTGAAAAATCCTAAAACAAAGCAACCCTTGCAACTACTTTACAAAACAACCCGTAGCCCTAGGGGGAATTTAGAACATATCGGTGACAGGTAAACGGCAGGGTTTTGGTTTCGGTTATGGGGTAGTCGGCTATGCCCTAGGTTTAATCTATGCCCTTTATATAAGCTTTGGGCTCAAGTTATCTAAGGTAACAAGGATTACAACTTTAATTAAAAGTAGGATTCTAATAAAGACTAAATCTCTAAGGATTCCTACTTTTCAGCCGCCTCCTTGTTTCATGGAAATTCCTCTCCTTGAGCTTTGGCTTGACATATCTTTTGATCCGGGGCTTGGAAAAATATTTGGCTTCCACACGAAAGACGAGCAGATTTTTCTCTATCTATCGAGGTCCACTTCACTTTTCCTCGTCATAAATCTGTTGTCATCATGCTGTCACGACAGGTCCATGACAGGTTTGTCTTCTTCAGCTGCTTGTCCAGTTTAGCTCTCCTGCTTATCTGCCCTGCGCCTGCCTTCGACATCTACTGTGACAGATGCCTGCAAAAATAGCCATCTTTCAGTAGAATCCGTGCCTTTTATATAATTGTGATGTTTTATTGAAAACTAACCTAAATGCAATGCAATGATGCTTGAATGCAGCAGAAATACGGGTTTAAAAAGGTGTAAATGATAGAACTTTTACACACTCAACACACCCCCAAACTCAAGTTTTTTCTTGCCCTCAAGCAATGAAGACTTAAAAGAAAACTGAAAATTTTTGTGTTGGCCTTCAAACAGTGAACTGTCCCTTACCTGTCGCTCATTCTCTATGGCGGCAGCAACCTGTCGGAAGGGTTAGGATCTGTCCGGAATCTCCCTATAGCTCTCGTGCTGTGTGTGCATGCTTGTGAACAGTTATATGCTAAGACTCTCTTAGTTTCACTAGAATATTCAACTCCTTAACTTGAATTTTATGCCAAAGTTTACTTTCTTTTAGAAGGCACATTTTCATGCTTTTTCTCCTATTTTCAAGCTGAGTTTTTCTAGAGCCAGTTTTGGGCACCTCTAGTTAGCTTCCTAGAGCCGGTTTCGGGCACCTCTAGGTTTTTGATTTTCTTTTGCTAAACTTCTTTCCTAGAGCCAGTGTTAGGCACCTCTAGGGGCTATCCAAGTTCTAAGCTTCCTATTCTAGTTTGGCTAAAAGAAATCTAAGCAATATAACAGTCACAAAAGTGTTTAAGTTTTCAGAACTATAGAAAGGCTCTAAACTTTTCCTTAACCTGTCCTAAGGATGCTGCCACGACAGAGCTGTCATGACAGGTAAGTTAACTTCACAGTTTTAAGCCAACAGTTTAAATTTTCTGATTTTTCTGATTTTTCTGATTTTTTTTAAAAGAACATAAATAATAAGACACAACACTTAAACAAAATATGTGCTAAAGACTCCATTAAATATGGAGGGTTGCCACCCCCAAACTCGAGGGTTGCATTGCCCTCAATGCAAAATGACACAAAAATAAATAAAGAAAAACATGATAATTAAAAGTACATCACAAATATATAAGGGCAGGCAGCAATAAGATGAGAAAAAGAAATAAAAACTTAAATTTTATTCGCTGTCCTCGCTGCTGCTGCTGACGCGGATCTGATGGTAGCGTCTGCGTTGGGGAGGTGGCTGGGCAGGTTCCTGAGCAGGTTGATCAACAGGTTCATCAGCCTGTTGAGTTGCAGTTTCTTCCTCCGGTTGGGGGACAGGGTCGTCAGCAGGTTGAAGGGCAGGTGGCTCCACTAGTCGGACATCAGAACTGCTGCTGCTGTCCCAGCTGTTACTCGTAATGGCTTTGGACAGCATCCTCTTGTTGGCCACATGTTTAATTCTTTTCACCCGCGTGAAAGCGCTGTCCAAATTTCTCCGGACAAGAGGGCTGTCGTCAGTGGCAGCTCGCTTGGTGCCTCGAGGGGAAGTGTCCGCCGGTGGGCTGCCGGCTGCTGTCGGGGAAGGTGTGGAGGAGGCAGATTCTTCGTGGGGAGAGACAGGTGGTGTGGGAGTGGGGGAGGGGATATTGAAATAATGGGCAGGGAAGGTGGGGAAAATGACATCCGGAAAATTCAAATTATTAGTAATGAAATTTACCGTTGCATTGGAGAAGTCGCGGATGAATGTCATCAAACCCATCTGGCGCTCCTCTATCCTCAAGATGGCAGCTAAGATGTGGGCGTTCTGATCTGCCAGAGCGGTGTTGGTCGTAGCTTCTGGGGCAGGTTCGGTGGCAGGTTCATCATCAGACTCAGCAGGTGGGGCGTTTGGATCGAAGGCGTTGAGGGGCGATACGACGATGATCTCCATGAGGCTGGAGATGTTGCTGTCGGTCCAGCCGCTGCCCTTCTTGATTTTGTCTGAAGGGTCCTTCGGTACGGCAGCGCAGCGGCAGAGGGCAGTAATGGTGAAGGGCAAGCATAGTCGTGAATCTGATCGGAAAGCACAATCGAGAATGCTGTCTCGCATGTACCTGCCCACATTGATCGGCCTGTCATGCATGATAGAGTGGATGAGGGCCAGCCGCTGCTTGTTGACTGTTGTATGGTGGGACGAGGGCAGGATACGCTTTTTGATAAAAGCATTCCATAGTTTTGCCTCGGGGAGCAGCTCTGCCCGGTTGACGGAGTTGGGGTTCTTCTTGCTGGTGCTCCAGGTCGTGCCTTCCTCTGTCAACTCCCTCATGACAGCATCATGTCCGGCAGCGTCGAGGGTGTCCCAAAACTGTTGATGAGCATCGTCATTGGAGCCAAAGAAGAGGCCGAATACATGGTTGATGCTGCTGGCGGTGAAAGGAACTGTCACTCCTCGGACGACGACAGATGTCGCCGTCTTACTTTCGATCGCCTCATAAAATTCCCTGACCAGAGTGTCGTTAAGCTCTGCCGGCTGCTCGGCAAAGTCTTCCCAAAGTTGTGCCGTAATGGCCTTCATAATGAACGGCCGGAGTCCAAAAAGAGGGGCATCTCTGTTATATATGAAGCTCCGTTCCTCCCATAGTTCCTTGTTGGCGAACGGGGATGCTGCTGCTGAAGAAGAGGCGGCAGCAGCATTCTGGCGAGTTTGTCGTGAAGACATTTTTGGTTGCAAGGGCTGAAAAAAAGAGAGAAAGTAGATAAAACTAGAAGAGAATACAAGAGAGAAAAATCAGAAGTGAAGAAAAAATGAAAGGGGGAAGGGGTTTATATAGCGGTCGAGTAGCTGCCCATTTAATGCCGCAACGGCAGGCGGGAATAACGGGGCGGCAGATTGGATATTGCGTGTCTGACGCGTCTGACACTCATTAATGCGTCTGCTGTGCGTCTGCCGCACGCTTCTTCGTCTGCTGTGCGTCTATTGACAGCCTGTCAAATTCGTCTGCGCCGGCAGCCGAAACGACAGGTTACCATAAATGGGCTTTATTGGGCTGGTGGATGAGCGGTGGGCTTGGGCCACTTCTTTTTTCTCACTTGACTCCTTTATTTCCTAAAAACTGAAATTAAAAACAAAACATTATTAAAATAAATCTAATTCCTAATAAATAATAATAAATAATTAAAATAAAAATAAAAGTTAGGTTAAATTAGGGATGCCTTGTGGGGCATCACCTAAGATAACCACTTCCTGTATTCCTGGGGCTTCAGTCCCCTGATAATGCTTGAGGCGTTGTCCATTGACTTTGAATTGGTGCCCGTCCTTTAATGATTGAATTGTAATGGCACCATGGGGAAAAACTTGAACCACTTGGAACGGGCCAGACCATCTAGATTTAAGCTTTCCTGGGAAGAGTTTCAACCTAGAATTAAACAACAATACAAGCTGCCCTGGGCAGAACTGACGTGGCAGCAACTTCTTGTCATGCCACTTCTTTGTTTTCTCCTTGTATATTCTTGCGTTGTCGTAGGCCATCGTCCGTATTTCATCGATCTCATTCAAATCTAACAGCCTTTTCTGGCCTGCCTTGTCCAAGTCCAGGTTTACTGCCTTAATTGCCCAATATGCTTTGTGCTCGATCTCGACAGGCAGGTGGCAGGTTTTCCCATAGATCAATCGGAATGGAGACATGCCCAATGGAGTCTTGAAAGCTGTCCTGTATGCCCATAATGCATCATTCAGAAGTAGAGACCAATCTTTCCTAGTTGGTTTAACCATCTTTTCAAGAATGTTCTTCACTTCCCTGTTGGAAATCTCAGCCTGTCCATTGGTCTGTGAGTGGTATGCTGTCGCGATCCTGTGCTTGACACCATATTTTCTCAAGGCGGCAGCAATTACCCTGCTGTCAAAATGTCTCCCTTCATCACTGATAATCGCCCTCGGGATGCCAAATCTAGAAAAGATGTTTTTGTGCAAAAACTTTTGGACCGTTTTGGCATCATTCTTTTGAGTTGCGATTGCTTCTACCCACTTGGAGACATAATCTACTGCTAGGAGGATGTAAAGATTTCCACACGAAGATGGAAAAGGTCCCATAAAATCAATCCCCCAAACGTCGAAGATTTCGACTTCTAAAATATTCTGCAGTGGCATCTCGTTTCTCCTCGAGATATTACCTGTCCGCTGGCACCTGTCATAGTTTTTGTAAAATTCCTGTGCGTCCTTGTACAGTGTCGGCCAGTAGAACCCTGACTGCAGCACCTTGGCAGCAGTTTTATTGCCTCCTAAGTGTCCTCCATATTGTGAAGCATGACAGTGATGGAGAATGTCTTCTTGTTCTTCTTGTGGTACACATCTCCTTATAACCTGATCTGCGCACATCTTGAAAAGAAGAGGTTCGTCCCAATAATAATGTTTAACATCATTTTGAAACCTCTTCCTGGCTTGATAAGTAAGATCAGAAGGTAATATTCCGCTAACTATAAAATTAACGAAATCAGCATACCAGGGAAGGTTAGAAGACTTACCTGCCGCCATGGCTGTCGCGACAGCTATTGCGGCAGCAAAGAGCTGCTCATCTGGGAAGGTCTCTAGTATGTGTGTCTCATCTACAGGTTGACTCTGTCCCATCTCCAACCTCGACAAGTGATTTGCCACCTGATTTTCTGTCCCCTTTTTGTCTTTGATTTCAAGGTCGAACTCTTGTAATAGTAAGATCCACCGTATCAACCTAGGCTTTGCATCCTTTTTTGCAAATAAATACTTGAGGGCAGAGTGGTCGGTGTGTATTATAACCTTCGTTCCAAGTATGTAAGAACGAAACTTGTCGATGGAGAACACCACAGCTAACAGCTCCTTTTCTGTGGTGGTATAATTCACTTGGGCATCATTCAATGTTTTGCTGGCATAATATATGACATGAAACAACCTGTCCTTGCGCTGCCCAAGTGCTGCCCCGACAGCATAGTCACTAGCATCACACATAATTTCAAACAGTTGCGTCCAGTCTGGTGGCTGTACTATGGGGGCTGTTACTAGTTTTTCCTTCAGAACCTTGAATGCTTCAGTACATTCTTCATTAAAGTCAAAGGGTCGGTTCTGCTCTAAGAGATGACATAGGGGCTTCGTGATTTTTGAGAAATTTGCAATAAATCTCCTATAAAAACCAGCATGCCCTAAAAAACTCCTAATGCCCTTGACTGTGGTTGGCGGTGGCAGCTTCTCTATGACTTCAATCTTTGCCCTGTCGACTTCTATCCCACGGCAGCTAATCTTATGGCCTAAAACTATCCCTTCATCTACCATAAAATGACATTTTTCCCAATTAAGAACAAGATTAGCTTTTTCACATCTTTCAAGTACCTTTTGAAGGTTGCCGAGACAGCTTTCAAAATCGTCTCCAAAGACAGAAAAATCATCCATGAAGATCTCAAGGAAGTCCTCAACCATGTCGGAGAATATGGCCATCATGCACCTTTGGAAGGTGGCAGGTGCGTTACAGAGTCCAAACGGCATCCTCCTAAATGCGTATGTTCCGTAGGGGCAGGTGAAAGTCGTTTTCTCTTGATCCTCTGGTGCAATAGCGATTTGGTTATAACCTGAGTAACCATCAAGAAAACAATAGTAAGGTTTACCCGCTAATCTATCAAGCATTTGATCAATAAAGGGTAAGGGAAAGTGGTCTTTTCGGGTAGCTTTGTTAAGCTTCCGATAGTCCATACAAACCCTCCAACCGGTCACAGTCCTGGTTGGGATTAACTCATTGTTTTCGTTGGTTATCACGGTCATGCCTCCTTTCTTGGGAACACATTGTACCGGGCTTACCCATTTGCTATCGGAGATGGCGTAAATAATACCAGCATCTAACCATTTAATTATTTCTTTACGCACTACCTCCTTCATTGCAAGGTTTAACCGCCTTTGGGCATCAATAGTCGGCTTATGATCTTCCTCTAGGAGGATTTTGTGCATACATATTGCCGGACTGATGCCCTGTATGTCTGCTATAGTCCATCCTATCGCCCTTTTATGCTGCCTCAACATGTCGATCAGCTGTCGTTCCTGTTCCTGTGGCAGCTTAGCAGAGATGATTACGGGCAGTGTTTTATCACAACCAAGATAAGCATATTTGAGCTGCCCTGGCAGGGGCTTAAGTTCTAAGACAGGTGGTTCAACAGTAGATGGCTTTTGGATTAAATGGTTATCCAAAGTGTAATTCAAGGGTTCGAATAACTTACCTGGGCGATGGTCTAACCAGTCTACCTCCTCATGACCTTCAGTATCAGATGTATCGGATTCAGAGGAGTCGTTGTCGTCGGTGCTGTCGTCGTTGCTGTCGTGACAGGCTTGTAAATGGCTGTCGCAGCAGTGACCAAATTTAATATCCTGGCAGCCCGACCTGATGCAGGGTTGATCAAAGGTCACCTCAATGATGGCCTTGCATTCTTCATCCACATCAGCATGTTTCATTGCTTGGAGAACATTCAACTTAATTTCTTGATCGTTTACGCGCATGGTGAGTTCTCCTTTTTCCACATCAATCAATGATCTTCCCGTGGCTAAGAAGGGTCGCCCTAGGATGACTGGTGCGTTCTCATCTGCCTCACAATCTAAGATAAGAAAGTCAGCAGGAAAAATAAGTTTATCCACTCTTACCAAGATGTCTTCAATTTTTCCTTCGGGGTGAACATAAGAGCGGTCGGCTAGCTGTAGGGTAACTGTCGTGGGCTGCGCCTTGCCAATACCTAATTTCTGAAAAACAGATTTGGGCATTAGATTAACACTAGCACCAAGATCACATAATGCCTTACCCACAAATTTATCGCCGATTACGCAAGGTATGAGGAAGCTCCCTGGATCCTTCTTTTTCTGGGGTGGTTGTCGATGAAGAATACTCATGCAACCTTCTTGCATCCTTACCGTTTCAAATTCCCCAAGTTTAGATTTTTTAGACATGACATCCTTGAGAAATTTAGCATAACCGGGCATCTCCCTAACAGCATCTAACAACGGAATATTGATATGAACCTGTTTAAAAATATCATAAATCTTTTTAAGTTGAGATTCATGCTTAGCTTGCTGTATTCGTTGCGGAAAAGGTGGTGGAGGACGGTAATCAGCAATGCGTCCTTCCCACTGCATGCGAATCTGAGGATGATACTCATCTTTTTTCTCCTCTGTCGCTTCTGCTGTCGTGACAGGCTCATCGGCAGCAGTCTGTTTGTCACCTGTCGGGGCAGCTTCCTCGGCAGGTTTATCCAAGGCAGGTTCCTTTTCTGTTTCAGCTTCTTTTTCCGTCCCTAGTAACTTTTTCCCACTCCTAGTAGTAATCGCCTTACATTGCTCATGTGGGGGTGGTCTAGCATTTTCAGTATTGCTAGGGAAACCCCCATTCTGCCTCGGTTTAATATGCTGCGACACCTGACCCATTTGTGTCTCTAGAGATTTCAAGGTGGCCTCATGGTTTGTCATTCTCATCTTAGTTTCATCCATAAAGTCTTCCGTTTTCTTGACAAACTTATTGATGTTTTCCATATACGTACCAGTCTGAGACATAAAGGTAGCCAGAGTCTGCTCCAATACACTACTCGTGGCAGGTGGTGGCTGCTGTTGTTGTTGAGGCGGCAGGTTCTACGGCAGGTTCTGCGGCTGCGGCTGCTGTCGCGTCAACAATCTAGGACCCCCTGATTCTGATTATATGCTTGCGGATTTAGGGCATTGTTAGGGTTACTCCAGGAAAATTTGGGATCTTTCCTCCAATTAGGGTTGTAATTGTTGGAATTGTAGTTTGGCTTGTAATTTCCAACATATTTTCCTTCTTCTATATTTATAGGGCACTCATCCCTACTATGATTTCCCTCACATGTAGCACAAACTTCCTCGACAGCAAATCCTTGTAATTCATCATCATTCAATAACTTTTTCATGGCTTTAGTAAGGAATGCTACCTGTGATTTCATAGTGATGTCGGCCTCATAGTCCTTGACAGCAAGTACCCGTTTACCTCCTCTTCTAGTGGTTGGAAACTGCTCCTCATTCTTAGCCAGATGTTTCAAAACTTGCAAGGCCTCGTCCGGATCTTTATCCAATAATAGTCCATTTGCTGCAGAATCAATTCGAATGCGAGTTTGTAAGTTAGCAGCATTATAGAACTTAGTTACCTGATTCCAGACGGGGAATCCATGCATTGGGCAGTTTCGTAGAAGAGTTGTGAATCTGTCCCAGGCCTCGTGCATTGGCTCGTCATCTTCCTGTTGAAAAGTAGCAATTTTGTTACGTAATCGCTCAGCTAAATGTGAAGGATTAAAACGAGACAAAAATTCACGAGTTAGATCTGCCCAAGTCATAATAGAACCCGGTGTAAGTTTATTCCACCAAGTTTTAGCTCTGTCCCTCAATGAATGGGGAAATAACCGAAGCCTCAGTATCTCCGGACTAACTCCTGGTAGTCTAAACGAACCACAGATCTCCTGGAACGTTTTGAGATGCTCCCTAGCATCTTCTGTCGCAGAACCACTAAACTGCCCGGCGTTGTTGATCATACTAAACATAACAGGTTTAAGCTCGAAGTTGTCAACATCAATATCCGGCAGCATGGTCTCCAGCTCTACATGATCGTTTAGCATGTAGTCACGACATGACCGTCGTCCACCTGCCGTGGGCGGGTCACCGACAGGCGGGATTTCTTCACCGGCAGGCTGATTACGGGCCATCTGCTCTAGCTGTTCTTCAAGGTATTCGTTTCTGTCTAAAAGGTGGCGAATCTGTTTCTTGAGATTAAAGGAACGTTCAATCTCCGGATCTAATTTATACTCAGGATCTTCACCTCTTTTCGATCTGCGCATAAACAGGAAAACCTTGTGAAAAGTAAGAGTTTAAAACACAAAAGAAAAATTAAAGAAAAGTAAAAATAAAAACAAAAAGTGCAAGGAAAGAAAGGTGTAGTTATGTTGCCAATCCCCGGCAACGGCGCCAAAAACTTGTTGCGTGTAAAATAGTCTATCGCAATTGTAGTGCAAGTATACACGACGCAAGTAGTAAAGTGATACAAAGTATCGGATATCGTCTCCACAGGGATTGGGCTAATAGCTTCACCTAAATTCACTGCACGAAAGTAAAGGAAATAATTAAGAGTTGTCACGAATAATAATGTAAAAACGCAAATAAAAGGAATTGAGATATCAAGATAGAGAGATTGGGCTGGTATTGAGTTGCTCGGTAGTGCAGGTATTGAATTGCTTAGGATCTCCAGTTCTGTCGTCGCACCCGTCGCCGACAGCACCTGTCGCGGCGTCTGTCCGTTAGCTGTCGCGGCAGCGAACACTAACTCCGTACTTCAAGCTTGGCAAGAATCCCTGATCTGCCTTGCCCTATCCCTAGGCACAAGTCTGTCGATGATCACGTCTTTGATGATACCTCCCGGCGTGAATCGAAGGATGAATCCCGATGTGTATGAATTCTTCCTTAGCCACTTAACCTCGCCTTATCCCTAAGCACGAGATGGTTCAACTATAAACTAGAGAACGCGCTTTTACCTCTTTCGTATACTTAACTCTCCCGATGCTAAGTAAATAGATAACCTCACAATGCTCTCCCGATGCTCTTGCAAGATATTAAAACCAAGATAAAAGAACTTGAAGTTTATTTTATTGAACTTGAAAAATCCTAAAACAAAGCAACCCTTGCAACTACTTTACAAAACAACCCGTAGCCCTAGGGGGAATTTAGAACATATCGGTGACAGGTAAACGGCAGGGTTTTGGTTTCGGTTATGGGGTAGTCGGCTATGCCCTAGGTTTAATCTATGCCCTTTATATAAGCTTTGGGCTCAAGTTATCTAAGGTAACAAGGATTACAACTTTAATTAAAAGTAGGGTTCTAATAAAGACTAAATCTCTAAGGATTCCTACTTTTCAGCCGCCTCCTTGTTTCATGGAAATTCCTCTCCTTGAGCTTTGGCTTGACATATCTTTTGATCCGGGGCTTGGAAAAATATTTAGCTTCCACACGACAGACGAGCAGATTTTTCTCTATCTATCGAGGTCCACTTCACTTTTCCTCGTCATAAATCTGCTGTCATCATGCTGTCACGACAGGTCCATGACAGGTTTGTCTTCTTCAGCTGCTTGTCCAGTTTAGCTCTCCTGCTTATCTGCCCTGCGCCTGCCTTCGACATCTACTGTGACAGATGCCTGCAAAAATAGCCATCTTTCAGTAGAATCCGTGCCTTTTATATAATTGTGATGTTTTATTGAAAACTAACCTAAATGCAATGCAATGATGCTTGAATGCAGCAGAAATATGGGTTTAAAAAGGTGTAAATGATAGAACTTTTACACACTCAACAGTCTCCTCAACCTAGAGTATGAAAACTTCAAGATGGACCCGGAAGAGGACATTGAGAAGATGTTCCATCGATTCTCCACCATCACCAATGGACTCAAAGGTTATGGAGAAGTTATTCCGGAAGAAAAGCTTGTCCGAAAGCTTATCTATTCTCTTCCCGAGTCATGGGACTCAAAGAGGACCACCATCATCGAAGCTAAGAATTTGAAGACCTTGAAGCTTGATGAACTCATAGGGTCACTTCTCACTCATCAAATTATGAAGAAAGAAAAAGAAGAGGAGAAGAAGAAGATCATGGAGCTAGTCATCAACGCAAGTGTCATTACTCTCAAATCCTCCACATGACATCATGTAGAACTAAGTGAGGAGGAAAGCGAAGATGAAGAGATGGCATATATCTTCAACAAATTTGCTCGGTTCATGAAGAGAAAAATGGAAAAATCCAAGCATGAATCGAGGAAGAAGATGAAGGAATCCCACAAGTCCAACAAGAAGGGATCATCATCAAAGCAAGCATATGTGGCCACTTGGAGTGATGAAGACTCCACTGATAATGAAGCAGCCCACCTATGCTTGATGGCCCTCAATGAGGGGGAGGTAACTTCTAACTCATCCATTTCAAATTCTTATACTTTTGATGAGTTACAAGAAGTCTACAATGACTTGGTTTTCGAATTCATGGCTTCATTTTCGAAAAACAAGAAATTGATTTCAAAGTTAAAAACCGAAAATGATTTGCTTTCTAAAACCAATTTAGAGTTTAAAGCAAAACTTAAAGATTTTGAGCTTAAAGTTTTAGACTTACAAAAATTGCTTCAAACGATGGAAAAGATCATCAAACAGAAGTTGATGATCTCAAAAGGGAAAAAGATTTGATTTTCAATGAACTTCAAAATAAAAATAATTTAGGAAAATTGAATTTTTATGTTAGACAATCTATGTAACCCCCTTAGCCTAGCCTATACGTTTGACCGGAACTACGAATATTACATGGGGAAACCCAAAGTCAACTCGAAAGTCAACCTTGATTAACGAACCTTTTTTCTTTTTAATCTTTTCTAGATGCACTTTAAGCCTATGTGAATACTCAAGAATCATATGAGAGAAGGGCACAACGATCGAAAATCATTTAGGGACTCAATTGCATGAATTACACTTTTAGGGACCAAAATGTAATTTTTGGAAAATATAAGAACTTTGCAGATTTTAAGTTTACCAATATGTAATTAATAATATTACATGCTCCTCTGTCGAATTTAAGCTTAAAAGGACATTCCAAGCTCAAGTAATTACATCCATAACATCAAGGACTAAAATGTAAAACATGCAAACATAAAACAATTCAAATCATCATCCAATGATCATCCGTTTTGGAACACCAACCTTCGTACCGATACACCTGTATCGAAATAGTGTTGACCGTTTCGATACCCGGGTGCGTTCCGAGACCGGTATCGAAACATGCCTCTCCAATAGCCAAAAGGTTCCGAAACACCTTCAACCATTCCGAAACGCTATGGCCATTACACACCCCCGTTTTGAAACAGTTAAGGGTGTTTTGATACACCATGCCCTGTGACAGCAGAAAATGCTAGTTTCTCACCTCTTAACCCACTCAAAGATGCTTCAAATTGTATCATAACATACCAACAACTCATTTTGACTCTAAAGATCATCTTTACGAACCTTAAGCTAGAGCACGGCATCAAACACATAATCACTCAATCTATATGCATGCTTCCTAGCCACAAAACCAAACATAAGCTTTCAAACCTCAAACCAAACCTTTAAGACCATTTACAACCCATAAAAGCCATCACAAACATGCCACAAACTTAGGGAGTTCAAAACACATCTCCCAAATACAACCTTGGTGTCCTATTGCAAAATATCAAAACTAGAATGTATAAAAACATCACCATACATGAGTTTTGCACTTCCTTGGATGTTCTTAACCTTCTTGCTGCCCAAAACACCTCAATTATCTGCATTATTGGTAAAAGAGAGCGTAAGCACATTTGCTTAGTGAGACATGCTCTAAAGAAAACCAACACAATAATGCATTATTCAAAACACTTGTTCAAAAACCATTCTCAACAACATGCTCATTCTATATCATGCTTGAAAACCATTTCAAATAAAATCATCATTTGAAGCCATATGTACCTCTATTCTATCTCATGCATTTAAACCAATGCAAATCTCATGGAAAAGCCATACACATGCTTGTGAAAACCAAATCATTTCATATACAAATCTCATATGCATTTCTCATAACATAAATCATCTCATCAATAGGTACATGTGAATCAAAAGCATTTTCATATATTATATTGGCATTTCACATCTCATTATTACTCGAATATGCAGACAACATTCTCAAACCACTAGACTCTTCCGGTGGAATCTCACATCACCGTACTCACTTGTCTAGTAACATAATTTCCGGTGGAATCTCACATCACTGTACTTACATGGTGGAATCTCTCATCGCCACAAAGCTTGGGTATTTCACCAAGTCCTACCCGATGAATGCCCATCATCAGTCTCTCCCTTTTGATTGAATCCAAAGAGTACGTACGAATTTTTAGTTTATAGTGCACTCTCATCCTATTGATCGATCAATTATATCTGGTAACTATCTCATCTTCAATGTCAATATATTATGTCAAAACATCATCTCACCTACTATTTTTAATGCAACATTTCTCAAAGCTCTCTTATCTCATTCAAAATCATAACATTTGTCATGCTTAAAAACAAAAGCTCAAAACTCAACAATGCAACATGTTATTTCATGAATCTTTTCAAGCATCATCTCATGCTACAAATCATGCATAAAAACAGTAGGAATTTATCTTATCTCAAACCATGAGCATGTAAAAGTATTTTAGGGGCAACCACCACATATATGAGAGAAATCTAACCAATACTTACTTTCGGACATAGGAAGGTGTTTCAAACCTTTCCTAAATCCCCAAACCTTGTTTCTTTGTCCCTCAAGGACTTCTAAAACCATTCGCACTCACCGATTATGTTTCGCTTGCTCGCCGAAATGCTATCTAAGCTCCCGGATCAACACCAAAGGTGTCTGAAGATGTCTCCCATGTTTATAACACATAAGAGCAGAGGATTAATGCATCACCATGCATTGACATCATCAGCCACACACCTAAACTCGTTACTCTACTCAAGAACCTCATTTCAGCTACCAAAAACAACTAAAATCATCTCCAAACTCTCCCAAAACAAAGCCCAGCCAAGATCTATCACTTCTAATCATTTCTAAACATCAATGAACATCAAAAACCACCACAAACTCGTCCTTATACCTCCATCTATAATAAAACACCAAAACCACCCCAAAACTACCATTCTAGCATCCAAAACTTAGGAATCCAAACCTATTCAGGATTTGTTTGATAAAACCTCATTTATAACATCAATTATCATCCAAAATACATTAGAAAACAACCTCAAAATAGAGCCTAACCATCAACCACGAAAATCATCAAGATCTCTCCAAAAACCTTGAGTTTTAATACAATTTCTTGTTCCTAACATTAAAGCAACTCAAAATTCATTAACAAAGGATTGATAACTTGGAAATTTTAGTAAAGAACTGATCATTAGAGGAGAAGGACGAAGCTTACCACTAATGGTTGATTTCTCCTTGATTTGGGCAAGTTTTCTTGAAAATCTAATGTGAAAACAAGAGGATTTGGTGAGGAAAAGATTAGGAATCAAAGGAGATTGAAATCTCATGAAAAGGAATGAAAATCAGAGGCTAATTGATAGAGGAAATGTGTTTGTCTGAAAAGAAATTGAGAGAAAATAAAATGAGAGAAAATTGACGTAAGGTAGTTATGAAAAGTAAAAGATAGTTTTTCCTTTAATCAATCTTTATTTCCTTTTATTAAAACATTATTAAAATCACCCAAAATAAGAAGAAATATGATTAAAAACATTTTGGTAAAATTAGCTCCTTAAAGATTCAAAGTTTTAATCATTTACAAAACAATCACTATTTAACTTTTGCAAAAAATGCGATTTGGTCACTACATCAAAATGTAGTATTTCCGAACCTTATTTTGTAAAATTGATTTCACCATAATAATTCATATAATAAATGAGGATTTTTAGGTATTTTTACATACTTTTAAAGCATCCTGAACTAGGTGTTCCCTAAATCTCCCTTTAAGATTCGAACCGTTTCCGACCGGTCCGATTCGAACTCTAAAACATCTAGGCCCAAAATCAAGGCGTTACGATTATCCCCCTCTTAAAAAATTTCGTCCTCGAAATTTACCTGGAGGAAAAAGGTAAGGGAATTGCTTCTTCGTGTCTTCCTTCCTTTCCCACGTGGCTTCCTCAGCACCACGATGTCTCCACAACACTTTGACCAACTCAATGGTCTTACCACGGAGAACCTTACTATCTGAATCCAAAATCTCAACAAGTTCCTCATCACATGTCAAATATGGATTCAACTCAACTTTCTCCACAGGCATAATATGCGAAGGATCTGATCTATACCTCCGAAGCATGGATACTTGAAACACATTATGTATCTTTTCTAACTCCTGAGGTACTCTCAACTCATAATCAACAGGACCTACACGTTCTATCACCTCGTATGGTCCAATGTATCTTGGGCTCAACTTGCCCTTTCGACCAAACCTCATCACCTTCTTTCAATGTGAAACTTTCAGAAACACACGATCACCCACAACAAATTCTATCTCCTTATGCTTCAAATCCGCGTAAGACTTTTTTTCGATCTGATGATGCCTTCAGCCGCTCACAAATGAGTTTCACCTTCTCGGTGGTTCATTTCAACAAAGCCGACATCGAGACCAACTTTTGTCCCGTTCAGCCCAGCAAAGAGGAGTTCTGCACCTCCTCACGTACAAATCTTCATAAGGTGCCATTTGAATACTCGCATGGTATCTGTTATTATAAGCAAACTTTACCAAAGGCAAGTGCTTCTCCCAAGAGCCTTGAAATTCAATAACACAGCACCTCAACATATCCTCAAGCACTTGGATAACAAGCTTTGGATGTCCATCTATTTGCAAATGATAAGAAGTACTGAAATTCAGGCGCATATCCAATGCTTGATGCAAACACTATTTAACTTTTGCAAAAACTGCGATTTGGTCACTACACCGAAATGTAGTATTTCCAAACCTTATTTTGTAAAATTGATTTCACCATAATCATTCATATAATAAATAAGTATTTTTAGGTATTTTTCCATACTTTTAAAGCATCCCGAACTAGGTGTTCCTTAAATCTCCTTTTAAGATTCGAGCCGTTCCCGACTGGTCCGATTCGAACTCTAAAACATTTAGGCCCAAAATCAGGGCGTTACAATTTAGTTCCCCATGATTTATAAATGGAAAATATTTTAGAAGTGTTTAGGTTCCAAAAGGACTAACCACTTCAACTAAAAAGGATGAAATTGAAAAATGGATTCCTAAGGGGACTAAATTTTGTGCAACTAACGTTTATGGATCCAAAGAAATTTGGATACCAAAATTTGCATGATTGTCTTGTTTAAGTGTGATGGAGATTGATCAACAAGTCCAAAATTGATGGGGAGCTCCATGCACACAAGGAAGAACACTTAAAGAAGGAAGGCTTCACATCCTCCCTTGAGTTCAAGTGTGGTAAAATCTAGTTGTTCTTGCTTTTGTTTTAATTTTCACTTATTTCAACTAGATTATCATATGTTGTCACTAACATCTTTTGATGATGCTTTGAGTAAGGGGGGCCATTTTTAATACCAAAATTCTTAATTTTGTCATTTTTTTTAAAACCTTTATTATTATCTTGAGCTTAAAAGTGTTTAAATTCTTTTTGATATAACAAAAATGGGGGAAATGGTTTGAAAATTTGAATTTTCAAATGAATAAGGGGAGATTTAATTGATTTCAAATCTTAATTCTCTTATTCCAATTTTATTTCACAAAGGGGGAGAAATCCCAAATAATTTTTCAAGTTGATTTTATTATATAAAAAAGGGGGAGATAAATGGTTTGAAAAATTGAATTTTCAAATGAATAAGGGGGAGATTTAATTGATTTCAAATCTTAATTCTCTTATTCTAAATTTATTTCTCAAAGGCGGAGAAATCTCAAATAATTTTTCAAGTTGGTTTTATTATATCAAAAAGAGAGAGATTGTAGAACTAATGTTTTGATATAATAATTGAAAAATGTTTTGGAAAATTTTGAAAAGAATTTAAAACATGTCTTTAAGTCCAAACAACTTGAAAACAAGTTTGAGACATTTTAAAAGGTTTTTGGCAAAATTTTTAATGCTTTAAAATAGCCAAACTTGACTTTTCAAAAAGCTCATACCGATATGGTATACCTTGTATCGATACATTTTTGCTCAAGTTTTGATTCTGCCAAAACCCATACCGATATAGGTGAGACAGTATCGATACGAAAAGTGATCATTTCGATACGCCCCTTAAGCATACTGATCCATGTTTTAACAACCCCAACGGCTATTTCCCAACGGTCTTTTAAATGACATACTGTACCGATACACCCTCAAGTGTATCGATACGATTAGGCTGGCAAGAGCCCAACGACTAGTTTCTATAGAAGAGTGTACTGGTACAGGTCCTCGTGTATCGATACAGAAGGCTCTAGAACTGCATTTAATATGGGAAATAAAGTCTCCAACGGCTCCAATTCAACCCCAACGGCTAGTAACAGCTACAAACTCAATTAGGAGTATAAAAATGACCTCCAAGAATCAAGTAATGGTTAATGCTTCAATGGTAATACAACATATGATGAAAATATGTCTTAGTGCTTAAGTGTCAATTATTTCTATAGACAAACACTAGTGAGCCAAAATTGTTAGATTTGCTCAAGTGTTTTAGGATTGGGTGAGAGCTTAATTGTGCAAACAAATACCTATTAGAGGGATTTGAGTTTGCTTATTTTTATCTCTTTGTAAAGAAGGTTTGATCAAGGCTTTGGGTAGAAAGCTTGATCGGTTTGTAAGGGTTTCCTCCTAAGCCTAGAAAGGGGGACGAAACAATTAGTGGATTGTTGGAAATCCTTAGTGGGAAGCTAAGGTAGTGGATGTAGACCTTGGTTAGAAGGTTGAACCACTATAAATCATATTGTCTTTATTCTTTTTAGCTTCCACACCTTTTTCACCCAAAATTCCACTTCACCACTTTGCAAGCAAGAACGATTGAAGGAACCGAACACCGAAAAAACCCAACAGACTCGAACCCGACCCGAACCAAATCTAAACCGAGTTTAGATAGACCCGAAATGACCCGAACCCGAACCGAACAACCTGATTGCCACCTCTAAGTAGCAAAGAGTCTCCAAGAACATCAGGGGTACCACCAGCAGCCTTAACACAAATCTCCAAAGCCATTTTTTATTTCTGCAGAAAGATACAATCAAAACTGAACCTTATTGATGAGGAGGTTTTGCTGTGAGGCGGTTAAAATACGGCTAATATACGGCGTGACCGATTAAATAGGTGACCGGTTAAAAGCACAAAATAGGTAAATTACTTATTTTGTTGATAATATTATCAACATATTAGGTAACGCCTATTATGTTATTAAAGTTTAGCTGATGAGGCCTTGGAAATCCGACGATAACAAAATAGGTAAATTACTTATTTTGTTGTTAAGAGTATCAACATATTAGGTAGCGCCTATTATGTTATTAAAGTTTAGTTGATGGGGCCTTGGAAATCTGACGATAACAAAATAGGTAAATTACTTATTTTGTTGATAAGAGTATCAACATATTAGGTAGCGCCTATTATGTTATTAAAGTCTAAGCTGATGGGGCCTTGAAAATCCCACGATAACAAAATAGGTAAATTACTTATTTTGTTGATACTTTTGAGTAGATTACTTTTTTTGTTGATACTTTCGAAAGTATCGATATTTTTTTAAAAAGCAATGTAACCGGTTGCAATGTGGCTCGAAAGTATCTATATTTTTTTAAAAAAACATTGTAACTGGTTGCATAAAAGTATAGATACTTTCGAGCCACATTGCAACCGGTTACATTTCTTTTTAAAAAAGTATCGAGACTTTTAAAAATGTATAGATACTTTCGAGCCACATTCCTAGTATGCTATGTCAATCAGCTTAAACTTTTAAAAAAGTATATATAGTTTCGAAAGTATTTATACTTTAATAACATAATAGGCGCTACCTAATATGTTGATACTCTTATCAACAAAATAAATAATTTACCTATTTTGTTATCGTCGGATTTCCAATACCCCATCAGCTTAAACTTTAATAACGTAATAGGCGCTACCTAATATGTTGATACTCTTATCAACAAAATAAGTAATTTACCTATTTTGTTATCATTGGATTTCCAAGGCCCCATCAACTTAAATTTTAATAACATAATAGGTGCTACCTAATATGTTGATACTCTTATCAACAAAATAAGTAATTTTACCTATTTTGTTATGTTTGTATCGATACCTACCGATAACTTAAGTTTGTCGGTTACTAATTTTTTTAATATTTCTTCATGTTTTATGCCGGATACATTATATTATGTCAACATATCCGATCGCGCTTTACCGACTATATTATTTATCTTATTATATTTTTGGTCACGCCATTTCTTAACCGTATATTAGTCCGCCTTCTATTAGAATTTTTCTTATTGATGAGGTGAGAGAGAATAGGGTGGAAGTAAAAGTAGAAAACATGGTTTGATTATTAATTTATTGGCAAATTGTAATAAATTCCAAATTCTCGGAATCTTGGGAAACGTGAACCTACCAAATAAATAGAAGGAAATTATACGCTTAGAGCTCTTCTAAAATGCAATAAATTGATAAGTAAAGATATTAAAAGTTTTGCTGGGTAGGAAGGATAGAAAACAGGAATGATAATTAGTTAATTAAATAATTAATATTTGTTCTACTTTCATCAAACGTTTTCGAAAAATTACGTCTGCGTTTGTGCCATGCTCCAAAGCATCACGAAGTTCAAAAACTCTCATATTTTTATATTCGTCAGATTTCGAAAAAAAATTTATACGATCATCGCATTTTAATAAAATAATTATTAAATTCGACTGAGCTCACAGTCTGATAGTTATCACAGTTTAGCTACAACATATCAATCTATCAATAATTATCACTAAGTTTGGCGCGATCTTAAAAATCACTTTATTTACAACACCAAAAAATATAAATACTCACAAGACAGAAGACAAAATGGACGGCTCTACATCATTCTACACAGGGACGGTGTCAAGATTGGAAGTTGTAGGGCAGAATATAAATTTTAAAATGTGAGGAGGCAAATTCATAATTATTCTAATTTTTTTGAAAAAAATATAAAAAATTAAAGGGTAAAAAAAATTCCTATGGCAGGAGCCACAGCCCCTCCCATGAGCTACATAGCTGCGTTACTGGTTTTACACCGATCACTGTCTCTCCCTCACACAAGGTTCTGACCACTCATTTTATATTGTTTGCGATTCTCTACCTCCCGTCAACAAGGGATAAATTGTCCAATCTTACAGTTTACCACCGTCTTTTAGGGGTGTTCATTTCAGATATCTGGTCCGATCCGATCCGAAAATTCGGATATTCGAAAAATTCGGATCACCTAAATAGCGATCCGTATCCGATCCGAAAAAATCGGATATCCAAATTTTCGGATCGGATACTCGGATATCCGAATATCCGAAATTTATGAATTTATTTGATTATTTTTTTAATTTAATGGTTCTATCCATGAAAATTTTAGGTTTTCGAATATAAAAATTAATAAATTATTGAATATAACAATATTTGTATCAAGAAATTTCAATTTTTCATATATAACAAGTAAAAATATCGAATATAATAAGATTTATACCTATAAAAAAAGTTGAATTTTCGGATATCGGATAATCGGATATCCGGTCTGAATGTAAAACCACTATCTGTATCCGATCCGTAATTTTCGGATATCCGATCCGAATTATTCGAAAAATAAAAAATGGATCGGATATTCGAAATTTCGGATTGAATCAATCGAATCGGATTTTTTTTGAACACCCCTACCGTCTTTGTAGCTCTTCACCTGTCCCGCGATAGGTGAACCACCTATCCTCACCCCTTACTTTTTCCTTCAACAATCTTTTTACCTTTTATCCAGTGTCGCCCAAAATCAACATCAATATTATTTAAAATAAAAAATAGTTATAAGTATTAATTATTTAATTAACTAATTTTTTTATCCTTCTTCTTTTCTATTCTTGTATCAAGATTGTCTTGACGAACAGATTAAGCACACGACATGATACAAATTATTTTGTTGGATATTTACCAAATCCACATCGAGGTTGGTTTTGAATAGAATATTTTTTAAAATGTAAAGTTATAGTCATATATGACAATAAATTTAAATGAATATTCATTTTTAAAAATTATCTAAAAAAAAACAACCTCATACAAGATTATGTAAAAAAACATTTTCTTTTCAGTCCACGTAAGGTAAAATCGTGCTAATTAAAAATAAGTTTTAAACTTGCACTTAACTAAAAATCGAGTTCTGTGTAAAAAAAATTATTTCTTACCTACCCAGTTAATACGAAACTCACGTTTAGTTAAAAGCGAGTTTATTTTAGCTAAACGTGAATTTTATCCCACGTAAATGAAAGGAGTATTTTTTTTTACATAATCTTAATTAGGAGTTATTTTTCTAGTAATTATCAAAAATAAAATATTCATTTAATTTTACCAGTTATGACATTCAATAAAACAAATATTAATCGTTTTCTCTTTAATTTACGTAGAAATAATTTTAATGAATGAAGCAAGTTGATAATGTGTTTGGTTAATACTATTACTCTAACGTATTCAGAAGTACGTGATTTATTTTTACATGAATATAATTAATGTAAAAATTATTAGAAAATGATATATCAAATGAGACGTAACGAAATATATTTCACCTGAAATATTCTTAAAAAGGTGATATAAAACTTAAACATTCAACTTTGAGATACATCAACTCAAGTAATAAGTGATATTATCGCATGCGCACACATATATATACAACGTCTCCAAATTATGTTTTGGCTCAAAAATGAATATTTCACACAAAGGAATATATTTATTCTCGTATAAATTAAGTTTAACTACAAATTTGTTAAAACATAATAAAAATATAAATTAATTGCACCACACGTCTCCAAATTATGACTCTTATTTTAAATTGATTCATAAACTTTTGAACAGTCTAGTTTCATTCTAAAACTACGACCCTAATTGAACCTCAAACTTTTAAACATTCTAATTTTATCCCATCAAACTATGACTAAATATAAATTGGCCCTCAAACTTTTCAAACGTTATAGATTCATCCCCCCAATTATCGTTATATACAAAGGCAGATCCAGGAATTTGATCTCGGTGGTTCGTCGACTAACAATAAGTTAATAAAAATTATATTTAAAAAATTTAAATTACAAATTATTAGAACATAATATTGACTATGGATAGACTTAATTAGTGAAAATAATAATAATAATAATAAAACATTGTAGTAAATAGAAAACTAATATATATGGTAAAAAAGGAAAGTGATAATAATATAAATAATCATAATAAATATAATAAAAATAGAGGGGGTAAATATATATTACACAATAATTGTAATTATTGTAATAATAATATATTTACTATCGATAAATAATAGTGGTGTTTTATAATAATAATAAGGTAATAAAAATAAACATACAATGCAATAAAATAGTTAATGAATAACAAAAATAAATATATTTAGGGATCAAATTGAAAAAAAACTTGAAAGAGTCAAAATAACATGTAATTATGTAAAATTATATTAAAATAAATTACAAACAAAAAGAAAGGATCAATATGAAAATTACCCCAAAAAGAATAAGTGAAAGTTTTTTTTTCATTTTTAATGGTGGGTCACGTGACCCACCTGGTAACCATGTAAATACGCCATTGAGTATATACTAATCATATCCAAAGTTAATAAAGTAATTATAAAAATTATTAATTATCATGTAAGCATTGATGTGTATTATATAATAATATAATGCAGAGTACACGATAATTTGAGGATGAAATAGAAACTAATTTGAAACGTGGGTCATAGTTTGAGGATAAAATAAAAATATTCAAAAAAATTAAAAATCAATTTTAAATAAGAACCATAATATAGAGATGAAATTAAAATATCTAAAAATTTAAAAACTAATTTAAAATAAAAATTATAATTTGAAGGCGTACGCTATAATTAACTCTAAAAATATAGATGTAAAAGGAAATAAAGTTTAGGGCTCCTTTATTTAAAAAGATAAAAAAGACCGTTTCTTTTGGTGGCGGGAAACCCGCCGGGAAACGACAGTTCATATTCGCGGGCAGCGACGAAACGACAAAAACAGCGCGAAAAATATGTCCCTACAAAATGCAAATACAGACTCACCCCAACTCAACCGCCCTTCTATATTTCCCTCGAAAAAGTCATCAAATTTATCATTTTTTCTTTCAAATCTATAACTCCATTTCTTCGCCTCTTTCAATCTTCGATTCCATCCCTAAAAACCTATTTCCCAGAAATTTGTTTCTTCTTTTAGAAACCGACCATTTCTTTTTTTAAGGAAAATTTTGATTTTTTTTATTATTAAAAAAAGGTGTTTGACCTACCATATTGTTCTATATGTCGGCTTGTCTTTTTGTTTCGTGAATTTTAAGCAAAACAAAAAAACGAATTATTTGACCCTTTGTTTCAATCTTATTCCTTTTTAAATTTTAATCATTAATCACTGCGAGTTGAAGTGATTTCGATGGACTTGAGCTGCTAAACCCTAAAGAAAAAAGGTCAGATCTTTCTTCCTATTTCCTTCCCCTTCTCTGTCTGGAATTTCTCTTCTTTTCTATTTCTTGCTGGGTTTTCTTTTTCTTCTGGTAAACTTTAGTCGTTTGCTTTTGTTACTTGACTCCAGGATTAAATTGCTTTTATTTTTATGGAAGTTCCTTTTCTTGTTATTTCATATTTTTTGTTATATTAGAATCTTGTTATGGTAGATGAAGAAAATTGGGTTGAAAGTGTGTCTATAATGAACTCCTATAATAATTGATTGGAATTAATTTTCCAATGAATTAGATACCAATATTTAAATAAAAAATTATTATGTTTTCAATGATGGGGTTGAGCTTTTTTTCCATGCTATGTTCTAATTATTACTTTGACAAAGAAAAGTTGTTTTTTTCAGTGATTTTGTTTCATACATATTTATTGCTCCTAGTTCTACTTTATTTCCATTTATGAGTTTTCTATAAATTTCTTTTTCCTTTTTTTTGTTTGTGTTAGCTTCATCAGATGCTCATATGACTGCTTTACTTGAATTCTTTGCTGCTTTAATCTTTTGTTTTTTTATTTCTTACTAAAGTCTTGGAAAAATTAGTTTATTTTAATTGGAATAAAAATGTTTTTTTTTATTTGATTGTTGTTTCAATTAGTTTGATTTAGAAGTATGACAAAAAAAGGGTAGTGTTTCAGCTTCATTGAATATCTATGAAATACATTTTGTTTTCTTTGTAGCAGATTGCAGATGCAATTTTACATTTTGAGAATGCAATTGAACTAAGGGGGGAATTGCTTCGAGTAGACAAGATGTCGAGAAAAACGGAATCCAAACCGGCTACGCCAAGTGTGATTGCAAGATTAATGGGTCTTGATGAACTCCAATCTCAGCAACCTGTCAATAAGCAGAGAAAGCTACAAGTGCTCTCGGAGAATTATCTGCGTAAAGTTGCTTCGATAGGTGCTTGGGAGAAGCGGTCATTGGATGAATGCCGTTCGCTTCCGTTCAGCATTGAAGAGACAAAGGGGTTCAAGGATGCATTTGAAGTAATAGAATCAGTGGAGATAGAAAAGGGGAGTGATTCTTTTGCTGGAAAGGGAAGATCGCCGCCCGAACGAAAGCATAACAAAGGGTCAGGATTTGTGGATTCTAGAAAGGGTTGTTCTGAAAATGGTTTCGAGAAACCAGATTGTCTGTTCACCAAGCATTTCTATGATCAAGACAATCCTAAGGTGCTTCAGAAACTTGAGAATGGTTTTGTAAAAGATTCTCGAAGGAAATACGGACATGAGAGTACTTCTATGGTTCCTAGTCCTTCCTCTAGAAAAATTGTCATTTTGAAACCAAAGCCTGGAGAGGCCGAGACCAATAAGAAAGACAAAGGGTTCCTTGGTCGCAGAAAAGCAAATTCGCATGCTCAAGTTAAGCAGAGGAAGAACTTTTTCGATGGTGTGAAATCCACAGTGCATAAATCTATCCCGTCCGAAACTGAAATGGTAATCACCAGACAATTAAGGGATAACATAAGTGACATTTCTTTTGAGCCACCAAGGTTAGGATTCAATGGTGCTCAAGATCTTACAAAAGAGCCAGAGTTCCTGATGGTTTCTTCCCAAAATAACTCTGATGTGAACAACTGGTACAAGCCCTCATGTTACAACTTGAACAGATCATATGTGGCTCAGGAAGCAAAGCAGCAAATCTTTGAAAGATGGAGGGTGACTAAAGACTTTCGGGAGAATGTATCTGCTTTTGGGGGTAGGGGCAGAAGCAGAACACTTGGTGAAATGCTTGCATTTCCTGATCATGCTAAAAGTGCAAACTTTCGTGGTCCTTCTGGCATTAGCAGTAAAGATGGATGGAAAAACACCGGCATTGGAGACTTGAAATCACAATCATATTCTATATCTGTTGGTCCTCTAACCAAGACTACTCCCAAAGCTTTTCATGTTGATTCGTATATGACTACTAGGCTGGTGTTTCCTTGGGCTATAAGGAAGTCAATTAAGCAGGTTTCCAAGGGGAAAGATTGTCTGAAACAAAGAAACTTGGGATCCAACTGCAAGCAGTCTCAATCTAGTCCAGACCTAGAATCAGAAATGAACCAGTTCCTAGAAGAAAATTCTATGTCTGCTGAGGATTGTGTGGTACCTGAGATGTACTCGGTATCTCAAAGCATTGTCTCTGATATGGTGGTTGCTGTAGAAACTCCGGATGATGCAACCAAGTCTACCGGAAATCATAACCAGCACCAGTTTGTATCGACAGACTGCAGTATGTCGGAGAAAGACCATAATTCTTCTTTTTGTATCCTTGATGCTTGGAGTCAACAGGTTCGATGTTGTTTTAAGTTTTAAGTTTCCATTGATAGGATTAATAAATACTAGTATTAATTGCGTTTTAGTTATAGTAATCAATCTGCATTACTAAATTTAGTATATAATCTGAGTTAAAAGGTGGATGTACTTCTTTGCAGGAAGATGTATCAATGAAAATATCCGAAGAGTGCGGCACAGACCCTGACTTTCTTGTGAGCTTGGAGACAGTTAATCAGCCCAGTCCAGTTTCAGTTTTGGAAGCACCATTCACAGAAGGGAATTCATTGAGCTCTAAGTGCTTTTTGAGTGTCACCGCTAGCTTAAATGGTTGGTAAAACAGAAGGATTGCTTGGGGTTTTGATTCTTGGCCCTGCATTTTATCTATTTTAACTTTTTTGTTCACGTTTTCTAACAGATGTGAAGCGGCAACTTGAATTTCTAAAATCGGAGTCCATTGAAGAATACTCTGAAGGACCGGGAATAGTTGTCTCAAGTGATGATGAAAAAGATGCAGTGGAAGAGCCTTTGAAGGAAGTAAATGAATATTCAACAGAGTTGTCTGGAGTTGCAGAGCGTAGGGATTTCTCCTATTTGGTCGATATCTTAACCGAGGCAGGTTTTCATAATAGAAACCTGGATATACTCTTTAACGGACGGCACTTTCCAGAAACTCCGATAAGCCTGTCGGTTTTCGAGACACTAGAGAAGAAGTACGGTGAGCAG